>JAKOOJ010000006.1:41724045-42959045 GCA_022577455.1 Arizona elegans
TGAGTCTAAGCTGCTTTCTTAATTGTTCTTGTCTTCTGATAGCTTTGCTCATGCACACATTAGGAACGGGCTGTCCAGCTGCCCTCTCTGCCTCTGATAAAGAGCCCTCGTCTGAGCTTTCCCCAGCCCCCAGGAGTGGCCCAAGTTCCTCCCCAACCTCCTCACTGTCCAACTCTGCTGCCAGCTCCGCTGGCCGCCAGTGAGTCACAACAGGAGGAAGGGAGACAACTGGACGGTGGTGAGGGGGAGCTGCCTGAATGAATGGCAGGCCCCCGCAAATGCCCAGTGGCCAGCTGAGTCGGTGGTGGAGGAAGCCTTGCTGATACATGTGCAGCCAGTGCCCAACGACTGGAGATTGGCTTAGGAAAGCCCAAGCCAAAAGGAGGAAAATGTCCAGCTCCACGATTCATCCCAGGGATCAGCGGTAAACCTACCAGAGATGTTGCTGAGGGGACTGATGGTCGTTGCTGCCCGAGAAGGAGAGTAGTGCCATTCAGCTCTTGGTGAGTCGAGGCCACATGATCCCCTGAGACTGGCCCACAATCAGGATCTGGGGACCCTGAGGGACCCCAGCGGGATGAGCCATGGTTGCCCAAGGCCACAGCAGGGCTGATGCAACCTGACGGGGATTATGGCACAGTGTTCTGTCCCCGTCGCACGCACACACCACCACCAGGGCCGACCAACCTCTCCACTGGCAGATCACCCCACTGCAAAATGAAGGCCTGTGACTGAGGCACCGACTCAGCCAGTGGTTTCCTCTGCAGCCAGGAGAAACTCCCACCCTGCCTGTGGGAAGATTCGGCAGAGGCCACCAAAACCCTGACCTGCCGAACTTGGGCAAGATGGCCCCCAAAGAGCCACAAATTAAGGGTGGGGCCTCTCTGTACTCACCTGCCTCTCTTTCCCACCGGCCTGCCACCTCACCATGGATCACCAGCCTCCAGAACACCGGCTCAGCAGGTGGTTCCTCCCCTTGTTGAACAGGTCGACAGGACACTAATCAGACGGGCTCCCACCACACTCCTTATCAAACCGTAACACTGAAAATGGGCCAGAACAGAGAGCGCCTCTGGTTCATCATGGTGCCAAAAATGAGAGGCGGTGATCCTGGGATCACGTGGAGAGATGGCTACCAAGAGGTGAGAATAGGAATAGGACGTCATCCCCCATATCCGATCACCAGAGAGATTGTCCGAGCATGGGGCAACATCAAACAGGATAAGAAGGCTGCAGCTGCAACCGCTCCCAGGTGTCTCCCAAATCCCTAGAGAACACCGGGACTTAACAGAGGTGTTCAGTGAGGAGGATAACAACATGCTCCCCCATCACCATTCCACTGACTACGCAATTGAGTTTGAGCTGGGGGCTAAACTACCCAAGCCAAAGATGTACTCCATGACCCCAAAAGAGATGAAAGAGCTGAGGAAGTACATCGATGACAACCTAGCCCCTGGTTTCATCCAGCCCACAAATATGCATATGTGTCCCAGGAAAAGTCCTTTAACATTGTGGTATTTGAATGATACTTCACTTTATGCTGAAAGTTTAAATCTAGCGGCAGCCTCAGAAGTCAGTTTTGTAATATATAGATTTTAACCATATTATAATGATCATGAAAATCATTTTAGGTCAGTAACTAAAAACAAGTTTGATTTGAAATTCAATTTAAGTGGCTGTACTCATTTTTTGAAGAGAAAAAGTTTGAAAGTTATTTGGGCTATAAAATGGGAAATCTTTCTGATCTTCTTTCAAAGCATTGGGATAGCTGATATCAGCCCCATTAGACATGGCACATCACAAATTCAACTCCACTGGAAGACTAGAACTATAGTTTATTGAGATTGGTTATAAAAAACAGAATCTTGCAAGCCTGTGCTTTACTTGTCCTCCTTCTTATACCCCGAATGAATCAAGGGGGCAGTCACTTCCAAATGAAGGTCATGCTATTTGGGAAATTATTGAAGATAGGGTTACTCCCTTAGGCCTCAAGGATTGGATGATGGTGACTGTAAGATACTACAGTTGTTTAGACTGGCAGTTCTTCTAATCAAAATGATAAGGAAACAAATTCACACAATATTCTGCTATGATTTTAGAGTGATTCAGAAAAGATAGCACTATCATAATTAAATATGACATATACAGTATAATAATATATAGTAGATATTAAAGTTGCAAAGCAATATAAAAGAATGTACAACAATAATGTGATAATGATCAGGTGATAATCTTACATCCTACAAATTAAAATGGTTTTCATAATATTAAATCAATATGATTCAATGCAGTTATTATTTAAAAATATAATATTTAGATTCAAAGCTTCCAAAGTTTTCATTCAAAATATTTTCAACAAAATTACTGGCTTTACATAAAGGTAACTGAAAATATCTCATTTAGAACATCTAATGTAAAATACTGGCTTAAGGTTGTAATATTAATACAATATTGCCTTTTAATTAATATATTTTAGCTTTCATGTCATTGGGGAAAGGATGATTTTCACATATGGCTCTATATGTGAAAATAGATACTTTCATGAAGTGTAAATTTTATCAACTAAGGACTTTACTATGGGAAAAATTGAAATGTGAATCTTAAAATAAGCAGTGACTTATAATTTCTGCAGGAACAGCGGGAAACTAAACAACTCATTTCATTCATTAGCCTAGCCTGGCTCTGTCATCAGAGAAGAGTAAGGATGGAAGCAATAACACAATTTGTCAAGACCCAAAAAGTCAAGTCTCACAATGGCAGACCACTGATTTCTGGAGTAATCTGTCTATAGTACAACAAATCTGTTTTGACAGTGTGAAAATATATTTTACCAGACGCAAAACATTGTTTTTGACAGAATAGTTTAAAGAAAACTTAAATTTTGTAGTGAAGTGTAGTCAAATTAAATTCATTTTCTGGCTTATCCAACAGTTTTCTTAGTAAGTCTCTTCTGCGCATGCGCAAGATGGCAGCTTCTCCGTGATCCCGGTGATCTGGAGGGGGTGATTATGGCTCCAGGGGGCCTTTGGAGGGCTGAATTCCGATCGTTGCAGCCCTGGCCCAGCTGGAGGAGTGTCGGGGCTCTCTGTAGAGGGGTCTCCGGCTTCTGAGAGTGTCCTTGAGGCCCGCGGAGACCGTAGGACGGCGAGAGCGGCCCGAAGGAGGAAGAGGGGTGGCGGCAGACTTCCCTTGCGAGGGCGGCAGAGCCAGGACAACGACGTCAGCGCCGCGGCGGTGGCGGCGATGCAGCACCCTCGCCGGGATCCTCGCCAGCCCAATCCGCCCTGGACATGTGCTAGGGGTGGAGGGGGGGGCAAGGTGAGGGCGGGGAGGCTGGCAGCGGCGGCGACGGCGCTGCTGGTGGCGTGGAAATGGCGGCCGCCGGGACAAGGAAGAAGCCGCCACAGTTTGATGCGTGGGAGCGTCGGAGAGGTTGGCAGTTACTCGCTTGCTGTGTTGGATCCCCTGGATGACCGTGGGGCGTTATTTGGCCCCTGGGTCGCCCCAGAGACCTCCATGAGGATTTATGGAGGCTGGGTGAGGCTGGGCGAGGCGGGCGGCATGGTTGCAAGGAAGACCTGGGAGGGGTTGGAGAGAGCTGGACTATGACTGAGGGGTTTTCCCCCTGCGGCGTTTGTTGCCTTTGCTCTCCTTTTTTACCCCTACCCCCCTGAATATGGGGATGCCATGCCACGTATGCCTGCTGAACAATCATCTCCAGATCTAGGTGCTATCTTGACCTCCCCGGAGGCAATGACGGTTATGATCTTTGCTGTTTGAGCCTGTTTTGACTATGTGGACTGACCTGATCCCATTCTTTCCCTCCGTTGAATGGAGGTTTACATCTGGGGATTCAAGTCTTGGTGGAGTGGGTCTATAACTGCTGCCTCATTTCCGGCTTTTTGGACGATCGTGGTTGACCAGCCGCCGTGAGAGGGGGGCTGGATCACCCTCCGCCGGATCGAAGCAGCATTTTACTCCCGCCATTGCCGTGAGAGGGCAATGAGGTCCCACATGCTCCATTGGAATTCTCTTGAAGTCCGGCATTTCACTCCTTCTGACTGTGATAACATCAAATTGGCCCCTGGTTATTGGCCATGGACTATCACCCCCCTTTGATGTTCAGATGTACTCGGTGAATGACCTTCGTGCCCTGTGAGATTCCCCCCTCTCGCAGGTCTGGCCCTCTTCGTTATCGAGGGCCTATCTTGATGACAGGCGTTGGAGCCCCGAGAGATGGCATGCAGCAAAGAAGAGTTTGAGGGGTTTTTTAAGTGGGTTTTTTAGTGGGTTTTTAACAAAAATTTTAAGGGGTTCAGGGGGGATTAAGGTGGGTTCTGGGGGAAATCCACCGGGTTCAAGACCAGCCTAAGCGAAGGGCCATGACATTAGGGACATAGAACCGGAGGTCGGGGAGGGGGGTAGAGTTCGATTTGAAGAGGGCTGTTCCATCAGCATAGTGAGTGGGAGGGGCAGATATGGCGGAAGCTGGGGACCATATCATGTTCGGGGAATGCGCACTCGTTATCTCAGAGCGATTGCGCACTCCGGTCCCCAATGCTTTTCTTGTTCCCCAGGTTGTCCAGATTCCCAGGGCCAGAGCCTTCGGCTGATGTTATGCAACGCCAGGTCCGTTGTTAATAAAGCCCCCCTCATCAACGATCTTATTCAGGAGGGGGAGGCGGACCTGGCGGGTATTACGGAGACCTGGTTGGGCCAGGAGGGGGAGTCCCCCTCGTGGATATGTGCCCACCAGGTTTCCGCGCATTTCATCAGCCGAGGGCTCAGGGCAGGGGCGGGTGGGGGTGGCGGTTATTATAAAGGAAGGTCTGGATCCAAGGGAGACCACTGTTCCACAGATAGCCGGATGTGAGTCCCTCTTTGTGAAGTGGGGTCGTGGAGTATAGATGGGCTTGTTGGTCACGTACCTGGCTCCCTGCCACGTGGCAATGGCCCTGCCTAAGCTGCTTAATGTTATAGCCGAGGTGGCGGTGGACACCCCCAGACTTGTCATCATGGGGGATTTCAACCTCCCATCTATCAGTGAAACGTCTGAGGTGGCTCGGGAGTTCATGGCTTCCATGACGGCCATGGACCTTACTCAGTTAATTCATGACTCCACTCACACGGGGGGACACACTCTGGACTTAGTTTTTGTCTCTGGTCAGTGGTTGAGTGGCCTTGATATAGGGGATATAGCCATCGAACCCTTGTCATGGTCTGACCACTCGCTCCTTCGACTGGACTTTCTGACCACTGCACCCCGCCACAGGGAGGCGGGACCGACCAGGTGGTTCCGCCACAGGCGCCTGATGGACCCTGATAGGTTCCAGATGGAGCTTGGGCCATTTCCTGAGACTCTGGCTCATGACTCGGCTGAAGACCTGGTGGCCGCCTGGGATAGTGCGGCTGCCGGGGCCTTGGACCGAGTCGTGCCTTTGCGGCCTCTGACCGGCACCGAACTCACCTAGCTCCTTGGTTCTCCGAGGAGCTTAGGGAGATGAAGCGCCGGAAAAGACGCCTGGAGAGTAGTTGGAGGACCAGCCGCTCCGAATCTGACCGAACACTGGTGAGGTCTCATATTAAGACCTACCTAGTGGCGATAAAAGCGGCGAAAACGAGCTATTTTGCCGCTCTTATCGCATCATCAGATAATCGCCCAGCCGCCCTGTTTAGGGTGACCCGCTCCCTCCTTCATCTGGAGGTGCGGGATGACCCCTTGCAGGGCCATGCTGAGGATTTTGTGCAGTATCTGTATGACAAAATCGCTCAGATTCGGGAAGGGCTGGCCTCTGACTGGGTATGTCTGGACGGGATGACTGAGGCAGGTCTTGAGAGTGTTATCTGGGGGGAGTTCGATCCTGTGGCTCCCGAGGACATGGACAGGGTCCTGGGACGGCTGAACACGACCACATGTTTATTGGACCCGTGTCCCTCCTGGTTGGTACTGGCTTCCCGGGAGGTGACACGAGGCTGGCTCCAGAAGATTGTTAACGCTTCTTTGAGTGAGGGGGTCCTGCCGGCCGCTTTGAAAGAAGCGGTTGTGAGGCCCCTCCTCAAGAAGCCCTCTCTGGATCCGGCTGTTTTGGCTAACTATCGTCCAGTCTCCAACCTTCGCTTCATTGCGAAGGTTGTTGAGAGTGTGGTGGTGCAACAGCTTCCCCGGTACCTGGATGAAGCTGTCTATCTAGACCCGCTCCAGTCCGGCTTCTGGCCTGGGCACAGCACTGAAACGGCATTGGTCGCATTGGTGGATGATCTCTGGAGGGCCCGGGATAGGGGTTGTTCCTCTATCCTGGTCCTGTTAGACCTCTCAGCGGCTTTTGATACCATCGACCATGGTATCATGTTGCACCGGTTGGCGGGGTTGGGGGTGGGAGGCACCGTGCTGCGGTGGTTCTCCTCCTACCTCTCTGACCGGTCGCAATCTGTGTTGACAGGGGGGCAACGGTCGACCCCGAGGCACCTTGCTTGTGGGGTGCCACAAGGGTCGGTCCTTTTGCCCCTTCTGTTCAACATTTATGTAAAGCCGCTGGGTGAGATCATCCGTGACTTTGGGGTGGAGTTCCATCAGTACGCTGATGACACCCAGCTGTACATCTCCACCCCAGGCCACCCCAATGATGCCCTTGAAGTGATGTCCCAGTGTCTGGAGGCCGTGCGGGCCTGGATGGGGAGAAACAGGCTCCGACTCAACCCCTCCAAGACCGAGTGGCTGTGGCTTCTGGCGTCCCGATATAGCCAGCTGATGCCATCGCTGGCTATTGGGGGTGAATCACTCGCCCCCACGGAGAGGGCTCGTAACTTGGGCGTCCTCCTGGACGCACGGCTGTCTTTGGAAGATCATTTGACGGCCGTGGCCAGGGGGGCTTTTTATCAGGTTCGCCTGATACGCCAGTTACGCCCCTTTCTAGATCGGGACTCCCTACGCACAGTCACTCAAGCACTCGTCACTTCCCGCCTGGACTACTGTAACGCTCTCTACATGGGGCTCCCCCTGGGGTGCACCCGGAGGCTCCAGCTGGTCCAGAACGCGGCCGCACGTGGGATTATGGGGGCGACGAGGCGCTCCCATGTGACACCTCTCCTGCGCGAGCTGCACTGGCTCCCGGTGGTCTTCCGGGTGCGCTTCAAGGTGTTGGTGACCACCTTTAAAGCGCTCCATGGCTTAGGGCCGGGGTATTTACGATACCAATAGCCTCCCACAGGCAGTCTCAGCAATTTATCAAGATCAAAAGGCACAGATTATTATTAATGGAAGTTTGACAACAGAGTTTAAAATCGAAAAAGGAACAAGACAGGGATGTCCGTTGTCCCCATTGTTGTTTATTTTAACACTAGAAGTCTTGTTAAATACAATAAGGGACTCTAATACCCTGAAAGGTATAATGATAAGGCAAGAGGATTACAGAATAAAGGCATTTGCAGATGATCTGGTTGTTACCCTAACACAGCCAATGGAATCAATAATCCAGATGAAGGACATTATACAAGACTATGGTAAAGTTTCAGGTTTTAGATTGAACCAGAAAAAAACTAAGATGGTAGTCAAAAATATGACACAAGATCGTAAACTTGAGCTTGAAAGGAGGGCAGGTTTTGAGATTGTACCAAAGGTAAAATATCTAGGAGTTCAGGTTGCAGAATCAAATATGAAATTGTTCCAAAATAATTATGAGGTGTTGTGGCGAGAGGTGCAAAAAGACATGGAGACTTGGAAAAAACTGCAGCTGTCTTTACTTGGAAGAATAGTAGCAGTTAAGATGAATATTTTGCCAAGATTTCTTTTTTTGTTTCAAATGATTCCGGTGCTCAAAAATGATAAACAACTAAAGGTATGGCAAACTGGAGTGAACAAGTTTGTCTGGAATGAGAAAAAACCAAGAGTAAAAATGAAAATTATGCAAGACGTTCCAGAAAGGGGAGGTCTTAAACTTCCAAACCTACAGTTATATTATGATGCAGCAGCTTTGACTTTAGCAAGTGATTGGTTTGGAGGAAAAAAGACTGGAATATTAAATGCAGAAAGTTTTGATTTCGAATTTGGATGGCACGCTTACTTATTTTATGACAGTAAAGTGGACAGAGTATTTAAAAGCCATATACTTACAGATTCTTTGTTGAGAGTTTGGAAGAAGCACCGAATCAATTGGGATTATAAAATACCGCTATGGCTGGATCTTGGTCATACTTTGTGGAATACAAATATAATGTCACTCGGGGGGTTTTTATGTAAAGAGGTTCTTTTTACAGATGCGGGCAGATGGCAGCTGAAGACATTACAGACATTGTTGGCTGAAGGAATTAATCTAACTTGGTTACAATATAATCAATTGCAATTGAGATGGAAAGAGGACCAAAAAACTGGTATTATGGAGTATGAGGAAGAATTGGTCAGACATATAAAAGAGAAAGGTCCAATGCATATTAAAAGACTTTATAATGTTCTGTTAGAAAGGGATTCAGAAACTGAACTAGTTAAAGATTGTATGATTAAGTGGGCACAAAATTTTGAGGAACCAGTGATGTTGGAAACATGGGAAAAAATTTGGGTTCAGAATGTTAAATTTACACAGTCGCAGAATTTGAGGGAAAATTTTTATAAAATGTTTTACAGATGGCATTTAGACCCCAAAAAATTGTCGTGTATGTACCCTAATGTGCAGCCTAAATGTTGGAGATGTGATTGTCTAGATGCTACATATTATCACGTTTGGTGGACCTGTAAGAAAGTTAAGGCCTTTTGGATAAAAATTTGGTGGGTCATGCAGAATGTTTTGAAGAAAAAAATACAATTTTCTCCACAATTGTTTTTATTGGGTATAGTTAAGGGTTTTACATTGGGTGAAACAAAACTGATATTGCATATGATAACAGCAGCAAGATTGTTGATAGGTAAATACTGGAAAAATGAAGCGCTGCCCACGATTGAGGAATGGACTTTGAAGATGGCCAGTTTTGCAGAGATGGCGAAGATTTCAGCATATCTAAAAGATTGTTCACAAGAGACTTATGAATGGGAATGGAAGAGGTGGATAGATTATGTTCAGAACAAATACCAAACTAGGAAGTATCAAAAAGCTTTTATTTGAAAATGTTATATTAAGATAGAAATATTTTAAGGTAATGAGGATGAAAAATTTATTTGAAAATGTTATATTAAGATAGAAATATTTTAAGGTAATGAGGATGAAAATTTATTTGAAAATGTTATATTAAGATAGAAATAGGTTAATGTAATGAAGATGAAAATTTTTAAGGGGGAGGGAGGGGTTCAAGTTTTATATACAAATGAGGGTTTTTCCTTTTACTTGATATGAGTATACTGTGTGGAAGTCTGGGGGAGAGGGGAGGGTTAGGGTGGGTTAGGGAGGTTGGGAAGTCTGGGGTGGGATGAGGGGGGAAAAAAGGGGTGAAAATGTAATTGTAAAACTTTTGCAATAAAAAATAGCCTCCCACTGGCCAGTACGCTTGCACAGAGTGGGCCTCCTCAGGGTGCCGTCCGCCAGACAATGTCGGCTGGCGACCCCCAGGGGGAAAGCCTTCTCTGTGGCGGTGCCCACCCTTTGGAACAACCTCCCCCCAGAGTTACGTACAATAACAGACCTCCGGATTTTTCGTCGGGCCCTGAAAACCCATTTATTCCAACTAGCTGGGCTGGCTTGAGTCAAATTTTTAAACTATTTTAAATTGGAATTGTTTTTAATTATGGCCAAATTATCTAATTATTTTAATCAGTTTTTAATTTTTCTATGTCTGGTTTTTTACTTTGGCTGTGCACTGCCCTGAGTCCTATATTGGAGAAGGGCGGTATAGAAATTAAAACAAATAAATAAACAAATAAATAAATAGTAAACAACACAATCAGTGGTGGGTTTCTACCAGTTCGCACGAACTGGTAGCAGTAATTTGGCCTGGGTCATCGAACCGGTAGCGACTGCTGGCTGGCCATACCCCCGAACTGGTTGCCTGGTCACTGCTTGCTTGCCCTGCACACCCACATGATGCTCCTCAACATTCACTCGCCCACTCGATGCTCATCCCACCCATTTTGAGCCCTATATATGCCTTCGCTTCACCACATGGTGCCCACTACTTGCCTCACAACTCACGTGACCTCCCCTGCGGGACTTGCTTACACATGCACAGACTGCTCCTCAGCTTGCTGAATTCGCCTGCTCCCCAACAGGAGAATTCCCTCCTCCGACCTACCGGTAAGTACTATCCTACCCACTATCGGGCTTGCATAGGTTATGAAACCTGTGGCGCTTGGCTGAAGCCTTGCTTGCCACCCTCTGTTCCCTGGGCTCATGGAGCCTGCCAGCGGTAGCCTGCACCCTTGCCTGCCCCTAGTCCCTGGGCTTGTGGAGTTCGTGGAGACTGCCAGCAGTTGCCTGCGGCCTTGCTTGCCACCCGCCCCTCATCCGCAGGTTGTGGAGCCACCTTGGCATCCCAGGCAGGCCCCTAGGCTAACAAACTAACCCACCATCCCTCCCCACAACCTCCAGCTCCTGGTTCAGGAGCCAAATCCCGAGCAGCTAGTCTGGTCACCTGCCTGGCTAGAAGTGGAAGGCATCCCACGGCTGCATCTATCTCATCGGTAAGCAACTGAATCTGCCTGCCTCGTAAGTGGTTGGGTTTTTTTCTTTATTTATGCTTTTTAAAAAATGATTGTAATAATGTTCTTTTAGGAAATGTATTGTTTTTAGGAAATATTATTGTTTTTAGAAAAGTTTTTTTTTTTTTTTGGAAATGTTACTGTTTCTAGGAAAAGTATTTTTTTGGAAATGTTACTGTTTTTATGAAATGTATTTTTTTGGGAAATGTTATTGTTTTTAGGAAATGTATTTTTTTAGGAAATAGAGTCACATAAAATTTAGGAAATTTTAGCTGCTTTTATATGTTCATATTTGTGCAAGCTTTGTGAGATTCTGTGTGTTTGTGTAGCGATTCACACTCACTACAGAAACACACAAGCTCACAAAGTTTGCACAAAGCTGCATATATAAAAGCAAGCTATTGAGTCACATAAAACGTAGTTGCTTGATGGTTTTTGATGTGTTTCTGATTGCCCTGGGTTTGTTTTCCTGTTTTCCTGGGTTAAGCTTGGTCCAGGTCTTTTGTCTTTCCTATCCTGGGAGTTAATTCTCCCAGGAAAGGGGAAATGGGGAGTTCCAGATGAGTTATTTTTAGCCTGATTCCCCTTATCTTAAAGGCTGTACTTAAGTGTTCCTTTCAGTTGGTGCTTTTGCCTGGGGTTTTCTTAAAGGAGGAAGGGCTGGCTTGAGTTTCTTGGCACTGTTTTCTGAGGTTTCTGGTGCTGTGAGGTTTCTGGCACTGTCCTTTTGTGGTATACTATACTTCCCACAATGACTTGATGATGGTTTTTATTCCAGTGGCTTTGTCTTTTCTGTCCTTAGGGTTAGGGAAAAAACTGGTTTTATCTGCAGTCTTTTGGGGGAAACCTGTTGTTATTCTTTCGGCGTTTTCCTGGCACTGTCCTATTTTTTGGGGAGAGGGGTGTATGGTCCCGCAGTTATCTACACATTAATCATAATCAAATACTAATACTATTTGCTTAGGGAGCGCGGGAGGACCCCTTGGAGGGTAGAGCCGAGGATTTTATACAGTTCTGTATGACAAAATCACTCAAATTCGGGAAGACTTGGACTCTGACTGGGTAGATTCAGGGGGGATGGTGGAGGCAGGTCTTGATAATGTTATCTGGGAAGAGTTTGATCCTGTGACTCCCAATGATGTGGACAGGATTCT
Organism: Arizona elegans; assembly: GCA_022577455.1. Lineage (NCBI taxonomy): Eukaryota > Metazoa > Chordata > Lepidosauria > Squamata > Colubridae > Arizona > Arizona elegans. The sequence goes on from JAKOOJ010000006.1 coordinate 41,735,818, forward strand.
GGGTAGACTGAACGCTGCCACATGTTTGTTGGACCCGGGTCCCTCCTGGTTGGTGCTGGCTTCTCGGGAGGTGACACGAGGCTGGCTCCAGGGGATTATAAATGCTTCGTTGAGTGCGGGTGACTTTCCCGCCGCCTTGAAAGAGGCGGTGGTGAGGCCTCTCCTCAAGAAGCCTTCCCTGGACCCGGCAATGTTAGCAAACTATCGTCCATTCTCTAACCTTCACTTTGTGGCAAAGGTTGTTGAGAGTGTGGTCGCGCGACAGCTTCTCCAGCACCTGGATGAAACGGTTTATCTGGATCCGTTCCAGTCGGGCTTTAGGCCTGGGTACAGCATGGAAACGGCATTGGTTGCGTTGGTTGATGATCTCTGGAGGGCTCGGGACAGGGGTTGCTCCTCTGTCCTGGTCCTGTTAGACCTCTCAGTGACTTTTGATACCATCGACCATGGTATCATGCTGAACCGGTTGGAAGAGTTGGGGGTGGGGGGCACTGTGTTGCGGTGGTTCTTCTCCTTTCTCTCCGACCGGTGGCAGTCTGTGTTGGCAGGGGGGCAGAGGTCGACTCCAAGGCACCTTATATGTGGGGTGCCACAGGGGTCGGTCCTCTCGCCTCTTCTGTTCAACATTTATGTGAAGCCACTGGGTGAGATCATCTGTGGTTTCGGGGTAAAGTACCATCAGTACGCTGATGATACTCAGCTGTACATCTCCACCCCAGACCACCCCAATGATGCCCTTGAAGTGATGTCCCAGTGCCTGGAGGCCATGCGGATCTGGATGGGGAGAAACAGACTCAGGCTCAACCCATCCAAGACCGAGTGGCTGTGGTTTCCGGCATCCCTATATAGTCAGTTGGTGCCATCACTGACTATTGGGGGTGAGTCGTTGGCCCCCATGGAGAGGGTTCGCAATTTGGGTGTCCTCCTGGACTCATGGCTGTCTTTAGAAGAGCATTTGACGGCCATGGCCGGGAGGACTTTTTATCAGGTTCGCCTGATCTGCCAGTTGCGTCCCTTTCTAGATCAGGACTCCTTACGCACCGTCACTCATGCCCTCGTCACTTCCCGCCTGGACTACTGTAATGCTGTCTACATGGGGCTCCCCTTGAGGAGCACCTGGAGGCTCCAACTGGTGCAGAATGTGGCCGCATGGGTGGTTATGGGAGCGACGTGGCGTTCCCATGTAATACCTCTCATGCGCGAGCTGCACTGGCTTCTGGTGGTCTTCCAGATGTGCTTCAAGGTTTTGGTTATCACCTTTAGAGCGCTCTATGGCTTAGGACTGGATACTTACGGGACTGCCTGCTGCCACCAACAGCCTCTCACCGGCCAGTACACTCTCATAGAGAGGGGCTCCTCAGGGTGCTGTCGGCCAAACAGTGTCAGCTGGCGGCCCCCAGGGCGAGAGCCTTCTCTGTGGGGGCACCTGCTATCTGGAATGAGTTCCCCCCGGAGATACGCACCTTCCGCCGCACCCTCAAGACCTTTCTATTTCAGCAGGGTGGCCTGGCCTAACTTTTTCCCTTTTTAAATTGTAAATTTTAAATTTGTCTTAACCATTGGGGGTGTTTTTAATTTGTCCCGGGCCAAATTATTTAATGTGGTTTTATACTGTTTTAAATTTTGTAATCCATGTGTTTTATTTTTTTGGCTGTTCACCGCCCTGAGTCCTTCGGGAGTAGGGCGGTGTATAAATCTAAATAAATAAATAAATAAATAAATAAATAAATAAATAAAATCCATTTAAGTGAACTTTCCTTATATAATTGGTGTTTTCTTTTATACTTTTAGATTTCTAACTTCTGTTTATGTTAGGTAGCCATTGATAAAACAAATCCCACATTAAAAAGTATTTGAAGACTTCTCCTTGATTTAAATTGTTAATTCATTCATTTCTGCACATTCATTCTAATGAATATGTTTTTATTCATTTTCATATCTTTGCTTTTCCACTGTTGTGCAAACACAAATCTAGCAGCTGTTAACATGTGTAAAATTAAATATGTATTCCCTTTAAAATGCCCAACAAAATATTTCTGGTTTTAAACCCATATCTTACTTTACCATTGTTTCTAACCATGATTACACCACTAACTCTGGAATAGCTACTTGACTTGTACTGATCTAAATACTCAACCTAATTCATATGTTTCTATTTTTTGAACTGAGGAATAAATTTCATGAAAAATAATTCAGTATTGCTCTGTGAATGTACCTATGAAAGTCATCCTTCTTGATCTAAGCTCTTGGCTGGAACACTTTATCTTTCTTGTTTGTTGGACCCAATCACATCTTAAAAAGACTGTACATTGTTGGGTGAAAACAGAGATCCCTTCTGTTATCTTTAGTCCTCAGTTTACAACCACAATCAAGTCCAAAGCACAAAATTGTTTTTTTTTTCTTTTGCAGTAGTAGCCTTTAACAGGATGAAAAAGCAACAGAGTTTGACCTCTTTCTTCACTAAGAGACCAAGACTGGAACAATCAGAATCAGATACAACAGAATTGGATCCAAAACTGTCACAAGCACCACAAGCACCAATGCCACCACTTGAATATGGAGGAAGCATCAAGTCAATCTCCTCAACTGAAAGTCTTCCTGATCTTCCTGACTGCTGGACATTGCAGCAATATAGCAGCTTCCAAGAGAAGTATGAGGGACTGGAAGCTTCAAACAAAAAATTAAGTTGTAAGTACTGCGCGCAACATGAGTTCATATTAGAGAAAGGTGTTCATGTTTCCAGAGAATGGAAACATTTCAAGATTGAGGCAGCAGGGACAAGTAAACAGGTATAGCAAGCATCTCTTAGGAAAAAAATAAAAGAACATTTCACATCAAAATCGCACATCATTTGCAGAGACAACATAAAAAAACGGGAGCAGGATGCTATAACAAAATCATAGATAAGTCAACTGAAAAACATTTATCTACTATTTGTAAAGTATTTCTTACAGTTTAGTCTGGCACAAAGATGTACACCATTTTCAGACATAGGAGAGGTAGAATTGCTAACTACAATTGGAGTAGATCACGGAGTAGGATTGCATTCATGGAGAACTGCAGTGAAAATAGTTGATTTCATTGCAAAAGAAATTAAAACTGAGTGTAAGGATCGCCTCTCCTTCCAACTTAAGAAAGTAAAATCTCTTGAAATGTGGTTGTTCAAAAGAGACCTTTTATTAAGCAGAAGTGATAGCCATCCAGTTAAAGCATGATCTGAATACCCTTAGGCAAGACAAGTAGGGTTAAAGCAGTAGAGACCCTCCCTTTAAGCCAGAATGCAGATTTTAACCAATATACAAGTGTGAAGATGTTTTCTTTCCTAGTTTCCCTGAGAACCCGAACAACCATGCATTCACACTGTTATTCTTTAAAGTGAAACAACCCATATGGCTATCATAAAAATTCCTCCAAGTAAAGAGGATCTCAGGGCTCTTTGGCGCCAGGATATAGGTTGTAAAATATCTGTTGACACAGGCAATGCTAATAAATCGAATCCAAGTCTCCCCCATCCTCCAATTGAATGGCAGTATCACTTTTAGGGATCTGACACTGAGATGTTTACCAGCATTATTGCACAGAATCTGAAAGTGTATTTAATCATTGATGAAGCCTCAATGCTATCATGCAAACCAGTTGTGATAGTTTTTGTAAAAGTTGAGGATTCAGATAACCCAACAATATTTTTTGTTGAGCTTGTGGAATTGGAAAAACAAGATGCAGAGACAATATGTAATTCAGTTATGGAGAGTTTACATAAGGTTGGTTTATTATGGACTATCTACAAAAAAAATTAAGAGCATTTTGCTTTAATGGTGCCAGCGTTATGCTTGGGAGAAAATCTGGAGTGAGCACTAGAATAGCAAAACAGTTTCCAAACATCTTTATATGGCACTGCTTAAACCATCTCCTCCAACTTGTTTTAGAAGACCCCATAAAGGACATTAAGCAATTAAACCACTTTAAAATATTTATTGACAAGATACACACAATTTTTCATAAATTCTGTAAGAGCCAGATGGAATTTTTCAACATATCTGAACAACTTGGACTTGAAATCATAAAGATAGAGTTTGGGGACCAAGATGGGCTATCTGTAGTTTAGGGTCAACCGTAGCTGTGTGGCATGCTTATCCAGCGCTACACCAATATTTTCATGTGAATAAAAAATTCTCAGGTATGACTGCCCATCTGGAAAATATATATGTTAAAAATGATTTGGCATTGATGATCAATATTCTAAATGAAATTTCTGTTCTGTCAAATGCACTGCAAGGAAGAGATACAGACATTATAAAGGCCAAAAAATTTGTGGTGAGATCAATTAAATCATTTCAAATGCTTAGACAGAGAAAGGGTCGATAGAAAAAAAAAAGGTTGATGGAGTAATTGCTTCAGAAGCCTTCAAAAATATAAAATTTGTACAAAATCATCGATTTGTCGGACTTCCTCGGGAAAACTTTTGGAAAACATCATAACCAATTTGAAGAATGGATTGCGAACATTTAAAGACAGGTAGCAAATTGCAAGACACGAATAAATTATGATTTCTCAAATTTTTGGAGCCAGATTACTGGAATACTGAAGAAGTAGTAGTTCCATGGCCAGAAGCTGAAGAATAATTGCTTGAATTTACTGACATTTTTAATTACCAAATTAATATGAACGATTATAGAGATTTCATAGAAAATACTTTAAAAGATCCCAAGAACTATGCAATTCCTGACAATATTAAAAAAGCTAAAGATATTGTCAGAACAATTGCTGTAAGTTCCGCAGAAACGGAAAGGTTTTTTTCAAAAATGAACCTCATTTCTTCAGAACAGAGAAGTCGCTTGTTTCCAACATAAGCAGCCTGATGTCCATTAGTGTGATTGGCCTACCTCTACAAGAATGGGACCCTATTCCCACCATCAGACAATGGTTAAGAGCACACTATCACACAGCCGATGATCCGAGAGTCAAGAGTAAGAGAAGTGCAAGTGAGGAGGGCGGCAATGATAGAACGTTGTGGAAACATCTTAAAGTTAAAGACAAATAACACTTTTATGTAAGTACTTGTATACCTCTTTTATTGTTTTGTGTACTTATTTTATTCTTATTTAAGTAGTAAGTGCACAAAATTAAAAACTTCCTTTTGTATATCTTCTTTTTTCAGGTCATTCATTAGAGCAAAATAGTCAGTGACGTTGAAGACACACAACACGTTTATCATTCTTATGTAAGTACTTGTGTACCTCTTTTATTGTTTTGTGTACTTATTTTATTCTTATTTAAGTAGTAACTGCACAAAATAATAAACTTACTTTTTGTATATCTTCGTTTTGTAGGTCATACATTGGAGCAAAGAATTCAGTGATGTCGACTTGGCCACTCCCACCAAATCACATGACCACCAAGCCATGCCCACCAAACAAGTCACACCCACGGAACCGGTAGTAAAAGAATTTGAAACCTACCACTGAACACAATTCATCAGCTGGAACACTTATTTTATATAACTTTTCAACCACAGACAACTCTTTATTTACTTCTAGATAACTAAAGGAATAGGACACTTTATACAGCAAGTATTATATAGTTAAGGTAAATAAACCATTATTATAATAATCTGCATAGAAATGAATGTAAGGACTTTTCTTAATTTTAAAATCAGACAATATCAGTACTTCTAGAATGTCACTTACCCAGCTGTGTCTCTTGAATTGTCAGTTTATTCTCCAAAGGATACAAAAGCTTTGGTGGTTTTTCTGTAAGTGGGGCTAGAAAAAAACAGAGACATATTTATTCTTTTAGAACTTTCTTGAACAAGAATATTTCAGCTGGTAAATGTTAAAGTATTTTCAATAAGTCACAATCAAATAATTATCCAAAGAGTTAGAAGTTGTAAGAGGCTTTATTGTAAAAGAACCAGGGTAACAGACTTCTTCTACACAGCAGATTTAATAAGAAGAGATCAAGAAAATAAACAGTGATGTAAACAATGTGGGAAAGGACATGAGAACGAGAGAGAAAAAAATTCAAGTGGATAGAGATAGTCTTTGCAAAACTATTCCAAACTGTTGAAACCTCTGTGGCAGCAGAAAGAGGATTTAAGCCAGCTAAGGAGACATAGATGTTTGCATAAATACAAAAGCACATCATCAGTGCATATAAGAATCAGCACCACCCTACATCACTGCTTAGTTGAATTACTGTGATGTGTTCTACATGGGGTTGCCCAATAAATGTCATGGGGCCAGGCTATGTTCAGGATCACCTTTCTCTGAGGGTAAATTATGTTGGATGAGCTCCAGGTCCTTTTCCTTAAATATTGTCATTGAGCAGGGCCTAGAACTTTGTCTTTTATATAGCAGTTCCCCACCATCCTTGCCTTTAAGAAGGTCTTGAATAGCTGACTCTTCTCACAAGCACTGAAATATAATAAGGCTGGATGGTGGGTAGATGCATGACAGAGTGCTGCGCTGGGGTTTTATAGGACTTTTTATTAAACTTAATTTTATGATTGGGAGTTTCTTTTGTTTTTGCTGTTTTGTGAATCAACAAGTGTTGTTATAATGTGTGTACGTTTTACACATTTTTTGTTGTTAGTTGTGAAGTCATGTCCGACCCATCGCAACCCCATGGACAATGTTCCTCTCGGCCTTTCTGTCCTCTACCATCCTCTGGAGTCCATTTAAGATCCTACCTACTGCTTCAGTGACTCCATCCAGCCACCTCATTCTCTGTCGTCCCCTTCTTTTTTGCCCTCAATCTTTCCCAGCATTAGGCTCTTCTCCAGTGAGTCCTTCCTTCTCATTAGGTGGCCAAAGTATTTGAGTTTCATCTTCAGGATCTGGCCTTCTAAGGAGCAGTCAGGGTTGATCTCCTCTAGCACTGACCGGTATGATCGCCTTGCAGTCCAAGGGACTCGCAGGAGTCTTCTCCAGCACCAGAGTTCAAAGGCCTCAATTCCTTGGCGCTCAGCCTTCCTTATGGTCCAACTTTCACAGCCATCCATTGCAACTGGGAAAACCATAGCCTTGATTAAACACACTTTTGTTGGCAGGGTGATGTCTCTGCTTTTTAGCATGCTGTCTAGATTTGCCATAGCTTTCCTCCCCAGGAGTAAGCATCTTTTAATTTCTTGGCTGCAGTCCCCATCTGCGGTGATCTTGGAGCCCAGGAAAATAAAATTAGTCATTACTTCCATTTCTTCCCCCATCTATTTACCAGGAATTGAGAGGGCCAGATGCCATGATCTTAGTTTTCTTAATGTTGAATTTCAAAACAACTTTTGCACTCTCCTTCTTCACCCGCATTAAGAGGCTCTTTAGTTCCTCTTTGCTTTCTGCCATTAGAGTGGTATCATCTGCATATCTGAGGTTGTTGATATTTCTCCCGGCAATCTTAATTCCAACTTTTGATTCATCTAGCCCTGCCTTTCTCATGATGTGCTCTGCAGGGTTGCCTATTTACAGCCTTGCCGGACTCCTTTCCCAATTTTGAATCAATCAGTGGTTCCGTGTCCAGTTCTCACTGTTACTTCTTGACCCACATATAGGTTTCTCAAGAGACAAATATGATGGTCTGGTACAACCATCTCTTTAAGAACTTGCCACAATTTGTTGTGATCCACACAATCAAAGCCTTTAATCATCAATGACGGCTTCATCGTCAATGAAGCAGAAGTAGATCTTTTTGGAACTCCCTAGCTTTTTGGAACTCCCTAGCTTTTTCCATGATCCAGCATATGTTGGCAATTTGATCTCTAGTTCCTGTGCCTCTTCAAAATCCTGCCTGTACTTCTGGTACTCCTCGATCCACATACTGCTGGAGCCTAGCTTGTATGGTTTTAAGCATAACCTTATTAGAATGTGAAATGAGTGCAATGGTGCGATAGTTTGAACATTCTTTGGCATTGCCTTTCTTTGGAATTGGAATGTAAACTGATCTTTTACAATCCTGTGGCCACTTTTGAGTTTTCCAAATTTGCTGGCAAATTGAGTGTACCAAAGATTTTGAGCTCAGCTGGAATACTGTCTCCTCCAATAGCTTTGTTGTTGTTCAGATTTCCTAAGGCCCATTTGACTTCACATTCCAGAATATATGGCTCAAGGTCAGTGATCACCCCATTGTGATCATTGTGGTTATTAGGGATGTTAAGCTCTTTCTTGTATAATTCTTCTGTGTAATTTTGTCACCTCTTCTTAATCTCTTCTGCCTCTGTTAGGTCCCGCCATTTTGGTCCTTTATCATGCCCATCTTTGCATGAAATGGTCCCTTCATATCTCCAATTTTCTTGAATAGATCTCTGGTCCTCCTTATTCTATTGTTTTCTTCTATTTCTTTGCACTGTTCATTTAAGAAGGCACTCTTATCTCTTCTTGTTATTCTCTGGAATTCTGCATTCAATTGGGTGTAGCTTTCTCTTTCTCCCTTGCCTTTTGCTTCCCTTCTTTCCTCAGCTATTTGCAAAGCTTCCTCAAACAGCCATTTTGCTTTCTTGCCTTTCTTTTTCTTTGGGTTTTAATTGCTACCTCTTAAACAATGTTGTGAAACTCCATCCATAGTTTTTCAGGCACTCTATCTATCAGATCTAATTCCTTAAATCTATTTGTCACCTCTACTGTATATTCATCAGGGATATGATCTAGTTCATACCTGAGTGGCCTAGTGCTTTTCCCTACTTTCTTCAATTTAAGTCTAAATTTTGCAATGAGAAGCTCATGATCTGAGCCACAGTCAACTCCTGGCCTTGTTTTTACTGACTGTATAGAGCTTCTCCATCTTTGGCTGCAGAACACATAGTCAATCTGATTTCTGTGTTGACCATCTGGTGATGTCCATGTGTAAAGTTGTCTCTTGGATTGTTGGAAAAGAGTATTTGCTATAACCATCGTATTCTCTTGACAAAATTCTATTAACCTGTGCCCCACTTCATTTTGTACTCCAAGGCCAAACTTGCCTGTTATTCCAATTAACTTTTGGCTTCCTACTTTAGCATTCCAATTCCCCCATGATGATAAGGACATCATTTTTTGGTGTTAATTCTATAAGGTGCTGTAGGACTTCATAGAACTGGTCAATTTCATTCTCTTCAGCAACAGGGCATAGACTTGGATTACTGTGATATTGAATGGTTTGCCTTGGATTCAAACTGAGATCATTCTGTCATTTTGGGGATTGTATCCCAGTATTGCTTTTCCCACTCTTTTATTGATTATGAAGGCTACTCCATTTCTTCTGAGGGATTCTTGCCCGCAGTAGTATACCTGATGGTCATCTGAATTAAATTCACCCATTCCTGTCCATTTTAGTTCACTGATTCCTAAGATGTCACTGTTCAGTCTTGTCATCTCATTTGACCATGTCCAGCTTGCCCTGATTCATGGATCTTACATTCCAGGTTCTTATGGAGAAAAGATCTTTGCAGCATCGGACTTTCCTTTCACCACCAGATGCATCCATAGCTGAGCGTCCTTTCGGCTTTGGCCCAGTCGCTTCACTCTTTCTGGCACTACTAGTACTAGCCCTCTGCTCTTCCCCAGTAGCATATTGGACACCTTCCAACCTGAGGGGCTCATCTTCCGGTGTCATCCCTTTTTTCCTTTTGGTACTGTCCATGGGGTTTTCATGGCAAAGATACTGAAGTGGCTGCCATTTCCTTCTCCAGTGGATCATGTTTTGTCAGAGCTCTCTGCTATGACCTGTCCATCTTGGGTGACCCTGCATGGCATTGCTCATAGCTTCATTGAGCTATGCAAGCCCCTTTGCCACGACAAGGCAATAATCCATGAAGGGGGTTTTACATATTCTAATGCACATAACATGTGCATTAGAATATGAGTATATTAATGTAATCCTTGAGTTACAATAACTTTATTAAATTTTTAAGGAAGATAAAAACTAACAGAAATGAATAATTGAAATAAGAAAAAGAGAAAAAATAAATCAAGTGTCAGGTCCCAGATATTTTTACAGGGACACTGGCATTTTGGTGGGAGGAAGAGGGGGATGAATAGAGTGGTCTGTAAATGAAGTTTCTGTTTTTGTTTCCTGTTTCTGTTTCCTGCATTACTGTGCTAATTTCTATATGAAGTCTCTGTTTCTGTTTCCCTGCAATGATGTAGTGTGGGAGGGGTTTAGTTAGCATTGCTTTAAATAGCTGGTTTTAAATGAGAAGCTTCAGTTCTTGCCTAGATCTCTTGTTATCACAAACCTTCCAATAAAAACTCCTTTTGGAACCACTGCAGTTTCAAGAGTCCTACTTTCTTGAGAAGATTGGAGAGGCAAGACTTTACATCAAGAAACAGAGAACAAAGCCAAAAGTGCAGAAAAGAAATAAATAAAACAAATATAAATAAAATTTTCTTTCAGAGCAGATATAAGTATATATTTACATTAAATTCTTACAGTAAGTTTACAATATATTTTTATTTTTATTTTTTATTGAAAAGTTTTATAAGAAATACAAACAATTTTCTCCCCCCACCCTTTCCCCCTCCCCACATAATAGAAAGTGTACATTTTCTTATACATAATAAATGCATGTCTCCCTTAAAGAAAGCATTAAAATAGGACATTTTAATTGCATTCGGAGTTGCTCTTCTTCTCTTTCTTCTCTCATTCCACAACAAACCTTCTTCTCCTCTTTTCTTTCCCTTCCCTCCCTCCTCTTCTCTCCTACTTTCTCCTTCCTCCTCTCCTACCTCATCCTACTTCCTTTTCCTTTCCCCCACTTCTCTCTTCTTTTCCCCCTTCTCGCCTTCACTCCTACTCCTGTCCCCTTCCCTACCTCCTCTCCTTCTTCCATTCCTCTCCCTCCCTCTCCTCTTCCTACCCTCTCCTCCTCTCTCCTTTCTAACTTCTTTGCTGTGAAATATTCTCCTCCTTTAGTATCTGAGCAACTCCTGTATTCTAATCATAGATACATTCTTCTGTTAAAACATTTCTCTATTCACCACTTTTTTTTCCCATCCCAACCCTTATCCCACCCTCCCCACCCACCCCTGACTTCTCAGAGCAAAAACAGGGTATAGCATCTAACAAACATATGCTAAAATAAACTAATTATAAATTTCAAAACTCCCACATGTTCTTTAACTCCCCTTGCTCCAATTCATCAACCTCCCTTTTATAAATCCTCAAGACCAATTATGTTAAATTCATTCATCCTAATTATAAAAAAAACTTTTTCTTAATGTATAATCCAATACTTTAACAATATTACAAACAGTAAAAGTCATAAGTAAATTTCATTTCCATACCCTCGAACGTCATTCTTTTTGAATATTACTCTCTAATAAAATTCTGAATTTAACATTAATCCTCTTCCTTCAAAAAATTGGGTATCTTGAAATCTTACATTTTATCTCATATACCTGTTAAAATAATATAATCTTATGTTAAACATTTTAAAAATCTCTTAATACCTTTAAAACACTTATTTACCAAATATAAATTTCAAAATCTACAAGAGGATATCTTTCAAGTTTTCAGTTAACCAATGTTAATACCTCTAACTTTTTAGAAAGCAGCCCTTTTACTATCCAAAACTAATTTTCGTTTTGTAATAGAATTCTGAATTTAACATTAATCCTCTTTGCTTCAAAAAGTTGGGCATCTTGAAAGCTTACACAATTTATCTCATATATCTTTTAAAATAATATAATCTTATGTTAAACATTTTAAAAATCTCTTAATACCATTAAAACACATATTTGCCAAATGCAGATTTCAAAATCTACAGGAAGATATTTTTATTTTTATTATCTACCACTTCTTCTAATCATCAAATCCATATTTCATTTTTTCTGTTTCATGGATAAAGTTCAAAAGGGGTTTCCAATCATCATTAAAATAAAACAATGTCTAATTTCTGCCAGCAAAAAGTGAGTTGGATTGATTTTTAAAGAAGCAGACAGAGCGGAAGCAAGAGAGCAAGCATTTAGAAGTAACAAAGCTTAACTCCGTGTATACTTTGTTGCAAACGGAACTTTCCTGAGCTGGAGGCTGGAGAAGATGCCTTTGTCATGAGCGGAGTGGAAAGTGAAAGTTAGAGTGAAAGTGCTTGTTTAGAGCTCTCCGCTTAAAGAGAAAATTGCTGGGGACTGAGGATTTATTGGAGAAAGGACTATTTGTTTTGAAAAATTTTAAATTAGACTTTTGAAGTTTGTTTACAAGACTTTGTGGCTGTAAAAGGAATAAGACTTTTTAAAATAAAATGGCTGCTAAACAAGTTAATCCAGCAACTTCTAAAGTGGGAGGAGGCTCTCCTGTAGTGACACAGAAGCAACTTCCGGCTGATACACAGACTCAAGAGGCTTCTTTTAAAGATCTCAAAGAATTCATTACAGGAGCCTTGAATAATCAGACTGTAATGATGGATGGGAAATTAAAAGAATTTGCGGAGGAAATAAAGAAAATTAAAGATGTTGTGGAGGAAAAACATGATGAAATAAGAGATGATATTGTCTTTGCAGTTTCAGGATTGGCAAACCACATGCTAAAGATTGAGGAGAGAGTACGGGAAATTGATGAAGCTAACTTGAACCTGGCAACAAAAGTGGGAGAGGTTATGACAAAAACAAAGAAGGTGGATGATGAATTGGTTATGTTACAATACAGATCAATGGAATTTGCCCTGAGATTGAGAGGTTTGAAAGAAAACAGCCATGAAAATCTAAAGGACATTTGTGCTAATGCCATAGCAGAGATACTTAAAGAAAGACCAGAAGATGTGGCATTTCAAATTGACAAAATTTACAGGGTCAATTCCTGGCTGGCAAGACAAAGGCAGTTGCCAAGAGATGTGGTGATTTATTTTACATCTAGGAGAATTAGAAATGATATTTTACAAGCTTTCTACAAGGATAAGATTCAAGTGTCTGGACAAGAGTTGGTGGTTCTGAAAGAGATCCCTCCTAAAATGCTAAGAGGTAGAAAGGACTTTGGCTTTTTGGTGAATGAACTGAGAAACCGGCAGGTGCAGTATAGATGGGATGTTCCATTTGGTTTAATAGTGACTTATGGTGGAGAAAGACATGGTTTAAATACAGTTTGGAAGGCAAAAGATTTTTATGTCAATGTTTTAAAGGCTGGATACCCACTCTCACCGGGGGGGGGGCAGAAAACAAATGGAGATGATACAACAAGAGAAAGATGGAGGGCAGATACAAACTTATGCAGAAGTTGCAGCTGGAGGAATTTGGAATCTGGAAGAAGATTTATTGCAGAGTGGGAATCCACCACCAACTCTTGAGCCACCGAAGAAGACAGAGATGCCAAGAGAACAACGACTGACAAGAGCAACTTATAAACAACAACTAACGCAACAATCCCAAGATTCAACTCAAGAAGTCCAAAAAATGGAAGCAGTGGGTGGGGCTAGGCTGAAGAGTAAGATGGAGGAGGAGGTTCAGCTGATGCTTTTAAAGCTTTGAGGGCCTAAAGATGGCAAATAAATTTTTATCTTGGAATGTCAATGGTTTAAATTCTCCACAAAAAAGGAAGAAAGTATTTCACTATTTGAAGCAATTTCAGAATGATGTTATTTGTTTGCAAGAAACGCATATTAAACTTTCAGATCAAAAATATTTGATAAACTCTAGATTAGGTACACATTTTGTGGCATCAGCACCAGAGAAAAAAAATGGTTTAGTCATATATGTTAAAAGAGGACTATCCGCTAACTTAGTTGAGGCAGATGTTCAAGGAAGATACATTGCAATTGAATTAGTAACACAGAGTGGGAAAATGCTTTTAATTGGAATATACGCATCCAATCAACAGCAAGATATTTTTTTTAAATTTCTATACACTAAAATATTACAATGGGATTATAAATCTTTAATATTATTGGGCGATTGGAATGGTGTAATAGATACCCAGAAGGATAAGAAAAGTTTATCTAAGATATCTTCATGTGCTAAATTGCCTAAATCCTTTTTTGACATTTTGGAAGACTTGGAACTGAGAGATATTTGGCGGGAAAGGAATGTACTGGAAAGAGTACATTTATTATAAGCACCTACAGTCTGAAATGGTAGAACCACTTAAAGTTTTATTTAATAAAATTCAGTCAGGGGAAGGAGTTCCACCCTCCTGAAGAACAGCTTTTGTTTCATTAATCCCGAAGGAGGACCAAAATTGTATTAAACCAGAGAACTTTAGGCCAATTTCACTGCTCAATACTGATTATAAGGTTTTTGCTAAGATACTAGCTAATAGATTAATGCCAGTCATGCAACAAATAACTCACAATGACCAATCAGGGTTTATAAAAGGGAGACAAATGAAATATAATGTTAGACAAATTGTAAATCTATTGGAATATCTGGAAAAAAACAACCAAGTCCCTGCAGCGTTCATATTCTTGGTTGTAGAGAAAGCATTTGATCGACTGAATTGGCAATTTTTGTTTAAAATAATAGAAAAAATGCACTTTGGGGAGTATTTTACACAATCGATAAGAGCAATATATCAGGAACAAACAGCACAAATAATAGTTAATGGAGGTTTAACAGAGGTTTTTAAAATTGAGAAAGGAACAAGGCAGGGTTGTCCCCTGTCTCCACTGTTGTTTATTTTGACTTTGGATGTGTTGTTGAATAAGATACGTGATTCTAAAAAAGTGAAGGGAATTGTAATCAGACAGCAAGATTATAGATTAAGAGCGTTTGCAGATGACTTGGTTGTTACTTTATCTCAACCTATAGAGTCGGCTCCACATATATTGGATATAATAGGTCAATATGGAAAGGTATTGGGATTTAAAGTTAAGACAAAGATGATAACTAATAATATGTCTGTATCTCAAAGAGAAGATTTAGGAAGAATAACAGGGTTTGAAATAGTTAAAAAGGTTAAATACTTAGGAGTATATATCGCAGCTTCAAATACAAAATTATTCAAAAATAATTATGAAGTCCTTTGGCAGAAAGTACAGAAGGAAATGGAGAATTGGAAAAAATTACAATTGTCCTTACTTGGAAGAATAGCAGCAATAAAAATGAATGTGTTACCCAGGTTTTTATTTTTGTTTCAAATGATACCAGTGCTTAAGAAAGATGAAAATTTGAGAGAATGGCAGAAAGGGGTTAATACTTTCATTTGGGCTGGGAAAAAACCTAGAATAAAACTGAAAATTATACAGGATGACGTGAAAGAGGAGGTCTTAAAATGCCTAATTTAAGATTGTATTATGAAGCAGCTGTTTTATCACAAATTAGTGATTGGTTTAATCTGACTGAAGGTAGAACGTTAAACTTGGACGGTTATGATTTGTTATATGGATGGCATGCTTATTTGTTATATGATAAAAAAGTGGATAAAGTATTTAAAGCTCATATACTTAGAAATGCTTTGTTGAGGGTTTGGAAAAAGTACCAATATAAGTTAAATTATAAGATACCTGTATGGGCAAATCCTAGACATGCAATAGAAAATATAAGTGTAGAACAAAAACAGGAGGTGATTACCTATAAAGAGCTTCTTGCTGTAGAAAGGGGTACATTGCAATTGAAATCTTTAGACACATTGAAAGAAGAAGGTATAATCTATACATGGTTTCAGTATTGTCAGCTTCAAGCTAGATGGAAGGAAGACTAAAAAGAGCCTTGATAGTACAGTGGTTTAGTGCACCCTGTCATTAACACAGCTGCCTGCAATTTCTGCTGGTTCGAATCTCTCCAAGGCTCAAGGTCGACTCAGCCTTCCATCCTTTCTAAGGTAGGTGAAATGAGGACCCAGTTTGTGGGGGCAATAAGCTGACTTTGTATAAAAATATACAAAAGAATGAAGGCTATTGCTTAACGCATTGTAAGCCGCCCTGAGTCTCCGGAGAAGGGCGGCATATAAATCAAATTTAAAAAAAAAAATTAGTCTTATGCAAAATGAGGAAAATTTGGTGAAACAGATTAGAGATCAAAGACAAATGCATATTAAAAGGTTGTATAATGCTTTATTGGAAATAGACTCAGAAACTGAATTGGTTAAAGACTATATGATAAAATGGGCACAAAATTTTCAAGAACCAGTGATGATGGAGACATGGGAAAAGATTTGGATTAAAAATGTTAAATTTACGCAAGCGCAAAATCTAAGAGAAAATTTTTATAAAATGTTTTATAGATAGCATTTAGATCCTAAAAAATTATCACGTATGTATTCTAATGTGCAAGCTAAATGTTGGAGATGTGATTGTGCTGATGCAACTTATTACCACATATGGTGGACTTGCAAAAAAATCGAAGCATTTTGGATAAAGATTTGGTGGGTGATGCAGAATATTTTGAAAAGAAAGTTGAAATTTACTCCGCAATTGTTTTTATTGGGTATAATTACAGACTGTACAGCTGTAGAGACTAAATTGATTTTGAATCTAATAACAGCAACAAGATTGTTGATAGTGCAACACTGGAAGAAGGACTCTTTGCCTACTATTGATGTCTGGATACTGAAAGTGGCTAACCTAGCTGAAATGGCTAAAATTTCAGCATACTTGAAGGACTATAACTAAGAAAGATACATACTGGAATGGAGAAAATGGATGGATTATATTCAAAACAAGTATCAGACTAAAAATATCAAATAGCTTATGAGTGAATGTTTAACTTTAGTAGTATTATATCCTTGAAGTATTATATTATCTATGGTGGGGTTAAGTATTTTTTTTAAGGGGGATATGACAGTTTAAAGGATAGTTAAGCAATTTAGTTTATTGTTAATTGTTAATTGAAATACCTTGTGTTTTGCTCTGGGAAGTCGGGGGGAGGGGGGTTGGGTGGGAAAAGGGGTGGGGGAAAACTGTTGTTTTTGTAAAACTTTTCAATAAAAAAAAGATATTCTAAATCAAATGAAATCTAATTACTCTGACTTTACTGGCATAATAGCTCGAACAATTGGGCTATTAGACTGTTAAGAAATAGGCTTAGTAGCTGTAGCTCTGGGATTGGTAGCCTCTTAAAATAAGATATTATAAGTACAATCACACTCTATTACAGAGGGAAGAAATGGTGGACATCTTAGGAACCAATGTGTGCACATAAAGAGATTTTAACTAAGAGTTAAAAGGAGATGTATAGAAGATTGAATACTGGTTAATTCCCTTAGAACCACAGCTAAGTAGCACATCTACAAAAAGGAAGTCAAAGGCTAAAGCAGAACTAATATTCTTCACTTCAGTGTTTTCCCAAAGGAGAAATTATGGTTAAATGAACCCAAGGAGAACAATTGACATAAAAAGGGAATGATAATCCAACGTAAGTAGAAATATCTTTAGGTTATACCCATCTATCATAAAAAAAGTTTGTTTCCAGAACAAGACCAATTACATATGAAACTCTAAAAGAGTTTGCACTTTCATCTTAGAGTCTTTCTCTCTGGAATCTTTAAAAAAATATGGAGAGCAGGCATTTATTTATTTTTTTGCCTAGATCTAATACCTTACTTTTCTTCCCATTGAATTTCATTTTGTTAAATAGGGCCCAGTGTTCAAGTCTGTCAAAATCCTTCTGGGTCTTGAGTCTATCTTCTGGGGTGTTGGCTATTCCTGCCAGCTTGGTGTTGTCTGTAAATTTGATGAGCCCCCCTTCTATTCCCTCATCTAAATCATTTATGAAGATATTGAAGAGTACTGAGCCTAGAACAGAACCTTGGGGTATCCCAGTGCTTATTTCCTTCCATGTAGATATAGTTCCATTAAGGACTATACATTGAGTCCGGTTTGTCAGCCAGTTACTAAATCCATCTGGTGGTGATGCTGTCTTTTGGAGTTAGGTGGCTAATAAATTCAAACAAACAAACAAACAAATAAATAAATACTACAGAATCTAACTAATATTAACAGTTAGAAGTAATATCAAACTTGTTTAAAAAAGGGACATGCATAAAATGATATGGAATTGGCTAATTGCAGAGATAATCTGCTATTGTGAAGGACTGTTAACAACTCCTGGTGAATGGATTTATTAATCCATAATTTACTGCTAGTAGTTTGATTATGAAAAGGGCCAGAAAAGAGAAATAGATTTGCAAGTTTTTTTAAAAAAGTTTTTTTATTTTATAAACAAACAAACATTACATAATCAATCATTCAGTGTATCTTCTAAATACATCTTTTGTGTCTTCTTTTTACTACTCCAGTATTTATCATATCTTAATATTATCATTTCATTTATTATGACATTTCCCCCACATTTCTTACTTCTCTCTTAATACATTTATCTATCTTTTTATTTTATTAAAAATTATACAACAATTTTATCCCCACACAACCTTCAACCCCCCCTCCCCACATCCCCCCCCCGACTTCCCAGAGCAAAAACAGGGTATAACATTTAACAAACGTAAACTAAAATATGCTAACTTACTACAAGATTCAAAACTCCCTCATACTCTTTAACTCCCCTTTTAAAAATTATTCATCAACCTTCCTTTTATAAATTCTCTTATCACCTTTCACATTTGTTACTAAAACCCTTTCCATACCTTCTTTTTCAGCATTACTCCCTAATAAAATTCTAAATTAAACATTTTAAAACTTTCTTTAAAGCATGTCTTTTTTTAAAAAAAAATATTTAAGGTTAAACATTTTAAAATCTCTTAATACATCAATAAGACATTCTTCAAAATATAAGTTTCAAAACTTTTTTAAAAAGCTATCCATTAAATTTTAAATTAACCATTTTAATACTTCAATAAGTTTTAAAAAGCTATCCAATTTTAATTAAGCCTTTTTACTACAATAAAACATTCTTCAGAATATAACCTTAAAGATACTGTTAATCCATTGGGTTAAGTTATTTCTAACTCTTGAGTTCATTCTTCAAAATATAAATTTCAAAACTTTCAGGAAGCTATCCATTAACTTTTAAGTTAACCATTTTAATACCCCAATAACTTTTAAAAAGCTATCCATTTTTAGTTAAACATTTTTACTTCAATAAAGCATTCTTCAAAATATAACCCTCAAAAGGCTATCCCTTAAATTATATCCAAAACTAAATATAATAAAACACTTCCTTTATATCATTGTCTTAAGATAAACTTAAAAAATACTAATTTCAGTAAGCTTTTCAGATTTATTACTAAGATCCTCCCCAAAAGAAATTAATCTTCCATTCTTTTTTTCTTTCTATATTTTTTCCAGTCCTTCTTCTTCAATAATACTTTCTTCTTCAGCATTGCTCCTCCCCCTGCTTTTATTTTCGAAAATTTTTGAATTTGGATTTGAGGTTGATGTATCTTTGGAATTCGTTCTCTTCTTAGAATTATTTCCTTTAATTTGGAACCCCCATTTCGACTCTTCCTGCTTGTATAATCAGTCACTTCATTCCTTAAATATTGATTCTATCTGTAAAGCCAAGGATTGTCACAATAAAATTTATCAGTCTGCAGGAAAGAGTCTATTTGCTGCTTTTCAGTTGATTGCATAGAAGCCTCTACCAAAACGTCCGTTTCCAGTGTGCTAACCTCCATCTTAATCCTGACAGCCTCTTTTTTATCCTCCAAAGTCACATTAGCCTGGTTAATTTCTTCCTCTTTTCCAGCCAGCAAATCATTGTTATTCTCCAAATTTTGATTTTGAACAGTCCTTTTAATTGATTCTAATATAACAGAAGTATGAAAACTTAAGAGTTCTTGTAAAACCTTTACAGTCACAACTTGTGAGTTTGCTGACTCATATAATAATGATCCTCCATCCTTGATGTCAGCCATATTTCAATTTTCACTTTGAATTTATTCAGCTGTCAGGCCAATAAGTCCAATTATTTTCCACACAATTTAAAATTGTAAATTAGTTGAGGTCAATACCATAGTCCTTTCCATTCCACTTCCATTTTAAATCTTTTTCTTGATGTGTAATCCAGTAGCTTTAACAATGTTGCTAGCGTTAACAAGCACTTTCACTAATAAGTTTCATTTTCACACCCTTAGGCGCCATTTTTTCCCCTTTTAAACAGAGTTAAAGTTCAATACTTGCATTTTTTTCTTCTCCTGATTTTGCTCTGCCAGCATCCAAGGTTGAAATTTCTTATAATTCTTAAAATTGCATTGCTGGTGTGGTCGCGACGCCTTGTTCTGCATAAAGCAGACTCGTCCCGGATCTGGAGCACTGAAGGGCTTTCAGGGAGCTGTCACCCTGCAAACCCCAGGTTTAAAAAAAAACCTGGGGGTCTAGGGGAGCTCTACCCAGACCCTTCTGCTCTTCTCTCCCCATTTTTCCCTGGGGGAGAGTTTTGAGCCACCAGACAGCTGATTTTCGCTGTTCTAGCAGCTAACGGAGTCGTGGGGCTGGAGCTCCTAAAGGAGTGTTCATTGATGATCACGGAGCCACCGGAAGTCCAATTTGCAAGTTTTTTGAATCCCTGTCCTTGCATAGCAAGGAATGAAGGCTGTGCTGGTTTAATTGGTTAGAGGTGATAAAATATAAATAATAATTATTTCTTGCTACCAAACCATCATCTTTCTTATCCTGCCTTTCTGGATAAGGAGTTAAAGTGTCTTGTGCGTATTTATTAAAAATAACTTGATGGCTGGACTTTTCAATAGCATTACATGAAAACAGGGAAATTTATGTGGAAAAATGACTTATGGATTCAGTGAGAAATATATGTAATTTTTCTTGTCTTTTTCTTTTTTAAAAATGCATTAATTTAATAGTAGTTATTCATAACTTCCTTAGAAGGTCTCCACATTATCACTATGTAGTCATCTTTCAGAGACTGCACAGTATGTCATTAAAATGTAGATTTGTCTTTTATTTCAGTTTCAGCTCAATTATTTCTTATCAGATAGTATTTCTGCAGACACTTTTCTTATAAATCTCTTAACTCCTTTCAAAGCAAAGTTCTATCATGGTCTCTAAAAAGTAGAGTAGCTGCTCTAATAATCCTAGTACAAAAGACAGGATAGGGAAAAACAAGTTCCACTTATTTTACAAACTGATACATTACTTACTGGCGGCCATAGACCCTAGTAGCTTTCTCAGTGAAAAATAATGCTGTTTTAAAATAGCAAGGGATTTAAAATGTTCATGTCACAGAAATTGTGTGGCAAATCTTATCTGTAACATTAATCGGTCTCACAGCAACCTTGTCATTGTAAGGTATGCTACTGTTGTGGCTCCGTTACCGGAGCCTGTGTCATCGTCAGGAGAGGACTCCGAGAGTGAAGGGGAGGAGTTGGCAAGGCCTCCCTCTCCAGGACTGGAATGATGCAGTGTTAAGGGACGCTTTCTAGGATGGCCTCTCCAAAGACCTGCAGGACGAGCTGGTTCAGGTGGAGGCGCCTCAGACCCTCGACGACCTCGTAACGCAGTGTCTGCGCATCGACGCCTGCTTCCAATGGCGCAAGACCCGCCGGCCCGTCCAGGAACCCCCGACCGTTTCTGCACCCCCGCGTCCCGCACCAACAGCGTCCCGGGTCACCCCGCGTTTCATGGCGACAGCTGAGGAGCCCATGGAGCTCGGAGCAGCCAGACCGCACCTGATGGCCCAGGAGCATATGCGGAGACACCAAGGAGGATTGTGCCTCTATTGCGGAGAGGCTGGACATTTTGCCGTGTCGTGTCCCAGGAAGCAAAGTGGGGAGCTCAAGCCTGTTCCAGAATCTCAGCATGACCAGCCAGGAAATGGGGCAGGCCCAGCCTAGGAGAAACCATAGGCCGGGCGCGTGTCAACGCCCCACCGGACTTAGCGGATGTGGACTGTGAGCCCCCTTGGCACCTGATTCTGGACACTTGGTTTTTGTTGGCCAACTGGTCGGAGGGGCTTCAAGCGCATGCGCTGGTGGACTCGGGAGCCATGACGAACTTCATGGACCAGGCCTTTGTGGTCCATTTTAAGGTTCCCTTGGTTCCGGGGGACCCTCCGTTGAGAGTTGAGACTATTGACGGGCGTGAACTTGTAGAGGGGCCCATTAAGTTCACGACTCAGCCTTTGCGCCTCATCATTGGGGCCCATGAGGAAGCGATCCAATTTTATGTAACGGTGGACCTGCATTTCCCGCTGGTCTTGGGAATGGCCTGGCTTTGGGCCCACCATCCGCAGGTGGCCTGGTCGAGGAATGCCATCTCCTTCCCGAGCCTGCAGTGCGTCAACCACATCCGCCACACCTGTGCCAGCCAGGACGTCTCCACCCATGCCGTCTCCTTGCCTACTGAGCTGACGCCCTTCGCCGACGTGCTCAGCGAAAAGGAGGCGGACCGCTTACCCCCGCATTGACCCTATGACTGCCCGGTGGACCTGATCCCCAATGCGCCTGCCCACGGGATGCCTGTATTCCATGTCGGAGCCTGAGTTGGCCGCCCTACAGGACTTTCTAGACAAAAACTTGGCCCGAGGGTTCATCCGGCCTTCGTCCTCCCCTCTCTCGGCCTCGGTCCTCTTTGTGAAGAAGAAGACAGGGGACTTATGCCTGTGCTGCGATTACTGCCGCTTGAAGGCCATCACGGTGCAGAATCGCTACCCCCTGCCGCTCATCCCAGAGCTGATGGAGAGGTTGTGGGAGGCCTCGATCTTCACTAAGCTCGATCTCCGAGTGGCCTACAATCTGGTGCGCGTGCGAGAGGGGGACGAGTGGAAGACGGCATTTGGCACCCGATATGGCCACTTCGAGTACACCGTCATGCCGTTCGGGCTGACCAATGCCCCCGCAGTCTTCCAGCACCTAATGAACGACATTTTCTGGGACATGTTGGACCGGTTTGTGGTGATCTACCTGGATGACATTTTGATCTATTTCCGGACCTAGGAAAGCCACCTCCATCATGTCCACCACGTCCTACAGTGCCTGCGGGACCACCAACTCTATGCGAAGTTGGAGAAATGTTTCTTCTTCCAGACTTCCATAGAGTTCCTTGGGCACATCATCTCCCCTGAAGGCATTGCTATGGACCCGCACATGGTAGAGGCCTTGTGTAGTTGGGAATCCCCTCGTCGGGTGAAGGACGTCCAGCGTCTGCTGGGGTTCGCTAACTACTACCGGACCTTCATTCCGGGCTTCGCCACCCTGACCTTGCTGCTGACCCAACTCCTTCGCAAGAAGGTCCCGTTCCAGTGGGGGCCCCCGCACCAGCAGGCATTCGAGATTCTGAAGCTAGCCTTTGTCACGGACCCTGTCCTGAGGCACCCCAATCCACATTGTCCGTTCATGGTCGAGATGGATGCGTCCAATGTGGCGATTGGGAGGGTGCTGCTACAGGCTCCGGTGGATGGCGGCACTCTTTTTCCCTGCGTGTACCACTCACAGAAACTCAATCCTTCCGAGCACAACTACACCATCTGGGAAAAGGAGTTGCTGGCTATCAAGGCCACGTTCGAGGCTTGGTGGCATCACCTCGAGGGGGCCCAACACCAGGTGGTGCGGACAGACCATCGGAACCTGGAGCACATCACGACGGCCAGGAAGTTGAACCAGCGGCAGATCCGGTGGTCGTTGTTTTTTGCCTGGTTCAACTTCCACGTGACTTATATCCCGAGCAGCCACAACCAGAGAGCAGAGGCTCTATCCCACAAGCCGGAGTACTTTTGCCCTAAGGACTCCCTTCCCCCATGGACAGTGCTGCCAGCGGAATCCTTGGCTGCGGTCCAGGAACCGACAGACTTGCAGGCTCAGGTGCTGGAAGCGCAGCGCCGGGATGACTGGTCGCAGCAGCGGAAAGCGGAAGTCGGCCCTGCGTCCCCATGGACTTTGGAGGAGGGCTTGTTGAAGCACCGGGGCCGGTTGTACATGCCCACGAATCCGCTCCGAGCCCTCGTCATGAATCAGTGCCATGACAACCCCGCAGCGGGACATTTTGGGTTCTTTAAGACACTGAATCTGGTGACGCGGACTTTTTGGTGGCCTCGGGTATGGGACAACGTGCACACGTACGTGACGTCCTGTGTGACATGCCAACAGGCCAAAGCCATGTCCAGCCCCCCTCCTGGACTTCTCCAGCCGCTGCCGACACCAGAGAAACTGTGGGGAGCCATCTCCATGGACTTCCTGACGGACCTGCCCCTGTCCGCTACATTCACGACCGTCCTCGTGGTGGTGGATGTGCTTTACCAGCCAGTAAAGAAACTTGACCACCTTTTTATTGGTCCCTTCCCAGTCGAGGCGGTCATCAACCCGGTGGCCTACCGGTTGACTCTGGCACGTTCCATGTGACTCCACCCTATTTTCCATCGGTCCCTTTTGGACCCTGAAGCCCCAGCATGCCACCTCCGGCGTCCGACGACTCCTGCCCCCCCAGCCCCAGTCGACGAGGACAACTCCTTGACATACGAGCATCCGAGACTCCCATTGGCTGAAGGGGCGTTTCCAGCACCTGATTGCCTGGAAGGGGTACGGGCCCGCGGATTTCACTTGGGAGGATGCTTCCTCCATCCATGCCCCTGACCTGGTATGGGCCTTCCATGACCAGTTCCCGTCCTGACCACATCCCGACCGTCAGCCGCAGGGGAAGGGCCCTGCGGTGGGGGATAGTGTTGTGGTTCTGTTATGGAGCCTGTGTCATCGTCAGGGACTTCTGGCGGTGACCTCAGCACATTAGGAACGAAAGGGATGGGGCTCCATTCCTGGGTTCCTAACAATCCCACACTTGGAGCCGAAACAGGCGCTATTGATCCCGTTGAGATCAATAGTTTAAAGGGGAACATCTTAGGACCTCGGAGGAGATCGCAACTCCTTCAAAGGGACAAGATAAATCCCTTAATCCAGTGCAAGGAAAAACCACCCTTCCCGGGCTGGCCGGAGGCACTGACAACTGCGTGAGTGGGAAGCGAAGATTGATAAAGAAAAGAAGTCATCAATAGGAGACTAAATTTTAAGAAAACCCAAAAATCATTGTATAGCGAGAAGTAGATGCTGGTGGCAGAGAAGGACAGAAAAAGAGATAAGAGAAGCGGTGACAGAAGGATTGAATGGAGCCATTTTGAACAGAAGGTGACAGTGCAAAATTGGAACAGCCGAAGTGAATGGAGAGAGCGTGAGGAAGTTATTCGTTAACTACGAAAAATAAAACTATACTTAAGCATGATTTAAAACCTCGATACTACTGGATACTACTAACGTGGATAGCATCGAGTAGATTGAGTTGGACAAACATAGAGCAAGAACAGATAGTGTATATTGAAAGGAACGGAGAGAAAGTGAGGAGTGTGGTGTGTTGGAGATCGGAGGAAGGATTCTGGACGGACTCGCATAAATTGACTGCTTCGGATTCTATTGACATCGATCGGATTGATTAGGCTGATCCAAACAACCAGAGAATGAAATAGATTGTGTGATAGTGTGGAGAGAAGTGAGATAAACTACGAACAATATATTGGAGTGGATTTTACAAATTATCATCATTTCCGACACTTTTGGTGACATTTCTTTCGAAGACTAGGATATAAAGCGGCGGAACTTTGGACTATTTGACTCTTAAGCATTGAACTATTTGGATATAACTTTGGACATAACCACGACAGAGGAAAAGTAGCTGACTAACTGGAGGAAAGTTGGACATTCAGTGAACAGGAATATATGAGGAGCTATATTATATCTTTGGATTTGGATCTTGAGCTTGATCTTAAAAGGGTGATTTAGATTTCGGAACGGTGATTGACTGGAAGAAGAATAAGACTAAAAAAGATAAAAGACTATAGAACAAGACCGCTAAGAGAAACAAACGGACAATACAATTATTGCTGGTTTGGACTAAGTTTAATATATCAGTTTACAATGTAATAGAACTGGAAAATAATATTTAACAATTTATTAATCTTTTTTCCTAAGTAATTATAACAGAATAATTTGCTTATTTAAATCTAACTAGATAATTATAATATATTATACTTGATAAGTTTATTTATTTGAAGCTAATTAATTTAAGTAACTCAATAGAGATATAATATTTAAGATAATTAGAATTTGATTGGTAAAGGGGCATATATAGAAGATAGAAATTGATATTGACTTGATTCTAGAACCAATATAAAACTTTTAGAGAAATATATTTTACTGTTTAATTAACTGAAGAATAAGGTAATTAATGAATTGCTAGAAGCTTGTTCTTCCCCCATTGTTTCCTCCTTTCTTGCCTTCCCTCCCCCTGCTTTCCTTACTCCTTTAATTAAATTAGCATATTATTGATCAGAGGTACTCTCAAATACTATTTTAATAACAACTGTATATTTAAGCTAGAAATCAGGTGATTGAGAATTGTATGAAATTGTGGGCAAGAATAGTAAGCATAATAGATATGGCAACTTCAAGTACACCAACCATGATTAAAACAACTAAAAAGATATCCCCAACTCAAACATTATTGGTAGTCTCCCCTGCACAGCAGAAGACAGGGGAAACGATAGACAAAGAGAAGACCAATACTATTATAGGCATGCAAAATATACAAGTGGCCCTTGCAATGATTCAAGAAGGAATGAAAAGAATGGAAGATAAGATGACTCTTAATCATGATGAAACCAAAAGGAATCATGAACAAATGCGATTAGATGTAGGGGAAATCAAAGATGATATTAGAAATATAGACGAGAAAATAGTAAAAATCCAACAAAACATTACAGATAATGAACAGAGAATTTATAAAGTGGAGGAAAAAACGGAAGCCACAGCTGCAAGACTGGAAAGGATGGAAAACCAACAAACCACAAGGAGCCGAGATACCGAAGATGCATTGACACTGCTTGAAATGGAGAAGGCATCCTTCTACCTAAGGTTCCAAAACATAGAAGAACAGAGAGATGAAGACTTGGGTGAAACTATGATCGAAATACTGGCAAAGGCAAGACATAAAGATAAAGATGAAATAAGGAATGGAATCGATGAAATCTATAGAACCTTCACAAACTATGCAAGAAGGAACAAACTCCCCAAAGAAGTACTATTAGGTTCACGAAGAAAACAATGAAAGAAGAAATATACAAAAAAATGAGAGAGGAGACAGTTATGTACAAAGGAAGGGAAGTTTTAACTTTAAAACAAGTACCGAGAAGGGCCAGGGACAGGAAAAGAGATTATAACTTCTTAACGAGACAACTAAATAAGCTCAAGATAAAATTCAGATGGCTCATACTGGAAGGGGTACTTATTTCATGGGAAGGAAGAAGATTTCGAATAGACACCATAGAAAAAGCTCAAGACTTTGTCGACCAACACTTAGGATATGAAGGAGAACAGGAAAGTAGAGAGAGTAGAGAGGAACTAAACTCCAGTGATAAAGAGGTACAAACAATAAACAAGGAGGATAGGGAGCAGAGGAGGGGAAGGCCAGAGAAGGAGGAGATGACGGGGATTACACAAAGAGTTACAAGAAACACTACAAAACTCAAAATCAAGGACAAATAAACACCAGCAGAAATGGAAGAAGAATTAAGACTTATTTCTATAAATATAAATGGACTAAACTCACCAAGTAAAAGACACCAAATATTTACCAAATTGCAAAAACTAGGGGCAGACATAATTACATTACAAGAGGTACACATAAGAAAACAACAGAAAAAATGACTTGAAAATAAAAAATTAGGAACAATATACACATCTTTAGGCGATTGCAAAAAAAGGGGAGTGGTGATATATGTCAGAGACCACATAAGAACCAAGCTGATTCATACAGATATAGAGGGTCGAGTGTTAATGATAGAACTAAAGTTGGAAACAAAAATAATATTATTAGTAGCAATTTACGCTCCAAATGGAAACCAAATAGATTTTTACAAAAAATTACATGATAGATTAAAAGAGTTGGATTATGAAAACGTCTGTATTGTTGGCGATTTTAATTCGATTGCAAATCAACGAGAAGATTATCATAGTAATAGAAAGAATAAAATTAAAAGGAAGACATTACCACAAACATTCAAGGATTTGGCACAAGAAATGAGTTTACACGATACCTGGCGAGAATTAAACACCAAAGTAAAACAATATACATATTTCTCTGGCCCACATCAATCGTGGTCCAGGCTGGATATGGCTTGGATGATACCCCAACTAAGTAAAGAAACACATGATGTAGAAATCATGCCTTGTACATGGGCCGATCATAATCCTATCAAAATAGTTTGGAAAGGCTTCCGAAAACAGAAAAGATGGAAAATGGATACAAGTATAATAAAGGAAAAAGAGTACTTACAAATGATAGAAAAGGAAATGAAGATATTTTTTCAAATCGATACAAAGGCTCAAACGTCGTTACAAAATTTATGGGATACAACGAAAGCCTATATTAGAGGCCTAACCTTTGCATATGTGGCAAAAAGGAAAAGAGAAAAACTGAGAATTAGGAATGATCTATTGGAAGAAATTAAGATAGAGGAAGTCAAATTACAACAGCATCCTAATAACAAGATAGTGCAACTAAAACTTAATTTGGCTAAACACAAATTGAACTTAACCACAAAAACTGAACTGGCACAGAAAATAAGGATGGCAAAGCAGACCAATTTTGAATATGCAAATAAAACCGGACGCTGGTTGGCTTACAAACTGAAAAAGCAAATGGAAAAAAGAACTATTCATCAATTCCAGGACGAATCAGGAACCTTACACCATACACATTTGGAGAAGAAAAACATAGTTAAAACATTCCTTCAAAAACTCTACAGACAGGAAGATGTCCCGGAGGACCAAATTAGAAAATATCTCCATAAAACCAATTTCACACATTTTGAAGAAGAACACAGAGAGGTCTTGAACTGGCCCATAACAATGTTCGAACTGATTGAAACCCGCAAAAAACAAAAGAACAATAAAACCCCAGGACCAGATGGAGTTCCTACTGAATTTTATAAACTCTGTCAACAATCAATAGATGAAACAATGTTACAAGTATTTAACGCAACATTACTGACAACGGAAATTCCAACATCCTGGACAGAGACTATCATCACATTAATACACAAAGAAGATACAGACCCGAACCAAGTTAAAAATTACAGACCAATCACATTACTCAATGTGGATTATAAACTATTTATGTCAATTCTAGCAAAGAGACTCAAAGCAATAATTCATAAATATATACATCCAGATCAAAATGGTTTTATACCCAGGAGACAAATCAAAAACAATTTGAGAACGATTATAAATATTTTGGAATATTACGATCAAAAGATAGATAAAGAAGTAGCCCTAATCTCACTTGATGCCCAGAAGGCCTTTGACAACTTAAATTGGTCCTTTCTCATAATACAACTGGAGTCGATGGATTGTGGAGAGAAATTTCTCAAATTGATAAAAAAAATTTACTCTCACCAAACAGCAAGAATCTCAATAAATGGCGACATGACACAAACTTTTGATATCCAGAAAGGAGTACGACAAGGATGTCCCATGTCACCCTTACTATTTATAATAGCTCTGGAAGTGCTATTGAATGAAGTCAGGAAGGAAGAAGATATCCAAGGTCTTAAGATCCGGGGAGAAGAGTACAAATTGCTTGCATTCGCAGACGATGTAATTTTTATTTTGGAAAAACCGAGACTATCTGGACCCAGGTTGATGGCAATGATAGAGGAATATGGAGATGTTGCGGGCCTCAAAATAAATACACAAAAAACGAAAGTACTAACAAAAAATATGAACCAGACACAGAGGATGAAATTAGAAGAAGAATTAGGAATCTAAATAGTAAAGAAGATAAAATACTTAGGTATTTGGTTGACGGCAAAAGCTACTACGATCAAAGAAGACAATTATACTAAATTATTAAAAGAAATCAAAAAAGATTTGGAAATTTGGAATAGACTACAACTATCATTGATGGGTAGAATCATCTCAATAAAGATGAATATACTGCCAAGAGTATTATATCTATATCAAGTAATACCAATACAGCCGGGAAGAGACTTTTTCAAGAATCTCAACAAATTAACAATGACGTATTTATGGCAGGGAAAGAAGGCTAGAATCAAGATCAAAGCTCTACAAGACTCACAAGACAAAGGAGGCCTGGCACTACCAGATTGGGAACTCTATTACAAGGCTGCAGGGTTGGAATGGATGAAATTGGATGATAAAAGAATTCTATACTTAGAAGGCTTCGATCTGGTGCGAGGATGGCACGCCTTCCTATGGAACGGAACGGACAAACGACATATGTATTTCCAACAACATATAATTAGGGCTTCATTATTTAAGATTTGGCAGGAAATTAAGAGAAATCATTATATTAGAATTCCAAAATGGTGGTCCCCGATGGAGGCATTGATACATCCAAATACTCTCGAGATAGGAAAGATGATGCGGTATCAAGACCTATTAAATCAGGAAGGCAAATTTATCCCAAGACATCAACTCCAAGATGGTGGCATAGATATTGATTGATGGCCCTATACCCAAATGCAATCAAGATACACAACAGACAAAAAACAATATGGAATTGCGGACAACCTAAACGAATTGGACAAGATCTTACAAGGACCGGAACAAAAGATGATAACCAAAACATACAATTACCTTCTTAGATATAAATTATTAGAAGAAACAGTCAAGGAAAACATGATTAGGTGGGCCAGAGATATAGGCCACAATATTCAATTGGCAGACTGGGAGAAACTTTGGTCACAAAATATTAAAATGACAAGGACCACAACGTATAAAGAGAATCTCATCAAAATGTTTTATAGATGGCACCTACCACTGGCTCGGTTAGCGAAAATGTACCCAAACATCTTGTTGGAAATGTAAACCCAAAAAAGGGACATATTTTCATGCTTGGTGGAAATGTAAAAAGGCCCAACAATACTGGCAAGACATTAAAAAAATGATTGAGGAAATAATGGATCTACAAGTAGCAGACAGCCCAGAATTCTTTTTATTTGGCATGATAACAGCACAAATCAACAAAGAGACAAAATATATTATTATACACATTCTGACAGCAGCACGATTACTATTTGCTCAAAATTGGAAATTAGATCAACTCCCAACCAAAGACAAAATTATCTCAAAAATAACAGAGTGTGCCGAGATGGACAGATTGACGGTGGAGCTCCAGGACAAAAAGGAAAGCGACTATTACAATGTATGGCACCAATGGTACCAATGGCTGGAAAGGAAAATAAACACAAAAGTAAATAATAATAATCAGGGTGAAAGATGATTAGCAATAAGGAGAAGATGTAAAGTTAGCATAAGTCTCAAGTAGTTGAATTAAGAATCAAATATTATTCTCTTATGAATAGATAATGAAAAGAACCAGATACACTGTTGATGACAAAAAGCATATATGTAGAATGTTGTGTGGGTGTGATGGGTGGTGGGAGTTCTGTTTGGTTTGTATTGTCTTTGTATTTTTGTTTATATTTTAATAATAAAAAATATTTTAAAAAATTGTTTCAATATTCAATGTTTCAATATACTATTCTAATGCCAACCACTATATTATTTAAAAATACAAAATAA
Source organism: Arizona elegans (assembly GCA_022577455.1). Classification (NCBI taxonomy): domain Eukaryota; kingdom Metazoa; phylum Chordata; class Lepidosauria; order Squamata; family Colubridae; genus Arizona; species Arizona elegans. The sequence goes on from JAKOOJ010000006.1 coordinate 41,767,204, forward strand.
CTCTATTCATGTTCTTTGCTTTCATCCAATCTATATAATTCTAGTATTAATACACATGTTTATATTAAAATATGTTCTTTTCATTATTTAATTGCTCAACGTTTACCAATCACAATATTATTTAAGCTTACTTAGTAATACCATCATTCAATCTCTAATTTTCTCATTTTATTATTACTTTTGTTTCATCATGTAAAGATATATATATATATATATATATATATATATATATATATATATATATATATATATATATGTGTGTGTGTGTGTGTGTGTGTGTGTGTGTGTGTGTGTGTGTGTGTGTGTATAGTTAATATTTCGGGTTTCTTCCCGTGTAATTGTGGATATATCCCTAAAAGGGTAGAAGCGACGTTTCGACAGAATCCCATCTGCCATCATCAGGCTTATGTCAGCACTCATTTTGTACTAACTGCCGTTGGTATTTCAAATCTGGTGCTGGTATTCTGGGATGGCTCCACCTTTTCATTCTGATTGGTTGGGAGTCCCAGTATGTGTTTATTGGCTTGGCTTCGGGTGTATGGTCGGTTTTTCTCCACTAGGTGGCAGGGCTTCATCTTTGTGGCTGGTTTGAATATGATTTGGTTGGGATTTTTTTGATTAATGTTTGGTTTATGTTTTATATATGGTGTTAAGATTCGTCTATCTATGAGAGCAGGTTTCCAAATAGTAGGCAGTTATTTATATATATATATATGAGATTCTACTGAGCTGGAGCTACCAAAAAAACCTTGGCTACGTAGGGAAAACCTGGCTAGAAGAAACACACACACACACACACACACACACACACACACACACACACACACACACACATATATATATATATATATATATATATATATATATATATATATATATATATATATACATACACACATACATACAAGTAATCCCTCAATCCAGGGGTGAAATGCTCCTGGTTCGGACCGGACAGCCTCGAATAAAACTCTAAAAAAGATTTTTTAATCAATTGTTGCTCATAAACCTCTTTACCCTTATATTTTATTCTCTCTATTGTCCTTGATTTTTGCTTTTTCCTTAACAAATATGCTAACCACCTGCCTGGTTTATTGGCATTGTAAAAAGTATTATGTTTTGCATATCTTAAATTAGTTGCCACTTGATCTGCTATTAACATATTAAATTGACCTTTCAATAAATTGATTGCCTCTTTAATTTTCTTATCCGTTGGATTAGCTACTAAAGCCCGTTCCTGTTTACTAATCTCATCTTCTAATTCTTTTCTTTTTGTCCCCTGTTTCTTTCTATATTTATTATTCAAATATATCAAAATTCCTCGTATATATGCCTTACTTGCATCCCATACCATTTCCATCGATGTGCCCTTTTGCATATTCATAACAAAAAATTCTTTCATAAATTTTTTACACTCTTTTACATTTTCTTCATACCTAAACAAATTATCATTTAACCTCCAGGACCTCCTAGGCCCTTTCTCATACTCCAATTCCAGCCAAACTGGACTATGGTCTGTCAATGTTCTTGAGCAAATCTTTGTATTTTTCACCCTAGATAAAAGATTGTTAGTAATTAGTATAAAATCAATCCTTGAAAAGGATTGATGTCTATCTGAAAAAAAAGTAAAATCTTTTTCTTCCGGGTTTCTTTCATGCCAGATATCTCTCAACTTCCAGTCGTCCATCATTTCCCAAAACGCTTTGGGCAATTTTGCTCTTGTTAACACATTTTGTTTAGGTCCCTTCTTGTCTTTTTTAACGTCCAAAACACCGTTCCAGTCGCCTAACAGGATACAAGTTTTATATGCCCACTGTGTCAATTTTGAGTGTAGTAAATTATAAAAGTTTTCTTGTTGTTGATTTGGGGCATAAACTCCGATTACAAGTATTTTTTCTCCTTTTACTAAAAGTTCTATCGCTAAAAATCTTCCTTGATCGAGGCGGCAACTGAGAGGGTGAAGTGGATTGCAGCTGCGAGGACCCGACAGCCCGACGAGCTGACAAGAGTCACGGAGGGAGTAGATCGGGGTTTTTTTTTTTTTTTGAAGAGCTCCAGACGGTGCAGTGAGAAGGAAAAAGATTAGAAAAAGTCTATTGGGGCGGTTTGGTTGTGTTTGGTGAATGAAGTGAAAAAGAAGAAGGAGAAATTTGAGATCTGCCCTTGAGAGTTTCTAGAGGCCTTGGAGAAACAGGAAGTGCGTCCATTGAGTTAGAAGATTGCAACAGCAGAGGACTGACAAGGAGACACTCTAGCTGTGTGTTTTACCACTGAGAAGCGTCGGAACCGAGTCGAGCTGAGAGGCGGAGACTTAAAGCTGGGAGATCACCGTATTTCACCATAGATACACTTCTCTTCTTTTTTTCCTTTTCTCCTGCTCTTTCGAGTATTTGTGACTTTAATTACTCAGAACTTTGATTTTGTCTTTGATAAGTACTTTTATAACCACCAAAAAAAAAATACTATACCATCAACTAGATTTACTTAGTGTTAAGAAACATTGAATCCATAAATTGATTAATTAAGTATTAATTAAGTATTGATCTTATTAAATAGTTATTGGACATAGTTTTATATAAGGATTTAGATTTGTAATTTTTGATATATATCTATCTAGGTATTTTTTTTTCTTATCTTATTCTCTGAACCTATTTAATCTTAAATATTTATTCCTGTGGGTAATAGTTACTTATATATTTATTTATTTGATAGTAACAATATATATTATATTAAGGGTTAAATTTAGATAAATTTAGCTACATAAAAATTATTAAGAGAATTTATTAATTTACTAATTTATTTATTAATTCAACCTATTAACTGTTTAACATATTAACTTATTAATTTATTTATAATAACAATTATATTAATATTGTACCTAGTTCTATAAGAACCTTACCTATACTTATTGTGGTTAGCTGGCAGCGTAGAATTATCATATTATAGCAATTTACAAACCAAGCTCTATCTGAAATCTATTAAGAGTCCAGTGGGAATTAATTAAGGAGGTTGGGACTTAAGATAGTGCCCTGGAGTAAAAGGTGGCAAGTGCCATTGGATGATTATTTGGAGAAAGATTGAGAATATAATTAGAGATCAAAAAGTGCTTTTGAAGGAAATGGCAAGTTTGACATCCACAATTGCAAAAACCAATAAAAAGGTGCCATCCATCCCCACGATAGCAATGTCTTCTCCAGCCACCCAGAAAGCAGTGGAAGGTTTACAGAAAACAGATAAACCCCCAGCAACTCCAACGCTGCAAACGCTACAATCGTCTCTGCTAACAATACAAGAAACCATGCTTGCAATGCAAGAAAAACTTTTGAATAGCCATTCCGAACTTAAATTAGATATACATGGACTTGATGCCAAAATGAATGAGATCCAAATTTCAATAGCCAATAATGAGAACAGAATCCAAAAAGTGGAACAAAGAATAGAAAAAAACGAGAAGAAATTGGACATGGTCGATCAAACCATGCTGGCGCAGAATAAAGAAACAGAAGACGCCCTGATACAACTCAAGATGGACAAGGCCTCGTTTTACTTGCGATTCCAAAACATAGTGGAAGACAAAGAAGAGGACTTAGGAGATAGGATGGCCGAGTTGATCGCAGAGACGCTCCAACAGGATAAGCAAGAAATAATTCGAGAGATTGACGAGGTCTACAGAGTCCAAACTAACTACGTGAGAAGGAACAGGCTGCCTAGAGAAGTCCACGTTCGGTTCGCTAGGAAAAAAGTGAGAGACATTTTGTACAATATTGCTAGGGAGGAAAAAATTATATATGGGGGAAAAGAAGTGAACATTTTAAAACAAATTCCAAGGAGAGTGAGGGAGAGGAGGAAAAACTACAGATTTTTAAGAAACCAATTAAATAGGAGAAGTATATTATTTAGGTGGCTCCTCCCAGAAGGAATGCTAATATCTTGGCAAGGGAGGAAAATCAAAATCGATTGTGTAAGCGACGCCCAAGACTTCTTACAACAATTAAGGGGAGGTGAAGAGGAACAAACTAGTAAGGAGGAAAACGAAATAGCAAATACGGAAGAAGAGACATCTCAAGAACAAATTACAAGAGAAGATATAGAAGAGCAGAAGAAAAAGGAAGACACAGAAGAAAGGGGGAAAAAATCTAGACCAGTGAGAGCAGTAACACTAAAAGGTAAATAAAAACCAGAGACTAGAGAATAGTTACAGGAATGAACGATACCAAGATCTTATCGTTAAATGTGAATGGTTTAAATGATTACAAAAAAAGGAGGATAATATTGTCGAAATTGATGAAACAAAATCCTGATATAATCTGTATCCAAGAGGTCCATATAAAAAAGGATGAAGCCAACTATTTAAATTATTCTAAATTTGGTAAAGTATTCTCTTCGTTAGCCGAAAAAAGAAAAAGGGGGGTGGCTATTTACGTTAAGAAAGGAATAGAGGCAGAATGTAAATATAAAGATGAAAAAGGGAGAATACTTATAGTAGAGATAACGAGGGGCAATTCTAAGGTGTTAATGGTAGGGGTTTATGCCCCAAATAAAAAACAAGGGAAATTTTACCAGAAATTGCATGAACAGCTGGCAAAATGGGCAAACAACAAAATTTGTATGGTAGGGGACTTTAATGGAATAGTAGACCCAAAATATGATTACAAATGTGATATAACTAAAAAGAATAAAAGATCTCCCTTACCAAAGACCTTTTTCGATTTAGTGGATGAGATCAACCTAATTGATATGTGGCGTACCTTACACCCCCATGATAGACAATTTACCTTCTATTCAATGCCACAAAACTCCTGGTCTAGATTAGATATGGTCTGGGCTACCAGGAAACTGGGCCTAGAAATTAAAAAGGTTAATATGTATACAAATGCTTGGGCAGACCATAAATTCCTTGAAATTAGCTGGCACCACGATACAAAGAAAATACAACAGAGATGGAGTCTAAGAACTAAGTTGTTATATGAAGAAGAGTTTACACTGAAACTGAACGAAGAAGTCAAACGCTTCTTCATAGAAAATGGAAACCGAGAGACAGCGAAAGAAATTGTGTGGGACACTATGAAGGCTTATGTGAGAGGGGTAGCCATCTCATATACTGTCTTCAAAAACAAGGAAAAAAGAAAGACTAGAGAAGTGCTCATCAATAAGCTATCGCAAGGCGAAGATAAACTCCAGCAATGCCTGGGAGATGAGGCGATCAAACAACAGTGGTCGATGACGAGACATGAATTGAATTTGTTAGACCAGGAGGAAATGGCGCAGAAAGTAAAAAGATCTAAGCATTATTGTTTTGAGAATGCAAACAAGTCGGGTAGATGGTTGGCGTATAAATTAAAAAAAGAGAAGGAAAAAAACCAAATATTAGTATTAGAAGATTCTCAGGGTAACTTGTTGACGAAGGAAGAAGACAAATTAGAGAGTATAAGAAAGTTCTATGAAGGCTTATACAAAAGAGAAGAAATTACGTCCAGCAAGGTAGAACAGTATTTGTTGGAAGCTAAATTACCGCTAATCCCTGAAGAAGAAAAGGAAATGTTAAATGAAAAGATTACTATAGAGGAATTAAAAACGGCCCTTTCTAAAATAAAGAAAAATAAAACTCCAGGCCCAGATGGTCTCCCCGGGGAATTATACCAAAAATTTGATGATGCCTTAAAACTAGAGTTGTTAGAAGTACTAAATGAGGCCCTGGCGGGTACCACAATCCCAGATTCGTGGAGGGAAGCGTATTTGACGCTTATACTGAAAGAAGGTGCCGACCCGAAACAGATATCCAACTACAGACCCATCTCATTGTTGAACGCAGATTATAAATTGTTCATGAATATAATTGCGGAAAGGTTCAAAAAAATTCTAAATCGGTGGATACATAAAGATCAAAACGGCTTTCTCCCAGGGAGACAGATCAGAGACAACTTGAGGACTGTCTTAAACACCTTTGAATACTATGAACAACATCCCGAAAAACAGCTGGCCTTAATGTTTGTCGATGCCCAAAAGGCATTTGACAACTTGAATTGGACTTTCATGATAAACCAAATTGACCTAATGGGATTCGGTACCAACTTTAGGAAGATGATTGAGAACATCTATAACAACCAGAGGGCAAACATACTAGCGAATGGAGACAGAACCCAGTTGTTCCAGATCCAAAAAGGAGTGAGGCAGGGATGCCCCTTATCCCCCCTATTATATATTTTGACGCTAGAGGTGCTACTTAGAAAGATAAGAGCCAACAAAGATATTAAAGGTTTAAAGATTAGGAATGAAATATTCAAAACCCAAGCTTTTGCGGATGACGTAGCCCTCATAATGGAAGACCCATTAGAATCTGGTGTAAAATTAATGCAGGAAATGCAGGAGTATGGAGAGGTGGCGGGCCTAAAGCTTAATAAGGATAAAACCAAAATAATAGTGAAAAACATGACAGATCTACAAAAGGAAAAATTGGAAGATTTACTAGGCCTCCAGACAGTTAGGAAAATAAAATACCTGGGAATATGGATCACTGTGAGATTTTCCTCATTAAAAGACGATAATTATACCCCACTTCTGCAGAAAACACATCAAGATCTCGAGAGATGGAAAAAGCTCAAATTGTCTCTGATTGGTAAAATTGCAGCGATTAAAATGAATATCTTACCAAAAATTCTGTTCCTATTTCAAAACATTCCGCTATCACTAGACAAAAAATTCTTTTTGGACTTGAACAAATACATCAGAAATTTTCTGTGGGAGGGTAAGAAATCGAGGATTTCTCTTAAGGTACTTCAAGGGAAAAGAAATCTGGGAGGTTTTGGGCTCCCCGACTGGGAACTATATCAAAAGGCTGCAAAATTAATTTGGATCAAGGAGTGGATCAAGTTACAAGATAGGAGAACCTTGATTTTGGAAGGACATGACCTCCTAGAAGGATGGCACTCCTACCTTTGGGATATAAAGAATAAGAAAAAATCCTATTTCCACAAGCACAAAATTAGGGAGACACTTATTCGCACGTGGGACGAAATTAAACAGAGGATTTATACCAAGGTACCCAACTGGCTTTCCATTATGGAAGCGTTGGTGGCATCAAATAGGAGAGATAATTATAAATGGGGTACATACAAGGACATCCTCGATGTAGAAGGGAAACTTAAATCGCTGGATCTTTTGAGGGAGCAGGGCTATAACCTGGATTGGTGGAACTATCTTCAGATCAACTCAAGATTCCAAAAAGATAGAGACAAATTCAGTATAGCAGCGAAACACGGAAACTTTGATAAAATTATTTGGGGAACAGATAAGAAAACGTTAACAAAAATTTATAACTATCTATTAGATGAAGATAAGGCAGAGTCCATAGCAAAAAATCAACTGAACATCTGGGAAAAAAATTTAGGACATAGATTAAATTTTAATGATTGGGAGTTAGCTTGGAATAGGAACTACAAAATAACCAAATCGACAACGTTTAGGGAAAACCATTACAAATTGTTACACAGGTGGTATCTAGCCCCAGCGAGGCTAGCCAAGATGTTCCCAAATCTCTCTCCCACATGTTGGAAATGTGGAAAAATGGTCGGCACCTTTTATCATTTATGGTGGACTTGCCCTGAGACTAAAAAGTACTGGTCTAAAATCCAACACTGGCTCTGTGAAATAACGGGACAGGAGGTAGTCCTAGCCCCAGAACTTTTCCTCCTAGGCATAACCGAAGAAGGCTTAAACAACAATAAAACCCAACTGATAATCCAGATCATAACTGCGGCTAGATTAGCCTTTGCAAAATGCTGGAAAAACAAACTTATACCCTCAGAAGAAACTTTGATAAATAAGATCTTAGAGTGCACAGAAATGGCGAAACTGACAAGTGAGTTAAAAAACGAGGACAACTCAAAATATTATGATGTATGGGGTATTTGGTATTACTGGCTGAACAATAAGATGAAAACATGACTTTAGAATTTTGACCTGGCACATGTACTATAGCTATATTGTATAGAATAATGTATAGTTAAGGATGAAGCTTTTTTTTTCTTAAACTTTTGTTTCACTATATTGTATTTACACTGTACTTCCGAAAGCATAGATAGATTGTACATTTTCTTTCTTTTTGTTTTGAAAAACCAATAAAGTATTTTTTTAAAAAAATCTTCCTTGATCGTCTGCTTCAATTAATTTAGCAACTAAGTCTCTTTTCAAATATATAACTATACCATTTTTCTTTTCTGATGCTGCTGCTACGTAAGATGTACCAAGTCTTGCATTAATCAAATATTTTTGATCTTGTATTCTTATATGAGTCTCTTGTAAGCAAATTACTTCATTCTTAAATTGCTTAAGATAGTGAAATATTTTTCTTCTTTTCTGTGAAGAATTCAAGCCATTAACGTTCCAGGTCAAAAATCTAGTTCCCATCTCTGGGCCTTTGGAGCCTCTGAAGCAAGTCCTGATGCTCTGATCTCATTTGAGTTTTAGGTCTTGCGCCCCCCACTGCTCCTGTTTTAGTAGTATCTTGAATCATTTCTTGAGTTGCCATCTGGGATTGTTGCTGTCTTAATTCTTCCTTGAGTCTAGCTGTCACCGATCTGGTCTGTCTTTGGTCCTTTGGTAACTGCGAGAAATCAATCAGCGCCAACTCTTGAGTAGCCATTTGGATTTGTAATATTTCTTCTTGATCAGCCAAAGCTCCCCCCTGAACTACTGTCAAGAGCTCTTCTGTCTCAGCTTCCATTACTTCTTTCTTTCTTTTGCCTTCTGGTGATTTAGTTGGTTTGGGTGTGCCAGCCTTTAATACATTAGTATAGAAATCTCTTGCTTTCCAAATTGTATTAAGCCGATATCTCTCTCCTGAGTAAGTCACCACTAGTCCAGTTGGCACCTCCCATCTGTACTGTATCTGACGTTTTCTTAGCTCATCCACCAGAAAGGCATACTCCCTTCTAGCTCTCAAGATCTTAGGGGGGATTTCTTTCATTGTCATTACTTCCTGGCCTCCCACCCAAAGCTTGTTTTTAAAAGTAGCCTGTAAAATTTTGTTACATACTCTCCTTGTAGTAAAATATATCACAATGTCTCTTGGTAGATGTTTCTGTCTAGCAATCCAGGAATTAACGCGGTACAGCTTGTCCATCTGCCAGCCCAGAGCATTTTTTGACTCCCCCACCAGCGGTGCCAATGCCTCAGACATCATTTCTCTCAAATTCTCTTGTTTATTCTCCTTCACCCCTCTGAATCTTAAAGCAAATTCCATGTCTCTGTGTTGTATCATTGTTACGTCGTCTTCAGCCCTTTGAATTCTGTTTTGAGCTTCTCCTATTTTACTATCCAAAATTTCAGAAGATTGTTTAATTTCCTCAACTCTATCATCCACCATCTCAATATTGCCTGCCAGACACTTAAATGCCATTAATATATCATCCCTAATCCCCTGATTGTGAATTGCAATCTCATCTGACACAGCCTGTATCTTTTCATTAGTTTCCTTAATTTTTTCATCAATCACATCAACAATTTTATTTTGGGTGATTTGGAGAGCTTGTTGCAACATTTCCAACGTTAGGGTCTGTGGATCCGCTGGAGGAGCAGAAACTTGTAATCTAGGAATATGAGCTGGGGAGCTACCAGCACTCCCAGTTCCTTTAGTAGGAACAGTTTTTACAGACTTTGAGGCCATTTCCAGTTTGAAATTAGTCTTTATATTTAATCAGAGTCAAAAAGAAGAGTTCCTCAAAAGATTTCCCAATATTAATTAACGTTTAAAATCCTCCTTCTGTCAGCACAAAAGCTTTTTTTTTCCCCCAGGCGAAGGGCTGCCAGCAAAACGAAACTTTTCCTGTAACTTTCCGTTTCCCCCGCCCTTTCAAGCTTCAATCACCATATTGTTGCAAAGTACTAAGTGATTACTTCCGAAGAAGGCTCTAGGCATTGGAGTTAGGTAAAAAATACTTGCAGTCTGATTTCTCCTTGCTCGTTCCACCTGCTGTTAGTTCAAGATGTTAATTCCCTCATTTCCATTCAGCAAGATTGGTCGCGGCTTCTAATTCCGTTAATTAGCGGAGACGTCCCTGGTCTGGAGCGGCTTGACAGGCTTTTAGGGAGCGCGCGCCCTTTGCGCCCCAGGAGTTTTCCTAGGGCGTTCGGGGGGGGTTCTGCCTCCACCTGCCTGCTCTTCTCTCTCCCCTTTGCCCGGGGAGAGAATTTCAAGCCTCCAGACAGCGTTTGTCAGCTGCTCTGGGGCTTTAACGGAGCCAGGGAGCGGACGCTCTCAAAAGAACGTCTTTCGAGGCTCGCGGAGCCAAGCGGAAGCCAGCCCAATAAATTTAAAACACCCCAACTAAAATCAATTAACAATTAAAAATATCTAATTGACTTCTAATATAGAAAAAATTGACATAGAAGCAAATACCTGGGCAGATCATAATCCAATGACAATGAATTGAAAGGACAAAGGAGAAAATCTAGATGGACTCTAAATAATACAGTATTAAACAAAAAGGATTTTGTACAGAAAATGGAGAAAGAATTGGCCTTTTTAAAAAGAAAATAGAAAAGAGGATACATCAATGCAAAATCTTTGGGATACAATGAAAGCGTATGCTAGAGGTCTGATTATAGACTATACAAGGAAAAGAAATAGTAAGAAAAGACAAGTTTATAAAACATTAGAGGATGAGTACAAGAAACTTGAAAAAGAATTACAGAAATTTCCACCAAAAAAAGGACATTAAAATAAAAATGGATACAACTAAACATAAAATGGGGCTAATAGAAAAAGAGGACTTAGCACAAAAAATTAGAAGTGCTAAACAGAACTATTTTGAAGATGCAAATAAACCAGGTAGATGGTTAGCATACAAACTGAAAAAAGAGAAAGAATCAAGAAAAATAATACAACTAGTGGATGATCAAGGACAAACTAGATATGGAAATAAAGAGAAGAAAAAAATTATACAAGATTATTATAGAAAACTGTACGAGCAAGAGAACATAGATGAGGAAAGTGTTAAACAATACCTGCAGAAGGCGAATTTACCTTAGATTTCTAAAGACACTGAAATGATGTTAGAAGGAAATATAACGATGATGGAATTAACTGAAGCACTTAAAAAACAAAAGAATGGGAAGGCACCAGGCCCGGATGGGTTGCCAGTGGAATATTATAAGACACTACAGGAATCGCTGTATCTCTCATTGTTAGAAGTCATGAATGAAGTCATGTCAAAGATGAAATTACCCAAGTCATGGTCAGAAGGATATATTACACTTGTTCCAAAAGAAGACACCGAACCACAACTATAGGCCTATTTCAAGAACTATAGGCCTATTTCTCTGCTAAATTCAGACTACAAAATCTTCGCTTCAGTATTGGCAGAAAGACTCAAAAGATATTTAAATAACTTTATACACTCTGATCAAAATGGATTTCTGCCAAAAAGACAGATTAAGGACAATATGAGAATAATTCTGGATACTTTGGATTATTATGAGGCACATCCTGAAAAGCAAATGGCTCTGATATTTCTAGACGCTCAGAAAGCCTTTGATAATATGAACTGGCGATTTATGTTATTACAGCTGAAACAGATGGGCTTTGGCAGAAAATTCATTCAAGCAATAGAAGCCATATACTACAAACAAACAGCAAAAATAATGGTAAATGGAGAATTGACAGAGTCTATTGAAATAAAAAAGGAATGAGACAAGGTTGTCCACTGTCACCTTTATTGTTTATATTAACATTAGAAGTGCTAAATAGAAATATTAGAGAAGATAAAGATATAAAGGGAATGAAGATCCAAAAGCAAGAATACAAATTGCAAGCATTTGCTGATGACCTGGTTTTTATTCTTGAAGATCCATTAGAATCAACAACTAAACTGATCGACAAGATAGGAGAATATGGAAAAGTAGCTGGTTTGAAAATAAAGATAAAACGAAGATTTTGACAAAAATATGTTAATAAAACAAAAAGAAGAAATGGCGGAAATATCGAAGATGCAGGTCACAAATAAAGTTAAGTATTTGGGGATATATCTGACAGCAAGATGTAGTTCGCTTTAAGAAAATAACTATAATAAACTTAAGCAACAGATAGTGACAGATTTGGGAAAGTGGGAAAATTTACAACTGTCATTGATAGAGAGAATATCAACGATTAAGATGAATATATTGCTTAGAATTCTCTATTTGTTCCAGACAATTCCAATTAGATTGGGGAAAGATTATTTTGAAGATTTGAATAAAATAGTGATGAAATATATTTGGCAGGGTAAAAAAGCAAGGATAAAACTAAAATTGTTGCAAGACGCTAAAATGTGAGGAGGTTTTGGTTTGTCTAATTGGGAACTATATTATCAAGCAACAAATTTGATGTGGATGAAGGAATGGATAATGCTAAGAAATGCTAGATTATTGACTTTAGAAGGACATGACTTGTTATTGGGCTGGCATGCATTTTTGTGGTACAAAGAAACAAAAACACAGGGGTATTTTAGACACTTTATATAAGAGGCTTTGCTATTAAATTGAGAGAAGGTAAAAAGACAACATTACTTAAAAAGATGATAGTCTGGCTATCACCTATTGAAGCATTCTCATATTCAATAACATTTAGAAAGGAACAAATTGTTAGATATAGTGAAATATTGAATGAAAAGGGTGAACTTAAATCTATGCAAGAATTAGAAGTACAAGGTATAAAGATGAACTGGTTTTCTTATTTGCAAATACAGTCTAGACATGATAAAGATTATAAAACAGAAGGTTTTTATAATAATATGACTAGTTTAGATAAAATTTTAACAGGTACTGATGAAAACATAATTAAAAACTGTATGGATATTTATTAGAGGTTAAACTGGAAGATGAACAAGTTAAAGAAACAATGATTGCTTGGGGGAAAAATTTTGGACATGGAATTGTCTTAGAGAAATGGCAAAAATTGTGGTCGCAAAATTATAAAATGACAATGTCAACTGCATATAAAGAAAATTTGTATAAGATGTTTTATAGGTGGCATTTACCCCTGACGAGAATAGCCAGAATATTCAAGAACAAATCTGAAAAATTTGAAAATGTCATCAGATACCAGGCTCATATTACCATATGTGGTGGACGTGTGTAGAAGCTAAGAGATACTGGACTAAAATCCACACATGGGTGGAAAAAATAACACAAAAGCATATAGACTTTAAACCAGAGATTTTTTTTTATTGGGGATGGTGCCTGAAATATATAATAGAGAATTGAGATATTTGATTGTGAATGTATTAACAGCGGCTAGAATTGTGTTTGCTAAAAATTGGAAAAATGAAAAAATTCCAACGCAAGAAGAAGTTATTAAGAAAATAATGAATGTGCTGAAATGAGTAAATTGACATTTGAAATTAAAGAACAAGAAGATAAACAATATTATAAGATATGGGACTTATTTTACCAATGGTTAGATAAAAAAATATGGAAATGAAATATGATGTTTCTAATACAAGTAATGTAGAATTATATAAAATATAATTTAAAGATGTACTATTAATGGAGCAATTTAAGAGATGAAATGAATGGTATAATATAATATAAATCAACTCAATTTTAGAATATCTGATATGAAACGAGGGAAGAAATAGCCATAGTTAAACATATGATTAATCAGGATAATAAATGTATGGATATACATGAATAAGGTGAAAACACACAAAAGACTTGTAACCAACTGACACAGTTTGTATTTGCAATTGAAGATGGTTTTATATTTGTTTTTTTTATATATATTTGTTTAAAAAATATTTTTTTTCAAAAAAGAAAAGGAAAGAACAAAATTTGGGAAGTTAAAAAAGAGCTGACTAAGCCGTGGAAGCTGACATTCTGAACAGAAATAGTGTTTGTGTTATCACCTTAAAAAGAGACAAGAAGGACACCTACTGGCTGAAGAGAAGATTGACATTTGCAAAGCTGAAAATTGGAAAGATTGGGAAAGGGGGAAAAAACCCAAACCTTGTGTTTGAAAGAGTAATTGTGCTTATAGACATTGTTGCTTAAGACTTTTTGGGAGAATTGTTAAGATACAGTAGTGATTGAAGGAAAATATATATTGAAGACCCTAATATATAAACTACATTTATATCTATATTTATAATTATCAAATTATCTGCAGAAGCAGGAAGGAAAATTTTTGAGGAAAGAAAATAGTAAATAATAAATAGTAAATTACTTTAAAACAAAAAAAAGGTACTCTTCTGGGAAAAATTATACCAATGTATATTTATGTGCACAATAACATGTTTAAGTAACTGTCATTATTAAGTGTTAATATTAATATTTTCTGTCTTTGATTATAGTACGGTATAGACATTTAAGATTATAAGAGTTTCTCCTGATTACTATTGTATTAATGATATTAGCCATATAGATCCTGAGATAATATAGATAACTTAATAGTAGTGGAGCAGTGAGGGAGACATAAGAGGGGAAAGAAAATGGAAGTGTTGGTTTAAGATGTGGTTAAAGATGACAAGCATCACAAACTTAACAAGGATCGGGGCAGGGAGGAAACAGGCAGTCTAGTTCACATCAGCCATTTCAAGTCCTTCTGGCCAAAGATCTATTGAAGAAATGGTGTCCAGAGAAAGATCTAATCACTTAAAGAGCTACAAGTCATGTTGCAATCAATGCAAGATGCTATGACAAAAAAATCATGAGGACCTAAAGAAAGAGATAGGAGAAATAAGAAGCGATACGGGGGAACTCAAAGAAAAAATGCAATTGATGGATGGAAAATTTGAAACCTTCCAACAAGAAATTATGAGAAATAAACAAAAACTTCAAGAGATGGAAAAGAGAATGGGAAAAAAGGAAAAAAAGAGTGGATGAAATGAATGAGAAACTAATGCAAACAAATAAAGAGCTGGAGATGAATATTATATTTCTAGAATCAGAGAAAGCGGTGGACTACCTACACTTTCAAAATATAAGAGAAGAAAAAGGAGAAGACTTACCAGAAATGATGGCAGAGATATTGGTGAAAGCTCTTGGAATTGGAAAAGAAGAGATGCTGATTGAAATGGACGAGATCTATAGAATACATACCAGTTACACATAATCTTCCAAAAGAGGTACACATCAGATTTGGAGATGAAATTCTCCATAGAACCAGAGATGATCCTATAGAACATAGAGGACGACAACTGGTGGTGTTTAAACAAGTGCCGAGGAGAGTGAGAGAGCTAAGAAGACCATATCAATTCTTGACCTCAAAATTGACTAAAAATATCATTAATTTTAGATGGTTGACACCAGAGGGGATAATGATCTCATGGCAAGAAAAAAGATTTAGAATAGACACAGTAGATAAAGCAGAGGAATTTTATAATAGGAATTTTAGTAGTGAGGAAGAACCAGAACAGAGAAAAGTAAGAGAGGAAGGAGAACCAAGACAAATAGACATAGAAGAGAAAGAATTTCAGATCAAAGAGAGAGACAGAGGGAAAGGAGGAAAAAGGGAAAATAATGAAGGAAGACTTAATGAACCAAGAGAAACAAGACAAACAAGGATGACAAGATCCAGATATAAGTAGAGAAAGGCAGGAAGAGATTAAGATCCTATCCTTGAATATCAACAGTTTGAACTCCCCTCCAAAAAGGAATTTTTTAAAAACAAACTTAATAAAATCAATTTAGATATAATAGCAGTACAAGAACACATATAAAGAAACAAAATGAACAATTACTGGTATACCCTAAATTGGGAAAGATGTTTACATTGCTCTTGCAATATAAAAAAAGAGGGGTAGTGTTTTATATCAAGGAGAATATATCTCCTTGATATAAAACCAATCTATAAGGATGATTCTATTATTCTATTACTAATAATAGAAGTAATATTAAATAACAAGCCAGTCATACTAGTAGGAATATAATGCCCAAATGAGGGGCAAGAACAATTTTATAGGAAATTGCATAATATAATTGGGGAGATAGAAGGAGACAATATCTGCATCTTGGGGGACTTTAATGCGATAGTTGATAGAAAATTAGACCATAAAAGCAACAAAGCAAGAAAAGGAATTAGAAGAATACTACCTAAATCTTTTTTCAAAATGGTTGAGGAGTTGAAAATATAGGACAATTGGAGAGAGTGGAACCAAGGGGAAAATCAGTACACATACTACTCAAGCAGGCATAAATCATGGTCTAGAATTGACATGGTCTAGATGTCGACAGAGTTAAATTTGAAAGTGGAGGAAGTAAAAATAGAGACCAATCTCTGAGCAGACCATAATCCTTTGAAAATCAGATGGAAGGGACAAAAGAAAATAACAAGATGGACAATTACATGATCAATTCTAAAATATGAAGAATTTAGGCTGAAGATGGAAGAACAAATATGTTGTTTTTTCAAGGAAAAAAAGATAGAAATTTACAAAACTTATGGGACACTGTGAAGGCTTACATGAGAGGCATTGTAATTGCATATATGGCAAAAGAAAATAACAAGAAGAAATTACAACAGAAAAATCTAGAAGAGGAATTCAGAAAATTAGAAATAGGACTACAAAAGGATCCCCAAAGAGGAGATTTTAAACAACAAATGGAATTAATTAAACACAAGTTGAATATTCTCGAAAAGGAAGTTCTAGCACAACAAATAAAGAGGAGTAAGTAAAAAATGTCAAAAATGCAAATAAGCCAGGGAGATGGCTAGCATATAAGAAAAAAGGTGAATTAGCAAGTTACAAGATGAGGAGGAAAATATATTTCATCAAAATGAAGAGAAGAAAAATATAATACACGAATTCTATAAGAAATTCTATAAATTTATTTATTTATTTTATTTATTAGATTTATATTGCCGCCTATTCACCCATGGCGACTCAAGGTGCCTTACGAATATAAAAAAACACATTTAAAAAACTAAAACTCATAAAAAATCAAATAAATTAGTGTAATAAAATCACCCCTGACCTGCACCTCCCGCCCCAATGACAGCCGATCACACGAGCCATTTAATGGGCTCCATCCCGCTCTGGGTTCCCCAGGCTCGCT
The DNA here is from genome assembly GCA_022577455.1 of Arizona elegans. NCBI lineage: Eukaryota > Metazoa > Chordata > Lepidosauria > Squamata > Colubridae > Arizona > Arizona elegans. The sequence goes on from JAKOOJ010000006.1 coordinate 41,784,229, forward strand.
GGCAGAACCAGGTCTTCAGCACCTTCTGGAAGAGAATTAGGGTGGGGGCCGTTCTAATCTCTGGGGGAATGATGTTCCAGAGAGAAGGAGCCACCACAGAGAAGGCCCTTCAGCAGCCAATGCAGCTCCTGCAGGAGAGGTGATATATGTGCACACCGGGGTAGGCACAAAACCGTGCGGGCCGCTGCATTTTGCAACAACTGGAACTTCTGGATGCTCTTCAAGGGCAGCTCCATGTAGAGCGTGTTGCAATAGTCAAGACGGAAAGTGACTAAGGCATGAGTGACTGTGAGTAGGGATTGCCAGTCCAGGAAAGGGCATAACTAGCACACAACTCACAGTTGCACAAAGGCCCTCCTGGCTGTAACCATTACCTGCTCTTCGAGCAGGAGTCATGAGTCCAGGAGAACAACCAGATTACTCACAGAGTGTCAGGTTTCAGTGTCGTCTCAAATAAATTGCATTTCCAAGCAAATAGTCTTTGATGAAATCTTTCATTTATTATCCCCGACTCGTCATAGCCAACACTGACTTCCTGACCCCAAACCTTCTCTTTCCGTTCCCCAATTCTCTGCATTTCATTGGCCATCTTCCAAATCACTCTCCCCATATCTACTACTTCAGCTCCCAGGAATGTCCCCCCTCCCATCCCATCTCCTAGGGGATATTATCTTCAGGGAAAATAAATAGGTGAAAAGTCAAGCGTCCTCTTGCCAGCTGCCCCCTCTTCTCCTCCTTATGTCAGCACTGGAACGAATGTAGTTTGGAGTGCTGACACAGAGTCTGTTTGGGGTAGTGCCACCCCATCCAAGACCAAAGATGGCAATTCTCCCTGAGCCAACAAACCACAAACCCAGAGCCACTCGGTCTTGCCAGGGTTTAGTTTCAACCCGTTTCTCCCCATCCAACCCCTAACAGCCTCCTGGCACTGCGAGAGGGAGGACATAAAGATGATGAATGCAACATAGAAAAAAAAATACAACACTGTTTCAAGAAAGAGGAGATAAAAATATGTTGAATGAAGATATAATAACTAATCTATCAGTTTATTGCCTATAGAGGCAATAAAAAAACAGAAAAACAAGGCACCAGGCCCTGACAGATTACCATTGGAACTATATAAAGAAATACAAGATTCTTTAGGAGAAATACTAATTGAAGTATTTAATTCAGTATTAAAAGAGGCAAAGGCACCGGCTTCATGGGCGGAGGCAAATATTACACTGATCCCAAAGGAGAACACTGATTTAACACTAATTAAAAATTATAGGCCCATATCGTTCTTGAATTCGGATTACAAAATATTTATGGCAATAATGGCCAAAAGACTAAAAATATATCTGAACAACTTTATTCATGTAGACCAAAATGTTTTTTTACCAAAAAGGCAAATAAGAAACAATATGAGAACAATTCTGGATATATTAGAATACTATGAAGTACACAGCGAGACACAAGTGGCATTGATATTTTTAGATGCTCAAAAAGCTTTTGATAATGTGAAATGGGATTTTATATTGAGACAGCTAAAATATATGGAATTCAATGAAAATTTTATAAATGTATTTAAAGCAATATACTCCAACCAAGAAGCCAGAGCCATAGTAAATGGGGAAACAACACAAAGTTTTAAGATTCAGAAAGGTACGAGACAAGGGTTCCCATTATCACCACTATTGTTTATATTAATTCTAGAAGTATTAACAAGAATAATCCAGAAGGATGAACAAATTAAGGGACTGGAAATTAAGAAGGAAGTTTATAAATTGCAAGCTTTTGCAGACAATCTTGTATTTATCATAGAAGAGCCACTACAATCTGGTTTGTGGCTTATGGAAGTACTGGGTGACTATGGGGAAGTAGCTGGATTGAGGGCAAATAAGGAAAAAACCAAAATGATAGTTAAAAATATGTCCAAAACACAGAAAAAGGAATTGATAGAGAGAATAAGTCTACAAATAGCGAAAAAAGTGAAATATTTAGGAATACTATTAACGGCAAGATGTATAACAATTAAAGAGGACAATTACAACAAATTAAATGATCAAATTAAGGCTGATTTCTGAAGATGGAAAAAGTTACAACTCTCCCTTATGGGGAGAATTGCAACAGTAAAAATGAACATTCTGCTAAAAATATTGTTTCTAGTCCAGAACATACCCATAAAATTAGATAAAGAATACTTTAGAAATCTGGATAAAATAATGTCTAAGTTTATTTGGCAGGCGAAAAGGCCTAGAATTAAACTAAAATTATTACAAGAAGCCAAAGAAAGAGGAGAATTCGGATTACCAGATTGGGAAAGATATTATCAAGCTGCTGCATGTACATGGGCAAAAGAATGGATAAATGTAAAGAATAGGAGGTTACTAACGTTGGAAGGATATAATATGAAAATATGATGGCATGCATTTTTGTGGGGTGACAGATATAAAGCACACCATAAAGGCATCATGTCAGATGAGCTATTATTGAAGTTTGGACAAAAGTAAAGGAACAAAACTATTTGGAAATTCCTGTCTCTCTACATTAGAGGTGTTGGTACACCCAAACTTTGTCAACCTGGGGAAAATAGTTACATACAAGGAGATTTTAAATGAAGGAGGGGAACTAAAATCTAGAAAAGAACTACAAGATGAAGGGGTAGAATTGGAATGGTGGGCATATTTACAGATCAAATCATGCTATATGAAGAATAAAAAGGAATGGGATATTAAGAAAGAATTAACGGTGCTAGATAAAATCTTATTAGGAGCGGACAAAAAGGCGATAAAGAAAATTTATCAATATCTATTGGAATATAAAATGGTGGAAGAACAAGTGAAGGAAACTATGGTAATGTGGGCTCAAAATGTTGGTTATAATATTGATATGGATAATTGGCGGGATCTATAGGAGAGAAAGAGGAAACTAATGTTAGCCACTGTGTACAAAGAAAATTTGTATAAAATGTTCTACAGGTGGCCCAGAAAATTAGCAAAAATGAACAGGAACTTATCACCACAATGTTGGAAATGCAATTTAGTGTCAGGATCTTTCTATCACATGTGATGGTTATGTAAAAAAGCCAGGGAGTTTTGGTGCCAGATTAAGACATGGTTGGAAGAGATTCTAGACCAAGAGATAGATTTGAAACCAGAATTATTCCTATTAGGAATCACAAAAGAGAAATATAGCAAAGAATTGATATACTTAATGCTGCATGTTATAACAGCAGCAAGGTTAGTTTATGATCAATACTGAAAAAAGGAAGGGAACACACACACACACACCCCGGAAGAAGAAATAATAAAGAAAATCTTGACATGTGCAGAAATGGACAGGCTGACACTAAAACTCAAAAACAAGGATGAGACAGGATACTATAAAATTTGGAACAAAGTGTACCAATGAAAGGAGAGTTGAAACAAAAAAGATTTAGGGTTTGTGGAATTGATACTGGATAATATTTAGACAAATATATAAATGAGGACAAGGGATATGTTTATAAGAACAAAGTAGCAATGTATGTTAAATAGTAATTATATTTGTTGTTATGTTCAAAATATGTATGGATATGATAAGACCAGGACTGTCACACTGTGTCCAATGTTTTTAATGTTTATTTAATAAAAAACTTTTTTTAAAAAAATACTTTAATTCTTATTCTTTTTTTGATGTGCCTCCCATATTCTTTTCTTAAATCTTTATCTCTGTCTGTATCTGTGTCTACATCCTGCCTAGGATCCCATCCCTACCCTCTTCCATGGTCTAGCTTTAAAATTATCAGCCTGGACCCCTGTTTCCTTTCCCCAAGTATCTTCCTGCTTCTCCCATTCTCTTTTCAGATCTCTTAGAATGTTTTCCCCCTCGTTTGATTCATCAAACATTATTAATTTTATTGATGACTCATCGTTATCTTCTTTTAGTTGATTCCTCAATTCTGTTCCTTCTGGTAGCTCCTTCCTTTCCTAGGCATCTTGGTCATTACTCATTGTCCTTTGTATAATATTTTCCAATTTTTGATCTATGCCATCCATTAATTCCATAATCACCTTATGTTCTTTCTGTACTATATTCTTTATGCTTTGAAACATCCAGTCCATCTCATTCCAGATTCCACTCGTTACCTCCTTACAGTATGTTGCATCTTATCTTGTTTTAATAAATTCCAATTTTGACCAATAGCCCAAGAACCATTTGTTCAAATCTGAGGTTACTCTTCAAAGTATATGCTAATCACAGTTCTTTATGTTCCATAAGTAGTCAGTCAGTTCTATTTACATAGTTCAGGGAGTTATTCAAGCCTCTTTAAGTCACCTTTATGGATTCAGTCATATAACATAACGTTCAGAGGTCACTTTAATTAAGTGTCTTCCTTGTTCTCACATTTAAATCTCCAGTGGTCATAGGGTAGATATATATAGTCCAGTAAATATTTTCACAGTCCATGGGTATTCCCAGGCTTGCATATTTTTCTTTCAACAGCAGGTGGCAATCTCAGGTTAATTTTCAATATTATAACTAAAAATCTGGTTTTAATTAATTTAAATTGTAATTCAATTATAGAAGCAGTGTTAATTTTTTAAATCCATAATTCCAGTGTTTTAAATTGCCTTCTCAATGTCACATTTTCCCAATTTGAAAGTCCAATTTCCTACTTTTTTGAAGATTTTTTTCCCCTCTCTTTAATCCTTTCCTTCGAGTCAGAGTGTTTGATTGCCGCTTTAACAGATAGTTCTGAGTAAAACTTAGATTTCTCTTTTGGGGTTAATTTTGGGTAAAAAAAAATCCTCTCACCCAATTCCACATTGTTCACCAAAATCTGCTCCAGCTCAAAGCTTAGATGGTCGTTGGCTGTCCCAGCTTCATGGCAGCCATCTTAGGCTGTTTCTTCTCCTCGTTGTGGCTGAGAGGGAAAGTAAGCCACGGGTCAAGCAGGAGAGCTGCAACTCTCCGAGACCTTTGCTTCACCACCCCTCCAAGGAGGCTTTGGCTCCTTTCAGAGGCCACCAACGGGGAGAACTCAGCACGGAGATGCAGAGACACCCGCTTTCCATGTCCAATCTTGCCGTGATATCAACCGGAAGCTCAGAGTTGAATTATGGGTTCCTTGATACTCTCTGAGCATGGCTGTTTTCTTGCAGATGCTTCATTACCAAACTAAATAACATTCATTACCAAACTAGATAGAACTCATGATGTTACCTAGTTTGGTAATAAAGCATCTGCAAGAAAACATCCAAGCTCAGAGTTTACTAAAGACCTTACAGATCTAGAGTACACTGTTTTCACCCTAATTGGGTATCTGTATATATAACTGTTGTTTTTACCCATAGACTTTCCAAGCAATACTACTAATATTATATTCAATTTAATAATTTTCTAAACCTTTCCTGTAATCTAATTAGAATAGAAACCTTGAATTACTTGCATATCTTCTTGCCAAACTGTTATAAAACATTTTGTTGTTGCATCAAACTATCCAGATACATTTCTGTACTAATAAACTCTCTCTAAAAATATTGTTATTAAGACTTTGGCATAAATAGAACTTTTGTTGTTGCTGTTTAATTGTTCGGTTGCTTATAAAACATTTTGCCAGGATAGTCCAACAACAATTTGCATCTCTTTGAATTCTTGTACCTCATTATTGTCATCAATGATATCATCTGGGCATCTTGTCTACTGATGGCCTTTTAAAACTACCGTCAATTTTTCCAATACAGTCCAAAATCTGATCTGCTTCTTACTATTACTATAAAACTAAAACTCAATTCCAGATTATGTCAACAGGCAATGCCACTTCAATGCAAATATATATTGAGAATTTAAAATAGTAATTGACTGTTCTTTCACTATGGGATAGTAAAATTATTACATATCTTACCTTCTATCATGAAGTAGAAACAATTGAATTGGATGGAAATTGAAGAAATTCATGTCAAATTACTTCAAAATTGGACTTCAACTCCCAGACATGAGAAACACTGCTTTTAGATCTTTTAGTCTAATACACAATTTAGACAAATCTTTTTTATTGAATCTTGAAACTCAAGAATAACTATGTAACCATGGAATTTTGCATTTTAGTAACTTTTAAATTAGAAATTCCCTTTAAAATCCATCAACCAACCCTCTAGATAGAAAAAATGGGATTTGTTTGGCAAAAGAGAAAAATTGCTAAACAGGGGAAGACAACAATCACACATACAGAATTCCAGATAAAATTAATACAGTTAAATAAACTCTTGCCTGTCAACACGTTTAGAGTTTAAAGGATAGATGGAAAGAGATCACCTTTAATTCTTGTTTAGATGCAAGATCCTCCTTGTTACTTTGACTACATTTTTTTAAAAAAGAAATATTCTAAGTTTTACAGGATAAGTGAAATACAGTCTTTTCTTGGATCCTGATTGTGACTTTCCCTACTCAAGAAAAATGTTCCATCTCCAAGTCCTGGATGTAGCCAGGAAATCAGAAGCTAAACCTAACTAGACAGTTATTCAGTCAAATAATCAAGTTGAAATGATAGAGACAAAAATTGCTGTGTCTTGTATAAGAAGAATTAGAATAACAGATTTGGAAGGGACCTTGGAAGTCTTCTAGTCAACCCCCTGTTTAGACAGGGAACCCTATACCATTTCAGACAAATGGTTATCCAATCTCTTCTTAAAAACTTCCAGTGTTGGAGCATTTACAACTTCTGGAGGCAAGTTCTTCCACTGATTAATTGTTCTAACTGTCACAAAATTTGAGGGGCTCCTACAAAAATGAGGAAGTCAAACTATTTTCTAAAGCACCAAAAGGCACAACAAGAAACAATGGATGGAAACTAACCAAAGAGAGAAGCAACCTAGGACTAAGGAGAAATTTCCTAAGAGTGAGATCAATCAACCAATGGCCTTCAGAAATTGTGGGTGAGGGAAGGAGGGAGGGAAGTACACCCAGAAGGACACTGCCAGGAACCACTAAAACAATGCAGAAAACTTAAAACAGCCATTCTTCTTTTTTAAAAAAAAGTTAAAACCCAAAAGCAAATGCACCAGCTGAGAGGGAAACTGTTGAGTATTGAATGGCAGATTCAAACAAGCCAATCAATGAAAGAGACCCGGGAGCGAGAAACTTAAGCAAGTGTCAGTGGCTGAAGCCGCGGACAGCTCCGGGCTATAAAAGGGGCTACCGCGGCCGGGATTGCATTGCAGTTTACGGAGTTAAATAAAGTATTTGTTGCTAGCAGAGTGTCCAGTCCTTCTTTTGTGCCCTATACTTAAATGCAGCTGCTCAGGCTAATTGAAAGCCTGGGCATGCTGCCAAAAGCCATTAACCCTTCCAACTCTATTATTCTCTGTTCTCTATGTTCTAAATTGAGTGCTTTACAGCAGAAGCAATACAGCAGGCTGGACCATACATGCATTAAATTCATGGCCTGTATGACCAAGCTGCATCATTGTCCCCTCCTGTATCTTTTCTCCCCAGGAAGAAACAATAAGTAGCCAACACTGCAGCAGCCATAAAAGATCTTGGGGAACTCCAGGGAGTATAAAGCTGATCACAAAAGTGTTACTTAATACCCTTTATAATGAAAATATTTGTAATCTTGTCCTTCTTCCTGAAGGGAAGTGGTTAATCCCATCCCCAGATGGGTGATTGATGGGTTTCCTGGGTATTTCCCTGCCCTAATTCTGTCAATTTTCGCTGTTTATTGACTTTATTCAAGGCATGTGTCGGCTGCATTCCAACTGAAATTAAGTAGCCTGTTAAGTGGTTCTTGGCTGCCCAGAGCTATTAACTGAAGGGGGAGAGAAGAGAAAAAAACCCCTCTCTTGCACTTTATTTTCAGCCTGTTCTCCGAATTGCACGTGTAATTAACTAACGGTTCAGGCGAACCAACTGAATTCCACTACTGGTGACATCCCAAGATCACATTTTCACCATTTGCAATCTTAACAGCTGGCTTCTGACAAGGTCAAGGGGAAGTCAGAAGGAGGTCACAAGTCACTGTCACATGACATCACACTTAACAACACTTAAGTGAAATGGTGATTCACTTAACAACTGCAGTCAGAACTGATGTCATAACTTGTGCAGTTATATGATATTTTACTTAATGACTGTGCCACTGAGAAATGGAAATGCCAGTCCCAAGTGTAGTTGGTAATTGAAAACTATATATACTATGATGGCATTTGTTTATCTGGAATTCTGCATGGCTGGATTGCTTAAAATAAAAGACATATTACTTTATGTCTGATTTATATCATTGCTGTGATTCTATTCATGTCCTTCTATTAATTCCATTCATGTCCAAATTAATCAGTGCTATTTAAAACTATCCCCTTCAATATATATATTTATAAATTGATCAAATATTTAAATGCAACTTTATTTCATAATATATCTTGATTTGATATATCTATGTTGATACCTAAAACTACTAAGCTTTCTGTCACAACCTTTTGAGAAATATGAAATCTATTCAGATTAACACAAATGTTCTAAGAGGTATGGACGACCATTTCACAAAAGAATATTGGAATCCCCCTACTTAAATTTCATTGTCTAATAAGTTGCAGAATTTTTGTTCATTAATGTGCATGGTATATGATTTGGAAAGTTAATTGGGCAGTTGTGAAGTTTTCTGGTGTGCAGTGATTTAAGCATAAATAAAATTTTAGAGAAGTTCATAGATCAGGATTTTGTATTAGAATCTGGATCACAGAAAATATATCTATTACTTTGTCTGGTGACATATTTATTTTGGTAAAACATTGCAATAAAAGGTAAGGTAGCTGTTTTGTGTTCTATGTCCTGGAAGGTTATTTCAAGTCCTAGGAGAAACAGATCAGGTTCATTATGGTAGATGAACCAGAGAAAGGTAAATGATAAATTGCAACTCATGTCCTCACAATTTATCATAGCTGCAGTTTTATACACACTTGGCTTATAAAAGCAGTCATCCAGGAATATTTTAACCCTGAACAATCCTCAAGTAAATACCTTTTGGAAACTAAGTCTTGTAGGAACACTTGGTTTCTGAATTTCTTGGCAGCTCTGTAATGCAACAGATTATACAGAATACTTATTATGATAAAAAATAAATAAACTGTTAGGTCCCCAAAGGAGGAAATAGAACTGAGTGTGGCTACCATAAAACTAAAATTAATGTAGCAAATGCTCTTATACTGCTTTCATTGAGTGTGGCTCTATTCTGCTGTTACTTGGCAACAAGATGAGATTATGGAGCATGAACACTTGTTCTGCAAAAATGATTTTGGAACTATGGTTACACAGTTACCAATTTATTTCCAGTTCCAGTAAAAATACCTTAAAATGTGGAACACAATACTATATAATGGAAAATGCTCATAGAGTTCATTCTAAACACTGAAATTTTTGCTGAATTATTTGAACTGGACTTTTGAATGTGATTTGTTATCATTATTGAATTTTTAATTATTTTCTTTCTACTATAGGTTTTTATTTTTATTTTTAACAGTTCAGAAATGTTGTGTTATTAGGGGAAGAACTTCTTCCCTCTGTCCTTTTTTTCTAGGCATTTTACAGGTAGTCTTCAACTTACAACTGTAATGCAGACTGCTATTATGTTCATAAGTTGTGATGGTCATAAAGTATTTCATTATGTGACTGAACTGATTTTACAACATGACTTCAGGTAGGAGCTGGCCATCAGAATTGGATCGTAGAAACCTTTTGGGAACCTGTTGTAACTTTGGTTGGTAAGAAACCGGACTTATCTCAGTGACTAACTGTATTTTATCTTGCAAGTCAGAATGACGTGGTTGTATATAAATTTAAATTGAATATTAATAACAGAAACAACAAAATGTTTGATTGGGAAAAACATTGGCAATATACTGTTGTTGTTGTTGTTGTTGTTGTTGTTGTTGTTGTTGTTGTTAATCTTTGGTGAGATTCACAGCCTTTGAGGCTGGTTAATAGGACAGCAGCTCGAGTCTTAACCAAGGACCTAGGAACTGTTAAGGTATCATTGGAGGATGTAAGCTGTTCCGAGTAAGGTGGTTTTTTGTAGAGTCAAAATGTTCAAGTCCGGCAAATTTAGAATTTCTAAATAGCGGGGTAGCCCTTTGGGTATTGCTCCAAGGGCTCCAATTACAATTGGGACAACACACAATTTCTTTTTCCACAGTCATTCAACTTCAATTTGCAAGTCCCGGTACTTTGTGTTTTTTTCTTACTGCTTATCTTCAATCCGTGATCACCAGGTATTGCAATGTCAATGAACCATATTTTTTTTTCAACTATTGTTATGTCAGATGTGTTGTGGACCAAGTGCCTGTCAGTCTGAATCCTAAAGTCCCACAAGATCTTGAGTTTCTCATTCTCTAAAACTTTCTCAACCTGATGTTCCCAATGGTTTTTGCTGTACTCAAATCCAAACTTCTGGCACAATTTCCAGTGGATGATTTTAGCAACGCAGTCATAGCATTGTAGGTAGTCAGTTTGTGAAATTTTGCTGCACCCACAATTAAGAATTATTATTTTACCCACAATATTATTATTATTATTATTATTATTATTATTATTATTATTATTATTATTATTATTATTATTGACAAACAATATATAATATTACAAATCAATGTTTTTTAATTTCTGCCCAACAAAAACAGATCTTTAAGCTTATCTAAGAATGTAAGGAATATCTATTCATTTATCTAGGAGTAAAAAGTAATCTACTACAGTAGTGGCCAAAATTGTGGAAACCTTTTGGGGAAAATGTATTTCTAAAACTAGTTAATAACACCACTTTTTTGGAGTAGTACCAGAAAATTATATATCAATGGAAAAATAATTTAATCAAGAATGTAAAGCAATAACTTTTATGAAGGATTTGCTATAAGAATAGCAGTTACAGTATAAAGAAGAGAAGTGAAACACGTAAAAAAAAAAGAGATATACAAAAATCACCATAGAAAAAACAAGATATACAAAAAGTATCACGTCAATTAATACTTAGCTAGATATCAAAGAGACTTTCACTGTGAAACTTGTTTGACATCCTCAACTGCAAGTGTCAAATTGTTCTGCAAGTCGGCAGCTGATGTTGAAGAATGAATGAAAATAAGATGATGAAACTTGCTTAAACATTTTTGTAACTCAGATAATAGCTTTCTGATGTTAGTTTATGATTGCATGGAAGACTTTTTGCTTAGCTAGATAAGTTTCATGCAGAAAAATACTTTAATTTTTGTAGCACAAAATATAGTTTTGAGAAGATAAAGTTAACAGTATTTGGGTTACAAGAGACTTTTGTGGGGTATATGATCAGATGTGGATTTACCATACCAAGCTAAACATTGTGCAATTGCACAAAAATAACAGCAGATTTGAATTCTTGGTATAAAAACACATATTTTTAGAACCCCTCACTGAAAAAAATTGCAAAAGTTAATTTCCACCAGATTAAATGATATGCCCTACGTGGAGCAGTCAGAATTTCCTGAATTGACACAGGAAGAACATTCTTTGTTGTGCTTTTTCAATGATGGTTCTAATGTTAGGTGTCAATTTCAAATCCTGAGAGATTATAGAACCCCAAAACCTGAAGGATTCTACTGCTGATATTGTGCAGTCAAATATAGTGAGAAGTGGTAGACAGGCTCTTCCTAAAATTCATTCTCGCCTGTACAGTTTTAAGCATGTTCAGCTACAGATTGTCCCAACTGCACCACAGCACCAATTGTTCATATTTCTGTCTATATGAAGATTCATCACCATCTTGAATGAGACCAATGATTGTTCCATTATCTGCAAACTTCAGAACTTTAACAAAGAGATCCCTAAAGATGTAATCATTGGTATATAGAGAGATAGCAATGGAGAGAGCACACCTGTACTAATTGGCCAGGTATTCAATGTGATTTTCCCTAGCTTTACCTGTTGCTTTTTATCTGTCAAAAAGCTAATAATCCACCTACAGGCAGATTAAACAGTATATACCTACAGTATGGATAGGCATGGCTAGCTTAATCAGTTTAGAGTGAAGAATTTCTGGAATAATGGAACTAAATGCTAAGCTAAAGTCTACAAAAAGGACCCATGCATAGGTTCCTGAAGATTCAAGATGTTGCAAGATGTAGTGCACTGCCATATTGACAGCGTCATCTGCTGATCTATTTGCTCAGTAGGCAAACTGCAAGAGGTCTAACACAGGATCTGTGATTCAGATGTGCTAGCAGTAACCTAGCAAAGGTCTTCAGGACTACAGATGACAGAGCAACCAGCTCCTTGATGGAAGGTTTCTTGGGGACTGAGAAGATAGTAGAGTGTTTGAAGCAAGAAGGGACGTGATACATATCCAGTGATTTATTAAAGATGTGGGTAAAAATGCTGGCCCATTGTTTCAAGCAGGAAGGAGTTATTCCATCTGGGCCTGGTGCTTTTCCAGTCTTTTGTCTATGAAATAGATCTTGCACATTTTTTTCTAAGATCGCCAGAGAGGAGGATAGAGGTATGGAGATAGGTAGGTATAGGAGATTTGACTACTGTTGATATATCTGAGGTAGAGAAGATAGCGGTAGAGGATAGTGATTTCCTCTCAAACCTCCAGTAGAATACATTCATCTATCAGTTGACAATTCTTTTTAATAAGACAGGAAGATCTGCTGTAACCAACAATATTCTTCAGTCTTCTCTACACATTTTCTGATTCATTACTGTAGCTGGGAACTGATTTTTCAGCTTTTCAGAGTAGCTTCTCTTTACTACCCTGATCTCGCTTGTTAATACCTTCCTGACCTGATTGTGCAAAATCCTATCTCCTCTCCTGTAGGGTATGACGTAGCTCACGGGTGTCAAACATAATCATATGATATTTTTTTGCATTTGCAGAGCTGGGATCGGCGTGGCCTGCACATGATGCATCTGGCCTGTGGGCCACCAGTTTGACATCCCTGATATAACTGCTTGAGCTTAGCTGTCAGCAAAGATTTATTATTATTATACTGTATTTGCACAAGCAATTGGTAGGCACAATTATGCCAAAATTATGTTTTCTTATAGTTTTATTATTTTGTTGTTAAATATTTAAATACTTGAAACTTTAGGGAAAAAAATCTTACAGCCTGTGCTATCTAATACTGTACAAGAATGCTTTCATAGTTGATAATAGACAATTTTATCATTCAAGCTATTATTAAATAAGGCACATTTGCTCTTTTAGCCAAGGTACTCCAATCATGTCATTTTATAAGTAATTAGCTGGCAAAGGCAGGGAGCCATCAGCAGTGACAGACAAGTAGACAAGAAGTGTTACTATGGTAGCAGGTATGCAAAAATCAATCAGAATTTGTGTGGCAAAAAGGAAAAAAAGAACCAGATATAAAATTACAATATATATAATCATCTGGAGAGAAGGACAAAATCTGACTAGGAGACAAACAGCAGCCTTCTCATCAGGAGGAACACCATTTACTTGCCACTGATGTCTATATAGATATTAGAATAAGATGGCAGTGGTAACTGTGCCTAGAAAACAAATTGTCCTCAGCCAGGTCAATTCATTTTATGCTTCTAACCCAGTTTTGTCTACCCTGATTGACAAGAGCTTTTCAGGACAGGTATTTTTAACTATTCCTTTTCTATGTTCTATTTTTTTTAATGATTTTTCCCCTAAAAATAGCACATGCAGGAATTCAATCTGTGAATTCAGTCAACAAACTGTTTCACCTTGTACGAGAAAAGAGAAGAAAAGAGGTTACTGCAGAAACTATTCAAGCACCACTAAGGTTCTGTCTTCAAGGGTCCCTGTTCTCTTTCTGAATTAAGGATAGAATAGTTGCATATCTCTGGAAGTCAATTTAATTTATGTACCTTGTCTTGTTTTATGTCTTATTTTTCAATCAGGAACTCAAGGCAGTATTCACAATGGTCCCTAATCCCATTTTTTGATTTAACCTATGAAATAGGCTGGCCTGTGAGAGACTGACTGGTCAAAAGTTACAGAGGGTGCTTCCATGGTATACTTGCATGTTGGGGTTTTTTGGTATGAGTCCAAGAATATAATTTTACATTGGTGGGATATGAAAACGGATTTGGCTTGAGAGCTAGGCAAGATAAAGAAGTCAACAAGTCTTGGACAGAAAGTGATTTGAATTAACTAAAATTTACAGTATGTTACTTTAGTGAATTTTGAAAAATACATTTAGTGTATTTAAAAAAAAACAATTCTTAAAATGGTCATATAAGGGGCTTTCTTTTAGATTAACTCTGAAGCTGAAAGATAAATGGAAATTTCTGAAATCATCATTAATAACAAGCAAATGGATATTTCTGAGTTATTCTTATTTAGAAAAAAATAGTTAATCTTGCATTCTAGAAGAAAGAAGATCTCCAAATTAATTAATTCACTAATAAATTAGTGCTAGAGTTATTCAGTTTCAATTATTTTACAATAAATTTAATTAGTGACACTTATTGAGTCATTGTTCTTGAATTATGGGTTTCATAAGTCATAAGAGTAAAGATTCAAGTCTTTGAACCGAAATTTACACAATTAAATGAATTATTGATTTCAGGAAAGTTCTTTTTATTAAAAAGTTTTACAAAAAAAACCAAGAATTTCCTTTCCCCCATGTTCCCCCCACCCTTTTCCTCCCCTCATCCCACCCTCCCCCCCAGACTTCCCAGAGCAAAATACAAGGTATTTCATTTAACAATCATAAACTAGATTAACCTACTTATCCTCAGACTACTAACTCCCCCCTTGAAACCTTAACTCCACTATAGATAACATAATACTTCTAATACTTAACGTTCATTCATAAGCTATTTGATATTTTCTTCTCTGATATTTATTTTGAATATAATCAATCTATCTTCTCCATTCTGATACGTATCTTTCTTGTGTATAGTCCTTCAGGTACGCTGAGATTTTCGCCATTTCTGCTAAGTTCGTTACTTTCAATATCCACTCTTCAATAGTAGGCAAAGAGTCCTTCTTCCAATATTGCGCTACCAACAGCCTAGCTGCTGATATTAAGTTCAAAATCAATTTAGTCTCTGATACTGTACAGTCCGTCGTTATACCCAATAGGAACAATTGAGGAGTAAATTTCAACCTTCTTTTCAGAATATTCTGCATCACCCACCAAATTTTTATCCAAAATGCCTTGATTTTCTTACAGGTCCACCATATATGATAATAGGTTGCATCATTACATTCACATCTCCAACATTTAGCTTGCAAATTCGAGTACATACATGATAATTTTTTAGGATCTAAGTGCCATCTATAAAACATTTTATAAAAATTCTCTCTCAAATTTTGT
Source organism: Arizona elegans (assembly GCA_022577455.1). NCBI lineage: Eukaryota > Metazoa > Chordata > Lepidosauria > Squamata > Colubridae > Arizona > Arizona elegans. The sequence goes on from JAKOOJ010000006.1 coordinate 41,799,522, forward strand.
GCTTGTGTAAATTTGACATTTCTGACCCAAATCTTTTCCCACGTTTCCATCATCACTGGTTCCTGAAAGTTTTGTGCCCATTTTATCATACAATCCTTAACCAATTCCGTTTCTGAATCTATTTCCAATAATGCATTATACAACTTTTTAATATGCATCTGACTTTGATCTCTAATCTGTTTCACCAAGTTTTCCTCATTTTGCATAACACCAAATTTTTGATCTTCCCTCCATCTAGCTTGAAGCTGACCATACTGAAACCAAGTATAAATTATCCCTTCTTCTTTTAATTCATCTAGGGATTTCAGTTGCAACTTACCCCTTTCCAAAAGAAGAAGCTCTTTATAAGTAATCATCTCTGTTTTTTGCCCTATACTTATATTTTCTATTGCATGTCTGGGATTTGCCCATATGGGTATCTTATAATTTATCTTATATTGGTACTTTTTCCAAACCCTCAACAACGCATTTCTAAGTATATGACCCTTAAACACTTTATCCACTTTTTTTTCATATAACAGATAAGCATGCCATCCATATAACAAATCATAACCTTCTATGTTTAACATTCTTTCTTCAGTTAAGTTAAACCAATCACTAATTTGTGATAAAGCAGCTGCTTCATAATACAATCTTAAATTAGGCATTTTAAGACCTCCTCTCTCACGTATATCCTGTATAATTTTCAGTTTCACTCTTGGTTTCTTCCCAGCCCAGATGAAAGTATTAACCCCTTTCTGCCATTCCATCAAATTTCCATCTTTCTTAAGCACTGGTATCATTTGAAACAAAAATAAAAACCTAGGAAGTACATTCATTTTTATTGCTGCTATCCTTCCCAGTAATGATAGTTGTAACTTTTTCCAATTTTCCATTTCTTTCTGTACTTTTTTCCAAAGAACTTCATAATTATTTTTAAACAATTTCGTGTTTGAGGCTGTAATATATACTCCCAAATACTTAACCTTTTTAACTATTTCAAACCCCGTTATTCTCCCTAAATCTTCTCTTTGAGTTATGGACATATTTTTAGTTATCATCTTTGTCTTATGTAGATTTACTTTAAATCCAGATACTTTACCATATTGAGCTACTATGTCCAACATATAGGGAGCCACTTCTATAGGTTGAGATAAAGTAACAACCAGGTCATCTGCAAATGCTCTTAATCTATAATCCTGCTGTCTCATTACAATTCCTTTTATTTTGTCAGAGTCACGTAACTTATTCAACAAAACTTCTAAAGTTAAAATAAAAACAAAACGACAAAGGACAACCCTGCCTAGTACCTTTCTCAATTTTAAACACATCTGTTAAACCTCCATTAGCTATTATTTGTGCTGTTTGTTCCTGATATATATTATCTTAAACAGAAATTGCCAATTCAATCGATCAAATGCTTTCTCTGCATCCAAAAATATGAACGCTGCAGGGACCTGGTTGTTTTTTTTCCAAATATTCCAATAAGTTTATAATTTGTCTAACATTATATTTCATTTGCCTCCCTTTTATAAAGTCTGATTGATCATTATGAATTGTTTGTTGCATAACTGGCATTAGTCTATTCGCTAATATCTTAGCAAAAATTTTATAATCCGTGTTCAAAAGTGAAATTGGCCTAAAATTTTCAGGTTTAGTACAATTTTGATCTTCCTTCGGGATCAGTGAAACAAAAGCTGTTCTCCAAGAGGGTGGAACTCTTCCCCCTAATTGAATTTTACAAAATAGAACTCTAAGCGGTTCTACCATTTCAAGCTGTAAATTCTTATAATAAACAGCTGTTAATCCATCTGTTCCCGGAGCTTTCCCTATTTTTAATTGCTTAATTGCATCAATAATCTCCTCAGAAGTTATTGGTTGATTCAATCCTTCCCTCTGTTCCAACGTTAATTCAGGAATATTCCCTTCCTTTAAGTATCTATATATATCTATACCTTGTATTGAGTCACTAGCATTTAACTTTGTATAAAATTCTAAAAAAGCCTTTTTGATCATATTCTGTTGGTAAACTTGCTTACCTCTAAATTCTATTTTACCAATGACTCGTGATTTCTGTTTTTTCCTCAAACCACCTACCTGGTTTATTGGCATTACAAAATGTATTATGTTTAGCATATTGTAAGCTAGTTGCCACCTGATCAGTCATTAACATATTAAATTGCCCTCGTAGTATATTTATTGTTTCTTTTACTTTCTTGTCTCCTGGATTAAATATAAGTAATTGTTCTTTCTTTTTTATTTCTTCTTCTATCTCTTTCCGCTTCTTTTGTTGTTTTAGTCTATAATTATTATTCATATGTATTAACATACCCCTCATATAAGCCTTACTAGCATCCCAGACCATTTCCATAGAAGTACCCTTATTCATATTAATAACAAAAAATTCTTTCATTTCTTTTTTAAGCTCTTTCACATTTTCTTCATATCTAAATAAATTTTCATTTAACCTCCAAGACCTCCTTTCTCCCCTCTCCTGTTCAAATTCCACCCAAACCGGACTGTGATCAGTTAAAGTTCTTAGACATATCTTTGTCTTCTTCACCCTGGAAATGAAATTATTTGTGGTTAGTATAAAATCAATCCTGGAGAAGGATTGATGTCTATCAGAAAAAAAAGTAAAGTCTCTTTCCTCCATGTTACATTCTCTCCAAATATCTCTCAGTTCTATATCTTCCATCATATCAAAAAAAGATTTAGGTAATTTTGCACGTGTTGAGATCTTTGATAAGCTTTTTTTATCTTTCTGTGTGTCTATTACTCCATTCCAGTCACCCATTAATATAAAAAATTTATAATCCCATTGTATTATTTTAGTATGTAAAAATTTATAAAACTTGTCTTGTTGCTGATTAGGGGCATATATTCCAATTAAAAGCATTTTTCCAGTCTGTGTAATAATTCAATTGCAATATATCTTCCTTGATCATCTGCCTCAATTAAATTAGCTGACAATCCTTTCCTTACATATATGACTAGCCCATTTTTCTTCTCTGGTGCTGATGCCACAAAATGTGTACCTAATCTTGAATTTATCAAATATTTTTGGTCTAATAATCTAATATTTATTTATTTATTTATTTATTTATTTATTTATTTATTTATTTATTTTATTCAATTTCTATACCGCCCTACTCCCGAAGGACTCAGGGCGGTGCACAGCCAAACAATAAAACACATCCATACAAAATTTAAAAGTGGAATAAAATCAAATTAAATAATTTTGGCTCCGACAAATTTAAAACCCCGAACTATTTAAAACCAATTTTAAAATTGAATGTATAAAATACTAAAAGATATTTAAAAATTAAAAATCTTTTATGAAAGAGGGAGAAAATTAGGCCAGGCCCGCCTGGTGAAATAATAAGTTCTTTAAAGCGCGGCGGAAAGTGCGCAGATCCGGGATCCTCCGTATTTCTGGGGGGAACTCGTTCCAGATAGTAGGTGCCCCCACAGAGAATGCTCTCCCCCTGGGGGCCGGTGGGAGGCTATTGGTGGTAGTAGGCGGTCCCGCAAGTACCCAGGTCCTAAGCCATGGAGCGCTTTAAAAGTGGTAACCAAAACCTTGAAGCGCACCCGGAAGACCACCGGGAGCCAGTGCAGCTCGCGCAGGAGAGGTGTTACATGGGAACGCCATGTCGCTCCCATTACCACCCGGGCGGCCGCACTCTGCACAAGTTGGAGCCTCTGGGTGCTCCTCAAGGGGAGCCCCATGTAGAGAGCGTTGCAATAGTCCAGGCGGGAGGTGACAAGGGCATGAGTGACTGTATGTAACGAGTCCCGATCCAGAAAGGGACACAACTGGCGAATCAGGCGAAACTGATGAAAAATCCTCCCGGTCACGGCCGTCAAATGCTCTTCTAAAGACAGCCGTGAATCCAGGAGGATGCCCAGGTTGCGTGCCCTCTCCGTGGGGGCCAATGATTCGCCCCCAATAGTCAGTGATGGCACCAACTGACTATATCGGGATGTCGGAAACCACAGCCACTCAGTCTTGGATGGGTTGAGCCTGAGCCTATTCCTCCCCATCTAGATCCCCACGGCCTCCAGGCACCGGGACATCACTTCAAGGGCATCGTTGGGGTGGTCTGGGGTGGAGATGTACAGCTGGGTGTCGTAATATGTGTTTCTTGCAAGCAAATAACATCATTGTTAAATTGTTTCAAGTAGTGAAATACTTTCTTTCTTTTTTGTGGTGAATTTAGGCCATTGACATTCCAAGATAGGAATTTAGTTGCCATCTTTAGCCTTTCGAAGCCGTATGAGCATCAACTGAAGCTCCTCCTCCATCTTACTCTTTGGCCTAGCCCTCCCCACCCCACTGCTTCTGCTTTTTGAACTTCTTGAGATAAATCTTGAGATTGTTGCCTTTTTTATTGTTGTTCTTGAAGTTTATAAGTTGATCGGGTCAGTCGTTGTACTTTCGGCTCTCCCTTCTTAGGTGGTTCCAAAGTTGGGGGTAAACCCCCAAGATCCAAATCTTCTTCCATGATAATTCCTCCAGCTGCAACCTCTGCATAAGTTTGTATCTGTTTTCCATCTTTTTCTTGTTGTATCATCTCCCTTTTTGTCCCCCCCCCCCGGTGAGGGTGGTTATCAAGCCTTTAAAACATTTACATAAAAGTCTTTTGCCTTGCAGACTGTGTTTAACCGGTATCTTTCTCCATTATAAGTCACTATTAGACTAGTTGGAACGTCCCATCTGTATGCCACTTGTTGATTTCTCAGCTCATTTACCAAAAAGCCAAAGTCTTTTCTACTTCTCAGCATCTTTGGAGGAATCTCTTTCAAAACCACCACCTCTTGCCCAGCCACCTGAACTTTATTCTTGTAGGAAGCTTGTAAAATATCATTTCTGATCCTCCTGGTTGTAAAATAAATCACCACATCTCTTGGCAGCTTTCTTTGTCTTGCCAGCCAGGAATTGACCCTGTAAATTTTATCAATTTGGCTTGCCACATCTTCTGGTCTCTCTTTAATTATCTCTGCAATAGCATCAGCACAAATGTCTTTTAAATTTTCTTTACTATTTTCTTTCAGGCCTCTCAATCTCAAAGCAAATTCCATGGATCTGTATTGTAACATTACCAGTTCATCATCCACTTTCTCTGTTTTAGTCATTACATCTCCCATTTTGCTTTCCAAATTTAAATTGGCTTCATTAATTTCTTCCACTTTCCCATCAAGCTAGATAACAAGGTTTGACAATCCTAATACAGCATAAACAATATCATCTCTTATTTCATCGTGTTTTTCTGCAACCACTTCTTTAATTGATCTTATATCCTCCTCAACTTTCTTTAATATCCCTTCCACAAGTAGTGTTAAATTATTCATTGCTGTTGCTTGATTATTCATGGCTTCTTTCATAAATTCTTTAAAATCATTAAGTGCAGCCTCCTGACTCTGTGAATCAGCCGGAAGTTGTGCTTTCTGTGTCACCACTGACACAACTGGAGAACCTCCCCCTCCTTTAACAACTCCTGGTTTCACTTGTTTAGAAGCCATTTTTCCCCTTTTAAAAATATCTTTTTTTCCCTTTTTTTTTCCAAAGCCACAAAGTCCCTTAAACAACTTTAAAATGTTTGTAATTTATAGCCTCTAATTTATCAGGCAGGATAGTTTTTTTCTCCACAAGCTCTCACTTCCCAGCAGGTAATAAGCAGCTAATCCACTCTCCCAGCGCACAGTTCTCAATAAGCACTTTCGTTTCTGGCTTTCACTTTCAAAACCATAACAAAGACGCCATCTTCAGCCTCCAGCTCAATGAAATTCAGTTTAAAACAAAGTAACTCCGGAGTTAAGCTCTGTACTTATTAAGGCTTGTTCTCCTGTTTCAGCTCTGCCTGCGCTTGTAATCACTCAGACTCACTTTTGACAGCAGGATCAGATCACGGCTTCTCGCTCTGCTTTCACAGAGTCATCCCGGCTTCGGAGCTTCTTGGTGGGCTGACTGGGGAGTTCTCACCCTCTAAGCCTCTGGAAATATTCCAGAAGGCTTTTGGGGAACTCTACTCTTGCCCACCGGCTCTCCTCTCCTTCTTTTCCCAAAGGGGAGGTTTTTCAGCCACCAGACAGCTGGTTTGCACTGTCAAAGCGGCTTTTACGAAGACACAGGGCTGGCGGTCTAAAAAGACCATCCACGAAGCCTGCGGTGCCAGCCGGAAATCCACAATTAGATAAATTATTGACAGGCCCAGAAGAGAAATTATTATCTAAAATATATAATTATTTATTAAATTTTGACTTAGAAGAAGAAATTGTAAAGGGACCAATGATAGCATGAGCAAAAAATATTGGGCACAACATTGAGTTAGAAGAACAGGGAAAAATATGGGGAAAAAGCTATACATTAACAAAATATGTTGCATAGATATCGATTAAATACTGTTGAAAAAGCAGAAGAATTTTATCTCAATGTTTTTAAAATTGGCCCAACATCTCCACGTACATCTTCAGAGAACCAGTATAAAATGTTCTATCGGTGGCACTTAGCCCCAACAAGACTCGCAAAAATGTACCTCAACTTAAAACCTAATTTCTGGAAAAGCAATCAAGTACAAGGCACTTACTTTCATGTATGGTGGCTTTGCCCAGAAGTTAAAAAATTTTGGATTAAAATACAAAAATGACTAAAAGAAATTACACATTATAAAATAGAATTTAAACCTGAACTGTTTCTTCTGGGGATTATTAAAGAAAAGGATCCTAAAAGGATAAAATATTTAATTATTCATATAACTACAGCAACTACTGTAGAATCGTACTTGCGCAAGCTTGGAAAATGTCCACTATTCCAACAGACTGTGCAATAATCCAGAAAATTTATGAATGTGCAGAAATGGACAAACTTACTTTAGAATTAAACAATAAGGAAGACTCGGAATATTACTTAACTTGGGATAATTGGTATCAATGGATAGAAATGAAAAATAAGGAATGTATAGAACAAAATAAGATATAAAATGTGATTAAATACGTCGATTAAGTAGGAACATGTGGGAATAGATGAAGAAAGTTAAGAATTAAGTACTGCCAGAAAGACATTGAATTGTATAATTATTACAGATGTATTTTTGTTATAGAGGTATTTTAACTTGTATTTTTGGATTTTAAGTGTTAATAAAGGTTTTTCAAAAAAAAAAAAAAGAGTAAAGATTCAAGTGAATAGGATTTGTTGTGTATTAGGACAAATTTATTTTTCTTCCACAAAATGACACCTCATGTTAATAAAGAAAAAATAGAGGATTAAAAAAAGTTTTTAATATCCATCAATACATTTATATATTGAAAATTAACATGTACAGTTAAATGTGCTCATAATGGACTAGTCATGAATATGCTTGTTTTATCAGGTGCTGTTGAAGATATTTGAGTAACTATTGATCTATATAATGGCATGTTTTAAGTTTTTCCCTTAAAAAAACGAGAGATGGCATGCAGCAAAGAAGAGTTTGAGGGGTTTTTTAAGTGGGTTTTTTAGTGGGTTTTTAACAAAAATTTTAAGGGGTTCGGGGGGGATTAGGGTGGGTTCTGGGGGAAATCCACCGGGTTCAAGACCAGCCTTAGCGAAGGGCTGTGACATTAGGGATGTAGAACCGGAGGTCGGGGAGGGGGTTGGAGTTCGATTTGAAGAGGGCTGTTCCATCAGCATAGTGAGTGGGAGGGGCAGATATGGCGGAAGCTGGGGACCACATCATGTTCAGGGAATGCGCATTCGCTATCTTAGAGCGATTGCACACTCCGGTCCCCAATGCTTTTCTTGTTCCCCAGGTTGTCCAGATTCTCAGGGCCAGAGTCTTCAGCTGATGTTATGCAACGCCAGGTCCGTTGTTAACAAAGCCCCCCTCATTCACGATCTTATTCAGGAGGGGGAGGCGGACCTGGCGGGCATAACGGAGACCTGGTTGGGCCAGGAGGGGGGAGCTCCCCTCGTGGATATGTCCTCACCAGGCTTCCATGCATTTCATCAGCCGAGGGCTCAGGGCAGGGGCGGGGGGGTGGCAGTTATTATAAAGGAAGGTCTGGATCCGAGGGAGACCACTGTTCCACAGATAGCCGGATGTGAGTCCCTCTTTGTGAAGTGGGGTCGTGGAGTACAGATGGGCTTGTTGGTCACGTACCTGGCTCCCTGCCACGTGGCAACGGCCCTGCCTGAGCTGCTTAACGTTATAGCCGAGGTGGCAGTGGACACCCCCAGACTTGTCATCATGGGGGATTTCAACCTGCCATCTATCGGTGAGACGTCTGAAGTGGCTCGAGAGTTCATGGCTTCCATGACGGCCTTGGACCTTACTCAGTTAATTCACGACCCCACTCACATAGGGGGACACACTCTGGACTTAGTTTTTGTCTCTGGTCAGTGGTTGAGTGGCCTTGATATAGGGGATATAGCCATCAAACCCTTGTCATGGTCTGACCACTCGCTCCTTTGACTGGACTTTCTAACCGCTGCACCCCGCCGCAGGGAGGCGGGACCGACCAGATGGTTCCGCCCCAGGCGCCTGATGGACCCCGATAGGTTGCAGATGGAGCTTGGGCCATTTCCTGAGACTCTGGCTCATGACTCCGCTGAGGACCTGGTGGCCGCCTGGGATAGTGCGGCTGCCGGGGCCTTGGACCGTGTTGTGCCTTTGCGGCCTCTGACCCGGCACCGAACTCACCTAGCTCCTTGGTTCTCTGAGGAGCTTAGGGAGATGAAGCACCGGAAAAGACGCCTGAAGAGTAGTTGAGGACCAGCCGCTCCGAATCCAACAGAACACTGGTGAGGTCTCATATTAAGACCTACCTAGTGGCGATAAAAGTGGCGAAATCTAGTTATTTTGCCGCTCTTATCGCGTCATCAGATAATCGCCCGGCCGCCCTGTTTAGGGTGACCCGCTCCCTCCTCCATCTGGAGGTGCGGGATGACTCCTTGCAGGGCCAAGCTGAGGACTTTGTGCAATATCTGTATGACAAAATCACTCAGATTCGGGAAGGGCTGGCCTCTGACTGGGTATGTCCGGACGGGATGACTGAGGCAGGACTTGAGAGTATTATCTGGGGGGAGTTCGATCCTGTGGCTCCTGAGGACATGGACAGGATCCTGGGATGGCTGAACGCAACCACATGTTTATTGGACCCGTGCCCCTCCTGGCTGGTACTGGCTTCCCGGGAGGTGACACGAGGCTGGCTCCAGAAGATTGTTAACGCTTCTTTGAGTGAGGGGGTCCTGCCGGCCACTTTGAAAGAAGCGGTTGTGAGGCCCCTCCTCAAGAAGCCTTCTCTGGATCCGGCTATTTTGGCTAACTATCGTCCAGTCTCCAACCTTCGCTTTGTTGCGAAGGTTGTTGAGAGTGTGGTTGCGCAACAGCTTCCCCGGTACCTGGATGAAGCTGTCTATCTAGACCTGCTCCAGTCCGGCTTCTGGCCTGGGCACAGCACGGAAACGGCATTGGTCACATTGGTGGATGATCTCTGGAGGGCTCGGGATAGGGGTTGTTCCTCTATCCTGGTCCTGTTAGACCTCTCAGCGGCTTTTGATACCATCGACCATGGTATCATGTTGCACCGGTTGGCGGGGCTGGGGGTGGGGGGCACCGTTCTGCGGTGGTTCTCCTCCTACCTCTCTGACCGGTCGCAATCTGTGTTGACAGGGGGGCAGCGGTCGACCCCGAGACACCTTGCTTGTGGGGTGCCACAAGGGTCGGTCCTCTCACCCCTTCTGTTCAACATTTATGTAAAGCCGCTGGGTGAGATCATCCGTGGCTTCGGGGTGGAGTTCCATCAGTACGCTGACGACACCCAGCTGTACATCTCCACCCCAGGCCACCCCAACGATACCCTTGAAGTGATGTCCCAGTGCCTGGAGGCCGTGCAGGCCTGGATGGGGAGAAACAGGCTCCAACTCAACCCCTCCAAGACCGAGTGGCTGTGGCTTCCGGCATCCCGATATAGCCAGCTGACACCATCGCTGGCTATTGGGGGCGAATCACTCGCTCCCACGGAGAGGGCTCGTAACTTGGGCGTCCTCCTGGACACACGGCTGTCGTTAGAAGATCATTTGACGGCCGTGGCCAGGGGGGCTTTTTATCAGGTCCGCCTGATACGCCAGTTGCGCCCCTTTCTAGATTGGGACTCCCTACGCACAGTCACTCAGGCACTCGTCACTTCCCACCTGGACTACTGCAACGCTCTCTACATGGGGCTCCCCCTGGGGTGCACCCGGAGGCTCCAGCTGGTCCAGAACATGGCCGCGTGGGGGATTATGGGGGCGACGAGGCGCTCCCATGTAACACCTGTCCTGCGCGAGCTGCACTGGCTCCCGGTGGTCTTCCGGGTGCGCTTCAAGGTGTTGGTAACCACCTTTAAAGCGCTCCATGGCTCAGGGCCGGGGTACTTACGAGACCGCCTTCTGCCACCAATAGCCTCCCACCGGCCAGTACGCTCGCACAGAGTGGGCCTCCTCAGGGTGCCGTCCGCCAGACAATGTCAGCTGGCGACCCCCAGGGGGAGAGCCTTCTCTGTGGCGGCGCCTACCCTCTGGAACAACCTCCCCCCAGAGATACGTACAATAACAGACCTCCGGATTTTTCGTCGGGCCCTGAAAACCCATTTATTTCAACTAGCTGGGCTGGCTTGAGTGAATTTTAAATCGTTTTTAAATTGGGGTTGTTTTAATTTTCGGCCAAATATTTAATTATTTTAAACTGCTTTTAAATTTTGTATATATTGTTTTTTACTTTGGCTGTTCACCGCCCTGAGTCCTATTTTGGAGAAGGGCGGTATAGAAATTTAAATAATAAATAAAATAATAATAATAATAAGCTGTCTTTTAATTTTAAAAGAGCCATATTTGGAAAAATCTGTAAACAATATCCAAACTTTGGAAATTACTTGTGGAGTGGATCTCTGGTTCTGTATTTCTCATGCAGAGTAAACATTCCAAAGTAATGTATCCTCTGTATATAACACACTGGTCAGAATTGCAGAATATGTTTTTTTGTCTCTAAATATTATATGATTTTTTTAAAAAAAAAAGTTTAAAAAGCAGATTTTTTAATTAGTCTAGATTAGAATCAATCAAATGCCAGCTTGAAACATGTTTATATTAATTTATATGACTGCACCTTTAAGCTTGCTATAGTTCTCTGTCATCTGTAGGAACAAAGGAGTCATGAATATATATATATATATATATATAAAAGCCAAATACCACTCGCTTATCACAAAACCTCCAGAACAATAAAGCCTACAAACATGAAATTTGGCACGCATGTTCGTCATGGCTTCTAGGTGCTTGCTAAAAAACGATTTTTTGAAATTATCATCAGATCATTAGTATTTCATATACAGTATTATATTCACTGCTCTGATGCTAAAGAGTTAGATATTCTACTCCCCCTCCCCACCTGAAAGGAACTCTGTCCCAACTGCCAGTTGCCTTATATTAATATGCTCTGATGCTAAGGAGCTAGACAGATCTAAGGAGCTAGATCTGCTCAGCTTGACTGACAGAATATACCCCAATATTCATCAGGCTGGAGTGGATTGCACTTCATGGCTGAGGGAAAGAGCTATTCTCACTCCAACAAACAACTCAGCCAACAGTATCAACAACTTTCTGCTGGAGAGGCTGACACTGAGCATATGAAGTATGAATCTGTGGACTCGGTAATGGAGGTCAAGGATGCTGTATATTACCCTGTGGAGTTCTTGCACACTCTTAACCCACCAAGATTACCACCTCATGTCCTCTACCTCAAGGGTGGCACTCCAATCATGCTGTTATGCAATCTAACCTCTCCGAAACTGTGCAATGGCACCAGACTTCAGGTGAAGACTCTGAACAAACACATAATCAAAGCCATGATTTTCACAGGCGTCAATTAGGGAGAAACCATTTTCATACCCTGAATTTCTCTGATCCCATCAGACTACTACTTTGAGTTCAAACATCTACAATTTCCTGTTAAGGTGTGCTACGCCACAGGGACAGACTTTGAAAGTGGCTGGTGTGCATCTGAGGAGTGACTGTTTCTCCCATGGCCAGTTGTATGTGGCGTGCTCTAGAGTCAGTTCACCTGACAGCCTGGTCATCCTCCTGAGAGCAAAACCAGGAATGTTCCTGAGCAATTCATCTGAGGGAGGAATTGAAAGTCTATGCTATGCAAGTTATTAGCCTGGCTACGTAGACAAAAAAGCAATGGTTGCTGGTGGGATTAAAGGGCTTAAACCTATCTATTTTATTGTTGTTAGACTTACAATAACGTCTTAATCTGTAACAGAAACTTAGTTTACCGTCTCTAACGAAATAATACAGTGCCATTTTTAACTACTCATTAATTTTCAAGCTTTAAGTGTCAATTTATCAAGCCTGATTGTAATTATTCAATTTTCAAGATTTAAGTGTCAATTTATCAAGCCCGATCACATAGTTTCCTAGCAAAGCACTGGTATCCAGCTAGTACCACATAAATGGTAGGTCAAAAGCAGCACAACAAATCGACAATGCACTTAAATCAAAAATAAGTCTCACTTCCCTTTACAGTAAGCTGTCAAACAGTAGTCAGTCATAACCACAAATAGAATGTGAATTGCAACATGAATAACTTCTTAAACTGCCCCCCAGAAAATCAAGTCATGGTTTTACATCTGAGGACAATTCACAAGAAGTGTAGCTGTCCTCTTGCACCCTCTAAATCAGGGCTGTCAAAGTCCCAGCCCGCGGGCCAGATGTGTCACGTGCTGGCCATGCCCATGCCTATACCCATTTTAGTGAAGGGGGAAAAAGTCCAGATATGCAAGTGATGCTGCCATGATGACATGAGTTTGACACCCCTGTTCTAAATATTTTAAATCTTTTAACCTGTCCACCTGCTTGTCATAATTCTTCGGATTATTTTTCCATCTATCATTTGCCTTGTTCTTGCTTTTTTGAATTTTTTTGATCTCTTCTTTCCACTGTGCTTGCATCTATGCCAACAAACAAACATGAATGAAAGAGTATGTCTAGGACTGTTGCTATAGCTGCAGCTCTCTTGCCATATATATAAGTCATGGGAGGAAATATTACAAGTCAATGGTATTTTTCTTTAGATATCACTGCAGGTTGGTTTGTTCTCCATATAATTAATAGTTTTCTTCAATAGGTAGGCACAGAATTTTGAGGGGTGGAAGAGGACCATTTGGAATCCAGTGGAGGGAGAAGCAGGCCCAGTACCTACAGTTTCAAAATTTAGGGTTATCTGTGCTCAGTGACTAATTCAATATATTAATATAAATTTGTAACAAATGGGAAAATATGTTTCAGTGTGTGGATGGCTGTTCATTCAAAATACAGAAAATGGCTAATAATTAAGGCTATCTTTTTCCACAGGATGATAGAAATACTAATCTCAGCTAGAACATTCACTATATTTAAGCAGCCAGCCAATCTCAATCTACCTATTAAACTTTATTTTTAAAAATTTATCTAGCCACCATTTATCTCTTTCACAGCCAGGAGAATGCAAAAGAAATCAAATATAAATTGACTAATCTTTCTATCCAAATCAACCAAAATAATTTCATCTTCACTTTCCAATACTATGGACAGCACTCTCTTGATATACAATATAATATACATTTTGTATTTGATATGAAAATATATTAATTCTATGTTTAGTGGAACTACCATCAATATAGGCAATCACTATGTAAAATCATACACATGTCATAAGGAAACATCTATATCTCTCTTCTCTTACAGAACCTTACAGAACTGCTGTATATTCCATTCTGAAAACTTTTACATATCCCTTCCTGCAAATCATTTAGTTTTTAAAGTTAATGTATATGGCCATCCAAATATGAAGATCATGGCAGAATTTGATTCTCATTGAATAATACCTGATGATTTCCAATAAGGATAAAACCAGTAATGAAGTGTTCCTTGACTGTCAATGTAAATACATTCTACTCATGCAAAAATGAAAAATAGAAAAAAAAATCAATATTTGCCTACTTCCCTACCTTCTATTAGATGGCAAAACAGTCATATTATAGTCAATCTGCTCAGATATATCTCTAAAAATGAACTTTAATGTAAAACATCAAAAGACATTACAAAGATATTCTAAAAATAGCTAAAGTAGATGAATCAATATAAGGAATCCTAAATCAGTTTCTAAAGAAACTTAACTGAAAGTGATGGGTGGTGAAGAAACTATTTCTATTTCACCTTAAATTGTTTATGTATGATGCAGGCTGATGTTAGGAATATTGATTTCTATTTGTTCAAGCAATGAACAATTTTTTTTCAATGCACTACCTGACTCTGTAGTTTCATCCCAAAACCCCCAAAACTTTAACCTAAGACAGTCTACTGTTATAAATTATATGGTTTGCTCTGGATTTTATTCCATTTTCTGATTATGATGGGATTAGAAAATGCCATGGAGAAATGGGAGATGACTGGTAGAACCAAAGTCTTACATCATCATTACATTTCTTGCACCAAAATTTTTTTGCCATACCAAAATACACAAGGCACTGCTATGAATTCCAGAGCACCTCTTGCAAAATGGATGTTGTGGATAGACATAACTAATCCCTTAATTGATAATCAGGAGCAGGCTAATTAGTATTTGGATTGGAAATTATCAAAGATTACCAGGCAATGTCAACTTCTCAAAGCTTTGCTCTCCCCATATCTCTATCTTTTCCAAATGACAATGCTCTTAATAAAAATAATTGCTATTTTCTTCAACAAATTCCTTTCATAAAGTTCATTCAAGTTCTATGCTTTAAACATTTTGATGAATTTTAAACAATGGCAATCACTATCAATAATTTTCATATTGTTACCCACTATGCTTTCCCATTTAAACTGGCTTTAGATTTTTTTAATTGTTCCTAACACCTAAGATTGTTTTCAGTTTGGTTTTAGCTTTAATATTTAGTTCCATTTTATGATTGGACAAACTCTGCCAATATTATATCTCTCTTCCTGCTTTGAACTATGTCATTTGTTCTGTTTTTACTAAAGCCATTGAATAAAGCATACCCTGAGGCCTAATTTGTTTAGGCATTTAAGGCAAATAGCCTAAATCACTGTTTATTGTGTTCTTCAGTAGACTACATTTTTTCAGCCTCTGTTCTCCAGAGAGATATCAGGCTAAAGAGTTTAAAAATACAATTGCTTTTCTATAATAAGTGCAACATATGTATTAACACATGTCCAGGCCTCTGTTTTAAGGGAGAAAGCAGAATCTTTATCACGTAAGCTATAAAGCGCCAGGTGGTTCCGCCCCAGGCGCCTGATGGACCCGGATAGGTTCCAGATGGAGCTTGGGCCATTTCCTGAGACTCTGGCTCATGACTCGGCGGAAGACCTGGTGGCCGCCTGGGATAGTGCGGCTGCCGGGGCCTTGGACCGAGTCGTGCCTTTGCGGCCTCTGACCCGGCACCGAACTCACCTAGTTCCTTGGTTCTCCGAGGAGCTTAGGGAGATGAAGCGCCGGAAAAGACGCCTGGAGAGTAGTTGGAGGACCAGCCGCTCCGAATCTGACCGAACACTGGTGAGGTCTCATATTAAGACCTACCTAGTGGCGATAAAAGCGGCGAAAACGAGTTATTTTGCCGCTCTCATCGCGTCATCAGATAATCGCCCAGCCGCCCTGTTTAGGGTAACCCGCTCCCTCCTTCATCTGGAGGTGCGGGATGATCCCTTGCAGGGTCGTGCTGAGGATTTTGTGCAGTATCTGTATGACAAAATCGCTCAGATTCGGGAAGGGCTGGCCTCTGACTGGGTATGTCCGGACGGGACGACTGAGGCAGGTCTTGAGAGTGTTACCTGGGGGGAGTTCGATCCTGTAGCTCCTGAGGACATGGACAGGGTCCTGGGACGGCTGAACGCGACCACATGTTTATTGGACCCGTGTCCCTCCTGGTTGGTACTGGCTTCCCGGGAGGTGACACGAGGCTGGCTCCAGAAGATTGTTAACGCTTCTTTGAGTGAGGGGATCCTGCCGACCGCTTTGAAAGAAGCGGTTGTGAGGCCCCTCCTCAAGAAGCCCTCTCTGGATCCGGCTGTTTTGGCTAACTATCGTCCAGTCTCCAACCTTCGCTTCATTGCGAAGGTTGTTGAGAGTGTGGTGGCGCAACAGCTTCTCCGGTACCTGGATGAAGCTGTCTATCTAGACCCGCTCCAGTCCGGCTTCCGGCCTGGGCACAGCACTGAAACGGCATTGGTCGCATTGGTGGATGATCTCTGGAGGGCCCGGGACAGGGGTTGTTCCTCTATCCTGGTCCTGTTAGACCTCTCAGCGGCTTTTGATACCATCGACCATGGTATCATGTTGCACCGGTTGGCGGGGTTGGGGGTGGGAGGCACCGTGCTGCGGTGGTTCTCCTCCTACCTCTCTGACCGGTCGCAATCTGTGTTGACAGGGGGGCAACGGTCGACCCCGAGGCACCTTGCTTGTGGGGTGCCACAAGGGTCGGTCCTTTCGCCCCTTCTGTTCAACATTTATGTAAAGCCGCTGGGTGAGATCATCCGTGGTTTTGGGGTGGAATTCCATCAGTACGCTGATGACACCCAGCTGTACATCTCCACCCCAGACCACCCCAATGATGCCCTTGAAGTGATGTCCCAGTGTCTGGAGGCCGTGCGGGCCTGGATGGGGAGAAACAGGCTCTGACTCAACCCCTCCAAGACCGAGTGGCTGTGGCTTCCGGCGTCCCGATATAGCCAGCTGATGCCATCGCTGGCTATTGGGGGTGAATCACTCGCCCCCACGGAGAGGGCTCGTAACTTGGGCGTCCTCCTGGATGCACGGCTGTCTTTGGAAGATCATTTGGCGGCCGTGGCCAGGGGGGCTTTTTATCAGGTTCGCCTGATACGCCAGTTACGCCCCTTTCTAGATCGGGACTCCCTACGCACAGTCACTCAAGCACTCGTCACTTCCCGCCTGGACTACTGTAACACTCTCTACATGGGGCTCTCCCTGGGGTGCACCCGGAGACTTCAGCTGGTCCAGAACGCGGCCGCGCGGGGGATTATGGGGGCGACGAGGCGCTCCCATGTGACACCTCTCCTGCGCAAGCTGCACTGGCTTCCGGTGGTCTTCCGGGTGCGCTTCAAGGTGTTGGTGACCACCTTTAAAGCGCTCCATGGCTTAGGGCCGGGGTATCTACGAGACCGCCTTCTGCCACCAATAGCCTCCCACCGGCCAGTACGCTCGCACAGAGTGGGCCTCCTCAGGGTGCCGTCCGCCAGACAATGTCGGCTGGCGACCCCCAGGGGGAGAGCCTTCTCTGTGGTGGCGCCCACCCTTTGGAACAACCTCCCCCCAGAGTTATGTACAATAACAGACCTCCGGATTTTTCGTCGGGCCCTGAAAACCCATTTATTCCAACTAGCTGGGCTGGCTTGAGTCAAACTTTTAAACTATTTTAAATTGGAACTGTTTTTAATTATGGCCAAATTATTTAATTATTTTAATCAGTTTTTTAATCTTTCTATGTCTGGATTTTACTTTGGCTGTGCACCGCCCTGAGTCCTATATTGGAGAAGGGCGGTATAGAAATTAAAACAAATAAATAAAAAATAAATAAATAAATAAATAATAGTTTCATGCTGATTAGGTTGCACTGAGTCAAATTCATTGCAGTACAAAACATGTTTCACATCTTCAGCAATAACCAAGAGGTAGCTCTTCCAAGGATGTCATATAATTTCTTTGATCTGCTTCATTCCCTAATTTGCTGTGTTTTCTTCCCTTACTTACTTTACCATACCATATAATTTTTATGTTTGGTCACATCATACATTCCAATGAATTTTTGTGTGCTGATCATCACCTGTTTTTATCTGTTCTTTGTATGGATTGGTTCTTCTTACAAACTGTGGAACTATTAACAACCAGTTCTATAATACAGATGCATTTTTCTTCAGGCTGAATACATCTTGGTTGAAAATTATTCACTTGATATTTTAATGGAAAGTAGAAAATTAGGAAAAGATTAAGTACAATTTACATATATGCCTTAGATAACTATTTCAGGTACTATATTCTGAAAAAAATGTTAAACATATCATGGTATAGAACTAGTTCCCACCACACAGTTAACCAGGTCAAACCAGTGATACTGTATTATAGGAATACTAAAATCAGGTTAAGATGACACAATTAAAACAATCCTCAGAGTTTATAGTTATCCTTATAGGTCCTTTAATCTTGCATAAGATTAAATTAAATTAACTACTTTTTACATTGCAAAAATTTTCTATCTTGCTCATTTAGTCATAGGGAAAAGAAGAGAGAAGAGAGAGAGAAGGGAGAACTGGAATGAAAGAATGCTTGAAAAATCCTACTCAGTGTTTTAAATTGCAATATAGTATTTCTAGCAGCACTGAACATGTCACCCTAATGCTCATTTACTATAGGGACAACTACACACGCAAATACACCAGCTAGGCTTCCTCCAAGCTCACACTGTATAAACAGCAATGAAATAAAATAGAAAATAGCCTGCAGTGCAGCCTCTTACACCTATGCTCTGTAAACTCTTGTATAGGTGAAACTCAAAAAATTAGAATATCGTGCAAAAGTTCATTTATTTCAGTAATGCAACTTAAAAGGTGAAACTAATATATGAGATAGACTCATTACATGCAAAGCAAGATAGTTCAAGCCTTGATTTGTCATAATTTTGATGATTATGGTTTACAGCTCATGAAAACCCCAAATTCACAATCTCAGAATATCAATAAAACAAGGATTGTACATAGAACAATATCAGACCTCTGAAGAGTATAAGCATGCATATGTACTCAGTACTTGGTTTGGGCCCCTTTTGCATCAATTTTTTTTTATTTGATTTATATGCCGCCCTTCTCCGAAGACTCAGGGCGGCTTACAATGCGTTACGCAATAGCCTTCATACTTTTGTATATTTGTACAAAGTCAGCTTATTGCCCTCACAATCTGAGTCCTCATTTTACCTACCTTAGTGATCTGTCCCCGTCCCCACACACACACACAACACAGCCAGCTGAGGGTTAAGGAAACACTTTGGAACGCACCCAGTTCTTATCTCCCACTTGGCAGCGATAGACACACCGTCTGCCAAGTGATTTTATTTCCACAAACAGAAAGCAAAGATACGAACGTTCACAAAAGTCCAAGCAGAAATAATATTCCTCCCAGCAGTTCCGGACGAGGCTTTAGTGACTATCCAAGGTTTACTTTGTTCGTCACAAAGATCCTTGACCACCACCCTCTATTATATAGTCTCTGGGGTGTGGTCCAGTGACTCAGTTCTAATCCCTAGCATGCCTCCTAAACTGCTGCAAACGTTTATCACGCCTTCGGAGGCGTGCGTCCAGGAATGATGTTCCATTATCACTCTGATCCGAATCAGCTGTCTCCTCTCCCTCGGCACTTGAGACAATGCCAGAGGGGAGGGGCCTGGAGAGGGAGGCCTGGCTGACTCCTCTTCCTCATGCTCGGAGCTTTCTTCCTCCGATGGGACAGGCTCAGAGGGCGGGGCCACAACACTTAGAAAGGATGGAAGGCTGAGTCAACCTTGAGCTTGGTGAGTTTTGAACTTGCAGTAATTGCAGGCAGTTGATGTTAATAACAGTGCTTTAGTCTGCTGTGCTACCAGAGCTCCTTACTGCCTCAATGCAGCGTGACATGGATGCTATCAGCCTGTGGCACTGCTGAGGTGTTATGGATGACCAGGATGCTTTAATAGTGGCTTTCAGCTCTTCTGCATTGTTCGGTCTCATGTCTCTCATCTTTCTCTTGGCCATGCCCCATAGATTCTCTATGGGGTTCAAGTCAGGCAAGTTTGCTGGCCAATCAAACACAGGGTCATTAAACCAGGTTTTGGGAGACTTCTGGTTGGCGACCCGTGGCGGCATGGCACTGTGAGAGCAATCATTGCTCTACAACGCCACTTTTACGCCGCGTTTTGGGGACCCTTCGAGGCCTGGAAACTTGGAGAGCTTCGCAGATAATAGCGGGATTTCGGCAGGCAGAGCAGTGAGAGGCAAGCACTCTCTGCTGGACCGATTGCCGCTGTCAAACCAACGTGGCGTGTCTATCTTTCAATGGCAGACCTGAAGCTGCGATAGCCAACAAAGACGGGAAGCAAGGAATTTCGGTGAAGATGGTGTCAGAAAAGTGCTCGTACTCACTCTCCCTTGAACATGCTGTTATTGAAATCGGCAGAATTGAATTGGCTGGGCCGGATGGAAAGGATCTACAGATAGGAGTAAGTGGCGATTGCAAGTGAAGGCACAGATCATATCGGCATGTGATCGCAGGCAAGCCGGTGAGAAATAAGCAAGAAGAGCCTTGATAGTACAGTGGTGTAAGCACCCTGTTATTAACACAGCTGCCTGCAATTACTGCTGGTTCGAATCTCTCCAAGGCTCAAGGTTGACTCAGCCTTCCATCCTTTCTAAGGTAGGTGAAATGAGGACCCAGTTTGTGGGGGCAATAAGCTGAGTTTGCATAAATATACAAAAGTATGAAGGCTATTGCTTAACGCATTGTAAGCCGCCCTGAGTCTCCGGAGAAGGGCAGCATATAAATCAAATTAAAAAAAAAAAAAAGAAGGAGAGTGGCGAAGCAAGCAGCGGCATTATTAGAGAACAGGAGGTAATATATTTATTGGGAAAATTGAGGTGTTTTCGGAGGCTGTCATCAGAGATCGGACTGATAGAGGAGAAGAGGGAGACCAGAAGTGCAGCCATTGCTTAGAACAACAACAAGAACACTGAGTGTACAGAGAGGGAGGGAAGAGCACAAAGGAAAGACAGTCTTTGAAACGGGAACTAGAATATTCTGACAGCGTTAAAAACCAATCTTTAAAGACTGTTGTGAACTGACTTCAGGGAAAGAAGTCTTTGAACTATATAGGAAATAACGTATCTGTTTGGAATTTGACTGTATTTGAACACCTCCACACATTTTTTTTCTTTTTATATGTGAAGATATTGAGTTAAATTAATCAATTTGTTATAAATTACTATTAATACTTGCATATTTATATATTTATATTTATATATGTTAGAGTAATATATATATATATATATATATATGTGTGTGTGTGTGTGTGTGTGTGTGTGTGTGTGTGTGTGTGTGTATAGGATTGGCTATATATAGTGATATATCTCCTTTCTAAATTAATTTCTTATTGCTAATTTGATGGTTTATTATCATTAATAACTAATATTTAAAATTGTGATATCAAGTAATAATAGAGTACTAATTAATTAATTAACTATTTATATATTTACATACATTTACTGTAGAAAATCACATATTTGAATAGTTTTATAGATTTACATAGATTGAATGACAAATAGGGATACCTCTCTTTTTATCTGATTAACTATCTGTATTTATTGATTGTGGGATATACATAACAGTTAGATTTCATAAACTGTGGTAATTAACTTGATAAAAGACTAGATCTGAATAATAGATAACAGAATACCTATAAATTAACTAACAATAATAGGATAACTGGATAAAAAACGACGTAACCTTTGAAAATAGATTTAAGTACTTTTGAAGAAAACAGAATAAATTGAATTAGTGGCGTATCAAATTGAATATTAGATTTTAGAGAGGTCAACATTTAATACCTCCAGCAATACAAAAGAAGATAACACCAATAAAAGAAGGATAACTAGTGGATGATAACTTGGAGAAACATCGAAAAGATTGTGAGAGACCAGAAAAAGGTGTTGAAGGAGATGACAAGCCTTTCACCCACTGTGCTCAAAACAGGAAAGAAAACAACCTCTAATACCACAATAACAATGACATCACCTGCAATACAGAAGTCGATTGAAGGATTGTCGAAAATAGAAAAATCAGCTATGATTCCCACTATGCAAGCGATGCAATTGACTCTTACAGCGATAGAGGACACTATGATTATGATGCAAAAGATGTCCAGCAATCACATAGAGTTGAAAACAGATATCAGAGTCATCGACCAAAAAGTGAACGACATACAAGAGTTAATACAAATTAATGAACAAAAGATAAAGAAGATGGAATCTAAAATTGAGCAAAATAAAAGAAACTTAGATATAGTAGATCAGAAGTTGATGGCACAGAATAGGGAGCTGGAGGATTCAATTACTCAATTAGAAATGGATAGAGCCTCCTTCTATCTGTGTTTCCAGAATATTGCTGAAGAGAAGGAAGGAGATCTGGGCCAAGTGATGGCTGAGTTAATAGCTGAGGTTCTGCAACAAGACAAACAAGATATAATAAAAGAATTGGATGAGGTGTACAGAGTGCAGACCAATTATGCCAGAAGAAACAAACTCCCCAGAGAAGTGTACATTCGATTTGCACAGAAAAAAAGTTAAAGACATCTTTTATAGCGCGGTGAGAGAAGAACCAGTGATGTTTAAAGGAAAGGAAGTGATAGTATTAAAGCAAGTCCCAAGGAGGGTGAGGGAATCAAGAAGAGATTATAGATTCCTGGCCATTCAATTGAACAAGAGGAATATCCTCTTTAAATGGATATTGCCAGAAGGCATGCTGATTACATGGCAGGAAAAGAAAATCAAAATAGATAGCCTGGTAGTAGCTCAAGATTTCCTAGATCAGCTAAGAGGGACAGAAGAAGACCAAAGTAGTAAGGAGGAATTGGAAGCAACAACACAAGAAGAGGAAACTATCCAGCAGAGGAGATCTAAAGAAGGAACCCCGGAGGAGAAGGAGACGGAGGATAAGGAAAGTAAGAAGGCAAAGAAGAAGCAAAGACTGCAAAGGACCACACGCGCAAATAAGAATTAAGACAACACAAAGGATACAAGATATGGAAGACTGGAAGTTAACATTGATTAATGTCAATGGTCTGAATGATAATAAAAAGAGGAAAAAAATCTTTATAAAATTAGCTAAACAAAATGCAGATATAGTATGGCTCCAAGAGGTCCATATAAAAAAAGAAAATGAAAAGTATCTGGAGTACAATAAACCTCACCTCCTTAGCTGAGAAAAAAAAGAGGGGTGTAGAACTATATATCAAGAAAGAAATACTAGTAGAATTAAAGTATGCCAACCCTAAGGGCAGAATGTTAGCAGTGGAAATAAAGAGAGGCAATTCCCCAATACTACTAATAGCTATTTATGCCCCGAACAAAAACTTCGGGGAATTTTACAAAAAATTAGGTGAAAGAATAAGTAAAATGGATAATAGTAATATTTGCATAATTGGAAACTTTAATGAGATAGTAGATTCGGATAAAGACCACAAAAGCACCAAAGACCAAAAGAAAAAAAGAAAAAAATCTACCAAAAACTTTCTTTGATTTAATGATTTAATAGATGAATTCAATTTAGTAGACATCTGGCGAACACTGCACCCAAACAAAAAACAATACACGTATTATTCCAACCCTAAAAAATCATGGTCAAGAATTGACATGATGTGGGTAAGCAGAAACATGGGGATGGAAATCATGTCAGCAGAGATTACACCCAATGTCTGGGTGGACCACAACCCGCTAGAAGTTAGATGGAAGAATTTATACAAAAGAAGAAATAAGAGATGGAGACTAAATTTACAATTCCTGAGGGATAAGCAAAATATTGCAAAAGTAAAGGGAGAATTAAAATCATTTTTTGAAGAAAATGAAAAGGAGCCAACTGCCCGAGGAATAATATGGGATGCAATGAAGACCTATTTGAGAGGCCTGACAATATTATATGGTTCACACAAAAATAAAGAAAAAAGAAAGTTACAGAAGGAACTGTTGGATGAATTAGGAAAAGCAGAGAAGATAGTGCAGCAAAATCCAGGCAACGAGGCAGCCAAAGAAAATTGGATGATTTTATGACATAGATTAAACATTCTAGATCAGGAAGAATTGGCATGTAAGATAAAACGAACCAAACAATATTATTTTGAAAATGCAAATAAACCGGGCAGGTGGTTTCCTACAGGCTAAAAAAAGAAAAAGAGAAAGGGACTATTTATCAGCGGGAAGACTCAGAGGGATATATTGTGAATAAAGAAGAAGATAAATTAGAGATTACTCGAGAATATTATGCCACTCTATATAAAGAGGAAGGAATCCCAAAAGAAAAAGTGGACCAATACCTGTCGGAAGAAAAACTCCCATTAATAGGGGATGATGAGAGAGAAATGCTCAATAAAGAAATTACAATGACAGAGTTAAAGATGGCAATATCGAAATTTAAAAAGAATAAGTCACCAGGCCCAGACAGATTCCCAGGAGAATTATATAAAAGCCCAGACTTAGAGGAAATTCTCCTACCAAAATTGTTGGAAATTTATAATGAGGCCCTGACAAAATCCAAAATACCAGAATCGTGGAGGGAGGCATATATAACACTCCTCCAAAAAGAAGGTGCAGACCCCAAATTGATAAAAAAATATAGACCTATCTCACTTCTCAAAACAGACTATAAGATTTATAGGAGTGTAATAGCAGGAAGACTAAAGATAATTTTGAACAATTTGATACATAGTGACCAAAATGGATTTCTCCCTGGGAGACAGATAAGAAACAATACGAGGATGGTAATAGATGTACTTGAATATTATGAGTCACACCCAAATAAAGAAATAGCACTGGTCTTCTTAGACGCCCAGAAGGCTTTCGACAACTTGAATTGGGAGTTCATGATACAACAAATTAAAAAGATGAAATTCGGATCAAATTTCGAAAATACGATAACCACAATATATGAAAAACAAAGAGCCAATGTTTTATTAAATGGAGAACTGACAAAAACCTTCCAAATTAGAAAGGGGGTGAGACAAGGATGCCCTTTGTCTCCACTTTTGTTTATACTAGCCCTAGAAGTCTTATTAAAATGGATTATAAACAACAATGAAATCAAGGGACTGACAATTAGGAAAGAGACATACAAGACCCAGGCATTTGCTGACGATGTGGCCCTAATCATGGAGGAGCCATTAGAAACAGGTGTTAAAATATTGGAAGAACTGGGTAAATATGGAGAGGTAGCTGGTTTTAAATTAAATAAAACCAAAACTAAACTGCTGACCAAAAATATGACCGAGGATCAAAAGAAAGAACTTGAGGAAGCAATAGGGCTCCAAATAGTTAAGAAGGTAACTATTAAGGTGTCTTCCTTAAGGAAGACAATTACATGCCCCTGATTAGAAACATCAAACAGGACTTAGAAAAATGGGGGAAACTTCAGATATCATTCCTAGGCAGGATTGCAGCAATAAAGATGAGCGTGCTACCTAA
Source organism: Arizona elegans (assembly GCA_022577455.1). Classification (NCBI taxonomy): domain Eukaryota; kingdom Metazoa; phylum Chordata; class Lepidosauria; order Squamata; family Colubridae; genus Arizona; species Arizona elegans. The sequence continues at coordinate 41,824,768 of JAKOOJ010000006.1, forward strand.
GTTGCTGTACCTGTTTCAAACTGCCCCTACCAAATTGGATAAAAAATTCTTCTTGGAACTTAACACTGTTATAAGAAAATTCATTTGGGGTGGGAAGAAACCCAGGATAGCGATCAGGAATCTGCAAGATAAAAAGGACAGAGGCGGGTTTGGACTCCCAATATGGGAAACCTATTATAAAGCAGAGAATTTGGTATGGCTGAAGGAGTGGGCAGCCCTGGAAAATAAAAGACTCCTGACCTTGGAAGGGCATGACCTCCAGAAGGGTTGGCACGCTTATCTTTGGGACATAGGGAAAAGAACAAGGACATACTTCCATAGACATAAAATAAGGGACACACTAATGCAGACATGGGGCGAAATAAGACGAAAACAATATACAAAAGTCCCGAGATGGCTCTCCACAATGGAGGCCATGATATACCCTAATGTATTGGAAATGGGGAAAATGGTCAAATATAAAGAGATATTAGATGGGGGAGGGAACCTTAAAACAAATGAAGAATTGAAAGAACAGGGTATCCTCATCAATTGGTGGCCATATGCACAAATAAAATCTCATTATAAAAAGGACAAAGAGGAGTTTGGCATAGAGATATGTATTAACAGATTTGATAAGATATGGATGGGAACTGACAATAAAATATTAGCTAAATTGTATAATTACTTGCTGGAATACGACATGGTAGAAGAGGTGGTCAAGGATCAGATGATAGCATGGGCCAAAAATATTGGACAAAACATAAATTTAAACGAATGGGACACAATTTGGAACAGTAACCTTAAAATGACCAGGGCGGTAGTTTATAAGGAAAACCAATATAAGATGCTGTACAGGTGGCACTTAGCCCCTGCCAGGATTGCCAAAATCTATCCCAACATGAGTCCCAATTGTTGGAAATGTGGCCACCACCAAGGCATCTTCTACCATTGTTGGTGGACCTGCCCCCAAGCGAAAAAATTTTGGAAAATGATTTGGAAATGGATTACGGAAATAATAGAAGACAATATCAATTTTGAACCAAAAATCTTTCTCCTGGGAATCCTGAAAACAGAATACGAAAAAAAAAAAAAAAGAAGTATCTAATTATACATATAACGACAGCGGCAAGAATAACGTATGCTCAGTATTGGAAAGAGAAAAAACTACCACCTGAAGAACAAGTAATCAGGAAAATACTAGAGTGCGCTGAAATGAATAAGCTAACATTAGAATTTAACGAAAGAGAGAACACAGAATATTATAATGTGTGGGAGTTGTGGTATGAGTGGATAGAGAAAAGGAACAAAAAGTGAAGTTTGAGAAATATAAAGATTAACTAATAATGATCATAAAGAGTTGAGTATTATTACTTGCATTATTATATTGCAATTAAGTAAGGATGCAATTTAAGTAAACAACAAGTAACTAATATGTTTATATGATCATAAAGAATTGTGCACTACTATTCGTAATATCTTTTAAATTAGATCTAAGCAAAGATGCAATACTATGTAAATAATATGTAAATAACATGTACTTATATATTAACACCACGGAACCAAAAAATGTTGAAATGTATTACTATATTTCATAATAAAAAAAACAATAAAAAAAATTAAAAAAAATAAACCAGGTTTTGGTACTTTTGGCAGTGTGAGCAGGTGCCAAGTCCTGCTGGAAAATGAAGTCAGCATCCCCATAAAGCTCATCTGTGGAAGAAAGCATGAAGTGCTCCAAAATCTCCTGGTAGACGGCTGCCTTGACCCTGGACTTAATGAAGCACAGTGGACCAACACCAGCAGATGACATGGCTCCCCAAATCAACACAGACTGTGGACACTTCACACTGGACTTCAAGAATCTTGCAGTGTGTGCCTCTCCATTCTTCCTCCAGACTCTGGGTCCTTGGTTTCCAAATGAGATGCAAAAGTTGCTCTCATCAAAAAAGAGGACTTTGGACCACTGAGCAACAGACCAGTTCTTTTTTTCTTTAGCCCAGGAAAGATGCTTCTGACATTGTTTGTTGTTCAGGAGCGGCTTGACAAGAGGAATACAACATTTGAAGCCCATGTCCAGGATCCATCTATGTGTGGTGGCTCTTGATGCACTGACTCCAGCCTCAGTCCACTCCTTGTGAAAGTTCACAACACTTTTGAATGGCCTTTTCCTGACAATCCTCTCCAGGCTGCAGTCATCCCTGCTGCTTGTGCACCTTTTTCTTCCACACTTTTCCCTTCCACATAACTTTCTATTAATGTGCTTTGATACAGCACTTTGGGAACATCCAACTTCTTTTGCAATTACCTTTTGAGGCTTTCCGTCCTTATGGAGGGTATCAATGATGGTTTTCTGCACAACTTCAGGTCAGCAGTCTTTCCCATGATTGTGATTCCTACTGAACCAGACTGAGAGACCATTTAAAGCAGTGGTTCTCAACCTTCCTAATGCCGTGACCCATTAATACAGTTCCTCATGTTGCGGTGACCCCCAACCAGGGGTGGGTTCTAAAAATTTTTACTATTGGTTCTGTGGGCGTGGCTTATTTTGTGGGCATGGCTTATTTTGTGGGCGTGGCTTAGAGGTCATGTGACTGGGTGGGCATGGCTAGCAGGTCATGTGACCGGGTGGCCATGGCTATGTATATAGGGACTATTCAGAGGGCTGAAAAAAGTCATTTCTGACAGGTCCTCACACTTTTGACTGGTCCTCACACTTATGACCATCCTCACATTCATGCCCGTGCAGCATTCTTAACAACCATGTCACTCATTTCACAACTGCTTCTCTTCACCATGGTGATAAGATAGGGCAAAAAACGTAAAATGTGAGGACAGTCGTAAATTCGAGGACTGGTCAAAAGTGCGAGGACCAGTCAAAAATAACTTTTTCAGCCCTCTGAGTAGTCCATGTGCACAAAAGGACTACCCAGAGGGCTGAAAAAAGTGATTTCTGACAGGTCCTCGCACTTTTGACCAGTCTTCGCACTTATGACTGGTCATCATGCCCATTGTAGCATTCTTAACAACCGTGTCATTCATTTCACAACTGCTTCTCTTCAACATGGTGACAAAATAGGGCAAAAACGTAAAATGTGAGGACAGTTGTAAGTTCGAGGACTGGTCAAAAGTGTGAGGACCAGTCAAAAATAACTTTTTCAGCCCTCTGAGTAGTCCATATGCATAAAAGGATACAGCAATAGAGAGGGATGAAGGAAGGGAAGGGAAATTAGAGTAGGAGTGAGGGTAAGAGAGGGAGGAAGAAAGGAGGAGAAGGAGAAAGGAAGAGAAAGTAGGAAGGAGAAGAAGAAGGGGGGAAGAGAAAGTAAGAAGGAAAGAAAAGAGAGAGGTGGTAGGTTTGAGGAGAAAGATTGCTGTACAATAAAAAAGATGAAAGGGAAGAAAACCAACCCCAAACAAATATAAAGATATTAAGATAAAGAATGAATTGTTAAACTTTAAAGAATAAAAGAGAACAAATATGAATAAATAGCAATAATTAGAAACACACATACAAACATACAATGTATTTTCTTTGAACAGAGTATTTGGCTGGTTCACAAATTTAAACAGTGTTTAGTCATTTCAATTAAATTTACAATTTCTATATTTTCTTTTTGCCATATTTATTCCTCATCTATTTTTTAAAAAAACCAATATTACCCTTCATCCACAGCTCTAATCTTAATCAAATTCAATTTTTCCCTTCTATTCTATATTATACCCCTTCCCATTGTCATCTATTTTTATATCCATCCTCACATTGGTTAATTATGTAATTATGTTGTTGGAAGAAATATCCTTCTGGGTTCTGCTCCAAGTGGGGAAAAAGACACTGGAAACATGGAGACTGCTTGGAAAGATGGTTTAATGGTGGACAGGATCACATGGCTTGAGTTCCTGAACAGAAAAGGGCAGATACAGTGAGTTTTTCAGGTTTTATGCTCTCTCTGGCTTTGAACTTCCTGGGGCCCAGAAAGAGTACCCTGATTGGTTGTCAGACTCCCAGGGGGTGGGGGTCTTAGCTAGCCTTGCTGGCTGATGTAATCTTCCCAGGTGCCATGTGGTGAGTTTCTGTCTAGATGGGTCCCATTGTGTTAGTTTCTGTTGCTATTGTGTTGCAAATGTCCTTTGACAAAGGATTGGGTTTCTGCCTCTGGCCCATTAACAAAGGGTGGGGGGCAGGAAGGTGGGAGCTGCTGTGTCTGTAAAACATGCTTCTCCATTTTCATACAGGGAAACATAATATTCTGCCTTTTTAAATATTTCCTAAAATATTTCATTCCTCTAGAAAAGGGGTGGGTGCTAACTTCCTACAATGTAATACAGTCGTTTAATACAAATTCAACATTTTAATATAAATCAATTAGTTATATAACTACCTTTTTTTATATCAATCAACATGAACATGAATATTCCAATTATTTCCATGCAATCCAATTTCTTACAAATCAATTAATTATATTTATCAATAATAATAAACCAAATAATTTCCCCCATATATTCCTCCAAACCACAACTTAACCATTTCTGCTTTCAACACAATATACAATTAATAGTATCTCAATTATTACAATTCTCTAGTTAAATAGAGCTTTTTTTCTTTTGTGTTTTAAAATCTTGAACCTCCTCTTTTGCCCTAAATTTCCCATTGTTTGCAGTTTTGCACCTACCTTTTTTGGTGAGGAAAAAGAAAAAGAAATCTCTCTCTGCCTCATTTTGTCACGTTGCAGCAAAGACCCTGCTTTACTTTCAGTTTCGTTTTTTCAGCATAGCTGGGGGGAAAAATCTGCTCCTCTCTTTGCAGCTAGCAACAGAGCCCTCCGCAAAACAGCTGAGAGCAAATCAGCTGAGAGTCTGGAGGCTGATCAAATCAATTTATGGTAATTAACCTATGCCGAAGCTGAAAGGGGCTGTTTTTTTTCTATTTTTGCAGGCACCGGTCTTCTCATTTGTTTTCTTCTAACACTGATCAGCTGTAGGGTTGTGCTTTGAAGCCCCGCGGCAAGAATTTAAACGGTTTGTTTCCCTCTAACCATCAGCTGGGACTCAGGAGGCAGCAATAGATTGGCGGGGTAAGCGAACGGCGACCAGCGATCCAACAGAGGCAGAGGGTGAGGGTGAGTGAAGGTGTGGGGGGGGTGAGAGAGGGCTTTGGTGACCCCTGTGAAATGGCCGTTTGACCCCCAAAGGGGTCGCGACCCCCAGGTTGAGAACCGCTGATTTAAAGGCTCAGGAACCCTTTGCAGGTGTCATGGCTTAATTAGCTGATTAGAGAAGGACACTTTGAGCCTAGAATATTGAACCTTTTCACAATATTCTAATTTTCTGAGATTGTGAATTTGGGGTTTTCATGAGCTGTAAGCCGTAATCATCAAAATTATGACAAATCAAGGCTTGAACTATCTCGCTTTGCATGTAATGAGTCTATCTCATATATTAGTTTCACCTTTTAAGTTGCATTACTGAAATAAATGAACTTTTGCACGATATTCTAATTTTCGAGTTTCACCTGTATGCATTCCCACATACACCAAATAGCAATACTTCAAACAGTGCTATTTGGAAATATCCCCTGAATGTCCAGAACTGAAGATGGAGCAAGAATTTGATGTCTGATGTGCTGTTTCTGACTTTTGTCAGTTTTTTCCTTCCTCCTACTTTCTTTTGGTTGTGTTGAAAGGTAAAGCCTTTCCCTTTCCGAGGTTCGAATTTCCTGGCTGGGAGACGCAGTGGAAGGATTCAAACAGAAGCAGCTGTGTGAAAGCCGGAACTCTTTATTTAGTTTATTCTCAGGAAACGAGTGGCAGACCAGATCGGCATTCCTGGGGCTAGCCACCCCTAACTGTAAATTTTGCGTTTTTATACCCTTTTCTTTGGGTTTGGTTTCTATGGCTTTTGTGTAGTTCTTTTTGTGTTCGTGATTATTTTAATAGTTCTAATACTGGTCTGGGTTTGCTTTCTCCCGTCCCAGGAGCGATCGCAGTGGGAGGGGGAAGAGGTGAATGTTAGCATGTTTGAAACAGTGGATGGGCCTTAAGTATCATTTTTATTAATCCAATCTTCATGTCACCTTTTTCCCAGTTTTGCTTTTAGAGCTAATCTTTTCTTGGTGTCTGTCTTTTGCCATGTCCTAGATCCTTTGTTTGTTCCCCTTTTGTAATTTAATTATTTTCTTCTGCATGTCCTGTATATTGTTATATTTTGTAATGATGTTGGTGTTTTTAAACATTTTCTTTTCTAGTGTGCCTTGCTTCTTTAATTACTCTGGCTTGGTTCTTTTCTTCAGGATATTTGTTTTAATGTTTCATATTGTTTAAGCTCCAATTTCTTAAGTTTGGGGGTATTTTCCTTTTTGGGTATAGTTTCTTGTTTTCCTAAAGGCTTTTGGTCTGGCTCTGTTGGTGACATTGTTTTAGAGGTTTCTGGCCTTGCTTTCCTTGTGACTACACTGTCTTAGTGTGGTTTCCTTCCTACAATCCCTCATTTTTTAAAGATGTAAGAAAATGTGGAAAACAAATATGAAATTAACAATCTCAACTGCATACAAGGAAAACCAAATGAAAATGTTTCACAGATGGCATCTCCCACCAGCGAGAATAGCGTAAATGTTCCCCAGCAATTCTCTGAAATGCTGGAAATGTAAGATTAGTTATGGAACATTTTATCACCAATAGTGGACATGCCCGGTGGTGAAAAATTTTTGGAAGAAAATTAAAAATTGGATCGAAGAAATAATCCAGAATTCAATAGAGGGAAAAACCCAGGGCTTCTGGTTTGCTCTTCGTAGCCACCAGACGGTCCCTCGGGACCGCCAGCCCCTTCGCCTGTAAAGAGCCACCTGTACAGCGGAAAGGCAGCTTGAAAAACTCCATTTCCAGGAGGAAATGTGAGACAGAGCAGGTGAGTGTAGGTAGAGCTCTCCGTAGCCCGCAGAGTTTTTTTTTTTTACTCCTGGGGGCGAGCGGATGACACTCCCTATAACACTCGCCGTTTGCTCCGGGCGTTGGGAGACCTCTGCTTTTTGCAGAGCAAGGCTGCGAAGACAAGCTCTCCAAGATAATTAACAGATTAATCAAAGAGGATGAGATCTGGATCTGGACCTGGACCCTAAATTGCAAGTATTAATACTGATTTCGCAAAGGATATTCAATAAAGTAAAAAAGAGCTTTTAAAATGGTGACTGCCGAAATTGGAGCAGGGAAGCTGAAAAGGGAAAGTCCTTCTTTCTCTTATTAAGCCACAAAGTAGCGGAATAAATGCTCCTGGCTACATTTGAAGAAAAAGTTACACTTTTGTGTTTTCTCCTTCTGGAGATTTGATTTGATACTGATCCTGTTTGGAAAGAGGTTTGGGGTTTTTTTTTTCTTTTCTAAAAAGTTTGCCTGTGTGGAAATATGGCATTTAGGCTTATAAAGCTGGACAAACAAGCGGGGGCGGGGGGATTCCCCCATCCACAAATTATATGAACAAGTTCTTAACTTACAGTCTCAGAAAACTGATTTTAATATAATTGAATTTCTTTTGGAGGAGATTGTAAGAAGGGATGAGATTATGAATCAGAATTTTGAGAAATTTAAGCAGGAAACTAAAGAATTGGTGCAATTAAAGTTTGATATTTTGCATCGAAAGATTTTAAAAGTGGCTAATGGTCTCTCAGAATTTATGATTAGGCTGGATACAAATACTAATCTATTAGAGTCTAAAGTGGAGGAAATTGAAGACAATTTGGAAAATAAAATAGAAAAAATTGAGAATGATTTGATAAATACTCAAGACAAAAGTTTAGAAGAAAAGCCTGAAATGGAAGCTGATTGTAATGTAGAAAATATACATCAACGTATTGAAAAGGAAGTTTTATTGATGTAACATAATTTTACTGAATATGCGATCAGACTGAGAGGATTACAGGAAAATAACAGAGAGGATTTAAGAAAAATATCTTCTGAAGTTCTGGCTGGGATTTTAAAGGTTCAACCTGAGGAGGTACTTTGTAGGATTGATAGAGTTTATAGAATAAACTCCTGGACTGCAAAGCAAAGGCAATTGCCTAGAGACATGGTGATTTATTTTACAGATAAAGATATAAGGAATAATATTGTGCAGAAATCCTTTAAGTTTACTTTGCAATTTTTTGGAAGAAAGATTTGGATTTATAAAGAGCTCCCGCCTAAGATATTATTGGAAAGAAAGAAATTTGGCTTCTTGGTGGCTGAGCTTAAAAAAAGAAATATCTTATTCAGATGGAATATTCCAGTTGGTATAATATTGAGATATCAAGGAGAAAGATATCAATTAAATACTGTTGAAAAAGCGGAAGAATTTTATCAAAAAAATTTAAAAATGAACTTAACATCTTTATGCACAACACAAGACAAGCAGAAGGAGCTAGAAATAAAGGAAAAATATCGAGTTACAGAGGCCTTTGCAGATGAATTGCCTTTGGATTCTTCAGATGGATTATTTATAAATAAGAGAGAAGTGGCATCGGATTCTAACGTGATGACTCGCCAAGTTACAGATAACCAATTGATATACAACTTACAGAAAAGAAATATGAGTTACAAAAACAAAACCAACAGGATCAAGTTATAAAACAGAATGAAAATCGACCAGTTGATATACAACTGGCAGGAAGGAAATCAGGATGGAGATCCAACCCACAAAAAGAAAGGAAAAAAAAAAAGAAACAGGTCTCACAAAAATAAAAATTTCTAAACTAAGCAACAGTAAAGCCAGTTACTTTGAAAAAATATATGACTGAATATATGAAAAGATGGATGAGGCGAAGTGGTGGTTGATATCATCCTGAGGAGAATGACAGATCTCTGCAATGCTGTAATTTTGGGATGTGAAAAGGGCCTATGAATTGTTGGATTGGAATTATCTACTTTTTGTTTTTGTTTTTTTTTATTGATTAACGTATTATATCTATGCGGAGCTATAAGGCAAGAGAGTTATGCTGGGGCATGCAGAAGATCTGGATGTTACCCCATTACGAGAATGGGAATTAATAATCCTGAAGAAAGCCACTATTACAGATATGGATTACAATTATAAAGTCACTTGGGTGGTTGTTTTCTTTTATATATATATATATGTGAAGATATTTATTATTGATGGGGGCAGATGTTAACTGAGGATTTTGAATACTCTGTTGCAACTGGGATGTTATGTTACCCTAATCCAGATGATGGAGTCGGCAATCCAGTGGAAAGACATAAAAGAAGATATTATATGGATTATAAATTTATAGTCATTGATTTTGTTTATATAAGGGAATTTTTTTTAGTAGGATGGGCAGAAGAATAAAGATATTAAGAATTGTTGTACATGGTAATTTTGTAGGAAAGTGGGTGGAGACAGGCTAGTGTATTGATTGTATAGATTTAAAAAAAGGGATGTTTAAGAGACATATATATGGGAGTGGAGGAAATGGATAGAGTAGAACAAATGTAAAACTAGAATTTATGGGGAAGGCTGCTTTGAAATGTTATATTAATATACGCAAAAGATTAAATGTTAAAGTAGGATTTATTATATAGTTTTAAAGTGGAAGGTTGTTTTGAAATGTTATATTAATATACAGATATAAGTATGGGGAACGGGGAAAAAAAGGGCAGACTATTGATAAATTGGGAGTTATAATAATATTACTGTGTTAAATCAGAAGTTATCATATAGTGTTGTAATGGAATGCTATTTTGAAGTGTTTGGTAAGAGGGGGAAGTAATAATATTAATAATATTAGTAGAAGTAAGGGTCAGTATTTGGAGGGGGGAGTAAGGGGATGGTAAAATATTATATAATCTGTTATGTATTAGGTTTTTATTTTGAAGAAGTCACAGGGGGGTGGGGTGGTGAGGGGGGGTTAGGGAGGAGGGGGGGAAAGGGGGAAAAATTTGTAATTGAAAACTTTTTCAATAAAAAAAAAATAGAGGGAAAACCTGAACAGTTTCTATTAGGGATATCAGTAGAAAATTATCTAAAGAAACACAGTATCTCATACTACATATATTGACAGCAGCACGTATTATATATGCGCAATACTGGAAGAAAGAAGAATTACCACCAGATAAGGATATAATTAAAAAGATTCTGGAATGCACAGAACTGGATAAACTAACTAAAGAAATTCAGGGGAAAGAGGAAACCAAATACTATAAAGTGTGGAATAATTGGTATGAATGGCTGAAAAATAAGGAAATAAATTAAAGGAATGAAGAAGGGAAAGAGAAAAATGTGATAGATCAATTAACATGTTAGTAGAAATGAAATATGATAGGAAAAAAGGCTGAATAAATTAACATTATAATATCTGTAAATATTTATATATAGTAAGAAATGGATCACTGTTATGTAGCTGAAAAAGAAATTAAGACTCTTGTATATGTTGTATGTCTATGTATGTCTTTTTAACTATGTTTAAAATAAAAAACTTTAAAAAAAATTCTCTGTGGCTTTCCTTACTGTCTTCACCATCTGGGGTCCTATCTGAGTATATCTGATATTCATGGTCAATTTGGATTATCATTTGACCTGCCTGATTTCCTGGAGAGCTCAGTTGAGGAGGGGGAGGGCTATATGTTTTTAGGCATCTGAGGCAAGGGGGAATGCAGTGACAGAGACAACATAGGAGAACTCCCAAGACACAGACCATGACGATGCTTGCAATGAGGATTTTAAGCTAATGAAAATCAGATAGCCATGAGAAGGAAAAGTCCAGGGATGGTTGGGTATAGCTGATCTTTTGGGCCAGCTCTTTCAAGTGGCAAATATTCTTTTCCACCAGTTCAGAGTTTTGGTCGAGATCAAACCAACACAGTCCCCTAAATTCCTTGCAGCCATATTATGTCTTAATAATAAATAATCTATTGCCGTCCTGTTCTCTAGGGTGGCCTCTCTGACCTGTCTTAGTTCCCTATTGAGGGCATACAGGGCATGGGAAGTCAAATTTAAACTTTTGGCTAGGGTACATGCCAGGCTATTTATATTTCTGGCACTCCCACTAGCGACACAGCCAATGAAACCTACTCTGCTGTGGTAAGCATAGAAACATTTGAGTCACAGTCAGTAGTCAGGACGTGGAAAGCCCCCCGGAATTGTCTCTGCAATGAGGGCATCAACATGGTTAATTTGCCTAAGGTGCAGGGTCCCCCTGAGGAGTTGGCGGGCAGGTATGAATAGGCCGGTAGTCCACATAGTATGAACCAGCTCTGGGGAAGCCTCATGTAATTATAGGAAAATGGGTTCTGTATTGTTGCATCCGAGTCTGTATTCTTTAAATTGATGCAATTTGTGACCTTTGGTGACTGGCATCCATTGATTTCAAAACATTGGGATGCGGTGGTGGTAGCAGCAATGTGGAGGGTGTACATACTTTGTTGTTGTTATTAGTTGCAAACTCATGTCCGACCCATTGCGACCCCATCGACAACATTCCTCCAAGCGTTCCTGTCCTCTACCATCCTCTGGAGTCCATTTAAGCTCACGCCTACTGCTTCAGTGACTCCATCCAGCCACCTTTTTCTCTGTTGTCCTCTTCTTCTTTTGCCCTCAATCTTTCCCAGCATTAAACACTTCTTCAGTGAGTCCTTCCTTCTCATTAGGTGGCCAAAGTATTTGAGTTTCATCTTCAGGACCTGGCCTTCTAAAGAGCAGTCAGGGTTGATCTCCTCTAGGACTGACCAGTTTGATCACTTTGCAGTCCAAGGGACTCGCAGGAGTCTTCTCCAGTACCATAGTTCAAAGGCCTCAATTCTTTGGCACTCAGCCTTCCTTATGGTCCAATTTTGACAGCCATACATTGCAACTGGGAAAACTATAGCCTTGACTATATGCACTTTTGTTGGCAGGCTGATGTCCCTGCTTTTTAGTATGCTGTCTAGATTTGCCATAGCTTTCCTGCCCAGGAGCAAGCGTCTTTTAATTTCTTGGCTACAGTCTCCATCTGTGGTGTTCTTGGAGCCCAGGAAAATAAAATCTGTCACTACCTCCATTTCTTCCCCATCTATTTGCCAGGAATTGAGAGGGCCAGATGCCATGATCTTAATTCTCTTAACGTTGAGTTTCAAGCCAACTTTTGCACTCTCCTTCGTCCACATCAAGAGGCTCTTTAGTTCCTCTTCACTTTCTGCCATTAAAGTGGTATCATCTGCATATCTGAGGTGTTGATATTTCTCCCAGCAATCTTAATTCCAACTTTTGATTCATCTAGCCCTGCCTTTCTCATGATGTGCTCTGCATATAAGTTAAATAGGCAGGGTGACAGTATACAGCCTTGCCAGACTCCTTTCCCAATTTTGAACCAACCAGTGATTCCGTGCCCAGTTCTCACTGTTGCTTCTTGACCTGCATATAGGTTTCTCAAGAGACAAATAAGATGGTCTGGTACTCCCATCTCTTTAAGGACTTGCTACAATTTGTTGTGATCCACACAATCAAAGGCTTTAGCATAGTCAATGAAGCAGAAGTAGATCTTTTTCTGGAACTCCCTAGCTTTCTCCATGATCCAGTGTATATTGACAATTTGAACTCTTCCTCTTCGAAATCCTACCTGTACTTCTGGTAGTTCTCGATCCATATACTGCTGGAGACTAGCTTGTAGGGTTTTAAGCATAACCTTACTAGCATGTGAAATGAGTGCAATGGTGCAATAGTTTGAACATTCTTTGGCATTGCCCTTCTTTGGAATTGGAATGTAAACTGATGTTTTCCAATCCTGTGGCCACTGTTGAGTTTTCCAAATTTGCTGGCAAATTGAGCATAGCACTTTTATTGCATTGTCTTTTAAGATTTTGAATAGCTCAGCTGGAATACTGTCACCTCCACTAGCTTTGTTGTTGCTCAGATTTCATAATGCCGATTTGACTTCACATTCCAGGATGTCTGGCTCGAGGTCAGTGACCACCCCAACGTGGTTATCAGGGATGTTAAGCTCGTTCTTCTGTGTAATTTTGCCATCTCTTCTTAATCTCTTCTGCCTCTGTTAGGTCCCTACCATTTTGGTCCTTTATCATGCCCATCTTTGCATGAAACGTTCCCTTCATATCTCCAATTTTCTTGAAGAGATCTCTGGTTCTCCCTAATCTATTGTTTTCTTCTATTTCTTTGCATTGTTCATTTAAGAAGGCATTCTTATCCCTTCTAGCTATTTTCTGGAATTCTGCATTCAATTGGGTGTATCTTTCTCTTTCTCTCTTGCCTTTCACTTCCCTTCTTTCCTCAGCTATTTGCAAAGCTTCCTCAAACAGCCAGTTTGCTTTCTTGCATTTCTTTTTCTTGGGGATGGTTTTAGTTGCTACCTCTTGTACAATGTTGTGAACCTCCATCCATAGTTCTTCAGGCACTCTGTCTATCAGATCTAATTCCTGAAATCTATTTGTCACCTCTACTGTATATTCATCAGGGATATGATTTAGTTCATACCTGGGTGGCCTAGTACTTTTCCCTACTTTCTTCAATTTAAGCCTAAATTTTACAACAAGAAGCTCATGATCTGAGCCACAGTCAGCTCCTGGCCTTGTTTTTACTGGCTGTACAGAGCTTCTCCATATTTGGCTGCAGAGCACATAGTCAATCTGATTTCTGTGTTGACTGTCTGGTGATGTCCATGTGTAGAATTGGAAAAGAGTGTTTGCTATGACCATCGTATTCTGACAAAATTCTATCAAACTGTGCACTGCTTCATTTTGTACTCCGAGGCCGAACTTGCCTGTTCTTCCAGTTATCTTTTGGCTTCCTACATACTTAGGTCCTTTGAATTTAAAATAGTACCCCAGTCATAGATGTTGGAGTTTCTTGGAGTGACATGAAAGTGTCTGAGCCTGGTGTTGTTAAGGATAGCTTGGGGTCCCATTGCTACTCCCATTAAGCATGTTGTGAGAATGTCCTTTACTGACTTTCCTCTGGCTAGACAAGTTAGTGGTATTTAGTATCTCCTTTGCTAGATACTCCCAGATGTTTCCTTTCTCTGGGATGAGGTTTGGTTACAGAAACACTGTTACAAGTGTTACAGTCAATAATATAAAGTATAAGTTATCTAGTATGTTTCCACTGGGTTTCCTATTTCCCATGGCTGAACCCTCCCCACTCTCCTCCCACCACTTTTTTCTTTTCTTTTCTTTTTGTAAAAGGCAATTCAATAAAGGTGTCTAGAGTTCAATCCTCCACCAAAGGGAGGGAAAAGCAAAAAGAAGAGGGAAAAAAATGAGAGTTTGTGTTTCTGAAACTTATAGTTCAGTTCCTTTTAGTTCAATGTCTGCACAGAAGGTTTCAGGGATCCCAGGTTCTATGGTATCAAAGAATGCTTCTAGCATCCATTGATCTGTTTCTGGGTCTTTTCAGAGTTTGATGGGTGGAACTGTTTATGCTGGTGCTGGGCTGTGGTCTATGACTGCTGGTTTAACATGTGTCCAATGGATCCAGGAGTCTCTTTCTGCTAGTCTGATGGCTGTTTGAGTAGTCAGCAGGATTTGGTAGGGTCCTTTCCACTTGGGTTGCAGCGGAGAGGTTCTGGTGAAGAATTTTTATCCACACCCATCTCCTGGCTCGAAGGGATGCAGGGCCTCCTCCAGGGTCAGTGTCTGTGTTACAGCACTCTGTGTCCAAAGGATTTGTAGTCTTTTGTGTAAACCTGTAAGATAGGACAAGAGAACCATATTCCCCATTTCTAAACTGAGGGATTGTAGGTCCAGGCCTTGTAGTGTGTCAGGAGGGTGTCCAAATAAGATCTCAAAAGGGAAGATCCCTCCTCTCCAAGGAGCTGAGAGAGATGAAGTGTTGGAAAAGATGCCTAGAGAGCATCTGGAGGACTAGTCAATCCGATTCTGACCGGACACTGGTGAGGTCTTATATCAAGACCTACCTAGTGGTGATAAAAGTGGCAAAATCTAACTATTTTTCTGCTCTTATCGCATCTGCAGAGAATCGCCCAGCCGCTCTGTTTAGGGTGACCCACTCCCTTCTTCGGGGGGGTGGGGTAGTTCGGGAAGATCCCTTGCAGGGTCGAGCTGAGGATTTTGTGCAATTCCTGCATGATAAAGTTGCTCGGATTCCGGAAGGTTTGGACTCCGACTGGGTGAGTCCAGGGGAGGAGGCGAGGGTAGGTCTTGAGAACATTATTTGGGACGAGTTTGATCCTGTGGCTCCCGAGGATGTGGACAGGGTTCTGGGTAGGATTAGTGTTGCCACATGTTTATTGGACCCATGTCCCTCCTGGTTAGTACTGGCCTCCCGGGAGGTTACACGAGGCTGGCTCCAGGGGATTATAAGTGCTTCTCTGAGTGAGGGTGCCTTTCCTGCTGCCTTGAAAGAGGCGGTGGTGAGGCCCCTCCTCAAGAAGCCATCCCTGGACCCGGCTGAATTAGCCAACTACCATCCGGTCTCCAACCTTCGTTTTGTGGTGAAGGTTGTTGAGAGTGTGGTGGCACGACAACTGCCCAGGCACCTGGATGAAGCTATCTATCTGGACCCATACCAGTTGGGCTTCAGGCAGGGGTACAGCACAGAAACGGCATTGGTCGTGTTGGTGGATGATCTCTTGGAGGGCTCGGGACAGGGGTTGTTCCTCTGTCCTGGTCCTGTTAGATCTCTCAGCGGCTTTCAATACCATCGACCATGGTATCATGCTGCAGCGGTTGAGGGGGTTAGGAATAGGGGGCACCGTTTTGCGATGGTTCTACTCCTTCCTCTCCAACTGCTTGCAGTTCATGTTGACAGGGGGGCAGAGGTCGACCTCGAGGCGCCTCGCATGGGGAGTGCTGCAGGGGTCGGTCCTCTCGCCCCTTCTGTTCAACATTTATGTGAAGCCGCTGGGTGAGATCATCCGTGGTTTTGGGGTGAGAGTCCACCTGTACGCTGATGATACTCAACTGTACATCTCCACCCCAGACCACCCCAACGATGCCCTTGATGTGATGTCTTGCTGCCTGGAGGCCGTGCGGGTCTGGATGGGGAGAAATAGGCTCAGACTCAACCCCTCCAAGACTGAGTGGCTGTGGTTCCCGGCGTTGCAATATAGTCAGCTGGTGCCATCACTGACTATTGGGGGTGAGTCTTTACCCCCCACAGAGAGGGCTCGCAATCTGGGCGTCCTCCTGGATGCACGGCTGTCTTTAAGAGAACATATGACGGCTGTGGCCATGGGGCTTTTTATCAGGTTCACCTGATTTGCCAGTTGCAGCCCTTTCTGGATCGCGATGCCTTGCACACAGTCACTCATGCCCTTGTCACCTCCCGACTGGACTACTATAATGCTCTCTACATGGGGCTCCCCTTGAAAGGCACCCGGAGGCTCCAACTGGTCCAGAATGCGGCCACACAGGTGGTTATGGGTGCAACTCGTTGTGCCCACATGACACCCGTCCTGCGCGAGCTGCACTGGCTCCCAGTGGTCTTCCGGGTGCGATTCAAGGTGTTGGTTACCACCTTTAAAGTGCTCCATGGCATTGGACCTGGGTACCTTCGAGACCGTCTTCTGCCACCAGTAGCCTCCCACTGGCCAGTCCGCTCCCACAGAGAGGGTCTCATCAGGGTGCCATCGGCCAAATTATGTTGGCTGGAGACACCCAGGGGAAGGGCCTTCTCTGTGGGAGCCCATGCCCTTTGGAATGAACTGCCCCCAGAAAATATGTAAGATCTCCAATCTCCGATCTCACTGTGCCCTCAAAACCTTGTTGTTCTGCCAGGCCGGGCTATCAATGTAAAGATTTTAATTGGTTTTAAATATGGGATTTTAAATTTGGGGGTTTTATAATTGAGCCAATTATTTAATAATTTTAATTATTTTTAAATTTTATCTGACTTTGTGTTTTTAATCAGGCTGTACACCGCCCTGAGTCCTTCAGGAGAAGGGCGGTATAGAAATAAAATTAATAAATAAATAAATATAAATAAATATATCTCGTCGGAGTCTGGTTCTTATATAAAAGAGTGCAATTGGTAGCACCTGGGGCTATGAGAGGTGGGTTTCTTGGCAGAGTTTGCCCAGTAGGGTCTTTACTTCTCTGTTCAGTTATTTTATGCCCCCCGAGGAAGTTGGCGAGTAGGGCACATGAAGGTTATGGGTAATGCCAAGGGCTTGAAATATGTGGGTCAGAACCTAGGCTATTAAATGCTTGCCCCTATCCATGTCCAGAACACTTGGTACTCCAAACCTGGGTACAATATCCCTTAGGAGGTGTTTGGCTATTTTCACCAAGCTCCTGTTGCATGGCAGACCAGTGAAGAGTTCTATGTCTGGGTTTTGCAATGGGGCATCTGTCAAATCAGGTCGGGGTAATTCGGCATCATGAACTAGATGAAGGCAGTCATGAAGACTTTCTTCAGTCTGTTCTGTGGGAAGCAGTGTGGCTGGGTTTAAGGTAGTGCATCTTTCAAAGGTAATGTTATCTGTTGTGAATAGTTCAGCCTCATATTGAGCCAGATGCTGCTGAATGAAGGCTTGGGTTTGTGATTTTAAAAGGCTCACAAAAACCTCATGGGGGACTTTCAGAAATAATGAGTGTCCTAGTAGTAAATCCTTAAACCCTTTCACGATTTCCATGGTGGCTGCTACAGCTCTTAAGCAGGGGACTGCCCCCTTAGCCACTGGATCTAACATTACTGAATAATATGCTGCTGGTTGATATATGTGTCCAAATGGTTGTGTTAATACGCCTGAAGCAATGCCTAATTTTTCATGAATAAACAAGATAAAAGGCTTTCCATAGTCCTGGAGGCCAAGTGCAGCGGTGGATGCTAGGGTTTGTTTTATTGCTTGAAGGGTTCTACCTAGTGGTTTTGACCATTCAATGGGGTTGGGCATATCCTGTCCTGTTAATTGTATTAGTTTTCTGGCTATTTCCCCAAATGAGGGAATCCATGAGGGGCAGAAACCTAATACTCCCAATAAAGCTCTCACCTGTAATTTTGTTTCTGGTGGTTTCATGCCTAAGATAGTCTGTACTCGGCTGGGTGCCAGTGCAATGATATAGCCTAGATATGTTACCTCTTGTTTTAGGTATTGCAGTTTTTATGGGGAGGCTTTATGCCCCCTATCTGCCAAGGCTTTGAGTAGGTGTAAGGTGTCTAGTTTACATGCCAGTTCAGTTTTAGATGCCAGCAATAAATCATCAACATATTGGATTAATGTTGACTGGTGTAATAAAGAGATAGAGGAGAGATCTGCTTTTAAAATTTGAGAGAATAAATTAGGGGACTCAGTATAGCCTTGTGGCAAGCGAGTCCACGTATACTGTTAGTCTTCCCAAGTAAATGCAAATAGGTATTGGGATGCTTGGTCTACCAGAATGATGAAGAAAACTGAGCACAGGTCTGACTGTAAAGTACATAGCTGAAACTGGAACCTCGGTTACTATAGTTGCAGAATTGGGCACCACGGGGATGTGAGGGATCACGTGATGGTTCACAAGCCTCAAGTCATGGACAAATCTAAAGATGGGGTTCCCTTCATTGTCCAGCTTTGCTTTCTTTACTGGAAAAATTGGGGTGTTGCAGGGAGAGGTACATTTTCTAAGGATGTTCTAAATATGCCTTTATCAGTTTCCTTATGGGTTGAACTGCTTCAGCGGGGATTTTATATTGGGGAATACACAGAGGCAGCCCATTTTTAACTTGAATTGTTACTGGAGTTGCACCTTTTAATAACCCCACTTCTGTTGCGTCCTAGCCCCATAGGGAAAGTGGCAGGATTTTAAAGTCAGCATGAAGTCCTGTGCTGTTCATGACAAGCATGTAGGTACTTTTCCTGGGGATGTTTAGTGCAATACCCTTTTCCCCATATTTTATGGTGGCTCCTATTTTGCATAGGAGATCCCTTCCTAAGAGGGAGAGTGGGGACTGGGGGCAAACAGTAAATGAGTGGTTTGATGAGAACAGTCCTAACTGCACCTTTATGTCATGGGTGAATTCTACTGGAATGACTTTTCCTCCAACCCCCATTATGTTGTCTTGAGGCTCTGGAACTACTGAGTCTTTATACGGGGGCTCTGTTATTAATGATGAAGTTGCTCCGGTGCCAACTAGGCAGTCATATCCCTTTCAACCTATGATCAGGGAAACAATAGGTTTTCCTTCGGGGCCATTCCTTAGGGGAATTGCAAACCCATTGAAGGTGGCTGTGAATTCAGCATTTTCATTTTCTAGTCATGACAAATGTGCATCACTTTCCCTTCCATGCTCTCATTGAGGTCTACCACCGTCTCTAGGTTTGTTGTGGTGTAATGGGTTGTTTCATGGGAAAGGAGCTGTAGGCGGCTTGCAGTGATGGTTATTCCTCTGTTTGTTACAGTAATGTGGGTTATTGCCGGACATGGAGCTTCTAGGTGGCTCTTGCGGGTGACCGCAAAACGGGCTCCATTTATAGAACCGGCCAATATGCCCTGCTTCCCCACACTTATAACGCTAGAGGCATCTATCTTGGGGCCATCATTCCTTCCTACACTGCCCGCACCCCCATCTGTTACTGTCCAGTGTTACATTTGCCCCACATTATTGTGCATGGCAGCAAAGATTTTAAGCACCTCATGTCTTTCTGCCTTCCTTTTTCTATCTTTTTCTTCTTCTCTTAATATGTCACTTTGGTCATAGACAAAGTTTGCAATTCTGCTTAGCTCCGCTATTTTCAAAGTAGACCAACTGGACATAATACGGTGAAAGTGTTCTTTTATGTCATTGGTGGATTGATCAATGAAAGCTGAGGCTAAAATTCTCTGGGTTTTGGCAGTTCAGATCTAAATGAGCATATGTTACGGTTGCCTCTGAGAGGCAAACCCAAAAGGGATCGGGATTTTCCTTGTCCTTTTGGGTCATTTTTTGAAATTCCGACCAATTTAAGAGGTTTTTCCTATTTCTTCTAGGGCTTCCAAAAGATTCCTTTTTGCCCTCTTATATTCATTCTAATGATTGAATTATTGTAATCCCAATCAGGTTGATGCGCTTGCCAGGTGACTTGTGCCGGGGCAGCCTGTCCCGGGATGATTGATTGCTATTTGGTCTGTTCTTTCAAACTGTTTTAGCAGTTCATCCTTGGTCAGGAAAACCTGCAGCAACTGAGTCATATCTCCCCATGATGGATTGTGGCTATCAATTATTGATTTTAGGGTTTGGATTGCCATTTGAGGGTCTGCCCTGAATGTTGGAGTGGCTTTTCTCCAAATAACTAGGTCCAAGGCAGAGAAGATCATATGTGTTAGAACATATTCAGTTGGCCCCTATTTCTGCCTGGTGCAGGTCTGCTCAATAGGGGAGCAATGATTTTTGCCTCAGTTTTATCTTCTAGAAAACGGATTTCTACTTTAGATTGATCTTTCCCTATAGTTAAGTTCTTAGTTTTGGCTAACTTGGCCCAGGAGTACCAATAAGGTATTTGGCTGGGCCTAATTTGGGATCTAAGTGTTTTCAGGGGTTTAAAATCAAAAGTACCGTTGTCAGGCCAAATATGTCTCCCAGTGTCATCCCATAGCAAAGCCCATTTTCTACATATTCTTGAAATGTAGTGGGTTCCAATGAGCCAGGCAATTCCAAGTGACTTCAGCATCTCTTTATTACATGGTAAAAGCCAGTAGTAAAAGGCTAGAACAAGCTTACTTAACCAGAAACAGACCAAGAATATATACTGTTAAGGCTGCTGCTACAGGCTGGCCACTGGGTGGAGTAATTGACCAGCAAAGCTGATTGGGCCTAAAACCCCGGCCAGCTGTTGGTAGAACAAGTAACAACAGGGCGGGGCCGTTGCAACCTGGAAGCACAGGCAAGCTGATCCCAAGACACAACAATTCTTTTTGCTTTTTTCTTATTCATACCAGCCAGGATAGACATCTGCCTCTTGTCCCAAACCTCAAGCAAGTTTCCTAAAGGGGTTTCTACCACTGCCCTCCAGCTAAAACTTCACATGTCCCCTTTGGTTAAGCTGGGCTAGTACCACCATCAGTTTTCAGACAAAAAGGTCTGGAGAGGACTCTGGTTTCCTACATGAAGTATGCATACCTCTTCTTTTAGGGAACTCTGCTTCCAGTTTTCAGACCCCTCTAAAAAAGCAGGAATCTGGGAGGACCTGCTGCCCCCAATGCAGATGAGTATGAGCACCTCCTACAATTTCACCGCTTGCTTGATTTCTTAAAAATCCTGGGGTTTGCTTTTAGATTCCCTTTATTTATTATTTATTATCCCTTTTGTCTATTAGCCACTTTTCACTTCGCAACCTGCTCGGCTTTTCCTTGTGTTTCCCAGAAGGTCTCACTCCATGCCCCCCTTGCTTTCCCAATCCTGCCGGTCAGGGCTCTTTCAAACTAGCAGCAGGTTGAGGGGGCGGCTAAAGGTCAACGGAGGAAGTGAGATCCAGTTGTTTTCCACGGACAACCCCCCCACACACACACACACTTCCACTCTCCCTTCCACTCCCCACAATTTTAGGGTTTTTAATTTAGAGTGGTACTCACCTGCTTTCAAGCAGCTGTTGAGTGCAAAACTCAAGGACTCCCTTTACTACCCAATGCCTCCCAGGCAGGGTCCGTAGATGTTTTCCCCAGACAAAGAAGATCTGCTTCGGACCTTGTCCGGTGGCTGGGTTGGCTGGGAGTCCCTTCATGGTCGCTAATTGTTGAAAGATAAAGCCTTTCCCTTTCCAAGGTTCGAATTTCCTGCCTGGGAGATGCAGTGGAAGGATTCAAACAGAAACAGCTATGTGAAAGCCGGAACTCTTTATTTAGTTTATTCTCAGGAAACGAGTGGCAGACCAGATCAGCATTCCTGGGGCTAGCCACCCCTAACTGTAAATTTTGCGTTTTTATATCCTTTTCTTTGGGTTTGGTTTCTATGGCTTTTGTGTAGTTCTTTTTGTGTTCGTGATTATTTTAATAGTTCTAATACTGATCTGGGTTTGCTTTCTCCCGTCCTAGGAGCGATCGCAGTGGGAGGGGGAAGAGGTGAATGTTAGCATGTTTGAAACAGTGGATGGGCCTTAAGTATCATTTTTATTAATCCAATCTTCATGTCACCTTTTTCCCAGTTTTGCTTTTAGAGCTAATCTTTTCCTGGTGTCTGTCTTTTGCCATGTCCTAGATCCTTTGTTTGTTCCCCTTTTGTAATTTAATTATTTTCTTCCTGCATGTCCTGTATATTGTTATATTTTGTGATGATGTTGGTGTTTTTAAACATTTTCTTTTCTAGTGTGCCTTGCTTCTTTAATTACTCTGGCTTGGTTCTTTTCTTCAGGATATTTGTTTTAATGTTTCCTATTCTAATGTGTTTAAGCTCCAATTTCTTAAGCTTGGGAGTATTTTCCTTTTTGGGTATATTTCTTGTTTTCCTAAAGGCTTCTGGTCTGGCTCTGTTGATGACATTGTTTTCTGGCCTTGCTTTCCTTGTGACTACACTGTCTTAATGTGGTTCCCTTCCCACAGTTAGTTTATGTTCTCTGGGTCATGTGGTTGTAGAAGATTCTTTGTTGTTTGCCTTTTTTCCCAAGCAGCATAAGTGTGTTCCATTATTACTGATCATTTACAAAGGAGAAGAAACTGTACATACAAACCCCACCCCACAGCCATTAGTTTGCTTATTCTCTGGCTTTATTGATTATCTGTCACTAGAAATGTCTGCAACTAAGTATGTTCTGACAACACATTTTAAATGAAATACTTGTTGAGGGATCTTTTTTAAGACTCAAGTGCCAAAATGCAGTTCGAGACATATTGTCTATAAAAAATGTTACTTCAAAGCTAAAGTACAAATGCAAGACAATAAGCATATAGATAGGAAAATAAGGCTCTTAGAAACCCAGCAAATTAGACAACCCAGCAAACTTGTAAAAAAATTATATTGCAAGTATTCTTCCTTCCTAATCATATAAACATGCAGGTGCTTGTCTATTTATGCAGCAGACTGCAGCTATAGTGAAAAAGATTACAAGCCAGAATGACTAATTAGTTTATATCTGAGCAATGTATAAAACCGTGTAAAGGGAAAATGCATGTAAGAAGGAAATTATTTATCATAAATGAATAAATGACATTTCAAATTTGTGAGTTAGAATAGAATAGAGCTGGAAGGAATCTTGGAGGTCTTCTAGTCCAGCCTCCTGCTCAAGCAGGATAACCGATACCATTTCAGATAAGTGACAAGCTGTTCCACTGGTTAACTGTCCTTTATTTTTATTTATTTATTTGGCTACATCAGTATGCTGTTCCTCAAATGGCTCTATGCAGCTTACAAAATTTACTTAAGGTTATGCTCCTAAATTGGGAAATTGCTCAGAACATCTTGATTCTAGGATACTAGTATACTAGGATATATCCTAGTATACTAGGATTAGGAATTAGGAATTCGATGTTTCCTATTTTCCTGAACGTATAGTTGCTTCTATCTTATTTCTAATATGTAGTTTTGAGGAGTGAAAAAGTCTATATAAAGTTTCATATTGATGTTTTGTATACACTTCATTGTTCCTTTTCTTGCAAGGTATTTCCCAAATGCAGTTTTGTGTACAGTTTTGCTTCACACATTCATTTCACCTCCTTCTTTAAAATGTTGGTTTCAAAGAATAATTACAGATTTAAAGACTGAAATTCTTGGAAGCATCTTCCATGTTTTTATATATGAGTCAAACTTTTATCTTTGCTAATGGAGTGTGCATAATTCTTAAGCATGATATGTGAATGGGCTCTTCAGCCTAACGGCTATATCAGTTGCTAGTTTAGTGCCAAAGTTTCTGGTAAAACAGTTATTACCCAGGATTAATCTTGTATGAAAATGCTGATTTGGCATTATGATAAAAACCTGCTGACAGAGTAGTGGGGAGTTAACTTTTCTCTCTTCTTTCTGATGAATTATTCTGTGAAGGGGACAAGAAGATATGGCTGTTCTCCGCAGAAAATCTATTTTACTGACAAAAAGCTTTATGTAATATTTTTACCAATTCTAAATGTCTACTCTTACATCTGGGTTGCCATGAGAATGTAGCAAATGTAGTATCCTCCCCACTGTAGAACAACTTTATCTGGATGTGACAGTCTGCTACCCTAGACTTATTTGGGGGCACTTTCATTTCCACAGTAAAGTTGCCCAGTCAGGATTTCATTTTCCCATAATGACAGGGGGTTTACATAACCTGGTATCAGACCTCATGCATGGAGCAAGGCACTGGTGAAATCCTACTGGTACGTACTGGTTCAGGTGAACCGGTAGTGATAAAAGCTACCGGTTGGTGCAAACCGGTATTTCCGACGATCAGTTGTGCTGCGCGATTTAAAATCTAAATCGCCTCATTCTTCTACTTACCTTCCCAAGTCTTCTTTTTCCACACACAGTGCTCACTTGGCCCATACTGCGCATGTGCGTATGTGCAGCGTGCATTTGCTGCACACTGTGCATGCACGCATAGCATACGTTTGGCATGCACTGTGCATGTGCATGCATGCAGCATGTGTTTGGCACACACTATGCATGCAGATGCACAGTGCGCGGTTGCTGCACACCGCACATGCGTGGGCAGTGAACTGGTGGCAAACTGGGGAAGATTTCACCACTGGAACAAGGCATACATAAATACATTAAAACTTCCTTTCAACTTATTCCCATGCAAACACAGGAAAGAGTAGCTATACTGCAGAGAATGTGGAAGCTGTACATATAAAGAAATTCTGCAGTAACAACACAACGGAAATCTTCCTTATATGCAGTATGAGTGTGTGTAATTCCAAGGTTCAAACTCTGAAACCCTCCAACTTAATGGAGTTTTAATATTCTTTTCTTGTCTTTGAAGCATTCCACTATTCATTCCTTGTTTACCAAATACCTTTCTCTAGCATGAGTGGCTCATTCCTCAGTAACTCTGACCCTTACTTACAATCAGTTGGTATTCTATTCAGCTGGAACTGGTGACTTGAAGGTAGAGGAACTGCCTGTAACTGTTTGGATGGGACAATCACTCTCATATTGGTAGCTACTATTTATTTATTTTATTTTATTTATTAAATTTTTATACCACCCCCTCTCCCGAAGGACTCAGGGCGGTGAACAGCCAATATTAAAAAACATACAATATAAACATTAAAATACATTTAAAACAAAATTAAATCCAAAATGTCTCCCAATTTAAAACGCCTTACCCATAACCCTATAATTAAAACAATTTAAAATTTCCACATTTAAAAGGGGAAAGATTTAGGCCAGGCCAGCTTGATGAAATAGAAGAGTCTTAAGCACGCGGCAGAAGGTGCGCAAATCCGAGATCCTCCATATCTCCGGGGGGAGCTCGTTCCAGATCATAGGTGCCCCCACAGAGAAGGCTCTCCCCCTAGGGGCCGACACCCGACATTGTTTGGCCGACGGCACCGGGAGGAGCCCCTCTCTATGGGAGCATACTGGATGGTGGGAGGCTATTGGTGGTAGCAGGCGGTCCCGTAAATAACCAGGTCCTAAGCCATGGAGCGCTTTAAAGGTGATAACCAGAACCTTGAAGCGCACCTGGAAGACCACCGGGAGCCAGTGCAGCTTGCGCAGGAGAGGTGTTACATGGGAACTCCACGTCGCTCCCATAACCACCCGCGCGGCCGCACTCTGCACAAGTTGGAGCCTCTGGGTGCTCCTCAAGGGGAGCCCCATGTAGAGAGCGTTGCAATAGTCCAGGCGGGAGGTGACAAGGGCATGAGTGACTGTATGTAACGAGTCCCGATCCAGAAAGGGACACAACTGGCGAATCAGGCGAAACTGATGAAAAATCCTCCCGGTCACGGCCGTCAAATGCTCTTCTAAAGACAGCCGTGAATCCAGGAGGACGCCCAAGTTGCGAGCCCTATCCGTGGGGGCCAATGATTCGCCCCCAATAGTCAGTGATGGCACCAGCTGACTATATCGGGACGTCAAAAACCACAGCCACTCGGTCTTGGATGGGTTGAGCCTGAGCCTGTTCCTCCCCATCCAGATCCGTATGGCCTCCAGGCACTGGGACATCACTTTAAGGGCATCGTTGGGGTGGTCCGGGGTGGAGATGTACAGCTGGGTGTTGTCAGCGTACTGATGGTACTTCACCCCAAAACCACGGATGATCTCGCCCAGCGGCTTTACATAAATGTTGAACAAAAGGGGCGAGAGGACCGATCCCTGCAGCACCCCACATATAAGGGGCCTCGGGGTCGACCTCTGCCCCCTGTCAACACAGACTGTGACCAGTCAGAGAGAAAGGAGGAGAACCACCTTAATACGGTGCCTCCCACCCCCAACTCTTCCAACCAGTGCAGCATGATACCATGGTCGATGGTATCAAAAGCCACTGAGAGATCTAACAGGACCAGGACAGAGGAGCAACCCCTGTTCCAAGCCCTCCAGAGATCATCAACCAACGCGACCAATGCCGTTTCCATGCTGTACCCAGGCCTGAAACCCGACTGGAACGGATCCAGATACGACGCTTCATCCAGGTACTGGGGAAGCTGTCCCGCAACCACACTCTCAACAACCTTCGCCACAAAATGAAGGTTGGAGACTGGATGATAATTAGCCAATATTGCTGGGTCCAGGGAAGGCTTCTTGAGGAGGGACCTCACCACCGCATCCTTAAGGGCGGTGGGGAAGACACCCTCGCCCAGTGAAGAATTTATAATCCCCTGGAGCCATCCTCACGTCACCTCCCGGGAAGTCAGCACTAACCAGGAGGGACACGGGTCCAACAAACATGTGGTTGCGTTCAGTCTACCCAGAATCCTGTCCACGTCATCTGGGGTCACAGGATCAAACTCATCTCAGATAACAGTCTCAAGACCTGCCTCCGTCACCCTTGCTGGATCTACCCAGTCAGAGGCCGGACCTTCCCAAATCTGAGTTATTTTGTCATGCAGATACTGAACAAAATCCTCGGCTCTTCCCTCCAAGGGGTCCTCCCGCGCTTCCTGGTGGAGCAGGGAGCGGGTCACCCTAAACAGGGCGGCCAGGCAATTATCTGATGACGCAATAAGAGCAGCAAAATGAGTACATTTTGCTGCTTTTATCGCCACTAGGTAATTCCTAATATGAGATGTTACCAGTGTCCAGTCCAATTCAGAAAGACTAGCCCTCCAACTACTCTCTAGGCATCTTTTCCGGCGCTTCATCTCCTTCAGCTCCTCGGTGAACCAAAGAGCCAGGCGAGATCGGTGCTGGGTCAGAGGCCGCAAAGGCATGACTCGATCCCGAGCTCCAGCGGCCACCCTATCCCAGGCGGCCACTAGGTCTCCAGTCGAGGCGTGAGCCAGAACCTCAGGAATTGGCCCAAGCTCTGTCTGGAACCTGTCAGGTTCCATCAGGCGCCTGGGGCAGTACCATCTTATTGGTTCCACCTCCCTGCAGCGGGGTGCCGCGGTTCGAAGGTCAAGGTGAAGGAGAAAGTGATCTGACCATGACAAGGGCTCGATGACTATATCCCCTATCTCAAGATCACTCAACCACTGTCCAGAGACAAAAACCAAGTCCAGTGTGTTTCCCCCTATGTGTGTAGGGTCATGAATTAGCTGGGTCAGGTCCATGGCCGTCATGGAAGCCATAAACTCCCGAGCCACCTCAGATGTCTCACCCACGGATGGCAGGTTGAAATCCCCCATGACCATAAGTCTGGGGGTATCAACTGCCACCGCGGCGATAACGTTGAGTAGCTCGGGCAGGGCTGCTGCCACGTGGCAGGGAGCCACTATAAACTTTGGCTGGGCTAGAAGAATAGTTGAAATGATGAATTCAAATAATTTACAAAAGTATTTAGGGAATCTTCTTTCTTTTTCTTTTTGTATATGTTTTGTTTATAATTTTCCTTTAACAACCAACATATTTTGTGGACAATCTTATGACTGGTAATGATTTTTTACACAGTGTTAACAGTAATAATATAATTACATATACATATATATCTTCCAACTTCTAACCTTAATATGCTCATTATAATTATAATGAGCATATAATTATAATATATTCTTTTATGTATCAATATGTATAATACTATTTTCCGAATTTGTACTTATTTCCCACACTTGTTGGGGTTCTTCCATATTCACCTCTTTATCTTTAAACAGTACTATTCTCTCTTTATGATTCTTTATCACTTTCCCCAGAAATATATTTAAACATCAATTATATTACTTCATACAATGTGTTTGTTGACCCCTGTTACGTCACCAATATTGTAATATTTTAGGTATTACTCAAGTTCCACCATATTCCCAATATCTCAGTTTTAAATAAAACCAATTAT
This sequence comes from Arizona elegans, assembly GCA_022577455.1. Classification (NCBI taxonomy): domain Eukaryota; kingdom Metazoa; phylum Chordata; class Lepidosauria; order Squamata; family Colubridae; genus Arizona; species Arizona elegans. The sequence goes on from JAKOOJ010000006.1 coordinate 41,852,960, forward strand.
TAATAAAATTTAATAGGTCCTGGGATTGTATCTCTAAGTCCCTTGAATTTGTAGTCCTTAAAAGCTATAAATTTGAATATATATTTTTTGCATACTGTTAATCATAGTAATACATTTAAATATGCCTAATCACAGTCTTTCACCTCCTAACCTTAGTATATTTGTGGTTATAATAAATTCTATTATATATCTGTATATGTGTTACTATTTTCCCAAATTATACTTTCTATTTGTTTCTATTAGTTTTTAATACAATCACAGTATTACAAGATATTATGTTTATATCTGGACTTCCGGTGGCACCATAGGCGCCGAAGATGCTCCTTTTGTGAGCGCCAGCCCCATGATCACGTAAAGCCGCTAGAACAGCGTAAATCAGCTGTCTAGCAGCTTGGAAACTTTCTCTCTGGGAAAAGGGGAGGAAGAGAGCAGATGGGTGCAGGTAGAGCTCCCCAAGTGCCCCAGGAACAATTCTGGGGCTCGAAGGGTGAGAGCTCCCTGGAAGCCCAACAGAGTTCCAGATCTGGGACGTTTCTGCTTTAAGCAGAAGAAGACGCCGCAACCACCCTGCAAACAACTCTTTGAATAAAACATTGGATTTGGAAGCAGGCTGAGCAAACTCAGGAGAGACCAGATTTGCAAGTACTAAACTTTAACTCCAAATGTGTATTACTTCCTTCTGTCTTACTAAGGGTGGAAAGTGAAACCAAGATGGCAATTGAGCTTTAATGGGGCATGAAAATGAAACTTAAAAAGGAAAGTTTCGTATAGCGCTGGAGCCCCTGTCTAAAATTAGAGCTTTTTGCTTTGAAAGAAAGAAGATTAAAAGCTAAAAGACTATAGCGGTGTTTTTTTAAAAAAAATTGATATTATTTAAAGACTGGAAATTTTTGGATCTGGTGGATTTGTTGCTCTGGTTGCTGAATAAATTCTAATTGGAAACTAAAAATGGCTTCAAAACAAATAAAGACTATTGTCCCTAAAAGTGCTGGGAGCTCGCCAGCTCAAACATCCAAATTGCAGTCTCTCTCTGTTCCAATGGAACCACCAATATTAACACTTGAAATGTTGCAGGAAGCCCTTAAAACACAAGCCTCTGTTACAGAAAAAAAAATTACTTCAGTGTTTGAGGATAAAATCTGAGATGTTGCTGAGGAGATGGCTCAAATTAAAGAGTTCATTCAAAATCGAAATCAGGAAATTAGAAAAGATATTATCATGGCAGTTCAAGGTCTGGCAGGCCATATTGAAGCAATAGGTGAAAAAGTGGAAGAAATTAAGCAGTCTAATGAGAATTTGGAAAATAAAATGGGAGAGGTTCAGAATAAGATGGAAAGAGCAGAGGCCGATGTAATAATGATACAATATAGAGATATGGAATTTGCTTTGAGAATAAGAGACCTCAATGAAAATAAGCAAGAGAATTTGAGAGAGATTTTTTTCAGAAGCATTTGCACAGATAATGGGAGATCAAAAAGCAAATTTTGAATGGCAAATTGACAAAATTTACAGTGTCAATTCATGGGTTGCCAGACAGAAACATCTACCAAGAGACATTGTAGTTTATTTTACAACAAGGAGAATATGCAATGAAATCCTACAAGTCACTTTTAAAAATAAACTTCAAGGGCAGGGGCAGGAGGTTTTAATACTGAAAGTAATCCCCCCCCCCAAATGTTGAGAGCCAGAAGGGATTATGCCTTTCTAGTGGAAGAGCTGAGAAACCATCAGATACAGTACAGATGGGAGGTTCCAGCTGGACTAGTGGTGAACTATTCAGGAGAAAGATATCGCCTTAACTCAGTGTAGAAGGTAAGAGATTTCAATATCAATGTATTAAAGGCTGGATGCCCACAGTCCCCAGAAGCTAGAAGGAAGACGGAAGCAGAGCGGGCAAGAAAGGAGGAGAAGGAAGAATTGTTGGCACAGGCCCAAAGGGGAGCTTTGATTACTCAAGAAGATTTAATACAACTTTTGACTACTGCGCAGGGAAGAATAAAACAAAAAATAATGCAGGATATACGTGAAAAAGGAGGTCTCAAAATTCCCAATTTAAGATTATATTATGAGGCAGCTGCTCTGTCAGCAATTAGTGACTGGATGAATTCAACAGAAGAAAGAATATTGAATATTGAGGGATATGATTTGGTTTACGGTTGGCATGCTTATTTATTATATGATAAGAAAGTGGACAAGACTTTTAAAAGTCATATATTAAGAAATGCTTTACTGCGTGTCTGGAAAAAGTATCAGTATAAAATAAACGATAAGTTACCAATGTGGGCAATACCCAGACATGCGATAGAGAATATAAGTGTAGAGCAAAAACAAGATGTGATTGCTTATAAAGAGTTTCTTAATAAGGAAGGAGTTATATTACAACTAAAATCTTTGAATCAATTAAGAGAAGAAAGGATAATTCAAACATGGTTTCAGTATGGACAGCTGCAAGCTAGATGGAGAGAAGATCAGAAAATTGGCATCTCACAAAATGAGAAGAACTTGGTAAAACAAATTAGAGACCAAAGTCAAATGCATATAAAAAGGTTGTATAATGCATTGGTAGAAATAGATTCAGAAACAGAGCTAGTTAAGGATTGTATGATAAAATGGGCACAAAACATTGAAGAACCAATAATGATGGAAATGTGGGAAAAAATATGGGTTAGAAATGTAAAGTTTACACAAGCCCAAAACCTAAGAGAGAATTTTTATAAAATGTTTTATAGATGGCATCTAGATCCTAAAAAGCTAGCCTGTATGTATCCGAGTTTGCAACCTAAGTGTTGGAGATGTGAATGTGATGATGCCAAGTATTATCATATATGGTGGACATGTAAAAAAATTAAGGCATTTTGGATAAAAATATGGTGGATTATCCAAAACATTCTCAAAAAGAAGATAAAATTTACTCCACAGTTCTTTTTGTTAGATATAATTACAGATTGTACGGTCATAGAGACTAAATTGATTTTAAATTTAATAACAGCAGCCAGACTTTTGGTGGCGCAGTATTGGAAGAAGAAAGACTTACCTACTATTGAAGAATGGACATTAAAAGTAGTGAATTTAGCAGAGATGGCAAAAATTTCGGCATACTTGAAGGACCATTCAAATGAAAGATATATATCGGAATGGAGAAGATGGATTGACTATATTCAAAACAAATATCGGACTAAAAAGTTTCAAATAGCTTATGAATGAAACCAACATTTTCTTTTTGAATTATGTTTTGTTAGTTGAAAGGGGAGTTAAAGAGCAAGAGGAAGTTTGGAGCCTACAGAAAGTTAGCATTTTAGTTTATGTTTGTTAAATGTTATACCCTGTATTTGCTCTGGGAAGTCCGGGGTGGGTGGGTGGGGGGAGGGGGTTGGAGGGAGAGGAGGGAATGAGGGATGGGGGTGGGTGGAGGAGGGAAGGGGAAAAATTGTTGTAATACCTGATAAAACTTTTTAATAAAAAAAAAGATATTATGTCTATATCCATCGTCTCTCAGCCTTTTTAGAATTTCATCATTTATTGACATTTTGGTGATTTTATATTTCTCATAGGATGATCTATCGAATAATGTTAGTGGGAAAGGGCGGCCGCTGGAGCTTTGGACCGCGTCGTGCCTTTGCGGCCTCTGACCCGATGCCGATCTCAATTGGCTCCTTGGTTCTCTGAGGAGCTGAGAGAGATGAAGTGTTGGAAAAGACGCCTAGAGAGCATTTGGAGGACTAGTCAATCCGATTCTGACCGGACACAGGTGAGGTCTTATATCAAGACCTACCCAGTGGCGATAAAAGCGGCAAAATCTAACCATTTTTCCACTCTTATCGCATCTGCAGAGAACCACCCAGCCGCCCTGTTTAGGGTGACCCACTCCCTTCTTCGGGGGGGGGAGTGCAGGAAGATCCCTTGCAGGGTCGTGCTGAGGATTTTGTGCAATTCCTGCACGATAAAGTCGCTCGGATTCGGGATGGCTTGGACTCCGATTGGATGAGTCCACAGGAGGAGACGAGGGCAGGTCTTGAGAATGTTATCTGGGAGGAGTTTGATCCTGTGGCTCCCCAGGATGTGGACAGGGTTCTGGGTAAGATTAGTGCTGCCATGTGTTTATTGGACCTGTGTCCCTCCTGGTTGGTACTGGCCTCCCGGGAGGTTACACGAGGCTGGCTCCAGGGAATTATAACTGCTTCTCTGAGCGAGGGTGCCTTTCCTGCCGCCTTGAAAGAGGCGGTAGTGAGACCCCTCCTCAAGAAGCCTTCCCTGGACCCGGCTGAATTAGCCAACTACCGTCCGGTCTCCAACCTTCATTTTGTGGCGAAGGTTGTTGAGAGCATGGTGGCACGACAGCTTCCCCGACACCTGGATGAAGCTATCTATCTGGACCCGTGCCAGTCGGGCTTCAGGCAGGGGTACAGCACAGAAACGGCATTGGTCGCGTTGGTGGATGATCTCTGGAGGGCTCAGGACAGGGGTTGCTCCTCTGTCCTAGTTCTATTAGATCTCTCAATGGCTTTTGATACCATCGACCATGGTATCATGCTGCAGCGGTTGAAGGGGTTAGGAATGGGGGGCACCGTTCTGCAGTGGTTCTCCTCCTTCCTCTCTGACCGCTCGCAGTTTGTGTTGGCAGGGGGACAGAGGTCGACCTCGAGGCATCTCGCATGGGGAGTGCCGCAAGGGTCGGTCCTCTCGCCCCTCCTGTTCAACATTTATGTGAAGCCACTGGGTGAGATTATCCGTGGTTTTGGGGTGAAGTGTCATCTGTACACTGACGACACTCAGCTGTACATCTCCACCCCAGACCACCCCAACGATGCCCTTGATGTGATGTCTCGCTGCCTGGAGGCCGTGCGGGTCTGGATGGGGAGGAACAGGCTCAGACTCAACCCTTCCAAGACCGAGTGGTTGTGGCTTCCGGCGTCCCGATATAGTCATCAGGTGCCATCGCTGACTATTGGGGGTGAATCTTTGCCCCCCACAGAGAAGGCTCGTAATCTGGGTGTCCTCCTGGATGCACGCCTGTCTTTAGAAGAGCATATGACGGCCGTGGCCAGGGGGGCCTTTTATCAGGTTCACCTGATTCGCCAGTTGCAGCCCTTTCTGGACCGGGATGCCCTGCGCACAGTCACTCATGCCCTTGTTACCTTCCGGTTGGACTATTGTAATGCTCTCTACATGGGGCTCCCCTTGAAGAGCACTCGGAGGCTCCAACTGGTGCAGAATGCGGCCGCGCGGGTGGTTATGGGTTCAACCCATTGCGCCCATGTGACACCCCTCCTGCGCGAGCTGCACTGGCTCCCAGTGGTCTTCCGGGTGCAATTCAAGGTGTTGGTTACCACCTTTAAAGCGCTCCATGGCACAGGACCCGGGTACCTTTGAGACCGTCTTCTGCCACCGATAGCCTCCCACCGACCAGTCTGCTCCCACAGAGAGGGTCTCCTCAGGGTGCCATCGGCCAAGTCATGTCAGCTGGCGACACCAAGGGGGAGGGCCTTCTCTGTGGGAGCCCCAGCCCTGTGGAATGAACTGCCCCCGGAAATTCATAAGATTTCTGACCTCCAGGTATTTCACTGTGCACTCAAGACCCTGTTGTTCCACCAGGCTGGGTTACAACATAATTTTAAATTGGATGTTTTAAATTTTTGGGGTTTTAAATTAAGCCAAATTTATTTAATATTTTTAAATTATTTTAAATTGATGTTGATTCTGTTTTTAAATAGGCTGTACACCGCCCTGAGTCCTTCGGGAGAAGGGCGGTATAGAAATATACCAAGCTGCTTCTATATCCTTAATTCTTTGGGCAGCTCTTTTTTTGAATTGTTCTCCTGTTACGCAAGAGACAGGAAGGTCACAGCTTCTTACAAAATTTGTTAGTTTGGTGATCCAGGAGATTTGTGATTGTAATTTTATTTGCTCTAGTAGACATAACTTGGGGAGTCTATCAGTTTCCATTTCATTGACTTTGCACCAGTAATTATATGCTCTAATTTTGGATAGTGCATGAATTGTATGAATTCCCAATTCAGCTCTAACTGCTGCAGCAGATGTTCTTGGATCTACATCCAAAATACATCTCAAATGCTGGGACTGTGTTTGTTCTAGGACTGTGGTTGCATATAGACCCCAAACCTCTGCTCCATACAAGAGTATAGGGGTAAACTTAGCTTTATATACTTTAATTAATGGGGCTAGGGACCCTGGGTAACTATGGTTCTTTAGTTTAATCAGTAAATGCAAACGGGGTTTTTCTCTAAGTGTACTCTGTTGATTATGGTAAGCCCAAGATCCAGTCTTGGAAAAGGTTATGCCTAAATATACAAAGGTATTAACCTGTTCAAATGGTTCACAGTCTAATTGCCAGCTATGTCTCTGATGATGTTTTTCAAACACCATTATTTTTTTATTTAGATTTACTAATGATTAGGGAGTTATCCTGGCAATAAGAGCTGAATCTTCTTAATACCCTACATAATCCTACTAATAAATATAATAATAAAATCATATCATCAGCAAGAAAGCAAGCTGTTACAGTAAGTATTTAGGATCATCGGCATGGGATCCAAATCACTATTAATTATGGTGGATTGTAAATTCTGGTCAAGGTTATTGAAAAAATTGTGAACCTATACTTCCAAATGCATGTGAATTAAACTAATTATCTGGACTAAATTTAATTTGGATTTCATTTGGAATCTGATGATGGTGCTGTTTTGGTGGCTTTTGAAGATGACTTACACTGGAAATTAGATGGGCAGATTCTGACTGTGCTAGTTCTCTGGGGTCCCACTGGGTTTTAATCCATTGAATGTAGTCCTTGGGACAGTGTTTTATAACAATATACATCCATACCTCCCACCCTCCTAAAAAAAAGTATGGCTAAAATATTATACCCACTTTTTAGGAATAATCTCACTGATTTAAATGGATACACATTTGAGAAGTCATCTTATATTATGATATAATAGTTATAATCTAAGATGTTTGCAAGTATGACCCATAAATCTAAGTAAATATGGGAACTGCCATATAGTTAATCTGTTCACCTGAAATTAGTTTCTGTTAGCTAGTCAGGGAAAAGAAGTTTCTGTCTGTTTAGTTGAAGGGGTCACCTTTCACTGGCTGAGAAGTAGTTTGACACTGACTGAGAAGACAACTGGATAATAATCATATTACCAATATGCAAAATAGGATCTATATAAAAAGCAAACTCTTCCTTTTAAGGCTCGGCACCTACAGTACAGTGGTGAAATCCAAACCGATTTGCTACTGGTTTACTGGCCGTGCATGCGCACTGCGTGCCAAACATGTGCTGCATGCGCAAGTGCAGTACACGCCAAAAGGAGGCTTGGGAAGGTAAGTAGAAGCGAGGGGGGATCAGCTGTGTCGCACAATTTAGCTTTGCTAGAAAGCAGGATTTTCTGCTTTCTAGCAAAGCTAAATCCTGCTGCAAAGCTGATCATCGGAAATACCGGTTCAGAGGAACCAGTAGCTTTTTTAAACTACCGGTTTGCCCAAACCAGTAGCTTTTTAAACTGCCGGTTCAACCGAACTGGTAGCTTTTTTTTACTACCAGTTCACCGAAACCAGTAGTTTTTATCACTGCCAGTTCCCGAACTACAGCGAACTGGTAGCATTTCACCCCTGTTACAGTATATTTCCAATCCATTCAGTCTTACTATTTTATGATAATATCTGCATCATTTAAAGTATAGATCAAACAATATTCAATTTTCAGGCAGCACTAACAGGGCATATGATTGGATGACCAAATACAAAGAGACTATTTATAGTTGACAGTACTAAACTTCATAAAAACTGTAACAAAGTTGTTGCCAACATTATCCAATTTTCTGAAACAAGTTTTGAATTAAATTACATTTTTATTAAGGTTTACAAATACGAAGACACAAACTTATACCAATTAAGAACAAAATAAAAATTAAAGAAAAGAAAAAAAGTGAAAAGAGATACAAAAAAGAAAATAAAAATTAAGAAGAAAAGATATATAAAAGCTGATTCCCACCTCCCTCCAGATATATAAACCATTTCAGAAATTTAACACATTCTCTGTTTCAATTTAAAAAAATCTTCTCGTGTCTCATCCTTATCATTAATCAAATTATTCAATTCTAGTCAGCAAAAGTTTATTAAGAGCTACTATAAACAGTAGGACAGATATTGTTTTACTAAATCAAATAAATTCATTTGTATCCGAACTTTTCATTTTCTCTAAAAACAGAAAAAAATAGTCTCTCCCCATTTATAAGCAGATCTTTGAAGCCCTATCATTCAGTCTTGATTAAAAAGAATTTCCATTACTAGCTACCCAAAACCTCCACACATATATTTTAACCCTTGTCAAATAAGTTCATTTTATATTTCTTCCAATTACTTTAAAAAGCTTGATCTTTAATCCCATCAAATAATTACCCACAAATTAATTTCTTCTTTTTCAGGAATAGCTTCAATAGTTTAACATGTCTTTTTGTAAATCCAAGATAATAAGAATTTTGAAATCATTCTTCTGATTTATTATTTCTATATTCTCTTTAGTTATTAAGAGTTGTGGTAGCACAGTGGTTAGAATGCAGTACTGCAGGCTACTTCTGCTGACTGTCGGTTGCCTGCAATTTGGCAGATTGAATCTCACCAGGCTCAAGGTTGACTCAGCCTTCCAGCCTTCTCAGGTGGGTAAAATGAGGACCCAGATTGTTGGGGGCAATATGCTGACTCTGTAAATCACTTAGAGAGGGCTGTAAAAACACTGAAGTGGTATATAAGTCTAAGTGCTAGTGCTAAATGCTATTAAGAGATCAACTGGTTTCAAGGGTAAATCCATTGTGGCATCCTTTACCATATCATTCTTGCAGTCTTGCATTTTAAAATCCATTTTTAAATCCACAGCATTTTTTCCCATATCATTCTTGTGGCTTGGCATTTTAAAAAAATCGATTTTCAAAACCACATGCAAATCAACTTTGCTCTCTATTTTATTTATCCAATAAAATCTGTTATTCTATATCCATTGTTATATATTCTTTTATAAAATTTTAAACACCCCAGAGAAAGTATTTTTTCAAATGCATCTAGCCTTTAACTTTCCAGAATCAACATCCTAGTCCCTTTATTAATCCTTAAATTTACATAAAATCTCTTTCATCAAGGGTATAAGGAAATTCTCCCAGAATGATGAAACTAGCCCTTCAGAAGGTTCTTAATAGCCAGAAAAATCAATAACAAGCACCTTCTTAAAGTAGTTAAGAGAGGAAGTGGGTGAACCCAGTGTTGTTTGACAGCACCAAATCTTGATTTAGGGGGGATGATTTTTCCTTGGAGATTGATATTTTACAATTACAATTACAATTATTTTACAATTATTTTACAATTAGGTTGTTCTGTCTCCCTCGGAATGTAATATAGATGTATTGTACCGAATATTAAGTTATTAAGGTACTACTTATAGGCATGTATGTTATTTGTTTTGTTGTTCTGTTTGTCATTTATCTGGTGTTTTGTCTTCTTTTTTAATGATAAATGTAAATAAAGATTATTTTTAAAAAAAGATATTTTACAATCTCTTCATGGATAGACTCTGCACAGAACAAACTTGTGGGTGATCCTAGTCATCTACTTGATCTCGGTTCCAAAGAACTGATCCATTCATCAATTCTTTGTCAAAGTCCTTGGCTCTAACATTATTTTTGTAGAAGTATGGACCATATTACTTAATGCTATGTTTTGCTTTATTTTTCCCATGTGCTACATTTGTGCTTTTATGCATGACTGATTGAGTGTTGCTTAGCTTTGACTGATATACAGTAAAGAACCATACTATAGAACTGTATATACATCTACTCAGAAGTAGATCATTTGTAAGATTAATGTTAAGAAGATTTCTTGTAAATTGTTTATATTGACAGAAGAGCATTATACAAAAGTTTCAAAAAATACATTCATATAAAATAGGAATTATCTTAAATTATGTAAATTTGGGATTTAAATCCCAAAATCCTATATGAAATATGGGATTTAAACAATTTATTGAAACCTAATTTATGACCAGCATATTATTCCTTAAATAATCATGCATGCAGTTTATCTCCAAATAATAATAGAACAAATAAGAAAGTCTGTCCTGTTTCCAAATAAACTGGGCTTTTCCTTTACTGCCTAGAATAATACAATATAAAACATTTCAGGGTATTTTATGTCTTATGTCTTTTCTGTTGCAGAAATTGAATCTGCTTAGCTAACTACACAATTCTAAAAGTATTTCTATCAAGGCTGACTTAATAGTTATTTAAATTACTTTTTGACTGAATGATAAGGTTATGTGCTCAGATCTTTTCAGAAGCATGATGTACAATGAACAGGAAAAGACCAATATTTTGATACAACAAAGAAAATAAATATGACTTAAATGTTGTATGTTTTGTTCAAAATCAAATGTAGGCTCATATGAACAGCAACATTTATTTAATACTTCATTTACAAAGTATTAAATATTGAATTTAATACTTTGAATTTCATTGTTTTAAAGTATGACATTAAACAAAAATATACGAGAAAAGTTGACAAAGAAGTTACTTCTAATGAAAGCCCCCCAGCTGCAAGACATCGACAACTTCCTACATGAGCTAGAAGTCAGATTTGAGGAGGTGGGGGAGGATCAGTATGCAGAGGATGAGCTTCAAAACCTAAAGCAAAGAGGGCGATCCATTAAGGAACACATCCATGAATTCAATAGTCATGGGTAAGCTATCCCCTTTGCTGGAACGCCTATTAGTTCACTTTTTCAGAACGAGCCTGGACAAGCAAATTGCCCAAGTAACCGCCTATCAGGACATTTCAAACTGATTCTCTGAGTGGTTCAGAGTAGCCATAAAAGTTTACTGTGGATTGCGTGCCAATGACATGCGAAAGCAACTGGATACCAAGGAGAGAGGACAACCAGACCAGAAGCCATCTGGCTGACAGGAGGTAGTGGCAGCACAGCTGATCCCAAGGCCAACCCTCCCACGAAGCCAGTTGAAATGCAGAGTGTTGTGCCCCAGCTACAGACCCCAAAGAACGCAGCACACACAAAGTCCGTACAAACCTTAATTTACTAATTAAAGAGCTTTCTTAGTAGTTGTTCAAATACAAGTACAATAAATCAGTCTTTTCTGAACAAGGGCTGTTAATTTAACTTCATTAACAGCTGACAAGAATTCAAAGAATAAAACTCAGTTCTGAGGCACAGTATTTCAGATAACCATAATCTTACTGTGGTTGGCAGAATGCCCAGAAGCAATTTGCAGGAAAACTGAGAAGAAACAAGAGCCAAATCAAACGTTTTCTGGAATCAAGACACACAGGAATTTGAACAAAGTTGTTTCCTGCAAATTGCATTAGTTGTCGTCCTTCCTTAATTAGGCTAGGGGAGTGGCCCAAGCCTTACTCTCGAGGAGACCTCCTCCTGAGCGGCCACTCCTGCCTTTTGGCAGCTCTGTGCGCTCGTGCATCAAGAAGAAGCTCCTCCTCTTCTTCCTCTTCACTTATGGGAGCTTCTGGAGGTTCTGAAGGTCCTGGCTGAATCCCCGCCTCTGGCACCACATCTTCTCCAGCCTCCTCATTGTCCAACTCAAATGCCAACTGCACAGGCTGCTGGCGCAGCACCACACCAACCTCCTCGCTGTCGGAATCAGCTACTAACTGCACAGGCCACTGATGGGCCACAACACAGAGGGATGGGCCACATTGCATCGAAACCCTGACCCCAGCTCTGAAACCCAAGCCAGAGCCATCACCCAGGGTGTGACCAGAACAAGGCCCCAGGTGTGCTGTTGACATATCCCAAAAAGCCATCCAGGCTGTAGAGGTCCATCCCCACTCAGCCGAAGTGGGGGACTCCAGCCAATGACAACCAATCACTGGATCCCTATGATAGTGAGGACGAAGGTGAAAACAACCTGATGGTGAGTGAACCAATCCACCCATTCACCTCCCAATATGCCGCATAGCCCCAAAAACAGGGACCCAGGGTACTTTTCAAGCCCTAATAGACTCAGGCTGCACTAGATGCTTGATTAACTTAACCATGGTCCTGAAACTGGGGATTAGAGTGAACAGACTGGCCCACCTGATCAGATTTGAACAGGTTGATGGGTCCCTATTATGGGGAGCCTACACCACCCACTTGACCGAACCAGTGAAGCTAGAGCTAGCAGACCACTGGGAAGCAATTCAATTTATAATAGCCCCCAGAATGACAGACACAATCATACTGGGGCTCTCTTGGCTAGAAAAGTGGGGCCCGATAATCTGGTGGCAAGGGGGTATCCAGAGACTGAGGATAGCAAGAGGACCCCAACTCCTTCCACACCAGCAAATGGAAGCATTGCCCATGCAGGAACCCCCCCCCCCCTGAAGGCCCCACCAGAACAATTGGAAGCCACCACCAACAAATCCACAGAGGTCAAACAGATCCCCAAAGAATATCAGGAGCTTGCGGAAGTGTTCAGCGAGGGGAAGTATGACATCCTACCCCCACACCACAAGATGGGGTGTGCCATCAAAATCATACCAGGGACAAAACTATCCAAGCCCAAACTATACGTCATGATGCCCCGGGAAATACAAGAAATTACAAATGCATACACAAAAATCTAACAAGGGGGTTCACCGAGACAGCCAAGCCACGGGTCACAGCCCCAGTCCTATTTAAAGGGGAAAAAATGGAACTCAGATTATGCGTGGATTTTAGTGGTATAAACTGTGTGTGTGTGTACACAACCTATACTCCCTCCCTCTCATGAACGAAATGCTTTTCCCTAGCCAAGGGAAAAGTCTTTACTAAATTAGACCTCAGAGAAGCATACTAGAGTCCACATCAGGGAGGGAGATGAATGGAAAACAGCATTCAACTGCCTCCTAGGGAGCTTCCAATTCAAAGTAATGCCTTTCAGAGAGGGCAGCTGACTTTGTGACAAAGCGGTGCAGATGAGCGGCTGCTCCGCAAAGTCCCGCTGATTTCTTCTATCACAGGGGCTCCACGGGGCCGAAAGTCATCCTGTAGGGGTGATGAAGGTGGAGGGAATGCTTTGGTGGTTGCGAGGAGAGTGCAGTCTCCTCGACTGACCCAAAAAAAACCCCTTGAACCGGCAGAAGAGAAGACGGCCATTATGGCTGAACCAAAGCCATGAAGACAGCTGAGATGGAAGAAAAGAAAGGAAAGATCCTGTAATAGTTTGCTTGGTCAGGGTAAGAATTCTTTTAGCTTTTGCCGTGGAATTTTCCCTAAAGTACCTCCTTTGGAAAGTGGGAGGTAAATAGCGGTGACTAAAGACCTGGAGCTACTGTCAGATTTCAAAAAGAAAAGAAATTGTAGGCAGAAGCAACTTTAAAATTAAAGGACAGATTGGATTGGTTAGCTCTTCAAAATTAAATTGTTTCAAAATTCTGGATTATACTATTACTACTACCTTGACTTGAAGAACTTTGGGAAATAATTGGAAAATATATATTATTCAGAGACATTTTATTTGCAGCAAAAGCAGAGGAAAAAAAGTAACAGTGACACCTGCTGGGCAAGGAAGGCAATATAGAGCTGGAAAAAGTGGATGAAGTGAAACTTGTTATGACTAGGGTAGATTGGCTGAAATACACTAAACACCTGAAACTGATTATAGTTGGTGCTTGGAGACAGACTGTGAAAACATTCAACCTTTAGAACCTTGAGAATTATAAATATGCTGGACAGCATGAGAGTGTGAAACAGCTTGGAGTTTTGAAACAAAGTGGAGACTGTTAAGGGGCTAATTAATGGAGTGATTGTGTGAACTGCTTGTGTGAACTGGTATAATATTGGCTATCTGGGTGTGACATAACTGGGACATAGGGATTTGGACAGATTACTGAGCAAAATTCTAAACCTATTAAAATAAGGCAAAATGAGACTGCAAGGGGAAATAAATGTTTTACTGAAAGGAATTTTATTGATGCTTCAAGGTACACAGGAAATGATGATAAGGAACCATAGAGAGATAAAAGAATTGATACATGATGTAGTTGTGAGGCCAGAAAATTATGACCAAAAGACATTGAACAACAAACATTGTTCAATGTTTCCTGAATATCTCAGGAAACAAAATAAAATAGAAAGAACTGAGGAAAGGACAGGGGAGGGAAAACGACAGATGATACAAAAAGATAAAAAAGAAGACACAGTCAAAGCTGAAATAGAAATGGTGAATTACACTTTAAGAGATCAAAAGTTAAAAGGGGATACACAGAAAGACACCCTGGAAGTGAGGAAAAGAGCATTGAAAGGCATATTGAAGGTTCAAAAGAATGAGGAAGCGGTAGAGATTGAAGAAATACTTAGATCAAACATGAATGAGATAAGAAGATACAAGATCCCATGGGAGGAGTATGAGAGATGGGCTAAGAAGTCAACAAGAGTTGAGATACGAAAACGGGCAAGAGAGAGGGATAAATGCAGAATACTGTTTAACATAGGAGCTATACCATTAAGAATTAGTAAAAATATAGAAATTAGAAATGGGGAAAAGATTAATTTTTTAAACTGGAAAGTATTCTTTAATAGAATACTTCCCAGATTAAAAAATTAATCTTTTATTAATTAATCTTGGGTAGGAAAATTAATCTTGGGTAGGAAATAGTAGCAGAAGTTGGAAATCTAGATATGTAAACAAGCTGAAGTAATTTGTTTAACTGAATAATGAATATTGAATAATAAACCCTAAGATTATTCAGAGGTTAATGGTTACAAATGTGATGTTTACTTCATGTTTATAATGATGTTTATAATGATATTATTATTAATGGATTATAAATAAAATTGAACAGAGGGCCTAATCAAATAATGCAAAATTCTCAACAAGGATAAGTGAAGATGAGGATGAATAGGTTTTGAGAATAATAGTCACAACTATTGTTTGTAGAAGATGCACTATCTGTATTCCACAGAGACTGCAGAGATTGTACCCAGACAGTATACTGTTATTGTGAATATAGAAATTTTATACATAACCAAGAAAATTATACAATAACAACAACATCAACAACAACAACAACAACAACAACAACAACAACAACGTAATGCCTTTCAGACTTCAGGGGGCTGTTGTGGCCCACCAGCTGCCAGCGGAGTTGACGGCAGACTCGGATGATGAGGAGGTTGGGGAGGAACATGGGCCAGCTCTGGAGTCTTGGGAAGGCTCTGATGGATGCTCTGCATCAGACGCAGAGATAGAATCAGGGCTGTCCGACATTTCTCAGCAACCAGAGACGCAGCTCTCTTTGGAGGCTGAGATAATTGGGGAGGAAGAACATCTGGGGCCTGTTCCAGATGCACATATGTGTAGAGCTGTTAGGAAAGGAGAACAACTGAGACCAAGGAGTCGACTTGGGAAGCAAGGCACACATGGACGCTGAATCTTTCCCACTGACCAGGATAAAGTAGGCTTTATGATTAGCCTTCTCTCTGGCTCTGCGGCCTGCTGGGGCCACACCCCTGTTGGTCCAGACTAGCTCTTTGCTGCATGATTTCCTGGGATTTTGTGACCACCTCAGGCTGATAACCAAGGACCCCATTAAGACTCAAACTGCTACCTGCTACCTGACACCTGAAAACCCTGAAGCAGGGCCGGTGCCCTCTACAGGAGTATATAAGCAAGTTTAGGTTGCTTAGACAAGATTTGGCCTGGAACAAGGCTGCTCTCATGGGTTATCAGAAGAGTTGCAGGACGAGCTGATTTGTGTCGACGTTCCTCCATACCTCAACACTCTGGTCTCTCTGTGTCTCCAGATTGACACTCAGTTGCAGTGATGGGGGAGTCACCGTGCCTCCCAGGACACCCGGGTGGTCCCAGTTGTGCATGAGACACTGGCTCCGTGAGAGGAGCCCATGGAATTAGGCACAGCCAGGACCCACTGGTCAATGACAGAGAAGAACAATGGTGTTCAGGGTAGTTAAGTTTCTATTGTGGGGAACCTGGGCACATGGCTGCCTCTTGCCCCAAGAAGCAATGAGGGGCGTTGACTACTGGGCCTGCCCAAGAGCCACAGAACATCCTGTCTGCAAATGCCCCAAACCCGACCTAGTGGAGGTGCTAGGTCAGGTGTGCACCAACACAGAACCATGCCCATAAGACATTGCCCCCAGACCGCCCTGGCACTTGATCCTGGCAGCATGACTGTTCCTGTCCAGCAGTTCACAGGCAATTCTGGTACATGCCCTGGTTGACTCAGGAGCCACCACAAACTTTATGGACACGGCATTTGTGGCCAAATATGCTGTTCCTCATTGCCCCGTGTACCCACCTCTGCTTGTGGAGACCATTGATGGCTGGGTTCTTCTGTCTGGGCCAATTAAGGCCGCCATGCAACCCTTGCGCCTGGTGATCAGCCCTCATGAGGAGGCCATCCAGTTTTATATCACCTCTGGCTTGTATTTCCCCAAGGTCTTGGGCTTGGCTTGGCTCCGGGCGCACAATTCGCAAATATACTGGTCCCAGAACCTAATCACCTTCCAAAGGTTGCAATGCATGGACTACACACACCAAGTCTGCGCAGGTCAGTTGCTGAATCCACCCGGGATGTCTCTGCCTTCTGACCTGGCAGACTTCACAGATGTCTTCAGTGAGCAAGAGGTGGACCACTTCCTCCCCACATCAGCCATATGACTGCCCCATCAATTTGCTTCTGGATGCCCCACTCCCAGTGGGGCATTTGTACTGTATGTCTGACTCTGAGTTGGCCGCGTTGTGGGACTTCCTGGACAAAAATATGGCTTGGGGTTTTATCCAGCCCTCATCGTTGCCAGGGTCTGCACCAGTATTGTTCATGAAAAAGACTGGAGACTTGAGGCTGTTGCGACTATCACAAATTGAACGCCATCACTGTGTGCAATTGGTATCCTCTGTCCCTCATTTTGAGAGGCTACCATCTTCACAAAATTGGACCTGTGGGGAGCCTATAATCTAGTTTGGATCCAGCCCAGGGATGAATGGAAGATGGCATTTGGCACCAGGTATGGACACTTTGAGTATAGCGTCATACCATTTGGGCTGACCATTGCCCGTGCCGTCTTCCAACATTTTTTGAATGACCTATTCAGGGACCTGTTAGATCAGTTTGTCATTATTTACCTAGATGACATCCTAATCTACTCTCCCTAGAACGGCTTGTACTTTGGCTGGGTCCATCTCTATGCCCTCATTTGACACTCGGTAGCCCATGTAGTCTTGCTGTGCACAGTGAAATTCGCATTTGACAGCTTGATGTACAGGTTTGCCGCCAGAAGTTTTTCCAGTACCTGGTGGACCAGGGGTATGTGGTCCTCCATGGTTTCTGTGTAAATGAGGATGTCGTTCAGGTAGACAAGGACCCCTTTATAGAGGTGCTCATGCAGCATCTCATTTGTTAACTGCATGAATGCTGGGGCCCCTGTTCTGACTCAGCCTTAGAAGAAACAAGAAATAGACTCCTTGTCACGAAAAACCGATATAGAGCAACCATCAGAGCCTTCCCCAGCCATTCTAGGCTGGCAGCCCCCTCACACCTGCAGACAGCTACAAAGCTTCCTAAGATTCACAAACTTGTTATGTGAACTATCAGCAGTCCAATTGGGTGAACCTCCTGCCTTTTGCTGAGGTCGCATACAATAATGCTGTTCACGGTAGCACAGGACTAACTCCGTTCAAAGCAGTGAGTGACATGGACTTTGTCCCATTGCCAGAATAATCAAGGGATTTCCCCTCCTCAGTCAGCTTGATAGACTGGCTGTCAAAGCTAAAAGCAGCATGGGAAAATGTCAAGAAAGTGCTAGCTAGCTATTAGAAACAGGCTGACAAACACCGAGTCCCACAATGGCCATTCCAGCTGATGGAAAAGGTCTACCTCTCCACAAAATACTTGAGGTTAAAGCTCCCCAGCAAGAAGCTGGGACCCAAGTTCATGGGGCTATTCTCCACAGTGAAGATTATCAACCTGGTCACAATTTCCCTGACTGCTAGGGAAGATACACCCAGTATAGCAGCCTCTTAAAACCCATGGTCGGGTCAACCCTGAGACCACTAACCCGTGAACCCCCAGACCCAATGATCATAGGGGGCCAAACTCATTATGAGGTGCAACACATTCTTGACTCAAAGTGGCACAGGAGACAGCTCCAATACTTAATCAAGTGGAAGGGCTGACAGCTACCCCTTATCAGAAGTGTCTTGGGTAAAGAGTAGAAACATCCAAGCTGACTGCCTCATAGCTAAATTCCATGAAGACAACCCAACAAAGCCTGGGGGGGCGGTCGCACCCCTAAAATCTATACCTGTACTCAAACTGTTTTTGCTTTGCACAGGTCGCCTTCAGGAACATGAATGTCAAACTGTTTTTGCTTTGCACAAGACATTCAGGGAACATGAATGTCAACTTGCGAAGCATTCCTGGCCTGCTCTTGAATTGCCATAGGCAGGGGGATGGAAAAACTGAGCCTCACAGCTGCATCAAGCAACTTGCATTTCAGTCAAAATGAAGCACATTCCAGTGGCAATGTCACGGTCATCTCCAGGGGCCGGAGGGAATGACTTCTACAACCTGTGAAATTGCTTTCTTGCGGAATGTGACTGATGACACACCCTGGGGGGAGGGGGAAACAGGGTCAGAGCCAAAATCTGAATTAAGTGAGGTCAAAGTCAGCTTCACTTGGATTGTACCGACATGAAGCTCCTAATAAATAACTGGATTTCTTTTGAAGCTTGGCTTGTGGCTCATGAATTAATTAGGACATCAGTTAGAACCCTGACAGCTATTACATCAGACTGAGGAATATTCTTAATAGCCTTCTGTTCTTTGTTGCATGAATAGAAGGTCAATTTATTTGGCATAGATTGGGAAACCCAATTGT
This sequence comes from Arizona elegans, assembly GCA_022577455.1. Taxonomy (NCBI): domain Eukaryota; kingdom Metazoa; phylum Chordata; class Lepidosauria; order Squamata; family Colubridae; genus Arizona; species Arizona elegans. Next base: position 41,871,858 of record JAKOOJ010000006.1, read on the forward strand.
GAATAATATTATACTGTATGTATTGCAGTGGTGGTATTCAGCCAGTTCTATTCAGTTTGGGTGAACTGGTGGCGGCTGTGGGAGGCTCCACCCCCCCGCCCGGACATCATCACATCCTGTTTTTGATGCTCTGTGCATGCGCAGAGGTGTTGTGCATGCGCATAGATGTTGTGCATGTGCAGAGGTGTTGCGCATGTGCAGAGATGTTGTGCACGAGCAAAGCGAGCACTCGCGTGCGCCCACATAAGCAAACCAGTAGCGAAGGTAAGTCAATACTACACCTGATGTATTGCTGACAATAAGCATTGTATAAGGGTTTTTTTAAATAGTTTTAAGTTCTGAGAACATCACAACCATCAGCCTTCCCCTGCTACAATGTGCATATTCATTCTAATTAAGAACAGATCTTTCTTCCTCCCTCCCTCCCTCCCTCCCCCCCTCCCTCCCTCCATTTCTCTATGCTCATAAGAATGGATAATCTTATGGAACACCATAAATGGCACATTTATTGGTAGTACAGTGGTTTAATGCACCCTGTTATTAACACAGCTGCCTGCAATTTCTGCAGGTTCGATCCTTACCAGGCTCAAGGTTGACTCAGCCTTCCATCCTTTCTAAGGTAGGTTAAATGAGGACCCAGTTTGTGGGGGCAATAAGCTGACTTTGTATAAATATACAAAAATATGAAGGCTATTGCTTAATGCATTGTAAGCCACCCTGAGTCTCCGGAGAAGGGCGGCATATAAATCAATATATATATATATATATATATATATATATATATATATATATATATATATATATATATATATATATATATACATACATACACACACACACACACACACACACGCACGCACACACACACACACGAGCTGAAGCAGTAAATAAAGCAAATGTAGGCTATTTTCTGACTGACTTCATTTTTTCAAAATATGCTCTCTTGAGAAATCTAGAGTTGGATCTCTGTAACCACAGAATGTGTATTTGTGTCAGATCCATGAATCTGCCATTCTTCAGGGGAAGCAGGGGATCCTTAGTTATGTTTATACTTTATTGCTTTTTCTCTTATGTATCCCATATCCCGTAGTCTATTGATTTATGACCTTTAGCCTGGTGCCTAACATCCTGGCATTTTCTCACCTTTTGGGGAATGTAAGGGGAGGGAGGGCCATATGGGTTGTATCATTCGGAAGCCAACAAAGGATGACCTTGAGAATGTTTTCTTATCACTTTCTCAGAGCGGCCGGTACAATAACATTTTCACACCTGAGGAGGCATGGTCAATGTCCTGGCAGTAAGACAGACTCCTTGGTTGCTCCCAAGGAGTTGTCGATATCCCCACTGTCCTCGGGTCCTCGGTGACCTAAGTCATCCTATACGGACGACAAACAAGAGGAGCATGTACCGGTCAACATAGATAGATCGCAATCTCTCTGGAAAGACCGGAAGAAGCTCCTCGAATCGGACAGGGTGGAAAGTGACCTGGAAGTCGATAAAAAGCTACGAAGAGGAAGCAAAGAGACAGCCTGTGACATTGAGGTGAGGATTTTTAAGATCTTTTTTACTATTTTTTGAGAGTTTGTTTTCTTGATCCATCTGAAAGATTGATTGGCTGAGCGAGGAGTGGGAGCAGGTGTGTATCCGCACTCACATCTGGATACTTTAGCAGCAAGGAAGGCGGAAGAAAGAAAGGCGGAAGAAAGAAAGAAGGCAGAAGGTGGAAGAAAGAAAAAAGACTTGGAGATTTGAAATTGGCTTAAAAATGGATTTGGATACTAAGATTTTGACTGAACTGAATGAACGATACTTTGTTTATGAATGGACAGAAGAGAAAGTGATTGGCGAAACTTTGTAGCAACTGTAAACAGACTACAGTACAGACTCAATACTAAAAGTTAACTTGCAGTGCCATCTAGCAGCAGAAGGAAAAAAGACATATATTTCTGAAGAAACTATGAGAACTGACCTTAACATTTTGAATAGAAAATAATAGAACAGCTGTGAAGATTAGACTGAAACTTGCTTTTGAACTTTGAACTTTTTTATTTTGAATTTTCGGATTGTCTGATTTTTCGGATTTCTATTTTTTTATTACCTCTTATTTTTTTGATTGACTAGTTTTACATTTTGAGAATTGCTGGTGGAAAAAGGCTTTAGATTCACTCCTTTTTTTTTTCTTTCTCTCTATATATTTAGAGGGTTTTTTTCTTTTTTTCCTTTTTCACTGGATTTAATGGAATTGGATTTTAAAATATTTTCCCCTTGGATTAAGACTTTTTTTTTTTTTTAAATTTGATTTATATGCCGCCCTTCTCCGAAGACTCAGGGCAGCTTACAATGTGCTCAGCAATAGCCTTCATCCTTTTGTATATTTATACAAAGTCAGCTTATTGCCCCCACAACTGGGTCCTCATTTCACCTACCTTAGAAAGGATGGAAGGCTGAGTCAACCTTGAGCCTTGGCGAGATTCGAACCCTGCAGTAATTGCAGGCAGCTGGTCTTAATAACCAGCTTAATAACAGGGTGCCTTAAACCCCTGTACTACCAAGGCTCTTTTTCTTGACTTTTGACTTGAAGAGTCAAAAGAAACCTTTTTAAATTTATTTTGTTTCTTGTTGTTTTTTATTATCTTCTCTTTTTTCTTTCTTTTTCTTCTTTTTATCAAACCCACTTGTTTTGGATTTTTGATTGTATTTTGACAAGAGGAGTTCTTTAAACTTTTGGAGGGTGGAGATTGTTGGAAATTTTGTTCTTTTTCTCATTTTTTCGGTTTTTTTTCTTTTTGTCTTTTCTTTTTTTCCTCTCCACATTACTTTATTTTATTTTAACTAATTCAACAATCGGTTGAATTAGATATTTGGATTACAAATAAACTGCAAGTAGAGCATAAAGTATTTGAGAAGAGGAGAAATGAAGAAATTTGCACAGCCAGTGTCAGCCTCCGCTTTGACTGCTTCAGCTGCCATAAGAAATGGGGGGGGGAACAGTCAGGGGGGCGAGCGGGGGAAGAGCACAGGAGGTCTTTCCAAGAAACGAAACCTATTCTCTAAAGGAGCCGTTAGACCAACCGTCACACATTCCTGATGGATGACGTTGCCAGACATGATTCCACCTGACCTTTGGGAGACCTTTGGATTAGATGATGGACGATGAACACGGGGGGGGGGGGGTGCTATCTAGATGCTATTTCACGTGTTTTGCTCACTTCCAGCTTTACCTGGGTTGCGATCATTTCAAATTCAGTAAAAGTACTAATCTCTATAAAATATGGAGTTTGGGTCTTTCTTTCCTGGATTTTGAAGGAAGCATACCTGACATTAAGCTGGAAGTCACTCCAGTTATCCCGGGGGAAAAAAAAAACCCGAGGAGACTGAAATCCAAATTATGTCAGACCAAGGGAGTGAAGAAGACCAGATGGGAGCAGCGAGTTCCGCAGCAGCTACCCTCCAAGTGGAGGGAGAGAGTGCAGAATGGTTGAAAAAACTCCGGCTGGACCCTGAAGAAGCCAGATGGTCGAAAGGAGTTGGGAGATTGCCAGACTGGAGGGAGACCCCCCCGGGGGGTGACCAGCTCCAGACTCCATAAGAAAGAGGCAGTATGGATGCAGGAACAAAAGGAACGTCTCATGATGGCACAAGCCTTGCAACTTATCTGTGATGTGGAAGAGAGCAGGAAAAGCTGGGAGAGCCATGAATCTTTTGGGTTTCCTGTGGAGAAGGGATGAGAAGACCCCAGGGGGGAGCCAGAAGAAATAGCCTGTGGGGGAGAGGAATAAACTGAGGAAAGAACATCCCAGGCTTCTGCAGCTCAAGGGAGGGATGCAGCCGGCCAGGGACTCCCAGCCTTGCAGCCCCCCCCCCCCCCCCGCAGACGTAAAAAGCCAAAAATCCCCCCCCCTACCTGGGAAATATGATGGAAATCTGAAAACCTTGGGGTTTTTCCTGAACCAAGTGTGGAACCACATGCAGGACTGGGGGGAAGACTACGTATCAGATGCCGCCCGAGTGAGATGTGTAACGAACTCCTTAGAGGGATTAGCAGCTGAATGGATGGTGGTTCTCCACAATGACAACTCCCCCTTACTGACAAATTACAACCAGTTCATGCGGGCCCTTAGAAGGCGGTTTGAAGACCACTTAGCTGAACGTAAGGCGAGACTCAGGATGAAGGGAATCCAGCAGGGCCGGAGGCCTGTGGCAGAGTATATCCAAGAGTTTCGCGAGCTGGCACCCTATATGACAGGGTGGTCAGAAATGGCTCTATTGGAGAGCTTCAAAGATGGGCTGAATGAAGAGATATATCAAGACTGCAGAAGTATGTGGGTCCCCAAAGACTTGCAGAGGTGGTACATAGTAGCTGAGGATGTGGAGATCGAATTGACCCGAAGCCAACTCCGAGGAGAGCGTACGGGGGATCAGTCATCTTCCTTCCACCGTAAGGGAGCACCCAAGATGACGGGGGGGGGGGGGGAGAGCAGAATTCAAACCCAAATCAAAGCCCTTCACCTGTTTCAAATGTGGGAAGGAAGGACACCGAGCTGCCAAATGCTTCTCCAAACCAGTGCCAAAAGTTGCCGACCCCGGGCCCAAGAAAGGCAACAAAATACCCACCAAGACCCGCGGCACCACCCTGAAAGGAGAAGTCATTGAGTTCGCTCCCCGAAACCAGCGTGAGTTGGGAACTCTGACCAACCATGACGACAGCGAGACGGACTCTGACTCCAACACTGACGATTGGGTGAGTCACACAGAAGAACCCCTACTAATCCCCATAGAAGTAAGGGTGCCATCCACAAGGACCCATGCCCAAATGTTAGCCCTGTTGGACTCGGGGTGCACCAGATGCATAATTAGCCCCCAAGTGGTGGAGGAAATGGGACTAAGACTAAAAACGCTAAAAAGACCCATTGCGTTCTGTCAGTTAGACGGATCGATTGCAGGAGGGGGCCCAGCTAGTTTTATGACCGAACCCCTTGAATTGCAGTTGGGAGATCATGTAGAGAATCTCAGATTTATTGTGGCCCCTGGCATGGAAAGACCCCTTATACTTGGACTGCCCTGGCTTTGAAAATGGAACCCATGGGTAAATTGGAAGACGGGGGTCTTGCGCATCCACACGGCAAAACCGAACCCAGAGAAGGAAAATTTACCCTTGAAGGATGATATAAAACTGGAAAGGGCGGAAGTAGCAATAGACTATACAGGACAGGAGAAGATTCCAAAAGAATATTGGGACCTCGGGGAAGTTTTTAGTGAAAGGGCCTCAGACGCGCTGCCTCCCAACCGGGCTACCGACTGCACCATTGAAATACTCCCTGGGGTGAAGCTTCCCAAACCAAAAATCTACCCCATGACCCCTCGAAAATTAGGGGGATTGCGAAGTTTTATTGACAAGAACCTAGAACGGGGATTCATCGAACAAGCCAAACTCAAGGTGGCAGCGCCAGTGATGTTCCGCGAAAAGAAAGATGGCTCCTTCCGTTTTGTGATCGACTATAGAAATATAAACACTATTTGCATGGAAAATGTTTACCCCCTCCCACTCATGAAGGACATGTTAGCCCATTTAGGAAAGGGAAAGTTCTTCACCAAACTTGATTTAACAGAAGCGTACTACCGAGTGAGAATTAAAGAGGGGGATGAATGGAAAACAGCATTTAATTGCCCACTGGGATGTTTCCAGTTCAGAGTACTCCCTTTTGGGTTACAGGGAGCTCCTGCTGTATTCATGCAGTTGATCAACGAAGTATTGCATGAGCATCTGTATAAGGGGGTGCTGGTCGACTTGGATGACATTCTTATCTATTCTGAGAACATGGCCGACCATGTCAAATTGGTGCGAACTGTCCTGAAAAAACTCAGGGCTGCTGAACTATATGCCAAACTTTCTAAATGTGAATTCCACCAAGACAAGATTGACTATCTTGGATATCGCATATCGCATGAGGGGATAGAGATGGACCCTGAGAAGGTTCGTGCAGTATTGGAATGGGCCGCACCACGCACCCGCAAACAATTACAGAGCTTCCTGGGGTTTGCTAATTTTTATAGACAATTTATCCCCTTGTTTGCAAAAATTGCACTGCCAATTACAGACCTTCTAAAAACAAAAGGTGAAGTAAAACCCAGACCCTCAAAACCACTCGAATGGACTCGAATGGACTGTCAAGCCGCCTTCGAAAAATTGAAACGGCTGTTTGCAGCTGAAGCAGTACTCAAACACCCAGACATGGAACAGCCTTTTGTAGTACAAGCTGATGCCAGCGACGTAGCTGTGGGAGCAATACTCTTGCAAAAGAATGCAAAAGGGGAACTACAACCTTGTGCCTACACGTCCCGTAAACTCTCAGAAATGGAAAGGAGATGGGCCATATGGGAGAAGGAGGCTTTCGCAGTGAGATGGGCGCTGTTAACCTGGAGACAATTTTTAGAAGGAGCGAAACACCCTTTCAAAGTTTGGACTGATCACAAAAATTTAGAGGCATTAAAAACACCACGTAAATTGTCCCCAAAGCAAGCTCGTTGGGCCCAACATTTCAATCGTTTCAATTTCACTCTATGTTACCTTCCTGGTGGAAAGAACTTCATGGCAGACACACTTTCCAGATTGCCTCAGTACAACAGCATCAAAAAGGAGGTGGTTCAGCCTATTATCCCCTCGACACAATTGGCAGTACCAGTGACTACCAGAGCACAGGCAAAAGCCGAGCCAGAACTCACGGGAGACTTGCTGAAAAAATTGCGAGAAGCTCTGGAAACTGACGAGTGGTTTAAGAACCACTCAAATGAATGTACACTCCGTGATGGACTACCTTGGATTGGGGCGAAATTGTATGTTCCGGCCAAATTAAGAGTAACAATATTGCAATATGCCCATGATGCCAAGGCAGCAGGACACTTTGCATTTGTAAAAACTCTACATTTGGTTAAGAGACAATTTTGATGGCCTGCACTCAAGAAGGATATAGAGCGTATGTGGCTAGCTGTCCAGTGTGCGCCTTGGCTAAAAGACCTCCAGGGAAGCCACCTGGATTATTTCAAAGTGTGGCTAGACCGAATGCCCCGTGGAAGGAAATATCCATGGATTTTATTGTAGACCTGCCAGAGAGTGAAGGATGTACTGTCATTTGGGTGGTGACGGATTTGTTTTCCAAACAAGTACATTTCATCCCTTGCTCAAAGATCCCTTCAGCAAAAACCCTTGCAAAACTGTTTATTCATCAGATTTACCGACTACATGGAACTCCAAAAAGAATAATCTCGGACAGGGGTGTACAGTTTACTTCCAACTTCTGGAAGGAGTTTTTGAGCTTGATAGGCTCCGCCCAAGGGCTAAGTTCCAGTCACCACCCCCAAACAAATGGGGCTTGTGAAAGGACCAATGGGATTTTAGAACAATACCTGAGATGTTATGTAAATTACCAACAAGACAATTGGGTAGACTTATTACCATTTGCAGAAGTGGCATATAATAATTTCATACACAGTAGCACCGGTTTCACTCCGTTTAAGATTGCATCGGGCCAAGATTTCGTACCAATCCCTGAACTGCCACAAGATGATCCCCAAAACCCTTCTTTGATGGACTGGATTGAACAATTAAAGAGCACTTGGGCAGTAACTCAAAAAGCATTAGATGAGGCACACCGAGCCCATAAGGCACAAGCCGATAAGAAAAGGTCCCCAGCACACGTCTATAAAGTGGGTGATAAAGTCTACCTCTCCACTAAATACTTACAAACTTCCCAAAAGTCAAAAAAGCTTGGTCCCAAGTATGTGGGTCCATTTCGTGTGATTAGATTGGTTAATCCAGTAACAGTGGAATTAGAGTTGCCAAAAACGCTGAGATGCATACACCCTGTATTCCATGTTAGTTCGTTAAAACCTGAACACCTGTCTCCGCTAAGGGCTAACCAAAGCTCCCCCCCAGTTCCCATACTCATAGAGGGGGAGCAACATTTTGAAGTTAAAGAAATCTTAGACTCTAGGAAACACCATGGTAAAGTGCAATATCTGGTGGCCTGGAAACATTTCCCTTTGTCTCAAGCTGAAAGGGTAAATAAACGGGATGTCCGGGCTCCAAAGAAAGTACAGCAATTCTATACAAAATACCCAGATAAACCTTAATTCCTGTATATATTTTGTTTCCTCTTTCTCTTCCTTCCTTCTATCTAGGACTAACGTCCCTTCTGCAGAGGGGCCGAATGTCAGCCTCCGCTTTGACTGCTTCAGCTGCCATAAGAAATGGGGGGGGAAACAGTCAGGGGGCGAGCGGGGGAAGAGCGCAGGAGGTGTCTTTCCAAGAAACGAAACCTATTCTCCAAAGGAGCCTTTAGACCAACCGTCACACATTCTTGATGGATGACGTTGCCAGACGTGATTCCACCTGATCTTTGGGAGACCTTTGGATTGGATGATGGACGATGAACACCGGGGGGGGGGAATGATGCTATCTAGATGCTATTTCGCGCGTTTTGCTCACTTCCAGCTTTACCTGGGTTGCGATCATTTCAAATTCAGTAAAAGTACTAATCTCTATAAAATATGGAGTTTGGGTCTTTCTTTCCTGGATTTTGAAGGAAGCATACCTGACAGCCAGCACCAAGCCCCTCTGCGCCAAAAAAGCAGAAAAATCCAGAGATGATGGAATTACAAAATTTTATGTAATCACTTCATGATGATATAAAATAGGAATTAAAAGAAATGAAAGAAATGATGGGGAGAAAGGAGGAGAGGATTCAGAAAGTAGAAGAAAAAATAGAAATGACAGAAAAAAAGTTGAGGAGCTGGAAGAGAAATTGGTTTCAACTGACAGGTCACAAGAAAAAACAATTATCCTGTTGCAGATGGAGCGTTCTGACTTCTACTTAAGATTTCAAAACATAGAGGAAGGAAAGGGGGAAAATTTACCTGAAGTAATTGCCAAGGTTCTGGCTGAGGCTTTGGAACAACCCAAGGAAGAGATATTAAACAAGGCTGATGAAGCATTTAGAGTCTACACTAGATATGCAATTTTTTTAAATTTGATTTATATGCCACCCTTCTCCGGAGACTCAGGGCGGTTTACAATGTGCTAAGCAATAGCCTTCATCCTTTTTGTATATTTATACAAAGTCATCTTATTGCCCCCACAACTGGGTCCTCAATTTACCTACCTTAGAAAGGATGGAAGGCTGAGTCAACCTTGAGCCTGGCGAGATTCGAACCTACAGTAATTGCAGGCAGCTGGTCTTAATAACAGGGTGCATTAGACCACTGTACTACCAAGGCTCTATGCAATAAGGAATAAACTCCCAAGAGAAGTGCATATAAGATTTACAAAGAGGGCAAAGAAAACAGAGATATTTCAAGCGGCAAGAATCACAACATTGAAATACAAAGATAAAGAACTTGTGGCATTTTTTTAAAAATTTGATTTATATGCCACCCTTCTCCGGAGACTCAGGGCGGCTTATAATGTATTAAGCAATAGCCTTCATACTTTTGTATATTTATACAAAGTCAGCTTATTGCCCCCACAAACTGGGTCCTCAATTTACCTACCTTAGAAAGGATGGAAGGCTGAATCAACCTTGAGCCTGGTGAGATTCAAACTTACAGTAATTGCAGACAGCTGGTGTTAATCACAATGCTATCAGTCTGCTGAGCCACCAGGCCCTACCTTCTAGGTATTAAGACAAATACCTAGAAGAGTTAGAGATTTGAGGAGAGAGTATCAATTCCTAAAGAAATTCTTAATATACAAACGAGTGAGTTTTAGATAGCTAATTCCTGAAGGAATTATGGTGACATGGCAAGAACAATGATATAGATTGGATACACTTGAAAAAGCAAAATTATTTTATCAGCAATTCTGTGGACCATTGGAGGAAGATTTGGGAGCTGTAAGAGAGAGAGGAAGAGAAAGATAAAGAGGAAAAAGCAAAAGTGGAAAGAGCGTTAAGAGAGGGAGCCAGAGCCAACGACTCAATGGAACAAAGAGAGACAAGAGTGATGAAATTAAAAACTAGTAATACGTAAAAATGGAAGAAGAAATTAAAGCAATTCCTTAAATGTAAATGGACTGAATGTGGCAATAAAAAGAAATAGAACATTGGCAAAATTAAATACTTTGAAGATGAGCATTATATGTTTACAAGAAGTACATATTAGAAAACAATATTTAAAATTGTTACACTATCCAAAATTAGGATTCTTATTTACATCATTGGCAATCAAAGTAAAAGAGGTGTGGTATTGTACATTAAAAGAAAATTAGAACCCAAATTAATTTTTGAAGAAGAGGATTTTGATGGTGGAAATAAAAATGAACTTTAAACAAATACTTTTGATAGCATTATATGCACCGAATGAAAAACAAGAAGAATTTTATTAGAAACTACACAAGAAAATTATAGAGTTGGATTATGAAAATATATGTATAATGGGAGATTTCAATGCGATAATAGATGCAGGCTTGGACAATAAAACAATGAAGGTAAATAAAAAGCCTAGAAGTACACTGCCGAAATCATTTTTCACAATGATAGAAGAATTAAGTATTCAAGATATTTGGAGACAAAAACACTTGAAAGAGAGACAATACACTTTCTATTCAAATAGACACACATCATGGTCAAGGATAGATATGATATGGATGTCAACGGGACTTACAGAGACTGTGCAAGACATAAATATTGGTTCTAATATATGGACTGATCACAGCCCAATTACAATAATATGGAAAGGTCAAAAGAAAAAGACAAGGTGGACATTGAATACAACAATTTTAAATAAAAAAGAGTTTCAAGAGTTTGCAGAAAAATAATTGGAAGTATTTTTTAAAAAATAAACAAGAAAGAGGCTACATCACTTCAAAATTTATGGGATACAATGAAAGCATATATCAGAGGCCTAGCAATAACGTACTTGGGAAAAAAGAACAAAACGAAATGGCAGAAACAGGGAAGATTAGAAGAGGACTATAAGAAATTGGAAAAAGAATTTCAGAAAGATATCTTAAATAAAAAAATTAAGGAATTGATGGAATTGAAAAAAACATGAAATAAATTTGAATGAATAAGAAGCATTAGCAAATAAATTGAGAACAACCAAAGAGAATTTTTTTGAAAATGCAAACAAACCCAGAAGATGTCTATTCTATAAGTTAAGAAAAGAGAGGGAGAAAAAAATAATAAAATTTTTATAAGATGGAGAAGGGAAACTACAATATAGAATTGAAGATAAAAAGAAAATAACTCAAAAATATTATGAGCAACTCTACTCTCAAGAGAAGATTCCAGAGGAAGAGATAGTAAGCTATTTGGAAAAATCAGATTTGACTAAAATATCAGAACAATACAAAGGAATGCTAAAAGTAAGAATAACAATGATGGAAGTAACAGAAGTAATAAAAAGATAAAAAAGTGGGAAAGCACCAGGACCAGATGCTTTACCAGTGGAGTTATTGCAATAGATCATCAGTAATATAATGTTGGACTTATTTAGCGATTTATTAATAAAGGCAAAAATGCCAGATTCATGGAAGGAGGCATATGTAACGCTTATACCTAAAGAAGATACTGATTTACAATTAATAAAAAATTATAGACTGATTGTCACTGCGTTTTTTTATTTACCAGCTGAGCTCTCATTTCTGGACTATCAGACTTTCCGTAGCTTGCCAAGAACCCTTATCAGTAAGCTACGTGTATCCGCATTCCATTCCTTCACACTTTTTCCTTTGTTCTCTTACCAAGAAAGGTCCAACTGCTGAGAAGCAGCCGGCACGAACTTTTATTCAAAATGTAACTTATTAGATCAGTTAGGTGTTTTATTTTTTTTATAACAAATAAATGAGTTTTCTTAGAAGAAATATCTTCGGGTTTTGTTTTCTTAAAGTATACTTGCAAGGAAAGGTCTCGATCCACCCCTTGTAATCAAGGTGCGATTATCCCAAAGGCAGAATGGGATTAATCAGCACCCTGACATCTGGTAGCCAGAGGATGGTCGAAATTATGGCTTTTTCCTTGCTCGTTATTTTGATAAGACTTCTAGGCTAATTAGTCAGATATTTTTTTTGCGACCAAGGAATGCTAACTAATTATCTGCTAAGATGCTGAAACAGAAGAAAAAGGGAAAAATGAAACTCAGCGCATTCCCTATTAATGATTTCAACCTCTCCTACGAAGAAGAGGCAGAAAGGAGGATTTCAAACTTCCAGCCCCTTGCTACAGCCACACGCCTGGAACTAGAAGCCGTGGAAGCTGTGGGAGAAGAAACAGACCAAATGCTCTTAAAAAGGCATCAGGAGAGAGATAAGAGAGAAACTGCTTTTGAAGATAACGTGCTACAACTGAGGTCAGTAGCGTCTCCATCTGAATATGCATGCTCTCAAACAGTCCTCCCAGAGCCTTCTGATTTTGTAACACTTGGTGCAGAGCCAGATTCTCCACAAATGGCAAAGCCTTTTTACTCCCACACAGAGAGAGAAATAATTCATTATTCTCCTTGCACCCTTGAACTCACCCTGGATGAGCTGGCTATGAAAGCCTATCATGACCATATAAAATTCTATGAACAGGAGCTATCCCAGACAAAAATGGCTTTATCTATGCTTGAGCAAGATAAGGGAGAATCTTGTGGCTTCAAAATCTCTAAAAGCTCCATTTTGGCTTCTTCTTCAGAGCCAAAGACACTCCCCCTGGTGGATTTTGTGTCAGGCCAATCAGAACAGACAGCAGTGCACACGTCACATGTCTTACATAATCACTCCTACTCTAAAGTTCCAAGTGCCAAGTATGCAGAGAGATTAGCTGAGCTGCCCGAAACTAAAGGTGCAGCACCATCTGCTGGCGAAAGTAATTTACTAGAGAAAGCTGCAATGCCACAAGTGTCTCCACAGGCCCAAACTCAAGCACCCCCTGGTGGTGCTGGTGTCCTTTTAGATGGAACACAACAACACTTAATGCAGCAAAGGCAAATGACTGCGTCTCCAGCAAGTCATGTCAATATTGCAGCTCAAATGCCACAGCAACCACAAATGCATGCACATGTGCCTCCAGCTGTACAACGAGGGCCAGCTCCTGGTCCACCTCCAGCACAACAAGTGCCTTTACTTCCACAGCCAGCCTACCAAATGCACATTCCTCAACAGGCATTTTCTGTTGCTCCACTAGCTGGTGAGTCAAAATTAAAGATGTCAGGACAGAATTATAAGGCCTGGGTCAGTGAGATTGGATTGCTACTTCATAGAGAAGGCACTCACTGTATGATTTTTAATCCGCCTGCTCAGCCATGGTCTCCTGCAATAAGAGATTTAGAAATTAAAGCTTGCACAACATTATTGATGTCCATGGATACTGAACTGCAGGTTACATTTTTGCCTGATGCAATAGCCCAACAAATTTGGGCCCAATTGGAAAATTGCTACAGGCCTGTCTCAATTGAATCTTCATGTTTGCTCATGTCTGAATTCCATGGTTCGAGATTGAAACCTGGTGAACAAATTGGAGGACATTTGACCAAACTGAAAGGAATCAGAAGAGAATTGAGAGAAAGAGGCTATAATATTGAAGATATTCAAATGATCAGCATTATTATTAATTCTTTGAATTATGAATGGAAAGATGCCATTACAAATATTAACCAAGCCCCTATTGCTCAACGCACAGTGAACAATGTATGCAGAGTTTTAATTGAAGAGGAAGCACTCATGTTAGCCACTCCACACTTGAGAGGACCACCCACATCAAGAGCTCCAGCTAGGCACCCCTTCCAAGGAAGGACCTATGCTCCAAGGATGCCAAGATGCTACATTTCTAATCGTGTGGGACATGCCACCCGGGATTGTCCCCAACGAGTTCCAGCTCCCGTCACGTACCAGCCCAGAGGAACAGACTCCAGAGGCAGAGGCAGAGGCAGAAGACAAGGTGGTCGTGGTCCCCGGCGTGATCCACAAACTCCACTCGCCACATTGGCTTTAACCAATGATCCACAACCTCAACCAGAGTACGACAGACGACTCCTGTGGACTTTGGACAGTGGTGCAGCTTTGCATGTTACCTACAGAAAGGAACTCTTTACAGAGATGCACGAGCCTGAACCTGAACTACGTGAACTTTATTCTTTTTCCAATCATCCTTGTCAGGTCAAAGGAAAAGGAACTGTTTATGTTGAAGAGCTCGATGCATTCATTCCTGATGTTTATTACATACCAACAGCAACCAGTAATTTGCTTAGTCAGCGTCACTTGTCTAGAATGTTAAAATTCCAGGTTCACCACCTTGAAAATGCAAGTTATATAGTTAAAGATGGAGATATTGTTGCTGGAACCATATTAATTGGTGGTGTTTATTACTTAAAGCCAAAGCCTAAACCTAAACAAACCTAAACAAAGCCTAAACAAACACAGGCAAGTATACAAACTCCAAAAAGGGAGAGCACAGGCCCAGAGAGAGATGCTCCAGAGAGAGATCCTGTTACTGCTCCAAAGGCTCCTAAAGCCAACAAAAAGAAATTTGGGAAACAGTTTGCCCAGAGCAAGCCTGAGGTTCCTCATAAAACTGTTAATGTTGAGAATTCACTAACTGGTAAACCTAAATGGCATAGAAGATTGGGGCATGCCAGTTTCCGTGATCTTAGGAAGATGCCGGAGTTCACAAAAGGTTTGGATCTAAAGGGGCGTAAGGTGTTTTTGGATTGTGCTGTCTGCAAAAAGGCCAAATCCAAAGCAGCAGCCATTCCCAAACGCGCTACACGCCTGTCAACATGCATTTTTGATTTGGTTCACACTGACATAGTTGGTCCTTTTCCACCATCATTTGGTGGTAGAAAATATTTTCTAACAATTGTTGATAATTACTCTAGATATGGATATGTATATCCTATGAAAGAAAAATCTGAGACTTTTCAGATCTTTAAAGACTTTGCAGCCCTTGTTTCTACCCAACACCAAGTTCGCATTGCCAGATTCCAGAGTGATCGTGGTGCTGAATTCATGTCTCAGCATTTCCAGGACTGGATGTGTAAGAATGGAATTCTTCATCAGACGTCGGCTCCTTACACACCGGCTCACAACGGAGGGGTACTGCAAACCATGATGCGCTGTCTCCTAGAAGATGCCAACCTTGATATGATATACTGGGGTGAAGCTATAAAATATGCAAATTACATTGTCAACCATACTTGGAGCAGTGTAATAAATCAGACTCCTTTCTTCATGTTGTATGGCTACAAGCCCGATCTTAAAAACATCCATATTTTTGGTTCATGTGCTATGGTGAACATTCTCTTAGCTCAAAGAAGAAAAGGAAGTCCAGCAGCAAAGAGACTGAGATTTATGGGTATTGATGATAACTCAAAATGGAGCAAATTTATTGACTCTAAACATATAATTGTGATTTCCCAATCTGCTAATTTTGAGGAAGATGTTGACTGGTCCAGGATTCATTCCAATGATCCTGGAGTTTATTTTCCCAGAGATGATATTGCTGATGCCACGCAGATTGATGATCAAGATTCCACTGGTTCTTCTCAACCCGATGTTCCATCTTCGCAAGCCGCGGATGCTGACGCTAGCGACGAATGTGAGGATGAGGACGAAGCAGAAGAAGACTGGACTGTTGTTCCGAGACATTCCAAGAGGGCCACAAAAGGAATCCCTCCACAATGATATTCTTGGCAACTGACAAAAGCACCCTTGCCTTTGATTTGCAATGTTACACTTCCACCTGATATTTTCACACAAATCAAGCAGCTTCCTGATTCAGAGCAAGACAAATGGTATGAAGCAATGCAGGTTGAAATGGACAGTCTAAAGAAACTTAAAGTGTTTACATCTGCAAAACCTCCAGCAAACAAAAAGGTCATTGGCATTCGATGGGTCTACAGAATCAAAAAGAAGCCAAATGGTGAGTCATTATACAAGGCCAGACTTGTAGCTCAGGGTTTCGCTCAACGTTATCCTGAGGACTACACAAATACCTACTCACCGACAGTTCGAACTGAAAGTGTAAAAATTGCTTTAGCAACTGCAACTATCCTTAGTTTAGAAGTTTTCCAGTTTGATGTTGACACAGCTTATCTACATGCAGACCTAGATGAAGAGATCTACATGAAAGGTCCTCCAGGATTCCGACAGCAACAAAGGGATACCTGGTTCCTAAACAAAACTCTTTGTTGTCTGAAACAATCTGGTTTAATGTGGCACTTATGTCTTACTGACAAACTAAATTCAATGGGCTTTATTAAGTCTGAAACTGATGAGTGCGTGTTCACAAAAAGATCTAACAATGCATATGAGATAGTTCTTGTTTATATTGATGATATTGCTTATATTGGTCCAAATAAGCAAATGAGTGAAATTTTTGCCAAAGCTTTGCAGAGATACTTCACATTGAAATCATTAGGTCATATTAGCACTTATTTAGGTGTTCAGATTGAAAAAACACAGAAGGGGTTTAGTCTTTCACAAGAAGATAAAATTGAACAAATTTTGCATCATTGTAACATGAAAGATGCTAACACAACAAAGACACCCATGCAAACAGATTTTCATAACTTGACACATGAAGCAAGTCCTGAGTTCGAGGATCAAACACTTTATCATTCAGTCATTGGATCACTGTTATACATTAGTAGTGGGACCAGACCCGACATTGCACTTAGTGTTAATCTCTTCTCTCGACACATAGGTAAGGCAAAACAGTTTCATTGGACGTGCATTAAGAAATTATTGAGATACCTAAAATACACTAAACACATGAAATTATTGTTAGAACCAACACATACTGATTATGCAGAATTAAGTTGTTATGCAGATTTTATTGGCAAGTACGTAAACAGAATTTTGTTTCGCCTCTCCTTCCAACTTAAGAAAGTACGAACTCTTGAAACGTAGTTGTTCAAAAGGATTCTTTTATTAAGCAGAAGTGAAAACCATCCAGCTAAAGCACAATCTGAATGCCCTTAGGCAAAGCAGTAGGATTAAAGTGGTAGAGACCCCTCCCTTTAGGTCAGAATGCAGATTTCAGCCAATACACAAGTATGAAGATGTTTTCTTTACTATTTCCTTTGAGAACCCGAACAAACATGCATTCCCACCACTTCCCTTTAAAGTGAGACAACCCACATGGCTATCATATAAAGTCCTGCAGGTAAAGGGAATCTCAGGCTTCCTTGGCGCCAGGATATAGGTTGTAAAATATCTGATGACACAGGCCATGCTAGTAAATCGAATCCAGTCTCCCCCTTCCTTGACTTGAATGGCAGTATCACTTTTAGGGATCTGACATGCTACCCTCCTTAGAAAATAAAAGGGTCCACCTGTAAAAAAAAAAACAAATATACACAAGATTTCAAGGTTTCATGATAGTAGATCAACAAGGTTTGTTAGGGTATTGGGAGTGAAATTTTCTCAGTAAGATTGGAGCCCTAACGTGGTGTTTGGCGACCCATTCATTGTGTGCTGATGGTAAATGTTTCCAAGCAACTAAGTATTGGACTTTCCCTCTGTGGATCCTAGAATCAAGGATTTCCTTGATTTCAAAGTGTTGTTCACCTTCAATCATGATGAGAACAGGTGGTGTAGATGCAGGTGGTCTGAGGGATGAGATTATTTCTCATTTGAGTAAACTGATATGGAATACTGGGTGGATCTGCCTGAGTGTCTTTGGAAGGAGTAGTTCAACTGCTACTGGATTGATGATTCTAGTGATGGGGAAAGGTCCAATGAACTTTGGCCCTAGTTTCTTTAATGGTTGTAATGATTTCAAGAATTTTGTAGATAAGTATACTCTGTCTCCAATATGAAAAGGTTTGGGTTCCATCCTTTTCTTGTCAGCTTGAATCTTAAAAGCTTCTCTAGCTTCCTGTAAGGCTAATCTAACCACTGGCCACGTGTTTTGCAAATTGTCCATCCACTCCTTAAGTGAGGGGATGGTGGGTTCTTCTGTGGGTAGTTCAGGCATGGGGCTGAAATCCTGGCCTGTTGCTACTCTAAAAGGGGTAAAACCAGTGCTTGAATGTACAGCATTATTAAACGCAACTTCAGCAAAAGGCAAAAGTTCGGTCCAGTTATCATGTTGAAAATTAATGAAACATTTAAATATTGTTCTAGTACCGAGTTCAAAATTTCAGAATTACCATTAGTACATGGATGAAAAGATGTGCTCAACCCCTGGCCAGTACCAAGTAAGCCCCAAAACGCCCTCCAAAAGTTGGAGGTGAATTGAGCCCTTCTGTCGGAGATGATCCTTTGTGGAGCACCATGAAGTTGATAAATATGTATTAGGAATAATTTGGCTAAACTTTTAGCAGTTGGGATCTTTTAGCAGGGTATAAAATGTGCCTGTTTTGAAAATAGGTCTGTCACAACCCAAATAACAGTATTTCCCTCACTGTTTGGCAATTCCACGATGAAATCCATAGCGATCTCTCTCCAAGGCGCTGCAGATTCAGCTACCTTCTGCAATAGACCTGGGGATTTCCCCTGGCGTCTTTTTGCTGCTGCACAAATGGGGCAGCTAGCTACATAGCTTTCTATGTCCTTTTTTAGTGATGGCCACCAAAATTGTCTTTTAATCAGGTGTAAAGTTTTCACAAACCCAAAATGTCCAGCTAATTTGGAGTCATGGCACCGTACCATTAAGCATAGTCTTTGGCTTGCAGGGACATACAACTTCCCCCCCACCCACCCAAGCCAAGTCTTCTTTCATCAGACAGCTGGATTTGTTGTTCAAAAACCATTCATCAGTGGCCAATGCTTGTTTAAAATTTTGGGTGATGTCATTGTCTGTCACTGTTTCTTGTTTTTCCTGGGATCTGGTGACTACTTTAGCGGCTAGTTGACTGTTTTGTACTATAGGTTTGATTACGTCTGATCTTGCACGAATGTATTGCGGTTTTCTGGATAGCGCATCCGCTAGAAAGTTCCCCCCCCCGGGAGGTATTTTAGAGTAAAATCAAAATGTTTAAAGTACTGAGCCCATCGTACTTGTTTTGGGGAGAGTTTCCTTGGGGTCTTTAGGGCTTCTAGATTTTTATGATCAGTCCAGACTTCAAAAGGGGTCTTACTGCCTTCTAGGAAGTGCCGCCAGGTTAACAATGCCCAACGAACTGCATACGCCTCTTTCTCCCAAATGGCCCACCTTTGCTCAGTCTCATTCAACTTTTTGAATGTGTAAGCGCAGGGTTGTAGTTGGTCTTGCTCATTCTTCTGAAGCAGGACCGCTCCTATTGCCACATCGCTGGCATCTGCTTGTATGACAAATGGTTTCTCCGTGTCCGGGTGTTGTAGAATTGGTTCTGCTGAGAACAGCCGTTTAAGTTTTTCAAATGCTGCCTGGCATTCCATAGTCCAGTTCAATAGTTGCTTTGGTTTAGGGTTGTCCTCCCCCTTTGTTTTTAAGAGCTTGGTGATGGGGAGGGCAATCTGAGCGAATGCAGGGATAAACTGGCGGTAAAAGTTGGCAAACCCCAGGAAGCTCTGTAATTGTTTACGTGTGCGTGGAGGGTCCCAATCAAGTACAGCCTGCACTTTTAGAGGATCCATCTCAACCCCCTGGTGTGAAATGCGGTATCCCAAATAGTCAATCTTCTCTTGATGGAATTCACATTTGGAAAGTTTGGCATAAAGTTTGGCAGAGCGGAGTTTGTTTAAAATTGCCCTGACTAGTTTTACATGTTCTGCTTTGGTCTCGGTATAGATTAAAATGTCGTCCAAATAGATCAGAACCCCCTTATATAAATGCTGATGCAGCACTTCATTTATTAACTGCATAAACACTGCAGGGGCTCCTTGTAACCCAAAGGGGAGCACCTTGAATTGGTAGCAGCCGAGGGGGGTGTTAAATGCCGTTTTCCACTCATCCCCTTCCTTAATTCTTACACGGCAGTAAGCCTCCCTTAAGTCCAGCTTTGAAAAATTTTTCCCTTTAACGAGGTGTGCTAACATATCTTTCATAAGGGGGAGAGGATACACGTTCTGCACACTGATAGTATTAAGGTTTCGATAGTCAACACATAAGCATTTTGAACCATCTTTTTTCTCTCTAAACAACACTGGGGCTGCAATTTTTGGTCGGGCTGGCTCGATGAAACCCCTTGCTAGGTTTTTCTCAATGAATTTTCTCAGCTCTTCCAACTCCCTCGGTGACATGCTGTACATCTTGGGTTTAGGGAGCTTCGCGCTGGGTAAGATTTCTATTGTACAGTCAGTGGCACGGTGGGGGAGGGAGCTCATCTGATGCTTTTTCGCTAAAAACCTCAGCTAAATCCTTGTATTCTATGGGTATGCCCTCAGTTGGTGTGGCATGACCAGGCATGGCTGTTTCTCAATTCTCTGCCCCCTCAAGTCCTTTATGTGGATACTCAGCAAAAGTCACCTTCCTCTGAAATTTTATGATGCCTTGTTTCCAATTAATTTGTGGGTTCCATCTTTTTAGCCACGCAAGGCCCAGAACCAACAGCCATTCCATGCCAGGTGCCACTATAAAGGTAAGCCTTTCCTTGTGGCTTCCAATGCCTATACGTAGAGGCACAGTGGCCAGAGAAGCTGGCTCCCCTCCTGCTATTGACCCATCTAGTTGGCAGAAAGCAATGGGGTTTTCAGCTTTCTTACGTCAATCCCTAACTTCCCTACTAAGGTTGGGCTGATCAAACAACAGGTGCACCCCGAATCCACTAGGGTGGGGATACTTATCTCCCTGTCCTGGTTTGGGATAAATAGTCTTAAGGGGAGGGTAAGTGGTATAATTGGTTTGCTTACCAGTGGCTCATCATCTGGATCGCTTCCGAACGAGTGTGATTCCTCCTGTTCAGATGCCAGGGTTTCTTCCCCAAAGAGGGGAGGGGATGGGACTTCTACAGTCTCCCTGCTCCTCAGGGCAGTCTCCTTCCCATGCTGACCCAGTTTTCCAGGACCCTCCCCTGGTGGGTGGTTCCGGGCGGGTGTTTGCGAATGACACTCTGCAGCTTGGTGCCCTTCTTTTCCGCACTTGAAACAGGCTGAAAATCTCGGGGAGAATGCGGTTTGTGGTTTGTGGGGCTCTTGCTTCCATTGGGGTGAGGATTTCTTCCATGCTTGCCCCGCTCGATACTGGTTTCTGGCCATATCTATCTCAGCTTCTTCGGCGGTGACATACCATTCATGTAGGCCATTCGGTGCCCCTCAGGCCACGCAGACATTGTATAGATCATCACTCAGTCAGTCCTTGAAAGAGCTCACCAAAATATCTTCCGGCCAGTGCACACGACACGCGAGGTCCCAGAATTCTTCAGTATACTCTGCTACTGGCCGTCACCCCTGCCTCACCACCTTAATGCGGTCACGTGCTTTGCGATCTGCCAGTGGGTCCTCAAACCGATGTCGCAGGGCCATCATGAAATGGTCGAAATTCCGCAGTTCTGTTGCGTTGGCATTATGTAGGATCACCATCCATCTGGCTGCGGCACCCTCTAGGGCTAGGGTCACAACTCACACTCGGGAGCCTTGGGTTTGGAAATCACGCCCATACTCTTGCATGTAGGTGAGCACATGTGCCACAAAGAATCCTTATTGTTGCGGATTCCCATCAAACTTCACCCCAAGAGGGGGAGTTTCTCTTTCCAGCTGAGGGGTTGGTTGGGAATGGGCACCGGTGTGCGTGCTGCCTGGGGGGGGAGGGTTTGCTGGGTCTTCTTCCGCAGCTGCTGCACCATCTGCTCGATAGGCGGCCTCCAGGAGGGGGGTGCCTCCCCTGGCATCACCCACGACTGCTGCCCTTTCAGCGCCCTTTGGTTGTTGTCCTGGCTCCCTTCGGATGTTAAGATTTTCCAAAATCTCCATCACCAATTGGGTTATATGCCTCTTCAGATAGTCCTCCCTCAGGGGTGCTTCGGTAAGCCCCCCCTGGTCAGTAAGGGCTTCTAGTTCCAGTTTCCACCCCGGTTTTCGGTTGCCACGGTTGAGGGTGATTCCTCTGGTTCTCTCATCCCAGCCATCTTTCTTCCCAATGCTAATTGACCAGCGGGGCTTTTCAGGATTCTCCAGGGTTACCTCATCCTCTCTGATGTGTTGCATGAGGCAGGCATCCAAGTGGGTGGCGGTTGCTGTCTCTCCCCAGCAATCAGTTTCTCCCAGCTCTCTGCTTTGTTCAGACATGGTTTGCAAGGTCCCCTCAGTAGAGCAAAGATTGCTTCTCTGGGTTGACCGTTTTGCAGATTGTGCTTTCTGTAAGGATCGCCTCTCCTTCCAACTTAAGAAAATACGAACTCTTGAAACGTAGTTGTTCAAAAGGATTCTTTTATTAAGCAG
Organism: Arizona elegans; assembly: GCA_022577455.1. Classification (NCBI taxonomy): domain Eukaryota; kingdom Metazoa; phylum Chordata; class Lepidosauria; order Squamata; family Colubridae; genus Arizona; species Arizona elegans. The sequence goes on from JAKOOJ010000006.1 coordinate 41,894,134, forward strand.
AAGTGAAAACCATCCAGCTAAAGCACAATCTGAATGCCCTTAGGCAAAGCAGTAGGATTAAAGTGGTAGAGACCCCTCCCTTTAGGTCAGAATGCAGATTTCAGCCAATACACAAGTATGAAGATGTTTTCTTTACTATTTCCTTTGAGAACCCAAACAAACATGCATTCCCACCACTTCCCTTTAAAGTGAGACAACCCACATGGCTATCATATAAATTCCTGCAGGTAAAGGGAATCTCAGGCTTCCTTGGCACCAGGATATAGGTTGTAAAATATCTGATGACACAGGTCATGCTAGTAAATTGAATCCAGTCTCCCCCTTCCTTCACTTGAATGGCAGTATCACTTTTAGGGATCTGACACCTGAGTTCGAGGATCAAACACTTTATCATTCAGTCATTGGATCACTGTTATACATTAGTAGTGGGACCAGACCCGACATTGCACTTAGTGTTAATCTCTTGTCTCGACACGTAGGTAAGGCAAAACAGTTTCATTGGACGTGCATTAAGAAATTACTGAGATATCTAAAGCACACTAAACACATGAAATTATTGTTAGAACCAACACATACTGATTATGCAGAATTAAGTTGTTATGCAGATTCTGATTGGGCAAGTGATAAGAAATCACGTAAAAGTACTTCAGGTTATATGATGTTCTTAAATGGATGTCCTGTTTATTGGCAAGTACGTAAACAGAATTTTGTTTCTTGTTCATCTGCTGAAGCTGAATATGCTTGTGTTTCAGATGCATGTAATTCTCTAACTTGGTTTGATGCTTTAGTCACAGATATCTGGACACACCCGATCAGACCGATCACAGTGATGGAAGACAATGAATCGGTGGTTTATATTTCTGAATCACATTTTACAGGTTCTAGGTCCAGACACATTGACGTCCGTTATCAAAACATAAAACATTTAGTGAAAAAAGGTTTTGTTAAAATGCAGTATGTATCTACACATGATCAAATTGCTGATATGCTCAACAAACCACTTCCAGCAGCTCAACACGAGTATATGCATAAGAAGATGTGCCTTATTTGATGATGTAATTGATATTCGCCCAACTGGCAAAAGAAGGGGATTGTCACTGCGTTCTTTTATTTACCAGCTGAGCTCTCATTTCTGGACTATCAGACTTTCCATAGCTTGCCAAGAACCCTTATCAGTAAGCTACGTTCCATTCCATTCCTTCACACTTTTTCCTTTGTTCTCTTGCCAAGAAAGGTCTGACTGCTGAGAAGCAGCCGGCATGAACTTTTATTCAAAATGTAACTTATTAGATCAGTTAGGTGTTTTATTTTCTTTATAACAAATAAATGAGTTTTCTTAGAAGAAATATCTTTGGGTTTTGTTTTCTTAAAGTATACTATAAAGTATACTATAAAGTATTTCTATAAAGTATACAAGGTGCGATTATCCCAAAGGCAGAATGGGATTAATCAGTGCCCTGACACTGATCTCGTTGTTAAACGCAGACTATAAGATTTTTGCGTCAATAATGGCACACAGACTGAAAAAGCCACTAAATGAATATATTCATGCAGATCAAAATGGATTTTTACCAAAAAGACAAATTAAAGACAATATGAGGACGATTTTGAACGCTTTGGAATATTATGAGAACCATTCAGAAAAACAGATGGCATTGATGTTTTCATTTTTTTTTTATTGAAAAGTTTTAAAAAGTTTTACAAACATTTCCCCTTCCCCCTCCCTGCTCCCCTTCCAATCCTCCCCTTCCCCTCCCTCCCCCCCCACACTTCCCAGAGCAAAATACAGGGTATAACATTTGACAATCATAAGATAACATAAGCTAATTATCTATAGCCTCCTATCCCCCTCTTGAACTTTTAACTCCCCTTTTACTAAACTAAATTTAAGTACTTTTTAAAATCTCTTTGATCATTCATAAGCTATTTGAAATTTTTTAGTCCAATATTTGCCTTGAATATAATCAATCCATCTTTTCCATTCTAACATATATTTCTCATTTGAATGGTCCTTTAAATATGCTGAAATTTTCGCCATTTCTGCTAAATTTACTACTTTCAATGTCCATTCTTGAATAGTAGGCAAATCTTCCTTCTTCCAGTACTGCGCCACCAAAAGTCTTGCTGCAGTTATTAAGTTCAGAATCAAATTAGTCTCTATAGCCATACAATCTGTAATTATACCTAACAAAAACAACTGTGGAGTAAACTTTACCCTTTTTAAAAAAATATTTTGAATAATCCACCACATTTTTATCCAAAATGCTTTAACTTTTTTACAAGTCCACCAAACATGAAAATAAGTAGCATCAACACAATCACACCTCCAACATTTGGGTTGTAAGTTTGGGTACATACAAGCTAACTTTTTAGGATCCAAATGCCATCTATAAAACATTTTATAAAAATTTTCTCTCAAATTTTGAGCTTGTGTAAATTTTACATTTCTTACCCAGATCCTTTCCCATGTTTCCATCATTATTGGTTCCTCAAATTTTGTGCCCATTTTATCATACAATCTTTAACTAACTCTATCTCCAAGTCTATTTCTATCAAAATATTATACAACCTTTTTATATGCATTCTACTCTGGTCCCTAATTTGTTTTATCAATTTTTCTTCACTTTGTATAATACCAATTTTCTGATCTTTTTTCCATCTATTCTGCAGCTGTACATACTGAAACCAGGTTTGAATTGCCCTTTCCTCTCTTAGTACATTCAGAGGCTTTAACTGTAGTACATTTCTTTCTGTAAACAGAAGTTCTTTATAAGTAATTACATCCTGTCTTTGTTCTATACTTATATTTTCTATCGCATGTCTGGGTACTACCCACATGGGTATCTTGCCATTCAATTTGTATTGGTATTTTTTCCAAACACGCAGGAGGGCATTCCTTAATATATGACTTTTAAAAGTCCTATCCACCTTCTTCTCATAGACTAAGTAGGCATGCCAACCATATAGCAAATCATACCCTTCAATATTCAACATTCTTTCATCTGTTAAATTAATCCAATCACTAATTGGTGACAAAACGGCTGCTTCATAGTACAATTTTAGATTGGGCAATTTCAAACATCCTCTTTCACGTGTATCCTGCATTATTTTTAATTTAACTGTCAATCTCTTCCCTACCCAAACAAAGTTGTTAATGCCTGTCTGCCATTCCTCCAAATTTGCATCCTTTTTAAGTATTGGTATCATTTGAAAAAGAAATAGAAACTTGGGCAGAACATTCATTTTAACTACTGCTATTCTTCCTAACAAAGACAGTTGTAATTTTTTCCATTTATCCATCTCTATCTGTATTTTATGCCATAACAATTCATAATTATACTTGTATAATTTCCCATTTGACGTTGTAATAACAATTCCTAAGTACCTAACCTTTTTCACTATCTCGCATCCTGTTACTCTTTCCATTTCTTCTTTTTGATTTATATTCATATTCTTAGCTATCATCTTTGTTTTCCCTATATTTATTTTAAACCCTGACACTTGACCATATTGCCTGATTATCTCCATCAAACCTGTAACTGAATTTACTGGTTGGGTTAAAGTTACAACCAAATCATCTGCAAATGCTCGTAGTCTATAATCATGTTGCCTAATCTTAATACCCTGTATGTTGTCCGCATCCCGTATTTTATTCAGCAATACTTCCAAAGTTAAAATAAACAGTAGTGGAGACAAGGGACATCCCTGTCTTGTTCCTTTCTCAATTTTAAAGATTTCTGTGAGACTACCATTAACTATTATTTGTGCCATTCGTTTCTGGTATATTGCCTTAATAGATTGTATGAAATGGTCTCCCAACTGCATCTTTTGTGCTACTTTCACTAAAAACTGCCAGTTCAATCGATCAAATGCTTTCTTTGCATCCAAAAACATAAGCACTGCAGGGACTTGGTTGTTCTTCCCGAGATGCTCCAGTATATTGACAATTTGTTTTACATTACTTTTCATTTGTCTCCCTTGTATAAATCCAGTTTGATCTTTATGAATCACTTGTTGCATAACTGACATTAGTCTATTTGCCAAAATTTTTGAAAAGATCTTATAATCTGTATTAAGCAATGATATGGGTCTGTAATTTTTAGGTTGACTATGATCTTGATCTTCTTTCAGGATCAGGCAAATAAAAGCTGTTCTCCATGATGGTGGCACTTCTCCTCCCCGTTGTATTTTAACAAATAACTCCTTAAGAGGTTCTACCATTTCTAATTGAAAATTTTTATAGTACACTGCTGAAAGGCCAGGAGCCTTTCCACTTTTTAATTGTTTAATTGCCAAAAGAATTTCCTCAGTGGTTATTAATACATTCAATCTTTCCCTTTGTTCATCAGTAATTGCAAGAATATTTTCCTTCTGCAAATATCTCTCTATATCATTACCTTGTATATTATCACCAGCATATAACCTCATATAAAAATCTAAAAATGCTTTCTTAATCATATTCTCTTTACCTTTATACTCTATTTTTTCTATTGTACGAGATTTTTATTTTTTTCCTTAACATATATGCTAACCATCTGCCTGGTTTATTTGCATTACAAAAAGTATTATGTTTAGCATATTGCAAGTTCGTTGCAACTTGATCTGACATCAACATATTAAACTGTCGGAAATTTACCAAGAGACATTGTAATTTACTTCACAACAAGAAGGCTAAGAAATATGATATTGCAGGCTTCCTACAAAAATAAACTTCAGGGCAAGAAGGGCAAGAAGTTTTAACATTAAAAGAAATCCCTCCCAAAATGTTGAGAGCAAGGAAGGACTATTCTTTTGTGGTGGATGAACTCAGAAAATGTCAGATACAGTATAGATGGGAGATTCCAACTGGATTGGTGGTTGATTATTCAGGACAGAGATTCCCTCTTAATACATTATGGAAAGCAAGGGATTTTTACTTTAATGTATTGAAGGCTGGAGGTTCTTCTTCTCCAGAAACCAGAAGAAGAAAGGAAATAGAGAAAACAAGAATGGGAGTGAAAGAAATTACCCAGGCTCAGGCAGAGGCTCAAGGAGGGGCTTTGATTGTTGAAGAAGATTTACTACAATTTACGAGCTCTGCCCAAGATATGGAATTATTTGGCAAAGTAGAGGAGCCGAGGGATCAAAGGCAGACTCGAGCAGCAAAGAAACACCAAGAGGAATTAAAGGTGCAGCAAGCTCAGATCAAAGCACAAGAAACCACAAAATCAGAAGCAGTGGGAGGGGCTAGGCTGAAGATCAAAGTGAAAGATGACCTTCAGCTAATGCTTGAGAAGCTTCAAAGTGCCAAATATGACAAGTAAATTTCTAACTTGGAATGTCAATGGATTAAATTCACCACAAAAGAGGAGGAAAATATTTCATTATCTGAAGCAGTATAAAAATGACATTATATGCCTACAAGAGACACATATTAGAATGCAAGATCAAAAATACTTAACAAATGCAAGGTTTGGGACACATTTTATAGCATCTGCACCGGAGAAGAAAAAAATGGTATAGTTATATACATAAAAAAGGCTTAATAGCTAAATTAATTGAAGCAGACCCACAAGGAAGATATATTGCAATTAAAATCTTAATAGAAGGAAAAAAACATTACTGATTGGACTATATGCACCAAATCAGAAACAAAAAAGTTTTTATAAGACTTTACATGCTAAATTAATACACTGGAATTATAAAACACATATAATGATGGGAGACTGGAATGGAGTTTTGGATATTAAAAAGGATAAAAAAGGATCTCTACAAAATATTCAAACACGTGCTAGATTGCCTAAATCTTTTTTTGATATGATGGAGGATATGGAGCTGAGAGATATTTGGCGTGAGAGGAATGGAGAAGAGAAAGATTTTACTTTCTTCTCTGACACACATCAGTCATTTTCCAGGATTGATTTTATATTAATTTCTAATGAATTCTTTTCTAGGGTGAAGAAAATGAAGATATGTCCAAGAACATTAACAGATCATAGTCCAGTTTGGATGGAATTAGAATATGAAAAGGCACCCAGGAAGTCCTGGAGGCTGAATGAAAATTTGTTTAGATATGAGGAAAATGTGAAAGAATGTAAACAATTTATGAAAGAATTTTTTGTTATGAATTTGCATAAAGGTACACCTATGGAGATGGTTTGGGATGCAAGTAAAGCATATATGAGAGGTATTTTAATTTATTTGAATAATAAATATAGACATAAACAGGAGAGGAAACGGAAGGAGTTAGAAGAAGAAATAAAAAATAAAGAGTAAGTATTAATTTTAAACCCAACCGATAAGAAAACAAAAGAAGCAATCAATTTATTGTGAGGGCAATTTAATATGTTGATGGCAGATCAGGTAGCAACTAATTTGCAATATGCCAAACATAATTCCTTTTGTAATGCGAATAAACCAGGCAGATGGTTGGCATATTTGCTTAGGAAAAAACAAAAGCTACGTACTATAGAGAAAATAGAATATAAGGGTAAAGAGGTATACCAGCAAAATATGATTAAAAAAGCATTTTCAGAATTCTATACCAAGTTGTATACTAGTGATAAGATTCAAGGTATAGATAGAGATAAATATTTGCAGAGGGGGAATATCTCCATAATCTCAGAAGAACAAAGGGAAGGTTTGAATCAATTGATAACTGTGGAAGAAATTATTTTAGCAATTAAACAATTGAAGGTGGGAAAAGCCCCCGGGACAGAAGGGTTGACAGCAGTTTATTATAAAAATTTGCAGGCAGAAATGGTGGAACCACTTAAAGAATTATTTAATAAAATACAAACTGGAGGACAAGTGCCTCCTTCCTGGAGAACAGCATTTATTTCCCTGATTCCAAAGGAAGACCAAGATCATACCCAGCCAAAAAACTATAGGCCAATATCATTATTAAATACAGATTATAAGATCTTTACTAAAATATTGGCAAATAGGTTGATGCCAGTTATGCAACAAATGATTCACAATGACCAAACTGGTTTCATTAATAGGCGATATATGAAGAGTAATGTAAGACAAATAGTTAATATATTGGAGTACTTGAGAAAAAACAACCAGGTCCCTGCGGTGCTTATATTTTTAGATGCAGAAAAAGCGTTTGATCAATTGAACTGGAATTTTTTATTGAAAATAATTGAAAAGATGCAATTTGGAGAGTACTTTATACAATCTATTAAGGCAATATATCAGCAACAAACAGCACAAGTAATAATTAATGGTAGTTTAACGGAAACTTTTAATATAGAAAAGGGAACAAGACAAGGATGTCCTTTATCTCCATTATCGTTTATTTTGACTTTGGAATTTTTGTTGAATAAAATACGTGGTTCAAATAAAATAAGGGGAATTAAAATTAGGAATGAGGATTACAGCGTACGAGCATTCGCAGATGACCTGGTTGTGACCTTGACCCAACCAATAAATTTGGTTATAGGTTTAATGGATATAATTAACCAATATGGACAAGTCTCTGGATTAAAAATTAATGCAGGGAAAACAAAGATAATAATTAAAATATGGTTACAAGTCAAAAAGAAGAAATTGAAAGAATAACAGGATTTGAATCAGTTAAGAAGGTTAAATATTTAGGGGTTTATATCACAACATCAAATGCAAAATTATATAAGTGTAATTATGAAGTACTGTGGCAAAAAATTCAGAAAGAGATGGAAAGTTGGAAAAAAATTGCAACTATCATTGCTGGGAAGGATAGCTGCAGTAAAGATGAATATTTTGCCAAAGTTTTTATTTGTTTTTCAAATGATACCAATACTGAAAAAAGATGGAAATTTGAACGAATGGCAGAAGGGTATTATCAATTTTGTGTGGGCAGGAAAGAGACCAAGGATAAAACGAAAAATAATGCAAGATACACGTGAAAGAGGAGGTCTCAAAATGCCTAATTTAAGATTGTATTATGAGGCAGCTGGGCTCTCAGCAATTAGTGATTGGATTAATTTAACAGAAGAGAGAATATTGAATATTGAAGGGTATGATTTGTTATATGGATGGCATGCATATTGACTATATGATAAAAAGGTGGATAAGAATTTTAAAAGTCATATATTAAGAAATGCATTATTACGTGTATGGAAAAAGTACCAATATAAATTAAATAACAAATTACCTGTTTGGACAATACCTAGACATATGATAGAGAATATAAGTGTGGAGCAGAAACAAGATGTGATTACTTATAAAGAGCTTCTTATTTTGGAAAGAGGTATATTGCAATTAAAATCTTTAGAGGTATTAAAGGAAGAAAGGAAAATTCAAACCTGGTTTCAGTATGGGCAATTGTATACTAGGTGGAAAGAAGATCAGAAAATTGGTATTTTGCAAAATGAAGAAAATTTAATAAAACAAATCAGAGACCAAAGTCCAATGCATATTAAAAGGTTGTATAATGCACTGATAGAAATAGATTCAGAAACTGAGTTAGTGAAGGATTGTATGATAAAAGGGGCACAAAACTTTGGGGAATCAATATCTATGGATGTATGGGAGAAAATATGGGTTAGAAATGTGAAGTTTACTCAAGCCCAAAATCTAAGAGAAAATTTTTACAAAATGTTTTATAGATGGCACTTAGATCCCCAAAAGCTAGCCTGTATGTACCTGAATTTACAAGCTACATGTTGGAGATGTAAATGTGATGATGCAACGTATTTTCATGTATGGTGGACATGTAAGAAAATTAAGGCATTTTGGATTAAGATATGGTGGATTATACAAAATATTCTTAAAAGGAAGATAAAATTTACTCCACAGCTATTTTTATTGGGTATAATTGAAGGATGTACAGTTATAGAGACTAATTTGATTTTGAATTTAACAGCAGCCAGACTTTTGGTGGCATAATATTGGAAGAAGGAAGAAATACCTACTATTGAAGAATGGACATTAAAAGTAGCTAATTTGGCAGAGATGGCTAAAATTTCTGCATATTTGAAGGACCGTTCGAATGAAAGATATATACTGGAATGGAGAAGATGGATTGACTATATACAAAACAAATATGTGACTAAAAAGTTGCAAATAGCTTATGAATGAAATATTTAGATGATTTTTCTTTTTATTTTGATATTTTAGTACCTATGGCGGAGTTAAAGAGCAAGGAGAAGTTAAGAGTTTATAGTTAGTTTGCTTATGTTAGATTATGTTTGTTAAATGCAATACCCTGTATTTTGCTCTGGGAAGTCGGGGTGGGGGGGAGGGAGAGGGGAAGGGGTGAAAGGGGGGGAATTTGTTTGTAAAACATTTAAAAACTTTTCAATAAAAAAAACATATTAAACTGTCATCGCAATATTGTAATGGCTTCTTTTATATTCTTGTCATCTGGTTTATCCACTAATGCCTGTTCCTTCTTTTTTATTTCCTCTTCCAATTCCCTCCATTTTTTCCCCTGTCTACGTCTGTAAGAATTATTCAGATTTATTAAAACTCCTCTCATATATGCTTTACTTGCATCCCATACCATTTCTACAGATGTACCCTTATGCATATTTAAAACAAAAAATTCTTTCATTAACTATTTACATTCTATCACATTTGCCTCATATCGAAATAAGTTTTCATTCAGTCTCCAGGATCTCCTAGACCCCTCCCCAAACTCTAATTCCATTAACACCGGATTATGGTCTGTTAAAGTTCTTGGACATATCTTCGTCTTCTTTACCCTGGAAAAAAAATCATTTGTAATTAGTATAAAATCTATTCTAGAAAAAGATTGGTGCCTATCAGAAAAAAAAGTAAAATCCTGTTCTTTAAAATTTCGTTCACGCCATATATCTCTCAACTCCATATCATCCATCATGTCAAAAAAAGATTTAGGCAATTTAGCCCATGTTTGAACATTTGGCAAAAGAGTCTTTTTATCTTTTTTAGTGTCCAATACACCATTCCAATCACCCATCATTATGCATGATTTGTAATCCATTTGTATTAATTTTTTATGCAAAAGTTTATAAAATTTCTCTTGTTGTTGATTAGGTGCATATATTCCCACTAAAAGTATTTTCTTCCCTTCTATTAATAGTTCAATCATTATATATCTTCCTTGTGGATCTGCTTCAATTAATTTAGCCATTAAATCTGTTCTTAGGTATATAACTATACCATTTTTCTTCTCAGGAGCTGATGCAACAAAGTGTTTGCCCAATCTAGCATTTATTAAGTATTTCTGATCGCTTGTTCTAATATGTGTTTCTTGCAAACAGATTACATCATTTTTAAACTGTTTCAAATAGTGAAATATTTTCTTTCTCTTTTATGGTGAGTTTAGGCCATTAACATTCCAGGTCAAAAATTTATTTGCCATCCTTGGCCCCTGAAAGCTTACGGAGCACTGACTGGAAGTCCTCCTGGAAGTTCCTCTTCGGTCTAGCTCCTCCCACAGCTTTCATATTTGTAGTTGCAATTTCTTGGGTTATTATCTGACTTTGTTGCTTCTTTAATTCTTGTTCTTTACGTTTAGTTGCTGCTAGTTTGTCTTTGATCCTTGGGGTCTTCCATTTTTTCAAATAGATCCAAAAGTTGAACATCCTCTGAAAGTTGCAATAATTCTTGTTGAGTAGTCAAAACACCTCCTTGAGCTTGTGCCTGCATTATTTCCTTTTCCCGCTTTCTGACCTCTCCTGGTTCTTTCCTTCTTTTGACATCTGAAGATGGTGGGTTTCCAGCCTTTAGTATGGTAGTGTAAAAAATCTCTTGCCTTCCAAGCTGAAGTGAGATGATGTCTCTCACCCAAATAATTCACCACTAATCTGGCTGGAGCTTCCCATCTGTACTGCAACTGACGCCTTCTGAGTTCATCAATTAAAAATGCATAGTCCTTTTGACATCTCAACATTTTGGGGGGAATTTCCTTCATTACTGAAACCTCCTGTCCTGCCACTTGAAGTTTCTTCTTGTAAGAGACTTGTAAAACTCCATTTCTTGTTCTCCTTGTAACAAAGTAAATTACAATATCTCTTGGTAGTTGTCTCTGTCTGGCAATCCATGAATTAATGCAATAAATTTTGTCTATTTGCCAGTCACACTCTGCTTTAGACTCTCCAGTAAACTGAGCAAGGGCTTCTGCAAAAATCTCTCTGAGATTTTCCTGGTTATTTTCTTTCAAGCCTCTGACCCTCACTGCCCATTCCATCGCTCTGTATTGTGTCATTATGAGTTCTGCTTCCGCCTTTTCCATCTTATTTTGAGCCTCTCCCAATTTAGCTTCCACATTCAGATTAAACTGATCAATTTCATCCACCCTTTCTTCCAATGATGTAACATGACCCACCAGTCCCTTAAATGCTTCCACAATATCTTCTCTTATTGCATCATTTTGGGTTTGAATTGTTTCTTTAATTTCAAGTAATTCCTCAGACACTCCTTTAATTTTTTCCTCAAACCGGAGTGTGATTTTTTCTTCCAAATCAGTAGACAAATCAGTAGACAGTTTCTTTAAAGCTCCCTGAAGAACTTCTAGTGTCAGTGTTTGTGTATCTGGTGGGGCTAACAAAGACTGCATTCTTGATGTTTGAGCTGGAGAAGTCCCCGCACTTTTAGTCACAACAGTTTTTATTTGCTTCGCAGCCATCTCCAAACTGCACTTTCCCACCAGCCACTCAGCAGAACCAACAGATCTTCTTAATCTCAGTCCTTAATAATTATTATGGCTTGTTGATAAGTCAATATTGTATTCTTTAATTTCCAATCCTCAAAAATCCCCAACAAAGTCTTTTAAGAGATACTGACAGCGTTAACAAGCGTTAATGAGTGTTAACAAGCACTTTCTCTTTTAACTTTCGGTTTTATGCCCTTAAGCAACTCAGCGCCATCTTTTTTAAGCTTTCTCCCATCTCAAGCTCCGAAGGAAGTGGTAATTTATTAGAGTTAAAGTTTAGTACTTGCAGTTGTGATTTCTCCTGTCTTGCTCTGCCTGCTTTCAAATCCGATGAATATGAAATCATTTAGTTCGCAGGGGTGGTCATGGTGCCTTGTTCTGTTAAAAAACAGACATGTCCCGGATCCGGAGCTTTTTCAGGTGCTTGGGGAGCTCTCACCCTCTGCACCCCAGGATTAATTCTGGAGGTCTTGGGGAGCTCTACCCACACCTGCCTTCTTGCCTTCCCCTCTTCTCCCGAGGGGAAAGTTGTGAGCCACTAGAACAGCTGATTTTCGCTGCTCTAGCAGCTTTACGAAATCGCGGGGGTTAGCGCTCCGAAAGGAGCTGCTGCCGACTCCTGCGGTGCCACCGGAAGTCTGGCGTTGATGTTTTTAGATGCCCAAAAAGCTTTTGATAATGTGAGTTGGCACAATTACAGAGAATGGATTTTGGGGAGAGATTTATAAATGTTATAAAAACAGTATATGATAGACAATTTTCTAAGATAATGATAAATGGGGAAATGACAGAAAAGATTAGCATAATGAAAGGTACTAGACAGGGATGTCCTCTTTCACCATTGTTGTTTATCTTGACATTAGAATAGAAATCTAAGACGAGATGAAGAGATAAAAGGGATAAAAGTTAAAAAAGAAGAGTATAAATTGCAGGCCTTTGCAGATGATTTGGTATTTATTATAGAAGATCCACACATAACAGGCCCTAAATTATTAGAATAAATAGAAGACTATGGGAAAGTCTCCGGCTTGAAAATAAATAAAGATAAAACAAAAATTTTGGCTAAAAATATGACAGAAAAACAAAAAAGAGAGATGGAAGAAAAATTGAACATACAAGTAGTGAAAAAAGTTAAATACCTTGGAGTATACTTAATATCAAGATGTGTAACAATAAAAGAAAATAATTATTATAAATTAAAACAGCAAATTGAAAGAGACTTGGAAAAATGGAAGAATCTTCAACTATCACTCATGGGACGGAGTGCACTGATAAAGATGAATATATTACCAAGATTATTGTTTCTATTTCAGACTGTGCCCATAAAAATTGAAAAGACCTATTTTCAATATCTTAATAAGGTAATAAGGAAATATATATGGCAAGGGAAAAAGACAAGAATAAGCATAAAAATGATGCAAGATACAAGATTGAGAGGTGGATTTGGGTTACCAAATTGGGAATTATATTACCAGGCAGCAACTCTGACATGGTTGAAGGAATGGGTGGAGTTAATAAATATAAGGTTGTTAACATTGGAAGGGTATGACTTGCAATTGGGATGGCATGCTTTTTTGTGGTATGGTAGAAATAAGATACACACATATTTTCATAGACACTATGTAAGAAATGCATTGTTATTGGTCTGGGAGAAAGTAAGAGACAAATACTATGTGAAAATACCAACATGGTTATCGACTATGGAAGCATTAATATACCCAAATGTTTTTAATTTTGGCAATATTGTTAGATATAAAGACTTACTAACAGATGAGGGAGAATTGAAAGGGAAACATGGTATATGTATATGCAGATACAAACAAGATATGAGAAGGATGCTAAATTACATGGTTTTTATATGGAAAAGACTGAGCTGGATAGGATACTCATGGGAACAGATGATAATTTAATTAAAATGTTTTTTTGCTTAGTATTGAATTAGAGGAGGAACAAGTAAAAGAAACAATGATAGCTTGGGGAAGAAACTTTGGCTATTCAATTGATTTGGAAAAATGGCAACAACTATGGGAAAGGAATTGTAAATTAATGTTGTCCACTGCATATAAGGAAAATCAATATAAAATATTTTATAGATGGCATATGCCGAGAAATTAGCAAAAATGTTTAAAGAAAAATCAGCTAAATGTTGGAAGTGTCATATTATCATATGTGGTGGACATGTCCAGAAACTAAAAACTATTGGATTCAATTTAAGACTTGGTTGGAGGAAATGATACATCAACGTATTGAATTTAAACCAGAGTTGTTCCTACTGGGTATCCTACCTGAAAAAATTAGCAAGGAAAAAGTTTATCTGATAATACATGTAATAACAGCTGCAAGGATTGTCTATGCACAAAATTGGAAAGTGGAGAAAATACCTTTGGAAGAAGAAGTAATTTAAAAAATCTTAGATTGTGCAGAAATGAATAGATTAACTTTGATGATTAAAGATAAAGAAGACTCAGAATATTTTAAAATATGGAATGATTTTTATTATTGGTTGGAGAAGAGATATAAATAATTAATTTTATAAGTATGTAAAAATATGTGATGAGTTGAATATTATGTTAGCGATGAATTGATATTGTGGACTGGATAAGGATCAAGATAGTATACTGCCCCCTCTCCCGAAGGACTCGGGGCGGTGAACAGCCAAAATTAAAAACATACAATATAAACATTAAAATATGTTTAAAACAGAATTAAATCCAAAATGGCTCCCCAATTTAAAACGCCTTACCCATGATTATTATTATTAAATGTTTGTCTGTCTAAAAAATAAATAAAAAAAAACCAATAACATTTTCACAACTGCGGATTGGCTGAATCCATAACTGACTGTTGGGAGGGGTTTCTAATTCTTTTATTCTAACTGTATTGCCTGAGGTCCCTTAGAGCCTGCTTTGATTTTGTTCTGCTATCACTCCTGTTCAATAAAAGGTTCTTTTGAATTACCAAGTTTTCAAGAGTCTTTACTTTCGTGAATAAGGAGGAGAGCCTGGACCTTACAATTTGTTGCAGTGAGAACAAGACTAGACTAGAGACTCTATGGGGTAGAAAACTTGAGCATTCATAGCTGCTAATTAACATTGCCATGGTAATTGTAAGGGACATAGGATTTTAAATGCTTTTGAGGAACAAATAGAAGATCAAGCTGCAACACCTAAACCCAGAGGGAAATTGGAAAAAATTAATGGAATGACTGATAGACTTTTCACTTAATGTCAGCTGTGCTAGAGAACAAAGAAATAATGACACAAAATTAGAACCATTTCTAAAGGTTGGAGCTTTTATTTTAATTTAACTTTCTGTCCCAGTTCTCTGCTTCTCTTGGCTTCATATTATCATCATTTATGTGTAAAAACCAGTTTCAACTCAGGAAATAAGATCATTGCTATACAACAAGTCATTTAATCATTAGGACTAAAGTGAACTGGAACTACCTTGATTAAACAGATATATAGCATAAGAAAAATAGTAAGAGAAGAATGAAAAGAGTAAGCATTTGCATTGTCTTTACAACTTTTCTGCTGCCACAGATTCTATAAAGTTTTCTGTTGGAATACATGTTAGAATGTATTCTATATTGCAACAACTACAGAATTGTTCAGCCAATAGATGGCAGTGTTTAGTTTGCATCTATATTTATAATCTATGGTTCCTTTATGTTCTGAGAAAAGTTTCCTGTGACAGTTGAAACAGTTCAGCAGCAAGATGCATTGTGAATGTACACTGTACACTTTATTTGATTTGTATGGCCATGTAACCATCCTTTGCTACCAATCCTTATGGCTATATAATAATCCTCTGCTACCATTTATATAAAATAAAACAGAATTTTCTATTTTATGAGCCTAGTACCCAGAGATATATGCCCAGATAAACCAGGTAAACCAGTTCCAACCCAAATAAAGACAAACCCAGAGATGAACCCAGTATAAACCCAGCATAAACCAGGTTAGAAAAGAAATACACAGTTCACACAACAGAGTAAACCAGTCATAGCCAGCTATGAGTGCGAGATACAGCAACAGAAAGAAGACTGTAACAGAATAAATACTTAAACAAACAAACAAACAAACAAACAAACAAACATGTCCAGTAACAAACCTGAAACAAAGATTTAATTTGCGAATCTGACAAACCAGAACTACCAGTCTACAAGATGAAAGTGCTACTAATAAGAGAAGATATGTGGAGGCTTCCGGTTTCCTCGTCTTCGGCGACGACGGTGCCTTTTGAAGCACCGCCAGCCCAGCCGCTTGTAGAGCCGCTTCCCGATCGAGAAGCGGCTTGAAAGCTTCAAAATCCTTAGGATTCTTGAAGAAGAGGCAGCAGGGCACAGGTCGAGCCCCTGCAACCCCCCCAGGAAATTATTTCTGGGGAGGAAACAGGCGCGGCTCCCTCCCAACCTGCTGAGACTCCGGGCGGCGTGGGACGTTTCTGCTCTCGCAGAACAAGCCGGCTGCAGGAAACTTCAATAGAGAAAGGAAATAACCTAAACAAGCAGCCGAAACTTACTTGAACCCTGAAACTCGGAACTGCAAGTATTAGCACTTTGCTGATTTCTTATTTTGAAGGGAAAATTTTTGAATGAGTGAAAGTGACTGGAAAAAATATGGCGCTCAGCATTAGAGTAAACGAATCAGCGAGTGTGGATTGGTGAAGTCATTTTGCTTTGTTACAAAGTTAATAAGTTGCTATAAAGTTGCTTCGGCTGTAACAATAGAAACAAGAGGAAAATCTCTCCCTTTTTAATACTTGACTTTGCATCACCACAGTTTTGTCCTGATTAAATCTGGGGGACTTTTTTAGAAGGCTTTGTGGAGGTGGCAGAAGAAGAGGAACCTCCCTCTTCAGAAAAGCTAGCTTACGTGGCAGGATGGCTTCAAAGAAGCAGGAAGGCAAAACAGGGGGGGGGATCCCCCACATGCAAACAGGATACGCAGTCACAAGATCAGAAAAAAGATTTTGATATGGGAGATTTAAAAGAATTTATTTCAAAAATTTTGGATGATAAATTTCAAAAAGCTCAACAGGAAATAGATGATAAAATCCAAAAGTCTCAACAGGAAATTATGCAGGAAATGTAGCAGAACCAAAATAAGGTGACCAAAAAAATATCAGATGTGGCGTCTGGCCTGGCAGGATTTATTATGAAAGTTGATTCAAAAGTGGATGAATTTAAATCAGAAGTTAATGTTAAGATGAAAGATAATGACCATAAATTTTCTGATGTTGATGATAAAATGCAGAGAGTTGAGAACGAAATTGTTATGATGCAATTCAGGGCAATGGAATTCGCTATATGGCTTCGAGGAATTAGAGAAGAGGAGAGACAAGATTTGAGACACGTCTGTGCTGAAGCCCTGGCTGTGATTTTAAAAATTAATCCTTATAGGGTTTTCTACAAAATAGACAAAATTTACAGAGTGAATTCCTGGGTGGCCAGACAAAGACAATTGCCTAGAGATGTGGTCATATATTTTACAGATAGAGCAATAAGAAACGATATCCTGCAAAAAAATTTTCTTACCTCTGTGCAAGTGGGAGGTTCGAAAATTACAGTTTACAAAGAGCTACCACCTAAGATGTTGAAATCCAGAAAAGACTTTGGCTTTCTTGTTAAAGAACTGCAGAATAATCAGATACCATTTCGTTGGGATGCTCCAACTGGTATAATCTTGAGATATAAGGGAGAGAGATACCGTTTGAATACTGTGGAGAAGGCGGAACAATTTTATACTGACATCCTTAAAGAAAGAACACCATCCCCACGTACATCTACAGTTTTGGAGATTAAGGAGAGTGATAATAAGCAACTTCAAGAACCGCAAGAACAATCTAAGCAGGAATCAGAGGAGTTGAAGGGCGCTGAAGGAGGTCTCCTGGATGAGCCTTTGTTGGAATCTTCTCCAATTTTGGAGCCGGTCTGGATGGCTGAAGTCAAGGACCAGCGTATAACCCGAGCAAAATCCAAGCAACTTAAAGAAAAGTTACAACAGGAAAGACAAGATGAAAAGGGGGCTAAGACTATACAAGAGACTGGAGCCATGGGGAATGCAGGATTGAAGATTTCGGATGAAATCCGATTATTCTGTTCTTTGCTCCAGAAAGATAATAATGATGATTAAATGCTTATCTTGGAATGTGAATGGGTTGAATGTAACACAGAAAAGGAAGAAAGTATTTGCATATTTGAAACAATTTAATAATGATATAATCTGTCTACAAGAAACGCATATTACAGTTCAAGATCAAAACTATTTGAAAAATCCCAAATTAGGAACACATTTTATATCTTCAACTAACCAAAAAAAGAATGGTGTGGTTATCTATGTAAATAAAAAATTAACAGCCAAACTTATAGAAGCTGATCAAGATGGTAGGTTTGTAGCAATTGAACTACTTTCAGCAAATAGTCAAATTCTTTTGATTGGAATTTATGCTCCCAATCAACAACAGGACTATTTTTACAAAATGCTACATACTAAAATATTACAATGGGATTATAGATTTATTTTAATTATGGGAGATTGGAATGGAGTAATTGATTCTAAATTAGATAAAAAGACTTTGGCGAAGTCAAGGATTAGACTACCACAGACTTTTTTTGATATGAAAGAAGACTTGGAATTAAAAGATATTTGGAGAATACATAACCCAAAAGAACTGGATTATACTTTCTTTTCTGATAGACACAGATCCTTCTCTAGGATTGATTTCATTTTGTTGTCAGATGACTTACTTGTTAGGACAAAAAGAACAAAGATTTTGCCAAGAACCTTGACTGATCATAGCCCAGTGTGGATAGAAATTGAGACAAGTAAGACTGAGAGACGCTCTTGGAGATTAAATGAAAACTTGTTCAGATATGAAAAAAATATAATAGAACTTAAAAAGTATTTGAAAGAGTTTTTTGAAATGAATCTGAATAAAAGCACTCCAATGGAAATTGTGTGGGATGCAAGCAAAGCTTATATGAGAGGGGTGCTTATTTATATGAACTCTAAACATAGATTGATCCGACAAAAGAAAAGACTTGAATTGGAAGCAGAAATAAAGAATAAAGAACAGTTACTTATTAAAAATCCAACAGATGAAAGAATACGTGGTGTCATAAAACTTTTGAAAGATCAATTCCAAATGCTTATAGCGGAACAAGTTGCAACAAATTTACAATATGCGAAGCACAATACATTCTGCAATGCCAATAAACCGGGCAGGTGGTTGGCCTACACATTGAGGAAGAAACAGAGTATACGGACTATTGATAGTATTGATATTGGAGGGAAAGAAATTTTTCAACAGAAATTAATTAAAGAAGCTTTTCTTGATTACTACACTAAATTATATGCCAAAGAGGAGGTGCAGAATGGACTTATAGAAAAATATTTAGATAATAAAAGAGTTACAAAAATTACTGAGCAACAAAAGGAAAAAATGAATTATCCTATAACAGAGGAGGAGATAATAGCAGCAATAAAACAATTAAAAACAGCCAAAGCTCCTGGAACGGATGGTCTGACTGCAGTGTACTATAAAACTTTGCAGGCAGAAATGGTGGAACAACTCAGAGACTTATTTTGTAATATACAACAAGGGGGGAAAGTACCCCCATCATGGACTACAGCTTATATTTCTTTGATACCAAAAGAGCAAGCAGGTCCCAAAAAACCAGAGAATTACAGACCAATATCTCTTTTGAATACGGATTATAAAATTTATGCAAAAGTATTAGCCAACAGATTGATGCCAGTAATTCAAAAGGTGATTCATGATGATCAAGCGGGATTTATCGAGGGTAGGCACATGAAGGACAATGTAAGGCAAGTAATAGATTTATTGGAATATCTTGAGAAGAATAAACAGATCCCTGCAGTGCTGGTTTTCTTGGATGCAGAGAAGGCCTTTGATAAAGTGGATTGGAATTTTCTACTAAAGACTTTAAAAAAGATGGACTTTGGGGACCAATTTATACAGGCGGTTTCAGCAATTTATCAAGAGCAAAAGGCACAGATTATTATTAATGGAAGTTTGACAGCAGAGTTTAAAATCGAAAAAGGAACAAGACAGGGATGTCCGTTGTCCCCACTGTTGTTTATTTTAACACTAGAAGTCTTGTTAAACACAATACGGGACTCTAATATCTTGAAAGGTATAATGATAAGGCAAGAGGATTACAGAATAAAGGCATTTGCAGATGATCTGGTCGTTACCCTAACACATCCAATGGAATCAATAATCCAGATGAAGGACATTATACAAGACTATGGTAAAGTCTCAGGTTTTAGACTGAACCAGAAAAAAACTAAGATGATAGTCAAAAATGTGACACAAGATCGTAAACACGAGCTTGAAAGGAGGGCAGGTTTTGAGATTGTACCAAAGGTAAAATATCTAGGAGTTCAGGTTGCAGAATCAAATATGAAATTGTTTCAAAATAATTATGAGGTGTTGTGGCGAGAGGTGCAAAAAGATATGGAGACTTGGAAAAAACTGCAGCTGTCTTTACTTGGAAGAATAGCAGCAGTTAAGATGAACATTTTGCCAAGATTTCTTTTTTTGTTTCAAATGATTCCGGTGCTTAAAAGTGAGAAACAACTAAAAGTGTGGCAAACTGGAGTGAATAAGTTTGTCTGGAACGAGAAAAAACCAAGAGTGAAATTGAAAATTATGCAAGATGTTCCAGAAAGGGGAGGTCTTAAACTTCCAAACCTACAGTTATATTATGATGCAGCAGCTTTGACTTTAACAAGTGATTGGTTTGGAGGAAAAAAGACTGGAATACTGAATGCAGAAAGTTTTGATTTGGAATTTGGATGGCATGCTTACTTATTTTATGACAACAAAGTGGATAAAGCATTTAAAAGCCATATACTTAGAGATTCTTTGTTGAGAGTTTGGAAGAAGCACCGACTCAAATGGGATTATAAAATACCGCTATGGCTGGATCTTGGTCATACTTTGTGGAATACAAATATAATGTCACTCGGGGGGTTTTTATATAAAGAGGTTCTTTTTACAGATGCGGGCAGATGGCAGCTGAAGACATTACAGACATTGTTGGCTGAAGGGATTAATCTAACTTGGCTACAATATAATCAATTGCAATTGAGATGGAAAGAGGACCAAAAAACTGGTATTATGATGTATGAGGAAGAATTGGTCAGACACATAAAAGAGAAAGGTCCAATGCATATTAAAAGACTTTATAATGTTTTGTTAGAAAGGGATTCAGAAACTGAACTAGTTAAAGATTGTATGATTAAGTGGGCACAAAATTTTGAGGAACCAGTGATGTTGGAAACATGGGAAAAAAATTGGGTTCAGAATGTTAAATTTACACAGTCGCAGAACCTGAGGGAAAATTTTTATAAAATGTTTTATAGATGGCATTTAGACCCCAAAAAATTGTCGTGTATGTACCCTAATGTGCAGCCTAAATGTTGGAGATGTGATTGTCTAGATGCTACATATTATCATGTTTGGTGGACCTGTAAGAAAGTTAAGGCTTTTTGGATAAAAATTTGGTGGGTCATGCAGAATGTTTTGAAGAAAAAAATTCAATTTTCTCCACAATTGTTTTTATTGGGTATAGTTAAGGGTTTTACATTGGATGAAACAAAATTGATATTGTATATGATAACAGCAGCAAGATTGTTGATAGGTAAATACTGGAAAAATGAAGCGCTGCCCACGATCGAGGAATGGACTTTGAAGATGGCTAGTTTTGCAGAGATGGCGAAGATTTCAGCATATCTAAAAGATTGTTCACAAGAGACTTATGAATGGGAATGGAAGAAGTGGATAGATTATGTTCAGAACAAATACCAAACTAGGAAGTATCAAATAGCTTTTATTTGAAAATGGTATATTAAGATAGAAACATTTTAAGGTAATGAGGATGAAAATTTATTTGAAAATGTTATATTAAGATAGAAATAGGTTAATGTAATGAAGATGAAAATTTATAAGGGGGAGGGAGGGGTTCAAGTTTTATATACGAAGGAGGGTTTTTCCTTTTACTTGATATGAGTATACTGTGTAGAAGTCTGGGGGGAGGGGAGGGTTAGGGTGGGTTAGGGAGGTTGGGAAGTTTGGGGTGGGTTGAGGGGGGGGAAAAGAAAAAGGGGTGAAAATGTAATTGTAAAACTTTTGCAATTAAAAAAAAAAGAGAGAGAAGATATGTGGAAATGTATAAATGAGGTTAGGCCAGAACACGCTTCAGATGAGTGGCTAGAGAAACATCAGAACGTTCAGAGCACAATCTCTCTTAGCATAGAAGATGATCAAATCATATACTGTAGTTTTCGGAGTATAAGACACACTTTTTTCTCCCTAAAAGAGGGTGGAAATGTTGGGGCATCTTATACACCGAATACAGCCATTTTTGGCCTCTCGAAGCCTTGCCCCATATGTCCCTTTTTTGTGAAAAACGGGCCTGTTTTTCACAAAAACAGGGCGGGCAGAGGCTTTGGGAGGCCTGCAGAGTGCTCCGGTGGACTGGGAAGGGCAAAAATGCCCCCATTTTTGCAAAAAACGGGCAAAACACAGGCTTGTTTTTCACAAAAACAGTGCACACGGAGGCCTGTAGAGTGCTTCTGGGGGCCAGGAGGGCAAAAAACTTTTTTTTCTTGCTTACCTCTTCAAAATCTTGGTGCGTTTTATACACCGGTGCGTCTTATTCTCCGAAAAATATGGCATATATGTAAGTGTGAAGAAATGTGAGAAGGATTACAAAAGATGCATGAAAGAGCTAATCTCAGTAATAAACTTTATTTGATTAGAAAGCTATACCAAACCAAGATGGATATGCAGGATTACATAAGGCACACCTTGGAAATGGTTGAATGCCTGAGAGGTATAGAAGAAGAAATAAAAGATTTTCATGTCACAGCATTATTACTTAATGGTTTACCAGAAATTTATTAAATGTTTGTCACAGACCTTGATGCATGTCCAGATGATGAGCTAATATTGGAATATATTAAGGGCAAGTTTATAGATGAATATAAGCATAAAATAAAAAGCATTAATAGTGATGGTGCTTCTATTGCAGAGTCTGTTTTAAAGATGAAAAATAAGAATAAAAACAGTTACATGAAGCAACAAACACGCTAATGCTTTGTATGCAAGTAAAAAGGTCATTTAAAAATAGATTGCAGAATCTTGAAAGCTAGAATGCATAAACTACAAAAAGCCAAAAGTGTGAAGAAAGAAACTGATTTTACTTCTGATGATGCATATATTTTTCAATCCAAAAATTGCACCTCATCTTTGAAAGCATGGTGTATTGATTTGGGATCTACAAGTCACATGACAAATGACAGAAATTTCTTTACTCAGAGTAAAACAGAAAAAAATCATCACAGCTAATGGGCAAATAATAGAATTAGAAGGAATAGGAGATAGTTTTCTTTACTGTTCTATTTCTCATAGTCTCACCAGAAAGATACTTGTGAAAAATGTACTGTATGTCCCTGCTCTTGAAACTAATCTTTTGTCAGTGAGGAAGCTCACAAAATAAGGCAATGTAGTGACCTTTAAAGGGGACAATTTTATCATCACAAAAGGGAAAATCTTATTTGCAAGGGCTAAAATTACAGATAAACTATATCAGTTGAACTGCAATCAGTTAATACTGCAATGAGGAAAAACATTCAAACTGCATTCACACATGGCACAGATGACTTGGACACAGAAGTTCTGACATAATAAAGAAGTTAACTGAGAAAGACTATCCAGGTGGAATAAAAGAAGAAACCAGGCTACAAGAGGTTTCAATACATCAGAAGCAATAAAGGCATCCCAGCCAAATGTCTGTCCTATGTTGCTCATAACACATTAAAACTCAGAGATGGGAAGGAGAATCCAAAAGAGAATCCAAAATTCTCTTTTGGATTCTAGCCCAGAGACAGCCAGAGCCCCAGCATCTCCAGTGCCAGTTCTTTGGAGAGCCAAGGCCAAAGCCACAGCAGCAACTCCAGCTCTGTGGACAGCCAGGACAGCAAGAAGAGGAAGAAAAAGTGTTAAGTATTGAACAGACGGGCACGAGGACCAATCAGGAGCCAGTAGCTAGAGCAGGAGAATTAAACGTGCGTCAGTGGCTGAAGCCACGGACAGCTGCCATGGCTTGCATTGTGACTGCTGTACTGGAGTTGAATAAAGCTATTTAAACTGCCAAACATGTCCTGCATTCTCTGTCTGCGCCCACTACTCAACACTGGCGATGAAGGATGGGATCTCAGAAGGACAATAGGATACTAGGCTGCTGAAATCTCCATGTGGCAATCAACGGCCATCGAAACTACAACGGCCAGCACAAGATGTCTTCAATAATTCCACCCACACCATTCAACCCGGCGGAAGAAGACTGGGAATCCTACATGGAGCGATTCCACATGTTCCTGGAAGCAAACAACCTATTGAGCCTGTCAGAACAGAGGAAAAGGGTGCTGTTCCTCACACACTGCGGAGCCGCCATTTTTAAAATGGCGAAAGTTTTAGCCTTTCCAGCAGAACTGAGGACTATGACCTGGCCGACACTACAGGGCGTCCTGAGAGCCTCAAGCTTCATCCCTTGTGAGACGGCATGAGTTCTACAGGAGAGACCAAAAGAAGGGAGAATCAATAAGCAAATTTGTGGCAACTCTACGCAAGATAGCCACCGCTTGTGAATTCTCCAACCTGGATGAGGCAATGAGAGACCAGTTGGTATTGGGACTAAGGGATATCACCCTGCAAAGTCGACTGCTTGCTAAGCCCAGGATAACTTTCCAATAGATTATGGAGGAAGCAACTGCAACCGAAGCATCCCAAAGGCCCGCAGCCACAATGAAAAAAATGAACAAAGGGCCACAAGGGAAGGAAGAATCCTCAATCCACTATGAGGATGTAGAGACTGAATCCAAGGAAGGAGACGTGGATGAAGTACGTCATCTCTGTTTGGAACAGAAGGGAGACCCCAGGAAAAAGGAAAAAAAGAATTTTGGTGTGCAGGATGCGAAGGGAACCACCCCCGGATGGAGTGTAGGTTCCGAGATGTGATCTGCCAGCATTGCGACCGGAAAGGACACATCACAAGAGCCTGCAGAGCATCCCAACCAGCATCCCGAAGAACCAGGCAATCCAGTCCTCCATCAAGAGCCAGACACTTCCAAACAAGCAACAGGAAACAACCGTTTGGAAGAAACCACCAGAATTAAGACCACGGATCAGAGAGAGGTAAAACCCACCAGACAATAATAGTTGGCCATTTGAGCCTGGGAAAAGCAAAGAAGATGGTGGCGACTGTTTACATCGAGGGGAGGCCATGAAAGATGGAGGTCGACTCAGGGTCCTACCTATCCATGGTCTCCTGAATGACCATCAAACAATGAATACCTAATATCACAACCAGTGCACTCAAGCTGCAAAGACTCATCTTAAAGACTATCAAGGAAATCGAATTCCAGTGATGGGCATTGGTCAATTCAATATAAAATTCAAGGACTTCAGAGGACAGCTGCCCCACACCATAGTACACCGATGCACACCGATGATGTGGACAGGATTTTGGGGAGACTTAGTGCGGCCACATGTTTACTGGACCCATATCCCTCCTGGTTGGTACTGGCCTCCCGGGAGGTTACACGAGGCTGGCTCCAGGGTGTTATCAACACTTCGTTGAGTGAGGGTCACTTCCCCGCCGCCTTGAAAGAGGCGGTGGTGAGGCCTCTCCTCAAGAAGCCGTCCCTGGATCCGGCAATATTGGCCAACTATCGTCCTGTCTCCAACCTTCGCTTCCTGGCGAAGGTTGTTGAGAGTATAGTCGCACGACAGTTTCCGCAATTCCTGGAGGAAACATCCTATCTAGATCCGTTCCAGTCAGGTTTTCAGGCCTGGGCACAGCACGGAAACGGCATTGGTCGCGTTGGTGGATGATCTCTGGAGGGCTCGGGACAGGGGTTCCTCCTCTGTTCTGGTTCTGTTAGACCTCTCAGCGGCTTTTGATACCATCGACCATGGTATTATGCTGCACCGGTTGGAAGAGTTGGGGATGGGAGGCACCGTATTACGGTGGTTCTCCTCCTTTCTCTCCGACCGGTCGCAGTTCGTGTTGGCAGGGGGGCAGAGGTCGACCTCAAGGCCTCTTATATGTGGAGTGCCTCAGGGGTCAGTCCTCTCGCCCCTCCTGTTCAACATTTATGTGAAGCCGCTGGGCGAGATCATCCGTGGCTTTGGGGTGAGATACCACCAGTACGCTGATGACACCCAGCTGTACATCTCCACCCCAGGCCACCCCAATGATGCCCTTCAAGTGATGTCCCAGTGCCTGGAGGCTGTGCGGATCTGGATGGGGAAGAACAAGCTCAGGCTCAACCCTTCCAAGACTGAGTGGCTGTGGCTCCCGGCATCCCGATATAGTCAGTTGACTCCATCACTGACTATTGGGGGCGAGTCGTTGGCCCCCACTGAGAGGGCTCGCAATCTGGGAGTCCTCCTGGATATGCAGCTGTCCTTGGAGGAACATCTGACAGCTGTGGCCAGGGGGACCTTTTGTCAGGTTCACCTGATTTGCCAGTTGCGGCCCTTTCCTGATCGGGATTCCCTGTGCACAGTCACTCATGCTCTCGCCTTGACTACTGTAACGCTCTCTACATGGGGCTCCCCTTGAAGAGCACCCGGAGGCTCCAACTGGTCCAGAAAGCAGCAGCGCAGGTAGTGATGGGAGCAGCTTGGCGCTCCCATGTAACACCGCTCCTGCGCGAGCTGCACTGGCTCCCAGTGGTCTTCCAGGTGCGCTTCAAGGTGTTGGTTATCACCTTTAAAGCGCTCCATGGCATAGGGCCTAGCTATCTTTGAGACCGCCTGCTGCCACCGACGACCTCCCATCGACCCGTGCGCTCCCACAGAGAGGGCCTCCTCAGGGTGCCATCAGCCAAACAGTGTAGGCTGGTGACCCCCAGGGGGAAGGCCTTCTCTGTGGGGGCACCTACCCTCTGGAACCAACTGCCTCCAGAGATAAGGAGAATCCAAGACCTCAGTGCCTTCCGCCGTGCCCTTAAAACCTTCCTTTTCCAGCAAGCCGGGCTGGCCTAATTTTTTTAAAGTGTTTTTAAGTGTTTTGTTTATTGTTTTTAATTAATGGGGCCAAATTTATATATGTATATTTTTAACTGTATTTTAATATTTGTACTTGATGTTTTTACTTGGATGTTCACCGCCCTGAGTCCTCAGGGAGAAGGGCGGTATACAAATTCAAAATAAAATAAAAATAAAATAAAATAAAATAAATAAATAGTACACCGGAACAGACCTAGCCTATTGGGGTTAGAATGGTTCAAACCTCTGGGGCTGGCAGTGATGGGAATCAACTAGGTCAGAGACAGCAGCTGGGAAGAAGAACTCCTGAGGGATTTTGCAGCCATCTTTGATGGGAAGCTGGGCAAGTACACAGGGATCCCTATATCATTTAACCTAGATCCCCAAGTGACCCCTGTTCAAATAAAGCCCAGAAGGGTTCCTTTTGCTCTGCGGTCCAAAATTGATGAGCAACTGGATAAACCCATTGCCCAAGGGGTTTTAGAGCTGACAGACCATGCCAAGTGGGAAACACCAATAGTAACCCCCATGAAGCCAGATGGGTCAATGCAGCTGTATGGTGACTACAAAAGTACCCTAAATAAGGCATTGCAACAGAGCATATACCCAGTTCCCATCATGCAACATCTGTTGCATTCCCTGGGCAGAGGGAAAATATTTGCAAAACTCGATCTGGCTCAGGCATACCAACAGCTGCCAGTCGATGATGCCACCACAGAGGCACAAACAATAGTCACACATAGGGGAGCATTCAAATGCAGGCGATTGCAGTTTGGGGTAAGCGTGGCCCCAGGGTTGTTCCAAAGCCTCATGGAGCGCCTCCTACAGGGAATTGAAGGAGTCGTCTCCTATTTTGATGATGTCCTGATATCAGCTAGTAGCCAGGAACAACTGCAACAACGGCTAAGGGCAGTATTTTTTTTTTTATTGAAAAAGTTTTTCAAATACAGATTTTTCCCTCTTTTTTCCTCCCTCCTCCCTAACCCCCCCTCACCCTCCCCTCTCCCCATGGCTTCTCCAAAATAAAATCCAAATTGATATCAGATTATATAATACTTTACCATCCTTTCACACCACCCCCCATATGCTAACCATTTCTTTCTAACATTATTATTATATCCCCCCTATACTATACATTTCAAAGCAACATTCAGCTATAAAATTATATAATAAATCCTAATTTGGCATTTATTCAACTCATGATCTACCCATTTCCTCCACCCCATACATATATCTCTTAATTGAAATCTTTTACGTATATTAATATCTGAACATAACATCCCTTTTCCTAAACTAAACAATCAGTAACCTAACCTATCTCCACCCATTTTCCTACAGGTCTACCATACATAATATTTTTAATATCTTTGTTCTTCTGCCCACACCACACCACTAAAAGATATTTCCATATATAAATAAAATCCTCAAATGACTTTAAATTTGTAATCCATATAGTATCTTCTGTAATGTCTTTCAACTGGATTATTAATCCCATCGCCCATGTTAGGATAACATCAAGTTCTGCTTCCAACAGTATATTCAGTATCTTCAATTACCATCTGCCCCCATCAATAATAAGTGTTTTCGTATATAAAAAACCACCTGAGTGACTTTATATTTATATTCCATGTAGTATCTTCTGTAGTGTCTTTTATCTAGATTATTAATTCCAACCACCATGTTAGGGTAACAACCAGATCTTCTGCATGCCCCAATCCCATAATTCTCTTGCCTTATAACTCAACATATACATAATCCATTTTTCAAAGAGTCCAAAATAGAAAGTTCCAATTCGCTCAATCAGAGGCCATCTTCCACATCCCAAAAGCACCAGCACTGCAGAGATCTGTTATTCTTCTCAAAATAGTATAAGTCAGTAATTTGCCTCAGTTATATTTTCATGTATCAGCCTTCTATAAATCCCGCTTATTATATTTAACCTGCTAAGGGCAGTATTAACCAGATTCCAAGAAGTGGGGTTGAAAGTAAAAAAAGACAAGTGCCAGATAGCAGTAGAGAGGGTTGAGTTTTTGGGATACCTGATTGATGGTTCCAGAATACGACCCACCATGGGAAAGCTAAAAGCAATCCAAGAAGCTCCCACCCCAACCAACAGAATAGAACTTCAGGCATTTCTGGGGTTACTAAATTTCTACAATATATTCCTACCACAGAAAGCCATGATTGCTGCACTCTTACACCATCTACTGGACAAAAAGATGGACTAGACATGGGGAAGCAAAGAAACAAAGGCTTTCGAATAAGTCAAAAGACTGCTAACATCAGACAGCATACTAGTACAGTATAGTGAGACCTTACCACTGAGATTGACCTGTGATGCATCACCATTTGGAATAGGGGCAATTTTAAGCCACTGCATGCCAAATGGAAGAAAAGCCCCCATCGCCTTCTACTCCCAGACCTTCTCCAAACCAGAAAGAAACTACAGCCAGCTTGACAAGGAAGCACTCACTGCCATAGCTGGAATCAAAAGGTTTCACGAATACCTCTACAGGAGAAGGTTTGAGCTGATCACGGACCATAAACTGCTTCTAGGGATCATCGTAGGAGACAGACCTACACCCCCCATACTATCCCCATGAATGCTGAGATGGATAGAATTCCTCGCCGCTTATGATTATCAGCTACTCTACAGACCGGGAAAGATGATCGACCACACGGATGCCCTCAGCAGATGCCTGCTGCTGGAGCTGGTGGAGGACCCAGTGCCATCCACAACCACATTGCTGATAGAGACTCTCATGAACACACAGATCATGGCTGCAAACATCGCGAGAGCAACTGGAAGAGACAGAACCTGGGCGCAGGTTTTGAACTGGGTATGGAAAGGGTGGCCAGAGACGGGGACAGATGAGGAATTCAAACTATTCAAGACACGACAGACTGAACTATCAGAGCTGAAAGGGTGTCTACTGTGGGGGGATAGAGTAATTATTCCAAAAATATTAAGAAAGGAGATTCTAGAGATGTTACACAAGGGACACCCAGGAATAGGGTGCTAGCTAGGAGTTATGTTTGGTGGCCGGGAATGGACAAGGAAATAGAGGAATGGGTAGTGACACGCACACCCTGCCAGGAGTCCTGCCCAGCACTGCACGCAGCACCCATACATGAATGGGAAAGCCCTGGGACACCATGGTCCCGCATACACATTGATTTTGCAGGACCTTGCCAAGGAAACACATTTCTGATAACGGTAGATGCATACTCTAAATGGCTAGAAGTAAATCTCATGCCATCGACAACAACAGAAGCGGTCATCCAAGTCCTACTGAGACTATTTGCAACACATGGATTGCCTGATTTAATAGACTCCAATAATGGGCCACAGTTCACCGCCAATCAATTTGAGATGTTCCTAGCTAGCCAGGGGATCAGACATGCATTATCGGCTCTGGGGAAGCCATCCACTAATGGACAGGCTGAATGGATGGTGAGATCAACAAAGGAAACACTAGCTAGATTGGGCCCAGGGGACATACAGGCAAAAATAGATACATTACTAAGCATCCAACACATAACTCCCAGCACAACCATGCACAAAAATCCTGCTGAACTATTAATGGGGAGGAAACTGAGATCCAATTTAGACAGGTCCCCCCCCCAATACAACACAGAAAATCCAGTAGACTCCACCAGTAAGCCTAGACAATTCCAAGTGGGGGATAAGATGTACGCAAAGAATTTCAGTGGAAACCCCTTATGGATTTCAGCAAAAATAATCCAAATCACAGGCCTATAGGATAGAAACAGAAGATGGGCGTAGCTGGAAAAGACATATAGACCAACTCCGGGGATGGATAGTCAGAAAGGGAGACGAGACTCAAGAGGAAACCCAGGAGAGACAGAAGGAACACCACATGGAAACCACAGAAACAGACCAAGCTCTACACAACACACAACAATAACACACAAACCTGAATAGCGTTGGCGGGCACTTATCTGAGGTCAATCGACAAGTTACCGAAGTCAGAGATGGTCCACCAGTCCAGCAGGGGAGTGAGGAAATAAATGTCCAAACAAATAGGTCCACACCATTAGCCGCTTTCGAGAGAGTTCCAGGAGTCCACCCAGGAGAGACACAGAACTCAACCTCTCGCTGCGAAAGCACCGAGTCAATTGAACTGTGCAGGTCAAGTCGCGCCCCAAAACGGCCCACCTACTTGCGTGACTATGTGGTCTGACAAGTCCCTGATTGGTGGGTGTCAGTCTAGAGGGGAGGGGTGTTAAGTATTGAATAGATGGGCACGAGGACCAATCAGGAGCCAGTAGCTAGAGCGGGAGAATTAAATGCACATCAGTGGCTGAAGCCGCAGACAGCTCCGCTTAAAAGGAGCTGCTACAGCTTGCATTGTGATTGCTGTACTGGAGCCGAATAAAGCTATTTAAACTGCCGAACGTGTCCTGTATCCTCTGTCCGTGCCCACTACTCAACAAAAAGGACAAGAGAAAGCATAACAAACAGGAAACAGAACTAAGATCGGGAATGGGACTATTATAATTAGTAGTGTTGAGTGGGGGTGTTGGAATACATATTAGAATGTATTTTGTATTGCAACAACTACAGCATTATTCAGCCAGTAGATGTCAGTGTTTAGTTGGCATCTGTGGTTATAATCTATGGTTCCTTTATGTTCTGAGGAAAGTTTCCTGTGATAGTTGAAACAATTAAGCAGCAAGGCTCATGTACACTTTATTTGATTTGTATGGCTATGTAACCATCCTCTGCTATCAATTTGTATGGCTACATAATAATCCTCTGCTATCATTTATATAGAATAAAACAGAATTTTCTAACATTTTCTAATATCAATGAAACAAAGATCCCTCTCCAAACAGAGTATAACAATATAATGTAATGAAATAAAGTGTTTATCAGAGAATCTTACATTTACTTTTAAAGTAACAATGCCATGAATGATTGTGGGCTACATTTTATCTGCAAATTCACTAGATTCTTATTATTTTCTTATTAACCATCTTTATCTGATTTATTATCTGTGCATCCCTATACAATATATGTACAAGTTGCACACAATTCTATAGACAATAGAAAGCATGGCCAAATTGTATAAATCAGTCAAAAATATTGTGTAATTATTTACAGACATTTTTGCCTTTGAGAAGCCATGTGTGATAATGATTAGCCAGTGTATTGTTTTGAGAAGGACCTAAGAAGACTATTGGAAAATGTAATTCTTTGGCTGTAATATGCACATTTTGCTGAACCAGTATAGTTAGCTATTTTTAGAGATGGAAACAGAATCTACTTTTGATCACCACTTTGAAAGCTTCATTTACATTGCTATTCAGCTCTACAGCTGCTTTTCTCTAATAGCTGAAAAGTAATCAAACTGTAAACCCATCTTTCAGGAATCCTCAAAGCAGCTCTGTATTTATAGTACTATACTAGCAGACTTTAAAGACAGTAACAGATTGCAGAGTTTGTTTTCCAATATGGTTTATTTACTAAAGAATGTAAAATATTGCATTTTTCTAAGGTTTCTTTAAAAAGTACCTAATATCTGTTAAAGAAGTGAAACAGCTACCATTGCTTCTTCATTTTGTAGTGAAGGAATAGCAAATTAATACAACTTTCTACAACACCTCATAATTTAAATTATCTGCAGTAAGTAAAATAATATGCACTTTTCAAATCACCAATAAATGTTATAAATATCAAATAAATGTAATGTGTGTATTAAAAAAACTTATAATTAAATGATTAAAATTCTATTCAAGTTAGATTAGAGCAGGGGTGTCAAACTGGCGGTCCATGGGCCTGATGCGTCATGCACAGGCCATGCCCATCTCAGCTCTGTGAATGGGAAAAAGATCGTGAAACATCACGTGACGGCAATGTGATGTGGCAAGTTTGACACCGTGCATTAGAGTTGGCTGGGAAAGACCTGGGCAAGAATTTCAGTAGTTTTCATGAAATACTTTTTTATCTTTTGGGCTACATTCCCAAACCCACAGAACTATGCACATTTAGTGCAAATCCAGCTAAATTCAGTAAATGTGTTAATTTAAATGAACAGCAAGACGTAGAGCAGACTTTGACCTCTTTACTACTGTTCCTTTAAGAAAATTATAAGTAATGGATGGGGAGCTATTTAATTAAAAAAAAAAACACAACTCTCCATGCTTATGCATGATTAAATTCACAGCCCAATAAAGATTAACATATAACATTTGCTTGTTTTAACAATGCTCCATGGGCCTATAGAGCTGTGAGAGGACAACAGTTATTCCTGTGGCTAAGACTTAATACTGTTATAGTGGCTGATGTGCTTTTAATCTGCTTGTTCTGGATATTACAACCACAACAAATATATTTTTTATTATTTTTTTAAAATAATAAAATACTTGATTTGTAGTTAATTTGTCTTGGTATTTTCCTTCAATTAAGTTGGTAGAAAAAAACCAGTTGATGTTTTTAATGTAGGTTTTAATTAAACAAATTTATGCACAGATACAGAAACACACTTAATTCAGTAAAGCTGTACTCAGTTTGCTGCAGGTTATTCTGATCTCTCAGAAAGGGAGAACTGCCAGGTGAAAGGTTGGCTGGGTTTTGACAGATGGTTAAACAGCAGGTCTATCCATCTTTCAAAACCATTGCCTATCAGAGCAGTACAATTGGTAGATGATTTTGCTGCCAGTTGATGCTGTTGGGAGTAGAAGAAAGGGCAATGTATTCTACACAGGAATTGAGGAGAAAACACTGTTGCCCAGCTGCAAGCAAAACTAGAGGCAAGAGGGCTTAGCAGTGGGGAGAGTAAAATCTATGCCAGGGTAGTTTCTATTGGCTCCAAAATGGGAGGAGAGCTGTGGAATAGAGAGTCCCATAAAACGTTAAACATCTTTTTGACATTCATTGAAAATCTTGAAAGGATTTGATATTTCCATAAAGCAACCAGCACAAAACATGATATCTGTCTGTATTTGAATGATCTTAAGTAAATGGAGGTGAGAGTGAATGGAAATTTCAGAGCTTTTTTTTTTTTAGAAAGGATTGGAGGTATAAACTCAATTCTCCTTGCAGGATATTGATTAAATAATTAATACAATTTTCTTGTGTTCATAAAAAATCCATGCCTTAGGTAAGTGCATTAAATAGGATAGGCAGGGTGTTTTTGTTTTGTTTTTTGCTTAACATTGTTGACATGTCTTCTCATTAAGAGTTTGTTCATAAAAACCCGCCAACATGTGCAGAAGTCTGTCTGACTCCCAAGTTTCCATTTGACCTTTGATAAATTGACTAATCTGCTTGCTTTGTTGGAAGACAGTCCAATTCTGAAGCAAGTCAGATCAGATTTGCTAGCAGACCCCTTGACATACTGTATGTTTTTAACCTGCTTTTCTTTCTTAGCATGGGATTGTTACTAAATAAAGGCCCTGAAATTTATTTTCATTCCTTGAATAAAATAATAGATCTTGCTGTCATGCTTCACCCCAATACAACTTTAAAGCCTTCCATTTTTTAAAACATTGTTAAGTATCTTTAATATGAAACCCTGTAAATTACATCTTACTATCTTACCTCACCATGTAGCACAATAATGAGCATTTAGTTTATGATTGAAGCAGCATTTGCATGACCCCAAGACAACTTTATATTTAAAACAAATATGTTTCCAGTATAAAGCATGTAAAAAACATTTTTTCAGGTTTCTTAAAATTATCAATCTGCCTGCCTGATAATCAATCTGCCTCTCTAACTATCTGAACATCACACTGAAGATGTTACAGAAAGACCCACAAATCTTTTTGAACTCACTGACAATTATTTCTATTTTTTCCTTTAGTTGCTTTTTCCTCCTCCACCTAACATACTTTTTGTACTGAATTTAGGTCTTGCTCCATCCTGGACTCTGGTTTTTAATGAAAGCATTATTATTATTATTTACTTTATTCATTAAATATGAAACTCAGTCAACTGAACATTCAAAAATGCATCACAAATACCATTGACTGGTGCTAATGGTTGATACGGGTTGCTGCCAGCGTCCTAGGTATCAACCAAGTACCTTCTTAAGATGTACAATGTTCCAAGTAGCACAGTTTTTTGCAGTTCCGCTGGTGTTATTGCAGGACACTGCAATTTGTTGATGTATCTTATAAAATTCTTGGACATGGTACCAAGGGCCCTGATGACAATGGCTATCACTGTTACATGTTTCTTCCATAGCCATGTAATTTCAATGGCCAGGTTGCGATATTTCGTGATTTTTTCCAGTTCTTTTTCTTCAACTCTGGCATCTCCTGGTACCGCGATGTCAATAAATTGTACATTTCGGTTTTTGACAACTGTGATATCTGGCATGTTGTGTTCCAAGTGACGATCCGTCTGTATTCGAAAGTCCCACAAGATCTTCACCTTCTCATTTTCTATACCCTTTTCTACTTTATGTTCCCATGACTTTTTGGATACAGGTAAGTTATATTTTTTACATAATGACCAGTGGATTAATTTAGTAACTCAGTCGTGTCTAGCTTTGTAATCAGTTTGTGCGATTTTGCTGCATTCACATATTAAATTGAAACAGTTTCGACTTTGTTGTTGCAAAGTCAGTAGTTTGGATTGTTGGTGGATTTTTGTATCTTTGCTTTTATGGCATTAGTTTGCAGTGCTTGTTCTTGAGCAGCGAGTATTAAACCTTCTGTTTCTTTCTTGATGGTTCCCATCTTAAGCCATGCCCATATAAAGTTGTCATCACATTTTCCTTCAATGTTTTTCA
The DNA here is from genome assembly GCA_022577455.1 of Arizona elegans. Classification (NCBI taxonomy): domain Eukaryota; kingdom Metazoa; phylum Chordata; class Lepidosauria; order Squamata; family Colubridae; genus Arizona; species Arizona elegans. Next base: position 41,929,594 of record JAKOOJ010000006.1, read on the forward strand.
AGTGCTGTCCATGCAAAGCTTTGGTTTTCCATGGGTCTAGGACTTTTCGGCTCGAACCCTTTGACTTGCCTGTTTCTCCTTAAGGTTTTTGCCTCTGCGTTATTAGCCACATCAATAAGTGGCTCACAAAGAATACTGTCACTCAAATAAATATAAGATATCAAGGCTTACTATCTTCTGTCCAGGATAAGTGGACTGGATGAAAGAATATGCAAGCCTAAAATCTCTTCTCCATCTTATTATCAGCAATTTCAAGTTTGCTAATGATCAGCAAGAAAATGCTGTCCTATTTTTCGGTCACAATCTTGTCTTCTGGACCTTTTGTACTGCATAGATATAGAGGGACTTTATCAGTAGTTTCCATCAGGGTCATCATAAAAATAAGTAGTCAAAATGCAAGCAATGCAGATATCGCTAGGTCATGAACCTACTGTTATCTAACCCCATCAGGAAAGGCTGCTTATTGGCTTGTGACTGGCGGAATGATAAAAACTGGAGCTCCAGAGTAAGTGTCGATATCTCAGCTGTTTTGGGGATCCATAGGGGACCATAGCTGATCCGTAGGATCAGTGAAGAAAGGGGGCACAGGCTGGTGTGGACAGGGGATCTGCAAGTTCCCTGTAGCACCAGCGAAGAGCCTTTGACTCTGCAGCTGAGAAGACAGCCATTGAGAGCTGTCACAAAGCCGGAGCAGTCATGAGGGAAGAGAAAGAAAGAGGAACAAGGCATTTCATCTGGGTGAGATAATTGCTGTCTTGGAATAAGACTTCTATCTTTCAAGAGATAACCTGAACTGTAGAAAATTAATTAGAATGAAAAGGAATGGTAAGAGCGAAAGGGGAGAAAGCGGATATCTGGCAACCTCCCCATTTTTGAACCAATGGCGATACAAGATGCTGGCCAAGTATAAAAATTATTTTTTTCAAAGAATATGAACTGATTGTGAAAATAAGGGAAAGCAGAATGGCAGTGTGTAATAAGATTGAAATACAGATAATTTTTGGGATTTTAGAAATTAGAAACTGGAAAGATCTAAGTTGGAACGAATAGACTTTAGATCAGTGAAAATAAGTTGAGAAGGTATACAGTGCCATCTAGTCGTGAAAAAAAATCTTTTTTTGGGGGGAAGTGTGGAATGAACAAAGAATGACCTTGAGTAACGTTTGAGATAAACTGTTTTATGACTAAGTGGGAATAAAAGAGTCGAAGGGGAAGAAGGAAAAAATTAGCAACTGAATAATAGTTCAAAGTTCAAAGACTATTTTGTTGGAATTGTGTTTTTTTTTTTTTTTTTTTTTGCTGATATATTATTTTTGCTGACTATCTGGAGTGCGAATTTTTGGATTTTTTCTCTTCCTTTCTTCTAATTTTTTTTTTTTTTTTTTTTTTTTGCTGTTTAAAACCTGAAATGTAGAAAAACTAAAATTGGGATATTGTATTTTTATTTCCCCCCCCTCTTTTTTTTATTTTACATTTCTTGACATTTAATATTTTGTATTTGGGATAATTACTTTTTTTTCTTCTACTTATTGTCTTTTTAGTGCATTTTGATAATCAGATATTTATTTTTTATTCATATATATATATATATATATATATATATATATATATATATATATATATATGCACACTCTCTTTATTATGGTTGGGTTTTTTATATTTTTTGGCTGACCTTTGGACTTCTTGCTTTTGTTTCTTGATTATTAAAACTTGTTGGCAATTGGTGTTGTTTTTTCTTTTTTCTTCCATTGCCTGGATATTTTTTTTCCCTTCTTTTTTCTCATTTTAGTTTCCCTGTAGGGGGAATATTAGTGTTTGGTTTTGTTTATATCATTTTTTAAACATATGGATTAGGGTATCAAGAACCTGAAGATCTGTGGTGTCCAGGATGATAAGTGTGGATTATAAATAATTGGATTATAAATTGGGTGATTTGAAAGTAGAGAGTAAAATGAAGAAGCAACCACAATATTTATCATCACCATCAATAACAGCAGCTGCAAGCTCTGCAGTGCAAAAAGCAGTACAAACAATAAGACAACAAGACAAAACCAACATGGAACTAAAAAGCATGATACAGGCAATGCATGATAATCTTAAGGAAATGAAAGAAATGATGGGAAGAAATGAACAAAGATTGTTAGCAATGGAGGAGAAAGCAGAAGCAACAGAGAAAAAGGTGGAGAAGATGGATTATAGGCTCACAACTATAGATAAAAGCCAGGAAAAGACAATTATACAACTGGAGGTTGACAAGGCTGATTTTTACTTAAGATTCCAAAATATAGAGGAAGAAAAAGGAGAGAATTTACCAGAAAAAATTGCTGAAATATTAGCTGAAGCCATGAAAGAAACTCCAGAAAAGATAATTAATGAGATAGACGAAATTTACAGACTATATACAAGATATGTGATGAGGAATAATCTACCTAGAGAAATACATGTTAAATTTACCAAAAAAAAAAAAAAAAACCGCTGAGAACAGAGATCTTGCAACTCATGAGGAACACAATGATACAATATAAAGGTAGAGATATAGTGGCATTGAAACAAGTTCCAAGAAGAGTGAGAGATCTAAGAAAAGAATACAAATGTTTGACGAAACATTTGATTAAAAAAGGGGTGAGTTTTAGTTGGTTGATACCAGAAGGAATCTTGGTGAATTTACAAGAACAAAGGCACAGATTGGATACAGTAGAAAAGGCAGAGCTATTTTATCAGCAATATATAGAACAACAAGAAGAAGTGAAAGTAAGAGAAGAAGAAAAAGGGGCAAGCTGTCAGGAAGAGAAAAGAGAACAACTAAACAGATGACCAAGGAACAAGAGGAAAGAGCATTAAGAGAGGGGGCAAAAGCAAAAGAGATAAAAGAACAAAGAGAAACAAGAGTGCCTAGATCTACTAAACAAATAAACAAGTAAAAATGGAAGAAGTAAAAGTAATATCAGTGAATATAAATGGATTAAATTCAGTAATAAAAAGAAGAAGGATATTTAATAAATTAGAAAAATTAAAATTAGAGATTATATGTCTACAAGAAGTTCATATTAAGAAACAACATAAGTATCTATTGGAGCAAAAGAAATTAGGAACACTATATACAACACTTGCCAGTCAAAGTAAAAGAGGGGTAGCATTATATATTAAAAAAAAACAACAATTCAATCTAAACAGATTTTTGAAGATGAGGAAGGAAGGATATTAATGGTTGAAATAACTTTGAATAAAAAAAAAACATTGTTAGTGGCAATATATGCTCCAAATGATAATCAAGAAGAATATTATGGGAAATTACATTAAAAAATAATAGAATATGAAGATATATATATATATATATATATATATATATATATATATATATATATATATATATATATATAATTAGGGGATTTCAATGCAATAATAGACAATGAGTTGGATTATAAACCTACAAAATTAAATAAGAAAATAAGAAAAAACATTGCCAAAACTTTTTCCACAATGATAGATGAATTACATCTACAAGATGCTTGAAGGCGAAGTCATCCAAAAGAAAAGTAGTACACATTTTACTCAAATAGACATCTATCTATATTTGTAGAATATACTCCCCTTCTATGTGTATTTTAATTTGGTCTCTGACCGCAATAAAAAGCTTCAAAAAAGCTTCATCTATCATGATCAAGAATAGACATGATGTGGATGTCAACAATTAATAGCTAAAATACAAGAAATTGATATTGGAATAAATGTATGGGCAGACCACAATCCAATAATAATGACATGGAAAGGGGGGAAAAAAGAAAAATGAGATGGACATTAAATCAAAAATTACTAAATGAAAAAAAATTCCAACAATATATGGAAAAAGAATTGACTTTTTTTTAAAAAAAAGAGAATAAGAAAGAAGATACATCTTTACAAAACGTGTGGGAAACCAGGAAAGCATATATTAAGGATTGGCAATGACATATTTAGGAAAATGAAATAAAAAAAATAGACAAACGCATAAGAATTTAGAGGAAGAATATAAGAGATTAGAGATGGAATTACAAAAAAACCCACACAATAAAAAGATTAAAAATCTGTTGGATTTGAAAAAACATAAGATGAATTTAATGGAAAATGAAGAATTGGCGAATAGAATAAAAGCTACAAAGCAAAAAAAATTGAAAATGCAAATAAACCAGGATGATGGTTAGCATATAAAATGGAAAAAGAGAAAGAAAATACATTAATAAGTCAATTAATAGTTCAAGATGGAAAGATATGTTATAGAAGTGAGGAAGAGGATAATTTAGAAATACTATAAGGGATTGTATCAACAAGAAACAGTAGAAGAAGATAAGATAGAACAATATTTGAAGAAAACGGAACTGCCTAGAATCCCAGAAAAGTTCAAAAAATTATTAGAAAAAAGAATATCTATGATGGAATTAATGGAGGGAATTAAAAGACAAAAAAATGGGAAGACACCAGGCCCAGATGGATTACCAGCAGAGGTATATAAAACCCTACAAGATGTACTAAGCAATGTGATTCTGCAAGTATTCAATGAACTATTACTTAAAGCTAAAATTCCAGACTCATGGATGGAGGCATTTTTGAGGTGAAACACAAAACATTAGAATATCGTGAAAAAGTTCATTTATTTCAGTAATGCAACTTAAAAAGTAAAACTAATATATGAGATAGACTCATTACATGCAAAGCGAAGTAGTTCAAGCCTTGATTTGTCATAATTTTGATGATTATGGCTTACCGCTCATGAAAACCCCAAATTCACAATCTCAAAAAATTAGAATATTACATTAAATCAATAAAACAAGGATTGTACATAGAACAATATCGGACCTCTGAAAAGTATAAGCATGCATATGTACTCAGTACTTGGTTTGGGCCCCTTTTGCATCAATTACTGCCTCAATGCCGCGTGGCATGGATGCTATCAGCCTGTGAAATGGCTGAGGTGTTATGGAAAACCAGGATGCTTCAATATCAGCTTTCAGCTCTTCTGCATTGTTCGGTCTCATGTCTCTCATCTTTCTCTTGGCAATGCCCCATAGATTCTCTATGGGGTTCAGGTCAGGCGAGTTTGCTGGCCAATCAAGCACAGTAATCCCATTTACTGTGTCATTTACTTGGTCATTGAACCAAGTTTTGGTACTTTTGGCACTGTGGGCAGGTGCCAAGTCCTGCTGGAAAATGAAGTCAGCATCCCCATAAAACTCGTCTGTGGAAGGAAGCATGAAGTGCTCCAAAATCTCCTGGTAAACGGCTGCCTTGACCCTGGACTTAATGACGCACAGTGGACCAACACCACGAGATGACATGGCTCCCCAAATCAACACAGACTGTGGACACTTCACACTGGACTTCAAGAATCTTGCAGTGTGTGCCTCTCCATTCTTCCTTCAGACTCTGGGTCCTTGGTTTCCAAATGAGATGCAAAAGTTGCTCTCATCAGAAAAGAGGACTTTGGACCGCTGAGCAACAGACCAGTTCTTTTTTACTTTAGCCCAGGAAAGATGCTTCTGACATTGTTTGTTGTTCAGGAGCGGCTTGACAAGAGGAATACGACATTTGAAGCCCATGTCCAGGATCCGTCTATGTGTGGTGGCTCTTGATGCACTGACTCCAGCCTCAGTCCACTCCTTGTGAAAGTTCACAACACTTTTGAATGGCCTTTTCCTGACAATCCTCTCCAGGCTGCAGTCATCCCTGCTGCTTGTGCACCTTTTTCTTCCACACTTTTCCCTTCCACATAACTTTCGATTAATGTGCTTTGATACAATAGTTTGGGAACATCCAACTTCTTTTGCAATTACCTTTTGAGGTTTTCCCTCAAGGGTAAGCCAGAGGGTGTCAATGATGGTTTTCTGCACAACTGTCAGAACAGCAGTCTTTCCCATGACTGTGATTCCTACTGAACCAGACTGAGAGACCATTTAAAGGCTCATGAACCCTTTGCAGGTGTCATGGCTTAATTAGCTGATTAGAGTGGGACACTTTGAGTCTAGAATATTTAACCTTTTCACAATACTCTAATTTTCTGAGATTGTGAATTTGGGGTTTTCATAAGCTGCAAGCCATAATCCTCAAAATTATGACAAATCAAGGCTTGAACTATCTCGCTTTGCATGTAATGAGTCTATATCATATATTAGTTTTACCTTTTAAGTTGCATTACTGAAATAAATGAATTTTTGCATGATATTCTAATTTTTCGAGTTTCACCTGTATAACTTTAATACCAAAAGAAGAGGCAGATCTGCAATAGATAAAGAATTATAGACCGATATCTTTATTAAATGTGGATTATAAGATTTTTGCATCAATCATGGCTGAAAGATTAAAAAAAATTACTAAATGAGTTTGTTTGTTTGTTTGTTTGTTTGTTTATTTATTTATTTATTTATTAAATTTATATCCCGCCCTTCTCCCCGAAGGGACTCAGGGCGGTGAATAGCCGAGAATTAAAATAACATGCAATATAAAAGTTAAAATAATTAAAAATAAATTAAATTAAACGGCCACCCCAATTTAAAACCCCTAGCAATACAATTAAAAACCCCTAAAACCTATTCAGGCCAGGCCGGCTTGCTGAAATAAAAACATCTTCAGGGCCTTACGGAAAGTGCGGAGATCTGGAATCAGCCGTATTCCAGGAGGTAGCTCGTTCCAGAGGGCGGGTGCTCCAACAGAGAAGGCCCTCCCCCTGGGGGCCGCCAGCCAACATTGCTTGACCGATGGCACGCTGAGGAGGCCCTCTCTGTGAGAGCGTATTGGCCGGTGGGAGGTTATCGGTAGCAGCAGGCGGTCTTATAAATACCCTGGCCCTAAGCCATGGAGTGCTTTAAAGGTGAGAACCAACACCTTGAAGCACACCCGGAAGACCACCGGGAGCCAGTGCAGCTCGCACAGGAGAGGTGTTATATGGGAGTGCCATGTCACTCCCGTGATCACCCACGCAGCCGCATTCTGGACCAGTTGGAGCCTCCGGGTGCTCCTCAAGGGGAGCCCCATGTAGAGAGTGTTAGCGTAGTCCAGGCGAGAAGTGACGAGAGCATGAGTGACTGTGCATAAGGAATCCTGACTCAGAAAGGGGCGCAACTGGTGTATCAGGCGAACCTGATAAAAAGCCCCCCTGGCCACGGCCGTCATATGCTCTTCTAAAGACAGCTGTGTGTCCAGGAGGACTCCCAAGTTGCGAGCCCCCTCTGTGGGGGCCAATGACTCGCCCCCAATAGCCAGCGATGGCGCCAGCTGGCTATATCGGGATGCCAGCATCCACAGTCACTCGGTCTTGGAAGGGTTGAGTCGAAGCCTGTTCCTCCCCATCCAGACCCGCACGGCCTCCAGACACTGGGACATCACTTCAAGGGCATCATTGGGGTGGTTTGGGGTGGAGATGTACAGCTGAGTGTCATCAGTGTACAGATGGCATTGCACCCCAAATCCACGGATGATCTCACCCAGCGGCTTCACATAAATGTTGAACAGGAGTGGCGAGAGGACCGACCCTTGTGGCACCCCACAAATAAGGCGCCTCGACGTCGACCTCTGCTCCCCTGCCAACACAGACTGTGACCAGTCGGAGAGATAGGAGGAGAACCACCGCAACACGGTGCCTCCCACCCCCAATCCCTCCAGCCGGTGCAGCATGATACCATGGTCGATTTATACATTTTGAGTTTATACATTTGGATCAAAATGGCTTCTTACCAAAAAGATAAATTAGAGACAATATGCGAACTATATTAAACACATTAGAATATTATGAACTACACTCAGAGAAAAAAATAGTGTTGTTATTTTTAGATGCACAAAAGGCGTTTGACAATGTGAATTGGCAATTTATGATAAAACAGTTGAAAATGATGGATTTTGGAAATAGATTTATAAATATGATCCAAACCAGATCTAGAGATCAAGCGGCAAAGGTGATGGTAAATGGTAAAATGACAGAGAAAATACATATTAGAAAAGGAACAAGACAAGGATCCCTTTATCGCCATTATTATTTATATTAACATTAGAGATTTTAAATAGAAAAGTGAGGCAGGAAAAAGAAATAAAAGGAATGAGAATTAAAAAAGAAGAATACAAATTACAAGCATTTGCGGATGATTTGGTGTTTATCATGGAAGACCCAATAGAGACAGCGCCAAAACTATTAGAACAAATTGAAGAATATGGGAAAGTAGCAGGTCTGAAAATCAATAAAGATAAAACAAAAATATTAGTTTAAAATAAGAGAAAAAAGCAAAAGAAGGAGATGATGGAGAAACTGGACATTCAAATGAAGAAAGTGAAATATTTGGGCATCTATCTGACATCAAGATGTGCAACGCTCAAGGAAGACAATTATCACAAACTGAAAAAACATATTGAAATAGACCTGGAGAAATGGAGAAACTTGCAATTATCACTAATGGGAAGAATAGCATTAATAAAAATGAATATATTACCAAAAATATTATTTTTATTTCAAACTATACCAATAAAACTGGAGAAAAAATATTTTGAAGAGTTGAAGAAAATAATTTGGAAATATATGTGGCAAGGAAAGAGAACAAGGATTGACATAAAAATGCTACAAGATGCAAGAATTAGAGGTGGGTTTGGCCTTCCGAATTGGGAATTGTATTATCAAGCGGCAGCGTTAACATGGATAAAAGAATGGATTTTATGAAGGAATACAAGACTATTAACATTGGAGGGTCATGATTTACAACGGGGTTGGCATGCCTTTTTATGGTACTGGAAACAAAGGATACATGGATATTTCCAAAGACATTATGTAAGAAATGGTTTGCTATCAGTGTGGGAGAGAGTGAAAGAAAAACATTATTTGAATATTCCAATGTGGTTTTCTACAATAGAAGAGGTGACATACCCAAATATTGTGAACATGGGAATATTGTTAGATATAAAGACATTTTGACAGATCAGGGAGAACTGAAACAAAAACTAGAGAGTCAAGGGCTTGAGATAGATTGGTATCAAGTAATCAAGATATTATTTATTTATTTATTTATTTATTTATTTATTTATTTATTTATTTATTTATTTATTTATCAAATTTCTATACCACCCTACTCCCAAAGGACTCAGGGCGGTGAATAGCCAAGATAAAATACAGATAATACAAATATTAAAAAATCCTTTAAAATTATTAAATATTTTGGCCGAAACACAGATTAAAACACCCAATTTATAAAATCACACAAATTAAAAATTTAAAAGAGGAGAGTTAGGCCAGGCCAGCCTGCTGAAATAAAAAAGTTTTGAGAGCACGATGAAACGTGCGCAGGTCCGGGATCCTCCGTATCTCTGGGGGGAGCTCGTTCCAGATGGTAGGTGCCCCCACAGAGAAGGCTCTCCCCTTGGGGGCTGCCAGTCGACACTGTTTGGCCGATGGCACCCTGAGAAGCCCCTCTATGGGAGCGTACTGGTCGGTGAGAGGCTATTGGTAGCAGAAGGCGGTCTCGTAAATACCCCGTAAATATGAAGCAGATTGTAGACAATATGGCTTTAACTTGGGGAAATCAGAACTGGATGAAATATTGATAGGAACAGATGAGAAAATGATTAAGAAATTATATAATTATTTATTGCATATTAGACTAGAAGATGAAGAAGTAAAAGAAACAATGATAGCATGGGCAAAGAATTTTGGATACACCATAGAATTGGACAAATGGCAACAACTTTGGGAAAGAAATTATAAATTAACAATAGCAACAGCCTATAAAGAAAACATGTATAAGATATTTTATAGATGGCATATGCCACCAGAAAGATTACCTACGATGTTTAAAGATAAATCAGCTAAGTGTTGGAAATGTCATCAGTTGCCGGGATCATACTGTCATATGTGGTGGTTGTGTAAAGAAGCAAAACAATATTGGGTGAAAATACAAACATGGTTAGAGGGAATGTTGCAGCTGACAATATAGAGTTAAAACCAGAGATATTCTTATTGGGAATTTTACCAGAGAATTATAGCAAAGAAGATACATATTTGATTATTCATATAATAACAGCGACTAGAATTGTATTTGCACAAAACTGGAAAGCAGATAAAATTCTATTGGAAGAACATATTATAAAGAAAATTTTAGAATGTGCAGAAATGAATAGATTAACATTGAGAATAAAAGATAAAGAGGAGTCAATGTATTTCAAGACATGGGATAAATTTTATGATTGGTTAGAAAAGAAATATGAATAAGGACATAGAGATAAAATAGAGAATAGATGGGAGAAAACAATTAGAAAAATAGATACCCAGATGATGCCAAGTAAAAGGAGAAGGGGGGGGGGGGTAAAAGGGAAAAAAGTGAGATATTATAAAAATGTACACAAATGATGACCGGGGCAGATATGGCGGGAGCAGGGGACCATATCATGTGTTGGGGGCTCGCACTCGCTGTTTGAGAGCAATTGCTTGCCTTGGTCCCCATGGCTCCTCTCGGAGACTAGGTGGCTTAGACACTCAGGATCTGGGCCTTCGGCTGATGTTATGCAACGCTAGGTCCATGGTAAATAAGGCCCCCCTCATTCACGATCTTATACAAGAGGGAGGAGCGGACCTGGCGGGTATTACGGAGACCTGGTTGGGCCCGGAGGGCGGTGTCCCTCTGGCTGAAATGTGCCCACCAGGCTTCATAGCATTCCATCAGCCGAGGGCCCAGAGGAGGGGCGGGGGGTGGCGGTTATTATTAACGAGGATCTGGGTCCTAGGGAGACCACTGTTCCTCAGATAGCCGGATGTGAGTCCCTCCTTGTGAGGTGGGGTCGTGGGGTTCAGATGGGCTTGTTGCTTACGTACCTGGCTCCCTGCCGCGTGGCAACAGCCCTACCTGAGCTACTCGACGTGATAGCCACGGTGGCAGTTGATATACCCAGGCTTTTAGTCATGGGTGATTTCAACTTGCCATCCGTTGGTGAAACGTCTGAGATGGCTCGGGAGTTCATGGCTTCCATGACGGCCATGGACCTGACCCAGTTAGTTCATGGCCCTACTCACAGGGGAGGTCACACTCTGGACCTGATTTTTGTCTCTGGCCAGTGGTTGAGTGGTCTTGTTATTGGGGATATAGACGTGGAACCCTTGTCATGGACAGACCACTCACTCCTTCGCCTGGATTTTCGAACCGCTGCCCCCCGCCGCACGGAGGCGGATCCAATTAGATGGATCTGCCCCAGGCACCTGATGGATCCTGAGAGGTTCCAGACGGAGCTTGGGCCATTTCCTGAGGTTCTAGCACATGACTCGGCCGAGGAGCTGGTAGCCGCCTGGGACCGGGCAGCTGGTGGGGCCTTGGACCGAGTCGTGCCTTTGTGGCCTCTGACCCGGTGCCGATCCTGCACGGCTCCTTGGTTCACTGAGGAGCTGAGGGAAATGAAGTGCCGGAAAAGACGCCTGGAGAGCGGTTGGAGGGCCAGTCTCGCTGAATCTGATCGAACACGGGTAAGGTCGCATATTAAGGCCTATCTAGTGGTGATAAAGACGGCAAAGTTTAATTACTTTTCCGCCTCTATTGCGTCATCAGGGAATCGTCCGGCCACCCTGTTCAGGGTTACCCGCTCCCTGCTTCATCCGGGAGTGCGGGAGGATCCCTTGGAAGGCAGGGCGCAGGATTTCGGACAATACCTGTATGATAAAATCGCTCAGATCCGGGGGGATTTGGACTCTGACTGGGTAGATCAGGGCAGGGTGACGAGGAATAGTCTTGAGAATGTTATCTGGGAGGAGTTTGATGCTGTGACTCCTGATGATGTGGACAGGATTTTGGGGAGACTTAGTGCGGCCACATGTTTACTGGCCCCGTGTCCCTCCTGGTTGGTACTGGCTTCCCGGGAGGTTACACAAGGCTGGCTCCAGGGTGTTATTAACGCTTCACTGAGTGAGGGTTACTTCCCCACCGCCTTGAAAGAGGCGGTGGTGAGGCCTCTCCTCAAGAAGCCGTCCCTGGATCCAGCAATATTGGCCAACTATCGTCCTGTCTCCAACCTTCGCTTTATGGCGAAGGTTGTTGAGAGTGTGGTCGCACGACAGTTTCCGCAATTCCTGGAGGAAACATCTTATCTAGATCCGTTCCAGTCGGGTTTCAGGCCTGGGCACAGCACGGAAACGGCATTGGTCACGTTGGTTGATGATCTCTGGAGGGCTCGGGACAGGGGTTGTTCCTCTGTTCTGGTCCTATTAGACCTCTCAGCGGCTTTTGATACCATCGACCATGGTATCATGCTGCACCGGCTGGAAGAGTTGGGGGTGGGAGGCACCGTGTTGCGGTGGTTCTCCTCCTTTCTCTCTGACCAGTCGCAGTTTGTGTTGGCAGGGGGGCAGAGGGCGACCTCGAGGCCTTTCATTTGTGGAGTGCCACAGGGATCGGTCCTCTCGCCCCTTCTGTTCAACATTTATGTGAAGCCGCTGGGCGAGATCATCCATGGCTTTGGGGTGAGATACCACCAGTATGCTGATGACACCCAGCTGTACATCTCCACCCCAGGCCACCCCAACGATGCCCTTGAAGTGATGTCCCAGTGCCTGGAGGCTGTGCGGATCTGGATGGGGAGGAACAGGCTCAAGCTCAACCCTTCCAAGACTGAGTGGCTGTGGCTCCCGGCATCCCGATATAGTCAGTTGACTCCATCACTGACTATTGGGGGCGAGTCATTGGCCCCCACAGAGAGGGCTCGCAATCTGGGAGTCCTCCTGGATAGGCAGCTGTCTTTGGAGGAACATCTGACGGCTGTAACCAGGGGGACCTTTTATCAGGTTCGCCTGATTCGCCAGTTGCGGCCACAGTCACTCACGCCCTCGTCACCTCTTGCCTTGACTACTGCAACGCTCTCTACATGGGGCTCCCCTTGAAGAGCACCCGGAGGCTCCAGCTGGTCCAGAACACAGCAGCGCGGGTAGTGACGGGAGCAGCATGGCGCTCCCATGTAACACCGCTCCTGTGCGAGCTGCACTGGCTCCCAGTGGTCTTCCGGGTGTGCTTCAAGGTGCTGGTTATCACCTTCAAAGCGCTCCATGGCATAGGGCCTAGCTATCTTCGAGACCGCCTGCTGCTAATGACGACCTCCCATCGACCCATGCGCTCCCACAGAGAGGGCCTCCTCAGGGTGCCATCAGCCAGACAGTGTAGGCTGGTGGCCCCCAGGGGGAGAGCCTTCTCTGTGGGGGCACCTACCCTCTGGAATCAGCTCCCCCCAGAGATAAGGAGAATCCAGGACCTCAGTGCCTTCCGTCGTGCCCTTAAAACCCATTTATTTAAACAAGCCGGGCTGGCTTAAGATGAAATTTTTAACTGTTTTAAATGTTTTAAACGTTTTAATTGGTAATGAGTTTTAATTGGGCCAAATTTATATATCTTTTAATTGTTTTTTAATATTTGTCTTGCATGTCTTTTTAATTCTGGCTGTACACCGCCCTGAGTCCTCAGGGAGAAGGGCGGTATAGAAATTTAATAATAAATAAATAAAATAATAATTGAATAAGAAATTGAAATGAAAATAAAGATAATTAGGAAATCGGGGCTGCTTGAATACCACTTTAGATTGAATTGAAAAGGGAAACAGCAGGAGAGAGGGGAAGGAGTAGAGAGAGAGGAAGGGAAAAGAGAGAAGAGGAGAGGAGAAAGAAAAAAGGGAAAAGGAGAAGAAGAGGAGAGAGAGGAAAGGAATAGAGGAGAAGATTAGAAGGGGGAAGAAGAGAGAAGTGAGGGAAGAGAAGGGGAAGTAGGAAAGAGAAGGAGAGGAAGAACGAAGGAAGTAGGAGGAGAAACAGGGGAAGAGAAGGGGAGGAGAAGAAGAAAGATTGGAGTAAAGGTAAAGGGTAAAAGAGCAGCCCTGAAAAAGGGGGGCCTTTTTTTTTTTTTTTTTGTTTAAAATAATAGAGAAAATGCATTTTGGGGAATATTTTACACAATCAATTAGAGCGATATACCAGCAGCAAACAGCACAAATTATAGTCAATGGAGGTTTAACAGAGGTTTTTAGAATTGAGAAAGGAACAAGGCAGGGGTGTCCTCTGTCCCCATTGTTGTTTATCTTGACTTTGGAAGTGCTATTGAATAAGATACGTGACTCAGAAAAATTGAAGAGTATTGTAATTAGACATCAAGATGATAGATTAAGAGCATTTGCAGATGATTTGGTTGTTACCTTATCCCAACCTATAGAGTTGGCTCCATATATATTGGATATAATTGATCAATATAGGAAAGTATCAGGATTTAAAGTTAATTCACATAAGACAAAGATGATAATTAAAAATATGTCTATACTTGAAAGAGATGAACTAGCAAGAATAACAGATTTTGAAATAGCTAAAAAGGTTAAATATCTAGGAGTGTACATAGCAGCTTCAAATACAAAATTATACAAAAATAACTGTGAGGTTCTTTGGCAGAAGGTACAGAAGGATATGGAGAATTGGAAAAAATTACAGTTGTCCTTATTGGGAAGAATTGCAGCAATTAAAATGAATGTGTTACCTAGATTTTTATTTTTGTTCCAAATGATACCTGTGCTTAAGAAAGATGAAAATCTGAGAGAATGGCAGAAAGGTGTTAATACTTTCATTTGGGCTGGGGAAAAACCCAGAATAAAAATGAAAATTATACAAGATACACGTGAAAGAGGGGGTCTCAAAATGCCTAATTTAAGATTATATTATGAAGCAGCGGTCTTATCACAAATTAGTGATTGGTTTAATTTAACAGAGGGGAGAATTTTGAATCTAGAAGGTTATGATCTGTTATATGGATGGCATGCCTATTTGTTATATGACAAAAAAAGTGGATAAAGTATTTAAGGCCCATATACTTAGAAAGGCTTTGTTGAGGGTTTGGAAAAAATATCAATATAAATTAAATTATAAGTTACCTGTATGGCAAATCCTAGACATGAGAGTGTGGTTGCACAACAGCTCCCCCAGCACCTGGATGAAACAACGTATCTGGATCCGTTCCAGTCGGGCTTCAGACCCGGGTACAGCACGGAAACAGCATTGGTCGCGTTGGTTGATGATCTCTGGAGGGCTCGGGACAGAGGGTGCTCCTCTGTCCTGGTCCTGTTAGATCTCTCAGCGGCTTTTGATACCATCGACCATGGTATCATGCTGCACCGGTTGGAAGAGTTAGGGGTGGGAGGCACTGTGTTGCGGTGGTTCTCCTCCTTTCTCTCTGACCGGTTGCAGTCTGTGTTGGCAGGGGGACAGAGGTCGACCCCGAGGCCCCTCATATGTGGGGTGCCGCAAGGGTCGGTCCTCTCGCCTCTCCTGTTCAACATTTATGTGAAGCCTCTGGGCAAGATCATCCGTGGTTTCGGGGTGGAGTACCATCAGTACGCTGATGACACTCAGCTGTACATCTCCACCCCGGATCACCCCAACGATGCCCTTGAAGTGATGTCCCGGTGCCTGGAGGCCGTACGGATCTGGATGGGGAGGAACAGACTCAGGCTCAACCCATCCAAGACCGAGTGGCTGTGGTTTCCGACATCCCGATATAGTCAGTTGACGCCATCACTGACTATTGGGGGTGAATCATTGGCCCCCACGGAGAGGGCTCGCAACTTGGGCGTCCTCCTGGACTCACGGCTGTCTTTAGAAGAGCATTTGACGACCGTGACCAGGAGGATTTTTTATCAGGTTCGCCTGATTCGCCAGTTGCGTCCCTTTCTGGATCGGGACTCATTACGCACGGTCACTCATGCCCTCGTCACTTCCCGCCTGGACTATTGTAATGCTCTCTACATGGGGCTCCCCTTGAGGAGCACCCGGAGGCTCCAACTGGCGCAGAGTGCGGCTGCGTGGGTGGTAATGGGAGCGACATGGCGCTCCCATGTAACACCTCTCCTGCGCGAGCTGCACTGGCTCCTGGTGGTCTTCCGGGTGCGCTTCAAGGTTTTGGTTACCACCTTTAAAGCGCTCCATGGCTTAGGACCTGGTTATCTACGGGACCGCCTACTACCACCAATAGCCTCCCACCGGCCAGTACGCTCTCATAGAGAGGGACTCCTCCGGGTGCCGTCAGCCAAACAGTGTCGACTGGCGGCCCCTAGGGGGAGAGCCTTCTCTGTGGGGGCACCTACTATCTGGAATGAGCTCCCCCCGGAGATACAGAGCTCCTTCCGCCGTGCTGTGAAGACCTTTTTATTCCATCAAGCGGGCTTGGCCTAATCTCTTCCCTTTTTAAATATTTAAATTTTAATCTGTTTTTAAATTATCAGGGTGTTTTAATTTGTCTGGGCCAAATAATTTAATTTGATTTTATTGGGTTTTTTAAATTTTGTGTATCTATGTATTTTATTGTTGGCTGTTCACCGCCCTGAGTCCTTTGGGAGTAGGGCGGTATACAAATCAAATAAAACTGAAACTGAAACTGAAACTGACATGCAATAGAAAATATAAGTATAGAACAAAAACAGGAGGTGATTACCTATAAAGAGCTTCTCATTGTGGAAAGGTGGGTAATGTATTTGAAACCTTTAGATACATTTAGAGAAGAAGGTATAATTTATACATGGTTTCAGTATGGTCAACTTCAAGCTAGATGAAAGGAAGATCAAAAAACTGGCTTCGTGCAAAATGAGGAGAATTTGGTAAAACAAATTAGAGATCAAAAACAAATGCATATTAAAAGGTTGTATAATGCTTTATTGGAAATAGATTCTGAGACAGAACTGGTTAAAGACTGTATGATTAAATGGGCACAAAATTTTCAAGAGCCGGTAATGATGGAGACTTGGGAAAAGATTTGGATTAGAAATGTGAAATTTACACAAGCACAAAATTTAAGAGAAAACCTTTACAAAATGTTTTACAGATGGCACTTAGATCCCAAAAAATTATCATGTATGTATCCTAATGTTCAAGCTAAATGTTGGAGATGTGACTGTGATGATGCAACTTATTATCATATATGGTGGACTTGTAGAAAAATCAAAGCATTTTGGATAAAGATTTGGTGGGTGATGCAGAATATTTTTTAAAAAAGACTGAAATTTACTCCACAGTTGTTTTTACTGGGTATAACTACGGACTGTACAGTTGCAGAGACTAAACTGATCTTGAACTTGATAACAGCAGCAAGATTGCTGATAGCACAACATTGGAAGAAGGATTTTTTGCCTACTATTGATGACTGGATATTGAAAGTAACTAACTTAGCTGAAATGGCTAAAAATTCAGCATATTTGAAGGATCATACACAAGAAAGGTATATACAGGACTGGAGAAGATGGATTGATTATATTCAAAATAGGTATCAGACCAAAAAATATCAAATAGCTTATGAATGATTTCTTTCAACTGTATAAACGTTATATAAGTGATATTAGAAGTTTTATGTCTAAGAAGTAGGATTTTATCTATGGGGGGGGGTTAAGAATTTTTTTAGGGGGTGTTAGTTTAATGGTTGGTTAAGCAATTTAGTTTATTGTTGAAAGTTAATAGAAATACCTTGTGTTCTGCTCTGGGAAGTCAGGGAGGGGGAGGGGGGTTGGGGGGGAGGGTTGTGGGGAAATTGTATTTGTTTTAAAACTTTTCCAATAAAAAAAGAAGAAGAAGAAAGATTGGAGTAAAGGTAAAGGGTAAAAGAGCAGCCCCGAAAAAGTAAAAATTAAAAATGAAAGTTAAAAGAAAAGATGAATGAAAAATGATGGAAATGACTGTACATGTAAATGTGTTTATGAAAAATAAAAATAAAAAACTTTTTAAAAAAGGGAAAGGCTCCTTATCAGCATTAAAGCTAATTGCTAGAGATTAACATAACTATCCACTTGATTGCATTGACCCCTGGTAATCTTAGGGCTTGACTATATTGAAAGTTTATATTTTGAAGCAAATTCTATTTTAACCGTTTTTGAAATGAATAAATAAAGCCCTAATAATTTTATTAGTTTTTAAAATTAGAATCTTAAATGCAGGAACCATGACATTTTCTAAACTACATTCTATTTTCCTATCTCTTTGGAAAGTAAAAATAAGTGTTAACTGGAAATACACACAAAGACATACAAACACACATACCCACACAGAAAGGGCTTTTCTGCCTTTAATGAAAGTTAAATTCATACAAACATATTTGCAATGTTATACCAGAAACACATAAGGGATCATACACACTACTCTAACCACCCAGCAACCAATGAAAAAAATAAATATAGCAAAGCTTAATTTGAGCTTTTATGAAGAAAATAATAGTGGGGCGGAGGGGACTTTAAGCTCCTCTGCACAAAGGTTTAAATACAGCTCTGCAGATGATCAGAGACATTGTTTCCATGCCTTCACAATGACTGCAGATATATTCAAGGATGTCTTGCAAGGGAAAGTTAATTACATATCCAGGAATGGTCACAATAAGTACTCTAGGGCCTACTGTGCAAGGGTAAATAATTGTCACTTAATAAAGTGTATGTTAGCTACATGTTTGGTTACACCTGGGTAGAACCAGAGTTCTTTTTCATATGAGGTGGAAGTTGATTTGTGTGATATAAAATTGATCCCTGAGCCTCCAAAACAAAGGATTAGAAAAACAATTCCCATTGTTTCTTTTAGGAGAATGCAAAGGATGGAGTTAGGCTGTTTTGTTATGGTAGATTTTTGTAGAATATTAGTCTTGAGGACAATATAGCATGATTCTACTTTAATTCTACTTTACTGTAATGCTACATTGATAGAATCTTGCCAATGATTGCAAGATTTTTGCCCACCACTACTATCATCTTTACAGCCTGAGAAGCTGTATGGTCTCTTCTCCTGTCCCCTCCACTGTCTAACTGTGAGCTATGCTGTCCCTTATCTGACCATTCCCTTGACAACATCTCTTTGCCCAGTCTCCCATGATTATTCCCACATACTATTACAATAATACTTAGACTTATATATATTCCTCAGTGCTTTACGGTACTCCCTTAGGAGTTTACAATGTCATCACATTGCCCCCAACAATCTGACAGTTATATAGTACAAGGCAGTGGTGGGTTTCAAAAAATTTTACTACCGGTTCTGTGGTGTGGCTTGGTGGACGTGGCATGGCTTGGTGGGTGTGGCTTGGTGGGTGTGGCAGGGGAAGGATACTGTAAAATCTCCATTCCCACCCCAATCCAGGGGAAGGTTACTGCAAAATCCCCATTTCCTCCCAATCAGATGGGACTTGGGAGGCAGAGAATACATGGGGGCAGGGCTAATCAGAATTTTTACTACCGATTCTCCAAGCTACTCAAAATTTCTGCTACCAGTTCTCCAGAACTGGTCAGAACCTGCTGAAACCCATCTCTGGTACAAGGCATGAAAAATATAAAGATTAAGAAAAATAGTATTTTAGATTAATTCTAAACCCAGAATCTCAATTCTCTTGTTATTTTTAGAAATTGGCAGTCTCAAGCTGTAAGCATGAAACAGATTCAGCTAGCCTTTCTCATTAAAATTCTCCATCATTATCAAATGGATTACCTATGTGACCAAGAACAATTTTATGTGTGAATTGAAATATAGTTTGTTAAAAAGCTTGTGGAAAGCCCCCCCCCCCCCCCCAGAAGAATGAAATATTTTGAGGAATATTAAAAAGGCAGAATATTACATTTCTCTAAATGAAAAATGGAGAAATATGTTTTTAGATGCAGGAAGGAGCTCCAGTCTCCCTGCCCCAAAGCAGAAACTGAGGAGGCAGCTTTTAGAAATACAGATATGGTAATCCAGTATATTTTGAAACAAAGGCAGAATGGTAGGATTAGAAGCATCCCCTCACCCGACTTCCGGTTTGCTGCTGGCCGCCGCCAGACGTTCCTTTGGGATCGTCAGCTTCCATTGCCTGTCAGAGCCGCCTTCAAAGTGGAATGGCGGCTCGAAAAAACTCCGTTTCCAAGAGGAAACGGAGATAGAGCCGGCAGGGGTGGGTAGAACTCTCTGCAGAGTCCCAAAAGTTTTTTTTTTACTTTTGGGACGGAGCGGATGAGAAGCCCCATATCCCCTGCCGCTGCTCCGGGCTTTGGGAGACCTCTGCTTATGCAGAGCCAGGCGTCAAGAGCAAGCCTGCGAATTTAACAGAATAATCAAAGAAAAGGCGAGCTGGACCCTTAATACTGAATCACAAGTATTTTACCCTTTAAAAAACTATTTAAGAGAAAAGAGGAGAGGAAAGGGGGAAAAAGAGCCTTTTAAAATGGCGTCTGCCGTGGCTGGAGAAGGGCTGAAAGGGAAAGTCCTTCCGTTTCTTATTACTACAATGTAGCGGAATAAATATCACTGGCTACATTTGTAGATAAAACCTTGCTCCTGTGCCTTCTCTTGCTGTTGATTGAAAAGAAGGTTTTTTTTTTTTTAAGGGAAAGTCCTTCCGTTTTCTATTTTTTCTCTCTTTTTTGTTAAATCTTGTCTGTGTGGGAAATGGCATCGGGACTTACACAGCTGGACAAACGGGGGGGGGAACTTCCCCCATTAAGAAACTGCACCAACAAATTTCAACTCTCCAGCGTCAGAAACCTGATTTTAATATAATAGAATTTCTCCTTGAAGAGATTGTAAGAAGGGATGAGATTGTGAACCAGCAACTTGAAAAATTTAAGCAGGAAATTAAAGAAATTGGTGAATTGGTGAAATCAAAGTTTGACTTTTTGAATCAAAAGATTTTAAAATCAGCTAATGGTTTATCAGATTTTCTGATTCGGGTGGACGCAAAGACTAAATTATTAGAGTCTAAAATGAAGGAAACGGAGGAGAATTTGGATGACAAGATTCAAAAAATTAAAAAGGATTTGGTAAACATTCAGGATAATAGTCCAGAAGACAAATCTAAAATGGAGGTTGACCAAAAGACTGGTAATGGAGAAAATGTGCAACAGAGGATTGAAAGAGAAGTTTTAATGATTCAATATAATTTTACAGAATACGCAATTAGACTGAGAGGCCTGCAGGAAAATAATAGAGATGACTTAAGGAAAATATCTTCTGAAATTCTGGCTGGGATTTTAAAGGTTCAACCTGATGAAGTGTTTTGCAGGATTGATAGAATTTATAGAATAAACTCCTGGTTGGCAAAGCAAAGGCAATTGCCTAGAGATGTGGTGATCTATTTTACAGATAAAGAAATTAGGAATAATATTGTGCAGAACTCTTTTAATTCTACTTTGCAATTTCATGGAAGAAAGATTTGGATTTTTAAGGAGCTCCCGACTAAAATGCTAATGGAGAGGAAGAAATTTGGCTTTCTAGTGACTGAGTTAAAAAAAAGAAATATCCTATTCAGGTGGGACACGCCAGTTGGTTTAATATTGAGATATCAAGGAGTAAGATATCAATTGAACACTGTTGAAAAAGCGGAAGATTTTTATCAAAAAATTTTAAAAACGAATTTAACACCTTTAGGCATAATACAGGATAAGCAAAAGGAGTTGGAAACAAAAGGAAAATATCAAATTACAGAGACTGTGGCAGATAAATTGTCTTTGGATTCCCTGGATACCCCAGCTGGTCTGTCTATAAATAAGAGAGTAGTGTCATCCGACACCAAGCTGATGAACCATCAAGTCACAGACAAGTGCGCAAATCAATCAGTTGACATACAAGTGACGGAGAAGAAAGATGAGATGATAAAACTAACCCAACAAGAACAACCCATAAAGCAGAATGAAAATCGACCAGCCGACACACAATTGGTAGGCAAGAAACGAGGATGGAAATTCAACCCGCAAAAGAAAAAGAAAAGAAATAGATCTCATAGAAACAGCAGTTTCTAAACCATGCAACAGTGAAGCCAGGGACTTTAAAAAATGAATGAATATTTGAAAAGATAGTGGAGGCGAACAATTGTTTAATACTATCCTGAGGATTGTGGCAGATCTCTGCAATGCCGTGATTTTGGGATGTGAAAAGAGCCTCACCTTGTTGGATTTGAATCATCTACTCTGGATTTTTTTTTTTTTATTGGTAAATATATTATAATTATTTTGAGTTACAAGGCAGGAGAGTTACGCCGGGGCATGCAGAAGATCTGGATGTTACTCATTAGGATGATGGGAATTAACAATCCTGATGAATACCACAACTATAACCATATGGATATAATTATAATGTCACTCGGGTGGTTGTTTTTACTTTTATATAGATGCAAGGATATCTACTACTGATGGGGGAAGAAGATGATTGAAGACTTTGAACAAACTGTTGCACCAGCATGTTACTTTACCCTATTATGGGTGATGGAATTAACAATCCAGTGGAAAGACACCAAAGAAGATAGTATATGGATTATAAATTTAAAGTTATTGTCTTTTTTTTTTATATATAAAATGGAATGCATATATAGATATGTGTATATTTTAGCATAGTGGGCAGTGGATTATATTTAGAATTGTATTGCATGATCTTGCAGGAATTGAAGGGTTGAAATAGGTTAGTTTGGGGAGTGGAGGAATTGGATAGAACTGAATAAATGTTAAATTTGGATGTAGGGAGAAGGCCGCCTTAAAATGTTATATTATTAATATATATAAAAGATTAAATGTTAAATTGTAATAATATACTATAAGTTTAGGGGAGGAGAAAAAGGGCAGATTATCGTAAAAATGGGAGTTATAAGAATAATATGCTAAGGGTCAGTATTCTGAGGAGGGAGTAAGGGAAAGGAAAGATATTATGTATGTAACTAGTTATGAAATAGCCTATTGTTGTGAAGAAGTCACAGGGGGGGATGGGTGGAGAGGGGGGGTTAGGGAAGGGGGGGGAAAGGGGGAAAACTTGTATTTGAAAACTTTTTCAATAAAAAAAAAAAAGAAGAAGCATCCCCTCACCCAAGATCCAACATAGGAGGAAAGTCATTAGACACAATAGGAATTGCCCAACTCCCTTTCAGAACATAAGAACTTCATTGCATAAGCCCCAGAGCAGTCCAAACTTCACCAAATTAGCTCAGACAAACACCTAGGATTTGCATTTCCTCTTTTGCCTATAGAGCCAGCTATGACCCCTACATAACCCCTACATGACCACATAGGAATCTGACAACAGCCAATAGAATATTAGAGGACATGTTCTTGCGCAGGAACAGGAAGCTCTAATACCAAGCCCAAAGAAGGTATAAAAACCACCCATACTCAACTCCATTTTGTCAGCTGCCCAGAACCACAAACCCTGAGGGTTCTGCTTCATTAATAAATGGACTCTCTTTCCAATCAGCCACCAACCTCCATTTTATTTCAAGTGCCTTTCTCCCAGCTTGGAACTGGACCAGATGGATTTTCATTCCAACAATTTGGCACCTCAAGGCGTGACTCCAAGCTAAACTGACCAATGCACCTGGCCCGGGTAAGTTTCCACTTGCCAGCAACAGACCCATTGAGTCTGTGGGTGGGTTCCCTCAACCTTGGTCCTTTGGAACAAGGGCAGTAAAGGGAGTTTTGAGTTTTGAAAAAACTTTTTGGAAAGAAGGTGAGTACCTCTAAATTTTAACTTTTAAAGCACAGAAAAGTGAGAGACATGTGTGTATGCCTGTATGTGTGAGTGAGATGACCCTTCTTCCAATCACAGCTGGATCCTGCTCCCTCTGTGCCTTTCCTAATGGCAGAAAGATCTGTGCTACCAACAGAGCCTGGAAAGCATGGGGGATTTGCCGGAGCACAGACCTTTTGTTAGGGAAAAGGGAGAGGCTGTGTGAAAATGGAATGGAAAAGTGAATGACAGAGTTGAACTTGGGCAATCAGCTGGGAAGTCACTGAGCAAAGCCCTGTGTTAGGAGGTGCCCGTACTCACTGCTTAGGAAAAGCAGCAGGTCCTCCCAGATCCCCAAGGGTCTGAAAACTGATGGCAGAGTTTAGGAGGTACTCATACTCACTGAGTAGGGCAAGTCAGCAAGTCCTCCCGGACCCCTTTTTGGTCTGAAAACTGATGGCAGAAGTTCCCTGGAAAGGATGTGCCCATACTCTGTGAGGGAACCAGAGTCCTCCTGGATTATTATTTTTTTGTCTGAAAACTGATGGCAGAGAAGTAGACCCAGCTAAGCCAAAGTGAGCCCCACATTGGTAGGAGAACATGTGAAGCTGTAACTCGAGGGTTGTGATAGGTATGAAGCTACCATCTTTAAAATTATAGTCCTTTATTAACTAAAAAGTTAAAGTCACATGTAGCCTCTTCCAGATATGATGAGACATGTAAATCATGCCCCATTTTCTCAGTGATAGATATTAACTGTTCTGCAGCATGTTCTGTGTTTGCTTTTTTGCACTGGACATACCCAAATACATGACAAATCTTGTACAATGTGTTCTTTGTACATCTGCAGTGTGTGTCTCTGCTCACTTGCAGACCTGTACTTGAAACTTTTAAATACAGGAGTTTAAAGGATCCCTTGGAAGGCAGGGCGCAGGATTTCGGACAATACCTGTATGATAAAATCGCTCAGATCCGGGGGGATTTGGACTCTGACTGGGTAGATCAGGGCAGAGTGACGAGGAATAGTCTTGAGAATGTTATCTGGGAGGAGTTTGACGCTGTGACTCCCGATGATGTGGACAGGATTTTGGGGAGACTTAGTGCGGCCACATGTTTATTGGACCTGTGTCCCTCCTGGTTGGTACTGGCTTCCCAGGAGGTTACACGAGGCTGGCTCCAGGGTGTTATCAACGCTTCACTGAGTGAGGGCCACTTTCCCGCTGCTTTGAAAGAGGCGGTGGTGAGGCCTCTCCTCAAGAAGCCGTCCCTGGATCCGGCAATATTGGCCAACTATCGTCCTGTCTCCAACCTTCGCTTTGTTGCGAAGGTTGTTGAGAGTGTGGTCGCGCGACAGTTCCCACAATTCCTGGAGGAAACATCTTATCTAGATCCATTCCAGTCGGGTTTCAGGTCTGGGCACAGCACGGAAACAGCATTGGTCGCATTGGTTGATGATCTCTGGAGGGCTCGGGACAGGGGTTGCTCCTCTGTTCTGATCCTGTTAGACCTCTCAGCAGCTTTTGATACCATCGACCATGGTATCATGCTGCACCGGCTGGAAGAGTTGGGGGTGGGAGGCACCGTGTTGCGGTGGTTCTCCTCCTTTCTCTCTGACCGGTCGCAGTTTGTGTTGGCAGGGGGGCAGAGGTCGACCTTGAGGCCTCTCATCTATGGAGTGCCACAGGGATCGGTCCTCTCGCCCCTTCTGTTCAACATTTATGTAAAGCCGCTGGGCGAGATCATCCGTGGCTTTGGGGTGAGATACCACCAGTACGCTGATGACACCCAGCTGTACATCTCCACCACAGGCCACCCCAATGATGCCCTTGAAGTGATGTCCCAATGCCTGGAGTCTGTGTGGATCTGGATGGGGAGGAACAGGCTCAAGCTCAACCCTTCCAAGACTGAGTGGCTGTGGCTCCCGGCATCCCGATATAGTCAGTTGACTCCATCACTGACTATTGGGGGAGAGTCTTTGGCCCCCACAGAAGGGGCTTGCAATCTGGGAGTCCTCCTGGATAGGCAGCTGTCCTTGGAGGAACATCTGACAGCTGTGACCAGGGGGACCTTTTGTCAGGTTCACCTGATTTGCCAGTTGCGGCCCTTTCCTGATCGGGATTCCCTGTGCACAGTCACTCATGCCCTCGTCACCTCTCGCCTTGACTACTGTAACGCTCTCTACATGGGGCTCCCCTTGAAGAGCACCCGGAGGCTCCAACTGGTCCAGAATGCAGCAGCGCAGGTAGTGATGGGAGCAGCATGTCGCTCCCATGTAACACCGCTCCTGCGCGAGCTGCATTGGCTCCCAGTGGTCTTCCGGGTGCGCTTCAAGGTGCTGGTTATCACCTTTAAAGCACTCCATGGCATCGGGCCTAGCTATCTTCAAGACCGCCTGCTGCTACCAACGACCTCCCATCGTCCCGTGCGCTCCCACAGAGAGGGCCTCCTCAGGGTGCCATCAGCCAATCAATGCCGGCTGGTGACCCCCAGGGGGAGGGCCTTCTCTGTGGGGGCACCTACCCTCTGGAATCAGTTGCCCCCAGAGATAAGGAGAATCCAAGACCTTAGCGCCTTCCGCCGTGCCCTTAAAACCCATTTTTTCCAGCAAGCCGGGCTGGCTTAAGAAGAAATTTTAAATGTTTTAATTGGTTTGTATTTTTAATTTTGGGCCAAATTTATATATATTTTAATTGTTTTTAATATTTGTATTTCATGTTTTTTAATTCTGGCTGTACACCGCCCTGAGTCCTCAGGGAGAAGGGCGGTATATAAATTTTAAATAAATAAATAAATAAATAAATAAATAAATAAATAAATAAATAAATAAATAAATAAATAAATAGGAGACATAGGAAGCATACCCAGAGTCAGATATAAAGATCTCAAGTGCCTATATACAAAAGGACAAAGTTTGGGGAACAAACCATGTGAACTTGAATTATTAATACATGAAGGTACATATGATATAGTTGGAATTACAGAAACTTGGTGGAATGAAACCCATGACTGGAACATACTGATAGAAGGGTATAAACTGTTCAAAAACAGGTGTGTTTTTTTTAGTTTTTTTAGTTTTTTAGCTTTTAATCTGTCAATGGGTTTTAATTCGAATTGTTTTAAATTTGGGCCAAAGTATGTAATTCTTTTAATAATTTTAAATTTTGTATTGGTATGTGTTTTAGTTCTGGCTGTGCACTGCCCTGAGTCCACTAGGAGAAGGGCAGTATACAAATTGAATAAAATAAATAATAAATAAAAATAAAAAAACCAGACACCATAAAAGAGGAGGTGGAGTTGCACTATATGTAAAAGACACTACTGTACATTGCTGCAGAAATGCACAAAACTAAGATGAAAACCTTCTAGAATGTATATGGGTCAATATAAAAGAAAAAAAAAAGAATGCCATTGCCATAGGTGTATACTACAGGCCACCCAACCAAGCAGAAAAAATAGGTGTACTTTTTGCTAATCAATTAACAAATATATGTAGGAAACACTACAATAATAATGGGGGACTTCAATTACCCTGACATTAACTGGAAGACTAATTCTGCACCAAGTGACAAATCAAATAGGTTCCTGACCAACCAAGATAACAATTTTGTTGTCCAAAAGGTAGAGGAGGGAACTAGAGGGACAACCATCATGGACTTAATTCTCACGAACAGAGAAGAAGTGATATAGGGAATTGAAACTTGCAGGAACCTTAGGTAAGAGTGACTACGTCATTCTGGAATTCAACATAATGCATATTGGAATTCAACATAATACATACTGGAATTCAACATAATGCAACATAATGTAATAGAACACAATGTTACCAGAGTCTTAGATTTTAAAAGAGCTGATTTTAACAAACTAAGAGAGAACTTGGGAAAGATTCCTTGGATGAAAATCCTAAACAACTCAAGAAGCTTGGGAAATTCTGAAAAATATGATCATAAAAGCCCAGTCCAGCACAATACCACTGAAAAAGAAAAACAAGAAATCAAAGAAGAAACCAGCATGACTGCACAAAGATCTCCCTGACAAACTGAAAGACAAAAAGGATAAGTACAAAAAATGAAAAGAGGGACACATAACTAAGGCAGAATATCATCAGATAGCCAGAACCTGCAAAAACGAAGTCAGGAAAACAAAGGCTCAGAATGAACAAAGACTTGCAAGAAAAGTCAAAGATAATTTTAAAAGTTTCTTCCAACATACTGTATGAATAACAAGAAAAAAAAATCAAGGAAACAGTCAGTCCACTAAAGAAAGAAGATGGCAAGGAAGTAACAGACAGCAGAGAGAAAGCAGAACTACTTAACTTGTTCTTTGCATCAATCTTCACGCAAAGAGAAAGTATAGCCCAACCTACCAAAACATAACTGTAAAAGACAGACTAGAAACAAAAGTTAAAATAAGGGGGGGGGGGGAATGGTAAAAGAATACCTATCTGATCTTGATGAATTTAAATGAACAGGACCTGATCATCCCAGAGTTCTAAAGGAGCTGGCATATGTCAACCTGAAGGAGTTTAGGAACCTGAACATTTCAAGCATTGTGATGGAGGGAAATGTTTCCAAGCTACCAATATTGCAATTCCCCTTTCCATTTTCTAGAATCAAGGATTTCTTTAACTTCAAAGTGTTTTTTTCCTTCTATAAAGAGGGGTAACCAGAACAGCAGGCTGGGCATGCCAAAGAGAAGTCACTTACTCAGGCTTGAGTAGGCTAACATGAAATACTGGGTGGATCTGTCTTAGGTTTTTTGGTAGGTGCAATTGTACAGTAACTGGGTTAATGATTCTGACAATTGGGAAAGAGTCCACATACTTTGTTCCCAATTTCTTTTATTTTTGGATAGTTTGTAAGTACTTAGTGGAAAGATGCATTTTATCCCCCTCTTGGAACTCTTTTGGTTTAGCCCTCTTTTTATCAGCTTGCTTCTTATGGGCTTGATGTGCCTCATCCAGTGCTTTATGCATGACTGGCTATGTGCATTGCAATTGTTCAATCCACTCCACTAAAGAAGGGATCAGAAGCTTCTCTTGAGGCAGTTCTGATATGGGGGTGAAGTCCTGACCAGAAGCAACATTGAATGGAGTGAAGCGGGTATTACTATGTACAGAGTTATTATAAGCAACCTCTGCAAAGGGCAGCAGGTTGGCCCAATTGTCCTGCTGGTAATTCATGTAGCATCCAAGGATGAACCAAGTTGGCCCATCCCATTAGTTTGAGGGTGGTGAGTGGAGCTTAATACCTGGGCAGAGCTTAACAGCTTAAGGAATTCCCATCAAAATTGGGAGGTGAATTGCACCCTCCTGTCTAAGATAATGCAATCAGGAACTCCATGTAATCTATACACATGTTGAATAAAAAGTTCAGTGAGCCCTTTTGCTGAAGGTATCTTAGGGCATAAGA
Organism: Arizona elegans; assembly: GCA_022577455.1. Taxonomy (NCBI): domain Eukaryota; kingdom Metazoa; phylum Chordata; class Lepidosauria; order Squamata; family Colubridae; genus Arizona; species Arizona elegans. Next base: position 41,958,430 of record JAKOOJ010000006.1, read on the forward strand.
CAAAATGCACCTGCTTGGAAAATAAATCTGTAACAACCCTAACAACTGTATTTCCCCCACTCTCAGGCAATTCTACAATAAAATCCATAGATATTTCTTTCCATGGGAGCCTTAGGATTGGCAACACTCTGGAGGAGCCTAGAGGCTTTCCCAAAGGCTGTTTAGCAGCAACACAGATAGGACAGCTGGCAACATAAGCCTCAATGTCCTTTTTCAATGAAGGCCACCAAAATTTATTTATTTATTTAATTATTATTTAAACTTCTATGCCGCCCTATCTCCAAAAGGACTCAGGGTGGCTCACAACAATAAAACAAGCAAAAACAATATTAAAAATATCCAATAAGATTATAAAAGACCATTAAAATCCCCTTTAAAACCCCCTTCAGTCCAAACCAGCCAGGTGAAATAACCATGTTTTAAGGTCACGGCAGAAAGAGCGAAGGTTAGGGGCCACCTGGAGCTCCAGGGGAGCTGATTCCACAAGGCAGGTGCACCCACAGAGAAGGCCCGCCCCCTAGGGGTCGCCAGCCGACATTGTCTGGCTGATGACACCCAAGGACGGCCTCCCTGTGGGAACGCACTGGGCGATGTGGAGCTGTCACTAGCCGCAGATGGTCCGCCAGATACCCTGGGCCTAAGCCATGTAGGGCTTTATAGGTAATTACCGGCACCTTGAATCTCACCTGGAGGGCAACCAATAGCCAATGCAGGTCCCGCAGGAGAGGTATAACATGAGAGTGTTGGGACACTCCCATTACTACCCGCGCAGCCACATTCTGCACCAGCTGAAGCTTCTGAGTGGTCTTCACAGGCAGCCCCATGTAGAGAGCATTGCAGTAGTCGATCCGGGAGGTGACGAGCGCATGGGTGACTGTATGTAGGGCATCACAGTCCAGGTAGGGGCGCAACTGGTGCACCAAATGAATCTGGGCAAATGCCCCCCTGGTCATGGTCATAACATGATCTTCAAAAGTCAACCATGAATCCAGAGGACACCTAAATTGTGCGCCCTATCAACAGGGGGCAACACCTCACCTGCTATAGCTAACAATGGAATATTCCCTTGGAACCGGGATGCCGGTACCCATAGCCATTCTGTCTTGGTGGGGTTGAGCTGAAGCCTGTTCCTCCCCATCCAGAGCTGCACCGCTTCCAGGCACCGGGACATCACGTCAAGGGCATCACTGGGTTGATTCAGGGTGGATATAAAAAGTTGGGTATCATCAGCATACTGATGATACCCCACCCCAAAACCACAGATGATCTCCCCCAGCGGCTTCATATAAATGTTGAACAGAAGGGGAGAGAGGACCGACCCCTGAGAAACCTCACATGTAAGGGGCCTTGGGGCAGACCTCTGTCCCCCTGCCAACACCGCTTGCGAGTGCCCGGAGAGGTAGGAGGAGAACCACCATAAAACAGTGCCTCCCACTCCCAACTCCTCAAGGCACCACAGCAGGATACCATGGTCGATGGTATCAAAAGCCACCGAGAGATCTAATAGGACCAGGACAGAGGAATGAAAATTTGTTAGAGTTTGTTGCAGAAATCACATCCAGAAAGCACACACAGATAACTGATTCAGCAGGATTCATTAAATAAGAAACATTTTTATATACATAATAACACATGAGACATATATACAATACGAAGAGCAGTTTTCAGAAGCATAATCACAGAAGCACAGTTAACAGAAGCAGGGGTGAAATGCTCCCGGTTCGGACCGGATCGCCCGGTCTGGTAGCATCTCATGGCAGTGGGTGGTTCGGAGAACCGGTAGCAAAAATCCCTGCCCCCTCCCCACCATCATGCCCGGTGAGCCGCACGATCATCAGAGGCTTTTTTTTTTTTACTTTTAAAAGCATTTTTTCTACAACTTCTTCTGATGAAAAAATGCTTTTAAAAATTAAAAAAAAGCCTCTGATGATCGTGTGGCTCAGCTGGGATCATCAGAGGCTATTCAAAGCATTTTTTTCTGCAACTCTTGGCCAAAGAGATGGTAAAAAAATGCTTTGAAAAGTCTCTGACGATCCCAGCTGAGTTTCCTGATCGACAGAGAGGCATTTTTTAAAGAGCCTCTCTGATGATCCCAGCTGAGTTCCCTGATCGGCAGAGAGGCATTTTTTAAAAAGCCTCTCTGACGATCCCAGCTGAGTTCCTGATTGGCAGAGAGGCTTTTCAAAGCATTTGAAAAGTTTCAAATGCTTTTCAAATGCTTTGAAAAGTTTTTTTTTTAAAAAAAGTTCGTCATGCCCACCCAGTCACATTACCCCCCATCAAGCCACGCCCACAGAACCGCTAGTAACAGATTTTATATTTCACCCCTGAACAGAAGGAAGGACAATAATAGGATAACACAACTTATATTTATACATATCAGTTAACCTAAGCCATGCCCAGGCTCCAAGCTGTTTCAGCTCCCAAACAGCCCTCATTGGCTGACCTGTTGCCATGCCTATTCATTGGCTGACCTTGTTGCCTATTCCAGTCTATGAATATACTCTGACAAAACTCCACTTCATGAAACTAAAATGGCCAGCAGCTTTTGAATCATGGGCCCATTATAGAACAGTCCCCCTCAAACTAGTAGGCACATATAATTTGGTGCCCACCCATGCTAGACCATCTCGCATCGTGCACTTTTTGCTGTGTGATAAAAACCACTCATCGCTCTTTAGCATCCCAGTTCCTTGCACATTTCACTAGGAAGATCAGGCTCCAGTTTTTTCTGAGCCCTGGTAACCACAGGAACAGCCAGCTGCTTAGAAGGGATGACTAGTCAGATTACTTTAGGTCTAACACTGTTGTATTAAGAAAATCTGGACAAAGTATCAAGCATAAAATTCTTTCCCCCAGGAATGTAGTGCAGCATAAAATTAAACCAGTTAAAATATTGCACCAAACGAACTTGCTTAGCTGACAATTTCTGTGGGGTTTTCAGGGCCTTTAGATTTTTGTGGTCAGTTCACACCTCAAAAGGCTGTTTTGCCCCTTCTAGGAAATGCTTCCAAGTTAATCATGCCCATCACATAGCAAAAGCTTCTTTCTCCCAAATTACACACCTCCTCTTGGTCTCAGTTAGTTTCCTGGAGGTGTAAGTACAGGGTTGTAAGGCCCCCTTGGCATTTGCCTGCAACAGCACAGCTTCTACAGCCACATCACTAGCATCAGCCTAGATCACAAACAGGGCATAAAAGTTGGGGTTTAAGTATGGATTTGGACACAAATAGCCTTTTTGAGCATTTCAAAGGCTGCTTGGCATTCTATCATCCACTCAAGGAATTTGCTGGGCTTAGGCTTGGTTTCTCTCTTAGTTTTCAAGAGGTTAGTGATGGGTAATGAATCTTAGCAAAAGAAGAGATGTGCTTCACAGCCAGCTGAGAGTTCAAATTCCCCTTTAATGCTCCAAATTTTTCCCCAAATGCTCCCACATTCTTGGCAAGTCCCAGAGCAAAATGCGCACAGACACACATGGCAGCCTCTGGCTGCGCCCAGTTCAGCAAAGCAAAGGAACAGGGAAATGAGTCCACGAAACAAGAAACAAACAATGAGTCCATGAAATAAGGAACAATGAGTCCATAAAGTAAGGAAGAAGGAAGAGTCCTGTAAATGCCAAATGTCTGTACCAGCACACCAAACTCTGCAAATTCAGCATTTGTTCCCAACAAATGCCCCTCCCCACAGCGTCTCCTTAAATTTCAGTCCTCATGTGTGCCTTGTAAAGAGGGGCAGGGCGCTCTCCTCCCAAGTTGTCGGGTTGGCCTGCGCTGTTCCCGCCTTCTCTTCACTTTCTGTGCTCAGGGATCAGGAGAGGGCAGTTCTTGCTCATCGCCTGAGCTCCATTGCTCCTCATGTCCACTGCTTGCCCTCTCTCAGTCATCCTGCCCCCATTCCTCCCTGCTAACAAGCCAGTGATGAAAACTGAAACAGTTTACTACCGTTTCGCTGGCTGCATGCCAAATGTGCACTGTGTATGTGCATGTGCAGTGTGCACCACACACCAAATGCAAGGTGCGTGCATGCGCATGCAGTGCACACCAAAAGGAGGCATGGGGTAAGTAGAATGGCACGCCCGGGGTGGGGGGTGATCAGCTGTGGCGCGCGATCTTTTTTTTTTACTTTTAAAAACATTTTTTACAACCTATTCGTGCAGCTCAGCTGTGATCATCAGAGCCTCTTTTTTTACTTTTAAAAGCAAAAAAGCAAAAGCTGCACATGCACAGAAGGTATAAAACACATTACTTCCTGGTTAAAACCAGGAAGTAATGACAACCAGGCGGGTGGGCGGAGCCTCGTGCTGCGATTGCTACCACTTCTCCAAACCATCTGCCATGATCGCTACCAGATCAGGCGATCCGGTCTGAACTGGGAGCATTTCACCCCTGAAACAAGCTGTCCCAATCCTGAGGGGCCCTTGGCCTGCTGCTCTCCACATTCCTCCAAAGCCAACGAAGCCTCTCCCTCGATCTCCAGCTCTGGCTTGTCATCCTCCACAGATTCAGGCTCCAACAGGGGCATGACAGGATGAATTGTCTATAAAAATTAGCAAAACCCAGGAAACCCTGTAACTGCTTTCTAGTGCGGGGGGGGGATGCCCATTCCAAGAACGCCTGCACCTTTTCAGTGTCCATCTCTATTCCATTGTGCGATATGTGATATTAAGATTTTTCCTTTGGCTAAATGCACCATCACATCTTTCATTAGTGGCAGCGGAAAACATTCTACACACATACACACACACACACACACACACACACACACACACACACACACTGACTGTTTAACCCTTTATAATCCATGCAGAGATGATGAGACTCATTCTTTTTTTCATGAAACAACACCAGAGCAGCCACCTGCAGTTGGATGAATTTCCACTTCAAATTCTGTCAATAAATCTAATCTAATTCTTGTGAAGTCATCGAATAGATTTTTGGCTTGGGGAGTTTCACCCCAGGGAGGATTTCTATGCTGCAGTCTGTGAGTGATGGGGCAGGAGCACATCAGAGCCCCACTCACAGAACGCGTCTCTGAGGTCCCTGTATTCCTTTGAGATTTTCTCTTCTCCTTCTGTGCACTCCTGCACTGCAGCCCCTAATTCCCTTGTAACCTTGGCTCTTTTGGCTCATGGTGAGGGTTTCTCTCCCTCTCTATCCTCCAGTTGGGAATGGATTCTTAGAAGCCCCTTCCTCCAGTTAACAAGAGAGTGCCATTTGTGGAGCCGGGTTAATCCAAGCAGGAGGAGCCTCTCCATTCTGTGTGCTACAATGAAAGTCAATGTCTCTTTGTGGTTCCCCATCCACATTTCCACAGGTTCAGTTATGAAGTGAGCTTCCCCCCTGCCACTGACCCATCCAGCTGGCAAAAGGCTATGGATACCCTCAGTCTCAGTCCCAGTTTCTCTACCACCTCGGGGCTAATCACACATCTGGTGCACTCCAAGTCTAAAAGGGCTAACATCTTGGTGCCTGACGAAGGCACCCTTAGCTCCACTAGACTGGTCATGGGGATCACATGTCAACTTACCAGGGGTTCGTCATCAGAGTGACTCTCCTCTGGTGGGGTTGGAGTTCCCAGCTCCTCCTGGGCAAGAGGAGTGAACTCAATGACCTCCACCCAGTTCAAGGCTGTTTCACAGTGCCTGGGTGGCTGCTTCTCAAGCTTTTTGCCCCCAGCAGCAGCAGGTTTAGGGCTCAGTTTGGCAATCAGCTGCTTGATGTCCCTTCTTCCCAAGCATGCTGTGGATCTTGGTTTGGATCTTGAAGCGTGCTGTGGATCTCGGTTTGGGTGCTGGCCTGCCTTTGGCAGCTTTTGGGGGATCTTTATGAGCAGGAGGGGAGGACGTGCTCCAGCTGCAGTTGCCATGTTGCCAGTCCCTGGCCAGGTCAATTTCCACCTCATTTGCCAACACATACCAACACTGGAGTTCTTGAGGGGCCCCTCCAGAGACGCAGCTGTGATAGACTTCATCATTAAGCCCATTAGCTTCCATCAGGAGTTCCTCAGGCCAGGTGACCATATGACAGGCCAGCTCATGGAACTCCTGGGTGTATTTTGCCACTGATCTCCACCCCTATATAATGGACTTCATTTGGGTCCTAGTCTTGTGTTTGGCTAGGGAGTCCTCGAACCACCGACAAAGTGCCACCATTAATTCATCATAGTTTCTTAGTTGGGGGGCATTGTTGTTGTGAAGAGTAACCATCCACTCTGCTGCAGCTCCTTCCAGGACCATGGTGACACATCTTACTCTGGCTGCCTCAGATCCCAAGTCATCTCCATACTCCTGCCTATGATTCCAGACTTGGGCTAGGAAGAATCCCATGGGATCCTTTCCATATTTTACTCCCTGTGGAGGAACCTTAGGAATTTGGTGCTTCTGGGGATTGCACCTCCAATGAGGGGGGGGGGCTGAGCAACCACAGCAGCTGCTGCCTAAGCAGCTGCAGCTAGAGCTTCCCCCGTGGAGCAATGGAGGTTGCAGTGGCGGCTGTGGAAGCAGCCGCTCCCCCTGCTGCTCCATGTGATGGCTGGGCAGGCTTCTGGGCAAGTGTTTCCTGAGCTTTCTGACTCTCAATCACCTCATGCAGCAATTGCAATGCATGGCTCAGCATGAGGTTCTCTTTGTCAGAATCAGGCAGGGTGAAGTCATCACGCTGCCCTCTGGTGAAGGTCACACCCAGTGGGTGCTCCTCAGGGTCTTCTAGCCATCCTACACCTAGCAATCATGTGGCTCAGACTGACTCCTCATTGAGTTGCAGCTCCTCCAGCCACTCTATTTCATCTTGATTCTGTGTGGCTGAGGACAGGTTGATCCTGGGGCTCTGGACTCTTCCCAGTTGCTTCCATGGGTTGACACTGAGTGCTCAGCCCCCATGGTAGACTAGGGTCTCTGGGTTAGCTGATAAAGCAGATCTTGCCTAATGTCAGGCCTGCCTCCATTAAAAAGTCAAAAAAGAAAAACCCCATTGAATTAGAGAAGATGTACTTTTACTAAGTTTGAAATGATAGCAGCAAGAGCAAGGCAAGATCTGATTCAAAACGCATGAAAGTTACACACTGAAAGTCAGGGGAAATCCCTCCTCTCAGGGTCCAGCATTGAGAGTCCAATCAACATCCAGTATGATGTTATGGGAAAGCTCTTCTTCAGGTATTTTGTACATCTGGAGTCTCTAGATTGTTGGCCTTGACAGAGTATAAACAACTCTACTCAGCAGCGCCATAATTCATGAGTACAAACCTTCTGTCCAGTTCTCATGGGACTGCTATACATCAGCTCACTTCTCCATGCCAAATGCCCAAGCCCTCCTCCCCATTTCTATGGCAGTCAATAGCAAGCATGCTGCAGAAACCCATGCTAGAGAATCCACAGCTGACAACTGGGCCCTAACTAACAAAATGAAATTCAATGTAGAGAAAAGTAAAGTCTTACACTTAGGCAAGAAAAAACAAAAGTACATATATAGATTGGGAGAAACCAGGCTTAATAGCAGTAACTGTGAGAGGACAACCAATTTTATTTTTTGGGTAGACCTTATATTAGGTCCACCTCAAAAAATCAGGTTAGGTCTTACTTTCAGGGTAGGTCATATTTTCAGGGAAACACTGTATAACTACACATATTTGCAAAAACAAACAAAACCAGTTTGTTCCATACATTCAACAAATTATATATACACACAAAAACACACACATATTAACATTTAACAAAATTCCTAGAAACTTTTGATCTTTGCTTTCATCATTATAACCAACCCCACTGAATAAACTACCAAAGCTATTTCTCCCAATAACTGCTATTGCAATACTTCTATTTAGTTAGAGTTATGGACACAAAACAAACAGTTTCTAGAAATAAAACTGGTTACACTGGTTCCCCTGTACCTACTTCCGTCTGTAAATTGTATGAAATGTCAAAAATTGGTAATTTAATGGATCAAAATATATCAATGTTCTTGTTTCATTGTATTGATGTTTAATGGGCACTCTTGCTCTTCAGTTCAATAGTATGATACATAATAGTTTAATAAACTACATAATAATCAATAATTCTAAATTCTAAATTATGAAGCCCACATAGTCATTTTCTGTTGTGACCTCACAACAGAAATATATTGGTTATGAGAAAATAATTCCAGGGTCCACAAACAGCAGTTAAATTTTAAGAAAGTAATATCAGTGTAGTTCTAAGTTGTGTTGAAGAGCAGAAAATTGAAAAGAATTGTCATGTAAATCTAAAGATACAATATCTAATAATTTGATCAGACCATAAGGATTCTAGAATTATAAGATACTTTTTATAAATTACCACTGTAGGACTGGAGTGTTCAAATTGCTAATAAGGATTTTAAAATGTAATCCTTTTCTCTTTCAGGTATGGAAAGCATTTTTATACAACTAGGTAGAGAAGGCAGATAAGATAAACAACTATTTTAATATATTTTTACTTCATAGAACAACAGTGTTGCTTGTCTTGGTTTATTTTTTATGTATTTGCTTGGATTGTATTGGAAAATAATTTTATTTCACAGATCAAAAATATTTTCTTTTATTTTCCCACACAGTCAGTGCCTTGAAAGATGTGCCCTCTTCCCATTCTCTACATTCACAATTTTTAGTGCACAAATTCAATGTGGAAAGGTATTGCTTAGTCAAATTTTCATAGGGGCAGCTCTTCAAAGGGGAATATTTATTCCAGGGGTGAAATGTAAAATTTGTTAGTACCGGTTCTGTGGGCATGGCTTGGTGGGGGGGGGGGTAATGTGACTGGGTGGGCGTGGCCAACTTTTTTTAAAAAAAACTTTTCAAAGCATTTTTTTTTACCACCTCTTTGACCGAAGAGGTTGCAGAAAAAAATGCTTTGAAAAGCCTCTCTGACGATCAGGCAACTCAGATGGGATCATCAGAGAGTTTTCAAAGCATTTTTTAAATCACATCTTTGGCCAAAGAGGTTGCAGAAAAAAATGCTTTGAAAAGCCTCTGACGATCCCAGCTGAGCCGCGCGATCATCAGAGGCTTTTTTTTTTTTACTTTTAAAAGCATTTTTTTGGCGGAAGAGGTTATAGAAAAAATGATTTTAAAAGTTTTTTTAAAAAGCCTTTGATGATCATGTGGCTCAACTGGGCATAGTGGGGGGTCACAGGGATTTTTGCTACTGAACCACCCGCCACCATCGCTATCGGATCGGGCAATCTGGTCCAAACCGGAAGCATTGCACCTCTGATTTATTCTCATATTCAGTGTAGAGGGAATATTTTCAAGGAAAATAAATGAGGCTTGGGAAACTATAATCTGTTTCCTCAGAATATCTTCTGTGATTATCTTTTTTATGTGAAAAAACAATCTCCTAAGCAAAGTAAATCTGCTTCTTTGTCTATAAGGTTGCTTTGAATACTTAGGAGAAAAACATTATTCAAGGAATGTTACTTAAATTCCTAAACTCCTTTTTATGACCCAGTAATCCCTTAATTCATGATAGCGTTGGGGCATAACATCCAATCAAAAAAAAAAAAAAAATCTTCCAGATCAATTGGGACCTCTCTTATTCAGTTACTGCTATTGTCTCAGATGAGACAGCATATTAACATTTTATACCTGCACTAGTTTACCACCCTGAACCTTAATGTTCCAAAAGCCAGCCTGTATATATGGTCCAATCATTGTTTAATAATTATAAAACAGAAATAATGGCCATTACCTGTAAAATAGACATACCCACTATTGTCTGCTTATATGAGCCCTGGTGGTGCAGTGGTTAGAATGCAGTATTGCAGACTAACTCTGCCCAGAGCCTGGAGTTCGATCCTGGTTCAAGATTGACTCAGCCTTCTATCCTTCCGAGGTCAAAAATTGAGGACCCAGACTGTTGGGGGCAATATGCTGACATTTGTATTCTGCTCAGAGATTTACAAACTGTAAAGCACTGTGGAGCAGTAAATAAGTCTAAGTGTCATTGCTATTGTTATGTAGGTTATGTTTAAGACTTTTGTTCTTAAGAAGTGCAGACTGCTTTGTACTTCTGTTTAAAGCTAAAGAGAGAACAGATAGGGGCAATACTGGCCCATCTTTACCATGGCCACTGGAGTGAATACTCCCTGCAGAATTTAAAGAAATGACAGCACCAAGGAAAAAGCAGGGTATCCTTTGGACTTTGACATATTGTGGACTGCATCTTGAACAGAAATTGGTGAAACAAGACACCAGTGAGTTGCTTTACTGCCTTATTAATTACAAGATTTATTGAAAGTAGTTGTGTCTGTCTACCTACACCTTTGATTTAGGAATGGCACAGACAGGATATAAAAATCCTCCTCCTTCTGAACATTGAATACAGTCATCCTATCTAATGTAATAATAGTTCAGACATATCCTTAGGAGGGGCAGTCCCATAGACAATCTGGCCCTGTGTAATATTGGACTTTAAAGGAAATAACCAGCATCTTGAGTTTCACCTAGAAAGTTGTGGGAGTCAATACACTTTACATAACAGTGACATAACTCAGGTGAACCATGGAGCTTTTAGATGGTTTTCAAGGTCATCTTCTATAAAATGCATTGTAGTGTAGGGCATGAATGACCATGATCAAAGCCTCTTAGTCTGGGAATGGGTGCAGTTGGTAAACATTTGTGAAAGCATGGTGGATGCCGCCCACTCCTTCACAAGGAGCAGCAAAGCCAAGGTAACTCCCAGATTGAGCACCAGATCTGTCCAGGAGAGTGTTAGCCCATTCAGAGTCAGAGATATCAACAATCTTGACTTACAATCAATTAGCTTTGCTAAGATGAATAGAATAGAATAGAATAGAATAGAATAGAATAGAATAGAATAGAATAGAATAGAATAGAATAGAATCTGGAAGGGACCTTGGAGTCAGCTCCCTGCTCAAGCAGGAGAACCTATACTATTTCAGATAAGTGGCTGTCTAATCTCTTCTTTAAAAACCTCCAGTGATGGAGCGCCCATGATTTCTGAATGCTAGCTATTCCACTGGTTAATTGTTCTCACTATTAGGAAACTTCTCCTTAATTCCAGGTTGCTTCTCTCTTCGGTTAGTTTCCAACCATTGTTTCTTGTCCTACCCTCTGGTGCTTTGTAGAATAATTTGACCTCCTCTTCTTTGTGGCATCCCATCAAATACTGGAATACTGCTATCATGTCACCCCTAATTCTTATTTTCTAAGTTGCAGTTGGTTTCTCCCAATTTAACCATTGCACTTTAACCATTGCATTCCAGGGCTTCTGTAAATAAGCCCATGGAAACTCATTGAAATGAACTTTTATGTGGGAGTTAGTATTTAAGCACTAAATATAAGATAGTTATTTAAAGCAACATAAGATGACACTGGTCTCTGTGTCTAATTGCTAGCAGAAGAATTAAAATTCTCTGCAGATTTGATAGGAAAACATTATTGGTTTATTCACTTAAGATACCATTTAATTCACATAATATGGTTCAATAAACTAAATATTAGCTTATTCAGAATACAAACTCTATTAATGTAAACCAAGAGGACTAAAATTGGATGTTAACATAATATAATTTTCATCAGTAATCAGTTTCTATTTTAGTTTGATTTGAGATAAGCCATTAAATTGTTAGATACTCCAGGCAGAATAGATTTTGCACCATAAAAAGAAGAAAATATTACCAAGTAACAACACAGATCTAAGTAAAGCAAGACAAAAATAAATTGGATGCTATTAGTGAATTTTGTGAATTATTTATTTAGTTTTATCTGTTATTGTTTTACTTATTTCAGGAAACATTACAGCCAAGTTCAAGTATTTTGAAATTACCATATTTCATTTTTTCCTAAATAATATAATATCAAGCATGCTTAACCATGCAACATTGAATATTTACTAAGGATCCTTTTGCATTGCATCAGTGAAAGGATCTCATTTAGTGTAGGATGTGGGGGTGGTTGCTTTCTCAGTAGCTGGCAAACCACGCTGAGGAATGCAAACGTCAGCACAATGATCCTTAAAGACCCTTTCTCAGGAAATGTGAGACATGAGGTTTGTCACGTAGGCAAGGTCACATTGTTTGCAGCAGGAAAACCATGAGCTGACCATGAGCTGTCCATGAGCTGTCCATATGGATGGCATATCCTATAGCATGAGCTTTGTTTAGCCAATCAACTACAAATGAACTTTGATCAATGAATCAGCTTCTGCCACGAAGACTGTAGAGATCAATAAAAGGGAGCTCCCTGAAGCTGTTCTGGGTGCCTTCCCATTAACCTTCTTCCTGCCTGTGCATTTTTTCTTCATCACAACAACAGTAGGAGCCAGAAGAAAATAATGCTTGTTTAAACAAATCATGCTTGCATTTCCCTCTTTTATTCTGCCTTGGCAAGAAAACACATCAGGGATTTTGACTGCCCAAGAAATGTGGGGAGAAAAGGCCAGAGTAAAGCTGGATTTGTCACAGAAACCAAGCCAAAAAAAACCCCAAACCACAATGCATTCCTACTCTCCTATTTACCAAAAGAGTAGTAAATGTCTGGAACACTCTACCTGATCCTGTTGTTAGTCTCTCTAATCCCCATACCTTTTACCTTAAACTGTCTACCATTGACCTTTCATGTTTCTTAAGAGGGCCCTAAGAGGGCGTGCATAAACGTACCAGCGTGCCTACTGTCCCTGTCCTACTGTTCCTATTTATATGTACTCATTTTATGTGTTTATGGCTATGTTTTGCTTATTATTTATTTGTGCCAATAGCTTGTTCTCTGTCATTCAGTTTCTTTTCAAAGCTAAACAACATGCAAGGTCCAATGGCTTTATAGAAGCTGCATCATAAAGAACAGTAGAGATAGGTGCATACTTATGGCATTCTACTTTAAAGTTTTAGATGACTGTCCCAGTGGCTACATGTAAATATTGGACCAATGGGAGGCAAATTGCAGTTGGTGCAAATGTGGTAGCTAGGCTGCTAACCAATGCAAGATATTGGCTGATAGTCTTCTTAAACTGAAATAGCTGCACTTATTGCTTAATATATCTATTAAGCAATATGTCTACTGCCTAATAGACATAATATGTTTTGAAGCTGACTTTCAAAGTCCTTAGTGGCTTAACAAGTATTATTTTTCCCATTGTGAAACTCTATGGCTGCTAAGAACTGCAAAACAAGATGAGATAGCCTCTCTCTCCTTCCAATAAGGGGGAAATTATTCTGATTTGGATCCAGGCTATGGAATATATTCCCCAAGATTTGTATTTGCTCCTATGTTAGCATTTAGCAATTCTGCAAATAACATTATACTCATTTCTAAATACAATTAGTCTTTACACACAAAAAAAATCTGACACTGATTGACCGGAAGCATCACAGCAAGACAGGCGGGGATTAGTAGGCTCTGATGAGCCTCGCGAAATCCCGGGCTGATGAACTGCTGCAGAGGGGTCTTTGGACCGGATCTGTCCTGTAGGGACAGGGAAGAAGGAGAGGCACCTCAGAAGACCAAGAGGAACAGGCAAGTTCCTCGGAGGTCAGAGGAAACTCTCCCTGACTCTGCAGCAGGGGGCGGCAGCCATTGTAATTGCCAATTAAGCTGAGGCAACCGGATCAAGCACTGAGCAGGAGCAGAGAAGTGAGCAAAGAGAGAAAAAAGGACTATTTTTAAAATAACTATAAAAGTCCTAGCGGTTTAATAGCGGCTAATAGGCATGGAGAAAGGACAGAAGAAGAAGAGTAAAGCTACAAAGTGGAAAAAAAAAACAATTAGAAAATTGTGTGCTGGATTCAAATATTTCGAGAACTTAAAAAAAATAAATTAGAAGAATTGACAACCCAAAAGATTTTTCCCTAATTAGTGGACCTTAAAAGAAGTTTAAAGAGGGAAGAAAAGCCTGCAGTAGAAAGGATTGGTTAAAGATTTTAAATTGAAATTGATTTGGAAAGTAAAGTTGGAATTTGAACTGTGTAAATTTGGACCAAATTTTTAAACTGATTTGGAAGAAGAAGGAAAATTAAATAAGCAAAGACTGTTCAATGTGGATTGCAAACAAAATGCAATCCACTTTTCTAGGTTGCTGATTGCAATTGTGGATTATAGAGAGCCATCTTCAGAAGAAGAAAAAAAAGACCATTACAATACTGAATTTCTGTTTTGGAAAAAAAAGAATAATAAATCTTGAACTTTGAAAGAGACAGCTGTGAATCTTTAAGGAGGCTTGGTTTGTCTATAAGTGTGACTTTGACGATTAAAGAAGGAGGATTACAATGCAATTTGAAACTGGAATAATATTAACTGAAAAAGTACAAATATGACACAAATATTCTACTTTTCTACTCTAGCAGGGACTCAAGATAATTAACAGTTTTAAAACAATATAAAATGCAATATAAAAATTAAACACATAGATTATTTAATACCAAGTTTGTTCTAAAGTCATTTAACTATTAAAAGTTTATATTTACGGATCCTTAAATTTACTAGATTTGGAGATGGCAACTATAGCATGGAGTGCCTTTGCACCACTATTCAAGACTGCCAGCTGTAAACTTTTTGGAACAGATTGGACTTGAAGACAGTTATCTATGCCTTTTTATCTTGGTTTCATTATTGCAAAGTCATTTCCAAAGTATTAGGTTAGTAACCTCACTATAATCACACAAGACAACATATATTTTTAAGCAAATATTTGACTAATAAAATATCTTAGCTATTTTTAGAGCCCAGTAAGAAAAGAAAATTGAGAGACCATATCACTTATTTTTATACTATAAGAGAATAAATAATCTCTCTCTCCCTCCCTCCCTCTATTGTCTGTCTGTCTATCTATCTATCTATCTATCTATCTATCTATCTATCTATCTATCACTATACATATAACAGCCCAATGCATATATTCTGCAGAGAGAGAAGTTCCCTGAGGATGGGCCCTAGCATGAGTCCGAAAGCTTGGAAAAATAAATGTCTGGTCTTGGTGACCAACTCAGATTGTATCCTGAAGCACTGACAGTCTTAATGTTAGTTGACAACATTTAAAAAACACCAGGTCACCTATAACTGCCATTGAATATTGTACTCTATTCAAATCATTAAAACAAGTGCATTAAAACAAGATTTTCTATGTTCTTTCTCTTTAAATCCTTTCCAGAATGAACAGATTCATGTTTCAGATCAAACAATACCATACAAGTTTAATTTAACAAATAAATAGGCAATAAAAAACAGTTTGCTTCATCTCAGGCTGATACAGAAGTGCTGGTTTTGATTCAGTGCTTGAATCTGTACTTCAGTATCTCACATTAACTATAATTGGACATCAATAACGTTCTTATTTAGTTTTCAAAACTTTCTGTGCCACCTGCTGCCTATAACTTATTTCTGTTTGGCAGAAGTTGAAGAAGTTTGCCAGCCATATATTTATATTTATTCATGTTAGTCATTAAATAGAAACACCTTTAGTCTAGGATAGTAGTGGGTTTCAAATCCCGGCACTACTAGTTCACTATTGGTAGTGCACAAGCGTGTGGTGCTTCTGTGCATGCGCAGAGTATTTTTTATTATATCTGGGCTGGTGGGCGGAGCCACTACTGGTTCGCCTGAACCGGGGCGAACCAGGAGCAACTCACCACTGGTTTAGGAGCTGCATGAAGTATAGAAAACTTCTTCAATTTTATATCAAAAAGAGCCCTGTGAGGTAGAATGATTTTTTTAAAAAAAGTTTTTCAGTTTTATTTCTTATACATACACTATAAAATGTACATTTTCTTATACATAATTAATCATACATATACATGTTTTCCTTAAAGAAAGCATTAAAATAAGATATTTTAATTATATTCAGAGTTTCTCTTCTACCCTTTCTTCCCTCATTTTGCAACAAACCTTCTTCTTCTCCTCCTCTTTCCCTTCCCTCCCTCCTCTCCTCTCCTACTTTCTCCTTCCTCCTCTCCTACCTCATCCTACTTCCCCTTCCTTTCCCCCACTCCTCTCTTCTTTTCCCCCTTCTCACCTTCTCTCCTACTCCTGTCCCTTACCCTTCCTTCCTCTCCTTTTCCCTTTCTTCCATTCCTCTCCCTCCCTCTCCTCTTCCTACCCTCTACTCCTCTCTCCTTTCTATCTTCTTTGCTGTGGAATATACTCCTTGTTTGGTATCCGAGCAACTCCTGTATTCTAATAGTATATACTTTCTTTCAATTTCTTTTCAGATTTATACTATCTATCAGTGTTATCATCATAACTGTACATTTATTCTTATTATCTTCTTTCTTTTTCTCTTTCCCATCCCCCTTTTCATTTATCCTAGTGTCATCTGGGTTTCTATTTCTTTTTTATCCTCCCCCTCATTTAACTTTCTATTATCTAAATCATTTATCTATCCTCTTATCTTCATATTTCTTTTCTAACCATATATAAAATCTTCCCTATGTCTTGAAATACACTGATTACTCTTTATCTCTTATTCTTAAAGTTAATCTATTCATTTCTGCACAGTCTAAAATCTTTTTTACTTCACCTTCTGACGGAATTTTTTCTGTCTTCCAATTTTGTGCAAATACAATTCTTGCTGCTGTTATTATATGTATAGTTAAATACACATCTTCTTTACTATATCTCTCTGGGAGAATACCCAATAAAAAAATTCTGGTTTTAATTCTACAGATTTATATAATATTTCTTCCAACCATTTCTGTATTCTAGACCAATAATTTTTTGCTTCTAAACATGACCACCACGTATGATAGTATGATCCCGGCAAATGCAAACATTTCCAACATTTGGCTGATTTATCCTTAAACATCTTTGCCAATCTTTCTGGTGGCATATGCCACCTATAAAACATTTTATATAGATTTTCTTTATATGCAGTTGCCATTGTCAATTTATAATTCCTTTCCCATAGTTGTTGCTATTGCTCTAATTCTATTGCATGTCCAAATTTTTTTGCCTATGTTATCATTGTCTCTTTTATCACTTCATATTCCAATCTAATTTGCAACAAATAATTATAGTCTTTTAATCATTTTTTCCTCCTTTCCACTCATTATCTGATTCAACTCTGATTCCCCCAAATTAAAAACATATTGTTTCAAGTCTTTATCATATCTTGATTGTATCTGCAGCCGTGTATACCAGTCAATCTCAATCCCTTGTTTTCCTAAGTCTTGTTTCTGTTTTAATTCTCCCTTCTCTGTTAAAATGTCTTTATATCTTACAATCTTGTCCATGTGAATCATATTTGGGTATGTCAACACTTCTATTGTTGAGAGCCACATTGGTACTTCCATATAATGTTTTTCTTTTATTCTTTCCCATACTACCAACAAACCATTGCTTACACAATGTCTCTGGAAGTATCCATGGATCCGATTTTTTCCATACCATAAGAAAGCATTCCATCCTAGTTGTAAATCATATCCTTCCAAAGTCAATAGTCTTGTATTTCTCAATAAGATCCATTCTTTAATCCAAGTTAACATCGCTGCTTCATGATACAATTCTCAATTTGGTAGACCAAATCCTCCTTAATTCTTGAATCTTGAAGCAATTTTTTCTCCAACTTTATCGGAATTATTTTAAAAATAAACAATAATCTTGGCAATACACTCATTTTGATTAACACTATTCTTCCCATTAGATAATTGTAAATTTTTCCAAATCTGTTTCAATTTGATTCCTTAGTTTATAATAATTATCTTCCTTCACTGTAATACATCTTGAGGTTAATTGGATACCGAAATATTTCACTTTCTTCACTATTAGAATATCTAATTTCTTCATTAATTGCTTCTTTTGTTTTTCTCTCATATTTTTAACTATAATTTTTGTTTTATCTTTATTTATTTTCAATCCAGCTAATTTTCCATATTCCTCTATTTGCTCAATTAACTTTGGACCCATTTCTATTGGTTCTTCTATAATGAACACTAAATCATCTGCCAAAGCTTGTAGCTTATACTCTTCTTTTTTAATTCTCATCCCTTTTATTTCTTTGTCCTGTCTTATTTTCCTGTTTAAAATTTCTAGGGTCAGAATAAATAATAGTGGCGATAACGGACATCCTTGTCTAGGTCCTTTTCTTATATCTACTTTCTCTGTCATTTCACCGCTTATTATTACTTTAGCCAATTGATCTTTATATATAGTTTTAACCATATTGATAAATCTGTCCCCAAAGTCCATCTTTTGTAATTGTAAAATCATAAATTGCCAATTCATGTTATCAAAAGCTTTCTGCGCATCTAAAAATAACAATCCCATTTGTTTCTCTGAATGTGCCTCATAATATTCCAATGTATCCAAAATAATTCTTATATTGTCTCCAATTTGTCTTTTAGGCAAAAACCCTAAAAGACTGGGTATATAAATTCATTTAAAAGCCTCTTCAATCTTTCCACCATAATTGATGCAAATATTTTATAAATTGGTCTATAATTCTTTATTTGTTTCTTTTATAATAATATTTTTTTTTATTTTTTAAGACAGACAAATATTTAATACATCAATCCTCCCTTTCCTGTGATGCCTTCGGTGTTATCTTCTAGGCTGTTTTTCCATCTTCCATGAATTTCTTCTATCTTCACATTCATCCAAACTATTCTGGCATTTAGTATAGTTTAGTTTATTTGATTTGTATACCACCCTACTCCTGAAGGACTCAGGGTGGTGAACAGCCAAACAATAAAATACATAAATACAAAAAATTTAAAAACCAGATAAAATCAAATTAAATCATTTTGGCCCAGACAGATTAAAACACCCCAATAATTTAAAAACAGATTAAAATTTACATATTTAAAAAAGGGAAGAGATTAGGCCAAGCCCGCCTGATGAAATAAAAAGGTCTTCACAGCGCGGCGGAAGGTGCGCAGATACGGGATCCTCCATATCTCCAGGGGGAGCTCATTTCAGATGGTAGGTGCCCCCACATAGAAGGCTCTCCCCCTAGGGGCCGCCAGTCAACATTGTTTGGCTGACGGCACCCGGAGGAGTCCCTCTCTATGAGAGCGTACTGACCGGTGGGAGGCTATTGGTGGTAGTAGGCGGTCCCGTAGATAACCAGGTCCTAAGCCATGGAGCGCTTTAAAGGTGAGAACCAAAACCTTGAAGCACACCCGGAAGACCACCGGGAGCCAGTGCAGCTCGTGCAGGAGAGGTGTTACATGGGAGCGCCATGTCGCTCCTATTACCACCCACGCGGCCGCACTCTGCGCCAGTTGGAGCCTCCGGGTGCTCCTCAAGGGGAGCCCCATGTAGAGAGCATTGCAATAGTCCAGGCGGGAGGTGACGAGGGCATGAGTGACCGTGCGTAACGAGTCCCAATCCCAAAAGGGACGCAACTGGCGAATCAGGCGAACCTGATGAAAAATCCTCCCGGTCCCAGCCGTCAAGTGCTCTTCTAAAGACAGCCATGAATCCAGGAGGATGCCCAAGTTGCGAGCCCTCTCCATGGGGGCCAATGATTCTCCCCCAATAGTCAGTGATGGCATCGACTGACTATATCGGGACGTCGGAAACCACAGCCCCTCGGTCTTGGATGGGTTGAGCCTGAGCCTGTTCCTCCCCATCCAGATCCATACAGCCTCCAGGCACTGGGACATCACTTCAAGGGCATCGTTGGGGTGATCCGGGGTGGAGATGTACAGCTGGGTGTCATCAGCGTACTGATGGTACTCCACCCTGAAACCACGGATGATCTCTCCCAGCGGCTTCACATAAATGTTGAACAGGAGAGGCGAGAGGACCGACCCTTGTGGCACCCCACATATGAGGGACCTCGGGGTCGACCTCTGTCGACCTGTCAACACAGACTGCGACCGGTCAGAGAGAAAGGAGAACCACCGCAACACAATGCCTCCCACCCCTAACTCTTCCAACCGGTGCAGCATGATACCATGGTCGATGGTATCAAAAGCCGCTGAGAGATCTAACAGGACCAGGACAGAGGAGCACCCCCTGTCCCGAGCCCTCCAGAGATCATCAACCAACATGACCAATGCCGTTTCTGTGCTGTACCCGGGCCTGAAGCCTGACTGGAACGGATCCAGATACGTCGTTTCATCCAGGTGCTGGGGGAGCTGTTGCGCAACCACACTCTCAACAACCTTTGCCACAAAACGAAGGTTGGAGACCGGATGATAATTTACCAACATTGCCGGGTCCAGGGAAGGCTTCTTGAGGAGAGGCCCCACCACCGCCTCTTTCAAGGCAGCAGGAAAGACACCCTCACCCAATGAAGCATTTATAATCCCCTGGAACCAGCCTCGTGTCACCTCCCGAGAAGCCAGCACTAACCAGGAGGGACACAGGTCCAATAAACAAGTGGTCGTGTTCCGTCTACCCAGAATCCTGTCCACATCCTCAGGGGGTCACAGGATCAAACTCATCCCAGATAACATTCTCAAGACCTGCCCCAGTCCTTCCCCCTGAGACTACCCAGTCGGAGTCCAGATCATCCCAAATCTGAGTGATTTTGTCATACAGATATTGAACAAAATCCTCGGCTCTACCCTCCAAGGGGTCCTCCCACGTTTCCTGGTGGAGCAGGGAGCAGGTCACCCTAAATAGGGCGGCCAGGCGATTATCTGATGATGCAATAAGGGCAGCAAAATAGCTACATTTCGCTGCTTTTATCACCACTAGGTAATTCCTAATATGAGATCTTACCAGTGTCTGGTCAGATTCAGAAAGATTGGCCCTCCAAATACTCTCTAGGCGTCTTTTCCGGCGCTTCAACTCTCTCAGCTCCTCAGTGAACCAAGGAGCTAAATGAGATCGGCACCGGGTCAGAGGCCGCAAAGGCACGACCTGGTCCAGAGCTCCAGCGACCGCCCTATCCCAGGCAGCCACTAGGTCTCCACTCGAGGCGTGTGCCAGAGCCTCAGGGAATGGCCCAAGCAACATCTGGAACCTGTCAGGTTCCATCAGGCACCTGGGGCGGAACCACCTTACCGGCTCCGCCTCCCTGCGGCGGGGTGTAGCGGTTCGAAGGTCGAGATGAAGGAGAGAGTGATCAGACCATGACAAGGGCTCGGTGACTATATCCCCTATCTTGAGATCACTCAACCACTGTCCAGAGACAAAAACCAGATCCAGCGTGTTTCCCCCCGTGTGGGTAGGGCCATGAATTAACTGGGTCAGGTCCATGGCTGTCATGGAAGCCATGAACTCCTGAGCCACCTCCGACGCCTCACCCATGGATGGCAGGTTGAAATCCCCCATGATCATAAGCCTAAGGGTGTTGTGGCCCCGCCCTCTGAGCCTAACCCATCGGAGGAAGAAAGCTCCGAGCATGAGGAAGAGGAGTCAGCCAGGCCTCCCTCTCCAGGCCTCTCCCCTCTGGCCCTGTCTCAGGTGCCAGCCGAGGGAGAGGAGATTAGCAGGGAGACAGGTGTCTCGGATGAGAGTGAAGGAGAGACATCATTCCTGGACGCACACCTCCGAAGGCGTGATAAACAATTGCAGCAGCTCAGGAGGCGTGCTAGGGATTAGAACTGAGTCACTGGACCACACCCCAGAGACTATATAATAGAGGGTGGTGGCCAGTGATCCCTGTGACGAACAAAAATAAACCTTGGATAGTCACTAAAGCCTCGTCTGAAACTGCTGAGAGGAATATTTATTTTTGTTGGACTCTTGTACGCTGAGTATATTATCTTTCTGTTTCTGTGGAAATAAAGCACTTGGCAGACGGTGTGTATATCGCTGCCAAGTTGGAGATAAAGACCTGGGTGTGTGCCAAGTGCTTCCTTAACCCACGGCTGGCTGTGTTTGTGTGTGTGTGTGGGCGGGGACAGATCATCTTGTTCGTCACCACATACTCCATCGTTAACCCACGATGGACCAACAGCTGCAGCAGCAGTTACAGCAGATGCTGGAGGCCAATCAGCTTCTGCAACAGCAAGTAGCACAGCTAACTGCCCAACTTGCTTTGGGAAATGCTCCTGCAGCTCCACCTCCTCCCCTCCCCATCCGAGATACCCAGTGAACATGCCAGATAGGTTTTCTGGGCAGCAGGAGATGTTCCCGGCCTTCTTGGGGCAATGCCAACTTTTCATGGCGATGAGGCCGGAGGATTTTCCGGATGACCGGGCTCGGGTGGCATTTGTTATCAGCTCCCTCTCTGGCACTGCCGCCTGATGGGCCACGCCCCTGTTGCTGCAAGATAGCCCCTTGCTCCTGGACTATCAGGGCTTTGTGCAACACCTGCGCACCATGTTTGAGGACCCCCTCCGGGTGCAGACGGCAGCGAGGCGCATCAAGGACCTCTGCCAAGGCAAGCGCCCCCTGCAGGACTATATTGCGAAATTCCGACTGCTAGGCCAGGATTCGGCTTGGAATGAGGTGGCGCTGATGGATGCCTTCCAGGACGGCCTCTCCAACGAGATGCAGGACAAGCTGGTTCGTGTGGAGGGGCCACAGACCCTCGACGCGCTGGTGACCCAATGCCTGCGCATCGACACCCGCCTGCAACGGCAACGGCCCCGTCGGGCTCTTCCGGAACCACCGACAGCGTCGCCCCCCCCCCGCGTTTCGCACCGACAGCACCCCGGACCGCACCGCATTTTGTGGCGACGGCTGAGGGGCCCATGGAGCTCGGAGCAGCCAGACCTCAACTGACGGCCCAGGAGCAGATGCGGAGACACCAGGGGGGGTTGTGCCTCTATTGTGGCGAGGCTGGACATTTTGCCGCCTCGTGTCCCCAGAAGCGGAGTGGACCGCTGAAGCCTGTTCCTGAGTCTCGGCATGACCAGCCGGGAAACGGGCCAGGCCTGGCCTAGGGGAAACTCTGGGTCAGCCACGTGACCATGCCCCGCTGGAGTCGGCGGCTGTGGACTGTGAGCCCTCTCGGCACCTGATTTTGAACACCCGGGTGTTGTTGGCTAACCGGTCAGAGGGGCTCCAGGCGCACGCGCTGGTGGACTCGGGGGCCACCATGAACTTTATGGACCAGGCCTTTGTGGCCCATTACAAAGTCCCCTTGGTTCCAGTGGACCCTCCGTTGAGGGTCGAGACTATCGATGGGCGGGAACTCGTGGCGGGGCCCATCAAATTCGCTACCCAGCCCTTGTGCCTCACCATTGGGAACCACGAGGAGGCGATCCAGTTTTACGTAACAGTGGATCTGCACTTTCCCTTGGTCCTGGGGATGGCCTGGCTTCGGGCGCACGACCCTCAGGTGGCATGGTCGAGAAACGCCATCTCGTTCCCGAGCCTGCAGTGTGTCGACCACCTTTGCCACACCTGTGCCGGCCAGGACGTCTCTGCCCCGAATGTCTCCTTGCCTCCGGAGCTGATGCCCTTCGCTGACGTGTTCAGCGAAAAGGAGGCGGATCGCTTGCCCCCGCACCAACCCTACGACTGCACGGTGGACCTGATGCCCAACGCGCCTCTGCCCTTGGGACACCTGTACTCCATGTTGGAGCCCGAGCTGGCCGCCTTACGGGACTTTCTGGAAAAGAACCTGGCCCGTGGGTTCATCTGGCCTTCGACCTCCCTGCTCTCGGCCCCGGTCCTCTTCGTTAAAAAGAAGACGGGGGACTTACGCCTGCGTTGCGACTACCGGCGCTTGAATGCCATCACAGTGCGAAATTGCTACCCCCTGCCGCTGATCCCAGAGCTGATGGAGAGGTTGCGAGAGGCCTCGATCTTCACTAAGCTCGATCTCCGAGAGGCCTACAACCTGGTGCGCGTGCGAGAGGGGGACGAGTGGAAGACGGCGTTCGGCACTCGGTACGGACACTTCGAGTATACCGTCATGCCATTCGGGTTGACCAACGCCCCCGCGGTCTTCCAGCACTTGATGAACGATGTGTTCCGGGACATGCTGGATCGGTTCGTGGTGATCTACTTGGATGACATTTTGATCTATTCCCGGACCTCGGAAAGTCATCTCCAGCAAGTCTGCCAGGTCCTGCAGCGCCTGCGGGAGCACCAGCTCTATGCGAAGTTGGAGAAATGCTACTTCTTCCAGACTTCCATAGAATTCCTCGGGCACATCATCACCCCTGAGGGCATTGCGATGGACCCGCGCAAGGGGGAGGCCTTGCGCAGTTGGGAACCCCCGCGTCGGGTGAAGGACGTCCAGCGTCTGTTGGGATTCGCCAACTACTATCGGACCTTCATCCTGGGCTTTGCCACCCTGACCTTGCCGTTGACCCACCTCCTTCGGAAGAAGGTCCCATTCCAGTGGGGGCCCCCGCAGCAGCAGGCCTTCGAGGTCCTCAAGCAGGCATTTGTCATGGAGCCAGTCCTGAGGCACCCCAATCCACATAATCCATTTGTGGTTGAGACGGACGCGTCCAACGTGGCGATTGGGGCGGTGCTGCTACAGGCTCCGGTGGATGGCGGCACTCTTTTTCCCTGCGCTTACTATTCCCGGAAACTCAATCCTTCCGAGCGCAACTACACCATCTGGGAAAAGGAGTTGCTGGCTATCAAGGCCGTGTTCGAGGCTTGGTGACATCACCTCGAGGGGGCCCGACACCAGGTGGAGGTGCGGACGGACCATCGGAACCTGGAGCACCTCACCACGGCCAGGAAATTGAACCAGCAGCAGATCCGGTGGTCGTTGTTTTTTGCCCGGTTCAACTTCCACGTCACGTACGTTCCGAGCAACCTCAACCAGAGGGCAGACGTGCTATCCCATAAGCCGGAATACTTTTGCCTCAAGGACTCCCTTCGCCCCCGGACGGTGCTGCCAGCGGACTCCTTGGCCGTGGTCCAGGAACTGGTGGATATGCGGACTCAGGTGCTGGAAGCCCAGCAACGGGATGACTGGTCGCAGCAGCGGAGAGCGGACGTCGGCCCCGCGTCCCCACGGACCGTGGAGGAGGGCTTGCTCAAGCACCGGGGTCGGCTGTACGTGCCCACGAGTCCGCTCCAAGCCCTCGTCATGAACCAGTGCCATGACAACCCCGCAGCGGGGCACTTCGGCTTCTTTAAGACTTTGAACTTAGTGACGCGGACTCTTTGGTGGCCTCAGGTACGGCACGACGTGCACGCCTACGTGACATCCTGTGTGACGTGCCGACAGGCCAAAGCTACGTCCGGCCCCCCTCCTGGACTCCTCCAGCCGCTGCCGACACCGGAGAGACCGTGGGGAGCCATCTCCATGGACTTCCTGACAGACTTGCCCCTGTCCGCTACGTTCACGACCGTCCTCGTGGTGGTGGATGCGCTCACGAAGATGGCACATTTCATCCCATGCCGCGGCCTGCCCTCGGCCCGCACCATGGCTCGCCTGTTCCCGCAGCACATCTTCCGCCTCCACGGCCTGCCGGACCGGGTGGTTTCGGACCGCAGGGCCCAATTCACGGCCCGCTTCTGGAAAAGCCTGATGGCCGCGCTGGAGGTGCAGGTGTGCCTGTCATCGTCGCACCATCCGGAGACTGACGGGGGCACGGAGAAGGTCATCGGCATACTGGAGCAGTACCTCTGCTGTTTTGTCAACCAGCAGCAGGACAACTGGGCCGAGTACCTTCCCCTGGCGGAGTTCGCCTTTAACAACTCCCAACACACCTCCACCCAGATAACCCCGTTCCATGCCAACGTCGGATACCATCCACAGCTTTTCCCGTTGACCATCATGGACTCCCCTGTTCCTGAGACCCGGGACTTCCTCTCGGAGCTGCAGGCAGTGCAGCAACTGGTGCGGCGGCAGCTGATCTGGGCGAAAGAGGATTATAAACGGTTCGCCGATCGCGCCCGCCAGGCGACGCCACCGCTGGAAGTAGGAGATCGGGTGTGGCTCTTCACGAAACACCTCCCCATGGACCGGCCGGTGAGGAAACTGGCCCACCGCTTTATCGGTCTCTTCCCTATCGAGGCGGTCATCAACCCGGTGGCCTACCGGTTGACTCTACCCCGCTCCATGCGGCTCCACCCCGTTTTTCATTGGTCCCTCCTGATCCCTGAGGCCCCCGCGAGCCATCTCTGCCGCCTGCCGACGCCTGCCCCCCCCCAGCCGCAGCCGACGAGGACGATGCCTCGACGTACGAGGTGGACAGTATCCGGGACTCCTATTGGCTGAAGGGGCGCTTCCAATACCTCATCGCCTGGAAGGGGTACGGGGCCGAGGATTTCACCTGGGTGGACGCGTCTGCCGTTCAGGCCCCTGACCTGGTGCGGGCTTTCCATGAACAGTTCCCGTCCCGACCCCATCCCGACCGTCAGACCCGGGGGAAGGGCCCTGCGGTGGGGGATAGTGTTGTGTCCCCGCCCTCTGAGCCTATCCCATCAGAGGAAAAAAGCTCCGAGCATGAGGAAGAGGAGTCAGCCAGGCCTCTCTCTCCAGGCCCCTCCCCTCTGGCACTGTCTCAGGTGCCGGCCGAGGGAGAGGAGATTAGCAGGGAGACAGGTGTCTCAGATGAGAGTGAAGGAGAGACATCATTCCTGGACGCATGCCTCCGAAGGCATGATAAATTATTGCAGCAGCTCAGGAGGCGTGCTAGGGATTAGAACTGAGTCACTGGACCACACCCCAGAGACTATATAATAGAGGGTGGTGGCCAGTGATCCCTGTGACGAACAAAAATAAACCTTGGATAGTCACTAAAGCCTCGTCCGAAACTGCTGAGAGGAATATTTATTTTTGTTGGACTCTTGTACGCTGAGTATATTATCTTTCTGTTTCTGTGGAAATAAAGCACTTGGCAGACGGTGTGTACATCGCTGCCAAGTTGGAGATAAAGACCTGGGTGTGTGCCAAGTGCTTCCTTAACCCTCGGCTGGCTGTGTTTATGTGTGTGTGTGGACGGGGACAGATCAAGGGGTATCAACCGCCACCGCGGTGATGACGTTGAGTAGCTCAGGCAGGGCTGCTGCCACATGGCAGGGAGCCAGGTACTTGATCAGCAAACCCCTCTGAACCCCGTGACCCCATTTCACAAGGAGGGATTCACAGCCGGCCGTCTGAGAAACAGTGGCCTCCCTCGGTCTCAGACCATCTTTAATGATATCCGCTACCCCCTGCCCCTCCCCTGTGACCTTGGCTGATGGAATGTGTGGAAACCTGGTGGGCACATTTCAATGAGGGGAAACCCCGCCCTCCTGGTCCAACCAGGTCTCCGTAATACCTGTCAGGTCCGCACCCCCCTCCTGAATAAGAACACAAATGAGGGGGGCTTTATTTACTACGGACCTGGCATTGCATAGCATCAGCCGAAGGCCTGGGCCCTGAGGGTCTATGCAACCTGGTGAACGGGTGGAGCCTTGGGGGCCGGAGCATGCCATCGCTCGTAAACAGCGAGTGCATGCTCCCCTAACACGATATGGACCCCTGCTCCCGCCATATCTACCTCTCCCACCCTTAGTATTGATGTTTGAAACACTATCCAAATGAGCTCTGACACCTTCCTCGACCCCAGATCCCCCACCCACCTCACCACACTTCGAGGCCAGACCCGACCCTCCCGCTTGTGGATTTTCCCCCAAACCCACAACCCGAGTTCTAATTCGACCCTCTCCCTCCCTGGGACCCCTTAAAAGTTTAATTTAAAAATTTGATAAAAAACCCCTCAACCCCCTGGTTTTCACATGCCACCTCTCTGGGTCCTAAAACCCGCCCTTGAGGTAGGCCCTCAATAATGTGGAGGGCCAGATCTGTGAGAGGGGGGAATCTCGCAGCGCAAGAAGATCACAGATAGTATACATCTTAGGTTACAACGAGGGAGGCGGAGATCGTAATCAGGGGTCCATTTGGTAATCCCGAAATCAGATGTAACACACAGCCATGAGGCTCCACTGGTAAATACACTGTCCTCTCATGACAGTTTGAGGGGTCTTTCACAGTTTCAGCCAAATGGAGAATGACATCCAGCCCGCCCTCTCATGGCGGGAGGCCCTTAAATAGCCCTAGAGATAGAAATGCTCCATCCATCCGGTGGTGAATTCATGATGTAAGAGAAATGACCCCCTCAGTGGTTGCCACAATGCCACTTCTAAATCAATATTATAGTCATCATTTGTACACAATTATAGTATCAATCATTTATATCTCTTTTCCAACCAACTATAAAAATAATTCCATGTTTTAAAATATTCTGATTCCTCCTTATCTTTAATCATTAAAGTTAATCTATTCATTTCTGCACAGTCTAAATTTTTTTTTATTACTTCTTCTTCCAAGGGTATTTTCTCTGATTTCCAATTTTGAGCATACACAATTCTTGCAGCTGTTATTACTTGTATAATCAAATATACATTTTCCTTACTAATTTTTTCTGGAAAGATACCCAGTAGGAACAACTCTGGTTTAACTTCTTCTTCCAGCCAGATTTTAATCTTGTACCAATAATTTTTTGCTTCGGGACAGGTCCACCACATATGGTAATAAGATCCTGGTGTTTGATGACATTTCCAGCTGATTTATCTTTAAATATTTTTGCTAACTTCTCCGGTGGCATATGCCATCTATAAAACACCTTATATTGATTTTCCTTATATGCTGTGGACATTGTTAATTTATAGTTCCTTTCCCATAGTTGTTGCCATTTTTCAAATTCGATTGGATAACCAAAATGTCTACCCCAGGCTATCATCGTTTCTTTTACTTGCGCCTCCTCCAATTCAATATGCAACAAAAAGTTATTTAAAAAATGTATTAAGTTTTCCTCTGTTCCCATGAGTATCTTATCCAGTTCAGTCTTCTCCATATAAAAACCATATAGTTTAGCATCTTTTTCATATCTTGCTCTTATTTGCATATACATGTACCAATCTATCTGAATTCCTGTTGTTCTAATTCTTGTTTCTCTTTCAGTTCCCCCTTATCTGTTAATAACTCATTATATCTGACAATATTTCCAGAATTAAAGACATTTGGATATATCAAAGCTTCCATTATTGATAACCATGTTGGTATTTTCACATAAAATTTATCTCTAACCTTCTCCCAAACCAATAACAATGCATTTCTTATATAATGTCTATGAAAGTATGTGTGTATCTTACTTTTACCATGCCATAAAAAGGCATGCCATCCCAGTTGTAAATCATGCCCTTCCAGTGTTAAGAACCTTGTATTTCTTAATTCAATCCATTCTTTCAACCATGTCAATGTTGCTGCTTGATAATATAATTCCCAATTTGGTAAACCAAATCCCCCTCATAA
Organism: Arizona elegans; assembly: GCA_022577455.1. Lineage (NCBI taxonomy): Eukaryota > Metazoa > Chordata > Lepidosauria > Squamata > Colubridae > Arizona > Arizona elegans. Next base: position 41,987,504 of record JAKOOJ010000006.1, read on the forward strand.
TCTCTTGTCTTGCAACATTCTTAAACTTATTCTTACTTTTTTCCTTTGCCATATAAATTTCCTCATGATTTTATTAAGATATTGAAAGTAAGTCTTTTCAATTTTTATTGGCATAGTTTGAAATAAGAATAGTAGTCTTGGTAGTATATTCATCTTGTTCTGTCCCCGTCTCACACACGCACACAAACAGTCAGCCAGGGGTTAAATAAAACTTGCAGACAATAAATTCCTTCGATAACAGGATTGGCAGCAACCCAGTAGCTGCTTGCCAAGAACTTTACTCACAGAGGGAGGTTTCCTCCTCTGTCAGATAAACCAAAATAAATACACAAAGCCACAGAATTGTCAAGTCCAGTCTGTATTAAATCCAAGGCAGACAGATAACGTAGTTTCAGAGATACAATGCGACTTGCTAGTTGTTTAGTTTTGTCCGTCACAGAGCCTGAATGGCCACCACACCCTCTTTTATCCCCTGTGGGGTGTGGTCCAGTGACTCAGCTTAATCTCTGGCACGCCTCCTTTTCTGCTGCGTGTGCTTGTCTCTCCGACGCTGGCGTGGATCCAGCCAAGACTTATCTCCGTCACTGTCCGACTGCGACTGCTCGGCGATACCTGGCTCCTGGCCAATCTCTTCTCCTTCGGGAGATACCTGAGGCATTGCCAGAGAGGAGGGTCCTGGAGAGGGAGGCCTGGCCAACTCCTCTCCTTCACTTTCGGAGCCTTCTCCCTCCGATAAGATGGGCTCGGGGGTCGGAGTCACAACACTATCCCCCACTGCAGGGCCCTCCCCCCGAGTCTGACGGTCGGGATGTGGTCGGGATGGGAACTGGTTGTGAAAGGCCCATACCAGGTCAGGGGCCTGAATGGAAGAAGCATCCACTCAGGAGAAATCCTCGGGCCCATATCCCTTCCAAGCAATGAGATATTGAAAACGCCTCTTCAGCCAACGGGAATCCCAGATGCTGTCCACCTTGTATGTCGTGGAGTCGTCCTCATCGACTGTGGTTGGGGGGGCAGGTGTCGTTGGGCATCAGAGATGGCACGATGGGGCCTCAGGGACCAGGAGGGACCAATGGAAAACAGGGTGGAGCCGCATGGAGCGTGGTAGAGTCAACCGGTAGGCCACTGGGCTGATGACCGCCTCGACGGGGAAGGGAACGATAAAGCGGTGGTCCATTTTCTTCACCGGCCGGCCCGTGGGGAGGTATTTTGTGGATAGCCACACCTGATCTCCAACTTCCAGTGGTGGTGTTGCCCATCGAGAGCGGTCAGCAACCTGTTTATAGTCCTCTTTCGCCCAGATCAGCTGCCGACGCTCCAGTTGCTGCACTGCCTGCAGTTCCGAGAGGAAGTCCTGGGTCTTGGGAACAGAGGAATCCGAGATCGACAAAGGGAAAAGCCGTGGATGGTATCCTACGTTGGCATGGAACGGGGTCATCTGGTTGGAGGCGTGTTGGGAGTTATTAAAGGTGAACTCTGCCAGGGGAAGGTACTCGGCCCAGTTGTCCTGCTGCTGGTTTACGAAACAGCGGAGGTACTGTTCTAGGATGCCGATGACCTTCTCCATTCCCCCGTCAGTCTCCGGATGATGCACCGATGACAGGCACACCTGCACCTCCAACGCGGCCATCAGGCTTTTCCAGAAGCGGGCCGTGAATTGGGCCCTGCGGTCCGAAACCACCTTGTCCGGTAGGCTGTGGAGGTGGAAGATTTGTTGCAGGAACAGACAGTCTGTGGTGTGAGCCAATGGTAGTCCACGGCACGGGATGAAATGTGCCATCTTCGTGAGCATATCCACCACCACGAGGACGGTCGTAAACGTAGTGGACGGTGGCAGGTCCGTCAGGAAGTCCATGGAAATGGCTCCCCACGGTCTCTCCATTGTCAGCAGTGGCTGGAGGAGTCCAGGAGGTGGGTCGGATGCGGCTTTGGCCTGGTGGCACGTCACACAGGATGTCACATATGGGTGCACATCATGCCGTACCCGAGGCCACCAAAAAGTCCGCGTCACCAGGTTTAGAGTTTTGAAGAAGCCGAAGTGTCCCGCCGCGGGGTTGTCATGGCACTGGTTCATGACAAGGGCTCGGAGCGGACTCGTGGGCACGTACAACCAGCCCCAGTGCTTCAGCAAGCCCTCCTCCCAAGTCTATGGGGACGTGGGGCCGACTTCCGCTTTCCGCTTCTGCGACCAGGCATCCCGATGTTGCGCTTCCAGCACCTGAGCCCACAAGTCCGTCGGTTCCTGGACCGCGGCCAAGGATTCCGCTGGCAGCACCGTCTGTGGGGGAAGGGAGACTTTAGGGCAAAAGTACTCCAGCTTGCGGGATAGAGCATCCGCTCTCTGGTTGTGGCCACTCGGGACATAGGTGCCGTGGAAGTTGAACCGGGCGAAAAACAATGACCACCGGATCTGCCGCTGGTTCAACTTCCTGGCGGTCGTGAGGTGCTCCAGGTTCTGATGGTCTGTCCGCACCTCCACCTGGTGTCGGGCCCCCTCGAGGTGATGTCGCCAAGCCTCGAACGCGGCCTTGATAGCCAGCAACTCCTTTTCCCAGATGATATAGTTGCGCTCAGATGGATTGAGTTTCCGTGAGTAATAAGTGCAGGGAAAAAGAGTGCCGCCATCCACCGGGGCCTGTAGCAGCACCACCCCAATCATCACATTGGACGCATCCGTCTCTACCATGAATGGATTATGTGGATTGGGATGCCTCAGGACAGGTTCCATGACAAAAGCTTGCTTGAGGACCTCAAATGCCTGCTGCTGCGGGGGACCCCACTGGAACGGGACCTTCTTCCGAAGGAGGTGGGTCAGCAGCAAGGTCAGGGTGGCGAAGCCCGGGATGAAGGTCCGGTAGTAGTTTGCGAACCCCAGCAGACGCTGGCCATCCTTCACCCGACAAGGGGGTTCCCAACTACACAAAGCCTCCACCTTGCGCGGGTCCATAGCGATGCCTTCAAGGGAGATGATGTGCCCAAGGAACTCTATCGAAGTCTGGAAGAAGAGGCATTTCTCCAACTTCACATAGAGTTGGTGCTCCCGCAGGCGCTGCAGGACCTGGCGGACATGCTGGAGGTGGCTTTCCTGGGACCGGGAATAAATCAAGATATCATCCAGGTAGATCACCACAAACCAGTCCAACATGTCCCGAAACACGTCATTCATCAGATGCTGGAAAACTGCGGGGGCATTGGTCAAACCGAACGGCATGACGGTGTACTCGAAATGGCCGTATCGGGTGCCAAACGCCATCTTCCACTCGTCCCCCTCTCGCATGCGCACCAGGTTGTAGGCCCCTCGGAGATCGAGCTTGGTGAAGATCGAGGCCTGCCACAACCTCTCCATCAGCTCCGGGATGAGCGGCAGGGGGTAGCAATTCCACACCGTGATAGCATTCAATCGATGGTAATAACAGCACAGGCGTAAGTCCCCCATCTTCTTCTTGACAAAGAGGACTGGGGCTGAGAGAGGGGAGGACGAAGGCCGGATGAACCCTCGGGCCAGGTTCTTGTCCAAGAAGTCCTGTAGGTTGGCCAACTCGGGCTCCGACATGGAATACAGGCATCCCACGGGAGTGGCGCATTGGGCAGCAGATCCACTGGGCAGTCATAGGGTCGGTGCAGGGGTAATCGGTCCGCCTCCTTTTCGCTGAAAACATCAGCGAAGGGCGTCAGTTCAGGAGGCAAGGAGATGGCAGGGGTGGAGACGTCCTGGCCGGCACAGGTGTGGCGGACGTGGTCGACGCACTGCAGACTCGGGAAAGAGATGGCGTTTCTCGACCATGCCACCTGAGGATAGTGGGCCCGAAGCCAGGCCATCCCCAGGACCAATGGGAAATGAAGGTCTGCTGTAACGTAGAACTGGATCGCCTCCTCATGTGCCCCAATGGCGAGGTGCAAAGGCTGGGTAGCGAATTTAATGGGCCCCACCACAAGTTCCCGCCCATCGATAGTCTTGACCCTCAATGGAGGGTCCACTGGAACCAAGGGGACCTTAAAATGGGCCACAAAGGCCTGGTCCATGAAATTCGTCATGGCCCCCGAGTCCACCAGCGCATGAGCCTGAAGCCCCTCCGACCGGTTGGCCAACAAAACCTGGGTGTCCGAGGGGGCTCACAGTCCACATCCGCTAAGTCCGGCAGGGCATTGACACGTGCCCGGCCTAGGGTTTTCCCTAGACCAGGCCTGCCCTGTTTCCTGGCTGGTCACGCCAAGATTCAGGAACAGGCTTGAGCGCCCCACCTCTCTTCCTGGGACATGAGGCGGCAAAATGTCCAGCCTCTCCGCAATAGAGGCACAATCCCCCTTGGCGTCTCTGCATCTGCTCCTGGACCGTCAGGTGAGGTCTGCTGCTCCTAGCTCCATGGGCTCCTCAGCCATCGCCACAAAACGCGGGGTGACCCGGGACGCTGTCGGTGCAGGATGCGGGGGTGCAGAAGCTGTCAGTGGTTCCTGAAGGGGCCGATGAGGCCCTCGCCATTGGAGGCGGGTGTCGATACGCAGGCATTGGGTCACCAGAGTGTCGAGGGTCTGAGGCACCTCCACCCGAACCAGTTCATCCTGCAGCTTGTCTGAGAGGCTGCCATGAAAGGCGTCCATCAGCGCCGACTCATTCCAAGCAGAGTCCTGGCCTAAAAGCCGGAATTCAGCGATATAGTCCTGCAGGGGCACTTCCCTTGACGGACGTCCTTAATGCGCCTAGCTGCCATCTGAATCCGAAGGGGGTCCTCATACATAATGCGCAGGTGTTGCAAGAAGCCCTGATAGTCCGAGAGCAATGGGCTATTTTGAAGCAACAGGGGCGTGGCCCATCGGATGGCAGAGCCAGAAAGGAAGCTAATCACAAATGCCACCCAAGCCCAGTCTTCCGGAAAATCCTCTGGTCTCATGGTCATGAATAATTGGCATTGTCTGACTTCTGGTGGCTCCGCTGGTGCCGAAAGACGCTCCTTTGTGAGCGCCAGCCCCGGGATTCCATTAGAGCCGCTAGAACAGTGAAAATCAGCTGTCTAGCAGCTTGAAAACTTTCTCTCTGGGAGAAGGGGGGAAAGAGAGCCGACAGGTGTGGGTAGAGCTCCCCAAGAGCCCCAGGTTTCTTTTTAAATCTGTGGTTTAAAGGGTGAGAGCTCCCCGGAAAGCCCGTCATTGCTCCGGACCCAGGATGTTTCTGCTTCAAGCAGAACTAGACGCTGCGACCACCCCAGCAACTCAATTTTAAATAAGATTTTGGACTTGAAAGCTGGCAGAGCAAATACAAGAGAAACTAAAATTGCAAGTACTAAATTTTAACTCCGAAAAGTCTATCACCTCCCTCTGAATTTCTATGGGAGAAAGGGAAAGTAAGATGGCGTTTGATTCTAATGGGGCATGAAAGTTAGATACAAAGTATTATGTTGTGTTGAAAGCCCCTGTTTAAAAGAAGAGGATTTTATCTTAAAAGGAGAAGGATTTAAAAATTATTTCTAAAAAAAAAATAAGACTTGTACCACTTAAAGATTGGAATAATTGACTTAGTTGCTGGAAAAGTATAAAGTGAAAGTTTTATTGGGAAGAAAAAAAATGGCTGGCTTTTTTGAAAGTGATGAAGGCTTACCAATATATACATCAGTAAATACACAAATACTGACTGTGGATCTTTTTAAAGAAACTTTAGAATCATTTACCCCCTTGTTAGTGGAAAGAATGGAAGGGTTTTTCAAGAAGGATTTTACTCAAATTCGCAACAAAGATACAAGTGAAGATACTGTATCGGTATTTCAGATGCCAAATAATAGTGAGCTGCTGAATGAGGAGGTGGGAGAAACAATCCAGTTTAATGTGCCTTTGGAAAATGGAATGGATGTTTTTCAAATTAAGAAGGAAAGGCTGAGAGGTTTGAAGGAGCATAACCAGGAAATACTGAGAGAGTTTTCTCCAGAGGCTTTGATACAGTCAACTGGAAAATTGTCAGGAGGCGTTGGGATTTCTAATATAAGAAGGAGGATTCGAAGTGGATCTTTACAACTTTTTTACAAAAATGGACTCTCAATCGCAGTTAAAGAGGTGTGTTTACTGAAAGGAACTTCTTTGCAAAGAGAACAAGATTGTAAGGTACAGAAACTTCAGTTGAAAATTCAAGAATTTATAAAAATAAAAGAAGGCGGAGGAATAAGACTGAAGAAGAAGGTTCGCAAAAAAGTCAGGAAAAAATGGAGATGGAAAAATTATAACCCTCCTTGTTGAGGAGGATAGTAATAGTGAAAAGAATGACTATACCTGTATTTAGGGATATGATTTGTTTTGAAAAGTTACATTATAGTGAAAATAAATGATTTACTTATATTTAGGGACATGATTTGTTTTGAAAAGTTATATTAAGTAATGTTATGTTTGAATTGTCATGGGCCACTGACCAAACTTTCACTTTTGTCTTGAAGTATATTTCAAGGAATGCTTTGTTGAAGAATTTATATAAGCTGATGGGTTAAAAGAAAACTTTTGTGGATGTAAAAGTTATGGACAGTGTAGATCATTTAATATAAATTTATGGGTTAGAAGCAGGCTATTACTTAAACCTTTATACTTGTTTTAAATTACATTAATGCTGTATTAAAGAATGTTTTGTTGAAGAATAAATATAAACTTGTGGGTTATAAGGAAAATATAAGTGGTGCAAGGGTTGAGGGAAGGTTTTTACAATACATTTTATAGATATTAAATAGTGAAGATGGTATTTGATTATACGTAGTGGATTTGTAGAGAATAAGATGAATAAGTTTATGCAAAGCTATTAAGTAAGAAATGTTTCCGGGAAGAATCAATATAAGTTTATGGGGTAAAAAGTAAAAATAAGGTTTCTACAATATATTTTATTTGAGATTGGTTAAAATATTTTGTTAATGTGTTAATATATGTAAGGGTTGGAGATGTGATGGTTAATTGTAACTGGGCTCTGATTGTGTAATACTGGAAGAAAGAAGACTTGCTTATTGACGAATGGACAAAAACGAAGTTGGATTGATTACTTTCAAGCAATAATTGGTTTAAATAGTTATATTTAGATATGAACAAGGGGAGTTAAAGTGCAAGAGGGAGATAAATCTATAGATAGTTAGCGTATGTTTTTTTTTTAATGTTTGTTAAATGCTATACCCTGTATTTGCTCTGGGAAGTCCAGTGGGGGGGAGGGTTGGGGCAGGAGGGGGCAGAAGGAAGGGGAAATATGTGTAAAAAATTTTTAAAACTTTTCAATAAAAAAAATAAAAAAAATAATTGGCATTGTCCCATGAAGGCCGGGAACATTTCCGGCTGCCCAGAAAACCTATCTGGCATGTTCACTGGGCATTTCCGACTGGGAGGAGGAGGGAGAGGGAGAGGGAGAGCTGCAGGAGCATTCCCCAAAGCAAGTTGGGCGGTTAACTGAGCTACTTGTTGCTGCAGGAGCTGATTAGCATCTTGCAGCTGCTGTAGTTGCTGCTGCAGCTGTTGGTCCATCTTGGTTAAAAAATGGGTTAAATTTCAGGTGACAAACAAGATGTTCTGTCCCCATCTCACACACGCACACAAACAGTCAGCCAGGGGTTAAATAAAACTTGCAGTCAATAAATTCCTTCGATAACAGGATTGGCAGCAACCCAGTAGCTGCTTGCCAAGAACTTTACTCACAGAGGGAGGTTTTCCTCCTCCGTCAGATAAACCAAAATAAATACACAAAGTCACAGAATTGTCAAGTCCAGTCCGTATTAAATCCAAGGCAGGCAGATAACGTAGTTTCAGAGATACAATGCGACTCGCTAGTTGTTAGTTTTGTCCATCACAGAGCCTGAATGGCCACCACACCCCCTTTTATCCCCTGTGGGGTATGGTCCAGTGACTCAGCTTAATCTCTGGCACGCCTCCTTTTCTGCTGCGTGCGCTTGTCTCTCCGATGCTGGCGTGGATCCAGCCAAGACTTATCTCCGTCACTGTCCGACTGCAACTGCTCAGCGATACCTGGCTCCTGGCCAATCTCTTCTCCTTCGGGAGACACCTGAGGCATTGCCAGAGAGGAGGGTCCTGGAGAGGGAGGCCTGCCAACTCCTCTCCTTCACTTTCGGAGCCTTCTCCCTCCGATAAGACGGGCTTGGGGGTCGGAATCACAACACATCTTTATCAATGCAATCCGACCCATAAATGATAATTGAAGTTTCTTCCATTTTTCCAAGTCTTTTTCAATTTGTTGCTTTAACTTGTAGTAGTTTTCTTCTTTTATTGTTGTACATTTTGAAGTTAAGTTTACTCCGAAGTATTTCACTTTTTTCACCACTTGTATGTCTAGATTTTCTTTTATCTCTCTATTTTGTTTTTCTGTTGTATTCTTCACCAAAAATTTTGTTTTATCTTTGTTTATTTTCAAACCAGATACTTTTCCATAATCTTCTATCTGTTCTAATAATTTAGGACCTGTTATCTGCGATTCCTCTATAATAAAAACTAAGTCATTGGCAAAAATTCTTTATTTGTTGCAAACCTGTTTCTTCTTTTGGTATAAGAGTTATATATGCCTCCATCAGTGAGTTCGGTGCCTTGGCTTCTATTAATAAATCATTAAATACTTGTAACAATATATTACTTATGTTCTGTCTGCCTTGCCAAATCCTCTTCTTCACCTTCTGAGTCCTCTCCCTCTGTTAGGACAGGCTCGGGGGTCGGAGTCACAACAACTTAGTACATCTTGCAACTTTTTATATACTTCTGCTGGTAGCCCATCTAGTCCCGGGGTTTTTCCATTCTTCTGCCTTTTAATTCCCTCCATCAATTCCGTCATTGATATTCTTTCTTGTAATGCTTTTTTAAATTGTTCTGTTATTTTAGGGGTCATTACTTTTTCCAAATATTGCTCTATCTTTTCTTCTGGTATCTGCTCTTGTTGATATAATTTCTGATAATATTTCTCAATTTTTTTTTCTTTTCCTCATTTCGGTAACATATCTTTCCCCCTTGATCTAATAATTGTGTTATCAGTTTCCTTTCTTTTTCCTTCTTCATCTTGTATGCCAGTCACCTTCCTGGTTTATTTGCATTTTCAAAAAAGTTTTGCTTTGATGTTTTTATTTTCCCTGCCAGGTCTTCATTTTCTATTAAATTCAATTTATATTTCCCCAATTCCATTAGGTTTTTAATTTTTTTTCTTGTGGATTTTTTTGCAATTCTTTCTCTAACTTCTTATATTCCTGCTCCAACTTCTTTTGAGTTTGTCTGTCCTGTTTGTTTCTTTTTCCTGCATATGTCATTGCCAAATTTATATGCTTTACTAGTGTCCATACATTTTGCAATGATGTATCTTCTTTTCTATTTTCTTTGAAGACATATATACAATATATGGAAAAATTCTTTTTCCATATATTGTATATTTTTTTTCTCATTTAATAGGCTTTGATTTAATATCCATCTCATTCTTTTTCTTTGTCCTTTCCATGTCATCATTGTTGGATTGTGATCTGCCCATATATTTGCTTCTATATCAATCTTGTCTATCATGGATATTAAGTCTATGGACATCCACATCATATCTATTCTTGACCATGACATATGCCTGTTTGAGTAAAATGTATATTGTTTTTCCTTTAAATTTATTTTCCTCCAAGCATCCTGTAAACGTAATTCATCTGCCATTGTATAGAATGTTTTCGGGAGAGTTTGGTTTTTTATTTACTTTTGTAGATTTATAATCTAACTCATTATCAACAATCGCATTAAAATCTCCAATTATGCAAATAGCATCATATTCATATTCTAATATTTTCCGGTGTAATTTTGCATAAAATTCTTCTTGATTTTCATTTGGAGCATATACACCCACAAGTAATATTTTTTTATAGTTCATTACAATTTCTACCATTAATACTCTTCCTTCCTCATCCTCATATATTTGTTTGAATTGTATTGTCTGTTTGATTTAAAATGCTACTCCTCTTTTGCTTTGACAAGCCAAAGTTGTATACAATGTCCCTAATTTTATTCGCTCCAAAAGTTTTTTATGTTGCTTTCTAATATGCACTTCTTGTAAGCATATAATTTCTAATTTTAGCTTCTCTATTGAATATTTTCCTTCTCTTTATTGCCGAGTTTAATCCATTTATATTCAAAGATATTATTTTAATTTCTTCTTCCATTTCTTATTTATTTATTTGTTTTGTCGATCTAGTCATTCTTATCTCCCTTAGTTCCTTAACTTCTTTCGCCCTTGCTCCTTCTCTTAACACTCTCTCTTCTTGTTCTTTCGTTGTCTCGCTTGGCTGTTCTTTCTTCTCCTCCTGTTGTTCATCCCCTTTTTCTTCCCTCAACCTTTCTTCCTCTTGGACATCTATGTATTGTTTATAAAATAACTCTGCTTTCTCTACTGAATCTAATCTGTATCTTTGTTCTTGCCAGTTTACCAATATTCCTTCTGGAATTAACCATCTAAAATTTATTCCTCTCTTTATCAAACATTTCATGAGAAATTGATATTCTTTTCTCAGATCTCTCACTCTTCTTAGAATTTGTTTCAGTGCCACTACTTCTCTCCCTTTGTGCTTTATCGTTGTATTTCTCATCAATTGCAATATCTCTGTTCTCAGTGTTTTCTCTGTTCTCAGGGAATTTGACATGAATTGCTCTAGGTAGATTATGTCTCATCGCATATCTTTTGTGCACTCTGTATATCTCATCGATTCCACTTAATATCCCTTCCTTACTTTCTTCCATTGCTTCTGCTAGTATCTCTGCAATTTTCTCTGCTAAATTTTCTCCCTTTTCTTCTTCAATGTTTTGAAATCTTAAATAAAAACCGGTTTTATCCATTTCCATATAATTGTTTTTTCCTGATTTTTATCAGTAATTGTAAGTCTATAGTCCATCTCTTCAACTTTTTCTCTGTTGCTTCTGCTTTTTCTTCCATTTGCTGCAATCATTGTTCATTTTCCCCTATCATTTCTTTAACTTCTTTCAATTCTCCTTCCATTTTTTCCATATTTCCTTCCATTTTTTTCCATTCTCCCATCTACCATATTTTCCGGTGTATAAGACGACTGGGCGTATAAGACGACCCCCGAATTTTCCTGTTAAAATATAGGGTTTGGGCTATACTCGCCGTATAAGACTATCCCTCTTCCAACGCATACCAAATAAAAATTAAAAAACATCAACTGGCTCACCCACAATGTAAAAGCAGCTGTGCTAGACCCAAAATGGCCCCTGCAACAAGCAGGAACCTCACACAGCCACAAAAAGCCCAAAAACCCAACTTTCACACTTTACACACACAAAATTCCACATATAGCTTTGTGAGATTTTGTGTGTTTGTGTAGTTAGAGTGAAACATTACAAAAACATACTAAATCTCAGAAAGCTGCACAAATATTATTTGCTAAATTTAAAACTTCCTAAACTTTAAATGGCTAGGTCTAAAAAAGAACAACTAAAAAAAACCCAATTAACTATTTTTTTTAAAGATCCCAAAGGGGAAAAAAACTTACCCAATAGAACAGGGGTCTCCAACCTTGGCAACTTTAAGACTTGTAGACTTCAACTCCCAGAATTCCTCAGCCAGCTTTGTTTTGCTGGCTGAGGAATTCTGGGAGTTGAAGTCCACAACTCCCTGCCTGCTTGATTGCAGGCAGGGAGTTGCTTGCTGATGGAATGGAGTCAGGCAAGTGAAGCAAGGCAAGCGAAGCAAGGCAAGCAGCTAAGGTAAGCAAGCTGGAGGGGGAAAACTTTTTTCCTTCTCCATGGCTCTAGCGATCCCAACTGAGTTGCCTGATTAGCAGATCATCAGGGCTTGGATCGTGAGAGCCATTTAAGGCTTGTCAGAGCCTTTCGGGCTGGTCTGCCTGGTTACAGGAGAATGACACCTGGCGTATAAGACGACCCCCGACTTTTGAGAAGATTTTCATGTGTTAAAAAGTCATCTTATACGCTGGAAAATACGGTACCTTGTCTAATCTTGTCTTAAGTTCAAGCGAAAGGAAAAAACAAACAGCTTTCTTTCTTCTTTCTTCTTCTATATCTTTCCTCTTGTATTACAAAGTCATAAGACCACATCTTATAAAATTTTCTTGCCAGTTTCCAAAACATCCCAAGGTCACTCCCTTCTCATCTTTTCCTTTGTCCAATATATCTCTTTAATTTCCTCTGCAATCCAAAATAGTCTTAAAAGAGAAAAAAAAAATAAACCCCCAGCTTCAAAACTCGAAACTCAAATTTTCAAATTACAGTTCTTTAGCCAAAAATGCCTCTTTTCCCAATCTGCTTTCAATTTGTTAAATTACTTTTTTAGCCTTTGTTAATTAGTTTTTATTAATGGCTTGCTTCCGCTTTTTCGCAGCTGTTCTGAAGGTGGAGAGGTAGTCTTTTTCCACTCCTTCCCCTCTTTCTTTTCCAATTTTCTCAAGTAAAATAGTTTTAAAAGTTCAGGAGTTAAATATATAAAGGAATCTTGTTTCCAAGACCACAATTTCTCACCCAGATGATCACCTCGTTCTTTTTTCCTTCTCTTCTTGAGTGTGGCCGTCTGGCTTTTGCCAGGTCCTAATGACTGTCTTCCCTTGCTGTTGGATCAGAGGCTGATGGAGACACTTCAGGGAACTTGCGACTTCCCTGTTTGTGCCTGCCTGTGTCTCTGTTCTTCACTGTCCCTACAGAACAGCTATGATCCTGGGGATCCCCTAAAGCAGCTATCAGCATTTTCCAGGAGTCCCAGAATTTGCTGTATCACCGCTGGCACTGGCCACACCCCCTTTCCAAGGTAGAATGTTTAATAGAGAATAATAGACTACTAGTCACTAAGTGAAAATCATGGCTGAGGATGGATTTGAACAATAATTTTCCAATCCTAGTCTAACACCTTTGTCATTGTACTTCATGATTTTTGGTACAACAATGCTTTTCTATTTTTTTTTATTTATTTAAAAAGTTTTAACAATCATTACAACAATTTTCCCCCCATCTCTGCTAAATTCACTACTTTTAGTGTCCATTCTTCAAAAGTAGGCAAGTCTTCCTTCTTCCAGTACTGTGCCACCAAGAGTCTGGCTGCTGTTATTAAATTTAAAATCAACTTAGTCTCTATAACAGTACAATCTGTAATTATGCCTAACAAAAAGAACTGTGGAGTAAATTTTATCTTCTTTTTAAGAATATTTTGAATAATCCACCATATTTTTATCCAAAATGCCTTAATTTTTTTTACAAGTCCACCATATATGATGATACATGGCATCATCACATTCACATCTCCAACACTTAGATTGCACACTTGTATACATACAGGCTAACTTTATAGGATCCAGATGCCATCTATAAAACATTTTATAAAAATTCTCTCTTAAATTTTGGGCTTGCGTGAACTTCACATTTCTAACCCATATTTTTTCCCATGTTTCCACCATTATTGGTTCTTCAATATTTTGTGCCCATTTTATCATACAGTCTTTAACTAACTCCGCTTCTGAATCTATTTCCACCAACGCATTATACAACCTTTTTATATGCATTTGACTTTGATCTCTAATCCATTTTACCAGATTCTCCTCATTTTGCAGAAAACCAATTTTCTGATCTTCTCTCCATCTAGCTTGCAACTGTACATATTGAAACCATGTTCGAATTGTTCTTTCTTCTCTTAGTTGGTTCAAAGATTTTAATTGTAGTATACCTCTTTCCTTGTAAAGAAGCTCTTTATATGTAATCACATCCTGCCTTTGCTCTACACTTATATTCTTTATCACATGTCTGGGTATTGCCCACAATGGTAACTTCTCGTTTAGTTTATACTTATACTTTTTCCAGACACGCAATAGAGCATTCCTTAATATATGACTTTTAAAAGTCTTGTCCACTTTCTTGTCATATAATAAATAAGCATGCCACCCATAAACCAAATCATATCCCTCAATATTCAATATTCTTTCTTCTGTTAAATTCATCCAATCACTCATTGCTGATAGGACAGCTGCCTCATAATATAGTCTTAAATTAGGCAATTTTGAGACCTCCTCTTTCATGTATATCCTGCATTATTTTTTGTTTTATTCTTGGTCTCTTCCCTGCCCAAACAAAGTTATTAATACCCTTCTGCCATATCTTCAAATTCTCATCTTTTTTAAGTATTGGTATCATTTGAAAAAGAAACAAAAACTTAGGCAAAACATTCATTTTTACTGCTGCTATTCTTCCTAACAAGGATAATTGTAATTTTTTCCAGTTTTCCACCTTTCTCTGTATTTTTTGCCACAACGGATCATAATTATACTTAAATAATTTTGCATTTGATGTCATAATATAGATCCCTAAATACTTAACTTTTTTTACAATTTCAAATCCCAATTCATATTTTCAGTTATTATCTTCATTTTCCCTGCATTTATTTTAAATCCAGATACTTGTCCATATTGATTAATTATATCCATTAGACCTACAACCGACTGTAATGGTTGGGTTAAAGTAACAACCAAGTTGTCTGCAAATGCTTGTAATCTATAGTCATACTACCTAATCTTAATTCCACTTATTTTGTCCGACCCATGTATCTTACTTAACAAAAATTCCAAAGTCAAGATAAACAATAATGGAGGTAAAGGGCATCCTTGTCTTGTTCCTTTTTCTATATTAAAAGTATCTGTTAAACTACCATTAATTATTATTTGCGCTGTTTGTTTCTGATATATTGCCTTAATAGATTTTGTGAAATGTTCCCCAAACTGCATCTTTTCTATTATTTTCAATAAAAATTGCCAATTCAATCGATCAAATGCTTTCTCCGCATCAAGAAATATCAGCACCGCAGGGATTTGGTTGTTCTTCCCCAAATATTCCAATAGGTTAACAACTTGCCTTACATTACTCTTCATTTGTCTACCATTTATAAAACCAGTTTGATCGTTATGAAACATTTGTTGCATGACTGTCATTAACCTATTTGCTAATATTTTAGCAAAAATCTTGTAATCTGTATTTAAGAGTGATATGGGCCTATAATGTTTTGGCTAGGTGTGGTCTTGCTCCTCCTTTGGAATCAGAGAAATATAAGCTGTCCTCCAAGATGGGGGTACATCTCCTCCAGATTGTATATTAGTAAATAATTCTTAGAGTGGTCCCACCATTTCTAACTGCAAATATTTATAATAAGCAGCTGTCAAGCCATCCATCCAAGGAGCTTTACCCACTTTCAACTGCTTAATTGCCAACATAATCTCCTCAGTGGTTATTGGTTGATTTAAACCCTCCCTTTGTTCTTTTGTAATTGTAGGAATATTCTCTTTCTGTAAATATCTATCTATATCTGTACCTTGAATTTTATCACTAGCATACAACCTTGTATAAAATTCTAAAAATGCTTTTTTAATCATATTTTGCTGATAAACCTCTTTACCTTTATATTCTATTTTCTCTATAGTCCGTGACTTTTGTTTTTTCCTTAACAAATATGCTAACCATCTCCCTGGTTTATTAGCATTGCAAAAAATATTATGTTTAGCATATTGAAAATTAGTTGTGACCTGGACTGCCATTAACATATTAAATTGCCCTCGCAATAAATTAATTGCCTCTTTTATTTTCTTATCTGCTGGATTCAATATCAAAGCTTGTTCTTTTTTTCTAATTTCCTCTTCTAAATCCTGCCTTTTTTTCCTGTTTGCGTCTATATTTATTATTCAAATATATCAAAATGCCTCTCATATATGCTTTACTTGCATCCCAAACCATTTCCATAGATGTACCCTTATGCATATTTATGATAAAAAATTCTTTCATAAATTTTTTACATTCTTTTACATTTTCCTCATATCTAAACAGATTTTCATTTAACCTCCAAGACCTCTTAGATCCCCTTCCATACTCTAATTCCATCCAAACTGGACTATGATCCATTAAAACTCTTGGACAAATCTTCATCTTCTTCACCCTGGAAAAGAGATCATTTGTAATTAATATAAAATCAATCCTGGAGAAAGATTGATGTCTATCAGAGAAAAAGGTAAAGTCTTTTTCTTTGGGGTTTCTCTCTCGCCAGATATCTCTCAGCTCCATATCCTCCATCATTTCAAAAAACAATTTTGGCAATCTGGCATGTGTTGAAATGTTCTGCAAGAGCCCCTTATCTTTTTTAGTGTCCAAAACTCAATTCCAATCACCCAATAAAATACATGATTTATAATCCCATTGTAGTAACTCGGAATGTAAAAGCTTATAAAATTTTTCCTGTTGTTGGTTCGGTGGGTAGACTCCAATTAAAAGTATTTTTTTCTCCTTTTATTAAAAGTTCAATTGCTATAAATCTTCCTTGATCATCTGCTTCAATTAATTTGGCAATTAAGTCTTTTTTTAGGTATATAACTACACCATTCTTCTTCTCGGGAGCAGATGCAACAAAATGTATACCTAACCTTGCATTTATTAAGTACTTTTGATCTTTACTTCTAATATGAGTCTCTTGTAAACAAATTACATAATTTTTAAACTGTTTCAAATAATGAAATATTTTTCTCCTCTTTTGTGGTGAATTTAGGCCATTAACATTCCAGGTCAAAAATCTAGTTGCCATTCTTGGCCCCCTGAAGTGTTTGGAGCATATGCTGGAAATCTCCATGCATTTTACTTTTTGGCCTTGCTCCTCCCACTGCTTCTGTTTTTGTAGTATCTTGAATCATTTGAAGTTGCTGCACTCTTAATTCTTCTTGACGCTTGGCTGCCGCTCGAGTCTGTCTTTGATCCTTAGGTTCTTCTATCTCCAAAGCTTGAACAGTAGTTGAAAATTGTATTAATTCTCCTTGAATAATCAAATAACCTTTTGGGCCTGTGCCAACAATTCTTCTTTCTCCCCCTTTCTTGCCCCCTCTGTTTCCGTCTTCCTACTAGCTTCCTGGGGCTGTGGGCATCCAGCCTTTAATACATTGGTATAGAAATCTCTTGCCTTTCACACTGAATTGAGACAATATCTTTCTCCTGAATAATTCACCACTATACCAGCTGGAACTTCCCATCTATACTGTATCTGACGGTTTTTCAGTTCTTCCACCAGAAAGGCATAATCCTTTCTGGCTCTCAACATTTTGGGGGGAATTTCTTTCAATGTTAGTCTCCTTGTTGTAGTCTCCTTGTTGTAAAATAAACTACAATGTCTCTTGGTAGAAGTTTCTGTCTGGCCACCCATGAATTGAAACGATAAATTTTGTCAATTTGCCATTCAAAATTTGCTTTTTGATCTCCCATTATCTGTGCAAATGCTTCTGAAAAAAATCTCTCTCAAATTCTCTTGCTTATTTTCCTTGAGGCCTCTTATTCTCAGAGCAAATTCCATGTCTCTATATTGTATCATTATCACATCAGCCTCTGCTCTTTCCATCTTGTCCTGGACCTCCCCCATTTTATTTTCAAGTTCTCATTAGACTGCTTAATTTCTTCCACTTTTTCATCTATTGCTTCAATATGTCCAGCCAATCCTTGTACTGCCATGATATCGTCTCTAATTTCTTGGTTTCATTTTTGAATAGTTTCTTTGACTTGAGCTATCTCTTCAGCAACCTCTCGAGTTTGCTCCTGAAACATTGAAGCAATTTTTTTTCCTGTAACAGAGGCTTGTGTTTTGAGGGCTTCCTGCAACATTTCAAATGTTAATATTGTTGATTCCATTGGAACAGAGAGAGATTGCAATCTGGACATTTGAGCTGGTGAAGTCCCAGCACTTTTGGGGACAATAGCCTTAATTTGTTTTGAAGCCATTTTTAGTTTCCAACTTAAATTTAATCAGCTGTCAAAACAATAAATCACCAAATCCAAAAATCAGTCTTTAAATAATATCAATCCTTTTTTAACAAAATCACTGCTGTAATCTTTGATCTTCTCCTTTTTTAAAAAAGCACAAATCTTTAATTTTGAACAGGGGCTGCCAACATTAAAAGAAACTTCCTTTTTAAGTTTCGCTTTTCATTTTTTATTTTTATTTATTTTATTAAATTTCTATACCGCCCTACTCCCGAAGGACTCAGGGCGGTGAACAGCCACAGAATAAAACACATAAATACAAAAATTTAAAATAGAATAAAAACGAATTAAATAATTTGGCTGAACAAATTTAAAATTAAATTAAAGCCCCATTAAAGCTCAATCGCCATCTTGCTTTCACTTTCTCCCCTTAATAAGTCAGAAGGAAGTAATACACATTTGGAGTTAAAGTTCAATACTTGCAGATCTAATCTCTCCTGAGTTTGCTCAACCTGCTTCCAAATGATGTTTATTCCAAGCGTTGTTTGCAGGGGTGGTTGCGGCATCTTCTTCTGCTTAAAGCAGAAATGTCCTGGATCCGGAGCTCTGTCGGGGTTCCAGGGAGCTCTCACCCTTTGAGCCCCAGAATTGTTCCTGGGGCTCCTTGGGGAGCTCTACCTATGCCCATCCGCTCTCTTCCTCCCTTTTTCCTGGGGAGAAAGTTTCCAAGCCACTAGACAGCTGATTTGTGCTGTTCTAGCAGCTTTACGAGTGGGGCTGGCACTCAAGAAAAGAGCGTCCTCGGTGCCTGCGGTGCCACCGGAAGTCCCTTCAATGCTTTTCTAGATGAACCTAGATGAATAGGTTCAGGGATTTTCTATTAATAGGGAGCTTCTAAAAATGGACTCACTTGTTCTCTTTATGGTTTCTTTGTGCACAATAGCTAGGAAAATGATACTTCATAGAAAAATGTCAGTATTAAAGAAAAATGCATTATTTCAGATATATTGAAAAAGCTGTTTATTTTTTATTTATTTACTCATTCACTTATTCTTGAATAGCACAGGCCATATTGTGCATGTGATATGAGAGACAAGATTATTTATTTCTTTTTTACTTTTCTTTGCTCCTTCACATACACTGAAGATGACATACAATATTGTGTTGACCCTAGAGAAGAAACTTGAAAAAATGTAAAAGGATGGATTTGAGTATGTTTTTAATTTGTCACAAGTGTAAATTTTATTTACAGGGTAAATAAAAACAGGATTTCCATATGTAAGACAGTGGTACCTTAGTACTCAACTGCTTTGAATGTCATTGACTTTGATACTCAACCCATTTCGATTCAAAAATTTTGATCCAGTATTCATTGTTTGTTTGATACTCAAGGTACAAGCTAGAACTTGTCAGTGTTGGCTGCCTTGTGGCTCAGTACATTATTCCTTATGGGAAAAATTGTTTGGTACTCATCATTTTTTGTACTTATTGCACCTCCCAGAACCAATTAATGATAGATACTGAGATGCCACTGTACTTTCAAGTTAGTATACAGTGCAAAAGCTCCACAGTTTTCACCTAATCTCATTTAGTATTTCTTCTCCTTAGATTCAAAAAGTACTGAACCACAGAAATATATTACTAAAATAATTAAAATTATAAGAATTTGGATATGTTTCTGTTAACACATCCCCAATCAGCACAATCTGGATAGCAAATTTAAAAGGTTTGTGAAATTAAATTATCGTGTAGATTTTTTCCATATTTCTAATTCATTGTAACTTTGTCAGTGTTGTTTGCCTTATAAAAGAAACACTGAATCAGTCCAATTATCTTGTTGATAGTTAATAAAACATCTCAAATATTGCTCTAGAATGCTGTTCATTCTCTCTGATGCGCCGTTAGTGGCCAGATGATGACTTGAACTCAGGTCTTGTCCAGTACCTAGAAGGCCCAAAAAAACCTTTCCAGAAATTTGACGTGAAGTGAACCCCCCCATCGATCAGATATTATTCTTTGTGGGGCCCCATGCAGGTGATAAATGTGTTGCAGGAACATTTTTGCAAGTGCCCTGGCAGTGGGGATCTTTTGGCAGGGGATAAAATGGACCTGCTTGGAAAACAGGTCCAAAACATATGACCCAAATGACAGTATTCCCCCCCACTTTCAGGCAGCTCTACATTAAAATCCATTGAGATTTGGTTTGTAAAAGTCCTGGGGTTTTCCTCTGCCTCCTTCTTGCTGCTGCGTAGACAGGGCAACTGGCAACATAGCTTTCTATGTCCTTCTTGAGGGATGGCCATCAGAACTGTCTTTTAATAAGGTGCAGGGTTTTCACAAAGCCAAAGTGGCCAACCAGTTTGGAATCATGACATACTTTCATGAGAGGCAGCCTTTGGCTAGCTGGAACATATAATTTACCCCCCAACCAAGCCAAGTCATCTCTAAGTAAGCAGGTATTTTTATGGGCTTGGAACCATTCGTTGTTAAGTAGGGCTTGTTTGAACGCCTGAATGGTGGCATTGTCCACTAGGGGGTCTTTTTAAGCTTGAGTCCTGGCTGCCAGCTGGGAGGCTGGGAGCAGGGGTTTGATCATCTCAGTCTTTTCATTATTATACTGTAGTTTTCTGAACAGTCCATCTGCTAGAAAAAAAATTTCCCCCAGGAAAATATTTGAGGCTGAAGTCAAAACATTTAAAATATTGAGCTGAATGCACTTGTTTAGGGAGAGTTTCCATGAGGTCTTAAGAGCCTCCAGATTCTTATCATCAGTGCACACTTTAGAAAGGGATTTTGTTCCCCTCTAGGAAATGGGAGAGCCCATCGCACTGCATATGCCTCTTTCTCCCAGATAGCCCATCTCTGTTCAGTGTCTGTTAGTTTTTAAGAGGTACAATGCTCAGGGTTGTAGTTGGCCCTGTTCATTTTCTTGGAGTAGGACTGCCCAGACAGCAATGTTGTTGGCATCTGCCTGTATGACAAAAGTTTTTTTCTGGGTCTGGGTGCTTTTAAGATTGGCTCAGCCGAGAATAATTGTTTCAATTTCTTGAATGCCACCTGGCATTCAACAGTCCAGTTTAAGGGTTGCTTTGGCTTTGGCTTGTCTCCCCCTTTTGTTTTCAAAAGATTAGTGATGGGAAGTGCAATTTGTGTGAAAGCTGGGATAAATTGTTGATAGAAGTTTGCAAAACCCCAGGAAACTCTGCAGTTGCTTGCATGTTCAGGGAGGGGTCCAGTCAACCACCACTTGTACATTCCCTGGGTCCATCTCCACACCCTCATGGGATATCCAGTATCCCAAATAGTCTATCTTATCCTTGTGGAATCACATTTAGACAGCGTTGCATAAAGTTTAGTAGCACAGTTTGTTTAGGACTGCCTGACAAATTTTACGTGCTCAGTTTTCATTTCGGTGTATATTAATATGTCATCTAAATACACCAAAATCCCTTTGTATGGGTGCTCATGGAGCACCTTATTTATGAGTTGCATGAATACAGCGGGAGCCCCTTGTAGTCCAAACGGAATTGGTAACACCCCAAGAGGGTGTTAAAAGCTGTTTTCCATTCGTCCCCTTCCCTAATCCTGATTCGGTAGTAAGCTTCTCTTAGGTCCAGTTTTGAAAAGATTCTCCCCTTGGATAAATGGGCTAATATGTCCTTCATATTAGAAGGAAGGGAAGGGGGTACACATTTTCTACGCTTAGTGTTTAAATTTCTATAGTCTATGAATAAGTGCAAAGACCCATCTTTCTTTTCTCAGAACAACACTGGGGTGGTGACTTTTGGTCATGTTGGTTCGATGAATCCCCTAGCCAGGTTCTTATCTATGAAGAACTTCAATTCCTTGAGTTCTCTGGGGGACATGCTATACATCTTGGACTTTGGTAGTTTGGCACCTGGGAGGAACTCAATGGTGCAGTCTGTGGGATGGTGGGGGGAGCTCGTCAGAGCCCTCTTCGCTGAACATTTCAGATAAATTCTTATATTTTAAATCGTTTTTTAATTGGGTTACTGATTTTAATTTGGTATTGTATTGTGATTTGAATTGAAGTTGTCATTTTGTAAGCCACCTTGAGTCCCTAGGGAGAAAGGCGGCATATAAATCGCAATAAATAAATAAATAAATAAATAAATAAATAAATAAATAAATATTCCCTGGGAATGCCCTGCATTGACACGGCTCTCCCAGCCACATTGGAATCTTAGGTTCCCTGCTGCCAGTTTACTCTGGGGTTCCATTTCCTTAGCTAGGTGAGTCCCATGACTAGCAGCCACTCCATTCTGGGTACCACAATAAATGTGAGTCTCTCATCATGGGTCCCTATGGCTATGTGTAGGGGTTCTGTAGCAAAAGATGCCACCGCCCCCCGCAACTGATCCGTCTAACTGGCAAAATGTGATGGGGGTTTTCAGGTTACACAAGTAGATGCCCAGTTTCCCCACCAGAGTTGGGCTAATTAAGCACTGGGTGCATCCTGAGTCCAGGAGGGCCGACAGTTTTACTCTTTCCCCCCCAGCTGGGGATGAATAGTCTTTGGGGTAGGGTGAGTGGTTCAATTGGTTTGCTTACCAGCAGATCATCCTCAGGGTCACTTTCGGACAAGCTGGATCATTCCCTTGGTGGTGCCAGAGTCCCTTTCCCCGACTTTGAAAGGGGAGGAAACTCCAAGGCATCTCCAATTCTCAGTGCGTTGTTTTTTCTATGTGGGTTGGTTTTCATAGGCTTTCCACCTGATAGACGTTCAGGTTTCCTGGCAGGGGTTTTTGAGTTGCATTCAGCTGCACGGTGCCCCTCCTTCCCGCACTTGAAATAGGCTGATGATCTCAGCTCTAGGGCGGTTTGCAGCTTGGATATCTCCCACTTCCCCTGGGGTGGGGATCTCTTCCAAGCTCTCCCTGCCCAGTACTGATTCCTGGCTAGGTCAATCTCTACTTCTTCGGCTAGGATATACCATTCATGTAGGCAGTTTATGGCCCCTCTGGCTAAGGCAGGTCTGGTAAAGGCAGACTTCAGACCATCCCTGAAACAACTTACTAGGATATCTTCCGGTCAGTTTACCATGCAGACAATGTCTCGGAATTCCTCAATGTATTCAGCCACTGGCTGGCGGCCCTGTTTCACAGTTCTGATGCGGTTTCTGGCTTTCTGGTCTGCCAGGGGGTCATCAAACTGGCAGCAGAGAGCCATCATAAATTGGTCAAAATTTCTCAACTCAAGAGCATTGGCATTGTGGAGGCTCACCATCCATCGGGCCACCACCCTTTCTAGGGCCAGGTTGATGACTCAGACTTGGGCACCCTGGGTTTAGACATCCCACCTGTACTCTTGCTTGTATGTGAGGATATGCTCCAGGAAGAACCCCAGTTTTTTGGGGTTGCCATCATACTTTACTCCAGAGGTGGGCTGAGGCCGGTTTGGATCAGTTTGGGTGAACCTGTAGTTCTGACCAGTGGCTGGGCTCCACCCAGGGCTATCCTGTCCTATATAATCACTGTGTGTTTGATGCTGCATGCATGTGTGGAAGGCGCACAAGCACATTTTGGTTCTGGGCGAGCCGGTTGTTACATTATGTGATGCTCACCTCTGCTTTACTCCTGTGGGGGGGGGGGGGTCTTTCTTTCAAGTTGCAGTGCCATAGTCTGCACATTTACAGCAGCTGGTGCTGTGCAGGGCAGGTTTGGCAGGGCGGCTGCTGCTCCTGCAGCATCGTTGGCTGGGTCTGCGGCCATTGGGTCTGGGGTGATGGTACTGGCCCCCTTAGCTGCCACTGCAGCCTCACCTCCCCCCTCTGGTGAGGATCCAGATCCCCATGGACTCTGAGGTTCTCGAAAGCTTCCATCACACATCGTATGACATGTCTCTTGAGTTTATCATCCCCAGCCCGTTCCTCAGTCAGTTCTTCTTGGTCTGACAGGGCTTCCAGCTCACATTTCCAGTCCGTTTGTTGGCTGCCACAGGTAAGTGTGACTCCTCTGGTTCTGCCATCCCAGTTGTCTTTCTTCCCCACTCTGATTGACCACCTGGGCTTTGTGGAGCCTTCCAGCACAGCTTCAATGTCTTTGATGGGGCAGGTGGAGCTGGAATCTGGCTGGGTGGTGGTAGAGATTTCACTCCAGCATTCTGCCTCCCCTTTCTCACCACTCTGTTCAGACATTATTTGCAGGGTCTCCTCGATAGA
Organism: Arizona elegans; assembly: GCA_022577455.1. Lineage (NCBI taxonomy): Eukaryota > Metazoa > Chordata > Lepidosauria > Squamata > Colubridae > Arizona > Arizona elegans. Next base: position 42,011,388 of record JAKOOJ010000006.1, read on the forward strand.
GCAAATTTGCTTCTCTGGGTTGACCACTTTTGCAGACCCTGCTTTATGTAAAGTCCTTTCTCTACTTCCCATGTCAGGGATCCAAGTAACATCCCAAATGAAAGAAAACTCAGAGGCTTGAGTTTTCTCAAAGTTACATTTTGTTAGAGATGTCATATTGGCATGTATACATTCCGGTATTCCTCTGATGCCACAAGCCTGCCGAAGGTCTGGATCTATGGTTTCCTTGAAGTGGTGGATCAGCAGGCATTCCAGCCAGTCTCTCAGCTTCCCAGCTAGTCTCCGAAATTCCCAGATTAGTTCCTTGGAGGCTCGGCCTACTTCCTTCAGCACCTTGATCTGGGATTTGGCTTCTACTTTATGGGCCATGTCTTCAAACCGACCTCTGAGCAGTTGACGAATTCATTGGTATCATCCAGCTTGGGGGGCTTCTTCATCGTGGAGCTCCACTATCCATTCTGCTGCTTCCCCCTCGATGATAACATTTGTTATGGCTGAAATCAGTTCCCGATCCGATGGGTACTGATTTCCATATTGGTTGATGTAAACCCAGATTCAGTTGAGGAAATAGGCCGGCTTCCCTGGAATCCCATCAAAGGTTGCCCTGAATCATGTGTGTGTGTGTGTGGGGGGTAGCCGCTAGTGGGGCCTGTTGCTGAACTGGTTGTTGAGGTTATGCGAGCTGCTGGGCTTGCACTGGCTGCTGAACTGGCACCGCCTGCTGGGCTTGCCCTGGGTGCTGGGCTAGAATTTGCTGTGGGGCTGCAGCTGGTTGTTGGAGCTGTGCAGCTGGTTGGGCTGGCACTGGCTGGAGCACCAGAACTGGTGGCTGGAAGTGCGCCAGTTGATAGATGGGCACGGGCTGTAGGACTGGGGTAGGTGTCTATTGGCATTGCACCCACCCCTGGCTGTGGTAAAATGCCCATCCAGGAGGAATCTAGTTCACTGGAGGTAGTCTGAATGCCAGCTGCTGGGGCAGAGCACTTTGTCTCAGTAGTCCCAGTTGCTTCACAGACTGTTTGTGAATCATCACGGGCTGTGAATGACCATAATTCACAGCCATTTCAATAAAAGAGGTTTTTTGGGACTAAGATTGTGATTTATGCTTTCTCAGGAAGCCTAGATCAGAACAATGATCAAATCTGAAGTAGTTAATATCTTAGGAACAAAAACCAGATTAAAAGTGCTCTTGACAAATCCACAAAACAAATTGCAAGAGAGAGAAATGTGAAGTTTCACACAAAGTTTAAAGAATCAGTTTGATGAATTCTGGACATGTACATCTTGATTTATTTGAAAAAGCAAAGGTAAAATAAATTATTTTATTTAAACTTTAAGACAGAATTTCCTAGTTGAACTGGTAGTTAACTTTGTGTGCAGTTTGGCGAACCAGCTGAATCACCATGTCTGGCTCACCTTGTGGCTCACCCCTCCCAGCCACTCCTCGCCTCACCTAGCCTCTCCTGAGGCCATTTGGCATCTTGACACTGATCTAACCAGCCCCCCCCACCCCCCTCCAAGCAAGCAATGTCAGTGCAGGAAAAACCCTAAGGCAACTCTGACAAGGCACTTGGAGAGAGGGGCTGGAGCTACTAAACAGGTGGTCAAGCTAAGTACCTAAAGGACCCCATCTGTCACCGGGAGTCCAGATGCCTCAGCAGGTGGTGAGCAAGGCCTCAGCTGGGCTCCTTAGAAGGCAATGGGCTTTGCAGGGGGCCGATCTAGTGCCCAGAGGCTGCTCTGCCCTAAGGAGGCCGGAGGCATCATTGGGGCTCCTGTGAAGAAGGGCTCAGGCCTGGTCCCCACATGGCGCCATGATCCATGAGCTGCTGCTGGCACTGTGCAGCTACTCGGGTGGCCTCTTTGTGGATGGTAGCCTGTAAGTGGGTGTGGTGGTGGGACAAGAAGGAGTGGCCCTCCCTTCCTCCATAGGCCTGGCCCAGTGCCCTTCCTCCTCCTCCTCCTCCTCCTCCTCCTCCTCCTCCTCCTCCACAGGGGTCCCCAGATCTGCCATCATTCCTGCACCCAAGCGAGGCCGCCCATCTGGCCCACATCTGCCATTTGGGTGCACTGTATGTCTGTCTACACGAGTTCATCAAGCAGTTCATTGAGCACACCACCACCCGCTGCCCCACTACAGGTGCACCCTTCCTGGCCTGGTGGACTGTGGCACTGGGTGAGCCCAGAGACACACAGTGAGAGAGGGATAAATGGGTGACTGGGCGTGTGGCTGATAGTTGGCTTCCAGTACCGGAGAGGGCAGAGTAGGGAAACAGCCAGGCTGCCACTGCCTTTCATTGGGGTGGGTGGAGTGAGATGGGGCTCCTCTTGCCATCTCTTCTTCCCTCGCCAGGCATGGCAAGGCTTCTTGTCTCTCACTTAGCCATTTGGATGCAATTATTGATGCAATTTGGGGGTGGCAGGTGGGGAGGGGTGGGGTGGGGGAGAAAGGATATTCCTAACTCTCAGGCCTACTGGCTTCTTCCCGGCAGCTCTTTCTCTGTCTTTTGGTGTTGGCCATCAAAGACAAGGTTTTTGTGGGCAGAAGAGCTTGCCCCACCCACCACTGCCCAGATGCCCCACTTTCCCCAAGCATTTCTTTGCCTACCTGATTTCCAGCTCCGTCATGTTTCTTGCCATTTTGTGCAGGCAAACAAAAGTTTGTGGGACTAAAAAATAAAAAATCAATCAATTCCAACTTCTCGGGGAAAAATATATCTTCACAAAGTTGGAATTGATTGATTGAACTTTTTTTTTAATCCCACAAACTTGTTTCCCTGCACATGATGGCAAGAAACGTGACAGAGAAATGCAATGGAGATGGAAATCATGTAGGCAAAGAAATGCTTGGGCAAAGCAAGGGCATCTGGATACCAGGTGCTGAAATGGGCCCATCCCTCTTCAGCAGTTGCCTAGGCCCACCAGAGGGAAAGCTGGCATCTACCAGCACTTAAATGTGGTGCATTCCAGCTCTGGCTGGGAAGGGGCAGCTAGCATGGGTGCTGCAGGCAGGACCTGGTGAGAAACGCAATGAAGAAATGTGACAGAGCTGGAAATCAGGTAGGCAAAGAAATCCTTAGGGGAAGCAAGGGCATCTGGGTGGTGGTGGGTGGGGCAAGCTCTGTGGTGCTGCACTGCAATGGAGAAATGGGCAATGGGCGGCCAGCACGAGGGAAGGAGGAGGGCACTTTCCCTGCTCCTTCTCTTCCCCTCATGCCAGCTACTTCATTTCCCATTTCTCCACTGCAGCACAGTGCCCAGGATCCACTTTGATAGCGGCAGGGGGAGTATAATTTAACAACCGATTCATCCAAGGTCAGGTTGGCCATCATGTGAGGCTCATCCTGCTTGTGCAGTGGAGCTGGAGGATGGGGATGGGCCATGCCTCCCATGATGACCCTGGGTGAACCATTTGTTGAATTATTTGAATCCCACCACTGAAAGAAGCCCTCAGAACGTGTGGCTATTCCAAGTGGGCCAAATCTAAAAAAAACCCCAAAACCACAGGAGCTCCTCCATAACAGACAATGAAGAGAACAATAAATGAAGCATTGTTGTCAATCCATACATTCCAGGAATATCGGAAAAGCTCAGGAGGATCTTCAGCCAACATAACATAAGTGCAGAATTCAAACCCAAGAATACATTAAGGCAGAAGCTTGTCCACCCCAAGAATAAAACACATAGACACAAACTGAGCAATGTGGTATATGCAGTACAATGCAGTGAACCATGTGCAAATCTCTACATTGGGGAAACAAAAACAACCACTTCATAAATGCATGGAAAAACATAGGAGAACAAACCCATCAGGAATAAATTCAGCAGTCCATCTGCATTTAAAAATCAAAGGCCACCAGGGCCGGATTTTCCTATAGGCTAACTAGGCTTCAGCCTAGGGCCTCAAGATCAAGAGGGGCCTACACAGTGGTGGGATTCTGGGGGTTCGGCCAAACCCTTTGTTAAATTGCTGGCTCGCCCCACCCCTTGCCCTGCCCCTCCGCACTATTATTTATTTCCAATAAATGGGGCGGGTGAGCCAGCAATTTAACGAACAGTTCGGTGTTTTTTTGTAATTTATTGGCCCCCGAACCATTTGTTAAATTGCTGGCTCGCCCACCCCTCATCTCCCACCCACGCGGCGCCAGCCTACCGTAGCCAGGGATAGGCAATTGTGGCTCTTTTACAACCTGTGGACTTCAACTTCCAGAATTCCTGAGACAGCTTGGCTGTCTCAGGAATTCTGGGAGTTGAAGGCCACAGGTTGTAAAAGAGCCACAATTGCCCACCCCTTCCCTAGCCTGAGTTCCGCTGCCTGGGATCCACGTGGGCTGCCACGTGGTTCCCCACCGGCTCCGGACGCAAGAGGGCAGGATGGAGAAAGCAGCTTCCACGCCTTCACTCACCCTCACTCTCTGCTCTGTTGGATCGCCGGCCATTCGCTTACCCCGCCCACTCCCAATCTATTGCTGCCTCCAATGGCTAGAGGAAAAAAAACTTCAAATTCTTGCCACGGGGCTTCAAAGGGCCGCCCTAGAGCCAGCGGTGCATCCGAACCCTTTGTTAAATTGCTGGCTTGCCCCGCCCCTCCGCACCACTTTTTATTGCCAATAAATAGTGGTGGGCGAGGGGCGGGGGAGCCAGCAATTTAACAAAGGGTTCGGTGTTTTTTTTGTAATTTTATTGGCCCACGGAGCTTCAGCATAGGCTAATTGGCCTCCCGGCTCTCAGCTGATTTGTCTCAGCTGTTTTGCTCAGGGCTCTTCTGCTTCCTTGCAAAGAGTGCTGATTTTTTTCCCCCTAGCTATGCTGAGAAACGAAACTGAAACTGCTTTGCTGTTGCTGCAAGGTTGGAAAATTAGGCAGGCAGAATTCTTTTCTTTTTCCTCACCAAAAAAGGTAGGTGCAAACAATGGGAAATTTAGGGAAAAAGAAGAGAGTTCAGGATTTTAAAACACAAAAGAAAAAAAGCTCTATTTAACTAGGGAATTGTAATAATTGAGATACTATTAATTGTATATTGTGTTGAAAGCAGAAATGGTTAAGTTGTGGTTTGGAGGAATATATGGGGGAAATTATTTGGTTTATTATTATTGGTAAATATAATTAATTGATTTGTAAGAAATTGGATTGCATGGAAATAATTGGAATATTCATGTTCATATTGATTAATATACAAAAAAGGTAGTTATATAACTAATTGATTTATATTAAAATGTTGAATTTATATTAAACAACTGTAATATTACATAATTAACCAATGTGAGGATGGATATAAAAATAGATGACAATGGGAAGGGGTATAATATAGAATAGAAGGGAAAATTAAATTTGATTAAGATTAGAGATGAGGATGAAGGGTAATATTGGTTTTTTACAAAAATAGATGAGGAATAAATATGGCAAAAAGGAAATATAGAAATTGTAAATTTAATTGAAATGACTAAACACTGTTTAAATCTGTGAACCAGCCAAATACTCTGTTCAAAGAAAATACATTGTATGTTTGTATGTGTGTTTCTAATTATTGCTATTTATTCATATTTGTTCTCTTTTATTCTTTAAAGTTTAACAATTCATTCTTTATCTTAATATCTTTATATTTGTTTGGGGTTGGCTTTCTTCCCTTTCATCTTCTTTATTGTACAGCAATCTTTCTCCTCAAACCTACCACCTCTCTCTTTTCTTTCCTTCTTACTTTCTCTTCCCCCACCCTCTTTTTCTCCTCCCTACTTCCTCTTCCTTTCTCCTTCACCTCCTCTCTTCCTCCCTCTCTTAGCCTCCCTCCTACTCTAATTTCCCTTCCCTTTCTTCATCCCTCTCTATTGCTGTATCCTTTTATGCATATGGACTACTCAGAGGGCTGAAAAAGTTATTTCTGACTGGTCCTCGCACTTTTGACCAGTCCTCGAACTTACGACTGTCCTCACATTTTACGTTTTTGCCCTATCTTGTCACCATGGTGAAGAGAAGCAGTTGTGAAATGGGTGACATGGTTGTTAAGAATGCTACAATGGGCATAAATGATGACCAGTCATAAGTGCGAAGACTGGTCAAAAGTGTGAGGACCTGTCAGAAATGACTTTTTTCAGCCCTCTGGGTAGTCCTTTTGTGCATATGGACTACTCAGAGGGCTGAAAAAGTTGTTTTTTACTGGTCCTCGCACTTTTGACCAGTCCTCAAACTTATGACTGTCCTCACATTTTACGTTTTTGCCCTATCTTGTCACCATGGTGAAGAGAAGCAGTTGTGAAATGAGTGACATGGTTGTTAAGAAAGCTGCACGGGCATAAATGTGAGGATGGTCATAAGTGTGAGGACTGGTCAAAAGTGCGAGGCCCAGTCAGAAATGACTTTTTTCAGCCCTCTGAAAAAAGTCTATGCACATAGCCACGCCCACCCGGTCACATGATGAGCTACCCACGCCTACACAGTCACGTGACCAGCTAGCCACGCCCACCAAGTCACATGATTGCCAAGCCACACCTCCAACTAAGTCACACCCACAGAACCTGTTGTTAAAAAAATTGAATCCCACCACTGGGCCTACATTCCCTACATTCAAATTGTTAGCAAAATTAAAATTACACTTTCACTATAGGTGAAAGGGCCTCATAAGTGGAATAGCCTAGGGCCTCTTTTCATCTAAATCCGGCCCTGAAGGCCACTCTTTTGAAGACAGCAAAATCCACATTTTGGACAGAGAGGACTGGTGATTTGAAAGAGGGATAAAAGAGACCATCCATGTCAAAATTGAACAGGCCTCTCTCAACAGAGGGGGAGGGATAAAATATCATCTATCTCCAGTCTACAGCACAGTCCTTTCAACAGTTCCAAGAAGGCTCCACACCCATTTGCACTGTTCAGGTGACCCTGATGACATAGATAAACCTTCAGATTACCTTAATGACTCGCTAAAAGAATGCAAATAACCACTTGTCTGCAAGGACTATAAATCCTTTCCATTCCCAACCATCCAGTCAGAGCTGAAGAAGCTTCTTGAATGAGAAGCAAAATGTCTTCAAAGAAAAAAGAAAAACCAGAAAGTCTAGTTGCCTCTTGGAAAAAGCATCTTTGGAACAAGATGACCTGGATGACTGAGAATCTCCATAAACATTTGGAACAGCTTACATCCTTCAAACAACACCTGTCCAGTGCAGGTCTTTGAGAAGAACTCAATAGGTGAATAACAATGCCAACTCCAGTCTAAACATCTGGCTGAATGTGCAACCGATCATAATAATAATATAGCTTGATAACAATTTTCCCTACCAAAATTATTTGAGTTGTAGATTTTTAAATTATAAAAGTTCAGTAATTCTTAATAAGTAAATATGTTTTATATATTTATTACTCCAAATAAATGTATGCTTTTTTATATAGTTAATGCTAAAAAAATAACACAAAAATATTTCAGGTAAGTTTGGATACATATATATATGCAATTGCTTTGACGGGTTGGACAGATTGACAGAAAATTTCACTTATATCTTCTGACTATTTAATTCTTGTTCAGAATAATAAAGATCCTTCCTTGGTCTTTTCTGGATTCTTAAGTAATAAAAATTTATAACTGAAACACTAACAGATTCAGAAACTGTGGGTCTGTCACAAACTTGGAACAGCAAAAATTACTTCTAGTGTTAGATTTTAATTTATTGTATTAAGTGCTTATTGCAATGATTATAAAAAGATGTTTGTGCCAATTATAGAAAGCTGGGCAATGTGCTTGGAGAAAAAATGAATACTAAAATATTCCATTGTCTTCATGAGAAATCTAGGTACAGGACAGGAAGACTCAGTACAGAGAGATCATGGTAAAATAGACTGGCTCTAGGTTGGCAAAGGAGTGAGAAAAGGTTGTATAATTTCCCCGTTATTTATTCAGCATATAAATTGAATATATCTTGGGGAAAGTTGGATTGGAAGACAATGAGTATGGTTTTAAAATTTGATAAAGAAACATCAATAACCTGAAAAATGCTGATGACACTATTCTTTTAGCTCAGCGGTTCTCAACCTGGGGATCGCGACCCCTTTGGGGGTCGAACGGCCATTTCGCCAAAGCCCTCTTTCACACCCCCACGCCTTCACTCACCCTCACTCTCTGCTCTGTTGGATAGCCAGCCATTCGCTTACCCTGCCCACTCCCAATCTATTGCTGCCTCCTGAGTCCCAGCTGATGGCTAGAGGAAAAAAAACTTTAAATTGTTGCCACGGGGCTTCAAAGGGCCGCCCTATAGCCAGTGGTGGGATTCTGCCAGTTCTAGGGTGTTCGGCCAAGCCGTTTGTTAAATTGCTGGCTTGCCCCGCCCCTCCATACCACTATTTATTGCCAATAAATAGTGGTGGGCGAGGGGCGGGTGAGCCAGCAATTTAACAAATGGTTTGGTGGGGGGTTTTTTTGTAATTTTATTGGCCCGCGGAGCTTCAGCATAGGCTAAATAGCCCTTGATTAGATCGGCTCCCGACTCTCAGCTGATTTGCTCTCAGCTGTTTTGCTCAGGGCTCTGCTGCTTGCTGGAGCAGATTTTTTTTCCCCTAGCTATGCTGAAAAATGAAACTGAAAGTAAAGCAGGCTGTTGGCTTTGCTGTTGCTGCAACGTTGGAAAATTAGGCAGGCATATTTCTTTTTCCTCACCAAAAAAGGTAGGTGCAAACAATGGGAAATTTAGGGAAAAAGAGGAGAGTTCAAGTTTTTAAAACACAAAAGAAAAAAAGCTCTATTTAACTAGGGAATTGTAATAATTGAGATACTATTAATTGTATATTGTGTTGAAAGCAGAAATGGTAAAGTTGTGGTTTGGAGGAATATATGGGGAAATTATTTGGTTTATTATTATTGGTAAATATAATTAATTGATTTGTAAGAAATTGGATTGCATGGAAATAATTGGAATATTCATGTTCATATTGATTAATATACAAAAATGGTAGTTATATAACTAATTGATTTATATTAAAACGTTGAATTTATATTAAACAACTGTAATATTACATAATTAACCAATGTGAGGATGGATATAAAAATAGATGACAATGGGAAGGGGTATAATATAGAATAGAAGGGAAAAATTGAATTTGATTAAGATTAGAGATGAGGATAAAGGGTAATATTGGTTTTTTACAAAAATAGATGAGGAATAAATATGGCAAAAAGGAAATATAGAAATTGTAAATTTAATTGAAATGACTAAACACTGTTTAAATTTGTGAATCGGCCAAATACTCTGTTCAAAGAAAATACATTGTATGTTTGTATGTGTGTTTCTAATTATTGTTATTTATTCATATTTGTTCTCTTTTATTCTTTAAAGTTTAACAATTCATTCTTTATCTTAATATCTTTATATTTGTTTGGGGTTGGCTTTCTTCCCTTTCATCTTTTTTATTGTACAGCAATCTTTCTCCTCAAACCTACCACCTCTCTCTTTTCTTTCCTTCTTACTTTCTCTTCCTCCCCCTCCTCTTCTCCTCCCTATTTCCTCTTCCTTTCTCCTTCACCTCCTCTCTTCCTCCCTCTCTTACCCTCACTCCTACTCTAATTTCCCTTCCTTTCCTTCATCCCTCTCTATTGCTGTATCCTTTTATGCATATGGACTACTTAGAGGGCTGAAAAAGTTATTTCTGACTGGTCCTCGCACTTTTGACCAGTCCTCGAACTTACGACTGTCCTCACATTTTACATTTTTGCCCTATCTTGTCACCATGGTGAAGAGAAGCAGTTGTGAAATGAGTGACACAGTTGTTAAGAATGCTACAATGGGCATAAATGATGACCAGTCATAAGTGCGAAGACCGGTCAAAAGTGTGAGGACCTGTCAGAAATGACTTTTTTCAACCCTCTGGGTAGTCCTTTTGTCCACATGGACTACTCAGAGGGCTGAAAAAGTGATTTTTGACTGGTCCTCGCACTTTTGACCAGATCTCGAATTTACGACTATCCTCACATTTTACATTTTTTGCCCTATCTTATCACCATGGTGAAAAGAAGCAGTTGTGTAATGAGTGACATGGTTGTTAAGAATGCTGCACGGGCATAAATGTGAGGATGGTCATAAGTGTGAGGACCGGTCAAAAGTGCGAGGACCTGTCAGAAATGACTTTTTTCAGCCCTCTGGTAGTCCCCATACACATAGCCATGGCCACCTGGTCACATGACCAGCTAGCCACGCCCACTCAGTCACATGACCTCCAAGCCACACCCACAAAATAAGCCACACCCACAGAACCGGTAGTAAAAAAAATTAGAACCCACCCCTGGTTGGGGGTCACCACAACATGAGGAACTGTATTAAAGGGTCGCGGCATTAGGAAGGTTGAGAACCACTATTTTAGCTGATAATGTAAGGGATCTACAATCTCTAGTAATAAAAGTCAAGAAGTACAATAAAGAACAGCATTAAATTAAATGTAAAAAAGACCAAACTATTGACAAACTGAAAATTTTAAAGTGCCTTTTATGAACATCCATGAACAATAAAAGAAAAAGTAGACAAGAAATATGCCATAAACCACTATTTAGTACAACAGTCATAAGGCCTTGGAAAGATATTCAGATTCTAGAATGTGTTTATACCTATAAAATAGTAAACACTATAAAATAGTGCATGCATTGGTATTCTCTGTGACATTCTCTGGAGGCAACAGTTAGACTTTGAAGAAATAGGATAGGAAGTGTATTGATATTTTTTTTACCTTTGGTATCAGAGAAGACTCCTGAGAATATTGTGGATAGCCAAGCAAAGAAACAAATGGATCATCAAACAAATCAACCTAGAATTTTCATTTCATACCCAAATGAGAGACATTATGCAAAAACTTAGAGAAGACTCTATTACTGGGAAAGCTGAAAAGAAAAGGAACAATCAATTTCAAGGTGAATAAACTTAGTTACAGTGGCAATATGTGCATTGTTGGAAGACTGAAAAACCATGGAGAAAACCTATGTGAGTGAGGAGTTAACACCAATTTAATGGCTCAATCAGTCAATCAAGTGCCTGTCATGCACCTGGCGAAGGAGCTCCTGGCCCTTCAAGAGATATCATTGAGGCTTTGTGAAGGGCAAGGAGCTCCCATGGCCAGGTGCATCTCATCAGCAGCAGGAGGAAGAAGGCAAAGTTCAGGTGGAGGTTGTAGGGGATGACAGAGTGCAGGGCACAAGGCATTACAAAGGACCAGCAGCCACCTCAGCCAGCTGCTTGTCAGCAGCTGAAGGAAGAAGATGGTGAAATGGGAGCATCAGGTGTGACAGAGTTCAGGGTGAACAAATGGGTAGAGATTGGAGAGATAGGTGGGTGGGAGTAGTTGAAGTGCATACTGCAATCATAAAAGGAGGACTACCAATCACCTGAAGTTTGACATAACCTTAGAGGAAATACCCATTATTCTGATTACCAGGTACACCTACTATTCATTCAGTTCTGTTGTAACTTTGAAATGTATCATTTTAAAAAACTTAGCATTTATATAATAAAAGAGTTCTTTCTGGAAACATTTTCTACCTGGACCCATGTGGAAATCTCCTGCACTTATTTAAAACAGTGTCAATGCTGAGCAAGAATGTGGAAGAAAAACAGAGGAAAAGAGAAAAAGGAAACTGGCTGCAATTGCAAAGTGGAGGTTAGGTGGCATAAATTTTAATATATTATCATTACCTTTGAACTTTGTTTAAACAATATAAGAATATAGAAAAATCCATTGATTTTTTATCATAAAGCCACTCTCAGGGTTCCAAGTAACACCCCCAACAAAAGAGAACTCTGAGGCTTAGTTTTCCTCAAAGTCACTTTTTATTAGAGATGTCATATTGGCACATCTGGGGAACCCCAAATCTGATAGCTATCAGGGTTTCCCTCACCCAAAGAAAAGTTCAAGTTCCTGCCCAACACCCTCAAATCCATCACATGCTCCAATCAAAGCACAGTCCCATCTGGAGATGCCTCCCAGGTGCAGGGCAAGATGATCTTGACTTTCTGAGAAAGGAATGTTATTATGACTACATATCACCCATATTCTATACAATCCCCCCTCCCAGTTTCCCACAGTAGAAAATGTGGCAGGCCTGAAGGCCCAATTGTAAAAGATGGCTTCCAGGTCTCTACAGCCACTTTTTTTCATGAATTCTTATACCTCATCTTATTTTTAAAATTAATATAGGCCTTGATAGGAATTAAATACATCACATCACAGGGCATTGAGAAGATTATAGAAGAGGAATGAAAAATGCATTGTTACTGTAATTTTATCTCTGTATTCAAAGAATTGTCATGATGATTCCCCAGCCCCCCCGCCAACTAACAAAATGATGCATTTTTGTTATCCTACATTCCTTACTTTCTCAAAATAAAAGTAATAGTATGAAAATACATTAAAATATTACATTAAATATTAAAACACTTTTCAATATTTATCTTTGCAATATGAAGACTTGAAATAAAATTTACCAATGTTTATGTTTAGAAATATTAAAATTAAAGAAAAGTAGTTGAAATGTCAAAATAGACTTCCGGTTGAGGCGTGGGTAGAGGTGGCACGGAGAAGGAGCGCTCCGTATTCTGTGTCAATTTTTCGGCGTTTTGGAGCCCGTTGTGGGAGAGATCAGTCCTGGGGTGGACTGACAGAAAGAGGGATACTTCGGAGGAGGCGGTGTGGAGAGGTGCGGTCTCCCAACGCGCTGAGAAGAGCCCTTATTCCGGACGCGGGAAGAAGAAAGAATAGAAAGAAGAAGAAAGCGGCATTCTACCTACGATTTCAAAACGTAAGAGAGGAAAGAGATGAAGATCTGACACAAGTAATGGCTGAAATGATCGCCAAGATCTTGAAAAGAGATAAGGAAGAGATCATTAATGAAATAGACAAAGTGTTCAGAGTGAATACCAATTATGCGAGACAACACAGACTACCAAGAGAAGTCCATGTATGTTTTGTAAGAAAGAAGGTCAGAGATATTGTCTTTAAAATAGCTAAAGAAGAACCAATATATTACAAACAAAAAGAGATAATAGCATTAAAACAAATACCAAAAAGAATTAGAGAGTGGAGGAAAGATTATGGATTCCTCACTGCATTATTAAACAGAAAACAAATACTATTTAGATGGTTATTGCCGGAAGGAGTACTAGCCACGTGGAAAAGGAAAAAGATAAAAGTGGATACGATAGAAAAAGCACAAAACTTATATGACCAGGTTATGGAACAAGAAGGAACAGATGGCAGAGGAGAGGAGCCGAGAAGGAGAGGTCAAACAATATTGAGACGAGAAGATCAAATAACCCTACATGAAGAGAACAATAAGGAGAAAGAAAAAGAGGAAGAAGGGGAAATTCAAGAAGAAGAAAAAGGAGTAATGACAAGAGCACAAGACCAAGCGAAAAAAAAAAAAGGGACAGGAAGTAAAGGAACAAAAAGAAAGAAGACTAACTCTTAAAAATGGACAGAAATTTGAAAATCATATCAATAAACATAAACGGACTTAACTCTCCTGTTAAAAGAAATCAAACATTTAGAAAATTAATCAAACAAAAAGCAGCCATAATATGCCTTCAAGAAATCCACATAAGAAAACAAGAAGAAAAGTATCTACAATGTAAAAAACTAGGGAAATTATACATATCATTAACAGATGAGACGAAAAAAGGAATAGCAGTTTATGTTAAAGAAGAAATAGAAAGCAAACTTAAATATGTAGATAAAATAGGAAGAACTGTGATGATTGAAGTTAATCTTAAAGGTAAAAATGTGCTGTTAGTGGTGGTATATGCACCAAATAGTGAACAAAAAGAATTTTACCAAAACCTACATGAAAAAATAATAGAACAAAATATAGAAAATGTATGCCTGCTAGGCGATCTTAATGCCATTGTAGACCCAAAAAAAGACTATAGAAGTAATCAGAATAAAAATAATAATAAGAAAAATTTGTTGCTGAAAACATTTTTATCCCTCATAGAAGAACTAAATTTAATAGACGTTTGGAGATCATATAATCCCAAAGAGGAAAAATATACATATTACTCCAACCCTCACAAATCTTGGTCGAGGATAGACATGGTATGAGCTACGAAGACCTTAACACATGAGATTCAATCAGTAGAAATAGGGACAAATGATTGGGCTGATCATAACCCATTAATAATAGAATGGAGAGGATGGAGAAAGGGGAAAAGTAGATGGATGATGAATACACAAGTAATGAAAGAAAAAGAATATATTGAAAGAATAGAAGAAGAACTGAAATGGTTCTTCAAGGATAATAATAAAAGCCAGACATCTTTACAAAATTTATGGGACACAACAAAAGCCTACATTAGAGGAATAACATTAGCCTATAATAGCAAAAGAAAAAAGGAGAGGGAAAAGGAATATAACAAAATTTATAGTGAGATTAAAAAATGTGAAGAGAAATTACCGGAAAGACCGGAGGATGAACAGATAAGAGTTAACTGGATGGCTGCTAAACACAAATTGAATATACTAGAACAAGAAAAATATGTCAATACATTAAAATTCATAAGACAAAATCAATTTGAACAGGCAAACAAACCGGGGAGGTGGATGGCTTATAAACTAAGAAAAGAAAGGGAAAAATGAATAATTCATCAGCTACAGGACAATGAAGGTAAGCTGCACCAGAGCCAAGAAAAAAAGAAAGAGATAGCAACTCAATTCTTTCAAAACCTATATAAGCAAGAAAAGGTAGAAGTAGAAGAGATAGACCAATATTTAAAAAAGGAGGAAATGCCTGTGATAACAGAAGAGGAAAAAAAGATGCTAAATAGGGAGATTACGATGGAAGAATTACAGGAAACTATTAGGAAACAAAAAAACAATAAAACCCCGGGAACAGATGGGCTACCAATAGAACTATACAAAGGATTAGGAACATCATTAAATGGGATATTATTAGAGGTTTACAATGAGGCATTAAAAGAAGCAAAAATACCAGAATCTTGGAAAGAATCTACAAAGAAGGGACAGATACAACACAAATTAGTAATTATAGGCCAATTTCCCTATTAAATACCGACTATAAATTTTTTATGAATTTAATGGCGAATAGATTAAAAACAATATTAAACAACAGAATACATCCAGATCAGAATGGATTCTTGCTGACAAGACAAATTAAAAATAATTTAAGAACGGTGATTAACATAATAGAATACTATGAGATGCATCCAGAGAAACAGGCAGTGCTTGTTTTTCTGGATGCACAAAAAGCATTCGATCGGGTCAACTGGAAATTCATGACACAACAAATAAAAAATATGAAATTCGGAGAGAAATTTGAAAAGATAATATCGACAATATACACAAGTCAGAAGGCAAGACTATTAGTTAATGGGGAATTAACAGATTTCTTTGAAATAAGTAGAGGAGTAAGACAAGGGTGCCCACTCTCACCCCTGCTTTTTATACTAACCCTGGAGAATCTGCTTAGGAGAATTAGACTAAATAAAAATATAAAAGGACTTAAAGTAAAAGGAGAAGAATACAAGGTCCAAGCCTTTGCTGATGACCTTGTATTCTTCACAGAAGACCCATTAGAAACACAATCAAAATTGATGGAGGAAATAGAGAAATTTGGCAGGGTGGCAGGGTTAAAAATTAATAAAAACAAGACCAAAATACTAACCAAGAATCTAAAAAAACAAAACAAAAAAACAAATAGAAGAACTGGAACAACAATCAGGATTGCAAGTAGTTAAAAAGATAAACTATCTAGGTATAAATTTGACAACTAGAAATATAGCAATTAAAGATAACAACTATGGAGAACTAATACAACAAATTAAAAAAGACCTAGAGAGATGGGGGAAACTTAAACTATTGCTGCTAGGAAGAATCACTGATGAATATATTCCCAAGGCTCCTCTACTTATTTCAAACTATCCCAGTTAAATTAGATTTTTTTTTTTTTACAAATTTGAATAAATTAATCGCAAAATTTATATGGGAGGGGAAAAAGCCAAGGATAAATTTAAAAACACTACAAGATGATAGATCCAGAGGAGTCTTTGGCCTACCAGCCTGGGAAAATTATTATAGAGCGGCAAGTCTAATATGGATTAAGGATTGGGTTAATTTGGATAATCAAAGAGTATTGAAATTGGAAGGTCATGATTTATTAAAAGGCTAGC
Source organism: Arizona elegans (assembly GCA_022577455.1). Taxonomy (NCBI): domain Eukaryota; kingdom Metazoa; phylum Chordata; class Lepidosauria; order Squamata; family Colubridae; genus Arizona; species Arizona elegans. The sequence goes on from JAKOOJ010000006.1 coordinate 42,027,530, forward strand.
ATGCTTACTTGTGGAACATCGGAAACAAAACATACAAACATTTTAAAAACTATATAATAAGAAATTCATTAATTGACACCTGGTTGCAAATTAAACGTAATCACTATATGAAAGTCCCAGGCTGGATATCTACATTAGAGGCAACAATGCACCCCAACACATCAGCTACTCAAAAAATAATAAGATACAAAGAAATTCTGGATATTAATGGGAGACTCAAATCTCGCCAAGAGCTCAAGGACCAGGGTATAGAAATAGACTGGTGGCCGTATTTACTAATACAAACTAGATATAAAAAAGACAGTGAAGAAGGAGGAGTTGATATAAAATCTAACCAATTAGACAAATTATTAGAAACTAAAGAGGGAAAATTAATTTCAAAGATCTATAAATACCTACTAGAGTTTGACTTGGCAGAAAACATAGTCAAAGGCCAAATGATAGCTTGGGCTAGGAATATTGGAAGAAATATACAATTGGAAGAGTGGGAAATGATATGGGAAAATAATTGTAGAATAAAAAGGCAACAACGTACAAAGAGAACCACTACAAGATGTGGTATAGGTGGTACCTAGCCCCTGCTAGATTAGCAAAGATGTACGCAAATTGTAATCCAATATGTTGGAAATGCAGATAATCACTGGGAACCTTTTATCATCTTTGGTGGCTCTGTCCAAAAATTAAAAAATTCTGGATGAAAATTAGAATATGGATAACAGAAATAACAGAAGAAGAGATTGACCTAAAACCTGAAATTTTTTTATTAGGCGTACTTAAAAAAAGTAGTAGAAAAGAAATAAAATACATCACATTACATATAATTACGGTGGCCAGATTAACCCTAGCCCAATCCTGGAAATTAGAACAGTTGCCAACAGAACAACAAATAATTCAAAAGATATTTATATGTGCAGAAATGGATAGATTAACTTTAAAATTAAACAACAAGGAAGACTCACAGTATTACCAAATACAGATGGTATGAATGGATCAATCGATGGGAAAAAAATTAAAGTCAAATACAGTAAGAAAGTAAAGGTAACAAATTTACACCGTCATTAAGAAATCAAGGTTAATGTGTATATATATATATTTATAAATTCAAATATTATAGATAGATAATCCTGTTTGTTAGTTTTAATATATATGTAATTTAGAATTGTACTTTCTTTTTTAGAGTTAAGAACGTTTTGTACAATCTTTTATCTTTTTATATTGAATACAGTTTGTTTTTAAAATTAAAAAAAAATGTCAAAATAAATAATTTCTTAAAAATACTACTCAATCTATATCTACATATTCAGCACTGCAAATATAATTAAAATTTTCCACTGTTAGATAAATAATATTAAAGAAAGCAGAGATAGAGAAATCACTGTGTACTATCCAGAGGGCAAGTATTCGATCCTGTTTTTTCATGAAATTACATTTGAATTTCAAATCTGTATCCAATATGCATGTTATACAGTGTAATTCAATGAGAGCTATAAGATATGATGAATATTCAGACTTGGCAATTTGACACCTTCCTTTTAATCACACATCTCCAGCTTCAAAAAAAGGAGTTAACGTGCTATTAATTTTCAAATATTTTGGTTCCTTGACTTCTCTTATAAAAAAATTCATCCCCTTTGACCTTCCACTGTCTTGTAATATATGTTCTCCCAGCCTGTGTGGATCTCTTCTTCTGACTAAATAGTGTGTCTACTATACAGCTTATGTTTCTGCCTGCCAAGCCTTGAGACAAGCCTTTAAATCATGTACCCCGATATGAAATCCAGAAAGTCCACCTCCTTGTAAACATAGTGGAAAATATTCACTAGGATACTGGAGAATACATGATAACGAAAGCAAAATGCTGTACTTCCCCCAAACAACCATGATACAGAAATGTACTGGCAATACAAAATAAAGAAACCATAGTTCCCAAAAGTGATCTACCCAGGGCACCAATTTGTAGTCAATCTTTTTGCACATTATTCATATTCTTCATACTTGGCTATGATGGAGGCAATAAGGATTTCAAGGTGCTATCAGCAAGTTCAAAATCACAAGAAGAAAGCTATATAAAAGCATAGATGAAGACATCAAGATAAAATCAGTCTCTATGTACAATATTTTAGACATTATCTACAAGATCGAACAGGTTGCAGTTTGATCAAGAGAACTAACTTCTATTAAGTTCAAAGATGTTTACTCCCAGGTAAATGGCTACAGAATTTAAGTGTAGTTCAGTCAGTAGTTGATTACAAGCAGAATACTTTGGAAGACAATATCCCTTGTTTTTTCCCCTAATAATTACAGAACTATTAATAATAGTATAATTATTAATGTTAATAACATTCAATGATGAAAATGCCAGGTCATTCATATATAATATGTTATAATTTCCTCTGGAGATCAGGATGAACCCAATCCTGCAGGCCTTTTATAAGGCTCTGAAAATTTGGTTCTATGCCCAGACATAAGACCTGAGGGATTGAAGGGACCATCTTCTTGGTTATGTTAGTGATTTGTGTTAAAGTTGCTTGGCCACCATAAACTTTAACTTTTGGACTATTCATAATTGTTTTTATTTTATTTTAACTCTGTTGGCCATCCAGTTATTTGTTAAATTTGACATCTTATAAATTAGATAGATAGATACCGTGTTTCCCAGAAAATAAGACCCTATCTTATTTTTTTGAACCCTGAAATAAGCGGCATTTTAAAAAAGTCCCGATTTTTCATTCTGCCTCCTGAATCCCCGCTGATGGCTAGAGGGAAAAAAACTCTTTAAACTCTTGCCGCGGGGCTTCAAAGGGCCGACCTACAGCTGATCAGTGTTAAAAAAAAAATGAATAGACCCATGCCTGCAAAAATAGAAAAAACAGCCCCTGTTAACAGCTTCCGCTAGGTTAATTAGCTGCAAAAAGCTGCAAAAAGTTCCTGGAGCAGATTTCACCCCCCCAGCTATACTGAAAACAAAGGCGAAAGCGAAACTAAACCTGCAACATGACAAAATGAGGCAGAGAGAGATTTCTTTCTTTTTCTTTTTCTTTTTCCTCACCAAAAAAGGTAGGTGGGTGCAAACAATGGGAAATTTTGGGCAAAAGAGGAGAGTTCAAGATTTTAAAACACAAAAGAAAAAAAGCTTTATTTAACTAGGGAATTGTAATAATTGAGATACTATTAATAATTGTATATTGTGTTGAAAGCAGAAATGGTTAAGTTGTGGTTTGGAGGAATATATGGGGGAAATTATTTGGTTTATTATTATTGGTAAATATAATTAATTGATTTGTAAGAAATTGGATTGCATGGAAATAATTGGAATATTCATGTTCATATTGATTAATATACAAAAAAGATAGTTATATAATTAATTGATTTATATTAAAATGTTGAATTTGTATTAAACAACCGTATTACATAATTACATAATTAACCAATGTGAGGATGGATATAAAAATAGATGACAATGGGAAGGGGTATAATATAGAATAGAAGGGAAAAATTGAATTTGATTAAGATTAGAAATGAGGATGAAGGGTAATATTGTTTTTTTTAAAAAATAGATGAGGAATAAATATGGCAAAAAGGAAATATAGAAATTGTAAATTTAATTGAAATGACTAAACGCTGTTTAAATTTGTGAACCAGCCAAATATTCTGTTCAAAGAAAATACATTGCATGTTTGTATGTGTGTTTCTAATTATTGCTATTTATTCATATTTGTTCTCTTTTATTCTTTAAAGTTTAACAATTCATTCTTAATCTTAATATCTTTATATTTGCTTGGGGTTGGCTTTCTTCCCTTTCATCTTTTTTATTGTACAGCAATCTTTCTCCTCAAACCTACCACCTGTATCCTTTAATGCATATGGACTACTCAGAGGGCTGAAAAAGTTATTTTTGACTGGTCCTCACACTTTTGACCAGTCCTCGAACTTACGACTGTCCTCACATTTTACATTTTTGCCCTATCTTGTCATCATGGTGAAGAGAAGCAGTTGTGAAATGAGTGACATGGTTGTTAAGAATGCTGCACGGGCATAAATGTGAGGATGGTCATAAGTGTGAGGACCAGTCAAAAGTGCGAGGACCTGTCAGAAATGACTTTTTTCAGCCCTCTGGTTAGTCCTTTTGTGCATTTGCATCTAAAGTGAACATCTGAAGAGTGATTTTTTTTTATAAGTTGTGCTGCAGATGCAAGTAGTGCATTGGGAAACCTTAACATGTGCATATGACACATAGACTCACAGTTATAGTCATTATGAATATTGTCATCCTAGAAAGCAGTCTGTCCATCTGCCATCATCTCTCCCTCTCCCTCTCTCTTATCTTTCTATCTTTCTATCTATCTATCTATCTATCTATCTATCTATCTATCTATCTATCTATCTATCTTAAGGTGACCAGATTTTAACATTGGTAAAGAGGGACATTGTGGGCGTGGCTTATTTTGTGGGCGTGGCTAGCTGGTCATGTGACTGGGTGGGCATGGCTAGCTGGTCATGTGACTGGGTGGGTGTGGCTAGCTGGTCATGTGACCGGGTGGCCATGGCTATGCGTATAGGGTAAGGTGAACAGATTTTAACATTGGTAAGAAGGACACCATTGTGGGCGTGACTTATTGTGTGGGCATGGCTTGGAGGCCATGTGACTGGGTGGGCGTGGCTAGCTGGTCATGTGACCGGGTGGCCATGGCTATGTGTATAGGGACTACTCAGAGGGCTGAAAAGTCATTTCTGACAGGTCCTCACACTTTTAACTGGTCCTCACACTTATGACCATCCTCACATTTATGCCCGTGCAGTATTCTTAACAACCATGTCACTCATTTCACAACTGCTTCTCTTCACCATGGTGACAAGATAGGGCAAAAACGTAAAATGTGAGGACAGTCGTAAGTTCGAGGACTGGTCAAAAGTGTGAGGACCAGTCAAAAATAACTTTTTCAGCCCTCTGAGTAGTCCATATGCACAAAAGGACTAACCAGAGGGCTGAAAAAAGTCATTTCTGACAGGTCCTCGCACTTTTGACTGGTCCTCACACTTATGACCATCCTCACATTTATGCCCATGCAGCATTCTTAACAACCATGTCACTCATTTCACAACTGCTTCTCTTCACCATGATGACAAGATAGGGCAAAAATGTAAAATGTGAGGACAGTCATAAATTCGAGGACTGGTCAAAAGTGTGAGGACCAGTCAAAAATAACTTATTCAGCCCTCTGAGTAGTCCATATGCATTAAAGGATACAGCAATAGAGAGGGATGAAGGAATGGAAATTAGAGTAGGAGTGAGGGTAAGAGAGGGAGGAAGAGAGGAGGAGAAGGAGAAAGGAAGAGGAAGTAGGGAGGAGAAAAAGAGGGTGGGGGGAAGAGAAAGTAAGAAGGAAAGAAAAGAGAGTGGTGGTAGGTTTGAGGAGAAAGATTGCTGTACAATAAAAAAGATGAAAGGGAAGAAAGCCAACCCCAAGCAAATATAAAGATATTAAGATTAAGAATGAATTGTTAAACTTTAAAGAATAAAAGAGAACAAATATGAATAAATAGCAATAATTAGAAACACACATACAAACATGCAATGTATTTTCTTTGAACAGAATATTTGGCTGGTTCACAAATTTAAACAGCGTTTAGTCATTTCAATTAAATTTACAATTTCTATATTTCCTTTTTGCCATATTTATTCCTCATCTATTTTTTTAAAAAAACAATATTACCCTTCATCCTCATCTCTAATCTTAATCAAATTCAATTTTTCCCTTCTATTCTATATTATACACCTTCCCATTGTCATCTATTTTTATATCCATCCTCACATTGGTTAATTATGTAATTATGTAATACAGTTGTTTAATACAAATTCAACATTTTAATATAAATCAATTAATTATATAACTATCTTTTTTGTATATTAATCAATATGAACATGAATATTCCAATTATTTCCATGCAATCCAATTTCTTACAAATCAATTAATTATATTTACCAATAATAATAAACCAAATAATTTCCCCCATATATTCCTCCAAACCACAACTTAACCATTTCTGCTTTCAACACAATATACAATTATTAATAGTATCTCAATTATTACAATTCCCTAGTTAAATAAAGCTTTTTTTCTTTTGTGTTTTAAAATCTTGAACTCTCCTCTTTTGCCCAAAATTTCCCATTGTTTGCAGTTTTGTACCTACCTTTTTTGGTGAGGAAAAAGAAAAAGAAAAAGAAAGAAATCTCTCTCTGCCTCATTTTGTCATGTTGCAGGTTTAGTTTCGCTTTCGCCTTTGTTTTCAGTATAGCTGGGGGGGTGAAATCTGCTCCAGGAACTTTTTGCAGCTTTTTGCAGCTAATTAACCTAGCGGAAGCTGTTAACAGGGGCTGTTTTTTCTATTTTTGCAGGCATGGGTCTATTCATTTTTTTTTTAACACTGATCAGCTGTAGGTCGGCCCTTTGAAGCCCCGCGGCAAGAGTTTAAAGAGTTTTTTTCCCTCTAGCCATCAGCGGGGATTCAGGAGGCAGAATGAAAAATCGGGACTTTTTTAAAACGCCGCGGGACGCGGGACAAATTGCTCAAAAGCGGGACTGTCCCGCCAAAAGCGGGACGTCTGGTCACCTTATGAAAGGATACAAAAAATTGCATAAGATTAAAAAGAGAGTAGCTAAAGATGATTCAGAAGACACAAATGGAAGCTACAAAAAGTTCATAAAAGCCAGTTCCATATAGATATTCATATTATACCCAGAAACATCCTTCAGCTAACAAAACCACATTATTAATAGCCAAAAGTACAATACAATTCAAATGGCTTTCTCTATTATAATGTAATATTCTGCCATACTATTTGGTTTTGGCACTGGCACAGTTTTCAGCACAATCTCTTGCCTCTGCACAATATTTCAGGCTTTCCCCAAAACCTATTGCTTACTAAAACCATATAATCTTTACATTTACCCAGTATTTGACAACAATTTGCAAGCTAAAAAATGTGAATATTATATACTGTATTCATCTATGAATGTAAATTAGATTTGTTGTATAGTGACATGCACTGGCTTAGAAATGTTACTTCTGCTTTCCCTCCAATGGCTTCTTTGAGTCTTTCATTTCTCTACAGGTTGATCAACTAAGTGACTTTGGTCTTCATACAATCTGCATGTCTGAACTGATTTAAACACAGCTGAAACGTTGTTACTTTGGCTAAGTCCTTCAATTTGCACTGAACAACTGGGTCTCTGTGGCTCACTGTCCAGTGTTACTTGATTACACAGTTTTTGTGCTTGTGATAGAATTTATGTCCTTGCTATATTGTATGCAAAGTCTAATCCTAATAGTTCATTTTTTGGAAGCACTTCTCCATTTTCAGTTACATAATGGATTGCCATTAAATCTTACTTCATCTCATTCCTTGTGATAATTTTACTAAAACCAGAATGAATCTATGTCTATGTTTCAGTTTCAGATCTGAGCACAGAGCAGATCTGGAGACTATACTATTAGGGTATCTTTAACTATTAAACTGAGCATCTCTCATTTGACTTTATATAGTGGAATCTTGCAGAACTTCTGACTGGAGTGGTATTTTCTCCATTTCCAAGAAAATGATAGACTGATACTAATTCAGTTCAGAGCACCTCTATGTTGAATCAGATAGCGATGAATTTGCGTTGACATTCATTGTGTTAAATGCTTTCTGGCACTTTTCTTGAACTGAGCTGAGAGGAAGTTATATATTTCTATTATTTTTTTCCTAGGATAACAGATTCATTAATCACACAAGAACAGCTTTTTCCCAAATTCTGCTAAACAAATAATTCCCTCAACACTGTCAAACTATTTATTAAGTCTGCACTATTATTAATCTTCTCATGATTCCCACCACCCATATCTTTCCACTTATGACTGTATGACTGTAATTTTGTTGCCTTACGATTTATATTGTTATTGTTTCCGTATTGCTTATTTGTACCCTATGACTATCATTAAGTGTTGTACCTTATGATTCTGTCAATATTGGTTGCTCTATGATGAAAACCAGGTTGTCAGCAAAAGCTTGAAGTTTATATTCCTCTTTTTTAACTTTTAGTCCTTTTACTTCCTTGCCTCTTCTAATTTTATTTAACAATATCTCTAGTGATAGGATGAATAATAAAGGAGATAAAAGACATCCCTGTCTCACTCCTTTTGTTATTATAAATTGTTCAGTCATATCTCCATTCATTGTTATCTTTGCTGTTTGGGTTGAATATATTTTCTTTATCATATTTACAAATTTATTGCCAAATTTCATATTTTCTAATTGTAAAGTAAGGAATTTCCAATTTAAATTGTCGAAGGTCTTTTGTGCATCCAAAAATATTAGTGCCATTTGTTTGTCTGGGTTTGCTTTGTAATATTCCAATATGCCAATTGTTATTCTCATATTATTTTTTATTTGTCTTTTTGGCAGAAAGCCGTTCTGGTCAGAGTGAATGTATTTGTTTATTACTTTTTTTAGTCTTTCCGCAATAATCAATGTAAATAATTTGTAGTCTACGTTTAATAGCGATATTGGTCTATAATTTTTAATTTGTGATTTGTCTGTCTCCTCTTTTGGGATAAGCGTGATAATGGCTTCTGTCCATGAATTGGGTATTTTGGCCTTCAAACGTGCATCATTGAAAGTTTCTAGTAAGATTTTGTCTAGTGGTTGTTGACAAAGCTTGTAAAATTCTGCCGGGGTGCCATCTGGACCTGGAGGTTTATTATTTTTCTGTTTTTGCCTTGCCTCCATTAATTCAGTCATGCTAATTGGCCTATTCAATATTTCCCTGTGTGTCTCTTCTAATTCCCTTAAATCTGATTTGTTTAAATATCGTTTAATATCTTCTTTGAGTATATCCTCTTGCGCATATAGCTTTTGAAAAAAAAATGCTATTTTTTTAATCCTCATTTCTATAATGCATCTCTCTTTTCTCATCTTGTAATTGATATATCATTCTTCTTTTTTTTCTTTTTTCAATTTGTACGCCAACTATCATCCCATTTCATTTGCGTATTCAAAGTGGTTTTTCTTTGCTGACTTAATTTTTCGTGCTATCTCTATTTGTGTGGTCAAATTAATTTTATGTTTTATTAAATTTATTTTTCCTTTGATCATTTTATTTTGATGGTCCTTCTGTAGGTCAAATTTGCATTCTTTGAGCTCTTTTAGCAGATTGTCTCATTCTTGTTGTTTGTTTTTATTTTTCTTCACCATATAAGCAATTGTTAGACCTCTTATGGGTATACAAATGACAAAAAAAATATCTAGGACTATGGCTAACAAATAAAGTATCATCGATTAGAGAAGACAATTACAATAAATTAACAAGACAGATAAAGAAAGATTTAGAAATTTGGAGCAAATTACAGTTATCGTTTCTAGGGAAGATAGCCTCAATCAAAATGAATGTGTTACCAAGAATGTTATTTTTATTCCAAGTGATACCTATAAAATTGGGGAATTTAAAAAAAAAAGATTTTAACCAACTTATAGTGAATTTTATTTGGAAGGGGAAGAAAGCAAGGATTAAAATAAAACATTTACAAGACATTAGGGAGAGAGGAGGATTAGCACTCCCAGACTGGGAAATCTATTACAAAGCAACTTCATTGATATGGATTAAGGATTGGATGGAACTGAAAAATATAAGAATATTAATATTAGAGGGGTATGACCAACAAAGAGGGTGGTCTGCTTTCCTGTGGGAGGGAAAAAGTAGACAGCACAGATATTTTTGCACAGAGTGGGCCTCCTCAGGGTGCCGTCCACCAGACAATGTCGGCTGGTGACCACCAGGGGGAGAGCCTTCTCTGTGGCGGCGCCCACCCTCTGGAACAACCTCCCCCCAGAGATACGTACAATAACAGACCTCCGGATTTTTCATCGGGCCCTGAAAACCTATTTATTTCAACTAGCTGGGCTGGCTTGAGTTAAATTTTAAATTGATTTTAAATTGGATTGTTTTAATTTACGGCCAAAATATTTAATTATTTTAAACTGTTTTTAAATTTTGTATGTTCTGTTTTTTACTTTGGCTGTTCACCGCCCTGAGTCCTATTTGGAGAAGGGCGGTATAGAAATTGAAACAAATAAATAAATAAATAAATAAATTTAATTAGGGAAGCATTGCTACAGACATGGCAGGGATAAAAAAGAACCATTATGATAAAATTCCGGAATAGTTATCCACTATGGAGGCACACATTTACCCAAATGCTCTAGATATTGGTAAAATGAAAATTCACAAAGATTTGTTAAATAATCAAGGGGAATTAAGAACAAGACAGGAATTGAAAGAACAGGGTACAGACATTGATTGGTGGCCGTATATACAAATAAAATCTAGATACAAGACAGATTTGGCACAATTTGGATTCCAAAAGGAAACATATGAATTAGATAAAATTATCCATGGAACAGAGTACAAATTGATAAAAAAAAAAGTTTACAACTATTTATTAAGATACAAATTGGAAGAAGAGGTAGTCAAAGAAAACATGATAATTTGGCCGAAAAATTTTGGATACAATATTGAATTATATAAATGGGGGAAATTATGGAATATAAATTACAAACTAACAATGTCTGTACCCTATAAAGAAAATATATTAAAAATATTTTATAGGTGGCATCTCCCACCTGCCAGATTGGCAAAGATGTTTCCAAATACTTCTCCATTATGTTGGAAATGCAAATACCAAAAAGGAACTTATTATCACATGTGGTGGTCTTGCCATAAGGCAAAACAATTTTGGCAAATAATTAAAACACAAATAGAAGAAATTATAAATCAACAAATAGAAATGAGGCCAGAAATTTTCCTATTGGGAATAATTACTGGGTCATATGAAAAAGAAATAAGATACTTACAGCAGCACAAATAGTTTTTGCCCAAAACTGGAAAAACAATGATATACCATCAGAAGACAATGTGATTAGAAAAATTATGGAGTGTGTGGAAATGAATAAACTCACAAAGGAGATACAAGAAAAAGATGAAACAGAATATTACTTAGTCTGGGAGAAATGGTGTAAATGGTTAGAGGAAAGGGGGGGAAGGGGGACAAAGGAAGACTAAATAATGGCTAAAGTAGGTGGAGAAATATAGAAATAAATGGGAAGATATAAAAATTGTGGAAAGGAAATAAGGTACATGTTTATGTCATATGTAAATAAAATAATTAGAACAATAGAATATATTATAACGGTATATATATGATATACTAGAAATATATGTATAAAAGATATATTAAGATAAGAAAAAGAAAGAGAAAATGTATAAATATGGATTGCTGATGTGACGATGTTGAAAAGAAGATGTAAACATCTGTGTTTTTTTAAAAAAACTGTTTAATAAAACTTTTTCAAAAAAAATTCTAGTTCTAATTCTAATTTAAAAAATAGCTGTTGCAAATGGAAATTTCATTACTTTTTTCTGGATGTATCTTCCTGATGATTAGTTGTCTGAAGCAATGTACTGTCAATTTATCTTTAATATAAATATATTGAAAGCACATTCAGGTTGCCTAAGATTTGTCTTGGTTGTTAATAAATTACATTATTAGTGTAAAGGGCATTCTTACTCAAGAAACAATTATCATAACTGTTAAGGATATTGTTGAGTTATACCCGAAGTTGTGGCTTATAAAGCAGAGTACCATTAGAGTTTTATGCACAGAAACGTTTTGAGAGTAATTGTGAATAACATACAGCCAAACTGGGTTTTATAGTATTTTACTTTTAGGGGAAAGTAAAATCATAGTCCTTTAACAATCCAAGTCTTAGCCATATAAAGTGCAATATAAGATCAATCCAGGGATATAAAATCTTCTTACCAATTTTAGAAAAATACAAGGAACAATCAGGAACAATATAAAAGCAGTTCAATAAATATCAGAAAGCAGTAAATAAATAATCATGATCAAACAATTGACCATAGAGAGATCAAAAAGAATTACAGTGTAGCAGCAGGTAAAAATGGTGTAGTGTCCACATTAACCATAATTTAGCTCTCCTTAAATACATTTGCTACAAAGCTCAGTCAATCAGGATGCAAAATGACTCAGCACAGTTCTTAAAGCTACATAATACATTCACATAATACAAACATACAATGTTGGCTTATATATTTCCTGCCCAACCAATTAGGCAATAACCATTTCCTAACATACTCCCCTTTGGACAGGACAATATATAATGGTTCACAATCTTAACCTGTAACTCTCACAACATGTCCTATGTTTGATCGCACTCTGCGCTTTGGTAAAAAATTGTCAGCAATATTGTTCTCCGACATACAATATTCCAATTTTATCATATTGCTCTGTATACTCTGCCGTACATTTAAGTATCTAATGTCAGTATATTTAGACCTCATCTTCACAGCCACATTAGTTGCCATTTTTATAGCGGCTTGGTTGTCTTTAAAAACTACAATTCACAGTTAAGCCGATATCTATCATTAGTTGTTTGTAATATATTAGGTCTGTGCACATTAACAACAAACAAGAAAATTCCGCCTCCATGGTGGATAAACTAATATGCTTCTGCCTGATCGATTTCCATCCAATTAACGAATTCCCTAACATTATCGCAATACCTGATGTAGATTTTCTTGTAGATGAATCAGTAGCGAAACTAGCATCAGCATATGCAGTCAGTATCAGATCACAGTTAGGTTCTAAATATAACATGTAATGCATTGTTAGTTTTAAATATCTTAATATTTGCTTTGCAGCTTGCCAATGCCTCTCTGTTGGTTCTGCGTTATATCTTGCTAATTGATTAACACAATAGGAAATATCTGGCTTCGACCAATTACTGATATACGATAGACTTCCTATTAAAGATTGATAAATTTCTTTGCTAAATAGGACTTTGTATATCTCTATGTTTGAAATCCTGACTAATAGGCGTTCTTGCTGGCTTACATAACTCCATATTATAGCGCTTTAACACTTGGCTAATCTTGCTAGATTGAGACAGTTTATCTAGCAGTTCTTTTAATATCAAGACCTAAATAATGTTTAATATTACCTAGATTTCTTATCCGAAACTTATCCTGTAACAAATTAATAATTTCTATTGCTTCCTGTTTAGTCTTCGTTATGATAGCAATGTCATCTGTAAACAAGAGTAAAAATGAAATCAAACCATCTTTCTCCCATTTAAAGAGACATTTGTCTGCTACACCTTCCAAAAAACCCATAGCATTCAGTTCTTTAACTATACACTTATTCCACTCAAACCCTGATTGCTTCAAACCATAAAGGCTCTTTTTTAATTTCCAGCAATCAGTTCGCTCATCCGTTTTTACACCTAACAGCTTCTTCATATAAATGTTGTGACGTAAAGGTGTATGTAAATATGCTGTCTCAGCATCTATATGAGTATTCTGATAGTTATTATTCACTGCCCACACTAGCATTGTTCTCAATGTGGTTGCTCTTAAACTGGGAGCAAAAACTTCTTTGTAGTCTCTTTCAGACTGCGCGAAACCTTGAGCGACTAAACATGCTTTATGGGTTACAGTTCCATCAACCCCTGTCTTTAGCTTATAAACCCATTTACAACCTATTAACCTTTCTCCTGGTGGTAACTGAACATTTTCATATACATCTAACTCTGTTAAAGATTTGAGTTCTCTATTCATAGCCTCCCTCCATGCCATTTGATCCTTTTCAGGATACATTTTGATATCATCATAATTGGAAGGTTCTACATTTACTTGACAAACCACACTTGCTTGATACCTGTTCGGCAGATTTCTTACCTGAGTAGATCTTCTAGGCAATACAGGACTCAAAACTGGTATTTCATCTGACTCCTCCCCTAAGCCTTCTTCTTCTTTTACAGTAGATTCTACATTATCTATATCATCTTCATCAGGGGTATTATTGAACATTTGATTATCAATAACAGCATTATCATCATTTCTGTAGATAAGCTTGCTCAAGTTTATCCCAACCTAAATGCTCCAGGAATTTTGCACTAGTGCTACAATAGATACTAGTGGTTCCTGGCGCCCAGAATCTAAATGATCTGTGGTTTGATTCATATCCTACAAAAAACATTTTTCTAGCTCTCTCTTGTCCTTTTCATCTTAATGGAGAGGGAATATGAATCCAAGCAGGAGCACCAAATGTATGCAAATAACTAAGATTAGGTTTTCTACCATGCCATAGTTTAAATGGTAATTCACCAGTAGATGAATTTACTACGTTGTTTAAAACATGGTTAGCACACATTATGGCTTCACCCCATAGAGTTTCTGGCAAACAAGAATCTGCTAACATAGCTCTAGACATAGCTTGCAGTGTTTGACCTCTGCGTTCTACATATGCATTGCGTTGTGGTCTATACGGGGCAGAACGTTTATGCTCAGTACCTGCCTCCTGCAACATATTCTCTAACCTTAGTTTAGTAAACTCGGTACCGTTGTCTGTTACCAAGCAAACTACTTTATTTTTCTGTTTTCTCTCTACAAACTTAGCCAGTTGTTAATACACTGAAATGTTTCAGATTTTGTTTTCATCAAGTAACAGAAACCATATCTAGAGAAATGATCAACAATGCTTAGTATATAGCAGGCTCCCCCTAAACTGGGTTGTTTAGGTCCAATTAGATCAGCAAACACCACTTCTAATGGTCTTTTGGTTTTGAATCCATTGACTCGGTTTGCTGGGGTTACTTTGCTTTTCTCCTGATTACAGGCATTACAGTTCAGATATTTAGTACATGGTTTTAACTTTATCCCTTCAGATAATTCTACTGTCTTTTTCAATACCTTAAAATTCACATGTGGCTTCTTATTATCATAAACTGAGTTAGTATTAGCCACTATTGCTGGGTTATCTCTTAATACAAATAAATCATTTTCTAACATTGCAGTAACACATTTTCCATCCTTTTCGATTAAACATTCATCTCCTCTAAAGTTTACTACAAACCCAACCTATAATAATGATTTAACAGATAACAAGTTGAATTTCAGTCTAGGTATATACAACATTGGTAATTGTTCGGTAATAAATGAACAATGTGCAATACCTTCTCCAGCTACTTTCATTCTCCATCCATTGGCTAATGTAACATGTTGTTTGCTATTATTCAGTTTAACAAGCCTTTCTCTATTTCTAGTGATGGATTCTGATGCACCACTATCAACTACCCACAAATCATGGTTAACATTTGTAGAACTTGATATAGCTAAATTAACATTCTTTTTGGTTCTCTTTTGATCACCAACAGTCATTTTCTTTCCCTTAATACAATATTTAGCTATATGACTCTTAGTCCTACAAGAAAAACATCTTTTAACAATGTAGGCAGTTGAAGACAATTTTTCTTTCTGCGGTTGTCTCTCTCTTAGTTGTTCCCTGTCTTTCCTTCTTCTGAATTCTTCCAACAATCTTCCAGTTATGCCAGTCAATGTTAGTTCATCTCTGATCAAAACCTCCAATGAAGAAACATAATCATCGTAACTTTCATCCAAAGAAAAAAGAATAATGTAAACCTGTTGCAATTCTGAAAAAATAAGTTCCTTCTCACATAGCTCTTGAAAAGTTCTTGTCATAAACTCCAAATGAGCTAACATATCTCCTCATTTAAGAAGACGGGTTTTAAACAGTTTACGTGTAAGATGTATGTGAGCACCCACACTATCACGAACATATATTCTCTTCAAATTATTCCAACACCTAGCAGCAGAATCTTCACCATGAATATGGACTAGCTGCTGGTCACTCAGTGTCAATCCAATTATACAAAGAGCTCGTTCGTTATCCCGAGTAATTTTGGCTAATTTCTTCTCATCTTCATCATTATCTGGATTCCATGCAGTTACATCCAGTGGATTATTAACTACATCCCATAGTCCTTCCCTATGCAACAGCAGGTTGCATTTCATAGACCAGGAAACATAGTTTGTTCCGTCCAACCGGGTTATCATGGATATGTGGATGACTGTTCTTGTGCCATCTTCATTTGAATACTTAATAACAAACACAGCTGTCTGAATAAATTACTGTATCATTCACATCAACTCTCAGTGCTCTAGATATTTCTGGGTAACTCTGGGTAACTCTGGGTGGCTCTGGGTGGCTCTGGGCGGCTCTGGGCCCATAACCAATGTTAAGGATGTTGTTGAGTTACACCCAAAGTTGTGGTTTATAAAGCAGAGTACCATTAGAGTTTTATGCACGGAAATGTTTTGAGAGTAATTGTGAATAACAGACAAACTGGGTTTTATAGTATTTTACTTTTAGGGAAACAATCCAAGTCTTAGCCATATAAAGTGCAATATAAGATCAATCCAGGGATATAAAATCTTCTTACCAGTTTGTAGAAAAATACAAGGAACAATCAGGAACAATATAAAAACAGTTCAATAAATATCAGAAAGCAGTAAATAAATAATCATGATCAAACAATTGACCCTAGAGAGAGCAAAAAGAGTTACAGTGTAGCAGCAGGTAAAAATGGTGTAGTGTCCACACTAACCATAATTTAGCTCTCCTTAAATACATTTGCTACAGAGCTCAGCCAATCAGGATGCAGAATGACTCAGCACAGTTCTTAAAGCTACATAATACATTCACATAATACAAACATACAATGTTGGCTTATATATTTCCTGGCCCACCAATTAGGCAATAACCATTTCTTAACGATAACTGTAATGAGGAAAAATAAAATGTGATATCTTGAAACAATAAATCACAGTTTGATAAAGTTGGATTTAACTTTTAAGAACTTTAAAATCATTTTCTACTTATAACATATTAAGTTGCTTAACTAAAATCTTAATTATTTCTGCACTAAATATCCCAGAACTGTATACATTTTTCAGGGAAGATCATATTGTTCTTGGAAATCCAGAGCTAATGGACTGAGTCTTTAGCACTTCATAACATAATGATCACAAAAGTAAAAGTAGGATATACAGAGACAGCTAGGGGTTTATTCTGTATACCCTCCTTGTCTACAGTTCTATCTAAAATAATCTGAGGTCACTGCCTTCTGCTTTTCTGTCCAAATATACAGGCAGAGAGTGCATGCTGTTTGACTCTCCTCCTAAAGCATGTGTCATGTTTTACCTTCCTTGTGAGGTGTTTCTTGTAAAGAAACCTCATCTCTATTACAGTTCCAAAAGCTTCTTCACTAATTATTGTTCAGGTCAATTGTCGACTCTTGGGAATGAACACTTCACAGAACACTTCAACTTTCAACAAGGTTATTGGCACCAGTGACTGAAACAAATGACAGAAGACTTTTCATAAAGGAAAGAGTAAAATGTGAGTCTCCTAAACAGCAATTTAAAGATTAGAGAAGAAAGCAGAAAACTTAGATAAAAGGTATCAGGAAAGTTCAGCCTATGTCACTAAAGTTTTTGTGATGGACAAAAGGAAGGGACCTACAAGCAGGGCAAGAGCAAAGAACCTGAAAAGCTGCAAGTGACTGAACAGTTGCTGGGATCAACAACTGGTGGTGAGACACATTATTGTGCATTTATAGGGTTTAGACTAAGCAAAAGTCATTTGAAAAACTCTCTCACAGCTATACAAGAAATAAATCACAATTTATGAACAAAAAAAATCCACAACAAATTCTCCATTTACACACACACACACACACACACACACACACGTACGTAAAAAGTTAAAATTTCAGGTGTTTTCCAGCGTCATTAAAAGTCTGTTAGTTGAAATGCTTAAAATCCTGGCTAAAATCCCAATTCAAGATCCTCCAAAATCAGAAGTTGGTAACAGCTTCTAAACTGAAAGTAGGGGCCCAATGATGACAAATTAGAGAGCTTGTCGAAACGTTGCCAAAAAGAAAACTTTTAAAGTGTTGGTTAGGATTTTAGCCAGAGTTTCAAAAGACCTTACAAAGTGTTTTGTTGGGATTTTGGAGGATCTTAAACTGGGATTTTAGCCAGGATTTTAAGCATTTCAACTAACAGACTTTTAATCACGTGGGAAAACACCCGAGATTTTAACATTTTACATACACACACCCACGAAAACTTGAGAAGACAGGTATATATATAAAAATACGATATATGCAAAAAATTAAGAAGACTATATATATATATATATATATATATATATATATATATATATATATATATATATATATATATATAGTATTTTTAGAATAGTAAATATAAATGATAAGTTGCAATAGCTGACATGCTAACATCACCCCCCACTGATAAGCAAGCTAGGAGGCAGGAAACAGTAGGAAGCAAGCCTCCATCATCCAGCATGACGACAGGAAAAACAACACAGCTGATTATAAATGGGAGACGGCTGGAAGGGCCTATTACACGTGCAAGGGCTAAATTGATTAATGGCATATAAAGGCAGAGATCTCTGTAATGGTAGTTTAATACTCTGATGATGTCAGCAGATGGCTGACGAAAGCTTAGTAAAATAAAATTTAAATTCCTTTAAAATTTTAAAATCTTAAATTCCGGAGTTCGCAGTATGTCTGCTTCTTTTTTTACTAATATACCTGGAACTCTTATTTTTAGAATAGTTTGTAATGTGTATGTACATACATACATACATACATACATACATACATACATACATACATACATAAATATTTTTCAGGTCAGCTAGAAGAGTAAACCATGCATTTTGCATTATATGCAGATTCAGCTTTATGTCCAACACTGGTAGAATCCACTTCTGGATTCATAACAATTCTTTCAGTTGTACATGATGTATTTAAAACTTGGCAGCCTTGAATCTCTGAAAGGTATGTGGTTGAAAGTTGCTCCCTATTTTTTGCATATGTTTCCAGATTTAAATGTGGCACAGTGGTTAAATAACTATGTGAATCCAAAATGCCCAAAGACTCATAGATCTGATTGTTTGTTTGACTAATTTACCAAATATTAAGCTCTTGGCAATAGAAAACAAGATTCTCATTAATTTTTTTTTAAATCAGATTTATTGAAAGGGAAATGGTATTTCACTGCAGAAATCTCAATAAATGCATACTTTCACTTTATCATCTTGTTTTATCTATAACCATTTCTAAGTTTACTAGATCAGGTACTTTTCAATTTTCTTGCTAACACCCATTTGATTGAGAGGGAAGATTGTCTTCCTGTATGTAATTTTTTAAGCAGATGTTCCAAGCTAACAATCTTTGATAAACCACTATCCAGTTTCAACTTAGTTTTCTTCATGGGCTTATTATTAATTAAATAAAATAAAACACCCACTTTCACTGATTTTAGTATCCCGACAGTGAGAAGGATTAATCACTGGAACAAGCTGCCTTCTGGAATTGTGGGTGTTCTATCACTGGAGATTTTTCAAGAAAAGATTGGATAGCCATTTGTCCAGGGTGGTGTAAGGACTCCTGCTTTGAAAAGGAAATTGGTCTAGAAGACTTCCATGGTCCCTTCTAGCATTATGATTTTATATTCTAAGTGTATAGATCATAAAGTGAAGCAATTCTACACTTTTAAGCCTGTCCTTAATGCAAATCTTAAATTACCAGGACTGAGAAAGGTTTATTTCGTATTTTCCTCTTTTTTGCCTGTCCATGGTCATTTATTAATAGCCCTTTTCTATACAACAAACTATATGTACTTTAGTTCTTAAACCTTTAATCATTTAAAAATAAATTGAAAGTAACAATCAGAAATGTCATATGATAAAATAGATGTACATATATTTGTATCCTCACTGTTTCCCTGAAATAAATAGAAGTAAAAGTTAAAATATGGGTGGGGGTGTATATTAACAACAATAACTGTGTAAGTAATACTTTTTCAACAACTAAATTAGCTTCTTCACAGGATAACAGAACTAAAATAAAGATTATCTTTCATCTTCACACAAGTATTGGAAAGTAATTCAATAAAGACGAAATTATTTCATCAAGCACTACAATAGTTCCAATAAAGGAGAATACAACCCTATAAATACCTATGTATTTCTGGTTTGAAATGAGGGATTCTTAGTGCTGTCTGATCTTGGTTGTTCTCTTGCAGATGTTTCATTATCCAAACTAGGTAACACGCACTGATGATGTTACCTGGTTTGGGTAATGAAACGTCTACAAGAACACAACCAAAGTCAAGTGCACAACTGTTGTAGTGAACAGTTATGCACTTCAGTCATGCCCAAAGGTTGTTCTATCATATAGATATGTTGTCCTTCAAAACTCTGTTTACTACAGTTTAAAGTTACCACCAACTCTTCAAAATAGGTTTAAAATTAACCTGTTCTAAATTCTTGCAGTCACTGTTTAGTACAAAAAATATTAGTTTAAAAAAAAACCAGACACCTTTGTGAATTGCTCAAACACCAATAAAAAGAAAAGAGGCTGTGTTCTAAAACAAAAATATATACTTAAAACCTCTAATTACCTGTAACAGTTAATTCTGTGGTTCTTCTGACAGAAAAGAGTCCATACTTTAATTCACAAGTGTAATTTCCAATATCATCTTCTATAACCTCCCGGATAACAAGAGTATCCTTTTTGAACAAAACACTTGGTCTCCAGGTTGTGACTTGGCATTCCTGTGCAAAGATAATTACAATATTTTAGTAAGTATAGCTCTTGTATTTTTAGTTGACACATCAGTTTGATTCAAAACGTGTAATCTTAAAAGCTTTTTTTAAAAAGTCTCAAAATCAGTACATTGCATTGCTTGACAGGAAACTATTTTAGATCACATTTAAAACCTTTTCCTCAAACACATTTGGAAGAAAAATATACCCATCCACATAAGGACTTATTCATCTTTCATTTTCTTTTTCACCATTTCTCAATTTTCTCCCCTGGAATCATATTCTTATAACACTGAAATAGAAAAACTTCTTCATGGAAATATATAATTGCTTCACATATCATTATGGAGAAAACACTCTTTCTCCTATTGATAGACTCTTAGTTCTGCGAAACACAAATATATTTTAAAATATTTTTGAGTAGAAAATTTCTCATGGATGGAATGAGGTGATATGGATGCACACAAATCCTTTGTCTTTTTTACACAAACATTTCTGTAGAGGTTTCATGCTCTCTGGCTTCTTATTATGTTGCCATAAATGCAAGAGAAAGATATTAAATTAGGGCTTCTCCTAAAACCCACAGTAGGATTAATGGAACAGCCAGGGAGGCTTTAATGTGGTGTAAAAAATGTAACAGGTCCCATAAATACATATATTATGAACCATCAATAACTCTCAATAACAATAAAATGAACACAAATAAATAAAAATGAATATTTTTTCATCAATAAAAAAATGAAAAAAAATCTGAGGCACATGAAGAACAATTATAGGAAAAAACAGCTGGCCTCTTTTTCATGGGTAAGACATGTTTCATAAATAATTAAGATGTCCTGTGACAAGAGGCAGTACTGACCAATATGCTATCCAGCCACACTATTTGCTTGTATACTGCTGTCTACTTGATCAGAAGTGTGAAGTATTAAAAAGGGAATATAGAAACTAATGATTGGGAAAGAAGGACCATAGAAGATCAGGAAGGAAAGAAGAGGAAATACAGGAAACATAATCTATACTACAGTCATTCATAAAATAGTTATTGGCTGCTACATTGTTTTTGAATTGCTTAAGTTCCCATGGTTTATTTTTTCATTGCTGAGTCATTAAGTTCCAATAGTATTGTACTTGTTTGCATGTTCCTTTTTAGTGGCTCTTCTTGTGCTGCTGTGGTTCATATCTGCTTCTAAGGTTTTCTCATGATCTGACCTAGCCCTAATCATAACCCTAATAAAAAGCATTTTCTTTGGGGATTTTGTTTTATTTTTATTAAGAGAATGAGGCTAATTTATTTGTGTAAAATGATGCAATTGTTTCCTCTTCCATAGGAAATAGCTTTCTTTGGGTATGGCAACTGGATAAAAGTATATATTTAAAGAGGGTGACACATTCATTTATGGGTCAGGCATGTTGTGGGTGCAACAGTACAGTGTTAAATACCATCTACAGGAGCCAGGGCCTGAGACATTAGTTATTAAAATAAGAAATCACAATGTGTCCATCCTTGCAGCCTCACTTTTAAAACCTTAAGTATGATTTATCTTATTAATCTTTTGATTTTTTTTCATTTATGCTCAGAAACGTCTTGTTAGAAAAATATACCTTGGTTTTAAAGAACTATGCCACTATGTATTATGAATGTGTCTATTATCTAATTTCTGAATAACTGAATGTTAACATATTTTGTAATATATAAAGAATGCATTAGCTATGTATAAAATTGAAAATATAGAGACATTTCATTTTCAGTAACCAAAAAAATGACCTACTGCATTTAGAAATTTGTCCATCAAATATCACATTGCTTCTGTTATTTCCCCATTTTTCAGTTAACTTTTTCTAATTACCGTATTTTCCGGCGTATAAGACGACTGGGCGTATAAGACGACCCCCGACTTTTCCTGTTAAAATATAGGGTTTGGGCTATACTCGCCGTATAAGACTACCCCTCTTCCAACGCACACCAAATAAAAATTAAAAAACATCAACTGGCTCACCCACAATGTAAAAGCAGCTGTGCTAGACCCAAAATGGCCCCTGCAACATGCAAGAACCACACACAGCCACAAAAAGCCCCCCCCCAAAAAAAACAACTTTCACACTTTACACACACACAACACAACACAACTGGCTCACCCACAATGTAAAAACAGCTGTGCTAGACCCAAAATGGCCCCTGCAACAAGCAGGAACCTCACACAGCCACAAAAAGCCCAAAAACCCAACTTTCACACTTTACACACACAAAATTCTCACATCTCTTTGTGAGATTTTGTGTGTTTGTGTAGTTAGAGTGAAACACTACAGAAACACACTAAATCTCAGAAAGCTGCACAAATATTATTTTATTTTATTTTATTTTTATTTTTATATGAAAGCTAAATTTAAAACTTCCTAAACTTTAAATGGCTAGGTCTAAGAAAGAACAACTAAAAAAAAAACCTAATTAACTATTTTTTTTAAAGCTCCCAAAGGGGGAAAAACTTACCCAATAGAACAGGGGTCTCCAACCTTGGCAACTTTAAGATTTGTAGACTTCAACTCCCAGAATTCCTCAGCCAGCTTTGTTTTGCTGGCTGAGGAATTCTGGGAGTTGAAGTCCACAACTTCCTGCCTGCTTGATTGCAGGCAGGGAGTTGCTTGCTGATGGAATGGATTCAGGCAAGCGAAGCAAGACAAGCGAAGCAAGGCAAGCAGCTAAGGTAAGCAAGCTGGAGGGGGAAAACTTTTTTCCTTTTACATGGCTCTGGCGATCCCAGCTGAGTTGCCTGATTAGCAGGCAACTCAGCTGGGATCGTCAGAACTTGGATCGCCAGAGCCATTTAAGGCTCGTCAGAGCCTTTCAGGCTGGTCTGCCTGGTTACAGGAGAATGACACCCGGTGTATAAGATGACCCCCGACTTTTGAGAAGATTTTCATGTGTTAAAAAGTCGTCTTATATGCCAGAAAATACGGTACAGTTTTCAAAATCTTATGAAGCTGTGTATTCTATGTATAAGTAAAATTGAGATACTAGAAATGGAGCAAAAGAAAACGTGTAATATTTTTTTCAAGATTTTTAACATTTCTTACCTTATACCATAAGATTTCTGGCTCTTTATATAATATTAAAAAATCCTGTATGTCGGGGCATGAAATTTCTTTGCTTTTGCTAAGTTCAGCTTTTTCTAAATATTTCATCTTTGAATTGTAGCACAGACCAGTGTCATTTTCACCCACCGTCAGTGAAATGGATACTTTCATACAATAGGTTGAGTTTCTGCCATGGAACAAAATACAAATAAGAAAAAATGGTTAAAAACAGCATTATTTTCCCTAAATGCAGTAATGTGTTTTCAAGCATAACAGGAATTTTTTCAGTAAAATGTGGTGGTGGTGGGTGGGGAGACATCCAATTTTAAATTCTTATTTAATTTAGAAGAATTAGTACATTTCATTTACTTTGCAAAAAGAATTACACTTCAAAATTTCCTTAATTCTAATTATGGCAAGACAAGTTCCTGCATGGAGAGAATAAAGTTACAAAGCCAGTTATTTACTAATCAGTACTAACATTTTAATGTTCCTATGATGATCAAAAACTACCACAACAAACTCTTTACAGCTGAACTAATCAGTTTATAGCAATATATTTTAAGCCTTCCACATTCCTAAACCTTCGCACCATAAACATGAAAGTTAATTCATCTATTTGTTACATTATTTTTTGAATGAAGCAATAATTAAAAGAAATATTCCCTATAACGTTTATTTTATTTATTTAAATTTAGTTACCATCCATCTCATTCTCAAAGTGATTCACTTAATAACAGAGAGACTTGCTTAATAACAGCCAATGTAAATTGCAGCCATATAAAAATGCCACCTACTCATTTATTATATTCCTGTACCTCTTTACTTTCAATTATTCTGCCCAAGTTGCTTAAGTATGCAGCACTTTATGGTAATATAAATGAGAACATAGTCAAAACTTCCATGTTTTTATGTTCTACCTGACCATTTTCTCCTACTTATGCAGTTTCACTACGTTCACAGAGAATCTGGAAAAATGTGTCTTGCTTCTCTCAGTTAGATGGTGCTGAAATCTTAATAGTTGTTGCAATAATCCAGTTTATGTAATCCTTGTATTGATATACAGTGGGGCAAAAAAGTATTTAGTCAGCCACCAATTGTGCAAGTTCTCCCACTTAAAAAGATGAGAGAGGCCTGTAATTGACATCATAGGTAGACCTCAACTATGAGAGACAACATGAGAAAACAAATCCAGACAATCACATTGTCTGATTTGGAAAGAATTTATTTGCAAATTATGGTGGAAAATAAATATTTGGTCACCTTCAAACAAGCAAGATTTCTGGCTCTCACAGACCTGTAACTTCTTCTTTAAGAGGCTCCTCTGTCCTCCACTTATTACCTGTATTAATGGCACCTGTTTGAACTTGTTATCAGTATAAAAGACACCTGTCCACAACCTCAAACAGTCACACTCCAAACTCCACTATGGTGAAGACTAAAGAGCTGTCGAAGGACACCAGAAACAAAATTGTAGACCTGCACCAGGCTGGGAAGACTGAATCTGCAATAGGCAAGCAGCTTGGTATGAAGAAATCAACTGTGGGAGCAATAATTAGAAAATGGAAGACATACAAGGCCATTGACAATCTCCCTTGATCTGGGGCTCCACGCAAGATCTCACCCCGTGGGGTCAAAATGATCACAAGAACGGTGAGCAAATATCCCAGAACCACACGGGGGGACCTAGTGAATGACCTGCAGAGAGCTGGGACCAACAAAACAAAGGCTACCATCAGTAACACACTACACCGCCAGGGACTCAGATCCTGCAATGCCAGACGTGTCCCCCTGCTTAAGTGATACTACCATTCAAGTGGAGGAAGGGGGGACTTGGATTTGATTTACTAGCATGGCCTGTGTCATCAGATATTTTACAACCTATATCCTGGTGCCAAGGAGGCCTGACATTCCCTTTACCTGCAGGAATTTATACGATAGCCATGTGGGTTGTCTCACTTTAAAGCAGTGGTTCTCAACCTTCCTAATGCCGTGACCCTTTAATACAGTTCCTCATGTTGTGGTGACCCCAACCAGGGGTGGGTTCTAAAATTTTTTACTACCGGTTCTGTGGGCATGGCTTATTTTGTGGGTGTGGCTTGGAGGTCATGTGACTGGGTGGGTGTGGCTAGCTGGTTATGTGACCGGGTGGTCATGGCTATATGTATAGGGACTATTCAGAGGGCTGAAAAAAGTCATTTCTGACAGGTCCTCGCACTTTTGACTGGTCCTCACACTTATGACCATCCTCACATTTATGCCCGTGCAGCATTCTTAACAACCATGTCACTCATTTCACAACTGCTTCTCTTCACCATGGTAACAAGATAGGGCAAAAATGAAAATGTGAGGACAGTCGTAATTTTGAGGACTGGTCAAAAGTGCGAGGACCAGTCAAAAATAAATTTTTCAGCCCTCTGAGTAGTCCATATGCATAAAAGGATACAGCAATAGAGAGGGATGAAGGAAGGGAAGGGAAATTAGAGTAGGAGTGAGGGTAAGAGAGGGAGGAAGAGAGGAGGAGAAGGAGAAAGGAAGAGGAAGTAGGGAGGAGAAGAAGAGGGGGGGAAGAGAAAGTAAGAAGGAAAGAAAAGAGAGAGGTGGTAGGTTTGAGGAGAAAGATTGCTATACAATAAAAAAGATGAAAGGGAAGAAAACCAACCCCAAACAAATATAAAGATATTTAGATAAAAAATGAATTGTTAAACTTTAAAGAATAAAAGAGAACAAATATGAATAAATAGCAATAATTAGAAACACACATACAAACATACAATGTATTTTCTTTGAACAGAGTATTTGGCCGGTTCACAAATTTAAACAGTGTTTAGTCATTTCAATTAAATTTACAATTTCTATATTTCCTTTTTGCCATATTTATTCCTCATCTATTTTTTAAAAAACCAATATTACCCTTCATCCTCATCTCTAATCTTAATCAAATTCAATTTTTCCCTTCTATTCTATATTATACCCCTTTGCATTGTCATCTATTTTTATATTCATCCTCACATTGGTTAATTATGTAATACAGTTGTTTAATACAAATTCAACATTTTAATATAAATCAATTAGTTATATAACTATCTTTTTTGTATATTAATCAATATGAACATGAATATTCCAATTATTTCCTTGCAATCCAATTTCTTACAAATCAATTAATTATATTTACCAATAATAATAAATCAAATAATTTCCCCCATATATTCTTCCAAACCACAACTAACCATTTCTGCTTTCAACACAATATACAATTAATAGTATCTCAATTATTACAATTGCCTAGTTAAATAGAGCTTTTTTTCTTTTGTGTTTTAAAATCTTGAACCTCCTCTTTTGCCCTAAATTTCCCATTGTTTGCAGTTTTGCACCTACCTTTTTGGTGATGAAAAGGAAAAGGAAAAAGAAATCTCTCTCTGCCTCATTTTGTCACGTTGCAGCAAAGACCCTGCTTTACTTTCAGTTTCACTTTTTCAGCATAGCTAGGGGAAAAAAGTCTGCTCCAGCAATTTACCTCTTTGCAGTTAGCTAGCAATAGAGTCCTCCACAAAACAGCTGAGAGCAAACCAGCTGAGAATCGGGAGGCTGATCAAATCAACTTATGGTAATTAACCTATGCTGAAGCTGAAAGGGGCTGTTTTTTCTATTTTTGCAGGCACCCATCTACTCATGTTTTCTTTTAACACTGTTCAGCTGTAGGGAGGCCCTTTGAAGCCCTGAGGCAAGAATTTAAACAGCTTTTTCCCTCTAGCCATCAGCTGGGACTCAGGAGGCAGCAATAGATTGGGAGAGGGCGGGGTAAGCGAACAGCGACCGGCGATCCAACAGAGGCAGAGGGTGAGGGTGAGTGAAGGCGTGGGGGGAGGCCGAGAGAGGGCTTTGGCGACCCCTGTAAAATGGCCGTTCAACCCCCAAAGGGGTCACGACCCCCAGGTTGAGAACCGCTGCTTTAAAGGGTAGTGGTGGGAATGCATGTTTGTTCGGGTTCTCAAAGGAAATAGTAAAGAAAACATCTTCACACTTGTGTACTGGCTAAAATCTGCATTCTGACTTAGAGGGAGGAGTCTCTACCACTTTAATCCAACTGCTTTGCCTAACATCATTCAGATTGTGCTTTAACTGGATGGCTGTCACTTCTGCTTAATAAAAGAATCCTTTTGAACCACCACGTTTCAAGAGTTCGTACTTTATTAAGTTGGAAGGAGAGGCAATCCTTACAGAAAACACAATCTGCAAAACAGTCAACACAGAGAAGCAATCTTCGCTCTACTGAGGGGACCTTGCAAACCATGTCTGAACAAAGCAGAGAGCTGGGAGAAACCGATTGCTGGGGAGAGACAGCAACCGCCACCCAGTCGGATGCCTGTTTCATGCACCCCATCGGAGAGGATAAGGTAACCCAATTGGCATCAGGAAGAAAGATGGCTGGGATGAGAGAACCAGGGGAGTCACCCTCAACCGTGGCAACCAAAAACCAGGGTGAAAACTGGAACTAGAAGCCCTTGCTGACCAAGGGGGACTGACCGAAGCACCACTGAGGGAGGATTATCTGAAGAGGCATATAACCCAATTGGTGATGGAAACTTTGGAAAATCTCAACATCTGAAGGGAGCCAGGACAACAACCAAAGGGCGCGGAAGGGTCAGCTGTTGTGGAGGATGCCACAAGAGGCACCCCCCTTCTGGAGCCTGCCTATCAAGCAGAGGGTACAGTAGCAGTGGGAGAAGATCCAGCAAACCCTCCCCCCCAGGCAGCACACACACCGGCGCCCATTCTCAACCAGCCCCGGGTCCCACAACTGGAAAGAGAAACTCCCCACTTGGGGTGAAGTTTGATGGGAATCCGCAACAATTAGGATTCTTTGTGGCACATGTGCTAACCTACATGCAAGAGTATGGGTGTGATTTCCAAACCCAAGGATCCCGAGTGCGAGTTGTGACCCTAGCCCTCGAGGGTGCCGCAGCCAGATGGATGGTGACCCTACATAATGCCAACACACCAGAACTGTGGAATTTCGACCGTTTCATGATGACCCTGTGACGTCAGTTCAAGGACCCACTGGCAGATCACAAAGCACGCGACCGCATTAAGGGGGTGAAGCAGCAATGACGGCCAGTAGCAGAGTATACTGAAGAATTCCGGGACCTCGCGTGTCATGTGCACTGGCCGGAAGATATTTTGGTGAGCTGTTTCAAGGACGAGTGATGATCTATACAATGCCTGCATGGCCCGAGGGACACCGAATGACCTACATGAATGGTATGTCACCGCCGAAGAAGCTGAAATCGATATGGCCAGAAAACCAGTATCGAGCAGGGCGAGCATGGAAGAAATCCCCCCCCCAATGGAAGCAAGAGCCCATCAAATCACAAACCGCATTCTCCCAGAGATCTTCAGCCTGTTTCAAGTGTGGAAAAGAGAGGCACCGAGCTGCAGAGTGTCACTCGCAAACACCCGGCCGGAACCACCCACTGGGGGAGAACCCGGCAAAACCAGGTCAGCGTGGGAAGGAGATTGCCCTGAGGAGCAGGCAGACCACAGAGATTCCATCCCTGCCCCCCTTTGGGGAGAAAATCCTGGCATCTGAACATGAGGAATCACACTCATTCAGAAGTGATCCAGATGATGAGCCACTGATAAGCAAACCGATTAAACCACTTACCCTCCCCTTAAGACTATTTATCCCAAACCAGGACAGGGAGATAAGTATCTCCACTCTAGTGGATTCAGGGCGCACCCGTTGTTTGATCAGCCCAATCCTAGTAGGGAAGTTAGGGATTAATGTAAGAAAGCTGAAAAATCCTATTGCTTTCTGCCAACTAGATGGGTCAATAGCAGGAGGGGAGCCAGCTTCTTTTGCTACCGAGCCTCTACATATAGGCATCAGAAGCCACGAGGATAGGCTTACATTTATCATGGCACCTGGCATGGAATGGCCATTGGTTCTGGGACTTGCATGGCTGAAAAAATGGAACCCACAAATCAATTGGAAACAAGGCATCATAAAATTTCAGATGAATGTGACTTTTGCTGAGTAGCCACATAAAGGAACTGAGGGGGCAAAGAATTGTGAAATAGCCATGCCTGGTCACGCCACACCAATTGAGAGCATACCCATAGAATACAAGGATTTAGCTGAGGTTTTTAGCGAAAAAGCCTCAGATGAGCTCCACCACCACCACGCCACTGACTGTGCAATAGAAATCTTATCTGGCGCGAAACTCCCTAAACCTAAGATGTACAGCATGTCACTGAGTGAGTTGGAAGAGCTGAGAACATTTATTGAGAAAAACCTAGCAAGGGGTTTCATCGAGCCAGCCCGACCAAAAATCGCAGCTCCAGTGCTATTTAGAGAGAAAAAAGATGGCTAAAAATATCTCTGTGTTGATTTTTGTAATTTGAATACTATCAGTGTGGAGAACATGTATCCCCTCCCCCTTATGAAAGATATGTTCGCACACCTCGCTAAAGGGAAAATTTTTTCAAAGCTGGACTTAAGGGAGGCTTACTACCGTGTCAGAATTAAGGAAGGGGATGAGTGGAAAACGGCTTTTAACACCCCCCTCGGCTGCTACCAATTCAAGGTGCTCCCCTTTGGGTTGCAAGGAGCTCCTGCAGTGTTTATGCAGTTAATAAATGAAGTGCTGCATCAGCATTTATATAAGGGGGTCCTGGTCTACTTGGATGACATTTTAATCTATACCAAGACCAAAGCAGAACATGTAAAACTAGTCAGGGCAGTTTTAAACAAACTCCCGCTCTGCCAAACTTTATGCCAAACTTTCCAAATGTGAATTCCACCAGGAGAAGATTGACTATTTGGGATACCGCATTTCACACCAGGGAGTTGAGATGGATCCTCTAAAAATGCAGGCTGTACTTGATTTGGACCCTCCACGCACACATAAACAGTTACAAAGCTTCCTGGGGTTTGCCAACTTTTACTGCCAGTTTATCCCTGCTGTCGCTCAGATTGCCCTCCCCATCAACAAGCTCTTAAAAATGAAGGAAGAGTACAATCGTAAACCAAAGCAACCATTGAACTGGACTATGGAATGCCAGGCGGCATTTGAAAAACTTAAACAACTGTTCTCAGCAGAACCAATTCTAAAACACAGAGACACAGAGAAACCATTTGTCATACAAGCAGATGCCAGCGATGTGGCAATAGGAGCCATCCTGCTTCAGAAGAATGAGCAAGACCAACTACAACTCTGCGCTTACACATCCAAAAAGTTGAATGAGACTGAGCAAAGGTGGGCCATTTGGGAGAAAGAGGCTTATGCAGTTCGTTGGGCATTGTTAACCTGAAGGCACTTCCCAGAAGGTAGTAAGACTCCTTCTGAAGTCTGGACTGATCATAAAAATCTACAAGCCCTAAAGACCCCAAGGAAACTCTCCCCAAAACAAGTACGATGGGCTCAGTACTTTAAATGGTTTGATTTTACTCGAAAATATCTCCCAGGAGTGGGGGGGGGAGGACTTTCTGGCAGATGCGCTATCCAGAAAACTGCAATACCATAGTGCAAAGTCAGACGTAATCAAACCCATAGTACAAAACAATCAACTAGCTGCTAAACTAGGCACCAGATCCCAGGCAATACAAGAGACATTGACGGGCAATGACACCACCCAAAATTTTAAATAAGCATTGGCCACTGATGAATGGTTTTTGAACAAAAAATCCAGCTGTCTGATGAAAGAAGACTTGGCTTGGGTCGGGGGGAAGTTGTATGTTCCTGCCAGCCAAAGATTATGCTTAATGGTAAGGTGCCATGACTCCAAATTAGCTGGACATTTTGGGTTTGTGAAAACTTTACACTTGATTAAAAGACAATTTTGGTGGCCATCACTAAAAAAGGACATAGACAGCTATGTAGCTAGCTGTCCCATTTGTGCAACAGCAAAAAGATGCCAGGGGAAATCCCCAGGTCTATTGCAGAAGGTAGCTGAACCTTCAGTGCCTTGGAGAGAGATTGCTATGGATTTCATTGTGGAATTGCCAAAAACTGAGGGAAATATTATTATTTGGGTTGTGACAGACCTATTTTCAAAACAGGCACATTTTATACCCTGCCAAAAGAACCCAACTGCTAAACGTTTAGCCAAATTATTCCTAATACACATTTATCGACTTCATGGTGCTCCACAAAGGATCATCTCCAACAGAGGGGCTCAATTCACCTCCAACTTTTGGAGAGCGTTTTTGGGCTTACTTGGTACTGGCCAGGGGTTGAGCACATCCTTTCATCCTTGTACTAATGATAATTCTGAAATTTTGAACTCAGTGCTAGAACAATTTTAAGATGTTTCATTAATTTTCAACAGGATAACTGGACCGAACGTTTGCCTTTTGCTGAAGTTGTGTTTAATAATGCTGTACATTCAAGCACTGGTTTTACCCCTTTTAGAGTAGCAACAGGCCAGGATTTCAGCCCCATGCCTGAACTACCCACAGAAGAACCCACCATCCCCTCACTTAAGGAGTGGATGGATAATTTGCAAAACACGTGGCCAGTGGTTAGATTAGCCTTACAGGAAGCTAGAGAAGCTTTTAAGATTCAAGCTGTCAAGAAAAGGATGGAACCCAAACCTTTTCATGTTGGAGACAGAGTATACTTATCTACAAAATTCCTGAAATCATTACAACCATCGAAAAAACTAGGGCCAAAATTCATTGGACCTTTCCCCATCATTAGAATCATCAATCCAGTAGCAGTTGAACTACTCCTGCCAAAGACACTCAGGCAAGTCCACCCAGTATTCCATATCAATTTACTCAAATGAGAAATAATCTTATCCCTCAGGCCACCTGCATCTACACCACCTGTTCCCATCATGATTGAAAGTGAACAACACTTTGAAATCAAGGAAATCCTTGACTCAAGGATCCACAGAGGGAAAGTCCAATACTTAGTTGCTTGGAAACATTTACCATCAGCACACAATGAATGGGTCGCTAAAAACCATGTTAGGGCTCCAATCTTACTGAGAAAATTTCACTCCCAATACCCTAACAAACCTTGTTGATATACTATCATGAAATCTTGAAATCTTGTGTATATTTGTTTTTTTTTTACAGGTGGACCCTTTTGTTTTCTAGGGAAGGTAGCATGTCAGATCCCTAAAAGTGACACTGCCATTCAAGTGGAGGAAGGGGAGACTTGGATTCGATTTACTAGCATGGCCTGTGTCATCAGATATTTTACAACCTATATCCTGGCGCCAAGGAGGCCTGAGATTCCCTTTACCTGCAGGAATTTATATGATAGCCATGTGGGTTGTCACTTTAAAGGGTAGTGGTGGGAATGCATGTTTGTTCGGGTTCTCAAAGGAAATAGTAAAGAAAACATCTTCACACTTGTGTATTGGCTAAAATCTGCATTCTGACTTAGAGGGAGGGGTGTCTACCACTTTAATCCTACTGCTTTGTCTAAAGGCATTCAGATTGTGCTTTAACTGGATGGCTTCACTTCTGCTTAATAAAAGAATCCTTTTGAACAACCACGTTTCAAGAGTTCGTACTTTCTTAAGTTGGAAGGATAGGTGATCCTTACACACCTGTCCACAACCTCAAACAGTCACACTCCAAACTCCACTATGGTGAAGACCAAAGAGCTATCGAAGGACACCAGAAACAAAATTGTAGACCTGCACCAGGCTGGGAAGATTGAATCTGCAATAGGGAAGCAGCTTGGTGTGAAGAAATCAACTGTGGGAGCAATAATTAGAAAATGGAAGACATACAAGGCCATTGATAATCTCCCTCGATCTGGGGCTCCACACAAGATCTCACCCCATGGAGTCAAAATGATCACAAGAACAGTGAGCAAAAATCCCAGAACCACACGGGGAGACCTAGTGAATGACCTGCAGAGAGCTGGGACCAACATAACAATGGCTACCATCAGTAACACACTATGGCGCCAGGGACTCAGATCCTGCATTGCCAGACATGTCCCCCTGCTTAAGCCAGTACATGTCCGGGCCCGTCGGAAGTTTGCTAGAGAGAATTTGGATGATCCAGAAGAGTATTGGGAGAATGTCATATGGTCAGATGAAACCAAAGTAGAACTGTTTGGTAGAAACACAACTCGTCGTGTTTGGAGGAGAGAGAATGCTGAGTTGCATCCAAAGAACACCATACCTACTGTGAAGCATGGGGGTGGTAACATCATGCTTTGGGGCTGTTTCTCTGCAAAGGGACCAGGACGACTGATCCGTGTACAGGAAAGAATGAATGGGGCCATGTATCGTGAGATTTTGAGTGCAAACCTCCTTCCATCAGCAAGGGCATTGAAGATGAAACGTGGCTGGGTCTTTCAGCATGACAATGATCCCAAACACATTGCCCAGCCAATGAAGGAGTGGCTTCGTAAGAAGCATTTCAAGGTCCTGGAGTGGCCTAGCCAGTATCCAGATCTCAACCCCATAGAAAAACCTTTGGAGGGAGTTGAAAGTCCATGTTGCCCTGTGACAGCCCCAAAACATCACTGCTCTAGAGGAGATCTGCATGGAGGAATGGGTCAACATACCAGCAACAGTGTGTGCCAACCTTGTGAAGACTTGCAGAAAATGTTTGACCTCTGTCATTGCCAACAAAGGATATATAACAAAGTATTGAGATGAACTTCTGATATTGACCAAATACTTATTTTCCACCATAATTTGTAAATAAATTCTTTCCAAATCAGACAATGTGATTGTCTGGATTTGTTTTCTCATTTTGTCTCTCATAGTTGAGGTCTACCTATGATGACAATTACAGGCCTCTCTCATCTTTTTAAGTGGGAGAACTTGCACAATTGGTGGCTGACTAAATACTTTTTTGCCTCACTGTACATGATTGTTTTTAGAGTAATTATTCAATATTTCAATGTTCCATTTCAATGCCAATGTTCCATTTTAAGCATGCATAGTAATACCATCTTTCAACCTCTAATCTTTCCATCTAATTATTACTTATAGTCTATTATGTAAAAATTCTGTTATATTCCCCCTATTACTTATTTCTACCTCTATTCTAACTTCTAATCAGATCACTATTACTAATCCTAGCATTAATACACTTGTATATATTAAGACATAGCCCTTCATTATTTGGTTGTTCAAAGTCACAATACACTATTCCAGTAGCAGTCATCCTATTACCTTGTTTCCCCCCAAATAAGACGTCCTCTGATAATAAGTCCCATTGGGCTTTTGAGAGCACAGCAATAAGGCCAAGCACTTATTTCAGGGTTAAAAAAAAATAATAAGACAGGGTCTTATTTTTGGGGAAACACGGTATTTAAACATACCAAATAATATCATCTTTCAACCTCCAATCTTACTTTATATAAAGATGTGTATTCTTATTTCTACCCTTATTCTAGTTTTTAATCAGGCCATCATTATATTAACAAAAAAAGAAAAGAAAAGAAACTAATAATAATTCCTTTCTATTCATCATATCTTGCCCATTTTAATACTTCAATTCTTATTCGTTTTTTGGCTTGCCTCCCATATTCCTCTCTTGGAGCTTTGTCTCTATCAGCATCTGTGTCTTCATCATTCAATCTGAATATTTCTCTCATCTCTATCCTCCTAAATTGCCAGGTCTCCCGAGTGTCTACCCAAACTCCTATCTCCCTTTCAAAAGTATATTCCAGGTTATCCAATTCCATTTTTAAGTCTCTTAAAGTAGTTTTCCCTTGGTTTATTTCATCAATCATTATTATCTTTATCATCTTCTCCTTCTCATCCTCTTGCTTTGTTTGTTGCTTTGTCTGTTCTATATTTTCCTCCATTCTTTCTACTGTCTCCTCTCTTTCCTGGACTCTTCATTCATTATCACATTATCATTGTAGCATATTTTCTATTTTCCCGTTTATATCTTGCATTAGATTCTTTATCTCTCTGTGATTTTTTTGTCATAGTGCCCCTAATGCTTTGAAACATGCTTTCTCTTGAAATCTCACTCATTTCACTCATTTTCCCCTGATAGAGAATTTTATCTTATTTTAATAAGTCCCGCTGTTACTCAAGTCCAAAACCAATATTTTCAAATCCTCAGAAAGTTCAATAATCAATAATTTATATCTCAGGAGCATTAATCAGTTCCATTTAAGTAGTCCAGGCAGCCTCCACAAATCAAGAGTCACTTTACTTTACTTAAAGGTCTTCCTTATTCTCACAATAGAGTCTCCAGTAATCATAAAGTGGATAGTTATAGAACATCACCACAGTCCTCCAGATGAATGTTTATTTCTCTTAAGAATTTTCCTAGTCTTGTAGGGGTAAGGTATATTTTCCATTCACCAGTAGATGGCACCCTCAGCTTAGGTTTCAGCATTGTTTCAGTTCTGATAAATTGATTAATCCAAATTTAGTTCAATTTATTGAAGCAAAATCAGCTATTCAAGTAGATTCAAGTAGATAATTCCAGCATTTTATAATGCCTTTCCAAAACAATGCCTATCCAGTTTTAAAATCCAACTTTCTATGTTTAAAAGGTCTTTAGCTTTTCTCCTCTTAGTTCCTTTCTTTCAAGTCTAGGTTTTTTTCTCTCCATGGTAGTTTGCTGCTTTAAGAAATAGTTCTAAGAGTTTTTTTTCCTGGATTTTCCACTTTCTTTTTTTCTTTAAAGTTAGGGTCTAAATAAAAAGGAATCTTCTCACCCAGCTCCAATCACTGTTCATCTGCACTGCTCTTGCACATTTCTTTATTGCCTCAGCTGTCCCAGCTTCATGGCAGCCAAGATGGCTGCCTCTTCTCCTCATTGAGGGAGAGGGAAGAAGCCCTCAGTCCAGCAAGAGAGTTGCTGCTCTCCCTGAACTACAGGGTGCCCTCTTTTCTTCACCACCCCTATAGGGTGGCTTTATCTCCTTTCAGAGCCCTCCAACAGGAAGATCTCAGTGTGAGAGAGTGGAGACCCACTCCTCACGTCCGATATCACCACGACATTGGCCGGAAGTCTGGAGGATGGAAAATATTTTTGAAGGTGAACAAAAGACTGTATGTATTCAGGAAATGTTAGACACATTTTGATTCTTTAATTTCAGTATGTTTCTGGACTTTGCATTAACTTTATAAATGAGAAACTAAGAAAAGGCAAAATAAAAACCATCAATTTTTGTATGTGATTATATAAATCAAGTTGAACAATGATAAGCACTATGTTCAATGTTAGTTCTACATAAAATAATAGATTAAAATATTTATTATACATTTCAACTCAAAAGGCTAACAGAATGGCTTCAGTACAATCAGTGATGGAGAAAAAAAATCTGAAATAAAACCTGCAAATATGAGAAAGAACAGACAATACTTTATGCAAAAGTAAAGAGCCTGTAGTACAGTGGACTAAAGCACTGTTATTAACAGATTAACATCTGCTGCTTGCAATTACTGCAAGTTCAAATCTCACCAGGCTCAAGGTTGACTCAGCCTTCCATCCTTTCAAAGGTAGGTGAAATGAGGACCCAGATTGTGGGGGCAATAAGCTGACTTTGTATAAATATACAAAAGTATGAAGGCTATTGCTTAACGCATTGTAAGCCTTCCTGAGTCTCCGAAGAAGGGCGGCATATAAATTAAAGCAAAAAAAAAAAAAAGAAAGAAAGAGAAAGAAAGAAAGA
This sequence comes from Arizona elegans, assembly GCA_022577455.1. Classification (NCBI taxonomy): domain Eukaryota; kingdom Metazoa; phylum Chordata; class Lepidosauria; order Squamata; family Colubridae; genus Arizona; species Arizona elegans. Next base: position 42,064,783 of record JAKOOJ010000006.1, read on the forward strand.
AAGAAAGAAAGAAAGAAAGAAAGAAAGAAGAAAAGCAAGAATTCACAGATAAATTTCTTCTAAGAACAACTTTCAAAGGACACTTTCCTTCTTTCCTTTCTTCTTCCCCTCCTCCCACCCTCCATACTACTCCCTTATTTTTGATTTTTGTTGTTGTTGTTGTTTTTTACTTTGGAAAGTGATAAGAGCTGATTTCAAAGGGGTGGGCAACATACAGAAACAAATGATCCACACTTAGACCATTCCTTCAGCAACTTTTGGAAGTTATAATAGTGCTGAACTTTATGTCCCATTTATGACAATCCAATGCTCCAATGCTTTATAACAAAAGGCTCAAAAACATGACATTCACTCAAGATGAAAAAGAGAATCCCTTATTTTTTCCAATGCTATTGCTATGGAGAAGCCATCTCTCTACTGAACTTTGAGTAGGAGCCTTCAGATTTGATGAAATAGCTGTCCCTTTCCCATAACGTCTGAGAGAAATATTTTTCTCCGCAAAATGTGTTGAAGGGAAGGAGAAGGATGCGGTCAGTAGAAAGGTAGATAGACAAATTTGCCTAACTATAACCTCAGTGAAATCATTAAGTTATATTATAGGATGGGGGACACAAATTCCATTTATCATTTTAGTGATCGCACTAACATGAACTGTAAGAATTCCAGAAGATTCTTATAGTACAGAGAAAAGCAACTAAAGTGCAGAGCATAGCAACTAAGATGATTAAAGACCTGAGAATAAAACATATGAAGAACAGTTTTAGGATTTGGATATGGGTAGTCTAGAGAAAAGAAAGACTGGGGCTGACATGATAGCAGGATTGTTGTATTTGAGGGGCTGCCACAAAGAAGAGAGGGTCAACTTATTTACCAAAGCACCAGAGGGCATTACAAGAAACAATGGTTGGAAACTAATCAAGAAGAGAAGTAACCTGGAATTATGGAGAAATTTCTTAACAGTGAGAACAATTAACCAGTGGAACAGATTGCCTTCAGAAATTGTGGGTTCTTCATCACTGGAGATTTTAAAGAAAAGACTTGTCTGAAATGGTAGCAGATCTCCTGCTTGAGTAGGGGATTGGACTAGAATTGGACTCTAAATTGGACTCCGAGGTCCATTCCAGATCTATTATGAATCTGAATCAGAAAAAAAGGTAATAGTTTATAGATTCTCAGACATTTTATAGATGTAAACTGTTATGTATCTAATTTTGGAGGGAAACTTAAGCGGGAAAAAGCTCTATGATTATTGGCTAGCACCCAGGGCAAGAAGCTATATAAGGAGAGCTGCTCTACTGTACTTTCGCTGGATTCTCACTGTATATTAAAGAGTTGTTGTTCACTTCGATCTGGCTCCTCACTTGCCCGATCTAACACTGGCGACAAAGATGGGATCGAGGTAGACAAGTTGCACAAAAAGAGCTGACAACCGAATCCAGCCACGCGGGAAAGTCTGCACAAGCAGACAGCACGATGTCTGCCTTCGCACTGCTAACACCATTCGATCCCGCGAAAGAGAAGTGGGGATCGTACATGACATGATTTGAATGCTTCCCCGAAGCAAATAATCTCCAAGGGCTGTCCGGCAATCGAAAGTGTGCCCTCTTTTTGAGCCATTGCAGCCCCAAAGTGTTTGATATGGTCAAGTCGCTGTCGGAGCCAACACCGGTGCAATCTGTGCCATGGCAGGTCTTGCAGACCATGTTGAGGACACACAATGCCCCGGTACCGTCCAAATTTGTTCAGCGCTATGAGTTCCGGCAAAGACTACAGAGGGATGGAGAGCCGATAAATACATACATGGCAGCACTGCATAAGGCCGCCACACACTACGAGTACCGAGACCTCGATGATGTGTTTCTAGAGCAACTAATCTGCAGCGTTAGAGATATTCGCCTCCAGAGACGACTGTTGGCCAAGACAAACCTCACCCTTCACATCGCCCTAGACGAAGCCAGAGTGCACAAATCATCCAACAAGGCAGCAGAGACCCTGCAGTGACCGGCGCCACCCCAGATGGCACAAAAGCCTACTTCTGTCCACAGAGAATCGGCCCTGACTGATAGCGAGGAAGAGGGCGATGAGGACGTTTTCAAAATGGACAGAAATAAGTGCAATGATGATGGCCGGAAAGAGAGTTGTGCTAGCTGTGGGGGATTCCACCAGAGGCAGCATGCCGGTTCAAAGATGCCATTTGCAGGTGTTGTGACAAAAAGGGACATTTGGTGTGGTGTGCAGGGCAAATCAGCCATCCAGTTTCAAACAAAGAGCATTCGCCAATCAAGCCAGCCAGCAGTGGCCACAAAAGAAGGATAGAAATGTCCAGCAAAAACAAGGCGCCTATTCCAAAACACCCGAGACATTTCAGACCTGAATTGGCCAAGCTACCACATCCTCAGAGAAAAAGCTGCATGTAACCATCGAAATTGAGGGATCTCCATGTCAAATGGAAATAGACACTGGCTCGTCCATCACTATCATGTCGTGGGCCGAGCTCAAAGCAGCAATCCCGAATATCAAAAAACACCAGCTGAAGCACCAGCGCCTAAGGCTAAATGACTATCAAGGAAATCGCTTTCCCGTTGAAGGCTGTGGGACCTTCCAGGTGAAATTTGGCCAATTCAACAAGCGGCTGCCCAACACAGTGGTCATTAGATGTCTACTGAGTCTCCTAGGCCTTGACTGGTTCAAAGCCCTGGGCATGGGGGTCACCGGAATCCACTCTACCAGCAGCGGCTTGATGGATGACCTACTACACGAATTCCAGGACGTTTTTGACGACCATCTTGGCAAGTATGTGGGGACTCCTATTTCTTTTAACCTGGATCCTAATGTAGCCCCCATAAGAATGAAGGCAAGGAGAGTGCCCTTTGCGCTCAAGCCTAAAATAGATCAGGAGCTGGATAAGCTCATTCGGCAGGGCATCCTAATACTGGTTGACCATGCAAAATGGGAAACATTGATAGTCACCCCACTCAAGTCTGATGGGTCAGTGCACATTTGCGTGGACTATAAGTGCACCCTAAACAAAACACTCCAACAAAGTGCCTATCCTGTCCCCATTGTGCAGCACCTACTACCACCTTGGGCCCTGGCAAGGTTTTTGCTAAACTCAACCTTGCACAGGCGTACCAGCAACTGCCAGTAGATGGCGCTACCAGAGAAGCATAGACTATAGTAACATATAGATGTGCCTTCAAATGCACAAGACTACAGTTCGGGGTTAGCGTAGCCCTCGGGCTATTCCAAAGTGTGATGAAGTGTCTGCTGCAAGGACTACCAGGGGTCATCCCCTATTTTGATGATGTCCTTGTCACCACAACAGATGAGCAATAATTAGGGGACCATTTAAGGAAGGTGCTGACTATTTTTTTGAAACACAGGACCGCGGGTTAAGCGGGACAAGTGTCAAATAGCAGTGCCTGCTGTTGAATTTTTAGGGTACAGTGTAGATGGGACAGGCATTCACCCCATGGAAAGCAAAATAAGAGCTATCCACAACGCACCAACTCCAAGAACAAGGTGGAGCTACAGGCATTCCTGGGACTTTTAAACTTCTATTCAATTTTCTTAAAGGACAAAGCCACAGTGGCTGAACCACTCCACAAATTGTTGGCGAAAAAATCCCTGTGGGTTTGGGGTAAGGCGGAAGCTGAGACATTTGCGGCTGTCAAAAGACTGCCAACAGCCTCCTTATCCAATATAATGAGTTGCTTCCCCTTGTCTTAGTCTGCAATGCCTCCCCTTTTGGCATGGGGGCTGTGTTAAGTCATAGACTGCTGAACGGACTAGAAGCCCCCATCGCCTATTTCACCAGCACCCTGCCCAGCGTTGAGCAAAATTACAGCCAGATGGACAGGGAGGCCCTGGCAGCTGTCGCGGGGGTTAAAAAGTTTCATGAATACCTGTTCAGAAGGACATTTGAACTTGTTACTGATCACTGACCCCTGCTAGGACTTTTGGCTGGAGATCACCCCACTCCAGCAGCCATGTTCCCCCCCCCCCCGTCTGACTAGGTGGGCTATTTTTTTGGCTGCCTACTCCTATCGCCTCGTCCATCGGCCGGGTCAGAGCCTTGGACATGCCGATGCCCTCAGCAGGTGCCTGCTGCTGGATTTGCTGGAAGACCCGACTCCTGGCATTCCTGTTCTGCTTATTGACTCTATGGACTCTGGGCCTCTCACTTCTGCTGAAGTTGCAAGGGCCTCTGCTAAAGACTCTGTGTTATGAACTGTTATTGGCTGGGTGCATAGTGGGTGGCTGGCAGGCTCTGTGGGGAATTTAAACCATTTATCTGCAAACAGCATGAGCTGTCTACTCAAGGGGGTTGCTTGCTGTGGGGTGACCGGGTGGTTGTGCCAATGTGTCTAAGGGAACAAGTGTTGGCCACATTGCATGTTGGGCACCTGGGAATTGTGAGGATGAAGGGGTTAGCAAGGAGCTACGTATGGTGGCCCAACATGGACGACAGCATTGCCCAATGGGTGGCCAAGTGTATCCCCTGTCAAGAGTTTCGCCCTGCTCCCCCAACGGCCCCAGCTAAAGAATGGGAAACACCCCAGGGACCCTGGTCATTTATTCATATCGATTTTGCAGCCCATTCCATGGTCAAACTTTTCTTATAGTGGTGGACGCTTATTCTAAGTAGCTGGAGATAATATTAATGCACTCCACCACTGCGGAGGCTGTAATTAAAGTGCTCCGGAAACTATTCGCCACACATGGGCTACCGAACACACTGGTGTCCCATAATGGGCCTCAACTCACGGCCACGTAGTTTTAAGGATACCTCACGGGGATTGGGGTCTGACACACACTCACAATACCTTTTCATCTGGCCAGTAATGGTCAAGCTGAAAGATTTGTGAGATCGACCAAAGAGGCATTGGCCAGACTCAGGCCGGGAGGCTGGCAGGCCAGGATTGATACTTTCCTGGCGGCCCAACATGTAACCCCATGAATGACGACGGGATGAAGACCAGCTGAGCTCTTAATAGGGCGGAGACTCCGCTGCAACCTGGATAGGCTGGACCCCAATTACTCCCCTGATGGGTACATGGAAGCGGAGAGTAAGGCTAGAAGCTTGTCCATTGGGTCCCCGGTGTTCGCAAGAAATTATGCAGATGGTCCCCTCTGGGTGGCTGGGCAGATCTCTGACATTACCGGGCCCAGGTCTTATATTGTCAAAGTGAGTAACGGAAGGGTATGGCACAGACATATAGATCAGTTAAGGAAATGCCTGGGCCAAACAATGCCCACTGAGCCAGACTACGAAATAGACAAACCTGTCCCTGACTCACCAACCATTCCTCCAACAGCTAACTCAAACCTGAAGAGGACTTACCTGATGACTTCAGTGTCCAGTGCCACCCTCTTGAGAAGCCAGGTCCATCCAAAGAGTGCAACGCCCATAAAAAAATCCAGGAGGTTCCATTGGCTGGGCTGGGAGAGACAAAGAGTCCCTCTGACCAGCCCAAATCCCCGCCTCAGATTGAATTGTGCAGATCAACTAGACTCAGGAAACGCCGTAGTCACTTGCTTGATTATGTATATGAATAGTTGTCTAAGTGTCTTCTGGGAGAGGAGGAGCGTTATGTATCTAATTTTGGAGGGAAAATTAAGTGGGAAAAAGCTCGATGATTATTGGCTAGCACCCAGGGCAAGAAGCTATATAAGGAGAGCTGCTCTACTGTACATTCACTGGATTCTCACTGTATATTAAAGAGTTGTTGTTCACTTCAACCTGGCTCCTGGCTCCTCACTTGCCCGATCTAACATAAACCATATCAACAAATGTACCTAAGAAGTATGATGTTTTTTATTTATTTATTTATTTATTGGTTCAATTTATATGCCACCTTTTTCTGGAGACTCAAGGCGGCTTACAATGCGTTAAGCAATAGCCTTCATACTTTTGTATATACCTGCTTAGTAGGGCTTTTTGGGGGGCCCCTAAGCGGTGTTCTATTTTATACAAAGCCCTCACAATCCGGGTCCTCTTTTTACCTACCTCGAAAGGATGGAAGGCTGAGTCAACCTTGAGCCTGGTGAGATTTGAACTTGCAGTAATTGCAGGCAGCTGGTGCTACTTAATAGCACTTTAGTCTGCTGCGCCACCAAGAGATCCACCTCTACCTACTTGCCTATGTACCTATAATTAGGGACTGAGTATTTAACTTAACCAAAATAAAGAATACATGCTAGCATGGCTTCTCAAAAAAACTGGGGTTTTCCCCCCTCTCCTGGATTAGTGTATACTATTTTGAGTCTAAATGATTTTTTTTTAAAAAGTATGACTGATAATTTCTAGTACTTACACTTACTTAGACACTGCAGTTAGGGGTTTGGAATGAAGTCTGGCAAGATTAAGCCAGAGAAAGGAGGTGTTCATGCAAAACATGTGAACTAAACTCTCAACATACCCTGTGTCTACATGGCAATTTAGAGGAAGAGGTATCCCTTTTTAGTGAAAAAGGATAGGTGCATAGGAATGAATAAGAAAAACAAAAACAAAACCCAAGCTTGAAAAATCAAATTTGAAAAAAAGCTCACTTTGCCTGATTAAAAAATGTCAGGTTTAAACATGCAATTCAGTGATGTGACAAAAAAAATTCTAAAGTCATAAAGTGGGCTGTACCACTTCCAAATGGAGTGAAATTGTAACGTCATTTACTTCTTCTCTACAATATTAAAAACTCCATTTGGGAAATCAGCATGAAAAGAAGCAAAGGGCTTGGATCAGGGTGAAATCCAGCAGGTTCTTTTTTTTATTTTTTATTGAAAAAGTTTTAAAACAAACACAATTTCCCCACAACCCTCCCTCCCAACCCCCCCTCCCCCTCCCCGACTTCCCAGAGCAGAACACAAGGTATTTCTATTGACCTTTAACAATAAACAAAATTGCATAACCAATCATTAAACTAACACCCCCTAAAAAAAATTCTTAATCCCCCATATATAAAATCCTATTTCTTAAACATAATACTTCTAATATCACTTATATAGCGCTTATACAAATAAAGGTGATCATTCATAAGCTATTTGATATTTTTTGGTCTGATACTTATTTTGTATATAATGAATCCATCTTCTCCAGTCCTGTATATACCTTTCTTGTGTGTGATCCTTCAGATATGCTGAAATTTTAGCCATTTCAGCTAAATTAGTTACTTTCAATATCCAATCATCAATAGTAGGCAAAAAGTCCTTCTTCCAGTGTTGTGCTACCAACAATCTTGCTGCTGTTATCAAGTTCAAAATCAATTTAGTCTCTGCAACTGTACAGTCCGTAGTTATACCCAGTAAGAACAACTGTGGAGTAAATTTCAGTCTCTTTTTAAGAATATTCTGCATCACCCACCAAATCTTTATCCAAAATGCTTTGATTTTTCTACAAGTCCACCATATATGATAATAAGTTGCATCATCACAGTCACATCTCCAACATTTAGCTTGCACATTAGGATACATACATGATAATTTTTTGGGATCTAACTGCCATCTATAAAACATTTTATAAAAATTTTCTCTTAAATTTTGTGCTTGTGTAAATTTCACATTTCTAATCCAAATCTTTTCCCAAGTCTCCATCATTACTGGCTCTTGAAAATTTTGTGCCCATTTAATCATACAGTCTTTAATCAATTCCGTCTCAGAATGTATTTCCAATAAAGCATTATACAACCTTTTAATATGCATTTGTTTTTGATCTCTAATTTGTTTTACCAAATTCTCCTCATTTTGCACAAAGCCAGTTTTTTGATCTTCCTTCCATCTAGCTTGAAGTTGACCGTACTGAAACCAATTATACCTTCTTCTCTCAGTGTATCTAAAGATTTCAAATACATTACCCCCCTTTCCATAATAAGAAGCTCTTTATAGGTAATCACCTCCTGTTTTTGTTCTATACTTATATTTTCTATTGCATGTCTAGGATTTGCCCATACAGGTATCTTATAATTTAACTTATATTGATATTTTTTCCAAACCCTCAACAAAGCATTTCTTAATATATGAGCCTTAAATACTTTATCCACTTTTTTGTCATATAACAAATAGGCATGCCATCCATATAACAAATCATAACCTTCTAAATTCAAAATTCTCCCCTCAGTTAAATTAAACCAATCACTAATTTGTGATAAAACCGCTGCTTCATAATATAATCTTAAATTAGGCATTTTGAGACCCCCTCTTTCACGTGTATCTTGTATAATTTTCATTTTTATTCTGGGTTTTTTCCCAGCCCAAATGAAAGTATTAATACCTTTCTGCCATTCTCTCAGATTTTCATCTTTCTTAAGCACAGGTATAATTTGGAACAAAAATAAAAATCTAGGTAACACATTCATTTTAATTGCTGCAATTCTTCCCAATAAAGACAACTGTAATTTTTTCCAATTTTCCATATCCTTCTGTACCTTCTGCCAAAGAACCTCATAATTGTTTTTGTATAATTTTGTATTTGAAGCTGCTATGTATACCCCTAGATATTTAACCTTTTTAACTATTTCAAAATCTGTTAATCTTGCTAGTTTATCTCTTTCAAGTATAGTCATATTTTTAACTATCATCTTTGTCTTATGTGAGTTAACTTTAAATCCTGATACTTTCCCGTATTGATCAATTATATCCAATATATATGGAGCCGACTCTATAGGTTGGGATAAGGTAATAACAAAGTCATCTGCAAATGCTCTTAATCTATAATCTTGTTGTCTAATTACAATACCCTTCAATTTTTCTGAGTCATGTATCTTGTTCAATAGTACCTCCAAAGTCAAAATAAATAGTAGTGGGGACAGAGGACACCCCTGCCTTGTTCTTTTCTCAATTTTAAAAGCCTCTGTTAAACCTCCATTAACTATAATTTGTGCTGTTTGCTGCTGATATATCGTTCTAATTAATTGTGTGAAATATTCCCCAAAGTGCATTTTCTCTATTATTTTAAACAAAAATTGCCAGTTCAAATGATCAAATGCCTTCTCTGCATCCAAAAATATAAACGCTGCAGGGACTTGATTATTTTTTTCCAAATATTCCAGTAAGTTTACAATTTGTCTAACATTATATCTCATTTGTCTCCCTTTTATAAACCAGCAGGTTCTGACAGGTTCTGGAGAAAGAGTAGCAGAAATTTTGAGCAGTTTGGAGAACCGGTAGTGGAAATTTTGAGTAGTTCGGAGAACTGGCAAATATCATCTCTTGCTGGCCCCAGAGTGGGGTGGGAATGGAGATTTTGCAATATCCTTCCCCTGCCACACCCACAAAGCCACACCCACAGAACTGGTAGTAAAAAAAAGTTTGGATTTCATCACTGGCTTGGATTCAAACTCTTCTGTCCCCCACCCAGCTCTTATGTTTTTCCTAGTTGCAGATAAAAAAGGTTATTTAGAGAAGCAATAAAAAAAACAGACCCTTATCTACCTTTTGAAATGGAACAGTCCATTTTGCTACTGGAGGTCTTCTGATATATCATGTGTGCATAACTCTGGAACAGAAGCTGGTAAATGCTACTACTTCTGTATAAAATGCATATCTGAGTTGCAGTTACAAAAGCCAGATTAAAGACCTGAGTTATTACAGTTTGAATTAAAATAAAGTTTTTTGACATGCCAGACTAGCATGCATTCATGTGCCTACAACCACTTTGCTTGTTGCAAAGCCAGATGGCAGCAAGCAAGGGATTGGAGGCACATGAATGCACACTAGTCTGGCCATTTCAGAGCCAGTTTGCTGAACTCAACAAAAAAATAGGTATCAGTTCTGCTGAACTGGTGCAAACTGGCTGAATCCCACCAGTGGACACAATTATAATTAGATTTTGTTGTTTCACCTTGTTCTGCCCCAGCTCCAGATCCCAAGGAGTGTGACACACACCAAGCTCCAAAAACTCCGTTTATTACAAACAGACCCCTTTCAAAATGCAGGCTTTCAGTGCAAATGTCCTTATCAGCCTGCTATAAAGTACAAAGAATAAACAAAGTCTGACAAAGTTTGGCAACCAACCCAGAAACCAAGAGGTGATAAGAAACTCACTCTCCAAAATGCTCTGCGTAATAATTAAACATTGTTTCCAGCAACAATTGCTAACTGCGTGTGACTTAAATAGGCTAAGGGAGTGGCCAATTAGTCCCAAGCCTTACTCTCGAGGAGACCTCCTCCTCCTGAGTAGCCACTCCTGCCTTTTGGCAGCCCTGCATGCTCGAGCATTGAGGACAGGCTCCTCCACTTCACTCTCTGCACTTGAAGGAGCCTCTGGAGGTTCTGAAGGCCCTGGGTGAGTCTCTGCCTCTGGTACCACATCCTCTTCAGCCTCCTTGCTGTCCGACGTGAGCGCCGGCTGCACAGGTTGCTGGCACGACACCACACCAGCCTCCTCGTCGTCGGGATCAGCCACAAGCCGCGCAGGCCACTGGCGGGCCACAACACATCTATATGCACATGCTACAGGTTTGGGTTCTGTCATCCTAAAATTTCTGGCTCTAACATGCTCTCTCTCCTAGCATATAAAACATAGAGATAATATTAACAACCTCACTCATTTACTTCTCATTAAAAGTTGGATTCGGATCCATTATTTTGAATGTAGGAAAATCAATATTATATTGGCTTGTTCCCATCTTAATCTAATTTAAACTTCCCAATAAAAGAAATGCTTGAGCAGTTCATGGCAAAATACTACACATACTATGTCAGGAAGTAATAGCATTCACCAGAGGGCTCAGACAAATAAATGTAATGCAGTTTTGGATTATCATCTCCAAAAATTAAAATAAGAATTAAGAGTTATAATAGGCATGCATAGTCAAGTGTACGGTGCTTCTTTGGTCTTGTGCTGCAGGGTCTGAGGTAGAAATCAGTTTTTCCAAGCCATGAATGGACATATATAACCAAAAATTATTTTTAATTATCTTAACTTTTGTATTTGTATGTCTTTTAATCTTGGCTGTTCACCGCCCAGAGTCCCTTCTGGGAGAAGGGCAATATACAAATTATATATATAATTATATATATAGTTTTTCTTCTAGCCAGGTTTTCCCTACATAACCAAGGTTTTTTTGTAGCGCCAGCTCAGTAGAATCACATCTACTCGGTTCTGGGCTTTTGCTGTTAGAAAGGAAAAAAGCCCAGAACCGAGTAGATGTGATTCTACTGAGCTGGAGCTACAAAAAAAACTTGGTTACGTAGGGAAAACCTGGCTAGAAGAAAAACACACATAAACCCTACAAAGAAGTAAGAATATATATATATATATATATATATATATATATATATATATATATATATATATATATATATATATGTATGTATGTATGTATGTATGTATGTATGTATGTATGTATGTATGTATGTATATTTTATATATATATATATATATATATATATATATATATATATATATATATATATATATATACATCCAGCTGATGTCACGATGAAATCGGATGTAAGGAGCGGGTCTCTGCGCTCCCATACTTAGTTCTCCCTGTTGGAGGGCTCCAAAAGGAGCTAAAGCCACCCTGTAGAGGTGGTGAAGTAAAGAGGGGTGCCCTGCAGGTTGCAGAGAGCCGCAACTCTCCTGCGTGTCCCAGGGCTTCTTCCCTCTCATCCATGACAAGGAGAAGAGGAAGCCATCATGGCTGCCATGAAACTGGGACAGCCAAGGCAACAAGGAATGTGCAGGAGTGGTGTTGATGAACAGTGACTGGAGCTGGGTGAGAAGATTCCTTTTTTTATTTAGACCCTAACTTTAAAAGGAAAAAAAGAAGACAATCCAGGAAAAGAGACTCTTAGAACTATTTTTTAAAGCAGCGAATAACCATAGAGAGAAAAATCCTAGACCCGAAAAAAAGGAACTAAGCGGAGAAAAGCTAAAGACCTTTTAAAACATAAAACATTAAATTAGGCATTGTTCTGGAAAGGAATTATAAAATGCTGGAACTATCTACTTGAATAGCTGACTTTGCTCCCATAAATTGAATTAAATTTGGATTAATCAATTTGTTAGACTACAAACAAAGCTGAAACCTAAGATGAGGGTGCCATCTACTGGTCAATGGAGAATATACCATACCTCTACAAGCCTGCAAAATTTCAGATAAGAGAAATAAATATCCATCTGGAGGACTGTGGTGATGCCCATTGTTCTATAACTATCTACTTTATGATTACTGGACTCTATTGTGAGAATAAGGAAGACCTTTAAGTAAAGTAAAGTGACTTTTGATTTTTGGAAAGCTGCCTGGATTACTTAAATGGAACAGATTAATAATCCTGAGATGTAAAGAACTATGATTATTGAACTTTCTGAGGAGCAACATTGGACCTGAATATATTTAACATTCATGTGTCAAAGCATTAAGGCTATTATGACAAAGAGTCACAGAGAGATAAAGAATCTAATGCAAGACATAAATGGGAAAACAGAAAATATGCTACAACTGATAATGAATGAAGATCAAAGAGTCCAGGAAAAAGAGGAGACAGTAGAAAGAATGGAGGAAAAGATAGAACAGACAATGCAGCAAACAAAGCAAGAGGATGAAAAGGAGAAGGTGATAAAGATAATAATGACTGATGAAATAAACCAAGGGAAAAGTACTTTAAGAGTCTTAAAAATGGAATTGGATAACCTGGAAGTTACTTTTGAAATGGAGATAGGGGTTTGGGTGAACACTCGGGAAACCTGGCAGTTTAGGAGGATAGAGATTGTAGGAGTTTGCATATGTGCAGGAATTTTCCTACCTTGGAAAGCAAACCTCAGATAAGGAAGGTTACATGCACGTAGGCACCAGGAAATAGCATTAGAAAATAAGACCCTAAATCTGTAAATAAGAGGAGCAAGAGAGGAGGAAATGGGATATGTTATACTTTAACTATAGCTAAACATTATAAGTGCTTGAGCAAGCAGTAATGGTTAACCAAAGATTTAAGTTACCTGGAAGATTCTGTGAGCCAATGATATGCTGCCAAATATGCTGTAACTTGTAGTAACAAACTATATAATGTCTCTCTGTAAGGCAATAAACACCACACATATTTCCTCAACCTCTCTGTGTGTGGTCATTTACAACAAGTGGCGCTTGAACAGGGAACCCTGCTTCGTCCGGCAAGGATTTGGTGCACTGTCAACCCGTGTGGTATCTTCAAACTTTTAAAGGTTTCTGTAAGTACTCGTGGTTTCTTCAACCTTTTAAAGGTTTCTGTAAGTAATGGGGTCTACGCTTTTTGAGGAACAAAGGAAGCATGCTGAAGAATTAAGCTATTTACTTAAGAAAAATCACACTGATGTATCACAACGCAGTCCCTTAAGGCTGGTCCAGGAGATTGCAAATCAGTGTTTATGGTATCCTGAAAAGGGGTCTTTAAAATTATCTGATTGGGAAAAAAATGGGAAAGTTTTACATACTGAGCCAAGAGCTAAGGTAGAAATTTTGCATGTATGGCATTTATGTCACTATGCAGTGGAAAAATTTGGAAATACTGAACTGTCTCTTTTAACTTCTCCATCTCCACATTACTCCAATGCTGTTGTCTGCCCTCCTTCCTCCCCGGACTATCTGACTTTGCCTCCTTCAGCTCCTACTGACACAGGTCAGATTACTAAACCTTCTGACTCTGCTGTTCAGTCCTCTTTTCAAAAAATGGTAGAATCCTGCAAACGGGAACTTGCTGAATTATTGTCTTTATGTCCTGTACAATATCATCAGGGCCAGGCCAATTGGCAGGACAGCAGCTAGTGGAATGGGAAGGGTTACCTTATCAAATTTTGAGGGAACTAAAAAAGGCTGTTACAGAGTATGGCATCAGTGGTAATTTTACTAGAGGCTTGGTAGAAGGGATAAAAAATGGATATACTATGATTCCTGAGGATTGGAAGCAAGTTTTCTGAATGATTTTGACTTCAATGCAATATGTTGTTTGGGAAAGTGAATTTATAAGACATGCTCAAGCCGCTGCTCTGGGAGGTGGGGGAGCATACACGGTGGAACAACTTTTTGGCTCAGGTCAATTTGCCTCAATTCCTGCCCAAATTGGGCTTCCCCCGGCCACCTTAACTATTGTTTCTGAATGTGCTTTTCATGCTTTTTTAAAGGTTCTGCAGGCTGGAGAACCACGAGCAAATTTTTCCAATATTAGACAGGGGGCTAGTGAGCCCTATGCTGATTTTGTAGAGAGATTATCTAAAGCTATTCATCAACAATTTGATCATCAGGAAGCGGCAGGAGAACTTCTTCGGCAGTTGGCTATTGAAAATGCCAATGCTGATTGTAAACGAGCTTTGCAGCCGATAAAGGCTACGTCTCAATACACTGTGGCTGATATGTTACGGGTTTGCCATGATATTGATACTCATTCTCATTTTCTTTGGGTTACTGTATCCCGTAATGAGTGGGCTCAAGATATCACCACTCATTGTTTAGCCACTATTTCAATCATGGGCCACCCTGTTCAAATTAAAACTGACAATGGTCCTGCATATATCAGTAAAGACTTTAGTCTTTTCTGTCAGCAATGGGAAATGACCTTAGTCCATGGCATCCCCTATAATTCTCAAGGACAAGCTATTGTGGAACATGCCCATCGAACCTTTAAGTCTTTTTTGCAGAGACAGCTGCAGCATGAGTCTGGCCCATACCATTTGCGAAAGATTCAACATTTACTATCTGTTGCTTTGTTTACCTGGAATTATTTAACTCTTGTAGATTCCTTTTCAGATGTTCCTGTTAATATTCATTTTCATGCAATAGAACCACTGACAAGACCACTAGTAAAGTATCGCCTTGCTCCTAATCCTGAGTGGCAGGGACCTGCTCGTCTAATTACTTGGGGACATGGTTACGTGGCAGTTGAACTCCCTCAGACTCACCAACCTTTGTGGATCCCTGCTCGGCACATTCGACCCTATCATGGCTTGGCATCAGGGTTTGCACAACCCAATTCCCAACTTCAATCTGAATCTCAAAACAGAGGTCTGTCTTCCGAAACATCAATGACCCCTGCCAATCACATGGGGGCAAATGAAAGCCACAACATACCAAGCTCAACAGCAATTGGCCCAAGCCGACCTACCTCAGACTCCTGAAAATCTAGTTGCTGCTGTTTTTGCTATTATTACAGCTAATTCTGTCACAATTCTTTTTTGTATTCTCTTGTCTTCTCTTGATTCTATTACTGCTTTAAATGACACTCAGCCTATACAACTTAATCCTAATCTCTGGGTTCGTCATGCTCAATATATGTTTTTGGTTCACGGTACTAATGTCACCCTCTATTATGAGCCTCCTATGGCTTTTGGTCAAGTTGCTTTCATACCTGATTTAATATCTTCTTCTTCCTTTATTGTTTCCCAGCTGCAAAACATTCACCATTCCTGGTTGTTTTCCAAGCCCCCAGCACAACTTAACTCGGTTCGCTGGTGTTATCTTCATACTAATCAATTTACTAAAGGTTTATGTTTTTGTTGTTATGGTCACCATACTTGGCTTAACAATTGGAATGATTATGCGAAGGCTCAACACATTTTATCAAAAGTAGGGAATTATAGCTATTGTACTGGTTATTATTGGTTATGGGGAACCTTTAATTCTTTATTGTATGGACCTAATTTAGTTCCAGAAATGTATCCTGATAATTTTCCTATTTTTAACGCTTCTGATATGACTGATACTGGATCCATTTGTGCTGGCTGGCAACTAAAGGACCCTAATATGTGGTTCTTTTTTGACAAATATGCAACCAACGTACACCCTCAGAACTATCAGTGTGCTGCTATTGGCTACTTTTCCCTACCTGTGCAGATTGGTGCTCTCTCTTCTTCCTCATGACAACGCCGTGCTCCATTAGGTCCTACATGTAATGATGAAGTCATCATTGATACACAACTTTCTTCTTTAAATACCTTTGGCTGTGCTGTGGCTGGAGCTATTACTGGGGTGATCACCTTAGGGGCTTATACTGGAATAATAGCTCAAGAAAATAGATGTTCTATCCTGGGCTTAACAGCCTGGAGAAATCAATTAATGCCACTGCTGCTATTGTTCGTGAACTCCAACATGAAATTGAGGACCTGAATCAGGATGTTCTCCAACAATGTTTTGCTATTGACTATTTCTTAGCACAACAAGGGGTTTTTTGTAAACTTGTTGGCCATCGTGGATGTGCTGTTCATTTTCATTCCCTGAATAAGACTATTGAAGATGAACTTAATGAACTTCAATCATATTTTCAGAATAATGTTCATGCTATTTCTTCTCCTTTTGCCTGGTTGACCAGTTGGCTTCCTGATTGGTCCTGGCTCAGACAGCTATTTCTTTATGTGGTGATTATCCTTGTCATATTGATTGCTTGTTCTTGTTTCATTCAATGTATTCCCTCATTAATTGCTATGTTTCGTCCTACCCCTCTTTCTCTGTCTCCTCCTCAAATGCGTTATATTCAAAAATCTTTTCCCCAAAATTAAATAAAAAGAGAGGACATGTAGGAGTTTGCATATGTGCAGGAATTTTCCTACCTTGGAAGGCAAACCTCAGATAAGGAAGGTTACATGCACGTAGGCACCAGGAAATAGCATTAGAAAATAAGACCCTAAATCTGTAAATAAGAGGAGCAAGAGAGGAGGAAATGGGATATGTTATACTTTAACTATAGCTAAACATTATAAGTGCTTAAGCAAGCAGTAATGGTTAACCAAAGATTTAAGTTACCTGGAAGATTCTGTGAGCCAATGATATGCTGCCAATTATGCTGTAACTTGTAGTAACAAACTATATAATGTCTCTCTGTAAGGCAATAAACACCACACATATTTCCTCAACCTCTCTGTGTGTGGTTATTTACAACAAGAGATGGGAGAAATATTCAGACTGAATGATGAAGACGCAGATGTTGATAGAGACAAAGATCTAACAGAGGAGTATGGAAGGCAAGCTAAAAATGAATAAGAATTGAAGTATTAAAACGGGCAAGAGATGATGGAGAGAAAGGAAATATTTTTTTTCTAATATAATGATGGCCTAATTAAAACTACAATAGAGGTAGAAATAAGAATGCACACTTTTATATAAAGTAAGAGTTAGATGGAAAGATTGGAGGGTGAATGATGGTATTATTATGTATGTTTAAATAATATGATGATTGGTACTAAAATGGTGTGTTGAAACATTGAACAACCAAATAATGAAGAAGTATGTCTTAATATAAACATGTATATTAACATTAGGATTAGTAGTGGTGGCTTGACTGGAAGCCAGAATAGAGGTAGAAATAAGAAACAGAGGGAATATGTTAGAGTTTGCAGGAATCCAACAAGCAAACAAGTAAATAATTCAGCAGGATTCATTTATATAAGAAACTTCTTTATATACCACACCATGTAGCAGAAGCCAGAACCAGAACTCAGAATCCAGAAGTACAGAATCAATAATCACAGAAGCTCTCATACACACACACACACACACACACACACAGACAGACACACACACACACACACACAGATCAGTGAACCTAAGCCACGCCAGGCTCCGAGCTGTCTGGATCACCAAACAGTCCACATTGGCTGACCTGTTACCATGTCAATTCCAATTCATGAAACCTTATATACTGACAAAATATTAGCATATATATTAGCATATATAATTTTTATATAATAGAACTGTGATGGAAGTGGCATGCAGAGCCATTTCTCCAAGCACGTGGAGCCATCACCCGTTGCTCTTCCGAGTTCCGGTGTGCTGGCCAGCTGGTTTTCATGTGCACAGGCACACTGGAAACCAGAAGACCAGCCGCCCATTGCACATGCATGCTCCAAGAAGATGATCTTTCTGTTTCCAGAGTGCACATGCACACCATCCAGCTAGTCTGGTTTCTGGCACGCATGTGTGCACGAAGACCAGCAACAGATGTGCGTGCCAAAAGATGCGGAGAGGGGATCCCGGCAGTTTCTTCCTTAAGTGAGCAGAGCTGGCTGCCCTGCCCACTGCTCCTTCCCAGGCATAGGCTGTGGGCGTCACTGCCTCCCCCTGCAGTGTCTGAAGAGCCTGGCTCAGCTCAGCCAGTGACGCAGTGGTGGAGGTCAGGTGGGGGTGCTGCGCCGCCTGTGGTTGGGCCCATCGCCTGATCCCCACCACTGCTGTGCCGCCAGCCGAGCCAACACCAGGGAAGGAACAGCAGGTGGGGCAGCCCGCTGCCAAGCCAGCAAATGCTGCCCTGTGTGCCTAAGCCGGCCAGTCGCTCTTGCTCTTTCTCCTGCAGCTGCTGCTGCTGCTGCACTTCTGGGGCAGTACGGCTGTGCAGGAGGAACACTAGAGGCAGTTCAGAGATGCCCACAGCCCAGGGGACCCACGCAGCTGGTGAAGTGAACCAATAGAGGCATCTTGGTCCCACTTTGATAGTGACTACAGGGTTATCTGCGCAGAGAGACAACCACCAGCATCCTGCCCTCACCAGCTGCTGGTTGGCCAAAGTCCCACCAGCTGCACCTGTTTGGCCTGCGGCTCCCAGAGGGGAGGAGCCCAGGCAAAGCCATGCATTTGGAGCTTCCCCATCTGGCGCATGGCACTGCTGAGGTGGTGGGGTCATGAGAGCTGCCACTGGCTGGGAAACTATTGTCTCGCAAGAGAACAGGCTGATACCTGGTTGTCCTCCAGTAAGATGCACACACTGGCCCTTTTGGAAAAATTGGGGGTGCATGTGCACATGCGCAGTGCAGGGTGCATATATACATGTGTAGTGTGGGGTGCACGCGCAGGGGGAGCACGAAGGGGTCGTGTGCACATGCACAAATGGGAGCGCACATTGCATTATAGTGCTGGCACGCACAAGCGCAACAGCACTCACACACTCTGACTTTTGGCAGGTAACACCAAAAAGGTTTGCCATCACTGTAAAAGAATATAAGCCATAACTAGATGGGAAGACTAGAGGCTGAAAGATGGTATTACTATGTATGCTTAAATAATATAATTGGCATTAAAATAGAACATTGAAATATTGAATGATTACTTCAAAACAAACATATATACTAATACTAGGATTACAGAAATTTGATTAATGTAACAAAAATTATTAATATTATCATCGCTACTTGTATCAAAATGAATTATACCCAGTAGCGGAAATTTCGAGCAGTTCGGAGAACCGGCAAATGCCACCTCTGGCTGGCCTATGTATGTATGTATGTATGTATGTATGTACATATAGGAAACACACACACACACATATATATTCTGAGGTTTTCGCGGGTGTTTGTATGTAGGTCTTTGGTTATTCGGGTTTTCTCCCGCATAAAATTGGAAGTGTCTTGGCGACGTTTCGATGAAGTTTCATTCGTCATCTTCAGGCTGGTGTTTTCGGCTTCGTGCTTCTAGGAGCATTGTGTGATCGCAGCTGTTTCTTCCTTTTAACTGCCAGTGGGAGTGTGAACTGATTGGTTGGGGGCTTGGCTGTGCTCTGATTGGATGGGGCGTTGGCTTTGCTCTGATTGGCTGGGGGTGTGTTCTGTTCGGGTGGGGGCTTGGTTGTGCTCAGGTTAGTCTGAGTTCCAGGGGGATTTGAGCTGGTGAGCTGCGTTGCTGTTGTTTGGCTTTGCGTTCGTGGTCGTGCCACATCTTTTTTTTTATTGAAAAAGTTTTTCAAATACAAATTTCCCCCCCTCCCCCCCAACCCCCCTCCCCGATGGCTTCTCCAAGATGAAATCCAAATTAATATCACATTATATAATACTTTACCACCCTTATACACCACCCCCTATGTGCTATACATTTCTTCCTAACATTATTATTATATCCCCTGTATACTATACATTTAACAGCATTCGGCTAAAAACTATATAATAAATCCTAATTTGGCATTTATTCTACTCATAATCTACCCATTTCCTCCACCTGGATACTTATATTTCTTTTAAATATATTAATATCTAAACATAACATCCTAAACTAAGCAATCAGTAACCTAACCTATCCCCTTGTACCATATCAATTTTATATCACCCACTTTCCTACTGGTCTACCATACATAATATATTTAATATCTTTATTCTTCTGCCCATATCACTAAAGGATATTTCCATAAAACCCTCAAATGACTTTAAATTTGTATTCCATATAGTATCTTCTGTAATGTCTTTCAACTAGATTGTTAATTCCATCGACCATGTTAGGGTAACATCAAGTCCTGCTTCCAACGGTGTATTCAGTATCTTCAATTACCATCTGCCCCCATCATTAATAAGTATTTCTGTATATAAACCCCCCCCCCCCGAGTGACTTTATATTTATATTCCATATGGTATCTTCTGTAATGTCTTTTGTCTAGATTATTAATTCCAACAACCACATTAGGGTAACAGCCAGATCATCTGCATGCCCCAATTCCATAGTTCTCTTGCCTTATAGCTCAACATATACGTAATCCATTTTTCAGAGAGTCCAAAATAGAAAGTTCCAGTCCGCTCAATCACAGGCCAACTTCCACATCCCAAAAACACCAGCACTGCAGAGATCTGTTATTCTTCTCAAAATAGTATAAGTCTGTAATTTGCCTCAGTTATATTTTCATGTATCAGCCTTCTATAAATCCCGCTTATTATATTTAATAGTCTCTTAAATAACTGGCATTAATCTGTTGACTAAAAAAGAATTGTTTAGTTTAAAATTTTTTAGTTTTGTAGAACCTGCTTCTTCTTTTCTTAACTTGTTGTGGTTTAGATCTCCACCCTCATTGCCTTTCTAGGACTTGTATATCAGCTGATTGAATTACATGCTGGTCTTTAACTTGATAAGACATCAAATCAAGATCCAAAGCCGCCTCTCATATTTATAGGTGATCCAGCTATAGCCTCTGAAGGAGAATCCAAAAGCAGCTCATCCAAAAAGCCCTCTATAACTTGTTGTTTTTCCATTACCTCCATCTCCATCTGCTTAGCCTGAGTTTCAATCTCTTGTTCATTTTACTTTTCTTTACCCCCCTCCTGTATTCCTGACACTAATGACATACGTGGAGATGTTGGATCCATTTTAAAAACCTTGTAGTAAAATTCTTCCGCTTTTTCAACAGTGTTTAATTGATATCTTTCTCCTTGATATCTCAATATTATACCAACTGGAGCATCCCACCTAAATGGGATGTTTTGTTTCTTTAGCTCAGTCACCAAAAATCCAAAGTCCTTTCTATCTTTTAACATCTTGGATGGCAGCTGTTTATATATCCAGATCTTCATTCCATTCATTTCTAGAGTGGAGTTAAAAGACTTTTGCACAATATCATTTCTTATTCCTTTATCAGTAAAATAAATCACCACATCTCTAGGCAATTGTCTTTGCTTTGCCACCCAAGAATTTACTCTGTAGACCTTATCAATCTTACAGAATACATCTTCAAAACTAACCTTTAAAGTCACAGCCAGAACTTCAGCAGACATCTTTCTCAAGTCCTCCCTGTTATTTTCCTGTATTCCCCTCATTCTGATCGCAAATTCCATGGATCTGAATTGCATCATTGTAACTTCATTTTCAATCCTTTGCTTTATATTATCTACATTGTAAGTCTTGTGATCAGCTTCCTTCATTTTAGACTCTATTTCTAAGTTGATATCTTTATCCATCTTTATAATTACTTCTGAAAAGCTTTTCAAAGCTGTTACGATATAGTGCTTCAGGTTATCATACTTTTGTTGAACCAACTCTTTCATTTCCTGTCTAAATTTTTCAAAATTCTGGTTCATAATCTCATCATGTCTTGCCAACTCCTCCACG
Organism: Arizona elegans; assembly: GCA_022577455.1. Lineage (NCBI taxonomy): Eukaryota > Metazoa > Chordata > Lepidosauria > Squamata > Colubridae > Arizona > Arizona elegans. The sequence goes on from JAKOOJ010000006.1 coordinate 42,086,541, forward strand.
AGAAATTCCTTTAAGTCTTTAAAACCATTCTTCTGCATCTGCAAGCTCAAAAATTGCTCTTGTGATTTATAAATGGGGGAGCTGTCATGCCACATCTTCATGGTGGGTGTCAGTTTGCTTCATGTATGGATTGGAGGAGTTTAAAGTGACTAATGATGTAGCTGTGGTCTGGCTTCTGGTTTGTGGTCGTGCCTCATCATCGGTGTGGGTTTGGGTTTGCTTTTTGCGTGGATGTGTGGTGGTGACATCCTGTGTGGTTTTCGTGAGTGTGGGGCTGGTGTCATTCTTTGTGTTAGGGACTCGTTTGTCAATAAGGGCAGGTTTCCAAATGGCTGGTAGGCGGGAGGTATCATCTTGTTAATTCATGCTGTATGGGCGTTTTTCTATCTCGATATCTTTTTTATTGAAAAAGTTTTCAAATACAAGTTTTTCCCCCTTTTCCCCCCCCTCTTCCCTAACCCACCCTTTCCACCCAACCCCCCCTGTGACTTCTTCACAACAATAGGCTATTTCATAACTAGTTACATACATAATATCTTTCCTTTCCCTTAATCCCTTCTCGAAATACTGACCCTTAACATGTTAAGCTTATTGAGTATTATTACAATTTAACCTTTAGTCTTTTATATATATTAATATAACATTTTAAATCGACCTTCTCCCTGCATCCAAATTTAACATTTATTCAATTCTGTCCAATTCCTCCACTCCTCTAAATATATGACTTAAAATCATACAGTACAATACAATTCTAGATATAATCCACTACCCACTTTACTAAAATATACAAATATTCTTCTTTTATAAAAAGAAGAAAAAAAAAGGGGAAAAAAATATATCTTCTTTAGTATCTTTCCACTGAATTATTAGGTCCTCCACTCCCCTAAATATATGACTTAAGAATCCTTTTTCTTAGACTAATCAATCAGTAAGCTAACCTATTTCAACCCTTCAATTCCTACAAAATCATGCAGTACAATTCTAGATATAATCCACTGCCCACATTACTAAGATATACACATATCTATATATGCATTCCATTTTGTAAAAAAGGAAAAAACAATAACTTTAAATTTATAATCCATATAGTATCTTCTTTGATGTCTTTCCTCTAGATTGTTAAATCCATCACCCATAATAGGGTAAAATAACATGCTAGTGCAACAGTTTGTTCAAAATCTCCAGTCATCTTCTGCCCCCATCAGTAGTAAATATCCTCGCATCTGTATAAAAGCAAAAACAACCACCCGAGTGACATTATAATTATAATTATATCCATATGGTATAGTTGTGGTATTCATCAGGATTATTAATTCCCATCATCCTACTGAGTAACATCCAGATCTTCTGCATGCCCCGGCGAAACTTTCCTGCCTTATAACTCAAAATAGTTATAATATATTTACCAAAAAAAAAAAAAAAAAATTTTAGATGATTCAAATCCAACAAAGTGAGGCTCTTTTCACATCCCAAAACCATGGCCTTGCAGAGATCTGCCACAATCCTCAGGATAGTATCAAACAATTGTTCGCCTCCACTATCTTTTCAAATATTCATTCATTTTTTAAAGTCCCTGGCATCACTGTTGCATAGTTTAGAAATTGCTGTTTCTATGCGATCTATTTCTTTTCTTTTTCTTTTCCGGGTTGAATTTCCATCCTCGTTTCTTGCCTACCAATTGTGTGTCTGCTAGTTGATTTTCATTCTGCTTTATGTAATGTTCTTGTTGGGTTAGTTTTATCATCTCATCTTTCTTCTCTGTCACTTGTATATCAACTGATTGATTTGCGCACTTGTCTGTGACTGGATGGTTCATCACATTGGAGTCGGATGACACTGCTCTCTTATTTATAGACAGTCCAGCTGAGGTATCCAGGGAGTCCAAAGACAATTTATCCATCACAACCTCTGTAATTTGATGTTTTCCTTTTGTTTCCAACTCCTTTTGCTTATCCTGTATTATGCCTAAAGGTGTTAAATTCATTTTTAAAATTTTTTGATAAAAATCTTCCGCTTTTTCAACAGTATGCAATTGATATCTTATTCCTTGATATCTCAATATTAGGCCAACTGGGGTGTCCCACCTGAATAGGATATTTCTTTTTTTTAATTCAGTCACTAGAAAGCCAAATTTCTTCCTCTCCATTAACATCTTGGGTGGGAGCTCCTTAAAAATCCAAATCTTTCTTCCATGAAATTGCAAGGTAGAATTAAAAGAGTTCTGCACAATATTATTCCTAATTTCTTTATCTGTAAAATAGATCACCACATCTCTAGGCAATTGCCTTTGCTTTGCCAACCAGGAGTTTATTCTGTAAATTCTATCAATCCTGCAATACACTTCATCAGATTGAACCTTTAAGATCCCAGCCAGAATTTCAGAAGATATTTTCCTTAAATCATCTCTATTATTTTCCTGCAAACCTCTCAGTCTAATTGCATATTCTGTAAAATTATATTGAATCATTAAAACTTCTCTTTCAATCCTCTGTTGTACATTTTCTTCATTACCAATCTTTTGGTCAGTCTCCATTTTAGATTTGTCTTCCGAGCTATTATCCTGAGTGTTTATCAAATCCTTTTTAATTTTTTGAGTCATGTCATCCAAATTCTCCTCAATTTCCTTCATTTTAGACTCTAATAATTTAGTCTTTGCATCCACCCGAATCAGAAAGCCTGATAAACCATTAGTAGCTTTTAAAATCTTTTGATTCAAAAAGTCAAACTTTGATTTCACCAATTCACCAATTTCTTTAATTTCCTGCTTAAATTTTTCAAGTTGCTGGTTCACAATCTCATCCCTTCTTACAATCTCTTCAAGGATAAATTCTAATATATTAAAATCGGGTTTCTGACGCTGGAGAGTTGAAATTTGTTGGCGTAATTTCTTGAGAGGGGAAGTTCCCCCCCCCATTTGTCCAGCTGTATAAGTCCCGATGCCATTTCCCACACAGATAAGATTTAGCAAAAAAGACGCCCCAACTGGCATAATTTTGAGATATAAGGGAGAGAAACACCGTCTGAATACTGTGGAGAAGGCGGAGCAATTTTATAATGACATCTTTAAAGAAAGAACTCCATCCCCACGCACATCTACAGTTTTGGAGATTAAAGAACAACAATCTAAGCAGGAATTAGCAGAGCTGAAGGGTGCTGAAGGAGGCTTTTTGGATGAGCCTTTGCTGGAACCTTCTCCAATCTCGGAGCTGGCTTGGGCGGCTGAAGTTAAGGATCAGCGTATAACTCGAGCAAAAGCCAAGGAACTTAAAGAAAAGTTACAGCAGGAGAGTCAAGACAAGGCTGGGGCTGTGGGAAAAACAGGACAGAGGATCTCAGATGATATCCTAAGGTTCTGCGCTTCGCTCCAGAAGGAGAATAAGGATGATTAAATGTTTATCTTGGAATGTGAATGGGTTGAATGCAACACAAAAAAGGAAGAAAATATTTGCATATTTAAAACAACATAATAATGATATAATTTGTTTACAAGAAACGCATATTACAGTTCAAGATCAAAACTATTTGAAAAATTCCAAATTAGGAACACATTTTATATCCTCAACTAACCAAAAAAAGAATGGTGTGGTTATTTATGTAAACAAAAAATTAACAGCCAAACTTATAGAAGCTGATCAAGATGGTAGGTTTGTAGCAATTGAATTACTTTCTGCTAACAGTCAAATTCTTCTGATAGGAATTTATGCTCCTAATCAACAACAGGATTATTTTTATAAAATGCTGCATACTAAAATACTTCAATGGGATTATAGATCTATTTTAATTATGGGAGACTGGAATGGAGTAATTGACTCTAAATTAGATAAAAAGACTTTGGCAAAATCAAGAATTAGATTACCACAGACTTTTTTTGATATGAGAGAAGACCTGGAATTAAAAGATATTTGGAGAATACATAACCCAAAAGAACTGGACTATACTTTCTTTTCTGACAGACATAGATCCTTTTCCAGGATTGATTTTATCTTGTTGTCTGATGACTTACTTGTTAGGACAAAAAGAACAAAGATTCTGCCAAGAACTTTGACTGATCACAGTCCAGTCTGGATAGAAATTGAGACATGTAAGAATGAGAGATGCTCTTGGAGATTAAATGAAAACTTGTTTAGATATGAGAAAAATATAATAGAACTTAAAAAGCATCTGAAAGAGTTTTTTGAAATGAATTTGAATAAAGGCACCCCAATGGAAATTGTGTGGGACGCAAGCAAAGCTTATATGAGAGGGGTGCTTATATATATGAACTCTAAACATAAGCGGATTCGACAAAAGAAAAGACTTGAATTGGAAGCAGAAATAAAGGATAAAGAACAGTTACTTATTAAAAACCCAACAGATGAAAGAATACTTAGTGTTATAAAACTTCTGAAAGACCAATTCCAAATGCTTATAGCGGAACAAGTTGCAACAAACTTACAATATGCGAAGCATAATACATTCTGCAATGCTAATAAACCAGGCAGGTGGTTGGCTTACACATTAAGGAAGAAACAAAGCATACGGACTATTGATAGTGTTGATATTGGGGGGAAAGAAGTTTTTCAACAGAATTTAATAAAAGAAGCCTTTCTTCAATATTACACTAAACTATATGCCAGAGAGGAGGTGCAGAATGGACTTATAGAAAAATATTTGGACAATAAAAGAGTTACAAAAATTACTGAACAACAAAAGGAAAGAATGGATTATCCCATAACAGAGGAGGAGATAATAGCAGCAATAAAACAATTAAAAACAGCCAAAGCTCCTGGAACGGATGGTCTGACAGCAGTGTATTATAAAACTTTACAGGCAGAAATGGTGGAACAACTCAGAGACTTATTTTGCAACATACAACAAGGGGGAAAAGTACCTCCATCGTGGACTACAGCTTATATTTCTTTGATACCAAAAGAGCAAGCAGGTCCCAAAAAACCGGAGAATTACAGACCAATATCTCTTTTGAATACGGATTATAAAATTTACGCAAAAGTATTAGCCAACAGACTGATGCCAGTAATTCAAAAGGTGATTCATGATGACCAAGCGGGATTTATTGAGGGTAGGCATATGAAGGACAATGTAAGGCAAGTAATAGATTTATTGGAATATCTTGAGAAGAATAAACAGATCCCTGCAGTGCTGGTCTTTCTGGATGCAGAGAAGGCCTTTGACAGAGTGGATTGGAATTTTTTATTAAAGACATTAAAAAAGATGGACTTTGGGGACCAATATATACAGGCGGTCTCAGCAATTTATCAAGAGCAAAAGGCACAGATCATTATCAATGGAAGTTTGACAACAGAGTTTAAAATTGAAAAAGGTACAAGACAGGGATGTCCACTGTCCCCATTGTTGTTCATTTTAACACTAGAAGTCTTGTTAAATACAATAAGGGATTCTAACACATTGAAAGGTATAATGATAAGGCAAGAGGATTACAGAATAAAGGCATTCGCAGACGATCTGGTTGTTACCCTAACACAGCCAATGGAATCGATAATCCAGATGAAAGACATTATACAAGACTTTGGTAAAGTTTCAGGTTTCAGATTGAATCAGAGAAAAACTAAGATGGTAGTTAAAAATATGACACAAGATCGTAAACTGGAGTTAGAAAGGAGGGCAGGTTTTGAGATTGTACCAAAGGTAAAATATCTAGGAGTTCAGGTTGCAGAATCAAATATGAAATTGTTTCAAAACAACTATGAGGCGTTGTGGCGAGAGGTGCAAAAAGATATGGAGATTTGGAAAAAACTGCAGCTGTCTTTACTTGGAAGAATAGCAGCAGTTAAGATGAACATTTTGCCAAGATTTCTTTTTTTGTTTCAAATGATTCCGGTGCTCAAAAATGATAAACAACTAAAAGCATGGCAAACTGGTATTAATAAATTTGTCTGGAACGAGAAAAAACCAAGAGTAAAAATGAAAATTATGCAAGACATCCCAGAAAGGGGAGGTCTCAAACTTCCAAACCTACAATTATATTATGATGCAACAGCTTTGACTTTAGTAAGTGATTGGTTTGGAGGAAAAAAGACTGGAATATTGAATGCAGAAAGTTTTGATTTGGAATTTGGATGGCACGCTTACTTATTTTATGACAGCAAAGTGGATAAAGTATTTAAAAGCCATATACTTAGAGATTCTTTGCTGAGAGTTTGGAAGAAGCACCGAAACAACTGGAATTACAAAATACCGCTATGGCTGGATCTTGGTCATACCTTGTGGAATACAAATATAATGTCACTCGGGGGGTTTTTATATAAAGAGGTTCTTTTTGCAGACGCGGGCAGATGGCAGCTGAAGACATTACAGACATTGTTGGCTGAAGGGATTAATTTAACTTGGTTACAATATAATCAATTGCAATTGAGATGGAAAGAGGACCAAAAAACTGGTCTTATGATGTATGAGGAAGAATTAGTTAGACATATAAAAGAGAAAGGCCCAATGCATATTAAAAGACTTTATAATGTTTTGTTAGAAAGGGATTCAGAAACTGAACTAGTTAAAGACTGTATGGTTAAGTGGGCACAAAATTTTGAGGAACCAGTGATGTTGGAAACATGGGAAAAAATTTGGGTTCAGAATGTTAAATTTACACAGTCGCAGAATCTGCGGGAAAATTTCTACAAAATGTTTTATAGATGGCATTTAGATCCAAAAAAACTGTCGTGTATGTATCCTAGTGCCCAGCCTAAATGTTGGAGATGTGACTGCTTAGACGCTACATATTATCATGTTTGGTGGACCTGTAAGAAAGTTAAGGCTTTTTGGATAAAAATTTGGTGGGTCATGCAGAATGTTTTGAAGAGAAAGATTCAATTTTCTCCACAACTGTTTTTATTGGGTATAGTTAAGGGTTTTACATTGGGGGAAACAAAAATGATATTGTACATGATAACTGCAGCAAGATTGTTGATAGGTAAATACTGGAAAAATGAAGCGCTGCCTTCGATTGAGGAATGGACTTTGAAGATGGCCAGTTTTGCGGAGATGGCGAAGATTTCAGCATATTTAAAAGACTGTTCTCAAGAGACTTATGAATGGGAATGGAAGAAGTGGATAGATTATGTTCAGAACAAATATCAAACTAGGAAGTACCAAATAGCTTTTATTTGAAAATGTTATATTAAGATAGAAATATTTCAAGGTTGAGGATGAAAATTTATTTGAAAATGTTATATTAAGATAGAAATATTTTCAAGGTAATCAGGATGAAAATTTATTTGAAATTGCTATATTAAGATAGAAATAGGTTAATGTAATGAAGATGAAAATTTGTAAGGGGAGGGCGGGGTTCAAGTTTTATATACAAAAGAGGGTTTTTCCTTTTATTTGACATGAATATATTGTGAGGAAGTCTGGGGGGAGGGGTGGGTTAGGGTGGGTTAGGGAGGTTGGGAAGTTTGGGGCGGGTTGAGGGGGGGGAAAAAGGGGTGAAAATGTAATTGTAAAACTTTTGCAATAAAAAAAAAAAAAAAGATTTAGCAAAAAAGAGAGAATAGAAAACGAAAGGACTTTCCCTTAGAAAGAGAAAAAAAAACTTCTTTTCAATCAACAGCACAGGAGCGAGGTTTTATCTACAAATGTAGCCAGTGATATTTATTCCGCTACATTGTAGTAAGGAGAAACGGAAGGACTTTCCCTTTTAGCCCTTCTCCAGCCACAGCAGACGCCATTTTAAAAGGTTCTTTTTCCCTCTTTTCCTCTCCTCTTTTCTCTTAAATAGATTTTGGAAGGATGAAATACTTGCAGTTCAGTATTAAGGGTCCAGCTCGTCATTTCTTTAATTATTCTGTTGAATTCGCAGGCTTGCTCTTGACGCCTGGCTCTGCATAAGCAGAGGTCTCCCAAAGCCCGGAGCAGCGGCAGGGGATATGAGGCTTCTCATCCGCTCCGTCCCAAAAGTAAAAAAAAAACTTTTGGGACACTGCGGAGAGTTCTACCCACCCCTGCCGGCTCTATCTCCGTTTCCTCTTGGGAACGGAGTTTTTTCGAGCCGCCATCCGCTGTAACGGCGGCTCTATGCAGGCAAAGGAAGCTGACGATCCCAAAGGAACGTCTGGTGGCGGCCAGCAGCAAACCGGAAGCCCTATCTCGATATCTTTTTTGATTATTCTGTTGTTAAAGTGTTCAGTTTTGGCAATAGTTCTGGTCTTTTTAAAGTCAATTTCATGTCCTGTGGCTTTAAGGTGTTGGACTAGGGAAGAAGTTGGTTCCTCTTTTCTGACTGAGTTCTTGTGTTCTTCAATGCTTCTTCAAACCAATTCTTCTGATGTGGATATTTTTCAGTTTGTGAAGAATGCAGTCTTGATGTTGTGTTTGTGGAGGATCTTGCTGATTCTGTCTGTGGTGTCAGATCCCTAAAAGTGATACTGCCATTCAAGTGAAGGAAGGGGGAGACTGGATTCGATTTACTAGCATGACCTGTGTCATCAGATATTTTACAACCTATATCCTGGCGCCAAGGAAGCCTGCGATTCCTTTTACCTGCAGGAATTTATATGATAGCCATGTGGGTTGTCTCACTTTAAAATTCCGCAGTTCTGGTGCGTTGGCATTATGTAGGGTCACCATCCATCTGGCTGTGGCACCCTCTAGAGCTAGGGTCACAACTCGCACTCGGGAGCCTTGGGTTTGGAAATCACGCCCATACTCTTGCATGTAGGTGAGCACATGTGCCACAAAGAATCCTAATTGTTGCGGATTCCCATCAAACTTCACCCCAAGAGGGGGAGTTTCTCTTTCCAGCTGAGGAGCCTGGGGTTGGTTGGGAATGGGCGCCGGTGTGCGTGCTGCCTGGGGGGGAGGGTTTGCTGGGTCTTCTCCCGCAGCTGCTGCACCATCTGCTCGATAGGCAGCCTCCTAGCAAGGGGTTTCATCGAGCCAGCCCGACCAAAAATCGCAGCTCCAGTGCTATTTAGAGAGAAAAAAGATGGCTAAAAATATCTCTGTGTTGATTTTTGTAATTTGAATACTATCAGTGTGGAGAACATGTATCCCCTCCCCCTTATGAAAGATATGTTCGCACACCTCGCTAAAGGGAAAAATTTTTCAAAGCTGGACTTAAGGGAGGCTTACTACCATGTCAGAATTAAGGAAGGGGATGAGTGGAAAACGGCATTTAACACCCCCCTCGGCTGCTACCAATTCAAGGTGCTCCCCTTTGGGTTACAAGGAGCCCCTGCAGTGTTTATGCAGTTAATAAATGAAGTGCTGCATCAGCATTTATATAAGGGGGTTCTGGTCTATTTGGACGACATTTTAATCTATACCGAAACCAAAGCAACCATTGAACTGGACTATGGAATGCCAGGCAACATTTGAAAAACTTAAACGGCTGTTCTCAGCAGAACCAATTCTACAACACCCGGAGACGGAGAAACCATTTGTCATACAAGCAGATGCCAGCAATGTGGCAATAGGAGTGGTCCTGCTTCAGAAGAATGAGCAAGACCAACTACAACCCTGTGCTTACACATCCAAAAAGTTGAATGAGACTGAGCAAAGGTGGGCCATTTGGGAGAAAGAGGCGTATGCAGTTCGTTGGGCATTGTTAACCTGGCGGCACTTCCTAGAAGGCAGTAAGACCCCTTTTGAAGTCTGGACTGATCATAAAAATCTAGAAGCCCTAAAGACCCCAAGGAAACTCTCCCCAAAACAAGTACGATGGGCTCAATATCACCAGATCCCAGGAAAAACAAGAAACAGTGACAGACAATGACATCACCCAAAATTTTAAACAAGCATTGGCCACTGATGAATGGTTTTTGAACAACAAATTCAGCTGTCTGATGAAAGAAGACTTGGCTTGGGTGGGGGGGAAGTTGTATGTTCCTGCAAGCCAAAGACTATGCTTAATGGTACGGTGGCATGACTCCAAATTAGCTGGACATTTTGGGTTTGTGAAAACTTTACACCTGATTAAAAGACAATTTTGGTGGCCATCACTAAAAAAGGACATAGAAAGCTATGTAGCTAGCTGCCCCATTTGTGCAGCAGCAAAAAGACACCAGGGGAAATCCCCAGGTCTATTGTAGAAGGTAGCTGAACCTGCAGCGCCTTGGAGAGAGATCGCTATGGATTTCATCGTGGAATTGCCAAACAGTGAGGGAAATACTGTTATTTGGGTTGTGACAGACCTATTTTCAAAACAGGCACATTTTATACCCTGCCAAAAAATCCCAACTGCTAAAAGTTTAGCCAAATTATTCCTAATACACATTTATCGACTTCATGGTGCTCCACAAAGGATCATCTCCAACAGAGGGGCTCAATTCACCTCCAACTTTTGGAGGGCGTTTTTGGGCTTACTTGGTACTGGCCAGGGGTTGAGCGCATTTTTTCATCCGTGTACTAATGGTAATTCTGAAATTTTGAACTCGGTACTAGAACAATATTTAAATGTTTCATTAATTTTCAACAGGATAACTGGACCAAACTTTTGCCTTTTGCTGAAGTTGCGTTTAATAATGCTGTACATTCAAGCACTGGTTTTACCCCTTTTAGAGTAGCAACAGGCCAGGATTTCAGCCCCATGCCTGAACTACCCACAGAAGAACCCACCATCCCCTCACTTAAGGAGTGGATGGATAATTTGCAAAACATGTGGCCAGTGGTTAGATTACCCTTACAGGAAGCTAGAGAAGCTTTTAAGATTCAAGCTGACAAGAAAAGGATGGAACCCAAACATTTTCATATTGGAGACAGAGTATACTTATCTACAAAATTCTTGAAATCATTACAACCATCAAAGAAACTAGGGCCAAAGTTCATTGGACCTTTCCCCATCACTAGAATCATCAATCCAGTAGCAGTTGAACTACTCCTTCCAAAGACACTCAGGCAGATCCACCCAGTATTCCATATCAGTTTACTCAAACGAGAAGTAATCTCATCCCTCAGACCACCTGCATCTACACCACCTGTTCCCATCATGATTGAAGGTGAACAACACTTTGAAATCAAGGAAATCTTTGATTCTAGGATCCACAGAGGGAAAGTCCAATACTTAGTTGCTTGGAAACATTTACCATCAGCACACAATGAATGGGTCCCTAAACACCACGTTAGGGCTCCAATCTTACTGAGAAAATTTCACTCCCAATACCCTAACAAACCTTGTTGATCTACTATCATGAAATCTTGAAATCTTGTGTATATTTGTTTTTGTTTTTGTTTTTTTTTACAGGTGGACCCTTTTGTTTTCTAAGGGGGGTAGCATGTCTGATCCCTAAAAGTGATACTGCCATTCAAGTGAAGGAAGGGGGAGACTGGATTCGATTTACTAGCATGACCTGTGTCATCAGATATTTTACAACCTATATCCTGGCGCCAAGGAAGCCTGCGATTCCTTTTACCTGCAGGAATTTATATGATAGCCATGTGGGTTGTCTCACTTTAAAGGGAAGTGGTAGGAATGCATGTTTGTTCGGGTTCTCAAAGGAAATAGTAAAGAAAACATCTTCACACTTGTGTATTGGCTGAAATCTGCATTCTGACCTAAAGGGAGGGGTCTCTACCACTTTAATCCTACTGCTTTGCCTAAGGGCAATCAGATTGTGCTTTAGCTGGATGGTTTTCACTTCTGCTTAATAAAAGAATCCTTTTGAACAACTACGTTTCAAGAGTTCATACTTTCTTAAGTTGGAAGGAGAGGCGATCCTTACATGTGGTGCCTTTTATGTATGGGAGGAGGGCTTTGCCGTTTTCTTGTTCTCTGTCTTGGATTTTAGTGGGGGTTTCTTTTTGGATTAGGTTGGTAATCTTATTTCTTTGGAATCTGTTGGATATTAGTACATTAGTGAGAGTGTGTAGTTCGGTTTTTAGATGTTGTTCGTCAGCTAAGCATTTTGTTCTGGAGATGAGTGTCTTGGTTACGGAGTTGATCTGTGCTGGGTGGTGGTGTGAGAGTGCGTGCACGTGAACGCACACACACACACACACACACACACACACTGAGGGATGTTAGGGGTGTCTTACTCCCACAGTATTTTTTTCCAGAAAGTAAGTCATCTGTGTACCAAGTTTGGTTAAAATTGCTCGAGGCGTTCCAGAGTTATGCTTGAACACACACACACACACACACACACACACACACACACACACACACACACACACCAGGGGTATCTTACCCCCACAGTATTTGTTTCCAGAGAGTAAGTCATCTGTGTATCAAATTTGGTTGAAATTGCTCGAGCCATTCCAGAGTTATGCTGTATCACACACACACACACACACACACACACACACACACAGAGATCCTTAGATAGATAGATAGATAGATAGATAGATAGATAGATAGATAGATAGATGATAGATAGATAGATAGATAGATAGATAGATAGATAGATAGATAGATGAATATATTATATTCACACACAAAAGGGGAAAGGGATTTCAATCACCTGGTCATTATAGACAACTTTTTGATCTTCTGCAGATGCTCTAATGCCATTAAACACTTTGTATGTAATACCATACAAACCCTTTAATTTGTAAGGACAAGACAAAGAGTAATGAATTTCAATTTCTGATCAAATCACACACACACACACACACACACACACACATTGTATTACAATTTTATTGTTTACTATATTATAATCTGCTCAGAGTTAGCCTGCAGTTGGCCAGGGCCAATCAAAGTAAATAAATACCTTTATATATTTGTAGTCAGTAATTGTACCATTGTACAGCTACATTATTGTCTGAAATAATTATTCTAATCTACCTGACTCATGCTTGTGAATCTAATGCTAAGGCATGTCAAGATATTGAGCTAAACTATGAAATGTCAAGAAATATGTGTTTTACTTCTGAATCTTAATTGAGATGTTGACTTTTGGATTGACAAATGCTCCACAGACATTCTGACCTGCAAATAAATCTCCTATTCATTTACTGAGGAGGATTCAGAAGAAAAACATGATCCTTGTGAAATCTGTAAATATCAGCTTAAAGTATTCTAGAGCATTAATAACAGAATAACAGAGTTGGAAGGGACTTTGAAGGATCCTCTAGTCCAATTCCCTGATCAAGAGGAGACCCTTTACCATTTCAGATAAATGGCTATCCAATTTCTTCTTTAAAACCTCCAGTAATGGAGCACCAACAACTTCTTTTTTTTTTATTGAAAAGTTTTATAAGAAATACAATTTTCTCCCCCCCCACCCTTTCCCCTTCCCCACATAATAGAAATTGTACATTTTCTTATACATAAGAAATCCTACTTATACATGTTTCCCTTAAAGAGAGCATTAAATAAGACATTTTAATTACATTCGGATTTGCTCTTTTTTTCTCCCCTCATTCCACAACAAACCTTCTTCTTCTCCTCCTTTCTTTCCCTTCTCTCCCTCCTCTTCTCTCATACTTTCTCCTGCCTCCTCTCCCACCTCATCCTACTTCCTTTCCCTTTCCCCCACTTCTCTCTTCTTTCCCCCCTTCTCGCCTTCACTCCTACTCCTGTCCCCTTCTCTTCTCTTCCCTTCCTCCTCTCCTTTCTTCCATTCCTCACCCTCCCTCTCCTCTTCCTACCCCCTCCTCCTCTCTCCTTTCTAACTTCTCTGCTGTGAAATATTTTCCTCCTTTAGTGTCTGAGCAACTCCTATATTCTACTCATAGAATATACTGTCTTCTGCTACAACATTTATCTATTGACCCCTTCCTCCCCCCCGCATCCCTTATCCCACCCTCCCCACCCACCCACCCGACTTCCCAGAGCAAAAACAGGGTATAGCATCTAACAAACATATGCTAAAATAAACTAACAAATTATAAAGTTCAAAACTCTCACATGTTCTTTAACTCCCTTGCTCCAATTCATCAACCTCCCTTTTATATATTCTCAAAACCAATTTAATTAAGTTCATTCTTCCTACTTTTTTTTTTAAAAAAATTTCCTTAATGTATAATCCGATACTTTAGCAGTTTTACAAACAGTAAAAATCATGAATAAATTCCATTTCTATACAAACATTACTCCCTAGTGAAATTCTGAATTTAACATTAATCCTCTTCCTTCAAAGAGAAAAAAGAAAGAAAGAAAAATTTTTCATCTTAAAATCTTACAATTTTTATCTCATATATCTTTTAAAATAATATAGTCTTATATTAAGCATTTTAAAAATCTCTTGATACCTTTGAAACACTTGTTTACCAAATATAAATTTCAGAATCTACAGGAGGATGTCTTTCAAATTTTCAATTAACCGTCTTAATACCTCTAGCTTTTTAGAGAGCAGCCCTTTACTATCCAAAACTAATTATCATTTTGCAATAAAATTCTGAGTTTAACATTAGTCCTCTTTGCTTCAAAGGGTTAGGCATCTTAAAAGCTTATACAATTTATCTCATATATCTTTTAAAATAATATAACCTTATGTTAAGCATTTTATAAATCTCTTAATACCATTAAAACACATATTTGTCCGATGTCAATTTCAAAATTCACAGGAAGACATCTTTCTTAATCTTCTGTTCTTCTCTTCTTTCTATATTTTTTCCATTCCTTTTTTTAAATAAATTCTTTCAACAGCCCCCCCCAGTTTTATTTTTGAAACTTTTAAAATGGTGATTTGAGGTTGATGTTTCTGAAATACTCACTCTCTTCTTGAGATCATGTTTTCTAACTTGAATTCCCCAGTTCGTCTCTTCTTGCTTGTATAATCATTCAGTCCATTTCTTTGTCCATATAGCCAAAATTTGTTGCCATAAAGATTGTCAGCTTGCAATAAAGAAACTATTTGTTGCTTTTCTATCATTTGAATGGAAACGTCCACCAAAATCTTTGTTTCAACTGTGCCAGCCAGTCTCTTAATCCTGTCCATCTTCTGATCTTCCAAAAACAAATTCTTCTGAATAATTTCCTGCTGTCCCTCTAACAACTGCTTATATTTTCCCAAGCTGTTTTTTGAAAAAGCCCTTTCAATTGTATTCAACAGGGCTGAAGTAAAAGAGTCTAAAAGTTCTTGAAAAGCCTGGACTGTCACGGCTTGGAAATTTGCTGATTCACCAGCCCTATTTTCAGCCATATTTCAGCCACTTTGTATTCATCCAGCTATCTGGACAACAATTCAACTCTTTTCCACACAGTATAAAAACCAGATTTTAGTTAAAGTCAGTACCAAATTCTTTTCCTCAATACCAAATTCTTTCCATGGACCCTTCCCCTTTAAAACTTTCCCTTAGGGTGTAATCCAGTAGCTGTATCACTGTTGCAAACTTTAACAAGCCTTAACAAGCACTTTCCCTGGTAGTTTCCTCCTCCCGCCCTCAGGCGCCATTTTCTGCATTTTAAAGCAGAGTTAAAGTGTTACTTGCAAGAACCTTTTGTTTTCTCCTGATTTGCTCTGTCTGCAATCAAAGGACAGATGTTAAAAGTCCCCCCGTTGATTTTCAGCAGATTTTGGTCGCAGCTTCTAGCTCCGTTTTCGCGGAGTCGTTCCTGGTCTGGAGCAGCTTGACAGGCTTCAATAGGGAGCCCACACCCTTTGTGCCCCAGGATTTCTCCTAGCGCACTTGGGGGGCTCTACCTCCGCCTGTCGACTCTTCTCTCTCCCCTTTGCCTCGGGAGAGGGTTCCAAGCCTCCAGACAGCAGTTTTTTGGCTGTTCCGGGACTTTTACAGAACCAGGAAACAGGCGCTCATAAAGGAGCGTCTTCAAAGCTTGCGGAGCCAAGCGGAAGTCTGGAGCACCAACAACTTCTGAAGGCAAGATGTTCCACTGAATAATTGTTCTGTTAGGCCAGTGATGGCGAACCTTTTTGCTGTCACATGCCAAAAGCGGGGTGAGTGGGGGGGGGTTGCGTGCATGCATGCTCACACCCATAATTCAATGCGACCCATCCCCCTGTGCATGCACGTGTGACCCCCCCACGCTCCCCCCCCCCACTTTTGGCATGTGATGGCACGGTGGGCCTGGTAGGCCCGTTTTTTGCCCTCCCCAGGCTCTTGGGGAGGGCGAAATCAGCCTTCCCCACCCCACTGGAGGCCCTCCAGAGGCCAGAAATGGCCCGTTTGTCAACTTCTGGAAGTCGGCAAACGGGCTGTTTCCGGCCTCCAGAGGGCCTCTGGGTGGGTGGGGAAGGCTGTTTTCATCCTCCCCAGGCTCCAAGAAAGCCTCTGAAGCCTGGGGAGAGTGAAAAACAGGCCTTCCCTATCCTCTTAAATATTAAATTCCGGCCCTCTGGAGGCCGGAAACAGCCTGTTTACTGATTTCTGGTGGGCCCGGAAGGCCTGAAAATCAGCTGGCCAGTTTGTGCATGTGCGCTGGAGCTGAACTATGAACTACCTGTGGCATGCATGCCATAGGTTTGCCATCACGGTTCTAGAGTCTCATCATCTTTTTATATCATGGCAACCAAAAAACCAAATCAATATTCCAAGTATGATCTTACCAAAGCATTATAAAGCAGCTTCACATAATCTTGATTCTATCCCTCTGCTAATGCAGCCTACTTTGAGTTTTTTTGGCAGCTGCAATACACTGCCTGCTCATATTTAAGTGGTTGTCTATTAGGACTCCTATATCCCTCTCACATTTACTCTTATTTAGTCACGTACCACCTATTTTATGTCTATGCATTTGGTTTTTCTTGCCTAAGGGTAAAAAATAAGTGTAATCTTGAATTCCAATTAAAAGATTTGGAGAGAATCAGTATTAAGCACAACCAATATATTCCCATTTACTGAAAAATAACCCGATTCTAATAGAAGACTGTTATTCAAAATGAAACCTAATTTTAGGGTCCCGTACAAATTGTCTGAACATAAATAAATATTTTTATAGTAAGCATACTACAATTAGCCCTTAGTTAGATCTAGAAGAATTGAGATCCAGGTGCCATGGAAACAGATGAGCTCCTGTCCTTGCTTCATCTCAGCAGTTTGAAAGCAGACTAATGTGACTAGATAAAGTGTGAAGGTAACAGCACTCCATGATATCATGCTGCCTACATGACCACAGAAATGTCTTCATACAGCATTGGCTCAACAGTCTTGAAATGAAGATTCGCTGAATGATTACAGACCAGTTGCTCTGACATCTGTAATTATGAACACCTGACATCTGTAATTTTGAAAGGTTAGTGCTGGCCTACTTGAAAATCATCATGGACCCACTGCTAGACCCCTTGCAGTTTGCCTACCATGCAAATAGATAGACAGATGATGCTGTTAATATGGCATTGCACTATATATTACAACATCTTGAAGGCCCAAGGACCTATGCAAAGCTTCTTTTTCATTACTATCGTCCCAGAAATTCTTCACTCTAAACTGACTCAGCTAGCTGTACATATCCACACTTGTACATGGATTATAAGATTTCTGACAGATAGAAAGCAGCAGATGAAGCTAGGTAAAATCATGCCTCGTTCAATTAGCACAGAGGCCCCCCAGGACTGTATGCTCTCTCCATTACTTTTTTCTCTATATACCAATGACTGCATCTCAAAGAATCCCTCAGTTAAAGTACTGAAGTTTGCAGATGATACAACAGTCCTTGGTCTCATTTGAGATGGTGATGAGTTTGTATACAGACAGGAGGTTGAACAACTGGCCCTGTGGTGCAACCGGAAGAATCTGGAGCTGAACACACTTAAAACTGTTGAGATGAAAATGGACTTTAGGAGATCTCTTATTCTACCATCTCTTACAATATTAGACACAATATCAACAGTAGAGACCTTCAAGTTTCTGGATTCTGGAATGACCAGTTGGTGTTGCAGCAGGATGGTTATGGGATAGCAGAGCTCCATGAGCACCGTGAAACCCCACCAATACCTGCTTGCCAGGAGACCCTACAGGGCCAAAGCCACAGTGGAGGGGTGGTGAAGAAAGGAGGGATGTTTTGTAGATTGTGAGGAATCAGCAATTTTCTTATTTGATCCAAAAAAGCCCCTCCTGATGGCCAGTTTGGCTAGACCAAAGCTGTGACAACCAGGACAAGAAGAATTTGTGCCCCACCTTTTCTACCATTTGCATGCTGACCATACACTTTGAACACTCGAAGTCCAGTAGGGCTGTGATGGTCTCCCTTACTCCTGAGGAGGGTACAAAAAGTTCTACTCTGGTAGTCATTGGGGAAATAGGACCACTTGCCATTGGGTCATCCTCCTCTTTGCTGTCACTCTCATAGAAAACAAGTCCAGGTTTTTCAGGGATCAGAGTTCTCTCTCCTTCATTGGATGGGGAAAAGACCTCCACAACCTGTTGAACAACTTTTGTTTTTTGCTTGGACTTTGGCACCGGCTTATCTTAGGCTTGCTTGGAGTTCGATGTGCTGACATTGGGTATGGTGCAGGGCAATCTGTGGCTTGGTGTCCCTCTTTCCCACAATGGAAATATGCCCCCATACTCCAGGAACCAGAAGGGGGGTCTCTCCCTTCTGGGTCCTGGAACACTTCCCTTGCTTCCTTGGCCAGCCGGATGCCTCTCAGCTACACAATGAGGTCAGTTATCTTGACTAATGTGATGTCGGTAATCTATAAAATCTAATTCCATGTAGGTAGCCAACTGGTACCAATCTCTGAGGTGGTTAGATACCCCTCTGGGTAGAAAATTGTAGTATAGTTCTTTGCTTAATCCATCTCAGAACTGGTAGACCAGCATATGATCAGGCCACTCTCTTAGATGAGCCACCAGGCTATGAAATTCCTAATGTATTCAGTAACCAGTTGCTTCCCTTGCTTGATTGTCCAGATTCTTGCATCCACCTTCCTTGCCTTGGTGGGATCTTCAAACCAATTCCGTAGCTCTTGCATGAAGGCATCCACATCATGGAGCCAGCCAAATCCCTAATCTCTCACATAGGCCATGTAAACAAGTTCACTTTGTTATGGGAGCTATCTGCTTCAACTCCATACCTGCTATGATGTCCTTGTAAAGGTTTCAGACTCTCATAGTCTTCAGTGGAATCTGTGAGGTTTCATTTCTCCATTTAACCCATTCTAAAGGAACACCTCCTTACTCTAATGGCAAGTTGAAAAGAAGCACGTAGCTGCCCAAGTTTTCATACTTGACTATTTGTTGCTTATAAATACACTGAGAGCTTATGCACAGGAGACAAATTAGTTGTGCATCCAACCATACTTGGCCAATAAAGTATTCTGTTCTGTTCTGTTCTGTTCTAATCTAATTCTATTCTATATTATGACATCACAGTGAGTTGCAATCACATGATTACAATTTCTAATGTCCTCCTACCAGCTTTTCACAAGCAAAGTCAAGGGGAAAGTCAGCAATTAAGTCATGTGGTCATGTCAGGTCTTTGCTTAATGACCCATGCATTTTTGTTTAACAATGGCAACCAAGACTACTGGAATTACCATCATTACCATCACTAAGCAATGTGATTGAAAGTATTCCCTTGCTTTTACAGATCTGTGAAAGTCATAAATGCAGGTATTGGTCAGAAAGTTACTTTTCCATCACCATGGTAATGTGGCAAATAGTCCCTGTCCAAGGAGATGCTAGCATTCTTATGTGATTATCCTAACTTCAGCACCACATCAAGAAATTGAGAGAGGACCCACGTTAGTGTCATCATCTCAAAGCTGAATGGAGCATCACCTAATAACCCTCTGCTCTACACCTAGAGAAGAGGCACCGGAATGGCAAGCCTTGTTAGCTGGTGCTAAATCCTCTTACCCTGAACAATTTTCCCAGGAGTCTACACAGAATTTATTTTTTTTAAATCAAGTTTTATTGGTTCCCCCCCCCACACACACACATTCACCCACATCTTTTTTGAACAGAGTATTGGCCATATCTTATTTTATACCATTTATCAAATTCAAATACATTTTACTCAATTACAATTTTTGCCACAATTTTGTTTCCACCTCCCCTTTTTTAATCATATGTCAATATTTCTTTGCTTACTTATATAAACAACATATTCTTTCGCCCTCAAATTCTAATTTTCCTGCTTATTCATATTTATTCTCTTTTATTCTTTAACAATTCATTCTTTATCTTAATATATTTGTGTTTATTTGGGGTTGCCTTTCTTCCATTTCATCTTTTTTATTGTACAACAGTCTACACAGAATTTAGATGGGGCTTTCCTCCTTTTAGAGAAGGCCAATTTTGTGCATGACGACACCTCAAGCCATTGCAACAACCCTACAACTTCCCTTTGTATAAATCAAATTTCCTGATGAGCTGCAAAAGATGATACCCTCTCCATTATAACCTGGAATATAGCGGGTTGGACTGTGCCATCAAAAGACCAACTTTTTTTTACTATATATCACAATTTGACATACTCTTCTTACAGGAAACCTAGGCCTCCACAGAGATACAGTTAGATGGTTATTGGGTTAACTCTATCCCAGCTGTCCCAAGTAAGCTGGGTGGGAGAGCTAAAGGGGACATTGTAACATTAGTGAACACATTCCTGCAATTTAATTGTGTATCTATAAGGATTGCCTCTCCTTTCAATTTAAGAAAGTAAAAACTCTTGAAACGTAATATTTCAAAAGGAACCTTTTATTAAGCAGAAGTGAAAGCAATGGATTCAAAGCAACATCTGAATACCCTTAGGCAAGATAAGTAGGATTAAAGCAATAGAGACCCCTCCCTTAAGCCAGAATACAGATTTTAGCCAATACACATGTGTGAAGATGTTTTCTTTACCAGCTGCCCTGAGAACCGGATAAACATGCATTCACATTGTTATCCTCTGTTATCCTTTAAAGTGAAACAGCCCACATAGCTGTCATAAACATTCCTCTATGTTAAGGAGATCTCAGGGTGCTTTGGCACCAGGATATAGGTTGTAAAATATCTGTTGACACAGGCAATGCTAGTAAATCAAATCCAAGTCTCCCCCTTCTCCCAATTGAATGGCAGTATCACTTTTAGGGATCTGACATGCTACCTTCCTTAGAAAACAAAAGGGTCCATCTGTGAAAAAATATAAACAAAAAATTCATGATAGTATATTAGCAAGGTTTGTTAGGGTATTGGGAGTGAAATTTTCTCAGTAAGGTTGGAGCCCTAACATGGTTTATAATGACCCATTTGTTTTGGGCTGATGATAAATGTTTTCAAGAAACTAAGTATTGGATTTTCCCTCTGTGGATCCTAGAGTCAAAGTTTTCCTTGATTTCAAAGTGTTATACAGCTTCAATCACGATGGAAACAGGTGGTGTAGATACAGGTGGTCTGAGGGATGAGATTACCTCTCGTATGAGTAAACTAATATGGAATACTGGGTGGACTTGCCTGAGTGTCTTTGGAAGGAGTAGTTCAACTGCTACTGGATTGATGACCCTAGTGATAGGATCATCCAATGAAATTTGGCCCTAGTTTCTTTGATGCCTGTAATGATTTCAGGAATTTTGTAGATAAGTATACTCTATCTCCAACATGGAAAGGTTTGGGTTCCATCCTTTTCTTGTCATCTTGAATTTTAAAAGCCTCTCTAGCTTCCTTTAAGGCTAATCAAACTACTGGCCATGTGTTTTGCAAATTATCCATCCACTCCTCAAGTGAGGGGATGGTGGGTTCTTCTGTGGGTAGTTCAGGCATGGGGCTGAAATCCTGGCCTGTCGCTACCCTAAAAGGGGTAAAACCAGTGCCTGAGTGTACAGAATTATTAAATGCAACTTCAGCAAAAGTTAAAAGTTCGGTCCAGTTATCCTGTTGAAAATTAATAAAACATCTTAAATATTGTTCTAGCACCGAGTTCAGTCTCTCAGAATTGCTATTAGTACAGTCATGATCTGAAGAGCTCAACCCCTGGCCAGTACCAAGTAAGTCCGAAAATGCCCTCCAAAATTTGGAGGTGAATTGAATCCCTCGGTTGGAGATGATCCTTTGTGGAGCTCCATGAAGCTGATAAATGTGTATTAGGAATAATTTGTCTAAACCTTTAGCAGTTGGGATCTTTTGGCAAGGTATAAAATGTGTCTGTTTTGAAAACAGGTCTGTCATGACCCAAATAACAGTATTTCCCTCACTGTTTGGCAATTCTACAATAAAATCCATAGCAATCTCTCTCCATGGTGCTGAAGGCTCGGCTACTTTCTGCAAGAGATCTGGGGTTTTCCCCTGATGTCTTTTTGCTGCTGCACAAATGCGGCAGCTCTCTACATAGCTTTCTATGTCCTTTTTTTAGTGATGGCCACCATAATTGTCTTTTAATTAGGTGTAAAGTTTTCACAAAACCAAAATGTCCAGTTAATTTGGAGTTGTGGCACCTTGCCATTAAGCATAGTCTTTGGCTGGCTGGAACATACAACTTCCCTCCCACCCAAGCCAAGTCCTCTTTCATCAGACAGCTGGATTTGTGGTTCAAAAACCATTCATCGGTAGCCAATGCTTGTTTAAAAGTTTGGGTGGTGTCATTGTCAGTCAATGTTTCTTGTTTTGCCTCGGATCTGGTGATTACTTTAGCAGCTAGTTGATCGTTTTGTACTATGGGTTTGATTACGTCTGACTTCACACTATTGTATTGTGGTTTTCTGGATAGTGCATCTGCCAGAAAGTTTTTTCCCCTGGGGAGGTATTTTAGAGTAAAATCAAACTTTTAAAGTACTGAGCCCATCGAACTTGTTTTGGGGAGAGTTTCCTTGGGGTCTTTAGGGCTTCTAAATTTTTATGATCAGTCCAGATTTCAAAAGGGGTCTTACTCCCCTCTAGGAAATACCTCCAGGTTAAAAGTGCCCAACGAACTGCATAAGCCTCTTTCTCCCAAATGGCGCACCTTTGCTCAGTCTCATTCAACTTTTTGGATGTGTAAGCACATGGTTGTAGCTGGTCTTGCTCATTTTTCTGAAGCAGGACCGCTCCTATTACCACATCAATGGCATCTGCTTGTATGACAAATGGTTTCTCTGTCTCTGGGTGTTTTAGAATTGCTTCTGCTGAGAACAGCCATTTAAGTTTTTCAAGTGCCACTTGGCATTCCATAAGCCAGTTCAATGGCTGCTTCGGTTTAGGGTTGCCCTCCCCTTTGTTTCTAAGAGTTTGGTAATGGGGAGGGTGATGTGAGCGAAAGTGGGGATAAACTGGCGGTAAAAGTTGGTGAAACCCAGGAAACTTTGTAACTGTTTACGCCTGCACGGTGGTTCCCAATCAAGTACAGCCTGCACTTTTTGAGGGTCCATTTCTATGCCCTGGTGTGAAATGCGGTACCCCAAATAGTCAATCTTCTCTTGGTGGAATTCACATTTTGAAAGTTTAGCATAGTTTGGCTGTGAGGGATCTCATGAAGATCGATGGTTCATTGAGGGTGCTTCCAAGAAAAGGCAGCACGCAAGGATGTAATCAAGTTAAATCTTTATTTAGAAATAAAGTATTGAGTTCCCTGGCATGGAGGCCCATGGATCATTCCCATAGGCAGGTAGAACAAGAGCCAAAGAGCAGCCCCTGTGCAGGGGTTCTTATATGGGGCCCTGGCCCCTCCCTTACCAAGGTGTGCGAGGGGGCCGGAGGGCCATTAACTCTCCCCAATGGGGCTGCAGGGGCCGGAGCCCCTTGACCCACCAGTGGGATCAAAAGTCCCTCTTTGCTCCCATCTGGTGGCCTTTTAAGAAACTGCCATGGCTGGCACAAAACACCTAACATTGGCAGAATGGAGTTTGCTTAAAACAGCCCTGACTAGTTTTACATGTCCTGCTTTGGTCTCGATATATATTAAAATTTCATCCAAGTAAACCAGGACCCCATTATACAAATGCTGATGTAGCACTTCATTTATTAATTGCATAAACACTGCAGGGGCTCCTTGTAACCCAAAGGGGAGCACCTTGAATTGATAGCACCTGAGGGGGGTGTTAAATGCCATTTTCCACTCATCCCCTTCCTTAATTCTAACACAGTAGTAAGCCTCCCTTAAGTCCAGCTTTGAAAAAAAATTCCCTTTAATGATGTGTGCTAGCATATATTTCATAAGGGGGAGGGGGTACATGTTCTCCACACTGATGGTATTCAGATTTCTAAAATCAACACAAAGGCATTTTGAGCCATCTCTTTTTTTCTCTAAATAACACTGGAGCTGCAATTTTTGGTCGGGCTGGCTCAATGAAACCCCGTGCTAGGTTTTTCTCAATAAAAGCTCTCAGTTTCCTTGGGTTTCAAGTTTCCTTGGGGACATGCTGTACATCTTGGGTTTAGGGAGTTTAGTGCCGGGTAAGATTTCTATCACACAGACAGTGGCATGATGGTGGTGGGGAGCTCGTCCGAGGCTTTTTCGCTAAAAACTTCAGCCAAATCCTTGTATTCTATGGCTATGCTCTCAGTTGGTGTGTTGTGACCAAGCATGGCTGTTTCTCGGGGCTCTGCCCCCTCAGTTCCTTTATGTGGATCCTTGGCAAAAGTCATGTGCATCTGAAATTTTATGATGCCTTGTTTCCAATTAATTTTGGGGTTCCATTTTTCAGCCATGCAAGGTCCAAGACTAACGGCCATTCCATGCCAGGTGCCACTATAAATGTAAGTATTTCCTCGTAGCTTCCAATGTCTATATGTAGAGGCTCGGTGGCAAAAGAAGCTGGCTCCCCCCCCCCCCTGCTATTGACCATCTAGTTGGCAGAAAGCAATGGGGTTTTTCAGCTTTCTTATGTTAATCCCCAATTTCCCTACTAGGGTTGGGCTGATCAAACAGCGGGTGCACCCTGAGTTCACTAGAGCAGAGATATTTATCTCCCTGTCCCAGTTTGGGATAAATAGTCTTAAGGGGAGGGTAAGCAGTTTAATTGGTTTGCTTACCAGTGGTTCATCTTCTGGATCGCTTCCGAATGAGTGTTGATTCCTCCTGCTGAGATGTCAGGGTTTCCTCCCCAAAGAGGGGGTGGGATGGAAATTCTATGATCTCCCTGCTCCTCAGGGCAGTCACCTTCCTATGCTGGCCAGGTTTTGCAAGTTTCCCCCATGGAGGGTGATTCTGGGTGGGTGTTTGCAAACGACACTCTGCAGCTCGGTGCCCCTCTTTTCCACACTTGAAACAGGCTGAGGATTTCAGAGAAAATGTGGCTTGTGGTTTGAGGGGCTCTTGCTTCCATTGGGGTGGGGATTTCTTCCATACTCACCCCACTCGGTACTGGTTTCTGGCCATATCGATCTCAGCTTCTTCTGCGGTGATGTACCATTCATGTAGGTGATTCGGTGCACCTCGGGCCATGCAGGCATTTTATAGATCATCACTCAGCCCATCCTTGAAACAGCTCACCAAAATATCCTCCGACCAAGATATCCTGGATGTCAGGTTTCGAGGTCGTCTCAAATAAATTGCATTTCAAACAAAGTCTTTGATTAAAAACTCCCATTTATTGAGCACGACATTCTAGATCCTGGCTCATCATAGACAACACAGACTTCCAGACCCAAAACCCTCCCTTTCCATTCCCCACTCCCCTGCACTCATTGGCCATCTTCCAAGTCATTCTACCCCTAATCTACCGCTCCAGCTCAAAGGAATTTCCCCCCTCCCATCTCATCTCCTAGGGGATATTATCTCCAGGGAAAATAAGTAGGTGAAAAGTCAAACGTCCCTTTCCTGATGCTTCTGCTTCTCCTTCTTATGTCAGCACTAGAGTAAATGAAGCTTGAAGTGCTGATATCGGAATTCTTCAGTATACTCTGCTATTGGCCATCACCCCTGCTTCACCACCTTAATGTGGTTGCGTGCTTTGCGATCTGCAAGGGGGGTCCTCAAACCATCTTTGCAGGGCCATCATGAAACTGTTGAAATCCTGCAGTTCTGGTGCATTGGTGTTATGCAGGGTCACCATCCATCTGGCAGTGGCACCCTCTAGGGCTAGGGTCACAACTCACACTAGGGATCCTTGGGTTAGGAAATCACGCCTGTACTCTTGCATGTAGGTGAGCATGTGTGAATTCTAAAGAATTCTAATTGTTGTGGATCCCCATCAAACTTCACCCCAAGGGAGGGAGTTTCTCTTATCCTTAAAGTGAAACAGCCCACATGGCTGCCATATATGTTCCTCAATGTTAAGGAGATCTCAGGGTGCTTTGGCGCCAGGATTTAAGTTATAAAATATCTGTTGACACAGGAAATGCTAGTAAATCTAATCCAAGTCTCCTCCTTTTCCCAATTGAAAATGGCAGTATCACTTTTAGGGATCTGACAGTATTACTGCTACCTTTTCAGCCATGGGTTGTGACTACCTTACTCTTATTTAAACAGGTGCAGATTTTGCTTTTTAATATCTACATTCCTCCACTCAATAAGAATAATTTGATCAATAGGATTTGGAACAGTATAGAAGTTTTCATCCTGGGCTGCTTAGACAAATACCTTACAGCAGCAATAATTATTGAGGGGGACTTAAACGCTAGGATGGGCCCAAACTATCAAGCATTATTTAATAAAGTTAAGATCCATTATGATGAGAATGTACCAGGAGAACCCCTGCATTCCAGACAATTTAAAGACACTACGGCAAATGAGGCAGGTCTGTGTGTAAGACAGATGACTGTACTTTTGGACCTTTGTATCCTTAACGGTTCCTGTTGTGACCCACCAGCGGCCTGCACGGATTGTTGCTGATCCAGACGAGGAGGAGGCTGATGTGGTGTCACGCCAGTAGCCTGTGCAGCCAGCGCTTGAGTCAGACAGTAAGGAGGCTGAAGAAGATGTGGTGCCAGAGGCAGAGATTCAGCCAGGCCTCCAGAACCTCCAGAGGCTCCTTCAAGTGAAGAGGATGAAGTGGAGGAGCCTCTTTTCAATGCACGAGCATGCAGAGCTGCCAAAAGGTAGGAGTGGTTACTCAGGAGGAGGTCTCCTCAAGAGTAAGGCTTGGGGCTAATTGGCCACTCCCTTAGCCTATTTAAGTTTGCACACAGCTTGTAAACATTGCAGGAAACAATGCATGTTCGCTCGCTGGTCATTGAATGTGGATTGTCTTTGCAAACCTTGTTTCTGGGCTTTCTGCCAACTCTCGTAAGACTTTATCTTATCTATGGACTTTCTGGCAGGTTGTTAAGGATGTTTTAATTAACAGCCTGCATTTGTAGAAAACTATGTTTGGAAGTAAATTGAGCTTTGTTCATAGTTTGTCTGTGCTACATTCCTTGGGATCCGTAGCTGGGGCAGAACAGGTTCCGCATGGGACGGAAAATCCACAGTTGATTACTGGATAATATCACACGACCTCCTGAAGTTCTTGCAGAAGATGGAGGTAGACTCGCGACTGGAAAGCAATCATGATCCACTAATCCTTACTCTTACATTACACCAGAAATTGCTAACCTACCTACCCAGGTTAGAGAACCAAAATACCCAGGTAAAAATTAAATGGACCAAGAAAAATGCAAAGGAAGTTACTAAATGGATGTTAGTTCCAGAAACCATAGAACTACGCACATCTCTACTAAGAAATAAGTTTGAAGGACCATATTTAGAGGAATTTGAAACTTTAATTTCAAATTTGAAATTGGTTCTCACTAACAGAATACTAGCTCACTCCAAAAAGCTAGTTTTAAAGAACAAAAAATGGTTTGCTAGAGATTGCAACTAAAAAGGATACGTATATAATAAGGAGTACAGAAAAAGTAAAAATGACCCATTGGAGGATCACTTAAAGCAGTTGAAGGCAAAATATAAGACCCTCCTAAAAGAAAAGAAAAGTGCGGTCTTGGTAGAGATTAATAGCATCAGTCAGGACAAAAAATACATCCCTTTTTTAGAACATCACCAGAGGATTGGGGAAATCCCCCCTACCCCCAACTAATCAGGTACCGATTCAGGTCTGGGAAGAATATTTTAGAAAGCTATATACAGACCAAATTAGTTTGGTCCAAACTGCTTACTGGCCCCCTGTTATGCCAGAAGAGATATCCCAGTTGATCGGAGCCCTCAAGGTTAATAAGGCACCTAGTCCTGATAATGTCCTCCCAGAAATAATCAAAAAGAACATCAGTTGGTGGGCTCCACTTTTAGCATCTTTGTTTACATTTATAAATAAAACAGGCCTTATGCCAAGAGATTGGGGATTAGCAATTATTATACCAATCTATAAAAGGGTAATAGAAATGACCCAAGCAATTATAGACCCATTAGTCTTCTGAGTGTTATTAGTAAATTGTATGCCAAACACCTAAACTATAAACTCCAGGATTGGATAATTTCAGGTGGGATAATCAAAGCCGGTTTTAGAGAAGGAAGATCTATGGTGGATCATATCCTGATACTTCACCATCTGGTTCAAAAATATACGTACAAAAAAAATCCTCTCTTTTTGTGGCCTTCCTTGATTTTAAGCAGGCTTTCGATTCAATATCCAGGAACACCCTATGGAAGAAATTAAAATACACTATAATTGATAACACCTCCTTTTCCTCATACAAAAATTGTATGTTAATTCCACCTTGAAAGTGAGGTGGAATATTATAACTTCTTTACCTGATCGATCTCTTACAGAACCCTGATCTACATCTTCCTAACCTAGCACAACACAAAATTCCGATTCTCCTATATGCCGATGCTGCTGCTATTATTTCACAAACTCCCATAAGACTGAACAGAGCAATTAGGGCAACACTCCCACTCGCAAGGGACATGGAAGGCACACTTGGAGCATACACTGCAAGCAGCCAACAGGTCCTCAAATGCAATTAAACATTTCTTTTACACAGGCAGAGGTCAATTAGTACCTGCTGCTTTAAAACTTTTTGAGGCCAAAACATTGGCGCAAATTCTTTATGGGGCAGGAATCCTTGCAAAGAAAGGCTTGCTAGAAACCATACAAACCAAATTCCTGCGAGCCATCTTAGCTGCACCCAAAGGAACTTCAAATGCCCAGTTAAGAATTGAGACAGGTATGCCTCAAATTCAGGTAAGAGCCTGGAAGATGATGATCATTTATTAGCTAAAATGCATTTCTTTCCAGAGGGACTGTCCCCGCTAGTGTTGACTGACAACTTCCCCTCCCCCTGGAAACAGGCGAGAGACCACAAGCTGGGCTTTTATGGGTTCTCACCGGTATTCTTAATGTCCCTAGGCTTTGACAAAGCAAAGCAAGTAGTAATTGATAGAATGAAGGACATGGAGTTCCAAGAAGAACTAAATAGGTTGTCCCTCCACAGTAGGGACAGAATCAAACAGGGTGTGTGGGAATCAACAAGGTATATAAATGATCTGATCTTCCCAAAACAAAGAATAGCTTTCTTCAGAGCCAGTTTTAATATTCTCCCCTCAGCACTTCTCCAGGGTAGGTTTAAGAGAACACCAATAGCAGAACGGGTATGAATATGTGGTAAAAGAGAAGCCGAAGATATCTCACATGTTTTATTGTACTGTGAGTTATATAGAGTTTATAGGTCAGTATATATTCCCCTTATTAGAGAGATTGCCAGGGAGGGCAGACAACTTTTATGTAGGCTTTCTCTTCTAGGACTCAAACCCAGCTACCATGCACACAGTGGCAAAATTCTGTGTTGCTGCAATGTCCACAAGAAAAAAATTGGTTACAGAATTATAGCTGTCAACTTGTGCCAATTTTTTGGTGATATCTATAACAATTTCTGGAAATGTATATATTTACTCACAAATTTATCGGCTCTCCACCAGGGGTGAAATGCTCCCGGTTCGGATCGGCTTGGGCAAGTAGGTAGTGATGGCGGCGGGCAGTTCAGAAAACTGGTAGCAAAAATCCCTGCCCCCGCCCCCCCATGCCCAGCTGAGCCGCGTGATCATCAGAGACTTTTTTTTCTTTTAAATGGCTTTGACAATCCAAGCTCTGACGATCCCAGCTGAGTTGCCTGATTGGCAGAGGATTTTTTAAAAACCCTCTGACGATCAGACAACTCAGCTGGGATCATCAGAGCCTTTTGAAAGCATTTTTTTACATGGTTTTACATGTAAAAAATGGTTTTAAAAGTAAAAAAACCTCATACGTAAAAAACTCATTCCAGTTCATAGACATCATAAAGCAACAAAACTTACAGCCCAGTGACCTACTCGTGAGCTTCGATGTCATATCCCTCTTCACCCAAGTACCAATCAAAGAAGCCTTGACAGTTATCCAAAACAAATATAACCCCCCCAAGCACATCTTAGATCTGACCAACCACTGCTATCCAACACATACTTCATCTATAATGGACAGAAATACAAACAAACAGAAGGAGCACCCATGGGATCACCCCTCTCACCTGTCATTGCCAACCTCTATATGGAATACTTTGAAACCCAAGCTCTAGAAAAATCTGATCACAAACTAAAACTCTGGCTCAGATATGTGGATGACACCTTCATAATCTGGCCACATGGGAAAGAAAAACTGGACAACTTCCTCACACACCTCAACAGCCTACACCCCAAAATTCAGTTCACCATGGAAACAGAAGCGAACAACCAACTTCCCTTCCTGGATGTCTTAGTCTACAGAAATTCCAATGGCTCCCTAGGACACACTATCTACCAGAAGAAAACACACACAAACCTCTATCTGCACGCACTCTCACACCACCACCCTGCCCAGATCAACTCTGTAGCCAAGACACTCATTTCCAGAACAAAACGCTTAGCTGACGAACAACACCTAAAAACCGAACTACACACTCTCACTAACGTACTAACATCCAATGGATTCCAAAGAAATAAGATCACCAACCTAATCCAAAAAGAAACTCCCACTAAAATCCAAGACAGAGAACAAGAAAACGGCAAAGCCCTCCTCCCATACATAAAAGGCACCACAGACAGAATCAGCAAAATCCTCCACAAACACAACATCAAGACAGCATTCTGCACAAACCGAAAAATATCCACCATCCTAAGGAACCCCAAAGACAAAATTGAGTTAGAAAATCAAGGAGTATATGAAATCCCATGCACCGCCTGCCCCACCACATACATCGGACAAACCAACAGACGAATAAGCGCATGCATAGAAGAACACAAGAACTCAGTCAGAAAAGAGGAACCAACTTCTTCCCTGGTCCAACACCTTAAAGCCACAGGACATGATATTGACTTTAAAAAGACCAGAACTATCGCCAAAACTGAACACTTTAACAACAGAATAATCAGAGAAGCCATCGAGATAGAAAAACGCCCACACAGCATGAATAAATGAGATAATACTTCCCGCCTACCAGCCATTTGGAAACCCGCCCTTATTGACAAACGAGTCCCTAACACAAAGAATGACACCAGACCCACACTCACGAAAACCACATAGG
The DNA here is from genome assembly GCA_022577455.1 of Arizona elegans. NCBI lineage: Eukaryota > Metazoa > Chordata > Lepidosauria > Squamata > Colubridae > Arizona > Arizona elegans. The sequence goes on from JAKOOJ010000006.1 coordinate 42,117,705, forward strand.
ATGTCACTACCACGCATCCACGCAAAAAGCAAACTCAAACCCACACTGATGATGAGGCACGACCACGAACCAGAAGCCAGACCGCAGCTGCATCATTAGCCACTTTAAACCCCTCCAATCCATACATGAAGCAAACTGACACCCACCATGAAGATGTGGCACAACCATGAACGCGCAGCCAAACAACAGCAACACAGCTCACCAGCTCAAATTCCCCTCCAACTCAGACTAACCTGAGCACAACCAAGCCCCCACGCAAACAGAACACACCCCCATCCAATCAGAGCACAGCCAAGCCCCCAACCAATCAGAACACACCTCTACCCAATCAGAACACAGCCAAGCTCCCACCCAATCAGTTCACACCCCCACTGGCAGTTAAAAGGAAGAAACAGCTGCGATCACATATTGCTCCTAGAAGCACGAAGCCGAAAACACCAGTCTGAAGATGACAAATGAGACTTCATCAAAATGTCGCCAAGACACTTCCAATTTTACGCAGGAGAAAACCCGAATAATCAAATATATATATATATATATATATATATATATATATATATATATATATATATATATATATATATATATATATATTTGTTTATGTAAGTTTTTTTTTATATTGCAAAAGTTTTACAATTACATTTTCACCCCTTTCCCCCCGCCCCTCAACCCACCCCAAACTTCCCAACCTCCCTAACTCACCCTAACCCTCCCCTCCCCCCGGACTTCCGCACAGTATACTCATATCAGGTAAAAAAAACCCTCCTTTGTATAAAACTTATATAAAACTTGAACCCCTCCCTCCCCCTTATAAATTTTCATCTTCATTACATTAAAATATTTCTATCTTAATATAACATTTTCAAATAAAAGCTATTTGATACTTCCTAGTATGATATTTGTTCTGAACATAATCTATCCACTTTTTCCATTCCCAGAACATTTTTGTTACTATAAAGATACGTGTCTTAAAGAAGGTCTTTTGTTCAGAATATAAATAGAATGCATGTCTGAACCTTTTGGCCAAAATAAAAAAGCTTTTCTCGATCTCGAAACTTAGCTTCTTATTTTTCTGCAGCAGTTACGGGAACATTGGCTATTGGCTAATAAAGTAGAAATAGCACAGACACCAGCAGTAGCTAACATATTTGATACATTCAATTTACTGAAATTGCTTCCTACAAAAGTCATCTGTCAGCAAATATGTCTGCAGTGACAGACTATATATCTGAAATATATTTTTAGAAAATGGCCCAGATGTATATAAAAGTACTAAAAAATAGAATTATTTGTGCAAAAACATGAAAGGACATGAAAGTGTGTCCTGTTCCTGAACACAAAGAAAATAATCCATTATCATTCTGCATCCCAGCTGATAAAAGTTTTCCAGCATGGCTAAACTGCCCACTATAGTAACTTACCTATTGCATATCCATGTCTCTAGATGTATTAGTCTTTGCACCTTACAAAAGTTTTATCAGTTAAGTATGTGTTGTCAGATAGTATAAACCTTGTGAGATAGATTTTAGATTATTGCTGGAGGATTATGGAAATGAGTAGGAAGGATAGTGAAAGCATGTTTGGTCATTTTGTTGGGGGAGAAAAAACAACTCTTACAGGAGATCCATAGGTGTGTTCCTATAGGCCTGGCTTACTATTTTCTCTCTCGATTGTACTCATTTGCATTATAGGTTTCAAATTGATTATGCTATTGTAAATAAAATTACTAGAAAATTTGCTTGATTCTGTAGCAAAGATGTAGCAAAAATTAAGATGTCTCAAATTGAAGGCCCACTCATAATAAGGCTTAAATAAAGAAGCATGAATAGAGAAACTTTGCACAATCAAACCAAAGGTCAAGCCAGTCCAACATTCTGGGTAATTCAATGAAAAACAGATGAATCTATGCCCCAACTCTCCTGGTCTTTTGTAAGACTTTAAAGACCTGGATTGGGCCAGGGCCTGGGCCTGGCTATGTGCAGGGACCCACTTTCATTGTTTTTATTTTATTTTAATTCTGTTTGCCATGCAGCATAATGTGTTGCCATGTTCAACATTTATGTGAAGCCGCTGGGCGAGATCATCCGTGGTTTCGGGGTGAGGTTTCATAAGTATGCTGACGATACTCAGCTGTACATCTCCACTTCGGACCACCCCAATGATGCCCTTAACGTGATGTCCCAATGTCTGGAGGCTGTGTGGATCTGGATGGGGAGGAACAAGCTCAGACTCAACCCTTCCAAGACCAAGACCGAGTGGCTGTGGTTCCCAGTATCCCGGTATAGTCAGCTGGTTCCATTGCTGACTATTGGGGGCGAGATTTTGGCCCCCTCAGAGAGGGCGCGCAACTTGGGTGTTCTCCTAGATGCACGGCTGTCTTTGGAAGATCATATGAGGGCCGTGGCCAGGGGAGCTTTTTATCAGGTTCGCCTGATGCACCAGTTGCATCCCTTTTTGGACCGGGATGCCCTGTGCACGGTCACTCAGGCCCTCGTCATGTCCCGTCTAGACTACTGTAACGCTCTCTACATGGGGCTCCCCTTGAAGAGCACTCGGAGACTCCAACTGGTCCAGAATGTGGCTGCGCGGGTGGTTACGGGGGCGACTCAGCACTCCCACATAACACCCCTCCTGTGCGAGCTGCACTGGCTCCCGGTGGTCTTCTGGGTGCTATTCAAGGTGTTGGTCACCACCTTTAAAGCACTCCATGGCTTAGGACTGGGGTATTTACGAGACCGCCTTCTGCCACCAATAGCCTCCCACCAGCCAATACGCTCCCACAGAGAGGGGCTCCTCAGGGTACCGTCGGCCAAACAGTGCCGACTGGTGACACCCAGGGAGAGATCCTTCTCTGTGGGGGCACCAACCCTCTGGAATGAGCTGCCCCTAGAAGTCCATTTTAGCCCCGACCTGTGTATCTTTTGCTGCGCCTTGAAGATCCTTCTATTCAAGCAAGCCGGGCTGGCCTAATTCAAATTTTATAATGGGTGTATGTGTGTTTTAATTTGTGGGCCAAATTATTTATATATTTGATTTTAATTGGTTTTAAATTTTGTAAATCTATGTGTTTTAATATGGCTGTACACTGCCCTGAGTCCTCCGGGAGAAGGCCAGTATAGAAATCTAATAAACTCTAAACTCTAATAAAAAAATAAAGATATTCCTTTTGCTGAACACAAAGACTTATTTAACTAACAATATGCCGAAAGAGAAACAGGTACCAGGATACCAAGACAGACCAAGCCTTTGCCTCCTTTATCTTGTCCTTTTCCTAGTAGTCAAAATAGGCAAATAAGAACAAATACAATTTTAGTTTATCTGTAGATTATGTAAAGTGCTCTTATTGTATTGCTTTTCTGCATTTAATTCCAATGGATGGCTTTAAATTCTAAATATTATGTCAATAATTTTCATTTGCATCTAATGTAATTCTTCTACATGCCACTGGTTAAAAATCACAATAATTGGTGTCACAACAATCACAATAATTGTTCATTGTACAAGAACAAACAGCAAACAAATGATATTAGGATTTGTTACTTACGTATTTGTTCTTAAAAACTGGCTCTATTTCTTTTGAATGGACCAATCATGTTTTATTACAAATTAAAGTGGGGGAAGATGGAAAAGGGAGTGCCATGTAGGCCACCATGTGCTTCAAATACATATTTAAATAAATGTTATACAGAAATCTGTCAATATTTAATATGGCTATAAAACCTGCTTGCGTAAAATGCCACTATAATATTATTTAATGAGTATCTCTACTTTTATCATTAGTTACACAGACAGCCATATTTTTAGACTGGATTTGACATCTTTATCCACCAATCAAGTCTCTCTCAAGGACCCGGGACAGGCATATGTTATGGTTTGATGGTGTTAAATATTGCCACACACTCAGTTATTCTTTATTTTAATTCTTTTTGAATGAGAGGGCTTTATTCTTTCTGAGGAAAATGCAGAGGAGAGGGCATCTCTTTTGGGAATGAAAAAAATTCAATATCTATGCTGGCTTCCACTATTGCTGACTCCCCTGATTTGCCTCTACAGTCTGAATTATTTCTGGCAAGGCTTTGATTTCTTTGCCTTGAGTGGATCTTCGCAATTCTTCTAATTTTTCTTCTTGAATATTGCATATTATAAACAAGTGTTGATCTGCTAGCCTCTATTCTTATATTTCTAATTCTGAATGTTGTTTTTTCCAAACCTGGTATATTATTTTCATTGTAACATCTTTTTTGGGGGACTTCATTTGTAATAAATAATCATTATTTTTTATTTTCAATCTATAATTGCAATGGGTAAACAACTTTTCTTCCAGTAGTTCTGCAGCTGCTGGTTGCTCAGCTAAGAGTCCTATATAGCCCATTTATCACCAAATGTCCAGGAACTCCTACTCTTGGCATTATCATTGTTGAATCGAACAATGACTGATCCAGTATTGGTTGTGGTAAATTATATCTGATTACATTATTTATGTAAGAGAAATTCTTCATCTGTTTCCTCTAATGTGGCATTAGTAGAATCTGCATGGTAGATTCTCTGCACAGTCTCTTCTTTTTTTAAAAAAAAACAGTTTTTTTATTAAATAAACATTAAAAACATTGGACACAGTGTGACCATCCTGGTCTTGTCATATCCATACATATTTTTAACATAACAACAAATATAATTACTCTTTAACATACATTGTTACTTTGTTTTTATATACATATCCCTTATCCTCATTTACATATTTGTCTAAATATTATCCAATATCGATTCTACAAACCCTAAATCTTTTTTGTTCCAACTCCTTTTCTCCTTTCCAACCATTAGTACTGTAAGGACTGCCTCTCCTTCCAACTTAAGAAAGTAAAAACTCTTGACTTCCGGCAGCGACATCACTGTGCCAGGAACAAAGGGGACTGAGCTCCGTTCCCTAAGTTCCAAAATTTTCGATCTGGAAGTCAATTTCTGGCACTATTTTTTTTTATTATTGAAAAGTTTTACAGAAGAAAAAGATTCCCCCCCACCCTTTCCCTCCCCTCATCCCACCCTCCCCCCCCCCAACTTCCCAGAGCAAAATACAAGGTATTTCAATTAACAATCACAAGCTAAATTAACCTATCTATCCCTAGACTACTAAATTCCCCCCTGAAACCTTAACTCCACTATAGATAACATAATACTTCTAATACTTAACATTCATTCATAAGCTATTTGATATTTTCTTGTCTGATACTTATTTTGAATGTAATCAATCCATCTTCTCCATTCTGATACATATCTTTCTTGTGTATAGTCCTTCAAATACGCTGAGATTTTTGCCATTTCTGCTAAGTTCATTACTTTCAATATCCACTCTTCGATAGTAGGCAAAGAGTCCTTCTTCCAATATTGCGCTACCAACAGCCTAGCTGCTGATATTAAGTTCAAGATCAATTTAGTCTCTAATACTGTACAATCCGTCATACCCAGTAGAAACAATTGAGGAGTAAATTTTCACATTTTCTTCCTATCTAAATAAATTTTCATTTAGCCTCCAAGACCTCCTTTCTCCCCTCTCCTGTTCCATTTCCACCCAAACCAGACTATGATCAGTTAGAGTTCTTGGACATATCTTCGTCTTCTTCACCCTAGAAATAAAATAATTTGTGGTTAGTATAAAATCAATCCTGGAGAAGGATTGATGTCTATCAGAAAAAAATGTAAAGTCTCTCTCCTCCACATTGCGTTCTCTCCAAATACCTCTCAGTTCTATGTCTTCCATCATATCAAAAAAGGATTTAGGTAATTTCGCACGGGTTGAGATCTTTGATAAACTTTTTTTATCTTTCTGTGTATCTATTACTCCATTCCAATCATCCATTAATATAAAAGATTTATAGTCCCACTGTATTATTTTAGTGTGTAAAAATTTATAGAACTTGTCTTGTTGCTGATTAGGGGCATATATTCCAATTAAAAGCATTTTTCCAGTCTGTGTTAATAATTCAATTGCAATATATCTTATGACTAACCCATTTTTCTTCTCTGGCACTGATGCCACTAAGTGTGTACCTAATCTTGAGTTTATCGAATATTTTTGATCTAATAGTCTAATATGTGTTTCTTGCAGACAAATAACATCATTGTTAAATTGTTTCAAATAATGAAATACTTTCTTTCTTTTTTGTGGTGAATTTAAACCATTGACATTCCAAGATAGGAATTTAGTTGCCATCTTTAGCCTTTCGAAGCTGCATGAGCATCAGCTGAACATCCTCCTCCACCTTACTCTTCGGCCTAGCCCCCCCCACTTCTATTTTTTGAACTTCTTGAGATAAATCTTGAGGTTGTTGGACTTTTAATTGTTGTTCACGTTTATAAGTTGCTCGGGTCAGTCGTTGTTCTCTTGGCTCTCCCTTCTGAGATGGTTCCAGAGTTGGGGGTAAGCCCCCAAGATCCAAATCTTCTTCCATAGTGATTCTCCAGCTGCAACTTCAGCATAAGTTTGTGCCTGCTTTCCATAACAAGTGTTGACAGTCCTGATACTGCAAAACCAATATCATCTCTTATTTCATCATGCTTTATTGCAACAACTTCTTTAATTGACTTTATATCCTCCTCAACTTTCTTTAATTTCCCTTCCAAGATTATTGTTAAGTTATTCATTGCTGCAGCTTGATTATTCATGGCTTCTTTCATAAATTCTTTGAGATCATTAAGAGCAGCCTCCTGACTCTGTGAATCAACCAGAAGTTGTGCTTTCTGTGTCACCACTGACACAATTGGAGAACCTCCTCCTCCTTTAGCAACTCCAGACTTAACTTGTTTAGAAGCCATCTTTTTTTCTTTCTTTTTTTAAAAGGATCTTTTCCCCCTTCAAAGCCACAGAGTCCCTTAAACAATTTTCAAGAGCTTGTAAATTATAGTCTCTAATTTATCAAGCAAAATAGTCTTTTCTCCACAAGCTCTCTATTCCCAGCAGCTTAATCCACTCTCACAGAAAGTTCTCAATAAGCACTTTTGTTTCTGACTTTCACTTTCACACTAGCAAAGGTGCCATCTTCAGCCTCCAGCTCAAAGAAATTCAATTTGAAACATTGTAAGTCCGGAGTTAAGCACTGTTAATTTAAAGCTTGTTCTCCTGTTTCCACTCTGCCTGCACTTGTAATCAATCAAACTCATTTTTGACAGCAGGATTGGTCGCGGCTTCTAGCTCTGTTTGAACAGAGTTGTCCCAGATTCAGAGCTTCTTGGTGGGCTGACTGGGGAGCTCTCACCCTCCAAGCCTCTGGAATTATTCCAGAGGACTTTCGGGGAGCTCTACTCACCCCCACCGGCTCTCCTCCTCTTCTTTTCCCAAAGGGGAGGTTTTTCAGCTGCCAGACAGCCGATTAGTGCTGTCAAAGCGGCTTTTACAAAGTCACGGGGCTGGCGGTCTAAGGAGACCGTCCACGAAGCCTGCGGTGCCAACCGGAAGTCAATTTCTGGCACTATTGACCACGAAGAGGTCAATAGATTAAAGGGGAAGTCCTGAGGACCTCAGAGGTGACAGCAATCGCCCCAAAGGTTCAGGGAAAACCCCTTAATTCTGATCAGAAAAAACCCAGCCATCTGTGGCCTGAGCGTTGACACCTGTGTAAGAAGGAAGCAAAGATTGAACAAAGAAGACATCGGCAAAAAACAAGAAGAAAGCAAAACTTTCAGAAAGAAAGTCAGAAAGAAAGCTGCAAAGTGAAAGTAAATGGAGTGGAGCGGAGAAACCAACCAGAGGGTGACTAAGCGGAACTGACAGGCGACAGATCCAACGTGGATTGAAAGAATATACACTGGACAGTCATGGATTATAAAATATATTGAATTTGGCTTGATTGGGACTGTTTGATTGGCTTGATTTTTTTTGGACTGCGAAAAGAAAAACAGGAATACTAAGACTAGAAAAGGGAAACGTTGAACTCATTACGAACGGAAATGGAGCGGAGGCAACGGAGGAGAGGTAATTACCGAAAGTGAGAGTGGATTTATTTAATTTTTGCACTTAGAATTAATGAATGAACTGTGGACTTAAATAATTACACTAGGGTATTTACCCTGAAACAAATAAATGACACTAGGGTTTTGATATTGTGATATTGCGATATTAAGACCACTCAGAAGTAAATCAAAGGACACTTGTAACAATTCTTATGGGAGACAAGTTTGAATGATGCAAGTCTAGCTGAGATTACAATGACCACGATTTTAGAAGCTGAATTAAACCACTAAGATCTGAATATGAAATATAACTAAAGTTGATTTAGTGATATAATTTAACTAACCAATTTAATTAGTCAAACCTTTTCTAACTTCTTCTAATTTTCTATACTTATATTACATTGTATTACAATTTACAAGTCTAAATCTGTAGTATAAGCAAATTGAATTGAATAATAAAATAAGTACATATTTATTTATAGATATACAAGGAAGAAAGATAGAATAGTATTTGAACGTAGTAATAGATTGATAATATTTTAGGAATTGAATAGATAATAGGATTATAACAAATATCTTATTTTCTTATTTTCTCTTTCCTTCTGATATAAATTATTATAAACTTGAGTAATTGATATTCTATTATATTGATAAATTGAAATAGAGTAAATAGAGTAAATTACCAAAATACATAAACTGTGTTTATCATATATATAATTTGTAATAATCATATATATACTATTGGTTAAGATAAGAATTGATATTTAATGTTCATGGGTGTAAATAAATAAGCTAAAATTTGATAAAGCACTTAGGATAGAATAGATACATGATTTGCTGAAATATTTGATTTTTCCCTTGCCCCTCATTAAAGATTCTCAGATCCTTATATAACGATATTGAAAGTGAACTCTGGGATAATTGATTTCAATTTCAATTGATTTTAATTGATAACAGAATAACTACATTCTGTTCCCACAATCAACATAAACCTTACAAATAATTTATCAATAAGAAACCCCCACAAATTGATTCCTTAACGTGGACTGTGTATGAAAATTTGGGAAGCGCTAAAACAGAAAATCAAGATGACATCCACAGGCCCATCTGTGATAACCAAAACAACTAAAAGGACAATCCCCAATCAGACATCGTCCACTGCATCACCAATACAACAGAAAATTATAGATACAATGTTAACTATAGAAAAAGAGAAAACTCCACCAACATTTAACATTCAAAATATACATTCGGTCTTGGCAATGATACAAGAGGGGATGAACAAAACACAAGAATCAATAGCCAATAATCATGAGGAAAACAGGAAGAACCACAAGGAACTGAAGTTGGATGTAGGAGAGATAAAAGACAATTTTTAAAAAAATGGACGATAAAATGGAAAAAATCCAACAAAACATTGCAAAAAACGAACAACAGATCCAAAATATTGAAACAAAAATGGATCAAGCAGAAAAAAAATTGGATAATATGGAAAGTGATCAAAATGCATTGAACAAAGAATTGGAAGACTCAATTTCATATTTAGAATTGGAAAAGGCATCCTTCTATCTAAGATTTCAGAATATTGCTGAGAATAGAGAAGAGAATCTGAGAGACTTGATGGTGGGGATTCTAGCAGAGGCAACCCAAAAAGATAAAGAGGAAATTAACAAAGAAATAGACGAAGTCTATAGAGTATATACAAATTATGCCCAGAGAAATAAACTACCTAAAGAGATTCATATTAGATTTGCAAGGAAATCGGTGAAAGAAGAAATATATAAAATAATGAGAGAGGAAGTAATTACTTACAAAGATAAGAAATAATAACATTAAAACAAATACCGAGAAGAATAAGAGAAACAAGGAGAAATTATAAATTTCTAACATCAGAATTGAATAAACATAGGATAATGTTCCAGTGGTTGACACCCGAGGGAATCCTTGTTTCATGGCAAGATAAAAAACACAGAATCGACACCTTAGAAAAGGCACAACAATTTTTCGACAGGCATTTTGTATCAGAAGAGGAATAAGAAACCGAAGTTCAACAGGACTTTACCAACAAGGAGGGCCCAGCAGATGAAGGACAGAGTGAATGGGAAGGAAGAACAAGAATGGAGAAAGAGAGGATGGAAAGAGAGGGAGCAAGGGAAAAAACACAAATCGCAAAAAACACAAGAAAACTCAGGACAGCAAAGAAATAGAAAATTGGAATGGGAAAGGAACTAAAATTAATATCAATTAATATAAATGGCTTAAACATCCCATCTAAAAGAACTCGGATATTTAAAAACTTACAGAAATTGAAGACAGATATTATAACATTACAAGAAGTCCACATCAAAAAACAACACCAAAAACTACTAGAAAATAAACGACTGGGAACACTTTACACTGCACCGAGCTCAGGATAGCCCTGGACCTCCTCTCCTTTCACTGCGAACTGAAGACGTGGCTCTTCCATCAAATAACTTGATCTGCTAGGGGTTGCACAAACTGTAATAATTTTAAATATGGTTTTAAGGGGTTTTTAACTTGTTTTACTATTTTGTGATTTGTATTATTGATTGTTGTTGTAAGCCACCCTGAGTCCTTCGGGAGAATGGCGGCATATAAATCACAAAAATTTAATTAATTAATTAATTAATTAATTAATTGCTTAATTAATTAATTAACAGAACAAAAAAAAGAAAGGCATTGAAATATATATTAAAAATCACATACAAACAAAACAAATATTTGCAGACGAGGAGGGCAGGACCCTGATGATTGAGATCAAAACAGAAACGAAAACCATACTATTAGTGTCACTCTATGCGCCGAATGGAAGCCAAACTGATTATTTCAAAAAAAAAAAAAACATAATAAAATCAAAGAATTGGAGTATGAAAATATATGTCTCATTGGAGATTACAATGCAATCGCAGATATAGACAGAGACTATCAAAGTAGTAAAAAAAATAAATCCAGGAAAAAAACACTACCGGATACATTTCACAATATGGTACAAGAATTCCAACTACAAGACACTTGGAGGGAAATTAATCAAAATAAGAAACAATTTACATTTTATTCAAATCCGCATCAATCATGGTCTAGAATCGACATGGCCTGGATGACACCAGAGCTCAAATTAGATATCAAACAAATAGAAATTGCAACAAATACATGGGCAGATCATAGTCTGATTATACGTGGATAAGATAGATGATGGATAAAGATATCATAAAAGACAAACAATACGTGGAAATGATCCAAAGAGAATTGAAAATATTTTTCCAAATTAATGTAAAAGAACATACCAGTCTGCAAAATTTATGGGACACAACCAAAGCTTATATAAGAGGCTTAACAATCGCTTACATAGCCAAAAGAAATAAAGACAAACAACAAACAAAAGACAACCTATTGACCCAACTCCAACAGTACGAATCAGAATTACAGGAAGAGCCACACAATAAAGGAATTAAAGAAAAAATTAATCTTACAAGACACAAAATAAACTTAATGACAACAACGGGGATAGCAAGGAAAATTAAAATGGCCAAACAAAACCATTTCGAGCACGCAAATACAACCGGCCAGTGGCTGGCTTACAAACTGAGAAAAGAAATTGAGAAGAAAATGATACAGCAATTAAAGGACGAAGACGGACAAATATACCATAATAATCAAGACAAAAAACGAATTGTAAAGGATTTCTTCCAAAACCTATATACAGAAGAAGAAATTTGAGAGGAAGACATCAGGCAATATTTAAGTAAAATAAATATTCAGGAATTAAAAGAAAACCATACCGAATCATTGAACAGACCGATTTCCATGTCAGAATTAATAGAAGCAAGGAAGAAACAAAACAACAACAAAACACCTGGACCATATGGCATACCATCTGAATTTTATAAAACATTCCAGCAATCACTAGATGATATTCTAATACAGGTATTTAATGATGCATTACTGGAAGCTCAAACCCCACAATCTTGGAATGAAACAATAATTACATTAATACCAAAACAGGATTCAGACCCGGTTGAAATTAAGAATTATAGATCAATATCTCTTCTTAATGTGGAATACCCTTAGACAAGACAAGTAGGATTACAGCAGAAGAGACCCCCCCCCCTTAAGCCAGAATGCAGATTTTAGGCAATACGCAAGTGTGAAGATGTTTTCTTTACCAGCTGCCCTGAGAACCTGGATAAACATGTATTCACATAGTTATCCTTTAAAGTGAAACAGCCCACATGGCTGTCATAAACATTCCTAAATGTTAAGGAGATTTCAGGGCTCTTTGGCGCCAGGATATAGGTTGTAAAATATCTATTGACACAGGCAATGCTAGTAAATCGAATCCAAGTCTCCCTCTTCTCCCAATTGAATGGCAGTATCACTTTTAGGGATCTGACAGGTACACTTTGTTCCAGATTTTATAGTATAAGGTCTCATCCTTGTTTTTGAGTTCTAATGTCAGCCTGTCCATTTCTGCACATGTCAAGATTTTTTTTATTATTTTTTCTTCCAGGGGGGTGGGGTCTTCCTTTTTCCAGTACTGGAAAAACAACAACAACCTTGCTGGTGTTATAACATGCACCATTAAGTATATCAGTTCTTTGCTATATTTCTCTTTTTTGATTCCTAATAGGAATAATTCTGGTTTCAGATCTATGTTTTGGTCTACTACAGTGATGGTGAACCTTTTGGGCACCGAGTGCTCAAACTGGAATGTGAATGCATGTGCATACATGTGCATGCGCCGGAGCACTGGAAACCCGAAGACCAGCTGGCTGGTGTGTACATACCTATTTTTTGGGCATTTTTAGCCATTTTCCAGGCCATTTCTAGGCCATTTTTTGGACTGCTTTCAGGCTGTTTTTCAGGCCATTTTTGGTCCGGAAAACTGTCCTAAAAACAGCCTGAAAATGGCCCAGAAAACAGCCCGATAAAGGCCTGAAAATGGCCTGAAAAAATGGCCTGGTTTTGGGGCGTTTTTCTGGCTGTTTTCCGAAGCTCCGGTGCCCACACCGGCCGGCGTGTATGTGTGAGCTGGAAAGCCACAAGAGCAGCTGGCGGGAGTGGGTGTGGCCAGTGCCAGCTGCAGTATAGCAAATTCCGGGGCTCCTGGAAAATGCTGATATCTCAGCTGGTTTAGGGGATCCCCAGAGATCATAGCTGTCCTGTAGGGACAGTGAAGAACAGAGCACAGGCAGGCATGAACAGGGAAGTCGCAAGTTCCCTGAAGTATCTGCATCAGCCTCTGACCCAGCAGCAAGGGAAGTCAGTCATTAGGAGCTGTCAGAAGCTGGGCAGCCACACTCAAGAAGAGAAGGAAAAAGAACAAGGTGATTATCTGGGTGAGAAACTGTGGACTTGGAAACAAGATTCCTTTATATATTTAACTCCTGAACTTTTAAAACTATTTTACTTGAGAAAATTGGGAAAGAGAGAGGGGAGGGAGTGGGAAAAGGCAATGCCACGATCGGGGGCAGATTGTTGTGCTTAATAAAATGAAAGATTTCTTCAAAGACTATCTGTTTGGAAATGCAATTTATTTTATTTGAGACGATATCGAAACCTGACAGATAGCCAACTCTGACTTCTTGACCCCAAACCTTCCCTTTCCATTTCCCAAATCTCTGCGTCTCATTGGCCTTCTTCCAAATCACTCTCCCCATATCTACTACTTAAGCTCCCAGGAATGTCCCCCCTCCCTCTCATCTCCTAGGGGATATTATCTTCAAGGAAAATAAGTAGGTGAAATGGCAAGCATCCTCTTGCCAGCTGCCCCCTCCTCTCCTTCTTATGTCAGCACTAGAGTAAATGCAGTTTGAAGTGCTGACAATCAACAAGAGCAGATACCAGAAGAAAAGATAGAACAATATTTGGAAAAAGTAATGACCCCTAAAATACCAGAACAATTTAAAAAAGCATTAGAAGAAAGAATATCAATGATGGAATTGATGGAGGGAATTAAAAGGCAGAAGAATGGAAAACCCCCGGGACCAGATGGGCTACCAGCAGAAGTATATAAAAAGTTGCAAAATGTACTAAGTAATATATTGTTACAAGTATTTAATGATTTATTAATAGAAGCCAAGGCACTGGACTCATGGATGGGAGGCATATATAACTCTTATACCAGAAGAAGAAACAGGTTTACAACAAATAAAGAATTATAGACTAATTTCACTATTAAATGCAGATTATAAAATATTTGCAGCAATTATGGTGGAAAGATTGAAGAAGCTGTTAAATTGAAATTGAAACAAACAAACAAATGAATTTATACACCCAAACCAAAATGGTTTTTTGCCTAAAAGACAAATTAGAGACAATATAAGAATTATTTTGGATACATTGGAATATTATGAGGCACATTCAGAGAAACAAATGGGATTGTTATTTTTAGATGTGCAGAAAGCTTTTGATAACATGAATTGGCAATTTATGATTTTACAATTACAAAAAATGGACTTTGGGAACAGATTTATTAATATGGTTAAGACTATATATAAAGACCAATTGGCTAAAGTAATAATAAGTGGTGAAATGACAGAGAAAGTAGATATAAGAAAAGGAACTAGACAAGGATGTCTGTTATCACCACTATTATTTATTCTGACCCTAAAAATTTTAAACAGGAAAATAAGACAAGACAAAGAAATAAAAGGGATGAGAATTAAAAAAGAAGAGTATAAGTTACAAGCATTTGCGGATGATTTAGTATTCATTATGGAAGAACCATGGGTCCAAAGTTAATTGAGCAAATAGAGGAATATGGAAAAGTAGGTGGATTGAAAATAAATAAAGATAAAACAAAAATTATAGTTAAAAATATGAGAGAAAAACAAAAGAAGCAATTAATGGAGAAATTAGATATTCAAATAGTGAAGAAAGTAAAATATTTGGGTATCCAATTAACCTCAAGATGTATTACAGTGAAGGAAGATAACTATTATAAACTAAGAAATCAAATTGAAACAGATTTGGAAAAAATTACAGTTATCTTTAATGGGGAGAATAGTGTTAATCAAAATGAATGTATTGCCAAGATTGTTGTTGTTTTTTTTCAAACAGTTCCAATAAATTTGGAGAAAAAAATACTTTGAAAGTTTGAATAAAATGATGTGGAAATATATATGGCAAGGGAAAAAAGCGAGAATTAACCTTAAATTGCTTCAAGATTCCAGAATTAGAGGAGGATTTGGTCTACCAAATTGGGAATTGTATCACCAAGCGGCGTTGTTAACTTGGATTAAAGAATGGATTTTATTGAGAAATACAAGAGTATTGACTTTGGAAGGACATGACTTACAACTAGAATGGCATGCTTTTCTCATGGAAAAAAATCAAATCCATAGATACTTCCAGAGACATTGTGTAAGGAATGGTTTGTTGGTAGTATGGGAAAGAGTAAAAGAAAAACATTATATGGAAGTACCAATGTGGCTTTCAACAATAGAAGTGTTGACACACCCAAATATGATTAACATGGACAAGATTGAACGAAATAAAGACATTTTAACAGAGAAAGGAGAATTAAAACAGATTTAGAAACAAGATTTAGAAAAACAAGGGATTGAGATTGACTGGTATACACAGCTGCAGATACAATCAAGATATGATAAAGACTTGAAACAATATGGTTTTAATTTGGGGAAATCAGAGTTGGATCAGATAATGACTGGAAAGGATGAAAAAATTATTAAAAGACTGTATAATTATTTGTTGCAAATTAGACTGGAAGATGAAGAGGTAAAAGAGACAATGATAACATGGGCGAAAAATTTTGGATATGCAATAGAATTAGAGAAATGGCAACAACTATGGCAAAGGAATTATAAATTGACAATGGTAACTGCATGTAAAGAAAATCTATACAAAATGTTTTATAGGTGGCATATGCCACCAGAAAGATTAGCAAAGATGTTTAAGGATAAATCAGCCAAATGTTGGAAATGTTTGCATTTGCCAGGATCATACTATCATATGTGGTGGTCATGTTTAGAAGCAAAAAATTATTGGTCTAGAATACAGAAATGGTTGGAAGAAATATTATATAAATCTATAGAATTAAAACCAGAGTTTTTTTAATTGGGTATTCTCCCAGAGAGATATAGTAAAGAAGATGTGTATTTAACTATACATAAAATAACAGCAGCAAGAATTGTATTTGCACAAAATTGGAAGACAGAAAAAATTCCGTCAGAAGGTGAAGTAATAAAAAAGATTTTAGACTGTGCAGAAATGAATAGATTAACTTTAAAAATAAGAGATAAAGAGGAATCAGTGTATTTCCAGACATGGGGAAGATTTTATATATGGTTAGAAAAGAAATATGAAGATAAGAGGATAGATAAATTATTTAGATAATAGAAAGTTAAATAAGGAAGAAGATAAAAAAGAAATAGAAACCCAGATGACACCAGAGTAAATGAAAAAGGGGGATGGGAGGGGGAAAGAGAAAGACGATAATAAGAATAAATGTACAATTATGATGATAATACTAATAGATAGAATAAATCTGAAAAGAAATTGAAAGAAAGTATATACTATTAGAATACAGGAGTTGATCGGATATCAAACAAGGAGAATATTCCACAGCAAAGAAGATAGAAAGGCGAGAGAAGTAGAGGAGAGGGAGGGAGAGGAATGGAAGAAAGGGAAAAGGAGAGGAAGGAAGGGTAGGGGACAGGAGTAAGAGAGAAGGTGAGAAGGAGGAAAAGAAGAGAGGAATGGGGGAAGGGAAGGGGAAGTAGGATGAGGTAGGAGAGGAGGAAGAGAAAGTAGGAGAGAAGAGGAGGGAGAGAAGGGAAAGAGGAGAAGAAGAAGAAGGTTTGTTGCAAAATGAGGGAAGAAAGGGTAGAAGAGAAACTCCAAATATAATTAAAATGCCTTATTTTAATGCTTTCTTTAAGGAAAACTTGTATATGTATGATTAATTATGTATAAGAAAATGTACATTTTATATTATGTGTATAAGAAATAAAACTGAAAAACTTTTCAAAAAACAAAAAAAAGAGCAGCTGGCGATGTCACACCATCATGGGTCTAGTATCTCCTCCAACCATGTCTTAATCTTGCGCCAAAACTCCCTGGCTTTTTTACATAGCCACCACATGTGATAGAAAGTTCCTAACACTAAGTCTCTTCTTCAGAGCATACAAGTTCCACAACTGCATCAAGGTAATGACTTACTGGAGGATGATGATGATGATGATGATGATGATGATGATGATCATCATCATCATCATCATCATCATCATCATCATCATCTACTTTATTCATTAAACATGAAACTCATTCAACTAAACATTCAAAAATGCATCACAAATACCATTGACTGGTGCTAATGATTGATACGGGTTGCTGCCAGCGTCCTAGGTATTAACCAAGTACCTTCTTAAGATGTACGATGTTCCAAGTAGCGCAGGTTTTTATTTATTATTTTATTTATTTTATTAGATTTTTATACCGCCCTCCTCCCACAGGACTCAGGGTGGTGAACAGCCAAGAATAAAAACATCGCATACAAAATTTAAAAAATGTTTAAAGAAAGAATTAAACAAATTTTGGCCCAATAATTTAAAACACCCCAACTAAAATCAAATTAAAAATTAAAAATATCTAAGGGGGGTGGGGGTGGGGTTAAGACAGCCCGGCTTGATGAAATAAAAAAGTTTTAAGGGCACGGCAAAAAGAACGGAGATCTGGGATCCTACGTATCTCCAGGGACAGGTCGTTCCAGAAGACAGGTGCTGCCACAGAGAAGGCCCTCCCCCTGGGGGTCGCCAGCCAACATTGTCTGGCCGATGGCACCCTGAAGAGTCCCTCTCTGTGGGAGCGTACTGGCCAGTGGGAGGCTATCGGTGGCAGAAGGCAGTCCCGTAAGTACCCAGGCCCTAAGCCATGGAGCGCTTTAAAGGTGGTTCCGCTGATGTTATTGCAGGAAGCTGAAATTTGTTGATGTATCTTATAAAATTCTTGGACATTGTACCAAGTGTCCCAATGACAATGGGTATCACTGTTACATGTTTCATCCATAGCCATGTAGTTTCGATGGCCAGGTCGCGATAGTTCATGATTTTTTCCATTTCTTTTTCTTTGACTCTGGTATCTCCTAGTACCGCAATGTCAATAAATTGTACGTTTCGGTTTTCAACAACCATGATATCTGGCATGTTGTGTTCCAAGTGATGATCCGTCTGTATTCGAAAGTCCCACAAGATTTTCACCTTCTCATTTTCTATAACTTTTTCCACTTTATGTTCCCATGACTTTTTGGATACAGGCAAGTCGTAATTTTTACATAATGACCAGTGGATTAATTTAGCAACTCGGTCATGTCTAGCTTTGTAATCAGTTTGTGAGATTCTGCTGCCTTCACATATTAAATGTGAAACAGTTTCAACTTTATTATTGCAAAGTCAGCAGTTTGGATTGTCGGTGGATTTTTGTATCTTCGCTTTCAGGGAATTACTTCAATGTTTTTCAAGTGCTGTCCATGCAAAGCTTTGGTTTTCCATCTATTTAATCTGTCATCCAGCTGTTTTTCCTTATACTGTATTCTGCCTTTGTTTCTGTTGTTTTTATAATGGTCTCTGTTTTCATATCGTGCAGCAGTTTTTCTGTAGTTTGGTCCACATAATCATTCAAACTTCATTTTTCTTCTTCTACAGTTTGATGGAGTTGCAATAGTCCTTTCCCCCCTATTTTTCTTGGCAGGTACAACCTGTATATGTCACTTTGTGGATGTAAAGCATGGTACATATTCAAAAGTTTGCGCATTTTCCGGTCCAAGTTTTCCAGTTCAGCCAAAGTCCAGTTGATGATTCCAGCAGAGTAGCATATCACTGTAACTGCCCATGTATTAATGGCTTTAATTATGTTTCCAGCATTCAGCTTTGATTTTAATATTTTGTGGACCTTCCTGATGTATTTCTTTTGCATTGACTCTTTGACTTTTCCATTCAAGATGTTATCTGCTTCCAATATGCCTAGGTATTTATAACCGTCATCCTTTGCTAATGCTTTTACTATGTTTCTGTTTCCAGTTCTATTTCTTCTATTTTTTTCCATTTTTCCTCACTGCATGGATAATATAGCACATTTTTAAAGTCCAAAGTTAATTCTGATGTTGCTGCTGAATAGTTGAACTGTGTTCAGTGGGGCTTTTCACATACATTTTTAAGTCACCCATGTATAGTAGATGGTTTATCTTGCCATGTTGGCTTGAGATTTGGTATCCCAGTTTTGTGTTTCATAGTATTATTGTCAGTGGAATTAATGGGATGTTGAACAGTAGTGGTGGAAGTGAGTCCCCCTGGAAGATTCTTCATCTGATGTTGACTTCACCAATGTTCTCCCCATTTGCTGTTAGAACTGTTTTCCATTTTTGCATATTTGCTTTAAAAAATATAGAAATATTTTTGTTGATTCCAAAATTTTCCAGACAGGTATTAAACCAGCTGTGGGGTTATGAGTCAAATGCCTTCTTGTAATCAAACCATGCCATATTTAAATTTGTGTTTCTTCATTTTGCATTTTTAGTACCATTTTGTCAATGAGCAGCTGATCTTTTGTTCGTCTTGATTTTTTATAATTTTCTTTTTGTTCTACTGGATACAAACTGTTTTCCATCAGATGAGTGAATACTGAATTTGCCAGTATTCTTGTAAAAAGTTTGAATGTTGTTGGCAGACAAGTAATTGGGCGATAGTTGCTTGGTTCTGTGCCCTTTTCTGGATCTTTCGTTATCAAGTATGTTTGACCAGCTGTTAACCATTCTTCACTTGCTGCATTTTGAAGCATTTGATCAAATTGAGTGGCCATGCAATAATGGAGGCTGGTCAGGTGTTTTAGACAGTAGCCATGCAGTTTGTCCAGGCCAGGTGCACTTCAGTTCTTGACCTTCTTTGCTTGTTTTGCAACCATGTGAGCTGTTATTACAATATTTTCCATTTTGTTTCGTGTTTTTTGTTGTTGAATATCCAGGAGGCAATTTTGTTGTGTTCCACTGGGTTTTCCCACAGTTCTTTCCAAAAGTTCAAAGTTTTTTCTTTACATGGGTGAACATTAGTTTGGACTCAATTTTTATCAAGTGACCAGTAGAAGAGGTGTTGGTTTCTTCTGAACAGGACATTTTCACTATATTGTTTAATTTGTCCTTCGTATCTTTCAATTTTCTTTGCTGTTGCTGTTTTTTTTTATTGAAAAGTTTTACAAAAGAAAAATACAAAAAAATTCCCCCCCCCATGTTCCCCCACCCTTTCCCCCCCTTCATCCCTCCCTCCCCCCCCAACTTCCCAGAACAAAATACAAGGTATTTCATTTAATCAAACATAAACTAGATTAATCTACCTATCCTCAAAGTACTGCCTCCCCCACTGAAACCTTAACTCCACTACAAATAACCAAATACTTCTAATACTAACATTCATTCATAAGCTATTTGATATTTTCTTGTCTGATACTTATTTTAAATATAATCAATCCATCTTCTCCATTCCGATATGTATCTTTCTTGCGTGTGGTCCTTCAAATACGCCGAGATTTTCGCCATTTCTGCTAAGTTTGTTACTTTCAATATCCACTCTTCAATAGTAGGCAAAGAGTCCTTCTTCCAATATTGAGCTATCAGCAGCCTAGCTGCTGATAATCAAGTTCAAACTCAATTTAGTCTCTGAAACTGTACAGTCCGTAATTATACCCAATAAAAACAATTGAGGAGTAAATTTCAACCTTCTTTTCAGAATGTTCTGCATCACCCACCAAATTTTTATCCAAAATGCCTTGATTTTCTTACAGGTCCACCATATATGATAATAGGTTGCATCATTACATTCACATCTCCAACATTTAGCTTGCAAGTTCGAATAAATACATGATAATTTTTTAGGATCTAAGTGCCATCTATAAAACATTTTATAAAAGTTCTCTCTCAGATTTTGTGCTTGCATAAATTTAACATTTCTGACCCAAATCTTTTCCCACGTTTCCATCATCACTGGTTCCTGAAAGTTTTGTGCCCATTTTATCATACAATCCTTAACCAATTCTGTTTCTGAGTCTATTTCCAGCAATGCATTATATAACCTTTTAATATGCATCTGACTTTGATCTCTAATCTGTTTCACCAAATTTTCCTCATTTTGCATAACTCCAATTTTTTGATCTGGGATTTACCCATATAGGTATCTTATAGTTCAGCTTATATTGGTACTTTTTCCAAACCCTCAACAATGCATTTCTGAATATATGACCCTTGAACACTTTATCCACTTTTTTTCATCTTCAGTTAAGTTAAACCAATCACTAATTTGTGATAAAGCTGCTGCTTCATAATACAATCTTAAATTAGGCATTTTAAGACCTCCTCTCTCACGTATATCCTGTATTATTTTCAGTTTCACTCTTGGTTTCTTCCCAGCCCAAATAAAGGTATTAACCCCTTTCTGCCATTCCATCAGATTTCCATCTTTTTAAAGCACTAGTATCATTTGGAACAAAAATAAAAACCTAGGTAGTACATTCATTTTTATTGCTGCTATTCTTCCCAGTAGTGATAGTTGTAACTTTTTCCATTTTTCCATTTCTTTCTGTACTTTTTGCCAAAGAATTTCATAATTATTTTTATACAATTTCGTATTTGAGGCTGCAATATATACTCCTAAATACTTAACCCTTTTAACTACTTCAAACCCTGTTATCCTACCTAACTCTTCTCTTTGAGTTATAGATAAATTTTTAGTTATCATGTTTGTCTTGTGTAAATTTACTTTGAATCCAGAGACTTTACCATATTGAGCTATTATATCCAACATATAGGGAGCAGCTTCTATAGGTTGAAATAAGGTAAGAACCAAGTCGTCTGCAAACGCTCTTAATCTATAATCCTGCTGTCTAATTACAATTCCTTTTATTTTGTCAGAATCACGTAGCTTATTCAACAAGACTTCTAAAGTTAAAATAAACAACAATGGCGACTAAGGACAGCCCTGCCTCGTACCTTTCTCCATTTTAAACACATCTGTTAAACCTCCATTAATCATTATTTGTGCTGTTTGTTTTTCTATTATTTTAAACAGAAATTGCCAGTTCAATCGATCAAATGCTTTATCTGCATCCACAAATATAAACGCTGCAGGGACCTGATTATTTTTCTCCAAATATTCCAATAAGTTGATAATTTGCCTAACATATTTCATCTGTCTCCCTTTTATAAAACCTGATTGATCATTGTGAATAACTTGTTGCATAACTGGCATTAGTCTATTCGATAGTATCTTAGCAAAAATTTTATAATCCGTGTTCAAAAGTGAAATTGGCCTAAAATTTTCAGGTTTGGTACAGTTTTGATCTTCCTTTGGAATCAATGAAACAAAGGTTGTTCTCCAAGAAGGTGGAACTCCTCCAACTGATTGAATTTTACAAAATAGAGTTCTAAGCGGCTCTACCATTTCAAGCTGTAAGTTCTTATAATAAACAGATGTTAGACCATCTGTTCCTGGCGCTTTCCCTATTTTTAACTGCTTAATTGCCGCAGCAATTTCCTCAGCAGTTATTGGTTGATTCAATCCTTCCTTCTTTTCCAACGTTAGTTCCAAGATATTCCCTTCCTTTAAATATCTATCTATATCTATACCTTGTATTGAGTCACTAGCATATAACTTTGTATAAAATTCCAAAAAAGCCTTTTTAATCATATTCTGTTGATAAACTTCCTTACCTCTATATTCTATCTTACTAATGACTCATGCTTTCTGTTTTTTCCTCAACATGTAGGCCAACCACCTACCTGGTTTATTGGAATTACAAAATGTATTATGTTTAGCATATTGTAAACTAGTTGCCACCTGATCAGCCATTAACATATTGAATTGCCCTCGTAGTATGTTTATTGTTTCTTTTACTTTCTTATCTCCTGGATTAGATATAAGTAATTGTTCTTTCTTTTTTTATTTCTTCCTCTATCTCTTTACGCTTCTTCTGTTGTTTTAGTCTATATTTATTATTCATATGTATTAAGATACCCCTCATATAAGCCTTGCTAGCATCCCAGACCATTTCTATAGGAGTACCCTTATTCATGTTAATAACAAAAATTCTTTCATTTGTTTTTTAAGCTCCTTTATATTTTCTTCATATCTAAATAAGTTTTCATTCAACCTCCAAGACCTTCTTTCTCCCCTCTCCTGTTCCATTTCCACCCAAACCAGACTATGATCAGTTAGAGTTCTTGGACATATCTTCGTCTTCTTCACCCTGGAAATAAAATCATTTGTGATTAGTATAAAATCAATCCTGGAGAAGGATTGATGTCTATCAGAAAAAAAAGTAAAATCTTTTTCCTCCAGGTTACGTTCTCTCCAGATATCTCTCAATTCTATATCTTTCATCATATCAAAAAAACATTTAGGTAATTTTGCACGTGCTGAAGTCTTTGATAAGCTTTTTTTATCTTTCTGTGTATCAATTACTCCATTCCAATCACCCATTAATATAAAAGATTTATAGTCCCACTGTATTATTTTAGTATGTAAAAATTTATAAAACTTGTCTTGTTGCTGGTTAGGGGCATATATTCCAATAAGAAACATTTTTCCAGATTGTGTCAATAATTTAATTGCAATATATCTTCCTTGATCATCTGCCTCAATTAGATTAGCTGATAATCCTTTCCTTACATATATGATTAGTCCATTTTTCTTCTCTGGTGCTGATGCCACAAAATTTGTACCTAATCTTGAATTTATCAAATATTTTTGGTCTGATAATCTAATATGTGTTTCTTGTAAACAAATAACATAGTTGTTAAATTGTTTCAAGTAGTGAAATACTTTCTTTCTTTTTTGTGGTGAATTTAGGCCATTAACATTCCAAGATAGGAATTTAGTTGCCATCTTTAGCCTTTCGAAGCCTTGTGAGCATCAGCTGAAGCTCCTCCTCCACCTTACTCTTCAGCCTAGCTCCCCCCACTGCTTCTGTTTTTTGAACTTCTTGAGATAAATCTTGAGATTGTTGCCCTTTTGGTTGTTGTTGTTGCAATTTATAAGTTGATCGGGTCAGTCGTTATGCTTTCGGCTCTCCCTTCTTAGGTGGTTCCAAAGTTGGGAGTAAAACCCCCAAGATCCAAATCTTCTTCCATAATAATTCCTCCAGCTGCAGCTTCAGCATAGGTTTGTATCTGTTTTCCATCTTTTTCTTGTTGTAACATCTCCATTTTCCTCTCCCCCCACCCCCGGTGATTGTTCATTGCTTCTCTCATTGCTATTGCAAAGTTCTCAAGCACTTTCGTTTCAGGCTTTCACTTTCAAAGCCCTAACAAAGTCGCCATTTTCCGCCTCCAGCTCAAGATTCAAATTGAAACAAAGTAACTTTGGAATTAAGCTCTGTATTTTTAAGGCTTGTTCTCTTGTTTTCCGCTCTGCCTGCACTTGGAATCACTCAAACTCACTTTTTAAAAGTAGGATCGGATCGCGGCTTCTCGCCCTGCTTCTGCAGAGTCGTCCTGGCTCCGGAGCTTCTTGGCAGGCTGACTGAGGAGCTCTCACCCTCCAAGCCTCTGGAAATGATCCAGAGGACTTTCGGGGGGGGGCTCTACTCTCGCCCACCGGCTCTCCTCTCCTTCTTTTCCTGAAGGAGAGTTTTTCAGCCGCTAGACAACCGATTTGCGCTGTCAAAGCGGCCTTTACGGAGACACAGGACTGGCGGTCATAAATGACCATCCACGGAGCCTGCGGTGCCAACCGGAAGTGCCTTTGCTGTTGCTGTTGATGTTTTAGTTCTTCCATGATTTCCGTTATTGTTTATTCCTCCAGGTTGTATTTTTTGTGTAAACTATTTTTCAGCGTTTTGTTACTTAATTTTCCTTCTTTCAAGTACTTCAGATTGCTGACATCCCCTCGTAGTTTTTTTATTTTATTTTCAAGTCAGATTTTCCACTTTGATGTTCCAGTGGGTTTCTTTTTTGGCATGTTATAACCCAGTTCTGCAGTTATAATGGCGGCTGTGCTATACATTAGTTAGTTGATTTCATATGGTGTGCTGGATGGGATGGACATTAAAATGTTGTTCACGGCAGTTAACAGATCTTTCACTCGTTTGCTATGCACTTCACGAATGGTAGGTAGTCTTTATTACAGATGATGAAGCATCTTTGATCCATTAATCTTTGTTCAGTTATGTCACTTTCCGGGTGTTTTCCTTCCACAGTTGCATCATTCTTTTCTGAAAACCCCTGGCTGTTGGTTCTGCCTGGTAATAATATTTGATGATTTCTCAATTTTCTTCAGTTGTCCAAATTTTGCACTTTTGTTTCAGTCTCTTTGCAGTTGTATGCCCTGGTTCTCTAGTAGTAACAACTGAGCCCTGTAGCCCCTTTTTCAACAGATGTCCAAGAGCCATAGCATCTGACACAGTCCTTATTGACCTGGGCGACAACCGATCCAGTGTTGAATTTTGTTGATTTCCTCTCATCATTAGTGATGGTAGGTGCCTAAGTTGGTTCACGGTGGCTAAACCACTATTGATCCAAATACAATAATCCCATAACTGTAGGAACTGCACTGGATAGCTGTCCAGGCTCAGCCACAGCAGCCTAACTGCCTGCTTAGTGGGTTTGTTTTTCAAACAAACAAAAAGCCTTTCCTCTTTCTTTCATATTCTTTCATTGCTGTGCCATAATGCACTATTGCTATTGTGATTTGTTTCAGAAATTCCATATCCAGATGCTTCTTCATTTGCATCATCATTAACAATTTCCAATGGGACACAAAATGATTAGAATTAGTATGGTGACCAATCGTCCTCCTTTAGGAAGGACAGTCCTTCTTTTGTAAGTTCTGTCCTCTCTCGAAAAGTGTCCTCCTACATGTCCTCCTTTTCGATATTTGAAGACTAATCTGTAAATCTCCGTATTTGATTGATGCCAATCCAATCTGTTGTGTGTGATGTCCTCCTACATGTCCTCCTTTTCGATATTTGAAGAGTAATCTGTAAATCTCCGTATTCGATCGATGCTGATCTGATCCATTGCATATGATGTGACGTATTTGTATTTGACATGATGATTCGGCAAGGCTCAGTACAGTGCGGTGAGACACAATTATGAGATGCATGCACTGCACACAGGAGAATTGTTTTGAGAGAGTGCGGCGCGCATAAGTGGCTTTGTTTACTTTTACCAAAACATGACACGACACACACGCATGCATTAGACTCACTTCTTTCTCAGTGAATATTCAATCATACACAGGTGAGCACAATAATTCACATTTTATTAATTCATTATCTATTTAATAATTCCTAAATATGTATAATTTTATTTAAAAGTTTATTTGCTTATGTTATTGTTTCAGTTTTAATAATTAATTTTATTTATTCATAATGAATGTGCTTGCATTGCTCATGTAGCTCTATATTTTATTTTAAATTTTAAATTTCATTTAGGAATGGAAAAATCAAAAAAGAGGAAATGCCATTTCAATGATAAATTGAATAAGGAATTTCCATTCCTCATATCAAAGAAAGATAACATTGTTTTCTGCAATATTTGCAGCAGAGAATTTTGTATTGCAGTTGGGGGCAGAGCAGTTATTACAAAACACTTGACCACCAAGAAACATAAGCAATCATCAAATGCATCTGCTTCCAGTTGTAAAGTAACAAGTTTTTTTAAAACTTAAAATTATTCTGAAGATGAAAAACAGTTAGCTGCAATGGAGGGAATATTTGCATTTCATACCATAATTCACAATCAAAGTTTTCGTAGTATGGATTTTACAACTAAATTATTGAAAAAGTTTCACGATGCAAAATTTTCATGTCCCAGGACAAAATGCAAGGCTATTATTAAATCAGTATTTAAAAATTATTGTGACAAAATACTTACAGAAGACTTGGAAACTGCAGCATTTGTAACGGTTTTATCTGATGCATCCAATCATAATGAAACTAAATTGTATCCAATACTAGTAAGACATTTTAATGTTACCAAGGGCATTCAAGTAAAAATTTTAAATTTAGAATCCATTGAGGGCGAAACTGCTGAAATTTTGTCAAACCATCTATACAGAGTAATAAATGAAAACAATTTGAAATCCAAAGTTTTTGCATTAACAGCTGATAATACAAACACAAATTTTGGTGGGTGAAGACGCAAAGGGGTGAATAATGTGTATTTAAAATTACAAGATTTACTCCAAAAGAAAATACTAGGAATAGGTTGTAATTCACATATTTTGTCAAATATATGTGAATATATATAGCTGCAGCACTTAAAATTCAATATGAAGGATATTTCTTGTTCAGATATTTCCAATATATTGTTAGAAGATGATACACTGACAAAAAATATTCATTCAACGGAAAAGTACTCATTTAAATAATAATTAATAGGCATGTAAGCATAATTACAATATAAAATGTTATTGTTACAAATGTTTTTTATTATGCATTTATCATATTATAGTGTATTCTGTATTATTGTTGCAATGAATATAATGTTTCTTTTATTTACAATATTTTTTCCTTCAATTTATTTGTGTCCTCCTTCTCATTGTAAAAAAGTTGGTCACCTTAGAATTAGATTCTTGCCTGTCATCTTTCAACAAACAATGGTGCCTGTTCATCCAAACACAGTACTGCTACTTCCTGTTTCCATCCATCAGCTCCTTAAACCCTATTAACTAAACTGATATATATGGATACCAGAAGAAATATACTTACAATTATAATTGCAGTTCAGGTTTAAAACTGAAAAGTTATCAGTTTCTTAGTAGTGAGAATTCCTGTACCAGAAATAAACTGTATATTTCTTATTTGTATTGCATATTATTGCTTTAAATATTTGAACTTTAAATTTTTAAAGTTCAAAATTAATTATTTTGACGTCTCATATTAACTTGCTACAATACATGTCCTATATTGAAATTTTAAAAAAATAATGAACAAAGCTGCAAGCACAACTGAAGGGAGTATGTGCTGTAATTAGACATAGACTTAGAATACTTTTATTGTCACTTACTTACATATTTGACTTAACTACTGTATATTCATTATTCCTGGGCCACAATTTTAGTGAAAATCTATGGTGATACTGTTATACTTTTAGCATTAATAAAATTGTTTCCAAGTGAAATTATGACAGCAAAACTGTTAAAACACTTGTTGTAAAAGAGCCAAAGGCAATGCATTTCACCAAGTAATATTGAATAGTTTAATACTGAAGCAATAGTTGGCGTTCAGTGAATGGTTGCTCTTTATCCAGATGACTTGTAGCCAAGAAACTGATGTCATCCTTTTAGTAGGACAAATTAATAAGAGCCTCAATACACCCTTTTGCCACTAAAAGCTCAGAAAAATCAATTGGCATTTTTAAAGCACAATTATAAAAATATCAATTCAGTAGCCACAATATTGTAACTAATATACTTAAATTACTTATTTAGAAAATAACTAAAAATTTCCATAATATGCATAGGATTTTACATACATACATATTCATAACTACCACCTATGACTGAACTATAGCCCTAATTGCTTTATTTAGGATTCTCAGAATCTTTCAAGAAAAAAAAAAATTGGACTTGTGGTAGAAATTGCCTAATACAACTGAGTCAAGAGATTTAGGAGCAGACATGCTTTTTCATGATAAACCATAAACCTTCCAAGTTCAGAACTTATTCTACGGAGAACTCTATCTTTTCCCAAGGTAAAAAAAAAAATTGCACTCACTTCAAGACATATTTTCCCAGTTGTCTTACTAGACTCTGTTATAGTGATTTCAGACGATATATCTTTGGGTCTTTTCAAACTCCATTCTGACATCATTGAAATGTTTCATGGCTCACATGGAAATCAATGTACATATAATTTAATGTGCATACACTTTTATCCTATAGAATATTGCATCAAAGTCCAGTCTGAGATGCTAATTGCATATGGTATACATAATATTCCAATATTTTTATCCTGAATTTAACTGTTATGTATTGAATGTATATAGTTGTGTTAAGCCCCGCTAAAGTGAAACGAACCTTTAGATGACCCTAACTGTTAACTCCAACTGTTTTGGAGGGAAACCTGGTACATTCAAATTTGGGTGGGCTTTTTCAAGTACTATGATTGGTTAAGGCCCTGTGAGCCTAGAGTATAAATTACAGGCAATTGCCTGCTGTTCCTCAGTTCTAGCTTTGAGTCAATAAATGTTGTAGCTATGCTGGTCTGTTTCTTGCCTACTGAAGCCCACTACACAATAGTGGTGATGAAGGTGGGCTGCTGCAGAGGAGAGAGATGCTGCTATCCAAGAGACTGAAATCACTGGGTGATAGGCTGAGTAATGTGCCCCACAGGACTAGTCCTCACCCCTGCCTACCAGCGTGCCACGGGAGGCACACTGAAATCAGTGGGTGTCAGACCAGGTAAAGAGCCTTGGTGGGACCATGCTGCCCACCCTGCCTGCCAGTAAGACACACTGGAGGCACCGACATACCTGAGGGATCTGTCCCCAGGACTCCTCAGTGCAGCCCAGCTCCAACTGCAGCAGTACAGGCATTAACAGCACCACAGGAGCCTTCTCAAAATGGTTAAACTGGGAAGGCTCAACAAGTTCGATATTACTCACCTGGAACAGTGGAGCTCATATGTCTCCCGAGTAGGCAACTATCTCCGGGCTAACCAGGTCACGGACAATGGCCTGAAGATGGCAGCATTTGATACTGCTGAAAACCTGATAGTACTGGCAAATGTAGAGACTGTGGCCTATACAGACCTCAAGAAAAAATTAAGGGAATATTTTGAGCCTAAACTCTCGGTCATTGCCCAGCGCTATGCATTCGAGCAACATGAACAGCAGTCCAGGGAATTTGCAGCAGAGTTTGTGGCAGTCCTTTGCCAAGCTTCATGCCAATGTGAGTTCCCTGATCTGGAAGACCGTCTCAGAGACAGGCTCGTTTACGGCCTGCATAATAATGAATTACAGCAGTGCCTATTTTGCTGTGGAGAAACTGACTTTCCAAGATGCATTGAAGGAAGTCATGACAGATGAGGCTGCCGGAGGGGCCATGAAGACTCTCCGGCCACCAAAAACACACACAAGCCTCCCAACGATCCACCAAGAGACTGCAAAAGGCTTGCGGGGAGGTCACTGAGAGCGAAAAAATTGATCGCTTGCAGAGAGAGCCACCCAGACAGCCACACTCCACAGAGCAAGCAACTCTCCCACAGAGTTGTGCAAGCTGCGGGGGACTGCATGAAAAAGCAGAGTGCAGATTCTGCACAGCAGTATGCTGTGCCTGTGGAAAACAAGGGCACATTACCAGAGTTTGCAGATATCATCAGCGGAAAACAAAACCTGCGACATAACAGCACAAGAGAAAATAGCCCCCAGGACAGAACAGAGTTGAACACTGCTCATGAATAGCAACCAACGCACAGGGGCCCAATGCCCCATCAAAGAAAAAATAAGTCTCCAACTAAAATTGCAAGGGGTCCTATGCTTTTTTTTTAAAATTAAAGAGTTTTACAAAAAAAAATTACAAGTATTTCCCCATCCCCCCTCCCTTCCTTACCCTGCCCCAACCCACCCCCACCCCCACCCCCGGACTTCCCAGAACAAAATACAGGGTATAACAATTAACAATCATATGCTAAACTAAGCTAATAAACTAAGGATTCCTATCTCCGCCTTCACACTTTAACTCCCCTTTTACTTAACTAAATATAAATACTCTTAATTTTTCTATTCATTCATAAGCTATTTGATACTTTTTAGTCCGATATTTATTTTGAATATAATCAATCCATCTTCTCCATTCCAATATATATCTTTCTTGTGAATGATCTTTCAAATATGCTGAAATTTTCGCCATTTCTGCCAAATTCGCTACTTTTAATGTCCATTCTTCAATGGTAGGCAAATTTTCCTTCTTCTAATATTGCGTCACCAAAAGTCTAGCTGCAGTTATTAAATTTAAAATCAATTTAGTCTCTATAAGCATACAATCTGTGATTATACCCAGCAAAAACAATTGTGGAGTAAATTTTATCTTCTTTTTAAGAATATTTTGGATAATCCACCATATTTTAATCCAAAATGCTTTAACTTTTTTACAAGTCCACCATATATGATATAAGTGGCATCATCACATTCACATCTCCAACACTTAGATTGCACATTCGGATACATACAATCCAACTTTTTAGGATCTAAATGCCATCAATAGAACATTTTATAAAAAATTTCTCTTAAATTTTGTGCTTGCATAAATTTTACATTTCTAACCCATAGTTTTTCCCAAGTTTCCATTATTATTGGTTCCTGAATGTTTTGTGCCCATTTTATCATACAATCCTTAACTAATTCCGTTTCTGAAACTATTTCTATCAATATATTATATAATCTTTTTATAGGCATTTGACCTTGATCTCTAATTTGTTTTACCAAATTTTCCTCGTTCTGCATGATACCAATTCTCTGATCTTCTTTCCATCTAGCTTGCAACTGTCCATACTGAAACCAAGTTTGAATTATTTTTTCTTCTTTTAATACGTTTAAAGATTTTAACTGCAATATACCCCCTTCCATTTTAAGAAACTCTTTATAGGTAATGACCTCTTGCTTTTGTTCTACACTTATATTCTCTATCACATGTCTGGGTATTGCCCATATAGGTATCTTATAATTTAACTTATATTGATACTTTTTCCAAACTCGTAACAAGGCACTCCTTAGTATATGGCTTATCCACCTTTTTATCATATAATAAATAAGCATGCCAGCCATATAACAAATCATATCTTTCAATATTCAATATTCTTTCTTCTGTTGAATTAATCCAGTCACTAATTATTGTTAGGACAGCTGCTTCATAGTATAATCTTAAATTAGGCATTTTAAGACCTCCTCTTTCACGTATATCTTGCATTATTTTTAACTTTATTCTCGGTCTTTTCCCTGCCCAAACAAAATTATTAATACCCTTCTGCCATTCCCTCAAATTTTCATCTTTCTTGAATATTGGTATCATTTGAAACAAAAATAAAAACCTAGGTAAAACATTCATTTTTATTGCTGCTATTATTCCCAACAGAGATAATTGTAGTTTTCCCCAATTCTCCATCTCTTTCTGTATTTTTTGCCATAACAATTCATAATTATTTTTATATAATTTTACATTTGAAGCTGTAATATATACCCCTAAATATTTAACCTTTTTTACTATTTCAAATCCTGTTAGTCTTTCTAGTTCTTCTTTTTGCTTTACCGTCATATTTTTAGTTATTATCTTTGTTATTTGTTTATTTATTTTAAATCCAGACATTTGTCCATATTGGCTAATTATATCCATTAAACCTGTAACTGATTGTACTGGTTGAGTTAAAGTAACAACCAAGTCATCTGCGAATGCTCTTAGTCTATAATCATGATGTCTAATTTTAATTCCCTTTATTCTATTTGACCCTCGTATTTTATTCAATAAAGGTTCCAAAGTTAAAATAAACAATAATGGTGATAAAGGGCATCCCTGTCTTGTTCCTTTTTCAATTTTAAAAGTTTCTGTTAAACCACCATTATTATTTGTGCTGTTTGTCTCTGATATATTGCCCTAATAGATTGTGTAAAGTATTCTCCAAACTGCATCTTTTCTATTATTTTCAATAAAAATTGCCAATTCAATCAATCAAATGCCTTCTCCGCATCCAAAAAGATAAGCGCTGCAGGGACTTGGTTGTTCCTTTCCAAATATTCCAATAAGTTTACAATTTGTCTTACATTACATTTCATTTGTCTTCCACTTATAAATCCAGATTGGTCATTATGAATTCTTTGTTGCATGATTATCATTAACCTATTTGCTAATATTTTAGCAAAAATCTTATAATCAGTATTATAAGCGATATTGGCCTATAATTTTTAGATTGACTATGATCTTGGTCCTCCTTTGGAATCAATGAAATAAAAGCTATTCTCCATGAAGGGGGTACATCTCCTCCGGCTTGACTCTTACAAAATAGTTCCTTAAGCAGTTCTACCATTTCTAACTGCAAATTTTTATAATAAACAGCTATCAGTCCATCTGTGCCTGGAGCTTTACCCCCCTTTAACTGTTTAATTGCTAAAATAATTTCCAATAATAAATTATTGGTTGGTTCAGTCCTTCCCTTTGCTCTGGTGTAATTACAGGAATATTCTCCTCCTGTAAATATCTGTCTATGTCTTTGCCTTGAGTTGTATCACTAGCATATAACTTTGTATAGAATTCTAAAAAAGCTTTTTTAATCATATTTTGTTGATATACCTCTTTACCTTTGTATTCTATTTTTTCTATAGTACGTAGCTTTTGTTTTTTCCTTAACAAGTAAGCTAACCATCTACCTGGTTTATTTGCATTACAAAAAGTATTATGTTTAGCATATTGTAAGTTAGTTGCCACTTGGTCTGCCATCAACATATTAAACTGCCCTCGCAACAAATTTATTGTTTCCTTTATTTTCTTATCTGTTGGATTCAATATAAGTGCCTGCTCTTTCTTTTTTATTTCCTCTTCTAAATCCCTCCATTTCTTTTCTTGTCTACATCTATATTTATTATTCAAATGTATTAGGGTTCTTCTCATATATGCTTTACTTGCATCCCAAACCATTTTCATAGATGTACCCTTGTGCATATTCATAACAAAAAATGCTTTCATTTGTTTGTTACATTCTTTCACATTTTCCTCATATCTAAACAAATTTTCATTTAGCCTCCAAGACCTTCTAGCTCCCTTTTCCTGCTCTAATTCCATCCACACCGGACTATGATCAGATAAAATTCTTGAACATTTCTTCGTCTTCTTTATCCTAGAAAAGAAATCATTAGTGATTAGTATAAAATCAATCCTAGAAAAAGATTGATGTCTATCAGAAAAAAAAGTAACTCTCAACTCCATATCATCCATCATATCAAAAAAAGATTTGGGCAATCTTGCATGATTTTGGGTATTTTGAAGTAATCCTTTTTTGCCCTTTTGAGTATCCAGTATTCCAATCATCCATTATTATACACAATTTATAATCCCATTGTATTATTTTGGTATGCAAAAGCTTATAAAATTTTTCTTGCTGTTGGTTGGGAGCATATACTCCAATTAAAAGTGTTTTCTTCCCTTCTATTAGAAATTCAATTGCAATATATCTTCTTTGAGCATCTGCCTCAATTAATTTGGCTGTTAAATCTGTCTTTAGGTATATAACTATACCATTTTTCTTCTCTGGAGCAGATGCAACAAAATGTGTCCCCAATCTTGAATTTATCAAATATTTTTGATCTGTCACTCTAATATGTTTCTTGTAGACAAATTACATCGTTTTTAAACTGTTTCAAATAATGAAATATTTTCTTTCTCTTTTGTGGTGAATTTAAACCATTGACATTCCAAGTCAAAAATTAGGTTGCCATTCTTGGCACCTTGAAGCTTTAAGAGCGCCAGCTGAAGATCCTCCTGCACCTTTCTCTTTGGCCTTGCTCCTCCCACTGCTTCTGTTTTTGTAGCTTCTTGAGCTTTCATTTGGGTTTGCTGTATCTTTAAATCTTGTTCTTTTCGTTTTGCTGCAGCACGAGTCTGCCTTTGATCTTTTGGTTCTTCTCTTTTTTCTGCTACTTCCAAAGGTTGAACAGTACCAAAAAGTTGCAATAAATCTTCTTCAATAAGCGAGGTCTCTCCTGCAGCTTGTGGCTGTTTACTTTCCTTCTGTCCCTGTATTGCCAGCTCTTCTTTTCTTCTCCTCATTTCCTAAGATGGTGGGCATCCAGCCTTTAATACATTAGTATAAAAATCTCTCACCTTCCAAATTGTGTTAAGGCGATGCCTTTCTCCCATATAACTCACCACCAGTCCAGCTGGAACATCCCATCTAAACTGAATCTGTCGATTTCTAAGTTCATCCACCAAAAAGGCAAACTCCTTTCTGCCTCTCAACATTTTTGGGGGGATTTCTTTCTGCACTAAAACCTCTTGTCCAGCCATTTGAAGTTTATTTTTATAGAAAGCTTGTAAAATTTCATTTTGGGTCCTCCTCATTGTAAAGTAAACCACAATCTCTCTTGGCAATTGATTCTCTCTAGCAAACCAGGAATTAACACGATATATTTTGTCAATTTGCAATGAGAGATCTGCTTGTTGCTCCCCAGTTATCTTTGCAAAAGCCTCTGCAAAGATCTCTCTCAAATTCTCTCGATTGTGTTCTCTCAGACCTCTTACTCTCAGGGCAAACGCCATCGCTCTGTATTGTAACATCACCACTTCATCATCTGCCCTATCCACCTTGGTCTGAACTTCATCCATTTTATTTTCCAAATTCAGATTAAACTGATTAATTTCTTCTACTCTTTCATCCAACAATTCAATGTGTTTTGCCAGACCCTGAAATGCCATTACTATATCTTCTCTTATTTTCTTATTCCGAGTTTGAATGACCTCTTTAATTTCAGCCATCTCTTCAGACACTCCCTTAATTTTCCCCTCTAAAATAGAAGTTTGTTGCTTCAAAGCCTCCTGCAAAGATTCCTGTAAAACTTCCAAAGTCAATATTTGTGGGTTTGAAGTAGACAAAGATTGTAGTTTTGATGGTTGTGCTGGCGATCCTCCAGCACTTTTAAATCCACATTTTATTTGCTTAGAAGCCATTTTTAGCTTTCAATTTATACTTCTTACAGCAACCAAATCAGTAAGTCCAAATGTTTTTAAATCTTTTGTAAGTATTATAGTTTATTTAAAGTCCAAACTGTAATCTTTCCACTTTAAATCTTTCTTTCTTTAATATAAAATCCAATAGTCTTAAACAGCCTTAGAAGTGCTAACGATGTTTCACTACAACTTTCACTTTTCCCATGTCCTGTTAGAGTTCAGGCGCCATGTTTGCTTTCCTTTTTGAAAATTTTAGAAGGAAGAAATATTGATACAGAGTTAAAGTTCACTTCTTGCAGCTCAAACTCCTGTTTTTGCTCTGCCTGCTTTATGATTATTTTGAAGCTAAATGTTGATTGCAGGGGTGGTCACAGCGTCTTGTTCTGCTTAAGCAGAAAAGTCCCAGATCCGGAGCTCAGTCAGACTACCAGGGAGCTCTCACCCTCCAAACCCCAGAATTACTCCTAGGGCTTTTGGGGAGCTCTACCTTTGTCCAGCTGCTCGCCTTCCTCTCTTCTCCCAAGGGGAAGGTTTCCAAACCACCAGACAGCTGATTTGTGCTGTCTTAGTGGTTTTAACGAGATCGCGGGGCTGACGATCCAAAAGGAGCATTTGCCAGCACCTGCGTGCCACCGGAAGTCTCAAGGGGTCCTATGTTTCATGGAGGTAGATACTGGATTGGCCCTGTCCATTATCTCCTCCATGACTTTTGACCATATTTGCAAACATAGCTGATGGTGGATCCAACTCAAATCACCAAGATTAGTGCTAACGGACTTCCAGAGTCACCGTGTTCCTGTAAGAAGTGAAGCTATCATTGGAGTACAATTCAGAGAGTTCATGGGTCCCCTCAGCATAGTGGTCATAGAGGGGCCATGCACCAGCTTAATAGGTCTAGACTGGTTTGAGGCCCTGGGCATCAGGTTGACAGACATCCATCAAACCCAAATAGCTGTTCTAGCAGTGGTATGCCAATAATATGTTAACGTATTCAGCACTGAGGTGGGACAATACAAAGGGCCACCCATTTCACTCAATCTCAATCCAGCAGTAACTCCAATCCAATTAAAACCCCTTTGCATTGAAGCCTAAAATTGATGCAGAACTAGACAAGCTAGTACAGCAGGGAGTGCTTCAACCTGTGGACTGTAGCCACAGTGGGAGACTCCCATAGTGACTCCTCCTAATGGGGACGTTTGCATCTGTGCAGACTACAAGTGCACCATAAACAAGGGACTACAGCAGCATGCTTACCCTGTATCAGTGGTAAGCTCATCCCTCGCCTTGCTCCAGGGAGGCCAAATCTTTGCTAAGGTAGACCTCACCCAGGCCTACTAGCAGCTTCTACTGGATGATGTTACTGCAGAAGCACAAACAATAGTCACACACAGAGGTGCATTCCGAGTGCACTGCTTGCAGTTTGGAGTAAGCATAGCACCAGGGTTGTTCCAAAGTATTATGGAACAAACACTGAAACACCATTCCTGGTGCCTGCCCATAGTTTGATGACATCCTGATCACGGGGGAATCAGCAGCAGTCCTTGCAGAATGCCTCTGCACAGTACTCCAATGTTTTTGTGAGGCAGGCCTAAAACTCAAGAAGGAAAAGTGCCAGATCAGCGTGGAATCCACAGAATTCCTGGGTTTCTGCATCAATGCTGCTGGAATCCACCCATCTGAAGCAAAGCTAAAGGCAATTCAGCAAGCCCCCACACCAAAATCCAAGGGGGAACTTCAAGCATTCCTGGGCTTGCTCAATTTTTACCACTCTTCCTTACCGTATAAGGCTGCCCTGACAGAACTGCTACACCACCTATTGGACAAAAAAAGCACCCTGGGTCTGGTTGAGCACTCAAGACAAAGCATTCAAGGCAGTAAAATCATTGCTATCCTTGGACTCTGTCTTAGGTCATTTCAACAAAACCCTACCAGTAATCCTAGCCTGTGAAGCTTCACCATATGGCATTGGGGCAGTACTAAGCCACAGGATGCCAGATGATAGAGAGGTCCCCATCGCATACTATTCTAGAATGTTATCATCGGCTGAAAGGAACTATGCCCAGATAGACAAGGAAATCCTCGCCATAGTAGCTGGCATTAAGAAGTTCCATGACTTCTTATATGGATGAACCTTCACCATCTTTACAGACCACAAACCTCTGCTTGGTCTCTTCGCAACTGACAAACAGACATCACAGATCCTGTCACTGCGAATGCTACCATGGTCCATTTTCATGGCTGCATACTCGTACCGGCAAGCCGGGCAAGGAAATGGGCCATGCCAACACTCTCAGCCGACTGCCCCTACCACATACTGAGCCAAATCCACCCCCAGCTTGTCTTATTCTGGCGATCCAGGACCCTTGGATCATGCAGGGGATGTTGCAGCTGAAACCAACATAGACAGAACGCTTAGCTGCATTCTCAACTGGGTGTTAAGGGGATGGCCAGAGGCCCAGCCAGGCCCTGAGTTCCAGCATTATACTTCTCAGAAAAATGAACTGTCAATCCACAAGGGATGTGTGCTGTGGGGCAGCAGGATCATCATTCCACCCAGTCTTTGCTTCAAGGTGCTGGATTCCCTACACGAGGGGCACCCAGGAATTGTTTGGATGAAGGCTCTAGCCAGAAGCTACCTGTGGTGGCCAGGCCTAGACAAAGACATTGAGAATCAAGTAAGGAGTTGCCAGGCCTGCCAAGAAACCCAACCAGAGATGCCACAAGCACCAGTGCAACTCTGAGAGACCACGCACACCCCATAATTCCACATGCACATTGACTTTGAGGGCCCTTTCCAGTGGCAGGTGTTCCTGATAGTAGTGGACAGTTATTCCAAGTGGTTGGAAGTGGCACCGGTCTCATCGAGGACAACAACCAGAGTCATCTGAGAGTTGCACCAGCTGTTTGTCTCACAGGGTGTCTGCCAGAAGGTCCCCACCCCCCACCCCAGGGATATACTTCAGCTCGAAGTTGAACCTTTTGACATACTTCACCAAGCGGACTTGTTTGGGGGAAAAGTCTTTGCGGGGTTTTGAGTGCTTCTAGGTTCTTGTGATCCTAGGTTCTTCAAACGGAATATGACTCCCCTCGAGAAAGTGGCTTTCTCGAGTTAATAAGGCCCATCAAACCACATAGGCTTCCTTCTCCCACACCGTCCATCTCCTTTTGGTCTTGGTGAATTTTTTGGAGGTGTAGGTGCATGGCTGTAAATCACCATTGGTGTTTTTCTGAAGGAAGACTGCCGCAATGGCCATGTTGCTCTTGTCCACTTGGACAATGAAGAGCTGTTCTGGGTCAGGATGCCTGAGGGTCGGCTCCTTGGAAAACAGGGCTTTTAGCTTTTCAAATGCCCATTGGCAATCTAAAGTCCAGTTTAGGGGTTGGCTTGGCTGTGGTTGTTGTGCCACCCCCTTTTTTAACTGTTCTGTGATGGGCAGGGGAATCTTAGCGAAGGATGGGATGAATTGCCCGTAAAAGTTGCCAAATCCTAGGAAGCTTTGTACCTGTTTTCTGGTGCATGGGGGCTGCCAGTCTAGGACTGCTTTCACTTTGGCTGGATCCATTTCCATTACTTTGTTTGACACTAGGTAGCCCAGGTAGTCTAGGCTGGTCTTGTGAAAGTTGCATTTTGACAGCTTCACATATAGCTTAGCCACGAGGAGCTTTTTCAAGACTTGGCGCACCAGTTTGATGTGCTCCTCTAGAATCTCAGTAAAGATGAGAATGTCATGTAGGTACACAAGAATTTCCTTGTACAGGTGATCATGCAGTACTTTGTTTATTAGTTGCATAAAGACCAAAGGGGCTCCCTGTAGCCCGAAGGACATTACTTTAAATTGGAAGCTGCCCAGGGGGCAGTTGAAGGCAGTCTTACACTCATCTCCATCTTTTATTTACATCTGGTAATATGCCTCTTGTAGATCTAACTTGGTGAACACTTTCCTCTTAGCTAGGTGGGCTAGCATGTCCTTCATCAGGGGCAGGGAGTAGGTATTTTCCACACACACAGCGTTAATACCCCTAAAATCAATGCATAATATCATTGATACAGCTTTCTTCTCCTTGAAGAGGACAGGGGCGGCTACATGGGATTTGGCTGGTTGCATGAACCCACGGGCAAAATTGGTGTCAATGTATTCCCTTAATTCCTTCATCTCTCTTGGGGTCATGGAATACATCTTAGGTTTGGATAGTTTAAC
Organism: Arizona elegans; assembly: GCA_022577455.1. Taxonomy (NCBI): domain Eukaryota; kingdom Metazoa; phylum Chordata; class Lepidosauria; order Squamata; family Colubridae; genus Arizona; species Arizona elegans. Next base: position 42,157,522 of record JAKOOJ010000006.1, read on the forward strand.
CACTGGCACAAACTCTATGGTGCAGTCAGTAAGTCTGTGAGGTGGAAGTGCATTGCATTCTTCCTTACTAAATGCCTCCACTAGGTCCTGATACTCCCTAGGGACCTGGGGGCTTCCTAGGCTCGCTTCTGCTGTGGCAGCTTTCTTGCCATTTTGTAGCTTGACTATTTCTTCCCCTGCAGGGTCAGAGTCCTGGGCCTAGTCCCAGTTTTACTTTCTGGTAGCCATCTTCCCAGCTGTCTTTCCAGAAGATGGAAAGTCCCAGGATGATCGCTTTGGGCATTTTTTGTGCCACCACAAATCAGATAAATTCCCAGTGGCAGCCCATACAGTTGGTCCAGAACGCAGCCGCGCAAGCTGTCATGGGTGCACCTAGGTACACCCACATTACACCAATTCTCCATAAGCTGCATTGGCTCCCTATTGGTCTCTGGTCACAATTCAAGGTGTTGGTTATTACCTTTAAAGCCCTACATGGCTCAGGGCCAGGTTATCTTTGAGACCGCCTTCTACCGCATAGCTCCCAGCGACCGGTAACATCCCACAGAGTTGGTCTCCTCTGGGTCCCGTCAGCTAAACAATGCTGGCTGGTGGGCCCGTCAGGGAGGGCCTTCTCTGTGGCTGCCCCAGCTCTCTGGAATCAGTTACCTCCTGAGGTCTGGACCATCCCCACACTATTGGCCTTCTGAAAAGCAGTGAAGACCTGGCTTTTCCGGCAGGCCTGGGGCCATTGATCTCACTTTGTGATCTGACGAGATCCAGCCATGAATGGTGTGAATGGGTTTTAATATCTTTAATGTTTTTAATTTTTAAGTGTTTTTATAGTGATTTTTTGACTGTATTGTGAGTCGCCCTGGTTCTTCAGAGAGGGGCGGCATATAAATTGAATAAATAAATAAATAAATAAATAAATAAATAAATAAATAAATAAACAAACAAACAAACAAACAAAAATATGCATTTCAAAAGCAGAAACTATAAAAATGATAATTAGTTTGGGAATATATGCATATGTATTAAAGATTAATTCTCACGTTTCTGAATATTCTCATTTCATTCCAAAAGATCTATTTGTGCCACTTATTAGAAAATATATTTTGCCCAACTGGAGTACATTCATTCAGTACATTTTATTTTACATAAAAACATTCTTGGTTCTTCCATTATCACTATTCATTATTAATCTTTCACATGTAACTGTCACCAACCTATCAATTCATACTTTTATACATACCCACAACAGCATAAAAGGCACTAATTCTTATATCCTGCAAACATCACTTTAGTCACTCCTTTTTTAATTATAAACTTTATTTATTTATTTTATTTTATTAGTCATATTTCTATGCCACCCACTCTCCGAGGACTCTGGGTGGCTTACACCAAAGACAGTATCCTAAATAGCATATTGCCCCCTAACAATCTGGGTCCTCATTATACCCACCTCGGAAGGATGGAAGGCTGAGTCAACCTTGAGCCGGTGAGATTTGATCCGCTGATCTGCTGAATTAGCAGTCAGCTGAAATAGCTGCAGTACTGCACCCTAACTACTGCGCCACCTCGGCTCTTATAACTTTCACTTAACTTCATGTTCTCATCAATTCATTCCACAATATCCGAGACTCATTATTCAAATCTGGTACAACCTTTGTCTTTCTTTTAGATTCACAGACACATAACACATATTTTTCCCACTTTCATTTCATTTATTCATGTTCTTTATTATTTACTCTTAGATTGCAAGCTGAAGTCTTCCAACTGCCATAGTTATGACAAAATGAGCTTGTAAATATTGACTTCCATCATCCATCATGGATTTCATAAACGAAAGCTTTCATATAAGCTTTTTATAAGATAGAAAATGTATAGATTTAATTGCACCAAAGACTTATGAAGCATACACTGTCAACACTAAGGATACAACTGATCAATTTTGACCCTTTCAGGCCACAAGTTGTATATCACAATCACAACAGAAATCCAGTTTTGTGATAAGCAAGTTCGTGTATTCTATGCAAACTAGGATTTCTAATATATAAACTACTTTGAAAACCATTTTACTGTGGCCCATACTCTATCAGCTAAGAGATATACAATATGCAACATACCAATGCACATTTTTGTTAACAAGAAAAATTTCAAAGACAGGATAGTCAAAACAACTCATTAAGGAATGCTTCCTAGAATATAAATATAGTTTAAGGCAAACCAAATACATTTGTAAACTATTTTTCAATTAAACATAAACATCATAAAGATAGTTTCTATTTAAAAACTGTGCAATCAAGATAATTTAGACAACAAAATGATTTTGTCATAAGAATAAATAATAAATAAATAAATATTGTTTATGTACTTCTTGCTGATAAAAAAGGTTAAAACATACCTTATGACACATGCATAAAGCCCACTGTCTTGTGCCAGTGTTGGACGAAACCAAATAGCATCTTCCTCTTTGCTCATTCTATTTCCATCAAAAGCTATAGGTTCCTCAAAATCTCCAGGTCCAGAACTCTTGTACCACATTAAACTGAGTCCAGCACTTTGTGCTATGGTGTAATTTGCTCTTATATAACCATAAAACAGTGCACATTTTATACGAACAGGTTCTCCCACTAAGACTTGATACTTTTTGTAATCCACTGACCAGTCAGTACATCCATCTGCTGAAAGAGGAGGGGGAAAAAGGCAAAAATGAGTTTTAAGAAGTTGTATTTTGCAAAAATTTAAACAGTTTCTGCTCACTGTAGAATGTTATGTTTTGATCTGGAACTATGCAATTAATAAGAGAAATACTGAAGGGAGACAATACACATTTGAGAAGTTTAATCTTTTCAAGAACAGTCATGACATTTCCTTATCATTACTGTATTCCTTCATAATATCAGAGAATTTCTACACAACACCAATCAGGTACCATTCTCACTTCTGAACTCCTAAAAACAACACTGATTAAAAGTGTTCATGTTCTATAGTTATTCTATAATTGTTTTATTCTTCTATTAATGGAATTGCAAGCTGCCCAGAGTTGCTGTCAACTTCAAACCAAACCTGGCAGCAGCCATTTTTCTGTTCCTCAGTTCCCACACAGAAGGGGAAGGGTGGAAGGAGGTTGGAATGCCTTACTAGACACAATAGAGAGTTTTCTAGTGAGAACCAAAATCATCTCTACTGGATAAGGTCAGGGAAGGAGTACCTGGAGAGCCTGTCAATTAACCCAATTGGCCAACGTGACCTGTGATACTTGGGGGTGGGGTTAATTCCTATTTTAATTATACTGAAACTGCAGGAAAGATTCAGAGTTGGTTTCCTTTGAAGCTGTGCCAATATGATGTACTCAATAAAGAGGAGCTTTGAGGAGGATACTAGTCTCAGAATTCTGATTTGCTTGGGTTCATTAGTTGGAATATTGACATTAAACCAACTCTCTTAAACCTACCCCAAGGTCCTGAGTCCAGGCCACCACCCGACAACATCGGGAGGATGGAAAAGACCCAGAGGAGATCAGAGATGGAGAACATGGAGGAAGTGACCACTAACACTAGCTCTGCCCCAGCCAGGGCTGCACAGCTGGCAGGTCAGACCAAAGAGGCAATCCTTCCACTGGCAACCAGGTGTGGAGAGAACCAAAAGACCAGCAATATGAAAGGATGTCCTAACCACTGAGGAACTCTACCAAACAGAGGGGGAGACCTGGTGCAGGGCGATACCAAAGGCTGCCGAAGGAGAGTTCCCCCTGAGGTCTCCTCAATTGTTGACTGCCCTTGTTCTGAGATGGAAGCCCATTGGTAGAGTGGCTGAGGGAGAGATTCAACCACATGGAGATCTGAAGAGTGGAGCCGATGCACTAACTTGGGCCAACTGTAGTGACAGCGGCTTTGGCATCTCAGCCACATCTAACCTTCTGGAGCCCGAGCCCAACCACAGCAGATTGAGTGGCCAGCCTGCCTCCCCAGCCAGCTGGGGCAGCAAGCTCATGCTAAAGAAGGGGCCTCCCATGGCAGCAACAAGCAGCGAGTCCAGTGGGGTTAACCTCAGCCTCCCCCCAGATGGCATGGACACCCAATGTGGCCTTACTATCTGGGCCCCAGTTGGTTCCCCAATTTGTGGACACCCCCCTCTTCTGCCAGAAGACCCGCCACTAATAAAGGCCCAGAGAAGTTGGCATTCTTCCTCAACCAGGTGTGAACTAATCTAGACCACTATGTCCCAGCCTACCCATTGGACATTGTGATGGTGAATGCCGTGGCCACCAACCTAGAGGGAGAAGCCATGGAGTGGGTAATGAGATTCCACGGTCTCGTTGTTGTTTATTTTAACTTTAGAAGTTTTGTTGAACAAGCTACGTGACTCTGATAAAATAAAAGGAATTGTAATCAGACAGCAGGATTATAGACTAAGAGCGTTTGCAGATGACCTGGTTGTTACTTTATCTCAACCTATAGAAGCGGCTCCATATATGTTGGACATAATAGGTCAATATGGTAAAGTATCTAGATTTAAAGTAAATCAACACAAGACAAAGATGATAATTAAAAATATGTCCATATCTCAAAGAGAAGATTTAGGGAGAATAACTGGGTTTGAAATAGTTAAAAAGGTTAAGTATTTAGGAGTATATATTGCAGCCTCAAACACGAAATTGTTTAAAAATAATTATGAAGTTCTTTGGCAAAAAGTGCAGAAAGAAATGGAAAACCGGAAAAAGCTACAACTATCATTACTGGGAAGGATTGCAGTAATAAAAATGAATGTATTACCTAGGTTTTTATTTTTGTTTCAAATGATACCAGTGCTTAAGAAAGACGCAAACTTGATGGAATGGCAGAAAGGGGTTAATACCTTTATCTGGGGTGGGAAGAAACCAAGAGTGAAACTGAAAATTATACAGGATGTACGTGAAAGAGGAGGTCTTAAAATGCCTAATTTAAGATTATACTGTGAAGCAGCCGTTTTATCTCAAATTAGCAATTGGTTTAACTTAACTGAAGAAAGAATGTTAAATATAGAAGGTTATGATTTGTTATATGGATGGCATGCTTATATATTATATGAAAAAAAAGTGGATAAAATGTTTAAGGGTCATATACTTAGAAATGCATTGCTGAGGGTTTGGAAAAAGTATCAATATAAGTTAAATTATAAAATACCCATATGGGCAAATCCTAGACATGCAATAGAAAATATAAGTATAGAGCAAAAAACAGAGGTGATTACTTATAAAGAGCTTCTTTTTTTGGAAAGGGGTAAACTGCAATTGAAATCTTTAGACATATTAAAAGAAGAAGGGATAATTTATACTTGATTTCAGTATGGTCAGCTTCAAGCTTGATGGAGGGAAGACCAAAAAATTGGTGTTATGCAAAATGAGGAAAATCTTGTGAAACAGATTAGAGATCAAAGTCAGATGCATATTAAAAGTTGTATAATGCTTTATTGGAAATAGATTCAGAAACGGAATTGGTTAAGGATTGTATGATAAAATGGGCACAAAATTTTCAGGAACCAGTGATGATGGAAACATGGGAAAAGATTTGGGTTAGAAATGTTAAATTTACACAAGCACAAAATTTGAGAGAAATTTTTTATAAAATGTTTTATAGATGGCATTTAGATCCTAAGAAATTATCATGTATGTATTCGAATTTGCAAGCTAAATGTTGGAGATGTGAATGTGATAATGCAACTTATTATCATATATGGTGGACTTGTAAGAAAATCAAGGCATTTTGGATAAAAATTTGGTGGGTGATGCAGAACATTCTGAAAAAAAGGTTGAAATTTACTCCTCAATTGTTCTTATTGGGCATAACGACGGATTGTACAGTATTAGAGACTAAATTGATTTTGAACTTCATATCAGCAGCCAGACTGTTGGTAGCGCAATACTGGAAGAAGGACTCTTTGCCTACTATTGAAGAGTGGATACTGAAAGTAACGAATTTGGCAGAAATGGCGAAAATTTCAGCATATTTGAAGGACTATACACAAGAAAGATACGTATTGGAATGGAGAAGGTGGATTGATTATATTCAAAATAAGTATCAGACAAGAAAATATCAAATAGCTTATGAATGAATGCTAAGTACTAGAAATATTATGTTATCTATAGTGGAGTTAAGGCTTCAGTGGGGGATCTAGTAGTCTAAGGATAGATAGTTTAATTTAGCTTATGATTGTTAATTGAAATATCTTGTATTTTGCTCTGGGAAGTCTGGGGGGGAGGGTGGGTTGAGGGGAGTGAAAGGGTGGGGGGAATATTGGGGGGAATTTTTTTTCTTTTTGTAAAACTTTTCAATAAAAAAAGAGAGAATCCATGGTGAAGACACGCCAGAACTGGGGAATGTCTATGTCTTCCTGTGGGAGCTGAGAGCCAGATTCAAAAATGAATCCCAAGCCCTGCAGGCTGAAATAGAAATCTGAAACCTAAAGCAATGAAGGAGTATGTTGGGCAGTTCCGCAGAGTGGCCGGCAAGCTGAGAGAGCAGCCGGACCAACTGCTGGTCTACCTATTTCAAGGAAGGCCTGGACAGAGAACTACTACAGGCCTGCATCTACCAGCGAGTCCCAGAGCAGACCCATAATTGGTACTGGATGGCCATAGCACTGGACCTCGAGCTAAAGCAGTGCAAGTAGCCCAGTGTGCCCAAACTGAAGCCCAAGCAGAGCCAAGAAGGCCGCTGATTCAGTCACCAACCTGTTGCTACTAACCCACTGGTCATCCTTCTGCTCCAGGCAGAGCCCCGATCAAGTGCTTCAGATGTGGCCAACAGGGCCATCGAGCTGTTGAATACCTGGCTCCCACACCCCAGCCAAAAGCAATCCTGGCCACATTATCTAAGCAAAAAAAGCCATTGCAGAAGGGCTGGGAAAAATCAAGCTTGGCGCACCAGGCCATCAAGGTCTCCTCCCCCTAAAGTGAGTGAGAGGGAACTCCAGCTAAGAGACACCAGCAGCCCACCTCCTATGACAGCAAAGATGAGAGCGAAGACGACCTGATGGTAAGTGAAGCCATCTGCCCTTTTGCCATCCCCACTAAAATCATGATGCCAAATTCAGGAGTTCAGAGAGAGTTGGCTGCCCTAATAAACTCAGGCTGCATCCAGTGCCTAATTAGCCTACTGACTGTGCTGAAGCTAGGGATCCACGCGAGGAGGTTCAAGCATGTTGATGGATCACTGATAGGAAGTTCTCCCACAATGTACCTTACTGAGTCAGTGCAGCTAGAGATGGGCCCACATTGGGAGATTATCTGATTTGTGATAGTCCCAAAGATGACCAAGGCAGTAATTCTGGGACTGTCTGGGATAGACAAGTGGGGCCCAACAATCTGGTGGGAAGGGAGAGAGAGAAAAATGAAGTTAGGAAGAGGTCCTCTCCCTCCTCAAAGCAGCTGGGAGGAGGAGCTTCCAGCACTGAGTGGGACCGAAGGGAACAAGATCCTGAAAGCCACATCAGAGCAACTGCCAGGGACCCAGCTAATCCCCCAAGAATACCGGGACCTAGCATGGGTGTTCAATGACAAAGAAGGTGACATGCTACCCTCCCCCACTGCCCACCGACTGTGTGATTGAGATCCTGCCCATTGCAAAACTAGTTAAACCCAAAATGTACTCCATAACCCCAAAGGAAATGAAGGAGCTGAGGGAATACATTGACAAAAACCTAGCCAGAGGCTTCAGCCAACCGGACAAATCCCATGTGGCTGACCCCGTATTATTCAAGGAGAAAAAAGATTGGACAAAAAGATTGTGTGTTGATTTTAGGGAAATAAATGGTGTGTGTGTGTGTGTGTGTGTGTAGAACACGTACCCCTCCAATGTTAGCCCAGTGATGGCGAACCTTTTTGGCATCGAGTGTCTAAACTGGAATGTATACGTGCCATAGCGCCGGAAACCCAAAGACCAGCTGGCCAGTGTGCATGCATATGCCAGCCAGCTGGTCTTTGAGTTTCTGGTGCATGCATGCACGTTGGCCAGTTGGTCTTCAGGTTTCTGGCACCATGGCACACACAAAGGCCAACTGGCAACCACGTGCATGCCCACAGAGAGGGCTCTGTGAAACCAGAAGAGCAGTTGGTGATGGCATGCGTGCCCACAGAAAGGGCCCTGCATGCCACCTCTGGCACGCGTGCCATAGGTTCACCATCATGGTGCTAGCCCATCTAGCAGAGGGGAAAGTCTTCACTAAGCTAGACCTGAGGGAGGTATACTACAGAATGAGGATCAAAGAGAGGGACAAATGGAAGATGGCATTTAACTGCCCACTGGGTAGCTTCCAATTCAAAATAATGCCATTTGGGCGCCAAAAATATGATGTACTCAATAAAGAAGACCTTGAGGAGGTCTTAGAGTTCTGATTTGTTTGGGTTCATTAGTTGGAACCTTGACAGTCACTTGGTAGAGAGATAATAATAATAATAATAATTTTATTTCTATACCGCCCTTCTCCCGAAGGACTCAGGGTGGTGTACAGCCTATTTAAAAACACAGACAAAACAACAGTATAAAATTTAAAATAATTAAATAAGGTGGCTCAAATTTAAAACCCCAATAAATTTAAATACCCAATTTAAAAACTATTGTGTTGATAGTCCGGCCTGGAGGAACAACAGGGTCTTCAATGCGCAGCGAAACACCCAGAGGTCGGAGATCTTACGAATTTCCGGGGGCAGTTCATTCCACAGGGCTGGGGCTCCCACAGAGAAGGCCCTCCCCCTGGGTGTCGCCAGCCGACATAACTTGGCTGATGGCACCCTGAGGAGACCCTCTCTGTGGGAACGGACTGGTCGGTGAGAGGCTATTGGTGGCAGAAGACGGTCTCGGAGGTACCCAGGTCCTATGCCATGGAGCGCTTTAAAGGTGGTAACTAACACCTTGAATCGCACCCGGAAGACCACTGGGAGCCAGTGCAGCTCGCGCAGGAGGGGTGTCACATGGGCACAACGGGTTGAGCCCATAACCACTCACGCGGCCGCATTCTGGACCAGTTGGAGCCTCCGAGTGCTCTTCAAGGGGAGCCCCATGTAGAGAGCATTACAATAGTACAACTGGGAAGTAACATGGGCATGAGTGACCGTGCGCAGGGCGTCCCGATCCAGAAAGGGCTGCAACTGGTGAATCAGGCAAACCTGATAAAAGGCCCCCCTGGCCACGGCCGTCATATGCTCTTCTAAAGACAGCCGTGCATCCAGGAGGACACCCAGATTGCGAGCCCTCTCTGTGGGGGGCAAAGATTCACCCCCAATAGTCTGCTGACTATATCGGGGTGCCGGAAGCCACAGCCACTCGGTCATGGAGGGGTTGAGCCTGAGCCTGTTCCTCCCCATCCAGACCAGCACGGCCTCCAGGCAGTGAGACATCACATCAAGGGCATCGTTGGGGTGGTCTGGGGTGGAGATGTACAGCTGAGTATCATCAGCGTACAGATGGCACTTCACCCCAAAACCATGGATGATCTCACCCAGCGGCTTCACATAAATGTTGAACAGGAGGGGCGAGAGGACCGACCCTTGTGGCACTCCCCATGCGAGACGCCTCGAGGTCGACCTCTGTCCCCCTGCCAACACGAACTGCGAGCGGTCGGAGAGGAAGGAGGAGAACCACCGCAAAACGGTGCCCCCTATTCCTAACCCCCTCAACCGCTGCAGCATGATACCATGGTCGATGGTATCAAAAGCTGCTGAGAGATCTAATAGGACTAGGACAGAGGAGCAACCCCTGTCCCGAGCCCTCCAGAGATCATCCACCAACGCGACCAATGCCATTTCTGTGCTGTACCCCTGCCTGAAGCCCGACTGGTACGGGTCTAGATAGATAGCTTCATCCAGGTGCCGGGGAAGTTGTCGTGCCACCACGCTCTCAACAACCTTCGCCACAAAACGAAGGTTGGAGACTGGACGATAGTTGGCTAATTCAGCCGGGTCCAGGGAAGGCTTCTTGAGGATGGGCCTCACTACCGCCTCTTTCAAGGCGGCAGGAAAGGCACCCTCACTCAAAGAAGCACCTATAATCCCCTGGAGCCAGCCTCGTGTAACCTCCCGGGAGGCCAGTACCAACCAGGAGGGACACGGGTCCAATAAACACATGGCGGCACTAATCTTACCCAGAACCCTGTCCACATCCTCGGGAGTCACAGGATCAAACTCCTCCCAAATAACATTTTCAAGACCTGCCCCGGTCTCCTCCCGTGGACTCATCCAATCGGAGTCCAAGCCATCCCAAATCCGAGCGACTTTATCGTGCAGGAATTGCACAAAGTCCTCAGCACGACCCTGCAAGGGATCTTCCCGCACTCCCCCCCAAAGAAGGGAGTGGGTCACCCTAAACAGGGCGGCTGGGCAGTTCTCTGCAGATGCGATAAGAGTGGAAAAATGGTTAGATTTTGCCACTTTTATCACCACTAGGTAGGTCTTGATATAAGACCTCACCTGTGTCCGGTCGGAATCGGATTGACTAGTCCTCCAAATGCTCTCTAGGCGTCTTTTCCGACGCTTCATCTCTCTCAGCTCCTCAGAGAACCAAGGAGCTAATTGAGATCGGCATCGGGTCAGAGGCCGCAAAGGCATGACGCGGTCCAAAGTTCCAGCGGCCGCCCTTTCCCAGGCGGCCACCAGCTCTTCAGTCGAGTCGTGTGTTAGAGTCTCAGGAAATGGCCCAAGCTCCATCAGGAATCTTTCGGGATCCATCAGGCACCTGGGACGGAACCACTGGTCGGTTCCGTCTCCCTGCGGTGGGGGCAGGCGGTAGGAAAGTCTAGTTGAAGGAGTGAATGATCTGTCCATGACAAGGGTTTAATATCTAGGTCCCCTCTACCAAGATCATTCAACCACTGACCAGAGATAAAAATCAGGTCCAGAGTGTGTCCCCCTATGTGAGTGGGGCCTTGAACTAACTGGGTCAGGTCCAAGGCCATCATGGAAGCCATGAACTCCCGAGCCACCTCTGACGCCTCACCTGCGGATGGAAGGTTGAAATCCCCCATGACAATAAGTCTGGGGGTATCGACCGCCACCCCGGCAATGACGTCGAGTAGCTCGGGCAGGGTCGCTGCCACGTGGCAGGGAGCCAGGTACGTAGTCAGCAAACCCATCTGCACCTCACGGCCCCACTTCACACAAAGGGACTCACATCCGGCTATCTGAGGAACAGTGGTCTCCCTCGGACAAAGACTCTCCCTAATGATCACTGCCACTCCCCCACCCCTCCCCTGGGCCCTTGGCTGATGAAATGCATGGAAACCTGGTGGGCACATCTCTACTAGGGGGACCCCCCCTCTTGGCCCAACCAGGTCTCCGTAATACCTGCCAGGTCTGCACCCCCCTCCAAAATAAGATCACAGATGAGGGGGGCCTTGTTAACCACCGACCTGGCATTACATAACATCAGCCGCGGACCCTGGGCCTGAGGCTCTACACAACCCAGGACACGAGTTACGCATTGGGGGCCGGAGTGCGCAATCACTCGGAGACAGCGCGTGTGCACCCCCGACACTTGATATGACCCCCTGCACCCATCATACCTGCCCTTCCCACTCAAGATTTCAATTACACAGCCCTTTCTATCGTCCCCCTGCCCCCCGGTTAAATTTCCTTTCGCGACCCCTCTGCTGCAGCTAATCAACCCATCATCCCACACAGTCGCTATCTGGACCCCCCCAGGTCCACTTTTACAACCCCCACCCGTCCTCCTGGGTCCCCTTAAAATTTTCCTTAAAAATTTTGCTAAAAAACCCCTCAGCCCCCTCTTTGCTGCATTCCATCTCTCAGGGTCCCAAAGCCCATCATCAAGACAGGCCCTCGATAACGTGGAGGGCCAGGTCTGCAAGAGGGGGGAGTCTCGCAGCACAAGAAGGTCGGTTTTTTGGAGCATCAACCGAACCAAAGATGGGAAAAGAAAAGCCAGTCCGGGAATCTGTCATGGTCCAAGGGATAACTGAGCATAAAGGTCACAAAATATCCATTTATAGGGCTGGACTCCACTGTCCTCTCACGACAGGGAGAGGGTCCAATGTTCTTTTTCTCCAATGGAGGCTAATGGCCAACCATCCTCTCACGACGGCCGGTCCCGTTACAAAGTTAACAGGAGCAATGTTCTATCCTCTCCGTTGGGATGTGGAAAATCCCTCAGCTCTCTCAGGTGGTGCTCAGTCTCTCCTACCAGCGAGGACGTGAGTGGAGCATAATAAGGGGTCCAAAGTGTCCAAAGTGTACATGTTAATAACAATGGTAATAATAAAGATGTTAATAAAGATAATAATAGGCCCACGGGCACAAGATCTTCCTTGAGGTGAGAGTATGAGTAGCGAGACAGGAAAGCCCAATCCAGGGGTGGTTGGTCATTACGGCCAACACCTACCCATACCTGGGGGAAAGGGGGGGAGGGGAGGCCACCCGAGGCGACCAACAAACCAAACCATGGTCAGCCTCCCGCCTCTCCAACCCCAATTTCCACAGCCCCCAGTCACAGCTTTGTTCTAAAACACCCCATCACAGTAAAAATCTACTGTGAGCCAGATGGTAGTCCTAGGGGTGAGGCTGTCCGCTTCTCCCCCATTAACCTGCTGCCTGGCTGTTTCTCTGGTCGGCCGGTCCATGTCAGCCATTGCCTCCGCCGCCGCCGCCGCCATCGTCGCCAGCCTGCAACCAGGCACCCCAAGTTCCCAAGGCACACCGGAGCCCCGGAAAACGCCGGAAAAGAGTGCCCCAGGGATCCAGAGGGCTATAGGGAGCGAGGAGGGGCCACTTCCAAGCCACCGCCGCACAAACGCCACCCACCGCCGAATGCCTTGGCCTCCGCTTCCCTCCGACACCGGAAACAGCTGCCGCAGCCAGGCCCATCGCCCCATCTCACGCGGTGCCGTCCAGCCCTGCCCTGACGTTCCGGAGGGCAAAAAAACCCTCACCAGGCAGGGCGGATGCTCCCCTCACTGGGACTGGAGCTGGAGATGAACAGAAAGGCTCCTGAAGACCCTGACGACCGGCAACTCTCCCATCCCCGAAACGGAGCTCATTTGGTCACCGCCATCTTGGAGCATGCAAATTGAATGAATCAATCAATCAATCAATCAATCAATCAATCAATCCTGGACCTTGTAGCAGAAGGTTTTCTTCTTGGAAAATACTGGGGTGGAATTAAAAATAATGTCATAATTGTCATTAATATAATAAAACTAGTATGCTCTAATGGTTACTTCAGATTTATTAACTGATTTATTAAATAAGCAGAGACAGACAGAGACAAGTCTGCAATTGCAGATAATGTTGTATTACTGTTATTTAGACAACAAGTGAAATAATAGTGCCAGTTCTTTAGCTGGTGTTGGTGTTTATCAGTGGTGGGATTCAAATAATTTAACAACCGGTTCTCTGCCCTAATAACCAGCTGGATAGGCATGGATGGGTGCTCATATGACTGGGTGGGCATGGGGAACTCAATGTCACTCACATCAAGGGGTGCCTCACCTCGCCCAGCTTTTCCTCACCTCACCCGGCCCTGCCTCGCTCCTCCACTCTCAGCTACTCTTTGTCATGTCCGGCCTCACCTCATCTCCTGGCTGTTCACCTTAAAGGCTTCAATGTAGCTATAGTTCTGTAAAAATGTTGTGATTTTTATTGAACACAGCAGTTCAAGAAAACTCAATTCAGCTATTTTATTATTATTATTTATTATTATTTTATTATTCTTTCTGGAAGAACAGCCATATTTAATGAAAATTTATAAATAAGCTTGTGGCATTCCCGTTTGCAGTTGAATCAAAATACATGGGCTTCTGATCTAGCAAGAGATGGTATTCCAGGTGGTACTACACTGTCCCATTCCATTAATCTTGTGGGAAGTTGCAGTTCTGCTGGGATCTGGAGAGCTACTGCGCCACCAAAACGTCTGGTTCTAGTTCACCTCTAGAGCCTGGAACCCTCACACCATCTTTTTTCCCTCGGCAGAAGAGAAAGCAGGGCCAGCTAGGGATGAGTCAAAATCAAATAACTTTATTATAGCCATGAGGCCACAAAAAAGTGATAGAAGACCTAATCAATAAATAAATATAAATATAGAGACTTCCGGTTTCCTCGTCTTCGGCGGCGACGGTGCCTTTTTAAGCACCGCCAGCCCCGCCGCTCGTAGAGCCGCTTCTCGATTGCGAAGCGGCTTGAAACCTTCAAAATCCTTAGGATTTATGAAGAAGAGGCAGCAGGGTACAGGTCGAGCCCCTGCAACCCCCCCAGGGAATCGTTTCTGGGGAGGAAACAGGCGCGGCTCCCTTTCAACCTGCTGAGACTCCGGGCGGCGTGGGACGTCTCTGCTTCCGCAGAACAAGCCGGCTGCAGGAAACTTTTAAAGAGCGAGGAAATAACCCAAATAAACACTTGAAATCTACCTGAACCCTGAAATTTTGAACTGCAAGTATTAGCTCTTTGCTGATTTTTTATACTGAAGTGAAAGTTTCTGAATGAGTGAAAGTGACTGGAAAAAATATGGCGCTCAGCATTAGAGTAAATGAATCAGCGGGTGTGGATTGGTGAAGTCATCTTGCTTTGTTACAAAGTTAAAAAGTTGCTATAAAGTTGCTCCGGCTGTAACAGAAACAAGAGGAAAATCTCTCCCTTTTACTTGACTTTGCTGCATTATAGCTTTGCCTTGATTAAATCTGGGGGACCTTTTTAGAAGGCTTTGTGGAGGTGGCAGAAGAAGTGGAACCTCCCTTTTTAGAAAAGCTAGCCTACGTGGCAGGATGGCTTCAAAGAAGCAGGAAGGCAAAACAGGGGGGGGATCCCCCACACGCAAACAGGACACGCAGTCACAACCCCAGAAAAAAGATTTTGATATGGGAGATTTAAAAGAATTTATTTCAAATATCCTGGATGACAAATTTCAAAAAACTCAACAGGAAATAGATGATAAAATAAATAAAATAGATGATAAAATTCAAAAGTCTCAACAGGAAATTATGCAGGAAATGCAGCAGAACCAAAAGAAGGTGACCAAAAAAATAACAGATGTGGCGTCTGGCCTGGCAGGATTTATTATGAAAGTTGAGTCACAAGTGGATGAATTTAAATTAGAAGTTAATGCTAAGATGAAAAATAATGATCATAAATTTTTTGATGTTGATGACAAGATGCAGAGAGTTGAGAACGAGATTGTTATGATGCAATTCCGGGCAATGGAATTTGCTATACGGCTTCGAGGAATTAGAGAAGAGGAGAGACAAGATTTGAGACAGATCTGTGCTGAAGCCCTAGCTGTGATCTTAAAAATTAATCCTGATATGGTCTTTTGTAAAATAGACAAAATTTACAGAGTCAACTCTTGGGTGGCCAGACAAAGACAATTGCCTAGAGATGTGGTCATATATTTTACAGATAGAGCAATAAGAAATGATATCCTGCAAAAATCTTTTCTCACTTCTGTGCAAGTGAGCGGATCCAAGATCACAGTCTACAAGGAGCTTCCACCTAAGATGTTGAAATCCAGAAAAGATTTTGGTTTTCTTGTTAAAGAACTGCAGAATAATCAAATCCCATTTCGTTGGGACGCTCCAACTGGCATAATTTTGAGATATAAGGGAGAGAAACACCGTTTGAATACTGTGGAGAAGGCGGAGCAATTTTATACTGATATCTTTAAAGAAAGAACACCATCCCCACGTACATCTACAGTTTTGGAGATTAAAGAGAGTGATAAGAAGCAACCTCAAGAATCGCAACAACAATCTAAGCAGGAATCAGAGGAGTTGAAGGGCGCTGAAGGAGGTTTTCTGGATGAGCCTTTGCTGGAACCTTCTCCAATCTTGGAGCCGGCTTGGGTGGCTGAAGTCAAGGACCAGCGTATAACCCGAGCAAAAGCCAAGCAACTTAAAGAAAAGTTACAGCAGGAAAGACAAGATGAAAAGGCTGGGGCCGTGGGGAATGCAGGACAGAAGATTTCGGATGAAATCCGAATGTTCTGCTCTTTGCTCCAGAAGGAGAATAATGATGATTAAATGTTTATCTTGGAATGTGAATGGGTTGAATGTAACACAAAAAAGGAAGAAAGTATTTGCATATTTAAAACAACATAATAATGATATAATTTGTTTACAAGAAACGCATATTACAGCTCAAGATCAAAACTATTTGAAAAATTCCAAATTAGGAACACATTTTATATCTTCAACTAACCAAAAAAAGAATGGTGTGGTTATTTACGTAAATAAAAAATTAACAGCCAAACTTATAGAAGCTGATCAAGATGGCAGGTTTGTAGCAATTGAATTACTTTCTGCTAATAATCAAATTCTTTTGATAGGAATTTATGCTCCTAACCAACAACAGGACTATTTTTATAAAATGCTGCATACTAAAATACTTCAATGGGATTACAGATCTATTTTAATTATGGGAGATTGGAATGGAGTAATTGACTCTAAATTAGACAAAAAGACTTTGGCGAAGTCAAGGATTAGATTACCACAGACTTTTTTTGATATGAAAGAAGACCTGGAATTAAAAGATATTTGGAGAATACATAATCCAAAAGAACTGGATTATACTTTCTTCTCTGACAGACATAGATCCTTTTCTAGGATTGACTTCATCTTGTTGTCTGATGATTTACTTGTCAGGACAAAAAGAACAAAGATTCTGCCAAGAATTTTGACTGATCATAGCCCAGTGTGGATAGAAATTGAGACACGCAAGACTGAGAGACGCTCTTGGAGATTAAATGAAAACTTGTTCAGATATGAAAAAAATATAATAGAACTTAAAAAGTATTTGAAAGAGTTTTTTGAAATGAATTTGAATAAAGGCACCCCAATGGAAATTGTGTGGGACGCAAGCAAAGCTTATATGAGAGGGGTGCTTATATATATGAACTCTAAACATAGGTTGACTCGACAAAAGAAAAGACTTGAATTGGAAGCAGAAATAAAGAACAAAGAACAGTTACTTACTAAAAACCCAACAGATGAAAGAATACTTGGTGTCATAAAACTGTGCAGCCTAAATGTTGGAGATGTGATTGTCTAGACGCTACATATTATCATGTTTGGTGGACCTGTAAGAAAGTTAAGGCTTTTTGGATAAAAATTTGGTGGGTCATGCAGAATGTCTTGAAGAAAAAAATTCAATTTTCTCCACAACTGTTCTTATTGGGTATAGTTAAGGGTTTTACATCGGGTGAAACAAAATTGATATTGTATATGATAACGGCAGCAAGATTGTTGATAGGTAAATATTGGAAAAATGAAGCGCTGCCTACGATTGAGGAATGGACTTTGAAGATGGCCAGTTTTGCAGAGATGGCGAAGATTTCAGCATATCTAAAAGATTGTTCTCAAGAGACTTATGAATGGGAATGGAAGAAGTGGATAGATTATGTTCAGAACAAATATCAAACTAGGAAGTATCAAATAGCTTTTATTTGAAAATGTTATATTAAGATAGAAATATTTTAAGGTTGAGGATGAAAATTTATTAGAAAATGTTATATTAAGATAGAAATATTTTTAAGGTAATCAGGATGAAAATTTATTTGAAAATGTTATATTAAGATTGAAATAGGTTAATGTAATGAAGATCAAAATTTGTAAGGGGGAGGGAGGGGTTCAAGTTTTATATACAAAGGAGGGTTTTTCCTCTTATTTGACATGAGTATACTGTGAGGAAGTCTGGGGGGAGGGGAGGGTTAGGGTGGGTTAGGGAGGTTGGGAAGTTTGGGGTGGGTTGAGGGGGGGGGAAAGGGGTGAAAATGTAATTGTAAAACTTTTGCAATAAATAAATAAATAAATAAATAAATAAATATAAATATAGATACAGGTAGTCCTTGACATACAACCAGAATTGAGCCCCAAATTTATGTTGCCAAGAAGACAGTTGTTAAGTGAGTTTTCCCCTATTTTACATTTTTTCTTGCCATAGTTGTTAAGTGAATCACTACAGTTCTTAAGTTAATAACACGGTTATTAGGTGAATCCCATTTCCCCATTGACTTTGCTTGTCAGAAGGTTGCAAAAGGCAATCACCTGATCCCAGGACACTGCAAGTATCCTAAATATATGCCAATTTATTTATTATATTTCTATACCGCCTTTCTCCCGTAGGACCCAAGGCGGTGTACAGTCAAGAAAAATATAGACACACAAACATCATAAAATTGCTAATTAAAATTATTACTTAGTTTGGTCAATTAAATAAAACCCAGAATTAGATAACATTTAAAAAATCATTCACATGTTCGTATGTTTAGCCCCGCCTGTTGGAACATCAGGGTCTTGAGGGCACGGCGGAAAGCACGGAGATCAGGGATATTCCGTATCTCCAGGGGCAGTTCATTCCAAAGGGTTGGAGCCCCCACAGAGAAGTCCCTCCCCCTGGGAGTCACCAGTCGACATAATTTGACTGACGGTACCCTGAGTAGTCCTTCCCCGTGAGAACAAACTGGTCGGTGGGAGGCTATTGGTGGCAAAAGACGGTCTCGTAGGTACCCAGGTCCTAAGCCATGGAGCGCTTTAAAGGTGATAACTAACACCTTGAATCGCACCCGGAAGACCACCGGGAGCCAATGCAGCTTGCGTAGGAGAGGTGTTACATGGGCGTAATGAGCTGCGCCCATAATCACTCGCGTGGCTACGTTCTGGACCAGTTGGAGCCTCCGGGTGCTTTTCAAGGGGAGCCCCATGTAGAGAGCATTACAGTAGTCCATACGGGAGGTAACTAGGGCATGAGTGACCGTGCGCAAGACATCCCGATCCAGAAAGGGATGAAACTGGTGGATCAGGCAAACCTGATAAAAGGTACCCCTGGCCATGGCCATCAAATAATCTTCTAAAGATAACCGTGAATCCAGGAGGACACCCAAGTTGCGGGCCCTCTCTGTGGGGAGCAAGATCTCATCCCCTATTTTTTTTTTTTTTATTGAAAAAGTTTTCAAATACAAGTTTTTCCCCCTTTCCCCCCCCTTCTTCCCTAACCCACCCTTTCCACCCAACCCCCCCTGTGACTTCTTCACAACAATAGGCTATTTCATAACTAGTTACATACATAATATCTTTCCTTTCCCTTAATCCCTTCTCGAGGTACTGACCCTTAACATGTTAAGCTTATTGAGTATTATTACAATTTAACCTTTAATCTTTTATATATATTAATATAACATTTTAAATCGACCTTCTCCCTGCATCCAAATTTAACATTTATTCAATTCTGTCCAATTCCTCCACTCCTCTAAATATATGACTTAAAATCATACAGTACAATTCTAGATATAATCCACTACCCACTTTACTAAAATATACACATATCTATATATGCATCCCATTTTATATAAAGAAGAGAAAAAAAAAGAAGAGAAAAAAATATATCTTCTTTAGTATCTTTCCACTGAATTGTTAAGTCCTCCACTCCCCTAAATATATGACTTAAGAATCCTTTTTCTTAAACTAATCAATCAGTAAACTAACCTATTTCAACCCTTCAATTCCTACAAAATCATGCAGTACAATTCTAGATATAATCCACTGCCCACATTACTAAGATATACACATATCTATATATGCATTCCATTTTGTAAAAAAGGAAAAATCAATAACTTTAAATTTATAATCCATATAGTATCTTCTTTGATGTCTTTCCTCTGGATTGTTAAATCCATCACCCATAATAGGGTAAAATAACATGCTGGTGCAACAGTTTGTTCAAAATCTCCAGTCATCTGATCTCATCCCCTATTGTCAGTGATGGTACCAGCTGACTATACCGGGACGCCGGATGCCACAGCCACTCGGTCTTGGAGGGGTTGAGTCTGAGCTTGTTTCTCCCCATCCAGATCCGCCCGGCCTCCAGGCAACGGGACATCACAGCAAGGGCATCATCGGGGTGGTCTGGGGTGGAGATGTATAGCTGTGTGTCATCAGCATACTGATGAACACTCACTCCGAAACCACGGATGATCTCGCCTAGCGGTTTTACATAAATTTTGAACAGAAGGGGTGAGAGGACTGACCCTTGCGGCACCCCACAAATAAGGTGCCTCGAGGTCGACCTCTGCCCCCCTGCCAACACAAACTGCGAACAGTCAGAGAGGAAGGAGGAGAACCACCGAAGCACAGTGCCCCCTATTCCTAACCCCTCCAGCCGGTGCAGTAAGATACCATGGTCGATGATATCAAAAGCCACTGAGAGATCTAATAGGACCAGGATAGAGGAGCACCCTCTGTCTCGAGCCCTCCAGAGATCATCCACCAATGCGACCAATGCTGTTTCTGTGCTGTATCATGACCTGAAGCCCGACTGGAACAGATCCAGATAGACAACTTCATCCAGGTATCGGGGTAGTTGTCGCGCCACCACACTCTCAACAACCTTCGCAACAAAGCGAAGATTGGAGACTGGACGATAATTTGATAATATAGCCGGGTCCAGGGAAGGCTTCTTGAGGAGGGGCTTCACAACCGCCTCTTTCAAGGCGGCGGGAAAGACACCCTCACTCAGAGAAGCATTTATAATCCCCTGGAGCCAGCCTCGTGTAACCTCCCGGGAGGCCAGTACCAACCAGGAGGGACATGGGTCCAATAAACATGTGGCAGCGTTAAGCTTGACCAGAATCCTGTCCACATCCTCAGGAGCCACAGAGTCAAACTCTTCCCAGATAACGCTCTCAAGACCTGCCCCCGTCTCCTCCCCTGGATCTACCCAATCGGAGTCCAGGCCTTCCCGAATCTGAGCGACTTTATCATGCAGGAATTGTACAAAATCCTCAGCTCAACCCTTTAAGGGATCTTCCCGTACCCCCACCTGAAGTAGGGAGCGGGTCACCCTAAACAGTGCAGCTGGGCAGTTCTCTGCAGATGCAATAAGAGCGGAGAAGTAGCTAGACTTCGCCGCTCTTATCGCCACTAGGTAGGTCTTAATATAAGCTCTCATCTGTGTTCGATCAGATTCAGATCGGCTTGTCCTCCAATCGCTCTCCAGGCGTCTTTTCCGACGCTTCATCTCTCTCAGCTCCTCGGAAAACCAAGGAGCTAGACGAGATCAGCATCGGGTCAGAGGCCGCAAAGGCACAACACGGTCCAAGGCCCCAGTAGCCGCCCTGTCCCAGGCGACCACCAGGTCCTCAGTCGAGTTGTGAGCCAGAGTCTCAGGAAATGGCCCAAGCTCTATCAGGAACCTTTCGGGGTCCATCAGGCGCCTGGGACAGAACCCTTTGGTTGGTTCCGTCTCCCTGCGGTGGGTGGAAGTGACTTGAAAGTCCATGTGAAGGAGAGAATGATCAGACTATGACAAGGGCTTGATGTCTATATCCCTTATTCTTAGATCATTCAGCCACTGACCAGAGACAAAAATCAAGTCCAGAGTGTGATTCCCCAAGTGGGTGGGGCCTTGAACTACCTGGGTCAGGTTCATGGCTGTCATGGAAGCCATGAACTCCCGAGCCGTCTCCGACATCTCACCAGCGGATGGCAGGTTAAAATCCCCCATAACAATAAGTCTGGGGGTTTCCACCGCCACCCTGGCTATAATGTCGAGCAACTCAGGCAGGACCGCTGTTACGTGGCAGGGAGCCAGGTACGCAATCAGTAGGCCCATCTGAATCCCCTGACCCCACTTCACAAGGAGGGACTCACATCCGGCTATCTGAGGAACAGTGGCCTCCCTCGGGCAAAGACTTTCTCTAATGATTGCTGCCACTCCCCCACCCCTTCCCTGAGTCCTTGGCTGAATTGCCAAGTGTCTGAATTTTTATCATATGATAAAACAGTCATAAGTGTGAAAAAGTGATCATAAATCACTTTTTTCAGTGCTGTTGTAATTTTGAATGGTGACTAAATGAATGGTTGCAAGGACTACCTGTATATATAAATTTACAAGAATTAAGGGTAGCTATAAGCATTAAAGATAAATATACTCATCTTTACTTCAAGAAATAAGAATGAAATATAGAATATAAAGTACAAGAATAAAAGTATAAAAACTTCAGGAAAAAAACATGAAATACAAGTAAGCAAATGACAATCATAATCCTCAACTACAAGTAAAGCAAATAGTATGTAAAGGTAAAGTTTCCTCTCACACATATGTGCTAGTCGTTCCCAACTCTAGGGGGTGGTGCTCATCTCCGTTTCAAAGCCGAAGAGCCAATGCTGTCCAAAGACATCTCTGTGATCATGTGGCTGGCATGACTAAATGCCAAAGGTGCACAGAATGCTGTTACCTATTTTTTTCTAGCATTTTTACATGCTTTTGAACTGCTAGGTTGGCAGAAGCTGGGACAGGTAACGGGAGCTCACCCCGTTATGAAGCACTAGGGATTTGAACCACTGAACTGCCGACCTTTCAATCAACAAGCTCAGCATCTTAGCCACTGAGCTACCGTGTCCCTTAAATATATATAGTATATATAGAGGCACAAAACTGGCAAGCTGTGAGGCTATACTTGGGGTCCTACCAGATAAGAGTAGTAATAGTAGTTGCATTCTCTACCTGGAAACATTCAAGGCAGGGCATTTAGCCAGGCTAAAGTAAAAGCGCTGCAAGTTTCATATTATAGGAGGCCCCCACAAACCTTTTTGGAAGAAACCCCTAAATCAATGATCTCCAACCTTTCTGACTCTGCAGACCATAAGCGTCAGCAGTGGGGGAGAGTGAATAGTTTTGTAAGTGCACATGCTGCTTGCACAAGTGAAGCTCCCCACTGTTCTGATTCAGTCTTCGCAGGTAGTGAGAAGGCATTTACTCATGAGTAAAACAACCCCTTTTTATAACAGGGCAGTAACAGTCTTTTATGCACAGGGATAAACAAAAAATCAAACGTAATTAGTCCCAACAAACCTGGGTTTAGCCAAGAAATCCGAATTGCTTGCTGTATACTAGAAACGAACAGTTTTCTGAGACAACTGGCCATTCCCAAACCCCTCCTATTTATTTCCCAGCCAGCTAGCTGGCTATCGTCTGCATCTGCCTCTCCCTGAGAGCTGGCTTACTGCTTTCCTTCACTCTCCTCTCTTTTTCTCTCTGGGTATAGGCACATTTGGGATGGGCCCCATCTGTTCCTCCCTGTCTCTGATGCTGTTTCCTTATCAGAGCCTTCCAAAGGCTCCAAAGCTGGCCCAGGCTCTCCCTCCACCTCCTCCTCATCTGACTTTGCAGCTATCCCTGCTGGCAGCCGACGGGCCATAACACTCATGCTTGCCCACTGCTTGCATAGCCCAGTGGCCAACAGGCCACAGATTAGAAGAGGTCCATGGATTAGAAGCTGGGGGTTGTGGATCCCTGCCCTAATTTGTAGGAAGAGATACTAGGCTCAGATTTGACTAAATGTGTATGTATGATATGCCATACACTAAATAAGTAATAATAATGTACATTGTGCCCTTTATTTATCAGTATATATGTTAAGAAAGAGACTCCCTATTCCCTTTAATCTTCTTTTTAATAGAATCTTGTTTTAATAATTGCTTGTGATGGAATTATCCATCTGTTCTGCAGATGTTCTGTAGTATTTTGAAACATCAAACTTTGTTTCCAGGATCAGAGAATCACATATGGACAGCACTAAAAACATCTGAATTAATTACCTCATTTTTTTCCAAAAATAATTCATTCATCAACATTCTGGTTTATCAGTTCTACTATGCTATTAATCTTTTGATCATATTATTTTGAATAATCTACCTATGACATGAATCATAATACTTTTAGTATAAGGTGACCAGACGTCCCGCTTTTGGTGGGACAGTCCTGATTTTTAGCAATTTGTCCCGCGTCCCGAGGCGTTTTAAAAAAGTCCCGATTTTTCATTCTGCCTCCTGAGTCCCAGCTGATGGCTAGAGGAAAATAAACTGTTTAAACTCTTGCCGCGGGGCTTCAAAGGGCCGACCTACAGCTGATCAGTGTTAAAAGAAAACAAATGAGTAGACCCATGCCTGCAAAAATAGAAAAAACAGCCCCTTACAGCTTCCGCATAGGTTAATTGGCTGCAAAGAGTTCCTGGAGCAGATTTTTTTCCCCCTAGCTATACTGAAAAAGCGAAAGTAAAGCTGCAACGTGACAAAATGAGGCAGAGAGAGATTTCTTTTTCTTTTTCTTTTTCCTCACCAAAAAAGTTAGGTGCAAAACTGCAAACAATGGGAAATTTAGGGCAAAAGAGGAGAGTTCAAGATTTTAAAACACAAAAGAAAAAAAGCTCTATTTAACTAGGGAATTGTAATAATTGAGATACTATTAATAATTGTATATTGTGTTGAAAGCAGAAATGGTTAAATTGTGGTTTGGAGGAATATATGGGGGAAATTATTTGGTTTACTATTATTGGTAAATATAATTAATTGATTTGTAAGAAATTGGATTGCATGGAAATAATTGGAATATTCATGTTCATATTGATTAATATACAAAAAAGATAGTTAAATAACTAATTGATTTATATTAAAATGTTGAATTTGTATTAAACAACTGTATTACATAATTACATAATTAACCAATGTGAGGATGGATATAAAAATAGATGACAATGGGAAGGTGTATAATATAGAATAGAAGGGAAAAATTGAATTTGATTAAGATTAGAGATGAGGATGAAGGGTAATATTGGTTTTTTTAAAAAATAGATGAGGAATAAATATGGCAAAAAGGAAATATAGAAATTGTAAATTTAATTGAAATGACTAAACACTGTTTAAATTTGTGAACCAGCCAAATAGTCTGTTCAAAGAAAATACATTGTATGTTTGTATGTGTGTTTCTAATTATTGCTATTTATTCATATTTGTTCTCTTTTATTCTTTAAAGTTTAACAATTCATTCTTTATCTTAATATCTTTATATTTGCTTGGGGTTGGCTTTCTTCCCTTTCATCTTTTTTATTGTACAGCAATCTTTCTCCTCAAACCTACCACCTCTCTCTTTTCTTTCCTTCTTACTTTCTCTTCCCCGCCTCTTCTTCTCCCTACTTTCTCTTTCTTTCTCCTTCTCCTCCTCTCTTCTTCCCTCTCTTACCCTCACTCCTACTCTAATTTCCCTTCCCTTCCTTCATCCCTCTCTATTGCTGTATCCTTTAATGCATATGGACTACTCAGAGGGCTGAAAAAGTTATTTTTGACTGGTCCTCGCACTTTTGACCAGTCCTCAAACTTACGACTGTCTTCACATTTTACATTTTTGCCCTATGTTGTCATCATGGTGAAGAGAAGCAGTTGTGAAATGAGTGACATGGTTGTTAAGAATGCTGCACAGGCATAAATGTGAGGATGGTCGTAAGTGTGAGGACCAGTCAAAAGTCCGAGGACCTGTCAGAAATGACTTTTTTCAGCCCTCTGGTTAGTCCTTTTGTGCATATGGACTACTCAAGGGCTGAAAAAGTTATTTTTGACTGGTCCTCGCACTTTTGACCAGTCCTCAAACTTACGACTGTCCTCACATTTTACATTTTTGCCCTATGTTGTCATCATGGTGAAGAGAAGCAGTTGTGAAATGAGTGGCATGGTTGTTAAGAATGCTGCACGGGCATAAATGTGAGGATGGTCGTAAGTGTGAGGACCAGTCAAAAGTGCGAGGACCTGTCAGAAATGACTTTTTTCAGCCCTCTGAGTAGTCCCTATACACATAGCCATGGCCACCCAGTCACATGACCAGCTAGCCACGCCCACCAGTCACATGACCTCCAAGCCACGCCCACAAAATAAGCCACACCCACAATGGTGTCCCTCTTTACCAATGTTAAAATCTGGTCACCTTATTTTAGTACAACCCACTCCCCAAAATAAAATAAAAATTACACAACGGTTTATGTGTTCTGTGAACCTAGAAAGCAGTTGCATCATTTAATGCTTAAATATTATTTTTTTGCAAAATTAATTTGCTTAAATCTTTATGTCCTTGTTTCAATTGAATGTGATCAAGTTTTCACTTTCTCAAATTTATTGTGACAAAAATGCAATTGGGAAATACATTTCAAAATAAGCATGATATCATGATTAAAGTCTTAATTCTTTTGTATTTTATATTTACAAAGTCTTTTGTATTTTATATTTCACATGGGAAAGTTGAACTTATGATAAATTTATTCCATTATTCAATGTAATTTTATAAAATTTATTCCCATATGTTATATAATAGTGGGATAAGCCCAATGAATTGGAAAAATAAACTCAATAGGAAAAGCTAGAGGTAAATACCAAATCTTTATTGAAAATATATTATAGGACTTGCTTTTTCAATAAAATTCAAGTTTTAAGACATAGTAAAAATTACTTTCGATATAATCAAAATTTGTGGTTAAAAAAACAGGTCATGTTTTTCAAAAGATTTCAGTACTTAAATAACATCAAGATTTGTGAAAATTATATGTTAAATTCCCTTTGGTTGCTATAAAATTCTCAACTGTAATTTATTTGATTGTTGGTAAATCCAGGCAATTTATTCTTTTGCACTCTGACACTTCAGGAAAAAAAAAAGAAGAAAGAAAGAAAGAGGGAGGAAGGGAGGGATGGAGAAAGAGAAAGAGGGGAAGGAAGGAAGGAAGGAAGGAAGGAAGGAAGGAAGGAAGGAAGGAAGGAAGGAAGGAAGGAAGGAATAGCAATAGCACTTGGAGTTATATACCGCTATATAGTTATTTACAGCCCTCTCTAAGCGGTTTACAGAGTCAGCATATTGCCCCCAACAATTTGGGTCCTCATTTTACCACCTAGGAAGGATGGAAGGCTGAGTCAACCTTGAGCCTGATGAATTTCGAACTGTCAAATTGCAGGCAGCTGGCAGTCAGCAGAAGTAGCCTGCAGTAGAGGAGAGGGAGTGTGGCCAGTGCCAGCGGCTATACAGCAAATTCCAGGACTTCTGGAAAATGCTAGTATCTCAGCTGCTTTAGGGGATCCACAGGGATCATAGCTGTCCTGTAGAGACAGTCAAGAATGGAGGCATAGGCAGGCACAAACAGGGAAGTCACAAGTTCCCTGAAGTGTCTGCATCAGCCTGTGACCCAGCAGCAAGGGAAGACAGTCATTAGGAGCTGTCAGAAGCTGGGCAGCCACACTCAAGAAGAGAAGGAAAAAGAACGAGGTGATCATCTGGGTAAGAAACTGTGGTCTTGGAAACAAGATTCCTTTATATGTTTAACTCCTGAATGTTTAAAACTATTTTACTTGAGAAAATTGACAAAGAGAGAGGGGAGAACATGGAAAAAGGCTACCTCCCCACCTCTGGAATAGCTGTGAAGAAGTGGAAGCAAGCCATTAATAAAAGCTAATTAACAAAAGCTGAAAAAGTAATTTAACAAATTGAAAGCAGATTGGGAAAAGAGGCATTTTTTGGCTAAAGAACTGTAATTGGAAAGCTGGGGATTTATGTTTTTTTTTCTCTTTTAAGACTATTTTGGATTGCAGAGGAAATTAAAGAGATATATTGGACAAAGGAAAAGATGAAAAGGGAGTGACCTTGGGATGTTTTGGAAACTGGCAAGAAGATTTTGATAAGAAGTGGTCTTGTGACTTTGTAACAGAAGGGGGAAGATATAGAAGAAGAAAGAAAGAAAGAAAGAAAGCTGTTTATTTTTTCCTTTCGCTTGATGGAGTTATAAATTTTGGAAGATTTTGGAATAGTGGTATTTTGGAATATTATTTTTTCTTTCTGGTTTTTCTATTTTGTGCCTTTTCCTTTTCCTTTTTTCTTGTAGAAATTCCCTCTTCCTGGACTTAAAAGAGTTCATTGGCAGGGTTTTTGTTTTTTCTATTTTTTAATATATATTTTTTGAGGGGGGGGGATATATTTTTTTCATCTTTTTATTGCCTGGTTGGATATTTTGGGAAACACCTGGGTTTTGGACTAGTGAATTTTTATTTTTGTATTGATCTGGTTTTAGCTTTTCTTTTCTTTTTCTTCTTTTTCTTTTTTTTTTCTCTTTTTTTCTCTATTTTTGCCCTTTTAGGCTGTTTGATTGTTCTTGGCTTTTTGTATGGTTTATGGATCAAATCTATGTGGATTTGGGTATCAAGAACTTGAAGAGTCTGATTGGGTATTTTGAATGTAAAGAAATCGAATATTTGGATTATAAAATTGGGTAGTAAGATTTGGGGGAAAAAAGATGAAGAAAAAAAACGCAGCATCTATCATCACCATCAATATCAATAACACCTGGTACTACAAAGCAAAAGACAACAGAAATTGCATCACAGCAAGAGAAAGTCAACACAGAATTTAAAAATATGCTACAGACTATATATGAAGATCTTAAGACAAGATTAGACAAGGTAGATGGAAGAATGGAAAAAATGGAAGAAAATATGGAAAAAATGGAAGGAGAATTGAAAGAAGTTAAAGAAATGATAGGGGAAAATGAACAATGATTGCAGCAAATGGAAGAAAAAGCAGAAGCAACGGAGAAAAAAGTTGAAGAGATGGACTATTGACTTACAATTACTGATAAAGGCCCCTCATATGTGGGATGCCGCAGGGATCGGTCCTCTCGCCCCTTTTGTTCAACATTTATGTAAAGCCGCTGGGCGAGATCATCCGTGGTTTCGGGGTGAAGTACCATCAGTATGCTGACGACACCCAGCTGTACATCTCCACCCCGGACCACCCCAACGATGCCCTTGAAGTGATGTCCCGGTGCCTGGAGGCCGTACGGATCTGGATGGGGAGAAACAGGCTCAGGCCCAACCCATCCAAGACCGAGTGGCTGTGGTTTCCAATGTCCCGATATAGTCAACTGGTGCCATCGCTGACTATTGGGGGCGAATCATTGGCCCCCACAGAAAGGGTTCGCAACTTGGGCGTCCTCCTGGATTCACGGCTGTCTTTAGAAGAGCACTTGATGGCCGTGACCGGGAGGATTTTTCATCAGGTTCGCCTGATCCGCCAGTTGCGTCCCTTTCTAGATCGCGACTCTCTACACACAGTCACTTATGCCCTCGTCACCTCTCGTCTGGACTATTGTAATGCTCTCTACATAGGGCTCCCCTTGAGGAACACTCGGAGGCTCCAACTGGCGCAGAGTGTGGCCGCACGGGTGGTTATGGGAGTGACGTGGAGTTCCCATGTAACACCTCTCCTGCACGAGCAGCACTGGCTCCCGGTGGTCTTCCGAGTGCGCTTCAAGGTTTTGGTTATCACCTTTAAAACGTTCCATGGCTTAGGACCTGGTTATCTACGGGACCGCCTGCTACCACCAATAGCCTCCCACCGGCCAGTATGCTCCCATAGAGAGGGGCTCCTCCGGATGCCGTCAGCCAAACAATGTCGACTGGCGGCTCCTAGGGGGAGAGCCTTCTCTGTGGGGGCACCTACGATCTGGAACGAGCTCCCCCCTGGAGATACAGAGGATCCTGGATCTGTGCACCTTCTGTTGCATGCTTAAGACTTTTTTATTTCATCAACCTGGCCTGGCCTAAATCTTCTCCCCTTTTTAAGTGTAAATTTTAATTTGTTTTTAAATTATGGGGTATTTTAAATTTGTTCAGCCAAATTATTTAATTTGTTTTTATTCTATTTTAAATTTTTGTATTTATGTGTTTTATCCTGTGGCTGTTCACCGCCCTGAGTCCTTCAGGAGTAGGGCGGTATAGAAATGTAATAAAATAAAATAAAAAAAATAAAAAAAAATCAGGAAAAAACAATTATAATCCTGGAAATGGATAAAAGTGATTTTTATTTAAGATTTCAAAACACAAAAGGAGAAAAGGGAAAAAATTTAGCAGAGAAAATTGCAGAGATACTAGCAGAAGCAATGGAAGAAAGCAAGGAAGGGATATTAAGTGGAATCGACGAGATATACAGAGTGCAGACAAGATATGTGATGAGACATAATCTACCTAGAGAAATTCATGTCAGATTCACCAAGAAAACACTGAGAACAGAGATATTGCAATTGATGAGAAACATGACGATAAAGCACAAAGGGAGAGAAGTAGTGGCACTGAAACAAATTCCAAGAAGGGTGAGAGATCTGAGAAAAGAATATCAATTTCTCACGAAATGTTTGATAAAGAGAGGAATAAATTTTAGATGGTTGATTCCAGAAGGAATATTGGTGAACTGGCAAGAACAAAGATACAGATTAGACTCAGTAGAGAAAGTAGAGTTATTTTATAAACAATATATAGATGTCCAAGAGGAAGGAAGGTTGAGGGAAGAAAAAGAAGATGAACAACAGGAGGAGAAGAAAGAACAACCAAGAGAGACAACAAAAGAACAGGAAGAGAGAGCATTAAGAGAAGGAGCGGGAACGAGAGAAGTTAAGGAACTAAGGGGGATAAGAATGACTAGATCAACAAGACAAATAAATAAATAAGAAATGGAAAAAGAAATTAAAATAATATCTATGACTATAAATGGATTAAACTCGGCAATAAAGAGAAGGAAAATATTCAATAAATTAGAGAAGCTAAAATTAGAAATTATATGCTTACAAGAAGTGCATATTAGAAAGCAACATAAAAAACTTTTGGAGCGAATAAAATTAGGGACATTGTATACAACTTTGGCTTGTCAAAGCAAAAGAGAAGTAGCATTTTACATTAAACAGATAATACAATCCAAAAAAATATAGGGGAAAAAAGTGAGAATTAACCTTAAATTGCTTTAAGATTCCAGAATTAGAGGAGGATTTAGTCTACCAAATTGGGAATTGTATCACCAAGTGGCAATGTTAACTTGGATTAAAGAATGGATCTTATTGAGAAATACAAGACTATTGACTTTGGAAGGACATGACTTACAACTAGGATGGCATGCTTTTCTTATGGAAAAAATCAGATCCATGGATACTTCCAGATATATTGTTTAAAGAATGGTTTGTTGGTTGTATGGGAAAGAGTAAAAGAAAAACATTATATGGAAGTACCAATAGAAGTGTTGACATACCCAAATATGATTTGCATGGACAAGATTGTAAGATATAAAGACATTTTAACAGAGAAGGAAGAATTAAAATAGAAACAAGATTTAGAAAAACAAGGGATTGAGATTGATTGGTATACACGGCTGCAGATACAATCAAGATATGATAAAGACTTGAAACAATATGGTTTTAATTTGGGGGAATCAGAGTTGGATCAGATAATGACTGGAAAGGATGAAAAAATGATTAAAAGACTGTTTAATTATTTGTTGCAAATTAGTTTGGAAGATGAAGAGGTAATAGAGACATGGGCAAAAAATTTTGGATATGCAATAGAATTAGAGAAATGGCAACAACTATGGGAAAGGAATTATAAATTGACAAGAAGAAAATCTATATAAAGATTAGCAAAGACATTTAAGGATAAATCAGCCAGATGTTGGAAATGTTTGCATTTGCCAGGATCATACTATCATATGTGGTGGTCATGTTTAGAAGCAAAAAATTATTGGTCTAGAATACAGAAATGGTTGGAAGAAATATTATATAAATCTATAGAATTAAAACCAGAGGTTTTTTTATTGGGTATTCTCCCAGAGAGATATAGTAAAGAAGACGTGTATTTAACTATACATATAATAACAGCAGCAAGAATTGTATTTGCACAAAATTGGAAGACAGAAAAAATTCCGTCAGAAGGTGAAGTAATAAAAAAGATTTTAGACTGTGCAGAAATGAATAGATTAACTTTAAGAATAAGAGATAAAGAGGAATCAGTGTATTTCCAGACATGGGGAAGATTTTATATATGGTTAGAAAAGAAATATGAAGATAAGAGGATAGATAAATGATTTAGATAATAGAAAGTTAAACGAGGGGGAGGATAAAAAAGAAATAGAAACCCAGATGACACCAGGGTAAATGAAAAAGGGGGATGGGAGGGGGGAAAAGAAAGAAGATGATAAGAATAAATGTACAATTATGATGATAACACTGATAGATAGTATAAATCTGAAAAGAAATTGAAAGAAAGTATATACTATTAGAATACAGGAGTTGCTCGGATACCAAACAAGGAGAATATTCCACAGCAAAGAAGATAGAAAGGAGAGATGAGTAGAGGATAGGAAAAGGAGAGGGAGGGAGAGGAATGGAAGAAAGAGAAAAGGAGAGGAAGGAAGGGACAGGAGTAGGAGAGAAGATGAGAAGGGGGAAAAGAAGAGAGGAGTGTGGAAAAGGAAGGGGAAGTAGGATGAGGTAGGAGAGGAGGAAGGAAAAAGTAGGAGAGGAGAGGAGGGAGGGAAGGAAAAGAGGAGGAGGAGAAGAAGGTTTGTTGCAAAATGGGGGAAGAAAGGGTAGAAGAGAAATTCCGAATATAATTAAAATACCTTATTTTAATGCTTTCTTTAAGGAAAACATGTATATGTATGATTAATTATGTATAAGAAAATGTACATTTTATATTATGTGCATAAGAAATAAAACTGAAAAACTAAAAAAAAAAAAAAAGAAGTAGCAGCCTGCAGTTCTGCACTCTAACCACTGCACCACCATGGCTCAAGGAAGGAAGGAAGGAAGGAAGGAGGGAGGGAGGGAGGGAGGGAGGGAGGGAGAGGGAGAGGGAGAGAGGGAAATAAAGGAAAGGCTACATTTTATGATGTACTAGACAACCCATGCCCTGTTGGGTAAACAGAATTTTAGAAAACTTCCTTCCTGTTCTGTCCCCCCTCCTCACACAGGCAAATGTAATACCAAGCACGCCTGCCAATATTTTATTAGGTAAACAGATTAGAATTCTTGGCAGACCAAGGTTTTGGCAGCAAACTGCCGAATGCCTGCCAAGACAGGTTTCCGGGACTGCCTCTTTGCCTCAGCCTGCCGAACAAGTGTCTCTTTGAATTGGAGAAGGCCATGCTGCGTCTTTATCCTCCAAGCTGAACGATCGGAGGTCAAGGTTTCAGAGTTGTTAATGTCCATTCCCAGGGCCTTTAGGTCACTCTTGCAGATATCCTTATATCGCAGCTGTGGTCTCCCTCTGAGGCACTTTTCCTGCACTAATTCTCCATACACAAGATCTTTCAGAATCCAACCATCAGCCATTCTCACGACATGCCCAAGCCAGCGTAGACGTCACTGTTTCAATAGTGTATACATGCTAGCAATTCCAGCACGTTCCAAGACTGCACTATTTGTAACTTTGTCCTGCCAGGTGATGCCAAGAATACGTCGGAGACAGCGCATATGAAAGGTGTTCAACTTTCTCTCCTGTTGTACGTAAAGGGTCCAAGACTCAATACAGTACAAGAGTGTGCTCAGAACGCAGGCTCTATAGAGCTGGATCTTGTATGTTCCGTCAGCTTATTAAGCCATAATCTCTTTGTAAGTCTGGAAAATGTGGTGGCCGCTTTACCAATACATTTATTTGGCTCAGTATCTAAAGAGAGAGTGTCAGAGATAGTTGAGCTGAGGTATACAAAGTCATGGACGACCTCCAGTTCTTGTGCAGAGATTGTAATACAGGGAGGTGAACCTATGTCCTGACCCATGTCTTGTAATTTTTTCTGGTTGATTGTTAGTCCAAAGTCTTGGCAGGCCTTGTTAAAACTGTCCATAAGTTGTTGAAGGTCTTCAGCAGAGTGAGCAGTGACGGCAGCATCGTCAGCGAAGAGGAAATCCCATAAGCATTTCAGCCGGATTTTAGACTTTGCTCTCAATCTAGAGAGATTAAAGAGTTTCCGTCTGATCTGGTCTGGAGGTAAATACCCTCTGTTGCAGTTCCAAAAGCATGTTTCAGCATGACAGAAAAAAAGATTCCAAATAAAGTTGGCATGAGGACACAGCCCTGCTTCATTCCACTTCAAATATCAAAGGAATCTGATGTTAAGCCATCAAAAACTACAGTGCCCTTCATTTCCTCATGAAAGGACCTGATGATGTTGAGGAGCTGAGGTGGACATCCAATCTTGCGGAGAATTTTATAAAGGCTGTCCCTGCTAACCAAGTCAAAAGCCTTCGTAAGATCTATGAAGGCTACGAAAAGTTGCTGTCTTTGTTCCCTGCATTTCTCCTGCAACTGTCTAAGGGAAAATACCATGTCCGTAGTAGACCTGTTGGCTCGAAATCCACACTGTGATTCTGGATAGACTCTCTCTGCAAGCACCTGGAGCCTCTTCAGTACAACACAGGCATGCAGCTTCCCTACAACACTAAGAAGAGAGATGCCACGGTAGTTGTTACAGTCACCCCTGTCACCTTTGTTCTTGTACAGTGTGATGATATTTGCATCCTTCATGTCCTGTAGTACTCCACCTTCCCTCCAACAAAGACAGATGATTTCATGCAGTTCAGTGGGGATGTTCTCTTTGCAGCACTTCGGCTGCCTTGCCAGAGCCAAGGGAATCTAGGGCCGCATTTAGTTCTTCTAAAATTGGTTCACTGTCAAGCTCCTCCAAGACAGGCAGGCACTCAATATTATTTAATGCTTCTTCAGTTACTACATTTTCTCTAGAATATAACTCAGAGTAGTGCTGCACCCAGCGTGCCATCTGCTGTGCTCAGTCCTGGATAACCTCACC
Source organism: Arizona elegans (assembly GCA_022577455.1). Classification (NCBI taxonomy): domain Eukaryota; kingdom Metazoa; phylum Chordata; class Lepidosauria; order Squamata; family Colubridae; genus Arizona; species Arizona elegans. The sequence goes on from JAKOOJ010000006.1 coordinate 42,191,906, forward strand.
TGTAGCAGACTTCAGAGGGGCAGATTTCTTCTGTGTTTTATTCAGAAGATTTCTTCTGAATATAATAATATAATAATAATATAATCTGTTACTTCTTGGTGGGCTACCAACTGTTTTCCAGTTTTGTCTTCTCTTTTCACATTCATTGTGCCTCTCACTGGAACAATGAATACTGACATAATAAAGCCTCCATATCCATGCATTTTCTACCAACCATACAGTTGCACATCTATAGGTCTGTAAGGGGCGTGCATAAGCGTACCAGAGTGCTTACCATCCCTGTCCTAATGTTTTCTTTTATTTGTATCCTTTTCATGTATTTATAATTATGTTTACACTTGTATCTGTCATAAAATACATGCTTTTTTTATTATTATTATAAAAGTTTTACAATTACATTTTCACCCCATTTTCACCCCCCTAACCCACCCCAAACTCCCCAACCCACCCTCCCAACCCCCCCTAACCCTCCCCTCCCCCCAGATTTCCATAGAATATCATTATCCCCTATATAAAAACCTTGAAACCCCCCAACCCCCATATCATTTTTCATCTTCACATAGTTCAACTATTTCTATCTTAATATAATATAATACTATCAATGAAAAGCTATTTGATACTTCCTAGTTTGATATTTGTTCTGCACATAATCTATCCACTTTTTCCATCCACATTCATAAGTCTCTTGTGAGCGATCTTTTAAGTATGCTGAAATCTTCGCCATCTCCGCGAAACTGGCCATCTTCAAAATCCATTCTTCTACAGTGGGCAGAGCTTCATTTTTCCAATATTTACCTATCAACAATCTCGCTGCTGTAATCATATACAAAATCAACTTTGTTTCATCCACTGTAAAACCCTTTACTATACCCAATAAAAGAAATTGTGGAGAAAATTGGATTTTTTTCTTTAAAACATTCTGCATGACCCACCAGATTTTTATCCAAAAAGCCTTAACTTTCTTACAAGTCCACCAAATATGATAATATGTAGCATCTAAACAATCACACCTCCAACATTTTGGCTGAACATTAGGGTACATACACGACAATTTCTTAGGATCTAAATGCCATCTATAAAACATTTTGTAAAAATTTTCCCTCAAATTCTGCGACTGTGTAAATTTAACATTCTGAACCCAGATTTTTTCCCATGTTTCCAACATCACTGGTTCTTCAAAATTTTGTGCCCACTTAATCATACAATCTTTAACTAATTCAGTTTCTGAATCCCTTTCTAACAAAACATTATAAAGCCTTTTAATATGCATTGGACTTTTCTCTTTTATATGTCTAACCAATTCTTCCTCGTGCAACATAATACCAGTTCTTTGGTCCTCTTTCCATCTCAATTGCAATTGATTATATTGTAGCCAAGTTAAATTAATCCCTTCAGCCAACAGTGTCTGTAGTGTCTTCAGCTGCCATCTGCCCGCCTCTGTAAAAAGAACCTCTTTGTATAAAAACCCCCCGAGTGACATTATATTTGTATTCCACATGATATGACTAAGATCCAGCCATAACGGTATTTTGTAATCCCATTTGAGTCGGTGCTTCTTCCATACTCTCATCAAAGAGTCTCTGAATATATGGCTTTTAAATACTTTATCCACTTTATTATCATAAAATAAGTAAGCATGCCATCCAAATTCCAAATCAAAACTTTCTGCGTTCAATATTCCAGTCTTTTTCCCTCCAAACCAATCACTTGTTAAAATCAAAGCTGCTGCATCATAATATAGTTGTAGGTTTGGAAGTTTAAGGCCTCCCCTTTCCGGGGCATCTTGCATAATTTTCAATTTCACTCTCGGTTTTTTCTCATTCCAGACAAATTTATTCACTCCAGTTTGCCGGACTTTTAATTATTTATCACTTTTAAGCACCGGAATCATTTGAAACAAGAAAAGAAATCTCGGCAAAATATTCATCTTAACTGCTGCTATTCTTCCAAGTAAAGACAGCTGCAGTTTTTTCCAAGTTTCCATATCTTTCTGCGCCTCTCGCCACAACACCTCATAATTGTTTTGAAACAGTTTCACGTTTGACTCTGCAACCTGAACTCCTAGATATTTAACGTTTGGTACAATCTCAAAACCTGCCTTATTTTCACGTTTGTGTCGTTGATCTTGTGTCATATTTTTAACTATCATCTTAGTTTTTTTCCGATTCAATCTAAAACCTGATACTGTATCATAATCTTGAATAATGTCTTTCATCTGGATTATTGATTCCATCGGCTGTGCTAGGGTAACAACCAGATCATCTGCAAATGCCCTTATTCTGTAATCCTCCTGCCTTATCACTATACCTTTCAAGTTATTCGAATCCCGTATTATATTCAGCAAGACTTCTAGTGTTAAAATAAATAACAGTGGGGATAACGGACAGCCTTGTCTGGTTCCTTTTTCAATATTAAACTCTGATGTCAAACTTCCATTAATAATAATCTGTGCCTTTTGCTCTTGGTAAATTGCTGAAACCGCCTGTATAAATTGGTCTCCAAATCCCATTTTTTTAAAAGTCTTTAGTAGAAAATTCCAATCCACTCTATCAAAGGCCTTCTCCGCATCCAAAAAACCAGCACTGCAGAGATCTGTTTATTCTTCTCAAGATATTCCAGTAAATCTATAACTTGCCTTACATTGTCCTTCAGGTGTCTACCCTCTATGAATCCCGCTTGGTCATCATTAATCACCTCTTGAATTACTGGCATCAGTCTGTTGACTAATACTTTTGCATAAATTTTGTAGTCATTACTTAAAAGAGATATTGGTCTATAATTTTCCGGTTTTTTAGGACCTACTTGTTCTTTTGGTATCAAAGTAATATATGCTGATTTCCATGATGGGGGTATTTTACCCCCTTGTTGTATATTACAAAATAAGTCTCTAAGTTGTTCCACCATTTCTGCTTGTAAAGTTTTATAATACACTGCTGTCAATCCATCTGTTCCAGGAGCTTTAGCTGTTTTCAATTGTTTAATTGCTGCGATTATTTCCTCGACTGTTATAGGGTAATTCATTCTTTCTTTTTGTTGGCTAGTAATTTTTGAGACTCTTTTCTCTTCTAAATATTTTTCTATAAGTCCATTCTGTATGTCATCTTTAGCATATAATTTAACGTAGTAATCTACAAAGGCTTCTTTAATCAGTTTTTGTTGGAAAATTTCTTTCCCCCCAATATCAATACTCTCAATAGTCTGTATTCTCTGCTTTTTCCTTAAAGTATAAGCCAACCATCTCCCCGGTTTGTTGGCATTACAAAACGTATTATGCTTCGCATATTGTAGATTTGTTGCAGCTTGCTTCGCCAGAAGCATTTGAAACTGATCTTTCAAAAGTTTTATAGCACCACGTATTCTTTCATCTTTTGGGTTTTTAATAAGTAACTGTTCCTTATTCTTTATTTCTGCTTCCAATTCGAGTCTTTTCCTTTGTCGATTCTGTTTATGTTTAAAGTTCATATAAATAAGTACCCCTCTCATATAAGCTTTGCTCGCGTCCCATACTATTTCAATTGGGGTACCCTTATTCAAATTCATTTCAAAAAGTTCTTTCATCTGTTTTTTAAGTTCTATTATATTTTTTTCATATCTGAACAAATTTTCATTTAATCTCCATGACCTTCTCTCAGACTTTCCCATCTCGATTTCTATCCATACAGAGCTATGATCAGTTAAAGTTCTTGGAAATATCTTTGTTCTTTTTGTTTTAACAAGTAAATCATCTGATAACAAGATAAAGTCAATCCTGGAGAAAGATCTATGTCTGTCACAGAAAAAAGTATAGTCCAGTTCTTTTGGGTTATATATTCTCCAGATATCTTTTAATTCCAAATCTTCTTTCATATCAAAAAAAGTCTGTGGCAGTCTGATCCTTGATTTCGCCAAACTCTTTTTATCTAATTTAGAATCAATTACTCCATTCCAGTCTCCCATTATTAGAATAGATCTATAGTCCCATTGCAATATTTTATTATGTAAAGTCTTATAAAAATGATCCTGTTGTTGGTTCGGAGCATAAATTCCAATCAAAAGAATTTAGCCATTTGCTGTGTGCAATTCAATTGCGATAAACCTACCATCTTCATCTGCTTCTATAATTTTAGCGGACAGTCTTTTATTCACATAAATAACCACACCATTCTTTTTTTCCGAGGTTGAAGCTATAAAATGTGTTCCTAATTTAGAATTTATCAAATATTTATGATCTTGAGTTCGAATATGAGTTTCTTGTAAACAAATTATATCATTATTAAATTGTCTCAAATATGTAAATAATTTCTTCCTTTTTTGTGGTGAATTTAGTCCATTAACATTCCAGGATAAGAGCCTAATTGTCATCTTGACCTCTCTGAAGCGATGAGCTGCTTTGCCTAACTTCTTCTGAAGTCTTCGGCCTTGCTCCTCCCATGGCTTCACTTTGTGTAGTACTTTTAGCTCCTCCTTTATATTGTTTTTCTTTTATTTGCTTGGAAATTGCACGAGTTATACGCTGGTCTTTAACTTCAGGCATCTCAGCTAAATCCAAAACAGCACCAGTTGACAGAATTGGGGAAGGTTCTAACAGTGATTCCTCCATAAAGCCTCCTCCTCGTGCAGCACCCTGCATTTCCACTGGTTCCATCTGCTTAGACTGTTGTGCCCTCTCGTGCTGAGATTGCTTTTCCTTATCACTTTTTATCTCCAACAATGTAGATGTACGTGGGGATGATGATCTTTCTTTAAGGATATTATAATAAAAATATTCCGCCTTCTGAAAAGTATTCAATCGATGTCTCTCTCCATTTTATTTCAAAATTATACCAGTTGGGGCATCCCACCGAAATGGTATTTCTTGCTTTTGCAATTCATTCACTAAGAACCTGTACTCTTTTCGATCTTTTAACATCTTGGGTGGTAATTCCTTATAAATTCCAATTTGAACTCCCTCCACTTGCACAGAGGAAAGAAAGGATCTTTGCAAAATATCATTTCTTATTCTTCTATCAGTAAAGTATATCACCACATCTCTGGGCAATTTTCTTTGTCTAGCAACCCATGAATTCACTCTGTAAATTTTATCTATTTTATAGACCACGTCTGCTGGATCAATTTTTAGCAATACAGCCAGGGCATCAGAACAAATCTGTCTCAGATCTTGCCTATCATTCTCTTTAATTCCTCGAAGCCTAATAGCAAATTCCATGGATCGGAACTGTATCATTGTAATTTTGTTTTCAACTCTCTCCACTTTGTTATCCACATCAGCAATTTTAAAATCAGTATCCTTCATTTTAACATTAACTTCTGATTTAAATTCTTCCAGTTTGGAGTCCACTTTAGTAATGGATTCTGCCAAGTCAGAAACCACATTTGACAATTTATCAGACACCTTATCATAATTTTCTTTCATTGCCTCTTTAAATCCATTAATTTCCCTCTTCATTTCCTATTGTGATTTTTGAAATTTATCATCCAAAGCCTGGGTAATAAAATCTTTTAAACTTTGCACATCAAAGTCCTTTCCCTCCCTCTGCTGACTGGGAGGGGGCTGCTGTTCTGGTTTGTGGGTGGGAGATCCCTCCCCTACCACCTTTCCTTCCTGTTTCTTTGAAGCCATTTTGCCACGTAAATTAACTTTTCTGAAAAAAGAAAATCTTTTTTTTCCTTTCCTTTGCACCTCCACAATATCCTTTGAAAAAGTCCCCCAGATTTAAATAGACTGAAGCAAGCTCAGAGTTATTTTTTTTTAAAAAAAGAAATTTTTCTTTTCTTTTCCACTCTTCTCCGTTCGCTTGCAACAAGCACTGCTACAATGTAGCTTGTTAGAATAGTTCTGCGCAATCACTCTCCCTTTCAGCTCGTTAACGCTGGAACGGCGCCATTTTTTCAAGCCATTTCCACTCGCTCTAGCTTTTTCCCAAATCAAAAGTTCAAAAGAGAAGAAATACTTGCAGTTTCTTGGTTTGGGGGTTGAGGTTGTTTTATAACAAAATTATTTTCCCATCAGTTTAAATGTTTGCTGCACCCGGCTTGCTCTGACAAACAGAGTCGTCCCACGCCGTCCGGAGTCTCCGAAAGTTAAAAGGGAGCCACACCCGTTTCCTCCCCAGTAGCAAACTTCTGGGGGTTCACGGGGGCACAACCTGCCTCTTGCTTCACTCTTCTCCTCAAATCCTCAGGATTTTGGAGTTTTCAAGCCGCTTCCCTCACTTGGGGCGGCTCTACAGGCGGCGGGGCTGGCGGCCCTTCAAAAGCAACCGTCTTCGCCGGTGGCAGTCAAAACATGCTTGATGAAATAAATAAAAGAAGAAAAGAAAAGAAAGAAAAGAAAAAAGAAGAAAAGAAGAAAAGAAAACAACACAACACAGACCCACAACAAATCAAAAACTACAAGCCTATCTCCTTGCTAAATTCAGACTATAAAATTTTTGCTTCAATATTGGTGGAGAGACTTAAGAGATATTTGAATAATTTTATACATGCGGATCAAAATGGATTCCTACCAAAAAGACAAATTAGAGATAATATAAGAATAATTTTGGATACTTTAGAGTATTATGAAGCACATCCTGAAAAACAGATGGCTTTGGTATTTTTAGATGCACAAAAAGCTTTCGACAACGTTAATATCTCTTTGCATCTCCACATGTCCACCACATGTAGTAATAGGATCCTGGAGTCTGATGGCACTTCCAACACTTCTCCAATTTATTCTGGAACATTCTGGCTATCCTGGTTGGCTGCAGCCAGGCTCCGGGCTTGGAGCAACAGCAGACAGAGTTCAGGGTGCACAATCTACTCCTCCAGCTCCCAATGCCCGAACCAGCGGATTGGAAGAGAGATTTCAAAATATCTCATTTCCCCATAAGTATGATATTTCACTACAATGGTGGGCTGCAATTAATTTAACAGCCAGCTCACCTAGTGACTGGTAGGGTGGGTGTGGCTTGGGGGGGTCATGTGCTTGAGTGGGTGTGGCCAACTCAACATCACTCATGGCAAAGTGGGGCAGTGCAGGTGGGCAGATGCTGCAGAAACAGGGCAATTTCCTACATACCATTCCAAGCTCCTTTCCCTCCCCCCTTGGGCTGACAAAATAAAAGCCAATTTAAAACATCGTGACTGCCTGCCGAGCCTGCCTGGCGCATGCTGGTAAAAGGAGGCTAGGGTGGAAAAAAAAGAAGGGCCAAAGGAAATGCCCCATTTTCCACCTCCATTCGGCTGCGCCGCACTTGATCAGGATGGGGAGGTGTTGGGGGAAGAAAAAAGCCCACTTGGTCTGTACATACTCACAGCATGATGGAGAATCTCTCTTCCAATTCGCTGGTTCGGGAATTGGGAGCTGGAGGAGTAGATTGTGCACCCTGAACTCTGTCTTCTGCTGCTCCAAGGCTGGAGCCTGGCTGCAGCCGACCATCAGCCAATTTTCTTCCAGCACTCATGCAAGGCACCCTGGAGGAGATTGGCATCAGTGTGTTGCATGCTTTTCGTTCCAAGCAGCCCTGGAAAACACATGGCTGGAGCAGAGTTATCCTCCTTAACAAGCTCCAAACCATTGCTGCTGCTCCAAGCACAAGTATTGGAAGAAGGAGTCCAATTGTGAGGGCGGGCTTTTCCAAGGCCGGTTGTAGAGGGAAATAGTGAGTGCACCTTTCCTTCCCAAGGAAAAAGCCCGAGCCCACCAGGCACTCCTGGTCAGTCTCCCGGAGACTGGGCACAAAGGGACGATCATGGCATCATGTCCAGCTCCACGTTACCCGGAAAAACAAGCAGGCAAGGCTTCTGGGTCCAACAAAGGGGGCAGGATTTCCACCCCTCTCTTTTTTGGGGAGATTTTCAAATAAAGGGCCTGCTTGACCTCCGCTCTGCCATTAATTCCGCATCCAGCCTGTGACAAGGCAGGCAAGATGTGGGCTGGCAGGTAGCCGAGTGGCTACAGCTCAGCCGTGGCTTGTCTTCCCCTATGCCACCAGCCATGGGAGGAAGGTAAGGTCATGGGACTAAGACAGAGCTGGTCATGGGGGGGGGAGAAGCAGTGAGATTGAGTAAGGGATGGGGCCTCTGAAGGAGGGGAAACGGGGTGACCCGAGGCGACGGGCAAGCAGGCGGCATGCAGGAGGAGGCCCCTGGAAAGGCCAGAGCCAGGGACTGGTGAATCCCCTGACCCAAGGCGAAGGGAGAGTGGGCTGCATGTGGGAGGAGGCCCTGGGAAAGGCCAGAGCCAGAGACTGGCACATCCCCTGACTCGAGGCAAAGGGCGAGCAAGCGGCATGTGGGGGGAGGCCCCAGGAAAGGCCAGAACCAGGGACTGGCATGTCCCCTGACTTGAGGCGAAGGGAGAGCGGGCGGCATGTGGGTGGAAGGATGGCGAGAGCCAGGCCCGAAAGATGGCAGAGCTTCGCTGTGTCCACCCCAAGGCAGCCCTTCGGCCTAGCACCTGACCTTCATGGGCAGCCACAGTGAGCAGAACAGGTGAGGCACGGATATCAGCTGGGCCACATGGTCTGGATGAGCGAGCGAAGGAGCCAGAGAGTAGCTGGGTGGAGGTGTGACTCTACCCACTGACCAAGGCAGGAGTGGTTAAATAGGGTGGGGTGCCAGCCAGTGGTGGCATTTCTGTCACAAGTTAATGCCTTATTCTCAAATGGGGAAAATGTACATACACAGGGTATCAGGGGTTAATTTATTCTTCCTTCCTTAATATATTCATATGTAACCACTCCCATCCTTTACTCCACCTTATTGATATAAAAGGAGATGTAGGCACCTCCCTCTCGCTTCTATCTGTGATCATTCAGAGAATATAGAATGCCTATTGTAAATAAATAGTACTTTGTTTGAATACTTTGTTCCTGAATTATTTATTGAGTCTGATCCTCAAAATATTGCAACAAACTGGTAGCAGAGGATGGTTAAACTGACTCAATAAAAATAGACATGCCTAAGAAAGGAAACTTCAAAAACAGAAGAGAAAGACCCAACACCAGGGCACACGATAAAGAGATGGAAACAGATCAAGAAATGATCGATGAAACAACGGCTATAATAACTAAAGAATCTGAAGACTGCATTACAGACAACGAAGAGGTAATCGATGAAACTGATGACCAAGAAGAGAACGAGATAGAGGGCAACGATCTCAGATTGGAGATACTGAGACTACTGAAAAGCCAAAAAGATGACTGTAACCTCATCGCGAACCTCCGAGACATCATAAAAGACAGCGGAGCAGTGAGAGAAAACCACATCGTAACAGCTGAATCTAAAGACCTAAAAATGGTGAGCGAATTACCTATAGATGAAAATGTAACGAAAAGAAAGACTAACAGTCCTGCACAAAATTTTGAATGGCAGCCATCTTGGTTTCAACCGGCCACTAAGATGAGTGAAGCAGAGCCAATCAGAAAACAGGATTCAAAATCTCTGGCGCGAAAAGCCATACACAGTGTGAAAAGTAAAAAAGAAAAACTCTATTCTTCAGAAGAATCTGATACAGACATCGAAGAAACCTCTACCGAACTAAAAATAAAATCAGCCATGAGAATGCTGTTCGCGACATTTGGCCCAAACTTAGAAATTACAAAAAAAATCAACAGAAGCTGCTGATCAAAAAATAAAGAAAGGACAAGCAAGCAAGCAAACGTCTCTGAATTCACCCGCTTCCATCCGGACGGCGAAAACACCAGCGCCTGAACCTAGAGGACCTTGCAAATACTCCCCCATGCCGCAGATGCTTCCGGGAGCCAGAGACTTCAACCAGAACAGCTTCAACGAAAGGAAGTGAGCGCCGGCCATCTCCTGGACACCTAAGGTCGAACCGGAGACCGAGTCGTCGGAGGAAGAGCACTACGAGGGAGCTACAGCGACGAGAACCTCTCCCGACAGCTTCAGAAGTGAAATGAACAACGCGCATGCGCAAACACACACAGACAACTACGGAAGACATGAAGAACAAAGAGAACCATTCAGACTCATTGCGAGCATACCCACACCATTCTGCAACTACCAACATCTACAAGATCATGGAAAACCTCCAGTTGTAAGTAATGGAACAAACAATATTGGGAACTTGCCTAATGATTTCCGAAAGCTGAGAATAGACGGTATTAATTTACAAGAATGGTGTCAACAACTTCAGGTTGTTTTTCTAAGAGAGAATTTATTATTTTTCATAACTAACCCTCCCAAAAAACCTTGGACTTTAAAATTGGACTGCCTGCACCACAGAGCATTCTACTTATTAATATCTAGTATATCTCCTGCTATGTATCATAGTATTAAGCATAATCTCACTGTCTCAGAAATAATTCATTGCATGTTTAAACTGTTTCATAGTGAAAGTGTAGCAACCACAACAAGAATGTCTAAAGATTTCTTCTCAGCCAGGATAAAATCTGGGACCATTATAAGTGAACACTTAATATCACTAAACAAAATCAGAGCAGAGCTACATTTAAGGGGAGAAATAATATCAGATCAAACAATGAAAAGTGTTATCCTTAATTCATTAGACTCATCATGGGATAACTACATATCACATTTAGACACAATTAATTTGGGATACCTATCTATAGAAAACTTATCAAATAAGCTAATAGCTGAAGATAATCTGAGAAGAAGCCGCTATAGTACAAACACAGAACATAGACAGACTAAGAGAGTAGTATTTCAAGAGAAACATCGAGAATCAATTGAATGTTATAATTGTGGATCTAAAGAACACTGTAGAAGAGATTGTCCTAAATTTCTTAGAGAAAGACAAAAACATGACTATAGAAGCAGATATCATAACAGACAATCATCTATTGATAGATATAGATATAGAAACTCACCAAACTTTAGAGAGCGTAGAGGGGGCAGAGATAATTCAAGAGATAAAAAATCTGGATCATTAAATGGATTAGATAAACATAACATAACTAACATACAAAAGTCAAGTGATAATGCTTGGCTCATTGATTCTGGAGCAACTAATCACACAACACATGACAAGAAAATACTATCTTCATTTATAGAAGATAAATTTGTAATAAAGGTAGCCAATCAAGAAAATGTCCAAGTTATTGGAAGAGGAAGTGTGAATTTACCTGGTCTAGGGAAAATAGAGGGGGTATTATTAATACCAGAAATACCTCACAACATACTTAGTGCAATAAAATTAAGCAGAGATTCTGACATAAATATAGTATTCTCAAAAGGAAAGGCAATCCTAGAGAAAAACAAAACAAATTTGGGTAGTGTGGTTATCAAAGGGGGCCTACCTTATTTAATCACAGAAGAAAAATGGCTACATAATATTGATTCAAACACAGAAGATAACACTAGCATAGAGAATGAAGACAACAGTAATAGTGATAATGAAGAACATGAAACAAACCATGATCACCAAAACACATCCACTAGTGATACACTCAATAACAAGAAACCCACCATTGGGAAACCAATTCATGATGAATGTGCACATATATTACATAGAAAATTAGGGCATGCTAGTTTTCCTGTAATACAAAAAATGATTGAACATGCTGAAGGTGTTAAAATAAAAAATTATAAAAATTATTTAGAATGTTCAGTATGTAAGTCCTCAAAACTCAGAACTAATCCCAAACCAAAAAGGGCAACAAGGTCATCTGACCACATTTTTGATCTGGTACATATGGATCTAGTTGGTCCATTAACCCCATCAATCACATATAAAAAACGATATTTCCTAACTATTGTAGATGACTATAGTCGCTACAGGTTTGTCTACACTTTGAAACACAAAGATGAAACTTTTCAAAAATTTAAAGAGTTTTATAAACGTGTAGAAACACAACACAATATTAGAATAAAACAAATCATGACAGATAGGGGATCTGAATTCATGTCAAAAGAATTCTCTCAGTGGCTAAAGGATCACATCTAGCCCTTTCTCTGCATTCCAAAATGGAGTGGCAGAACGAAAAAACTCGACACTACAAACCATGATTAGATGTACATTAGAAGATCCTGGCTTAGGAAAACAATTCTGGTCAGAAGCCTTATTATATTCAAATTACACTCAAAACAGAACTTGGTCCAGCATCATAAATAAAACACCATATGAACTAATGTATAATAGAAAACCTAAAATATCACACATGCACATATTTGGAGTTACAGCGGATGTACACATACCAAAACAATTAAGACGTAAAGGAGATAACGTATCCAGAAGACTTAGATTCATGGGATACGAAACAGGCACAAAAGGATACAGATTTATTGATAATAACAACAGATTCATAATTTCTAGAACAGCTGTATTTCATGAACAGGCCAATTGGTCTAAGATACATCTTAATGAGATATTTCCAATTACAAAAACAGACATTAAACATCAAGATAAAATAGAGAGAGAAGAACATAACCACAACATACATGAAAACAAGAATAAAACATGGACAAATAGTCTCACCAGAATAAAAACAGATTCATTAACCAATAAGGAAGCAAGATACTTACACGATAACGACAGCATACCGAAAAAGACAATTAGATGTAACAGAAATCAAGTACCAAGTAAATATAAAGATTACATAATGTGCATGAACAACGAAACATCAATACCCAACACATACGAGGAAGTATTAAAACTCCCCATTGAAGAAAGAAAAAAGTGGGAATTAGCCATGGCCAAAGAAATGGACAGCTTGCGAGAATTAAATGTATTCACACCAACTTCTGCACCTAAAGACAAAACAATTATAGGCACCAGATGGATATTTAAAATTAAAAATTTGGAAGAAGGCAACACATTATATAAAGCTAGACTAGTTGCACAAGGTTACGCTCAAAAGTATCCTGAGGATTACACAGACACATATTCTCCCACTGTAAGAACTGAGAGTGTTAAAACAGCTTTAGTTATTGCATCTGCACTTAATCTTGATGTTTTTCAATATGATATACAAACTGCATATTTACATGCAAAACTTGATAAAGAGATATATATGAGAGCACCTCACAGCCAATACACAAACAAAAATGAAACTTGGTTATTAAACAAAAGTTTATACGGATTAAAGCAATCCGGCAAACGTTGGTATGAATGTTTGGTCAATGTAGTCAAAACCATGAATTTCAATGCCACAACTGCAGACAACTGTTTCTTTGTTAAAAAGGAAGGTGATTCATTGGAATTTGTATTAATTTATGTGGATGACATTTTATATATTGGTAAACATAAAGAAAAAAGAGATATATTTGTAACAAAACTAAATGAACATTTTTCTTTGAAATCACTGGGGAAAGTAAATAAATATCTTGGAGTTCAAATCAGTAAGACAAAAAAAGGATTTAAATTATCTCAGAAAGACAAAATTATAGAACTTCTGAATAAATGTAATTTAACTGATGCTAAACCTTGTGATACTCCAATGCAAAGTGATTTTCTAAGAAATATGGATGAATCATCCCCTGAATTTAAAGATAATACACTTTATAGATCGGGTTATTGGTTCCCTTTTGTATATATCTAATTGGACTAGACCTGATATTGCTTTACCCCTTAATCTGTTATCCAGATATGTTAGTAAGCCACTAATGTATCATTGGGAAGCTATTAAACGAATATTAAGATATTTAAAGCATAGCATAGATTTCTGCCTACTTTTGGAACCCAATAATGTTAAAGAACCCATTCTCACTTGTTACGCTGATGTGGATTGGGCAGGTGATACTAAGTGCAGAAAAAGCACCTCAGGTTATGTATTCTTTCTTAATGATTGTCCAGTCTACTGGTATACTGGGAAACAAGATTTAGTAGCCACATCAACAACTGAGGCAGAATATGTTTGTTTGTCTAAAGCCTCAAATAATCTAGTATGGTTTAATGATTTGTTATCAGATGTTTGGAAAAATCCTTCATTACCATTTATTATACATGAAGATAATAAAGCTGCTATAGAGATATCTAGATCTGATGCCATTGGTCAAAGGTCCAGACATATAGATATCAAATTCAAACATGTAAGGCAATTATCTCAAGATGGATTCATTAAGGCCATTCATTGCGAAACTTCAGAACAAATAGCTGATATATTGACTAAGCCTTTGCAATCTAAACAACATAAATATTTAACTTCAAAATTACAAGTCTTATATTGTTCTGAATCTGAATGTAATTATTGTTGTATATCGAATCAGCATTTAGAGGGGGATTTGTCACAAGTAAATGCCTTATTCTCAAATGGGGAAAATGTACATACACAGGGTATCAGGGGTTAATTTATTCTTCCTTCCTTAATATATTCATATGTAACCACTCCCATCCTTTACTCCGCCTTATTGATATAAAAGGGGATGTATGCACCTTCCTCTCGCTTCTATCTGTGATCATTCAGAGAATATAGAATGCCTATTGTAAATAAATAGTACTTTGTTTGAATACTTTGTTCCTGAATTATTTATTGAGTCTGATCCTCAAAATATTGCAACAATTTCCAGTTTGGCAAACTGCACACAATCTTAACTACCAGTTTGCCCGAACTGGTGCAAACTGACAGCAGCCCACCTCTGCTTCACTACCAAAATTCTTACTGTGGAACCCTCGTGAGAGATGAATCTCACTCAAAGTGACCAGGTTCTCCACAATATAGACATTGGCATGGTGTCTTTCAGCACTACTTTTTTCAGATGGATAGAAGAATTCAGATGCCTGGATTCAACTTCAAAAACCATTGATATTTGAAGAGGCAGAGTAAAGGAGAGGACTGAGAAAGAAAGAGAATGTGCATCTTTTTTTTCTGTTCTAATAGTTCTAATAGTTTTATTTATGTATAACAAATCTAGATTAATATTTGCATGTATCTAAGGAGTCTTGATAATTGAGTGTGTCAGTTTTTGAACTAGTCAGTTTGAACTACCATATTTTCCGGCGTATAACTTTTTAACACATTTTAACGACTTTTTAACACATGAAAATCATCTCAAAAGTCGGGGGTCGTCTTATACGCCGGGTGTCGTTCTCCTGTAACCAGGCAGACCAGCCCAAAAGACTCTAACGAGCCTTAAATGGCTCTGGCGATCGAAGCTCTGACAATCCCAGCTTTGCCTGCTAATCAGGCAACTCAGCTGGGATGCCAGAGCCATGTTAAAGGAAAAAACTTTTTTCCTTTTACGTGACTCTGCAAGCTCTGACGATCCCAGCTGAGTTGCCTGCCAATCAGGCATCGCAGCTGGGATCGCCAGAGCCATCGATCCAAGCTCTGACGATCCCAGCTGCGTTGCCTGCTAATCAGGCAACTCAGCTGGGATCGCCAGAGCCCAGAATCCTGTAAAAACAAAAAAGTTTTCCCCCTCCAGCTTGCTTACCTTAGCTGGTAATCGCAACGCTTGCCTTGCTTCGCTTGCCTGAATCCATTCCATCAGCAAGCCACTCTCTGCCTGCAATCATGCAGGCAGGAGTTGTGGACTTCAACTCCCAGAATTCCTCAGCCAGTAAAAACAAAGCTGGCTGAGGAATTCTGGGAGTTGAAGTCTACAAGTCTTAAAGTTGCCAAGGTTGGAGACCCCTGTTCTATTGGGTAAGTTTTTTTCCCCTTTGGGAGCTTTAAAAAAATAGTTAATTAGGGTTTTTTTAGTTGTTCTTTTTTAGACCTAGCCATTTAAAGTTTAGGAAGTTTTAAATTTAGTTTTCATATAAAAATAAAAATAAAATAATATTTGTGCAGCTTTCTGAGATGTGGTGTGTTTCTGTAGTGTTTCACTCTAACTACATAAACACACAAAATCTCACAAAGCTGTATGTGGAATTTTGTGTGTGTAAAGTGTGAAGGTTGATTTTTTTGGGCTTTTTGTGGCTGTGTGAGGTTCCTGCTTGTTGCAGGGGCCATTTTGGGTCTAGTACAGCTGCTTTTACATTGTGGGTGAGTCACTTGTGTTGTGTTGTGTGTGTGTTTAAAGTGTGAAAGTTGTTTTTTTGGGCTTTTTGTGGCTGCGTGAGGTTCCTGCTAGTTGCAGGGGCCATTTTGGGTCTAGCACAGCTGCTTTTACATTGTGTTGAGGCAGTTGATGTTTTTTAATTTTTATTTGGTGTGTGTTGGAAGAGGGGTAGTCTTATATGGCGAGTATAGCCCAAACCCTATATTTTAACAGGAAAAGTTGGGGGTCGTCTTATACGCCCAGTCGTCTTATACGCCGGAAAATACGGTAGTTAGTTAAGTTGATTTCATTCCAGTCCACATCATGAGTTAACAGCTGAAACTAGAAACTTATTCTTGCACAAAACACTTGCCCTCACATAGCCAAAAGACGTCACACTTTGTAGTCATCTGCTTGATTAAATCCTTGAAATTAGCTCTCAGGTATGCCACAACATTGGCATAATTGAGAAAATCTGTGTTGTTTTGAATATGAAAGGTATTTTGACATTTTGCATTTCTCTTAGACATTAAACATTTAAATTCAATATAAATTCAGTTTATGGGAAAGTCATCTAGTCTTGAATAGATGAATATTTTTGGTGAAGAACACTTAGTGAAGATGACTTGGATTTTCATGTTTGTTAGGTAAAGTAGGTAACTTGGCATTAGAGAACTGCTACTGCTACTGCTGCTATTCCTTCAGGAATGGATGAATCTTGAGATTCATCAGGAAACTTGAGCTGAGGCTTGTGTGAAATTTATTGGTTGTGATCGATTTTATCTGTTTAGCCCTTCTAAAACAAGAGATATTAATGATTGCTCAGTTGTCTTGGATAGGATATCCTATCTATAAGCTAGCAAACACTTATTAGTCTGGGAGGCCCTCATCAAGCTTAGGCCTTATAATAGGTAACATATATACCACTGACTAAGAGTTGTTCCTTTAGTCATGATTGTGTCTGACTAAACCAATTCAATGATGTAATTAAAAGTTAGTGGTTAAACAACTAAAAAAATGCAAATCCACTTCACTTTGTCCACTTCTTAAATATTTAGAAAATAAGCTTGACTCTCTCTCTCTCTCTCCCCCTCTCTGTCTCTCTGTCTCTCTCTCTCTTTCTGTATCATTGTGTAATTTTCCATTATTGATTAAGAACACAAGGACAACATATACAGATAAAAATGTTGGTTGTAATTGTCTGTGTCTAGTTTTGTCATGCCTGCTATAGATTTTTTTATTCCAAGTAACAGAATATTCTTCTTCTTCATTTGCTTTTCATACTTTGCTTTTCTGCATCCTCTGCTACATTTATAATTAATGGTTTAAGGCAGTGGTGGGATTCTACCGGTTCGCACCGGTTCAATAGAACCAGTTGTTAAGTAGTTAAGCAGTTCGGAGAACCAATTGTTAGAAGAAATCTCCTTTTGTTTTTTTCCATTTTACAGGGTTAATCCTGTAAGGAATTACAACTTTCTGGTGTTGTTTCCTAGCCTAATCTTTATTGCCCTGCTTACAGAAACTGCCTCTCCATTAACCCTTATTACATTCTTGGCAGTACACCTAGACTTACTGTCACTTCCGGTTCCAGAGCTTCTCAGAGGTTTTTTTTGTTGTTGTTGTTGTTTTTGCTTGACTTTCTTAAGGGGGAAAGGTTGTTTTAAGCTTTTTACACTGCTGTTGGGAGGAAATACTCCCCTGTTGGAGTTCTTCCAGCCAGGGTGCAATGATCAGCCCTTTGAAGAAATAATTGAATAACGAAGCAGAAGCTTTTAATGACAAGGAACCAAGATGAGTGATATTCAGTGAGGCTTATTGGCTAGCTAGAAAGATTGACATTTAAACGTGAGTTTACATACTGTTTCTGACTTTTGGTCTAAAACTGGTTTTTGGTGAAGTTTAATTCTGTGCTTGGTGATGTTTAATCCTGTGTTTAGTGATGAGATAATTTTCCCTATTCAACTTTGTTTGGAAGGAAAAATGTTAAACTCTGTTCCTGAAAAAAAGCAGCTTCGGAAATCTGACTATTTGTTCTGGTAATTGGTTAAACAAGCAACAGATACTCTGTTTACTCCTTTGCTTCATTCTGGAGAGCTTAAATGACTTCTCTGGTAAAGAGTTTCACTTTATGAGCAAGAGTTGGCTGCTGATAGTTATCATTGCATTTTAACTATTTTAATTCCTCAAGATGCTCTGCCACCCTGCCTGATTTGTAACTCTAGTTTGCAGGTATTTCTAATCTAATGATTGGTATTTAGGGCAGCTTTTTGCAAGCAAAGAAGCTTTTTGTATTTTTGTACAGGTAATCCTTGATTTACAACAGTTACAATGTTGTAAGTACAATGGCACTGAAAAAGTGACTTGTGACCGTTTTTCACACTTACGACCATTGCAGCAAACTGTCAGTAGGGCAAGGAAGCGATGCCACATGACCACCTGGCCACACCCACCCAGTCACATGAAGCACCACAGTTGTGAAATGAGTGACACGGTTCTTAAGAATGCTGCAACGGGCATAAATGATGACCAGTCATAAGTGTCAGGACCGGTCAAAAGTGCGAGGACCTGTCAGAAATCACTTTTTTTCAGCCCTCTGGGTAGTCCCTATGTGCATATGGACTACTCAGAGGGCTGAAAAAGTTATTTTTGACCGGTCCTCGCACTTACGATTGTCTTCACATTTTATGTTTTGTACCTTATCTTGTCACCGTGGTGAAGAGAAGCAGTTGTGGAATGAGTGACACAGTTGTTAAGAATGCTGCAACGGGCATAAATGTGAGGATGGTCATAAGTGTGAGGACCGGTCAAAAGTGCGAGGACCAGTCAGAAATGACTTTTTTCAGCCCTCTGAGTAGTATCTATGCACATAGCCACGGCCACCTAGTCACATGACCACCAACCCCCCCCCAATAAGCCACGCCCACAGAATTGCTGGTTAAAAAAATTGAATCCCACCACTGGTTTAACGTAATAAATGGTTTAATTTAAAGCTTCATAAAATCCTTAATAAATAGAAAAATGTATGATAACTGGTGTTTTGCTATAAGAAGGAAAAAGGGAAAAATGTAATCATATGTAAAGTTGTTACAGGTAATGAGATAATGAGATAAAAAGAGCTGAAGTATTACCTTATTATATTGCCTATTAGTTATTCTTTCTCTGCTGAATATATTCTCTTGGAATATATAAACAATAAGGCAGTGTGTAAAATATGATGCCTTATAATTAAGCCAGCAAGTAGCTAAATGTTAATGTTATTTTTGATCTTTTTGTGAAATAAAGTTGATAAAGCATAAAGTTACTATCTGATTTAAAATAATGTGACCTTATTCGATTATGTTGTTTTGCTATGTATATATAGTAAGATATAATGAGGGTACATTGAAACATTTTCATTTATTTATTTAATAGCATGCATTTCTCATCAGATAGTTTCAATGGAACAAAGACATTAAATGAGATATTTATTCATATTTGCATATTTGCTAGGTTGATCTTGTTTGTATGACTTTGAAAATAGATAAATGAAATTACAAAAGGAGTCACTGAAGAGAATCCATGTAAGAGTATAAAACAGCAAATAAAAATCATCTATACTTTTGTTAACATCAACAGGAATAACTTGTGTCAGAGTTGTACATGAACCTGGAATAGATTTTTCTTTGGCCACCAGAATGGAATAAACATGACAGCTTTGGAAAAAGACTCAACAGCTCACTGCTCTCAAAAAAGGAATCACTTGTGGAATTCTAAGTCCAATGAATTTATAACAATAGTCTAGTAGCAGAATGAACTGCTGATTACAATTGTCTTCTGGAAAGATATTAAAAAGCCATCTTGGTTAGGAAGCACTTTATATCATTTACTTTATATTATAACAGTCCTAATTATCACATTCTATAGCTTTATGTAGCTAATGTACATTACATTGTACATGTAAATTATGAATGAACTGAGATTTTAATCCAACATGTACAGAGAAGAGCAACAAAGATGATCAGGGGACTAAAAGACATGAAGAACTATTGTTGAAATTGGGTATGTCTAGTTTAATGAAAAGAATGATTAGAGGTGACATGATAGCAATGTTCCAATATCTAAGGGGTTGCCATAAAGAAGGAGTCAATCTATTCTCCAAAGCAGCTGAAGCTGGACAAGAAGCAATGGTCAGGAATACAGTAATTATTGGGAATTTGTTCAGTACAGTAACTTGTTGGGAATAGTCACGGATTGTACTGTAATAGAGACTAAGTTGGTTTTGAATTTAATAACAGCTGCCAGGTTACTGGTGGCACAATACTGGAAGAAGGAAGATCCACTTACCATTGAGGAATGGACATTAAAAGTTGTGCATTTGGCAGAGATGGCAAAAATTTCATCATATCTTAAAGATCATTCAAATGAAAGATACATATCAGAATGGAGAAGATGGATTGACTATATCCAAAAATGTATCCGAACAAGAAGATTCATATAGCTTATGAATGAAATATTTTTAAGTAGTTTATGTTTATAGTTTTGTGAGTTATAAGGAGTTAAAGACTTAGGGAGAATATGAATGCAATAATCTGTTAGCATATTTTAGCTTTATGTTTGTGAATGTTATACCCTGTGCTTGTTCTGGGAAGTCTAGGGAGGGGGGTGGGGGTGTGAGGGGTTGAGGGGGGAAGGGTGGGGGGGAGAAAATGTTTGTATTTCCTATAAAACTTTTCAATAAAAAAAAAAACAAGCACCTCATTTCTCAAAGCTAATAAATCTTTTTTGTTTACATTTCAGTGAAAATGTTTTGATACATGTTTTGTTACCCTCTAGAAAAGAGGTACAAATGCCTGAGCACAGCTCCTTCTCTGTTTCCTCTGATTTATTTATTTATTTGTATGTTTTATTTGCAGTTTTCCTTTAACAACTAGCATATTTTGTGGACAGTGTAATGACTGGGTCAATACATTTTTTACACAGTGCTAACAATAATAATACAATTACATATACATAGTTTTTATCTTCCAACTTCTGACCTTAATATACTCATTATAATTATAATATATTCTTTTATGTATCAATATGTATAATACTATTTTCCCAATTTGTACTTATTTTTTCCCCACTTGTTGGAGTTCTTCCATATTCACCTCGTTATCTTTAAACAGTACTATTCCCTTTTTATGATACTTTATTGCTTTCTCCAAAAAATATATTTAAACATCTTACATTTCTTCATACAGTGTGTTTGTTGACCCTTGTTAAATCATCAATATTTTAATATTTTAAGTATTACTCAAGTTCCACCATAGTTCCAATATATTGGTGTTTTCTATAAACACCAATAAAACCAATTGTTAATAAAATTTAATCAGTCCCGGGATTATATCTATAAGTCTCCTGAATTTGTAATCCTTAAAAGCTATAGATTCTACGATGAAATCTATGATGAAATTCTACAATGAAATCCATAGTAATCTCTCTTCATCATGCTGAAGGCTCAGCTACCTTCTGCAATAGATCTGGAGTTTTCCCCTGACGTCTTTTTGCTGCTGCACAAAAGGGACAGCTAGCTACATAGCTTTCTATGTCCTTTTTTAGTGATGGCCACCAAAATTGTCTTTTAATCAGGTGTAAAGTTTTCATAAATCCAAAATGTCCAGCTAATTTGGAGTCGTGGCACCTTACCATTAAGCATAATCTTTGTCTGGCTGGAACATACAACTTCCCTCCCATCCAAGCCAAGTCTTCTTTCATCAGACAGCTGGATTTATGGTTCAAAAACCATTCATCAGTAGCCAATGCTTGTTTAAAAGTTTGGGTGGTGTCATTGTCCGTCAATGTTTCTTGTTTTGCCTGGGATCCGGTGATTAGTTTAGCGGCTAGTTGATTGTTTTGTACTATGGGTTTGATTACGTCTGACTTAGCACTATTGTATTGTGGTTTTCTGGATAGCGCATCTGCCAGAAAGTCCCCCCCCCCCCGGGAAGGTATTTTAGAATAAAATCAAACCGTTTAAAGGACTGAGCCCATTGTACTTGTTTTGGGGAGAGTTTCCTTGGGGTCTTTAGGGCTTCTAGATTTTAATGATCAGTCCAGACTTCAACAGGGGTCTTACTGCCTTCTAGGAAGTGTCTCCAAATGGCCCACCTTTGCTCAGTCTCATTCAACTTTTTTTAAAAAATTTGATTTATATGCCGCCCTTCTCTGGAGACTCAGGGCGGCTTACAATGCGTTAAGCAATAGCCTTCATACTTTTGTATATTTATACAAAGTCAGTGTCAGGTTTCGATGTCATCTCAAATAAATTGCACTCCCAAACAATTAATCTTTGCTGAAATATTCCATTTATTGAGTACGACAGATCTGGCCCCGACTTTGTCGTAGCCGATACTAACCCTCTGACCCCCAAACCCTTCCCTTTCCGTTCCCCAATTCTCATCTTCTCATTGGCCATCTTCCAAGACAGTCTCCCCAGCTTCTGACCTCACCCCACAGGAATGTTCCCCCCTCCCATCCCATCTCCTAGGGGATATTATCTACAGAGAAAATAAGTAGGTAAAAAGTCAAGCCTCGTCTTTTTATGGCAGCATCAGAATGCTGACATCCGGCCCCTCTCCCTTCATTTTTCCAAGGAGGCCTGTTTCAAGAAAAAAAAAATTAAGTACCATTACCCCATCCGAGGGTGTGTCCCACTCCCTCCCACCTTGCCCGGGTGATCTGCATGGAATTTGGCTATAAGGCGATCAGCTTGGATATTTGTGCTCTTCACCCAGGAAGCCTCTGACAAGCGGTAACCCTTCCAATTAATTAAGTATTGGAGGTGCCCCCATGCCACCTCGAATCAAGAACTCGCTGTACCTCATAGTGAGTAGGACCCCCAACAACCAGGGGCTCAGGGGGGGTCACGTGGCACCGGCCTTAAAGTTGACCCCACCACAGGCTTCAGGAGGCTGCTGTGGAAAATGGGGTGTATCTTCCCTAGTAGCTGGGGCAACCGCAGTTGTACTGTAACCGGGTTGATTATTTTTTCTATAGGGAAAGGTCCTATAAATTTTGGGCCCAATTTCTTGCTCGCGAGTCTAAGTCTCAAATACTTGGTGGAGAGATAAACCTTCTCCCCCACTCGAAATGGTCTTTGGCGAGTTTGGTGCTTGTCTGCTTGTTTCTTATAGGATTGTGCCACCTTGGCCAACGCCCTCTTAACGTTCTCCCAGGTTTCCCTCAAGATATCCATCCAATCAGTCAAGCTGACTGAGGAAGGGGGCTCCCTTGGGTACTCTGGCATGGGGATGAAATCCATACCACTCACTATTTTAAACGGGGTTAATCCCGTGCTACTGTGGACAGCGTTATTATACGCGACCTCCGCAAACGATAGGAGGTCTGCCCAATTGGACTGTTGGTAGTTGACGTAGCATCTTAAATACTGCTCTATCGTGGCATTCAGTCTGTCCGCCTCCCCCCCATTGGTGCTCAGGTGAAACGCTGAGCTGAAGTCTTGGGATGAACCTTTGGATCGTAGGAATTCCCTCCAAAATTTTGCTGTGAACTGGACCCCTCGGTGGGAGATGATTCTTCTGGGTACTCCATGCAGGTGGTAGATGTGTTTCAGGCACAGTTTGGATAATTGGCGGGATGAGGGTAGCCCGCTGCAGGGTATAAAGTGTGCCTGTTTGGAGAATAAGTCTATTACAGTCCAGATCACTGTGTCGCCACCACTTCTCGGCAGTTCTACTATGAAATCCATCGCAATCTCCTCCCATGGTCTTGTTGGTTCAGCTACTGGTTGCAGCAGCCCAGGAGGGCATCCTGGTCATCTCTTCATTGTGGCGCAGACGGTACAACTTTTTACGTAACTGTCTACATCCTTTCTCATGTGGGGCCACCAGAACTGTCTCCGTGCTAAGTGCAGAGTCTTTAGGAAGCCAAAATGTCCCGCTGGTTTAACATCATGGCTCCTCTTAAGGATCAGGATGCGTAGAGTCTGCGAGACATAGAGTTTTGTCCCTTTCCATGCTAGGTCATCCCTTTTTGTCAAGAGGTGTTGATTGTCTCGAAACCAGGGGTCCGCTGCTGTTTTGGTTTTGAGTCTTGTAGTTAAGTCACTTGCAAGTTGGCCCTGCTGGTCACGTCATTGCCATCTGGTGACCACCTGACCCACTGCTTGGGTGGAGGGGATGATGGAATTCACCACCTGCTCCTGCTCACCGTTGTTTTCGGAGAGGGCATCAGCCAGAAAGTTCTTCCCCCCTGGGATGTGCTTGAGCTCGAAGTTGAAGTGATTGAAGTATTGAGCCCACCGGACCTGCCTGGGTGACAATTTCTGAGGGCCTCCAGATTCTTATGATCAGTCCAAACTTCAAACGGTTTCTGGCCTCCCTCTAGTAGGTGCCGCCAGGTCAACAACGCCCATCTCACCGCGAACGCTTCCTTCTCCCACGCTGCCCATCGCCTCTCCGTGTCAGTGAGCTTGCGGGAGGTGTAGGCACAAGGTTGTAGATTACCTTGGCTGTTCTTTTGGAGCAGCACTGCCACATCACTTGCATCTGCTTGGATGACGAAGGGCTGTTCAGGGTCAGGATGCTTTAAGACAGGTTCTTTTGCAAACATCTCTTTTAGTGTCTTGAATGCCCATTGGCAGGTCAGGTCCCACTGTAGGGGTTGTCCTGGGCAGGGTTTCGTCGCCGGACTCCCTGTCTTTAGGAGGTCCATCAGAGGTTTGGCAATTCTTGCAAAAGTTTTTCCAGCACTTGGCGGATGAGGCATATGTGTTCATCTATGGTCTTCATGTAAATGAGAATATCGTCCAGGTAGACGAGGACCCCTTTGTAAAGGTGCTCATGTAGGACTTCATTTATCAGCTGCATAAACACTGCCGGGGGTCCTTGCAGTCCAAAGGGCATTACCTTGAACTGGAAACTCCCCAGGGGGCAGTTGAATGCCATTTTCCACTCATCTCCTTCCCTGATGCGTATTCAGTAGTAATGGTTGTAGTTGGTCTTGCTCATTTTTCTGAAGCAGGACCGCTCCTATTGCCACATCGCTGGCATCTGTTTGTATGACAAGTGGTTTCTCCCAGTGATGAAATGTAAAATTTGTTACTACCGGTTCTGTGGGTGTGGCTTGGGGGGGTAATGTGACTGAGTGGGCATGGCCAACTTTTTTTTTTCTTTTAAAAACATTTTTTCTACAACCTCTTTGGCCAAAAGAGGTTGATGATCCCAGCTGAGCCGCATGATCATCAGAGGCTTTTTTTTTACTTTTAAAAGCATTTTTTCAGTTGAAGAAGTTGTAGAAAAAAATGCTTTTAAAAATAATTTTAAAAAGCTTCTAATGATTGCATGGCTCAGCTGGGCATGGGGCGGGCAGGGATTTTGCTCCCGGTTCTCTGAACCATCCACCACCATCGCTACTGGATTGGGCGATCTGGTTCAAACCGGGAGCATTTCAACCATGGTTTCTCCGTGTCCGGGTGTTTTAGAAATGGTTCTACCGAGAACAGCCGTTTAAGTTTTTCAAATGCCGCCTGGAATTCCATAGTCCAGTTCAAAAGCTGCTTTGGTTTAGAGTTGCCCTCCCCCTTCATTTTTAAGAGCTTGATGATGGGGAGAGCAATCTGAGCGAAAGCAGGATAAACTGGCGGTAAAAGTTGACAAAACCCAGGAAGTTTTGTAACTGTTTATGCGTGCGTGGAAGTTCCCAATCAAGTACAGCCTGCACTTTTAGAGGATCCATTTCTACACCTGGTATGAAATGCGGTACCCCAAATAATCAATCTTCTCTTGGTAGAATTCACATTTAGAAAGTGTAGCATAAAGTTTGGCAGAGCAGAGTTTGTTTAAAACCACACTGACTAATTTTACATGTTCTGTTTTGGTCTCGGTATAGATTAAAATGTCATCCAAGTAGACCAGGACTCCCTTATACAAATGCTGATGTAACACTTCATTTATTAACTGCATAAACACTGCAGGGGCTCCTTGTAACCCAAAGGGGAGCACCTTGAATTGGTAGCACCTGAGGGGGGTGTTAAATGCTGTTTCCCATTTGTCCCCCTCCTTAATTCTGGCACAGTAGTAAGCCTCCCTTAAGTCCAGCTTTGAAAAAAATTTCCCTTTAGCAAGGTGTGTTAGCATATCTTTCATAACGGGGAGGAGGTAAATGTTCTCCACACTGATTGCATTCAGGGTACGAAAATCAACAGAGAGACGTTTTGAGCCATCTTTTTTCTCTGTAAATAGCACAGGAGCTGTGATTTTGGTCGGGCTGGCTTGATGAAACCCCTTATTAGGTTTTTCTCAATAAATGTTCTCAGCTCTTCCAACTCCCTTGGGGACATGCTGTACAACTTGGTTTTAGGGAATTTAGTGCTGGGTAAGATTTCTATTGCACAGTTAGTGGCACGGTGGGGAGGGAGCTCGTCTGAGGCTTTTTCTCTAAAAACTTCAGCCAAATCCTTGTATTCTATGGGTGTGCCCTCAGTTGGCATGGTGTAACCAGGCATGGCTGTTTCTCGGTTCTCTGCCCCCTCAGTTCCTTTATGTGGATTCTCAGCAAAAGTCACGTTCATCTGAAATTTTATGATGCCTTGTTTCCAATTGATTTAGGGGTTCCATTTTTTCAGCAGTGCAAGGCCCAGAACTAATGGCCATTCTATGCCAGGTGCATAGAATGCACCTTACATAAATGTAAGCATTTCCTCGTGGCTTCTGATGCCTATATGTAGAGGCTCGGTGGCAAAAGAAGCTGGCTCCACTCCTGCTATTGACCCATCTAGTTGGCAGAAAGCAATGGGGTTTTTCAGCTTTCTTACGTTAATCCCCAATTTCCCTACTAGGTTGGGCTGATCAAACAACGGGTGCACTCTGAGTCCACTAGAGTGGAGATATTTATCTCCCTGTCCTGGTTTGGGATATTCTTAAGGGAAGGGTAAGCAGTTTAATTGGTTTGCTTACCAGTGGTTCATCTTCTGGATTGCTTCCGAATGAGTGTGATTCCTCCTGCTGAGATGCCAGGGTTTCCTCCCCAAAGAGGGAGGGATGGAACTTCTATGGTCTCCCTGCTCCTCAGGGCAATCTCCTTCCCACGCCAGCCTGGTTTTGCAGGGTTCTCCCCCGGTGGGTGGTTCCAGGCCACACTCTGCAGCTCAGTGCCCCTCTTTTCCACACTTGAAACAGGCTGAGGATTTCAGAGAGAATGCAGTTTGTGGTTTGAGGGGCTCTTGCTTTCATCGTGGTGGGGATTTCTTCCATGCTCACCCCGCTCGGTACTGGTTTCTGGCCATATCAATCTCAGCTTCTTCGGCGGTGACGTACCACTCATGTAGGTGATTCGGTGCACCTCTGGCCTCGCAGGCATTGTATAGATCATCACTCAGCCCATCCTTGAAACAACTCATCAAAATATCTTCTGGCCAGTTCACATGTCACGCGAGGTCCCGGAATTCTTCAGTATACTCTGCTACTGGCCGTTGCCCCTGCCTCACCACCTTAATGCGGTCACGTGCTTTGCAATCTGCTAGTGGGTCCTCAAACCGTCATTTCAGGGCCATCATGAAATGGTCAAAATCCCACAGTTCTAGTGTGTTGGCATTAGGCAGGGTCACCATCCACCTGGCAGAGGCACCCTCTAGGGCTAGGATCACAACTCGCACTCGGGATCCTTGGGTTTGGAAATCATGCTCGTACTCTTGCATGTAGGTGAGCACGTGTGCCACAAAGAATCCTAATTGCTGCGGATTCCCATCAAACTTCATCCCAAGGAAGGGAGTTTCTCTTTCCAGTTGTGGGACTCGGGGCCGGTTGGGAATGGGTGCCGGTGTGCTAGCTGCCTGGGGGGGGGAGGGTTTGCTGGGTCTTCTCCTGCTGCTTCCCCTATCTGCTCAATAGGCAGGCTCCAGAAGGGAGGTGCCCCCCTTGGCATCATCTGCAACTGCTGCCCTTTCAGCACTCTTTGGTTGTTGTTCTGGCTCACCTCGGATGTTGAGATTTTCCAAAGTTTCCATCACCATGGGTTATATGCCTCTTCAGATAATCCTCCCTCAGTGTTGCTTTGGTTAGTCCCCCCTGGTCAGCAAGGGCTTCTAGTTCCAGGTTCCACCCCGGTTTTCAGTTGCCACGGCTGAGGGTGACTCCTCTGGTTCTCTCATTCCAGCTATCTTTCTTCCAGATGCCAAGTGACCAGCAGGACTTTTCAGGATTCTCCAGGGTTACCTCATCCTCTCCAATGGGGCATATGAAACAGGCATCCCACTGGGTGTCGGTTGATGTCTCCCCCCCCCGCCCCCACAATTTGGCTTCTCTCAGTTCTCTGCTTCATTCAGACATGATTTGCAAGGTCCCCTCAGTAGAGTGAAGATTGCTTCTCTGGGTTGACCGTTTTGCAGATCTTGCTCTCTGTAATGATTGCCTCTCCTTCCAATTTAAGAAAGTAAAAACTCTTGAAACATGGCTGTTCAAAAGGAACCTTTTATTAAGCAAAAGTGATAGCAACCTAGTTAAAGCAAGATGGAATACCCTTAGGCAAGACAAGTAGGATTAAAGCAGTAGAGACCCCTCCTTTTAAATCAGAATGCAGATTTTACCCAATACACAAGTGTGAAGATGTTTTCTTTACTAGTTTCCCTGAGAACCGTAACAAACATGTATTCACACCATTATCCTTTAAAGTGAAATAACCCAGATGGCTATCATAAACATTCCTCCACGTTAAGAGGATCTCAGGGCTCTTTGGCACCAGGATACAGGTTGTAAAATATCTGTTGACACAGGCAATGCTATTAAATTGAATCCAAGCCTCCCCCTTCTCCCAATTGATAGGCAGTATTACTCTTAGGTGACAAATATATTTTTTGCACACTGTTAATCGTAATAATACATTTAGATATGCCTAATCACAGTCTTCCACTTCCTAACCTTAGTATATTTGTGGTTATAATAAATTCTATTATATTTATTATATCCCCATTTATACTTTCTGTTTGTTTCTATTAGTTTTTAATACAATCACAGTATTACAAAATATTATGTCTCTATCCATCATCTCTCAGCCTTTTTAGAATTTCATCATTTATTGACTTTTTGGTGATTCTTTTATATTTCTCTCTTGGGATCCTATATTTCTTTCTCATATTTTTTACATAGATTGAATATTCCCTCTGCCTTCCCCCTTATCTCCTTCAGCTGCATCATTTGGATGCCCATTCATAACCCTTTCATTATTTTTGGGAAGTCTTCCTTTCTTTTCTCTGTACCATTGTAAGCTCTTAAGGAATGACCTATTTGATTCTTAGTATTTATTATTATTATCTTTTCATTGTTTTTGTTTTCTTGTAGATTATTTTGGTTTGTCTCCTCCAGCACTCCTTCTGATTTCTCATCTGAATATTTTTTTCATCTTTTCCCACTATTTGTTGAGGGTCTTCTACACTCACTTCTTTATCTTTGGGCAATCCCATCATCTCCTAATGATTCTTTGTCAGACTTTCATAAAAACTTTTAGCCACCATTAACATTTCTTCATAAAACTTTATTGTCTCCTGCTGGGTCATTTTGTACCAAATTAATATATTAAAAATTACTCAATGTGTCTCTAATATTCCATTATCCTAATATCTAAAAACTCCAAAAAAGTCAATTATTAATAAAATGTATCAATCCCAGAATTGTTCCTCCAGGTCCCCTAGTTTTCTAAAGCTATAAGCTATATAGCTATAAATTTACACTTTACAGCCTTTACAGTTTCCAGTTTACACCTTCCCAATTGTCCAAATTTTAAAGTCTTGTTTGTCTTTTCTTCTTTTTCTCTTTTCTTTTTCCTTTTCTCCCCCATCCCCTTTCTTTCTCTTTTCTTCTTTTGCCTCGTAGGATTATCTATCAAATGTTAGTGAATCAAATCCAGCTTGGCCCACCAGGTGTCCTCAAATCTGTCAAATCCATCTTTCAATGAATAGTTCAATAAAGTTTTGATATTTATAGTTCAGTTTACTTCCAAGCCTCCAAATCACCCTCTAAGATAAAGTCAAGGTCAAATATTTTATTTTATTTTAAAGATTTTAAGGGGTTCTGGGGGGGGGTTGTAATTATTCTTTTAAAGATACTGGGAAGACGACTATGGCGGATGGGGGGGGGAAATCCACCAGGGTCAGAGCCGTGCCCGGCACAGGGTAATGATCCGGGAGGCACCGGACGAGGGATTGGAAAAGGGATGGGGGGCGATATCTATGAGGGCTGTACCATTGGCACGGTGAATGGGAGGGGCAGATATGGCGGGAGCAGGGGACCACATCAGGTGTTGGGGGCTCGCACTTGCTGTTTGAGAGCAATTGCTTGCCCCGGTCCCCAAGGCTCCGCTCGGATACTAGGTGGCTTAGATACTCAGGAGCTGGGCCTTCGGCTGATGCTGTGCAATGCCAGGTCCGTGGTCAATAAGGCCCCCCTCATTCACGATCTTATACAAGAGGGAGGAGCGGACCTGGCGGGTATTACGGAGACCTGGTTGGGCCCGGAGGGTGGCGTCCCTCTGGCTGAAATGTGCCCACCAGACTTCAGAGCATTCCATCAGCCGAGGGCCCAGGGGAGGGGCGGGGGGGTGGCGGTTATTATTAATGAGGATCTGAGTCCGAGGGAGACCACTGTGCCTCAGATAGCCGGATGTGAGTCCCTCCTTGTGAGGTGGGGCCGTGGGGTTCAGATGGGCTTGTTGCTTACGTACCTGGCTCCCTGCCGCGTGGCAACAGCCCTACCTGAGCTACTCGACGTGATAGCCACGGTGGCAGTAGATACACCCAGGCTTTTAGTCATGGGTGATTTCAACTTGCCATCCGTCGGTGAAACGTCTGAGGTGGCTCAGGAGTTCATGGCTTCCATGACGGCCATGGACCTGACCCAGTTAGTTCATGGCCCTACTCACAGGGGAGGTCACACTCTGGATTTGATTTTTGTCTCTGGCCAGTGGTTGAGTGGTCTTGTTATAGGGGATATAGACGTGGAACCCTTGTCATGGACTGACCACTCACTCCTTCGCCTAGATCTTCGAACCGCGACCCCTCGCCGCAGGGAGGCGGACCCAATTAGATGGATCCGCCCCAAGCGCCTGATGGATCCTGATAGGTTCCAGACGGAGCTTGGGCCATTTCCTGAGGATCTAGCACATGACTCGGCCGAGGACCTGGTAGCCGCCTGGGATCGGGCGGCTGGTGGGGCCTTGGACCGAGTTGTGCCTTTGCGGCCTCTGACCCAATGCCGATCCCGTGCGGCTCCTTGGTTTACTGAGGAGCTGAGGGAAATGAAGCGCCGGAAAAGACGCCTGGAGAGTGGTTGAAGGGCCAGTCTCGCTGAATCTGATCGAACACTGGTAAGGTCGCATATTAAGGCCTACCTAGTGGCGATAAAGACGGCAAAGTCTAACTACTTTTCCGCCTCTATTGCATCATCAGGGAATCGTCCGGCCGCCCTGTTTAGGGTGACCCCCGCCCTGCTCCATCTGGGAGTGCGGGAGGATCCCTTAGAAGGCAGGGTGGAGGATTTCGGACAATACCTGTATGACAAAATCGCTCAGATCCGGGGGGATCTGGACTCTGACTGGGTAGATCAGGGCAGGGTGACGAGGAACAGTCTTGAGAATGTTATCTGGGAGGAGTTTGATGCTGTGACTCCCGATGATGTGGACAGGATTTTGGGGAGACTTAGTGCGGCCACATGTTTACTGGACCCGTGTCCCTCCTGGTTGGTACTGGCTTCCCGGGAGGTTACACGAGGCTGGCTCCAGGGCGTCATTAATGCTTCTTTGAGTGAGGGTCACTTCCCCGCTGCCCTGAAAGACGCGGTGGTGAGGCCTCTCCTCAAGAAGCCGTCCCTGGATCCAGCAATATTGGCCAACTATCATCCTGTCTCCAACCTTCGCTTCATTGCGAAGGTTGTTGAGAGTGTGGTCGCGCAACAGTTTCCGCAATTCCTGGAGGAAACATCCTATCTAGATCCGTTCCAGTCGGGTTTCAGGTCTGGGCACAGCACGGAAACGGCATTGGTCGCGTTGGTGGATGATCTCTGGAGGGCTCGGGACAGGGGTTATTCCTCTGTTCTGGTCCTATTAGATCTCTCAGCAGCTTTTGATACCATCGACCATGGTATCATGCTGCACCGGTTGGAAGAGTTGGGGGTGGGAGGCACTGTGTTGCGGTGGTTCTCCTCCTTTCTCTCCGACCGGTCGCAGTTTGTGTTGGCAGGGGGGCAGAGGTCGACCTCGAGGCCTCTCATCTGTGGAGTGCCGCAGGGATCGGTCCTCTCGCCCCTTCTGTTCAACATTTATGTGAAGCCGCTGGGCGAGATCATCCATGGCTTTGGGGTGAGATACCACCAGTACGCTGATGACACCCAGCTGTACATCTCCACCCCAGGCCACCCCAACGATGCCCTTGAAGTGATGTCCCAGTGCCTGGAGGCTGTGCGGATCTGGATGGGGAGGAACAGGCTCAAGCTCAACCCTTCCAAGACTGAGTGGCTGTGGCTCCCGGCATCCCGATATAGTCAGTTGACTCCATCGCTGACTATTGGGGGCGAGTCTTTGGCCACCACTGAAGGGGCTCGCAATCTGGGAGTCCTCCTGGATAGGCAGCTGTCCTTGGAGGAACATCTGACGGCTGTTACCAGGGGGACCTTTTATCAGGTTTGCCTGATTCGCCAATTGCAGCCCTTTCTTGATCGGGATTCCTTGTGCACAGTCACTCACGCCCTCGTCACCTCTCGCCTTGACTACTGCAACGCTCTCTACATGGGGCTCCCCTTGAAGAGCACCCGGAGGCTCCAGCTGGTCCAGAATGCAGCAGCGCGGGTAGTGATGGGAGCAACATGGCGCTCCCATGTAACACCGCTCCTGCGCAAGCTGCACTGGCTCCCGGTGGTCTTCCGGGTGCGCTTCAAGGTGTTGGTTATCACCTTTAAAGCGCTCCATGGCATAGGGTCTAGCTATCTCCGAGACCGCCTGCTGCTACCAACGACCTCCCATCGACCCGTGTGCTCCCACAGAGAGGGCCTCCTCAGGGTGCCATCAGCCAAACAATGTAGGCTGGTGGCCCCCAGGGGGAGGGCCTTCTCTGTGGGGGCTTCCACCCTCTGGAATCAGTTGCCCCCGGAGATAAGGAGAATCCATGACTTCAATGCCTTCCATCGTTCCCTGAAAACCCATCTTTTCCAGCAAGCCGGGTTGGCTTAGAAGAAATTTTTAAATTTTTTAATTAGTTTGTGATTCTTAACTTTCGGCCCAAATTTATATATATTTTTAAATTTTAATATTTGTATTCTATGTTTTTTATCTTGGCTGTACACCGCCCTGAGTCCTCAGGGAGAAGGGCGGTATATAAATTGGAAATTAAATTAAATTAAATTAAATTAAAATAGCTAGTTTGCTTTCTCTCCTTTCATCATTTTCACTCAGATTTCACACATTGCAGTAATCTTCTTCCTCCAGTAGATGGCTCCCCTGCTCCCAATTCCAGCATTCAACAGTGTAAAAGTCAAAAACAGCTGATTGTCAGCCATTCGGGGGTGGGTGGGTAAAAATGGAGTTTAGAAAGGCAATTTCTCCCAATAATCACTTTTCACAATGTTATTTGACTTTTTCCAGGCTTTCTATGGTTTAAAAGATCCTTTAAATATTTATTTATGTCTGAGTCTTTAATCTTTAGTCTTTCTCTTTGATTTTCAGTCTTTAATCCTTCTCCATAAATCCAATTGCCACTTTCTTAATGTTTGGATATTGTTTTTTGGAATTTTTTACTTGGGTTCAATCTCTAAGGTAAAAGTTGGAAGTTTCACTGGTCTGTCCATGCACCACTCCAGCACAAGATCTTAGTGTCCTGGTTGTCCCAGCTTGTGACAGACCAAAATGACTGTTGTCCCTGCTGCCATTCAGGAGAGCTTTCTTTGGATCAATGAGGAAATTGTGGTTTCCTCATGATCAATGAAACACCTCTCCTTTCTTCACCATCCCTCAAGAGCAGCTTGACCCCATAGGGTCTCCCGACAAGCAGTTGCCAGCTGCATTTCATGGATCATGGTGGAGCTCCACTACTTTCCAGCCATTCCCACCACAATGTCAACTGGAAGTCCCTCTGATTTTTTTTAAACATTTATTATAATTCAAACAGTAAAGAATATATGCTGCAAAGTGAAACACCTAACATCATCCTTCCATCAACACCCAGACAATAATAAAGTATATTATGGGACTTCCAGTTGGTGTCATGGAGAGACAGCTGAGGGTGAGCGGAGCGCCAAGAAACCCAGTTGATTCTTTTCCATTTGGAGGCCCCAAGGGGCCAAAGTCACTCTGGAGGGGTGATGAAAATAGATGGGACCCCTTGTTGATCATCGGGTGACAGCGGTCCTCCCACTGGATCCAAGGGCACCCTCCTGACTAATGGAAGAAGAGACAGCCATTACGGCCCAATTGAAGCTGTGACAACCAAAGAAAAGCACTTATTAGCAATTTGTAAGTAGCCTACTGGAACTGAGTGAAGATTTTTCCAAATTCTACTTTGGAGATTGATTCCCAAATAAAGAGATTATTTGAAAACTAAGACTCTCTAAAGGCAAGAGGAAGGGATTTTATTCCCTCCTCTAAAAGGAAGTGGCGAGTTAATATATAAAGAGACAGGTGACAGATCCAGAAAAGAATTAGAATTTTAATGGGAGAATATTAAAGTAAAATCATAAAGAAAAGACCAGACTGGAAGTTATAATAATCTGAAAAGTAATTTAAAATATTGGAATACTTTTTTATTTGACTACTGGTGGAAAAGGATATTACACAGACAGAAGTGAACCCAGGAAATATAAAAGAAGAAACAATTAATTTGGAATAAATAAGTGGACAAGAGATTAAAAAACAGCTGCAAGGCCATTTTACTTGTGGTTTAGGGACAGATGGTGAGCCTTTTGAAGTTCTTTGAACTATTGTGGATTATAAACATTGTTGACTTTGTGGAACTGTTTTGAATTGTTTTGAGTCTGAACAAAGTGGCTTTTTGGTTCTTTGGCCTTTTTGGATTACTGAGACATTGCAGAATTTGGTGGGCCATTTTGGATTACAAGTATCATTTGATAGAACATTTTGAGAGGTGAAAGAAGAAAAGTGAAACAATATACACAGATTTGGACAAGTTGCTGACAGGGAAATTTGGATAAAACTCCTGACTTTAAAGTTTCTTTTTTCTTCCTAATAGACTTAATATTTTAATATTGGAATTGTTATAAAGTTGAATTAATTGTAATAGGGTAATGATGGAGTAACCATAAATGGTAACATATTATATGTTACTATTAGATCGCTACATAGATTGGTAAAACTAGATTGGTAAAACTATAAGATTACAAAATAGATTGTGAAAAAGTTGAGTGTTCCAAATCTAACCAAAATTGGAAAGAAAGCATCTTCCACACTAACATCCACAGCATCCAGTCCATCAAACTAAAGATCAATAGACACAATGTTACAACAAGAAAAAAACAAATACTTTCCAAAAAGAAATACAATCGGTGCTCCAATCCATTCAAGAAGCTATTGTTTCACAGAAAGAGGAAGCAAGGAAGAGTCACAATGAGGTGAAAGGTGACTTGGGGGAGATGAAGGAACAAATTCAGAAAATGGACGTGAGACAAGGGAATTTTCAGCAAATGATCACAAAAAATGAACAAAGGATTCAGAAAATAGAGGACAAATCAGAAGAAACCAAGAAAAAAAATTGGAGGAAATAAACCAAAATCTGACACAAGCAAATAAGAACCTGGCAGAGACTGTCATATTTTTAGAAAGGGAGAAAACAGCCCATTTCCTAAGATTTCAGAATATAGAGGAGGATAAAGAAGAAGACCTCCCAGAAGTGATGATAGAGCTATTGGCAAGTGTCTTAAAGATAGGAAAGCAAAAGATGGAGGGGGAGATAGATGAAATATTTAGAATAAACATGAGTTATGCAAGGAGTCATAAGGTCCCAAAGGAAGTACATGTGAGATTTGTTAAAACATCAATAAGAGATGAAGTACTAAAAAGGGCAAGAGATGATCCACTGTAGTACAGAGGGAAATAAATTGTGGTTCTGAAACAGATCACTAGGAGGGTAAGAGAGTTATGTAAGCAATATCAATTCCTGACTGTTAAATTGATTAAAAGAGAAATAAGCTTCATATGGTTGGTACCAGAGGGAATATTAGTGAATTGGGAGGGTAAAAGATACAGACTGGATTCGTTAGGCAAGGTGATAGAATTCTACGATAGTTATATTGTTGCAAATGAGGGACAAGAAATAAAAAGAGAGTTGGAATATCAAAGATAAGAGGATTCAACAGGAGAAGAGAGGAATACACAACAAGAAGAAGGAGAAGCAGAGAGATCAGAACAAGGAGGAGCAAGAGCAAAAGATCAGAGACAAATAAAAACAACTAGGAGAATAAGGTCTATATATAAATAGAAGAGATGGAGGGAGAAAGTGAGATGTTGTCAATTAATATAAATGGACTGAACTCCCCCATAAAAGGGGGGAAAGTATACACAACTACAAAAATTAAAAGTAGATATAATCTGCCTCCAAGAGACCCACATAAAAAAACAACACAGTAAATTACTGGAGTGCCACAAAATTGGGAAATTATATTTCTCATCAGCACAACAAAAGAAAAGAGGGGTAGCTCTGTATATTAAGGAAACAATAAACTCTAAACAAATACATATGGATGAAGAAGGAAGAATCTTAATGGTGGAAATAGTGATGAACCAAAAAAAGATACTGTTGATAGCAATATATGCACCAAACAATAAACAAGAAGTATTCTGTCAAAAGCTGTATAAAAAGATACTCGAAGTGGAATATGAAAATATGTGTGCTATAGAAGATTTCAATGCAATTGTAGATGCAAAATTAGATTACAGAAGTAATAAGACTGGAAAAAAAGCAAGAAAGATATTCCCAAGGCATTTTTTAAAATGGAAGAAGAAACTTGTAAACAGATGTATGGAGAGAAATGAGCCTGGGGAAAAATCAATAATTTTATTCAAATAGGCATAAATCATGGTCCAGAATTGACATGATTTTGAATTAATTAATTGACATTAATTAATTGACATGATTAACCCGAATTAAGAACTAATGTGCAAGAGATAGAGATAAAAACCAATTTATGGGCCGACCATAACCCAATGAAAGTCATTTGGAAAGGAGAAAAGAAAAGGTGGAGATGGACATTAAATGAATCTATATTAAAAGAGAAAGAGTTTATGCAAACAATAGTAAAAGAAATGGAATTCTTTTTTAAAGAAAACAAAAAAGAAGACACCTCACTGCAAAATTTATGGGTTACAACTAAAGTATACAGCAGAGGATTAGCTATAACCTATATAGTGAGAAAGGATAAAAAGAAAAAACAGCAAGACATTAGAAGGTGGATATAAAAAATTGGAATTAGAATTGCAAAAAGATCCACAAAAGAAAACCTTAAAAAAGCAAATGGAAATAATAAAACACAAATTAAATCAAATAGAAAAAGAAGAATTGGTGCAACAAATTAAAAGAGCAAAACATTTTAGAATAGAATAGAATTCTTTATTGGCCAAGTGTGATTGGACACACAAGGAATTTGTCTTGGTGCTCTCATTGTACATAAAAGAAAAGATACATTCAACAAGAATCATAAGGTACAACACTTAATGATAGTCATAGGGAACAAATAAGCAATCAAATCATATTAGAAAACAGTCAATATAAATCGTAAGGATACCAGCAACAAGGTTACAGTCATACAGTCATAAGTTAGAGGAAATGGGTGATAGGAGCAATGAGAAGATTAATAGTAATGCAAACTTAGTAACTAGTTTAACAGTGTTGAGGGAATAATTTGTTTAGCAGAGTGATGGCACTCGGGAAAAAACTGTTCTTCTGTCTAGTTGTTCTGGTGTGCAGTGCTCTATAGCGTCGTTTTGAGGGTAGGAGTTGAAACAGTTTATGTCCAGGATGCGAGTGGTCTGTAAATATTTTCACTGTTTTTTTGACTTGTGCAGTATACAGGTCCTCAATGGAAGGCAGGTTGGTAGTAATTGTTTTTTCTGCAGTTCTAATTATCCTCTGAAGTCTGTGTCTGTCTTGTTGGGTTGCAAAACCAAACCAGACAGTTATAGAGGTGCAGATGACAGACTCAATAATTCCTCTGTAGAACTGTATCAGCAGCTCCTTGGGCAGTTTGAGCTTTCTGACTTGGCGCAGAAAGAACATTCTTTGTTGCGCTTTTTTGATGACGTTTTTGATGTTAGGTATCCATTTTAGGTCTTGAGATATGGTAGAACCTAGAAATTTGAAGATCTCTACTGTTGATACTGTGTTGTCTAGTATTGTAAGAGGTGGTAGTATGGGAGGGTTTCTCCTAAAATCCACCATCATTTCTATAGTTTTGAGTGTGTTCAGATCCAGATTGTTCTGGTTGCATCACGAGGCTAGTTGTTCAACCTCCCATCTGTATGTGGATTCATCATTGTCTCGAATGAGACCGATCACTGTTGTGTCATCTGCAAACTTCAGTAGTTTAACAGATGCATCATTTGAGATGCAGTCATTGGTATATAGAGAGAAGTGGAGAGAGCACACAGCCTTGTGGGGCCCCTGTGCTAATTGTACAGGTATCTGATGTGATTCTGCTTAGCTTCACCTGCTGCTTCCTGTCTGTCAGGAAGCTTATGATCCACTTACAAGTGTGTTCAGGTACTTGTAGCTGGTTTAGCTTAGTTAGAAGAATGTCTGGAATGATAGCGTTGAATGCTAAACTAAAGCCTACAAAGAGGACCCTTGCATAGGTCTTTGGAGATTCAAGATGTTGTAGGATGTAGTGCAGAGCCATATTAATGGCATCATCTGTTGATCTATTTGCTCGGTATGCAAATTGCAGAGGGTCTAACAGCAGATCCATGATGGTTTTCAAGTAGGACAGCACTAGCCTTTCAAAGGTTTTCATAACTACAGATGTTAGAGCAACTGGTCTGTAATCATTCAGTTCCTTGATGGTGGGTTTCTTTGGCACTGGGATGATAGTAGAGCATTTGAAGTAAGAAGGAACATAGCACATCTCTAGCGATTTATTGAAGATATGGGTGAAGGTGGGGGCCAATTGGTCAGCACAGACTTTTAAGCAAGAAGGAGTTATCTTGTCTGGGCCTGGAGCTTTTCCTGGCTTTTGTCTGTGAAATAGGCCTTGCACTTCCTTTTCTGTGATCACTAGGGGTTGGGAAACCAATGGGATGGGGTCAGTTGTAAAAGGTTTGGCTGTTGTTGGTGTGTCTGAGATGGGGGTTTTGGAGATAGGTGGCTGTAGTTTCCTTTCAAACCTGCAGTAAAACATGTTCAGGTCATTTACCAGTTGTTGATTTCCTTCAGCCTGGGAAGGAGGTATGCCATAATTGGTGACATTTTTAAGAGTTTTCCACATGTTTGCTGGTTCATTTGTTGAGAACTGATTCTTTAGCTTTTCAGAGTAGCTTCTTTTTGCTGCTCTGATCTCCCTTGTTAATACATTTATGGCCTGATTGTACAGCATTTTATCACATTTTCTGTAGGCTTCCTCTTTGCAATGATGTAGCTGCTTAAGTTCAGCTGTGAAGCAAAGTTTGTTGTTTCTGGTTGGTACACATAGGTCTTCACAGAAGCTGACATATGATGTTACAGTATCTGTGAGTTCATCTAAGTCTGCAGAGGTATTTTCGAAAACATTCCAATCAGTGCAGTCAAGGCAGGCCTGTAACTTTAATTTTGCCTCCTCAGTCCAGGTCCTTACTGATTTAATTGTTGGTTTTGTGGTTTTAAGTCTTTGCCTGTAAGCAGGTACAAGGTGAATCATGCAATGATCAGAGTGCTCATGGTACAGACCGATAAGCATCTTTTAGTGTTGTGTAGCAATGATCTAAAGCTGTGATGCTGAACCTATGGCACAGGTGGCATGCGTAGCCATATTGGTGGGCATGCAATCTCAACTCCGGTGCACATGCATGCGTCAGCCAGCTGATTTTTGGGCCTTCTGGGCCCACCAGAAGTAGGGAAATAGGCTGTTTTCTGCCTCCAGAGAACCTCAGGGGGTGGTGGGGAAGGCCCATTTTCCTCTCTCCCCAGCCTTTCTAAGAGTCTGGGGAGGGCAAAAACAGCCTTCCCCACTCCCTGGAGGCCCTCCTGAGGCCAGAAATGGCCTGTTTGCCAACTTCCAGTGTTTCTGTTTTCAGCCTCTGGGGTGGGGTGGAGGAGTCCATTTTTGCATATTCTCAGACTCCTAGAAAGGCTCTGGAGGCTGGGGAGAGCAAAAAATGGGCCTACTGTGCCATTGCATGCCAGGAGCTGGGGGAGCAGGGGGAGTCATGCGCGCATGCGCGAGGCAAGGTGCATAGAATTATGGGTGAGAGCATGTGTGCGTGCAACCCCCCCACTCCTGGCACACGATGGCAAAAAGGTTACCCATCACTGGTCTAAAGTATTCTTGTCTCTAGTGGAACAATTGACATGCTGAAAGTATTTTGGTAGCTCTTTCCTTAAGTATGCTTTGTTTAGATCTCCCAAAATAATGGCCAGTGAATCGGGGTATTTGGTTTCAGATTCCATAATCTGGTCAGTAGAATTCGTAATGCCTTGTTTAGGCTTGTGGTGGGACATAAACAGCAATTAGGAGAAATGAGGAGAACTCGCATGGACAGTAAAATGGTTTACCATTGATAAGACTCTAAGTTTTCATCACAGAATTTATATATTATAGTTATATCCTGAGACCAGCTGTTGTTGATATATAAGCATAAACCTCCTCCCTTCATTTTACCTGATGATTCTGCAATTCTGTCTGCTCTGTGTATCTGAAACCCTGGAATTTGCATGCTGTTGTCATCAATATCATCATGTAATCAAGTTTCAATAAAGCATAGGGCAGCTGCGCTGTGAAAATCAGAATTGCATCAGTTTAAAAGGAGTATTTCATCCATCTTGTTAGCAAGTGAACGTAAATTTGTCAGGAAGATTGAAGGCAAAGCAATTCTATTTCCCCTATTCCTTAGCCTGTTCAAAATTTCCGCCCTTTTACCACACCTCCGTTTCTTCTATTTGGGTTTTTTTTTTTTTTTTTTGGGGTAATCCATAGCTCTGGGGAATTTGCTTCTTCCTGTGTTTGAATCTCCTCTGTGTTTGTAAAGATGGGGGAGGGGGGTTTTTGAGATCACAGAAAGCTGCTCCTTTTGGATCCACATTTAAAGGATTAGGGTTTAAAAGAACCTGAAGAATTTGGCTTTTTATTGATTTTTCCTCCTTTTTTTATTTGTTTGGCCTTTTTTAAAAAACTTTTTTTTTCTGGACGTTGCTTTGGCTGGATATTCAACAAAATGAGCAGAAAAGTAGCAAGAGTGGGAGTTGCTGCCTCCACTCCTTCCTCATTGCCATCTGGAGGACAACAATCTATACAAGCAATGTTTCAGCAAGAGAAGGAGAAAAAGAAAGACCCATCACTACAAATAATTTTTCAAACAGTTTTAAGAATAGAACAACAACTACTTAAGACAGATGAGAAAGTTCAAAAAATGGATGAAAAAGTGGTCAGTATTCAGCAATGTGAAAATATGAAGAAAGAATGTCAAAAGTAGAGAAGAGAGATGATCAAAAAGAGGAAAAAATAAAAAAAATAGAGAATAGATTGGGAGAGGTTGAACAAGAAACAAGTGGCTTTACTGGATGGAAGATGGACAAAGCAGAATTTTATTTGAGATTCCAAAATGTGGAGGAAGAAAAAGGAGAAAAATTGGTGGATATTATGATTAATATGCTGGCTGAGGCACTAGAAATCACTAAAGAGAAGATGATGGATGGGGTCGACGAAATTTATCGAGTTTATACCAGATATGGTATAAACCATATCTTGGTATAAACTCGATTTATAAATTTATAGAGTTTATACCATATATGGTATAAACCATATATCTTGATAATTGTGCATGTCCAAAATGGCGGCGCCTGCTGGGATCACGATCTGAGGACGGGGCGCCGACCTACCTTTTGGGTCCTTTGGGGGTCGTTTAGAAGATCTAAGACTCCAGGACCAGTTAGGGGTGCTCCCTGCCAGTACGGAGAGGGTTTTTTCTCCCTCCGTGACTGAGCAGAGAGGAAGGGTGATGTTGGGAGAAGCAGGCTGCTCAGCTGGGCGGCGGCGGTGTTTTCCACAGCCGGAGGCCGTCTGAGTGTTGGAGCGGCATTGCGCTGGGGGCAACCCGCCACGCGGCGAGATTTCAAGCCCAGGGGGTTGCCCAAAGAGTTGCAAGACGTGTCGGGCACCCCCGAAGATCTCTGGGACGCCGCCAGGCTCTTTCGTGGTGCTGGCGACAATGGCGCGGTGGCTGCGGTGATGGTGGTGGTGGTGGTGGCTGTCTGGCGGTCAGAAGGCGCTGGCGACCCCCCCTTGGAGTTGGAGCTGGGGGGCGGCAACAAAACAACAAGAGTGGGAGACCTGCAACCACGGTTGGGGCTAGGACCTGGTGTGATATCTTTTCCCAGGCCTTTGGAGGCCTCAAACTGTGGTTGTGCGGGGGCTGGGGGCTTGAGACAACTGCCCCATTTTTGCCCCATCTCTCTCTCTTCCAGCGTTCCCCTTTAAGACCGGGCCAACCTGTACCAGCTGTTAGCCTGTGGGACTCACGTGTCGCTATGTTTATTGCTATCTGAACCCCCCTGACTGTGGAGAGGGCTATTTCCATCTGAATTGGAGGATGGTACATTGCTGCATCCCATCGGCTGAGGGGGCTGGACATCAGTTTGACCATCGTGAGAGGGTGGCCTGGATGTCGGGGCCACTGGGGGCTGAACCAGGATGATTTTACATATATGCACTTTGTCAGCGGAGGGGACTTGACCATTGGACCAACCGCCATGAGAGGGTGGTTTTTAGACCTGACCCCCGGATGCTGTCTGTTTGCATTGGTTCATCGCTGCCATCTCACCACAAGAGGGGGCTGACCAGCTGACCTAACCACTGTGAGAGGGTGGTGGGATCTATTGCCCCCCTTGGATTGTGGTCGTCTTGGATCCGGACTTTGTCCCCTGTTGTGAGGGGACAGTGGACTTGGTCCTGTGAACATGTCTTTGAGACCCCCCCCCCCCATTTCTTTGTCTTCTCCCCTGGTCCTTTTCTATGGACTCTTAGGATATGGTCCTGTTTATCCATTATGGTCAAGATGTACTCAGCAGCAGAGATTCTTGGTCTGCGAGACTCCCCCCTCTTGCAGGCTTGGCCCTCCACTCTATCGAGGGCCTACCTCGATGACGGGCTTTAGAACCCCGAGAGGTGGCATGCCGCAAAGAGGGGCTGCGGGGTTTTTTAAAATTGTCTTTGTTTAATCTTTTAAGGGGTCTGGGGAGGGGGGAGGGGGGTTGGATGGGAACTAGGGTTGTGGGTTTGGGGGATAACCCACCAAGGGGAGGGTCGGGCCTGGCCATGACGTGTGGCAGGGTGTGTGGGGGATCCGGGGGTAATGGGGGGGTCGAGCTTGTCCAGACTGTGTTTTCACCATCGGTACTGTGAGTGGGAGGGGTAGATATGGCGGGAGCAGGGGGCCATATCATGTTAAGGGAGCACGCACCCGCTGTCTTCGAGCGGTAGGGTGCTCCGGCCCCCAAAGCTCCACTCGTTTTCCAGGTTGCACAGACCCTCAGGGCCTGGGCCTTTGACTGATGTTGTGCAATGCCAGGTCTGTAGTAAATAAAGCCCCCTCATTTATGATCTTGTTCAGGAGTGGGGAGCGGACCTGGCGGGTATTACGGAGACCTGGTTGGGTCCGGAGGGAGGGGTCCCTCTGGTAGAAATGTGCCCACCAGGCTTCCATGCATTCCATCAGCCAAGGTCACAGGGGAAGGGCAGGGGAGTAGCGGTTATTATTAGAGAAGGCCTTAGGCCGAGGGAGACCACTGTTCCTCAGACAGCTGGCTGTGAATCCCTCCTTGTGAAGTGTGGCCATGGGGTTCAGATGGGTTTGCTGATCACGTACCTGGCTGCCTGCCACGTGGCAGCAGCCCTGCCTGAGCTACTCAACGTTATCGCCGCGGTGGTGGTTGATACCCCCAGACTTATGGTCATGGGGGATTTTAACCTGCAGTCCATGGGTGAGGCATCTGAGGTGGCTCGGGAGTTCATGGCTTCCATGACGGCCATGGACCTGACCCAGCTAATTCATGGCCCTACGCACACGGGGGGAAACTCACTGGACTTGGTTTTTGTCTCTGGACAGTGGTTGAGTGATCTTGAGATAGGGGACGTAGTCATCAAGCCCTTGTCATAGTTGGATCACTCTCTCCTTCACCTTGACCTTCAAAACGCGGTACCCCGCCACAG
Source organism: Arizona elegans (assembly GCA_022577455.1). Taxonomy (NCBI): domain Eukaryota; kingdom Metazoa; phylum Chordata; class Lepidosauria; order Squamata; family Colubridae; genus Arizona; species Arizona elegans. Next base: position 42,236,134 of record JAKOOJ010000006.1, read on the forward strand.
GGAGGCGGAACCGATAAGATGGCACCTCCCCAGGTGCCTGATGGAACTTGATAGGTTCCAGATGGAGCTTGGGCCAATCCCCGAGAATCTGGCTCACGCCTCGACTGGAGACCTAGTGGCTACCTGGGACAGGGCGGCCACTTGAGCTCTGGATCGAGTCGTGCCTTTGTGGCCTCTGACCCAGCGCTGATCTCACCAGGCTCCTTGGTTCACCGAGGAGCTGAGGGAGATGAAACGCCGGAAAAGATGCCTAGAGAGTAGTTGGAGGGCTAGTCTTTCTGAATCGGACCGGACACTGGTAAGATCTCATATTAAGAATTACCTAGTGGCCATAAAAGCAGTAAAATGTACTCATTTGCTGCTCTTATTGCTGCTGCTGCTGATGATCAGATAATCGCCTGGCCGCCCTGTTTAGGGTGACCCACTCCCTGATCCACCAGGAAGCGCGGGAAGAGCCCTTGGAGGGAAGAGCCAAGGATTTTGTTCAGTACTGCATGATAAAATCACTCAGATTCGGGAAGGTCTGGACTCCGACTGGGTAGGTGCAGCGAGGGTGACGGAGAATGTTATCTGGGATGAGTTTGATCCTGTGACCCCAGATGATGTGGGCAGGATTCTGGGTAGATTGAACACGACCACATGTTTGTTGGACCCGTGTCCCTCCTGGCTTCCCGGGAGGTGATGCGAGGCTGGCTCCAGTGGATTATAAATGCTTCATTGGGTGAGGGTGCCTTCCCCGCTGCCTTGAAGGAGGCAGTGGTGAGGCCTCTCCTCAAGAAGCCCTCCCTGGACCCGGCAGTATTGGCTAATTATCATCCAGTCTCCAACCTTTGCTTTGTGGCGAAGGTTGTTGAGAGTGTGGTTGCGCGACAGCTTCCCCAGTACCTGGATGAAACGTCATATCTGGATCCGTTCCAGTCAGGTTTCAGGCCTGGGTACAGCATGGAAAAGGCATTGGTCGCATTGGTTGATGATCTCTGGATGGCTCGGGACAGGGGTTGCTCCTCTGTCCTGGTCCTGTTAGATCTCTCAGCAGCTTTTTATACCATCAACCATGGTATCATGCTGCACTGGTTGGAAGAGTTGGGGGTGGGAGGCACTGTACTACGGTGGTTCTCCTCCTTTGTCTCCGACCAGTCGCAGTCTGTGTTGACAGGGGGGCAGAGGTCGACCCCGAGGCCCCTCATATATGGGGTGCCGCAGGGATCGGTCCTCTCACCCCTTTTGTTCAACATTTATGTAAAGCCGCTGGGCAAGATCATCTGTGGTTTTGGGGTGAAGTACCATCAGTACGCTGACGACACCCAGCTGTACATCTCCACCCCGGACCACACCAACGATGCCCTTGAAGTGATGTCCTGGTGCCTGGAGGCTGTATGGATCTGGATGGGGAGAAACAGGCTCAGGCTCAGCCCATCCAAGACTGAGTGGCTGTGGTTTCCGATGTCCCAATATAGTCAGCTGGTGCCATCGCTGACTATTGGGGGTGAATTATTGGCTCCCACGGAAAGCTCTCGCAACTTGGGTGTCCTCCTGGATTCATGGCTGTCTTTAGAAGAGTACTTGATGGCCGTGACCGGGAGGATTTTTCATCAGGTTCACCTGATCAGCCAGTTGCATCCCATTCTATATTGGGACTCTCTACACACAGTCACTCATGCCCTCATCACCTCTCGTCTGGACTACTGTAACGCTCTCTACATGGGGCTCCCCTTGAGGTGCACTCGGAGGCTCCAACTGGCACAGAGTGCGTCCGTGCGCGTGGTTATGGGAGCGACGTGGAGTTCCTATGTAACACTTCTCTTGCGCGAGCTGCACTGGCTCCCGTTGGTCTTCCGAGTGCGCTTCAAGGTTTTGGTTATCACCTTTAAAGCACTCCATGGCTTAGGACCTGGTTACCTACGGGACTGCCTGCTACCACCAATAGCCTCCCACCGGCTAGTACGCTCCCATAGAGAGGGGCTCCTCCGGGTGCCGTTGGCCAAACAATGTCAGCTGGCGGCCCCTAGGGGGAGAGCCTTCTCTGTGGGGACACCTACGATCTGGAACGAGCTCCCCCAGGAGATACGGAGGATCCTGGATCTGCGCACCTTCCGACGCGTGCTTAAGACTTTTTTATTTCATCAAGCTGGCCTGGCCTAAATCTTCTCCCCTTTTTAAATGTAAATTTTAATTTGTTTTTAAATTATGGGGTATTTTAAATTTGTTCAGCCAAATTATTTAATTCGTTTTTATTCTATTTTAAATTTTTGTATTTATGTGTTTTTTCCTGTGGCTGTTCACCGCCCTGAGTCCTTCGGGAGTAGGGCGGTATAGAAATTTAATAAAATAATAATAAAATAATAAAATAATATGCTATGCGCAACAAACTGCCAAGAGAAGTATATATAAGTTTTACCAAGAAATGGATTAAAACACAAATACTCCAGGCAGCTAGAGAAAAAACCCTGAAGTACAAGGAGAAAGAAGAGGCTGTCTTGAAACAAATACCAAGAAAGATTAGAGAGCTGAGAAGAGAATACCAATTCTTGACAAAAATCCTGATTCAAAAAGGAGTTAACTATAGATGGATGATCCCAGAAGGATTAACTCTCACATGGCAGTTCCAAAGATACAGGTTGAATACAATTGAGAAAGCAAGAGCTTTTTACGATGAATTTCTTAAAGAAAAAGAAGTAGTAATGCAAGTTGAAACACAAGCTGCAGTAGTTCCAATTACATTCACAGAAGAAGAACTAGCAATGCTTGAATCAACAGAAGGAGCTGTTGAATCAACTAGAGCAACAAAACCTACATACAAAGTATGAACATGGAAGAAAGGAAATTAATTTCAATAAATGTAAATGGACTAAATTCAGCTATTAAAAGAAGGAAAGAATTTCATAAATTAGAGAAACTAAAATTTGACATAATTTGTTTACAAGAAGTGCATATTAAAAAACAGCATGAACAACTATTGATACAACCAAAATTTGGAAGAACTTTTTGATCACTATCACAAAGTAAAAAGAGAGGAGTTGCTTTATATATCAAAAATGTAATACTGGCAGAACAAACTTTGCAGACGAAGAAGGTAGAATACTGATGGTGGAATTAATTGATAATAATATGAAAATTCTTCTAGTCGCAATATACTGTATGCTCCAAATGACAATCAAAGAGACTTTTATACAAAATTACATAATAAAATAATTGAAATGGAATATGATAATATATGTATGATGGGAGATTTTAATGGAATTGTGGATGAAAGCTTGGACTATAAAACACATAAAACAACAAGACATAATAAAAAGACATTACCGAAATCTTTCTTCAAGATGATAGAAGAAATAAACATGAAAGATGTATGGAGGGAGAAAAATGGAAAAAATAGATAATATACTTTTTATTCTGATAGACATTCATCTTGGTCCAGATTAGATATGATATGGACAACAATGCAGGGGTGAAATCTATTTTTTTTTTTTTTTGCTATTGGTTCTGTGGGTGTGGCTTAATTAGTGGGCGGGGCTTGGTGGTAAGGTGACTGGGTGTGTGTGGCCAAGTCAATGTCACTTCTTTGCCCTTTTTTAACCTACAAAACACAACACAACACAACTGGCTCGCCACAATGTAAAAGCAGTTGTGCTAGACCCAAAATGGCCCCTTCAACAAGCAGGAACCTCACACAGCCACAAAAAGCCCCAAAAACCAACTTTCACACTTTACACACACAAAATTCCACATACAGCTTTGTGAGATTTTGTGTGTTTGTGTAGTTAGAGTGAAACACTACAAAAACACACTAAATCTCAGAAAGCTGCACAAATATTATTTTATTTTAATTTATTTTTATTTTTATATAAAAGCAGCTAAATTTAAAACTTCCTAAACTTTAAATGGCTAGGTCTAAAAAAAGAACAACTAAAAAAAACCCCAATTAACTATTTTTTTTAAAGCTCCCAAAGGGGAAAAAAACTTACCCAATAGAACAGGGGTCTCCAACCTTGGCAACTTTAAGACTTGTGGACTTCAACTCCCAGAATTCCTCAGCCAGCTTTGCTGGGAGTTGAAGTCCACAAGTCTAGGCAGGAAAGCAGGCAGGCAGAAAGAGCTGCTCACCGATGAGCTTGATTGCAGGCAGGGAGATTCAGTTGCTTGCTGATGCATGGATTGTGATTGTCATGCAATCAGCAGCTAAACTAAGCAAGCTAGAGGCTGGGAGGGGGGGAAAAAAGAAACTTTTTTTCTTTTACATGGCTCTGGCGATCCAAGCTGGCAACTCAGCTGGGATGTCAGAGCTTGGCTGGTCAGAGCCATTTAAAAGGAAAAAAAGGCTCTGATGATCGCGGGGCTCAGCTGGGCATGGGGGGGCAGGGGCAGGGATTTTGGCTACCGGTTCTCTGAACTGCCTGCCGCTATCGCTACCTACTCGTCTGAGCCGGTCCGAACAGGGAGCATTTCACCCCTGCAACAATGGAATTGATGTTGAATATAGAACATGTGGAAATAAAATCTAATTTATGGGCAGATGACAATCCGGTGACAGTTATATGGAAAGGGCGCAAAAGAAGATCCAGATGGACTTTAAATATCACAATATTAAAAGAGAAAGATTTTGTAGAGAAAATGCAAAGGGAGTTGGACTTCTTCTTTAAAGAAAACAAGAAGGAAACATCAGCACAAAATCGTTGGGATACAATGAAGGCCTATGCCAGAGGATTAATCATAGATTATACAAGGAAAAGAAATGTTAAGAAAAGACAGAACTTTAAAATATTGACTGACGACTATAAAAGACTTGAAAAGGAACTCCAGAAAGGTCCATATAAGAAAGATATCAAAATTAAAATGGGCACAATAAAACATAAAATGGACCTATTGGAGAAAGAAGATTTAGCCCAAAAAATAAGAAGTGCAAAACAGAATTACTTTGAAAATGCGAATAAGGCAGGAAGATGGCTAGCATATAAATTGAAAAAAGAAAGAGAATCAAGAAAAATAATTCAACTAGTTGATGATCAAGGGCAAAGTAAATTTGGAAATAAAGAGATGGGGGAAATAATACAAGAATATTATAGACAACTTTACAAGAGAGAGATAATAGAGGAGGAAAAAGTGGCAAGATGCAAAACTACCTCAGATTCCCAAAGATACCGAAGAGATGTTGGAGGGGAATATAACAATGATGGAATTAACAGAAGCAATTAAGAAACAGAAGAATGGAAAGGCACCAGGACCAGATGGCTTACCTGTTGAATATTACAGGACATTACAAGAATCTTTAAGTCTCCCATTACTGGATGTCATGAATGAAGTGATGATTAAGAAGAAAATACCCAACTCATGGACTGAGGCGTACATTACATTGATTCATAAGGAAGATAGAGACCCACAACAAATCAAAAATGATAGGCCTATTTCCCTGCTAAATTCAGATTACAACATTTTTGCTACAATACTGGCAGAAAGACTTGAGATACCTGAATAATTTTATACATACAGATCAGAATGGATTTCTCCCAAAAAGACAAATTAGAGATAATATAAGAATAATTCTGGATACTTTAGAATACTATGAAGCACATCTGGAAAAGCAGATGGCGTTGATATTTTTAGATGCACAAAAAACTTTTGACAATGTTAACTGGCGATTTATGATACTTCAAATGGAAGAGATGGGCTTTGGTAAGAAATTTATCCAGGCAATTGAAGCTATATATTTTAAACAGACAGCAAAAGTAATGATAAATGGTGAACTGACTGACTCTATCGAAATAGAAAAAGGTACTAGACAAGGATGTCCGCTGACCCCATTGCTGTTTATATTGACTTTAGAAGTTTTAAATAGAAACATCTATTAGAAAAGAAAGAGATAAAAGGTATGAAAATATGAAAAGAAGAATATAAATTACAAGCTTTTGCAGATGACCTGGTCTTTATTATTGAAGAACCATTAATAACAATAAATAAATTGATAGAATCTATTGGAGAGTTCGGGAAAGTAGCTGGTTTAAAAATTAATAAAGATAAAATGAAGATAATGACTAAAAATATGTTGAAAAAGCAAAAGGAGGAATTGATGGAGATTTCAAAGATCCAGGTCACAAATAAGGTAAAATATTTGGGGATATATTTGACAGCAAGGTGTATCGCACTTAAAGAAAATAATTATAATAAGCTTAAACAACAGATAGGGCAAGATTTGATGAAATGGGGAAATTTGCAGCTATCTTTGTAGGATCTCAACAATTAAGATGAACATTTTGCCTAGAATTTTATACTTATTTCAGACAATTCTGATCAAGTTGGGTAAGGAATTCTTTGTAGATTTGAATAAAATGATATTGAAATATATTTGGCAGGGAAAGAAGGCGAGAATAAAATTAAAGTTGTTACAAGATGCTAAAATGAGGTGTGACTTTGGCCTGCCTAACTTTGAACTATACTATCAAGCAACAAGTTTAATGTGGATGAAAGAATGGATAACTTTGAGAAATACTAGATTATTGAAGTTGGAGGGACATGATTTGTTGATGGGATGGCATGCCTTTCTATGGTATAAAGGAACTAAAATACAGGGGTACTTTAGAAGACATCAGATACGGGAAGTTTTATGGTTGAATTGGGAGAAGGTTAAAAAATATCACTATCCGAAGATTCCAGTCTGGGTATCTACAATTGAAGCTTTTTCATATCCAGTAATATTTAAAAGGGGACAAATTATTAGATATAGTGAACTATTGGAAGAAAAGGGTGAACTTTATTTATTTATTTTATTTATTTATTGTTCAAATTTATATACCGCCCTTCTCCCGAAGGACTCAGGGCAGTGAACAGCCGAAGATAAAAATACATAGAATACAAAATTTAAAAATAGTTTCAAACAAATTAAATAGTATTGGTCCACGACAATTAAAACACCCCCAATTTAAAATAAAATTAAGAACTAAATTACTCAATTAAAAGAGTTAGGCCAGCCCAGCTTGTTGGTGTAGAAAGGTCTTGAGGGCGCAGCAGAAGGTGCGTAGATCTGGAATCCTCCTTATCTCCGGGGGCAATTCGTTCCATAGGGCAGGTGCCCCCACAGAGAAGGCTCTCCCCCTGGGGGCCACCAGCCGACACTGTTTGACCAATGACACCCTGAGGAGCCCATCTCTGTGGGAGCGTACTGGCCGGTGGGAGGCTCTTGGTGGCAAAAGGCGGTCTCGAAGATACCCAGGTTCTAAGCCATGGAGCACTCTAAAGGTGGTAACTAGCACTTTGAATCACACCCGGAAGACCACCGGAAGCCAGTGCAGCTCGCGCAGGAGAGGTGTTACATGGGAGTGCCTTGTCGCTCCCACAATCACCCATGCGGCTGCATTCTGGACCAGTTGGAGCCTCCGGGTGCTCTTCAAGGGGAGCCCCATGTAGAGAGCATTGCAGTAGTCCAGACGGGAGGTGACGAGGGCGTGAGTGACCATGCGTAAGGAATCCCGATCCAGAAATGGCCGCAACTGGCGGATCAGGTGAACCTGATAAAACGCCCCCCTGGCCACGCCCACCACATGTTCTTCCAAGGACAGCCGTGCATCCAGGAGGACATCCAAGTTGCGAGCCCTCTCTGTGGGGGCCAACGACTTGCCCCCAATAGTCAGCGATGACTATATCTGGGTGCCAGAAGCCACAACCACTCGGTCTTGGCAGGGTTGAGCCTGAGCCTGTTTCTCCCCATCCAGGTCCGCACAGCTTCCAGGCATCGGGACATCATGGCAAGGGCATCATTGGGGTGGTTCGGGGTGGAAATGTACAGCTGAGTGTCATCAGCATACTGATGGAACTGCACCCCGAAACCACGGATGATCTCACCCAGGGGCTTCACATAAATGTTGAACAGGAGGGGCGAGAGGACTGACCCACACATAAGGTGCCTCGAGGTCGACCTCTGTCCCCTGCCAACATAACCTGCGACCGGTCAAAGAGAAAGGAAGAGAACCACCACAGCATAGTGCCCCCCACCCCAACCCCTCTAACCGGCGCAGCATGATACCATGGTCGATGGTATCAAAAGCCGCTGAGAGATCTAAAAGGACCAGGACAGAGGAACAACCCCTGTCCCGAGCCCTCCAGAGATCATCAACCAATGCGACTAATGCCGTTTCCGTGCTGTACCCAGGCCTGAAACCTGACTGGAGTGGATCTAGATAGATTGCATCGTCCAGGTACTGGGAAAGTTGTCGCGCCACCACACTCTCAACAACCTTCGCCACAAAGCGAAGGTTGGAGACTGGATGATAATTTGCTAAAATGGCCGGGTCCAGGGAGGGCTTCTTGAGGAGGGGCCTCACCACCGCCTCTTTCAAGGCAGCAGGAAAATAACCCTCATTCAAAGAAGCGTTGATAATTCTCTGGAGCCAGCCACGTGTAACCTCCCGGGAAGCCAGCACCAACCAGGAGGGACATGTGTCCAACAAACATGTGGCCGCGCTAAGCCTACCCAGAATACTGTCCACGTCCTCAGGAGTCACAGGGTCAAACTCCTCCCAGATAACACTCTCAAGACCATTTGCCCTCATCTCCCCACCCCCCCGAATCTACCCAGTCGGAGTCCAGTCCTTCCCGAATTTGAGCGACTTTATCGTGCAGGTACTTCACAAAATCCTCAGCTCTACCCTGCAAGGGGTCTTCCCGCGCTCCCGGATGGAGCAGGGAGTGGGTCATTGTAAACAGGATGGCTGGGCGGTTATCTGCAGACGTGATAAGAGTGGAAAAATAATTAAATTTTGCCGCTTTTATCGCCACTAGGTAGGTCTTAATATGAGACCTCACCAGTGTTCGGTCGGATTCAAAAAGGCTAGCCCTCCAACCGCTCTCCAGGCGTCTTTTCCGGCGCTTCATCTCCCTCAGCTCCTCGAAAAATCAGGGAGCCAAGTGAGATCGGCACAGGGTCAGAGGCCGCAAAGGCACGACATGGTCCAAAGCTCCAGCAGCCGCCCTATCCCAGGCAGCCACCAGGTCTTCAGTCGGGTCGTGAGCTAGAACCTCAGGAAATAGCCCAAGCTCCGTCCAGAACCTATCAGGGTCCATCAGGCACCTGGGGCGGAACCATCTGTCAGTTCCGCCTCCCTGAAGTGGGTTGTAGCGGTCTGAAGATCGAGTCGAAGGAGAGAATGATCTGACCATGACAAGGGCTCAATCACTACATCCCCTATATCCAGGCCATTCAGCCACTGACCAGAGACAAAAACCAAGTCCAGCATGTGCCCCCCGTGTGAATGGAGCCATGAACTCCCGAGCTGGGTCAGTTCCATAGTCATCATGGAAGCCATGAACTCCCGAGCTGCCTCAGATGTTTCACCGATGGATGGCAGGTTGAAATCCACCATGACCGTAAGCCTGGGGTTATCAACCGCCACCCCGGCTATTACGTTGAGCAGCTCAGGCAGGGCCGCCACCACATGGCAGAGAGCCAGGTACATGACCAGCAAACCCATCTGCACCCTATGACCCCACTTCACAAAGAGAGACTCACATCCGTCTTTCTGAGGTACAGTGGCCTCCTTCGGATCAAGATCTTCCTTTATAACAACCACCACGCCTCCGCCCCTACCCTGAGGCCTTGGTCGATGGAATACGCGGAAACCTGGTGGGCATATTTCAACCAGGGGGACCCCCCCTCCTGGTCCAACCAGGTTTCTGTAATACCCACCAGGTCTGCTCCCCCCCCAAAAACAAGATCACAAATGAGGGGGGCTTTATTTAATAAACTTAAATTAAAGCAGGAACTAGAAGATCAGGGATGTAAGATGGACTGGTTTTCATATGTGCAAATATTTTCTAGATATCGAGAAGATCTCAAACAAGAGGGTTTGTATAATGTTTTGACTAATTTAGATAAGATTTTAATGGGTTCTGATGACCATGTAATTAAAAAGTTATACGGATATTTGCTAGAGGTAAAATTGGAAGAAGAACAAGTTAAAGAATCAATGATAGCATGGGGGAAAAATTTTGGTTATGGTATTGACTTAGAGAAATGACAAAAATTGTGGTCGCATAATTATAAAATGACAATGTCTACAGCATATAAGGAGAATTTGTATAAGATATTTTACAGGTGGCACCTTCCCCCGGCGAGGATAGCCAGAATGTTTAAGAATAAATAGGAGAAGTGTTGGAAATGTCATCAGACCCCAGGATCATATTACCATATGTGGTGGACATGCGTAGAAGCAAGGAGATATTGGACTAAGATACACACATGGTTGGAAGAAATGACAAAGAGGCATATTGACCTTAAACCAGAGACATTTTTATAAGAGATCTTACCAGAGACATTTAATAAAGAATTGCAATATTTAATTGTGAATGTTTTAACAGCAGCTAGAATTGTATTTGCCAAAAATTGGAAAGGAGAGAAGATACCTATTGATGAAGAAATTATTAAGAAAATATTGGATTGTGCTGAAATGAGTAAATTGACATTTGAAATAAGAGAACAGGAAGATAAACAATATTATTTGATATGTAATCAAATGATATGGGATTTATTTTATCAATGGATAGATAATAAAACATGGAAATGAAATATGATATATGAAATGAAATTAAGATAAAATGTGTAAAAATTTGTTTTTTTTTTAGTGGAAAAGAAACATGTGTCATATATTGATATCTTGAAGAGTTTGTGAGCATGAAAAGATTTTAACCGACTGAAACACTGTCTGTAATTGTTTGAAAGGATGATGCTTTTATGTTGTTTTTTGTTTGAAAAATAAAAAAAATTGGGAAAAAAGAAAGAAAAAAAAGAAAAGCAAATGGTGTTGATTTTTTTAGATGCACAGAAAGCCTTTGATAATGCAAATTGGAAATTCATGATACAACACTTAGATTGTATAGATTTTGGTGAGAAGTTTATAAACATGATTAAGGCTATATATCACAAGCAAATGGCAAAAGTAATAGTTAATAGGGACTTGACAGAGAATTTTAATTTTAAAAAAAGGCACTAGACAAGGATGTCCATTGTCCCCATTACTATTTATATTAACATTGGAAGGGTTAAACAGAAATATTAGACAAGATTTAGAAATAAAAGGTATGGAAATAAAAAAGGAAAATGTAAATTACAAGCATTCTCAGATGATTTAGTATTTATTTTAGAAGAATACTGGAAACGGGCCCCAAGTTAATAGGAAAAATAAAAGAATATGGAAAAATTGTAGGACTGAAAATAAACAAAGATAAAACTAAATGTTTATCTAAAAATCTTACAGAAAAAAAAGAAAGGTGAATTGATAAAGAAATTAGACCTACAGATAGTCAAGAAAGTAAAATACTTGGGAATATATCTAACAGTAAGATGTATAACAATCAAAGAAGAAAATTATACAAGACTACTACAACAAATTAAACCAGACCTGGAGAAATGGAAAAATTTGCACCTATCAATATTAGGAAGAATTGCAACTATAAAAATGAATATTTTACCAAAGCTACTTTTTTTTTTATTCCAAACATTCCCCATAAAAATAGAAAAAAAGTACTTTGATGAGCTAAACACAATAATTTTGAAATACATTTGGCAAGGGGAAAAAGCAAGAATAAGGCTGAAAATGTTGCAAGAATCTAAAAATAATGGGGGCTTTGGGTTACCAGATTGGGAGCTTTATTATCAAGCTTCTGTATTAACATACTGTAGGTGAGAAAATGGACAACTCTCAGACACAGAAGATTATTGTTTTTAGAAGGTCATGATCTCCAGTTAGGATGGTATGCTTTTTTATGGTATGATAAAAATAAAACTCATAGGTATTTTCAAAGATATTATATAAAAATGCTCTACTTTTAGTATGGGAAAAGGTGAAAGCCAAAATCTACATGAAAATATCAGTTTGGTTATCAACAATGGAAGCATTTATCCATCCAAATGTAGTAAATCTTGAAAAAAATCTTAACATAAAAGGATATTTTGAATGTGGAAGGGGAACTTAAAACTAAACAAGAGTCACAGAATCAGGGACCTATCATGGTGGCTGCATATGCAAATACAAACGAGATATGAGAAAAATATCAAGACTTATGGCTTCTACAAATGAACAAACAATGTTCAATCAAATAATGTTGGGGTAGATGAAAAGCAAATAAAGAAAATATACAATTTCTTGTTAGGCTTAAAAATGATGAACAAGTAAAAGAGACAATGATAGTTTGGGCAAACTTTTTTGGATATACCATAGAATTAGATAAAGCTTTGGGAAAGAAACTGTAAATTGACAATGGCAACTGCCTATAAGAAAAACCTATATAAAATGTTTTATAGGTGGCACTTACCACCAGCAAGATTAGCAAAGATGTTTAAAAACTTGTCTGGAAATGTAACCAGACACCAGGCACGTATGTGGTGGACATGTGCAAAAGAAAAGAAATATTGGACAAAAATACATACATGGTTAGAAAAAATGTTAAAGCAGCACATAGATTATAAACTAAGGTGACCAGATTTTAACATTGGTAAAGAGGGACATTGTGGGCGTGGCTTATTTTGTGGGCGTGGCTAGCTGGTCATGTGACTGGGTGGGCGTGACTAGCTGGTCATGTGACCGGGTGGCCATGGCTATGTGTATAGGGTAAGGTGAACAGATTTTAACATTGGTAAGGAGGACACCATTGTGGGCGTGGCTTATTGTGTGGGCGTGGCTTGGAGGCCATGTGACTGGGTGGGCGTGGCTAGCTGGTCATGTGACCAGGTGGCCGTGGCTATGTGTATAGGAACTACTCAGAGGGCTGAAAAGTCATTTCTGACAGGTCCTCACACTTTTGACTGGTCCTCACACTTATGACCATCCTCACATTTATGCCCGTGCAGCATTCTTAACAACCATGTCATCATTTCACAACTGCTTCTCTTCACCATGGTGACAAGATAGGGCAAAAACGTAAAATGTGAAGACAGTCGTAAGTTCGAGGACTGGTCAAAAGTGCGAGGACCAGTCAAAAATAACTTTTTCAGCCCTCCGAGTAGTCCATATGCACAAAAGGACTAACCAGAGGGCTGAAAAAAGTGATTTCTGACAGGTCCTCGCACTTTTGACTGGTCCTCACACTTATGATCATCCTCACATTTATGCCCGTGCAGCATTCTTAACAACCATGTCACTCATTTCACAACTGCTTCTCTTCACCATGGTGACAAGATAGGGCAAAAACTTAAATTGTGAGGACAGTCGTAAGTTCAAGGACTGGTCAAAAGTGCGAGGACCAGTCAAAAATAACTTTTTCAGCCCTCTGAGTAGTCCATATGCATAAAAGGATACAGCAATAGAGAGGGATGAAGGAAGGGAAGGGAAATTAGAGTAGGAGTGAGGGTAAGAGGGGGAGGAAGAGAGGAGGAGAAGGAGAAAGGAAGAGGAAGTAGGGAAGAGAAGAAGAGGGGGGGAAGAGAAAGTAAGAAGGAAAGAAAAGAGAGAGGTGGTAGGTTTGAGGAGAAAGATTGCTGTACAATAAAAAAGATGAAAGGGAAGAAAGCCAATCCCAAAAAAATATAAAGATATGAAGATAAAGAATGAATTGTTAAACTTTAAAGAATAAAAGAGAACAAATATGAATAAATAGCAGTAATTAGAAACACACATACAAACATACAACTTATTTTCTTTGAACAGAGTATTTGGCTGGTTCACAAATTTAAACAGCGTTTAGTCACTTCAATTAAATTTACAATTTCTATATTTCCTTTTTGCCATATTTATTCCTCATCTATTTTTTAAAAAAAACCAATATTACCCTTCATCCTCATCTCTAATCTTAATCAAATTCAATTTTTCCCTTCTATTCTATATTATACCCCTTCCCATTGTCATCTATTTTTATATCCATCCTCACATTGTTTAACTATGTAATTATGTAATACAGTTGTTTAATACAAATTCAACATTTTAATATAAATCAATTAGTTATAAAACTATCTTTTTTGTATATTAATCAATATGAACATGAATATTCCAATTATTTCCATGCAATCCAATTTCTTACAAATCAATTAATTATATTTACCAATAATAATAAACCAAATAATTTCCCCCATATATTCCTCTGAACCACAACTTAACTATTTCTGCTTTCAACATAATATACAATTAATAGTATCTCAATTATTACAATTCCCTAGTTAAATACAGCTTTTTTTTCTTTTGTGTTTTAAAATCTTGAACTCTCCTCCTAAATTTCCCATTGTTTGCAGTTTTTCACCTACCTTTTTTGGGGAGGAAAAATAAAAATAAAAATAAATCTCTCTCTGCCTCATTTTGTCACGTTGCACCAAAGACCCTGGTTTCGGTTTCGTTTCTGCAGCTTAGCTAGGGGGAAAAAAAACTGCTTCAGGAACTCTTTACACTGAGTGCCTGTAGGGCGGCCCTTTGAAGCCCCGGGCAAGAGTTTAAACAGTTTTTTTTTCTTCTAGCCATCAGCTGGGGCTCAAGAGGCAGAATGAAAAATCGGGACTTTTTTGAAACGCCGCGGGACGCGGGACAAATTGCTAAAAATCGGGACTGTCCCGCCAAAAGCGGGACGTCTGGTCACCTTATTATAAACCAGAAATATTTTTGTTAGGCATAGTACCAGAAAAGTATGATAAAGGGAATATATATTTAATATTACTTGTTTGTACAGCAAGAATTGTATTTGCACAGTATTGGAAAAAAATGAGGAAACACCTACAGAAGAAGATGTAATTAAAAACATTTTGGATTATGCAGAAATGGACAAATTGACATTAAAGATAAAAGAAAAAGAAGATACAGAGTATTTTCGAACATGGGACTTGTTTTACAAAATGGTTGGAAAATAGAGGTAGAAATTAGGAGAGGGAAAAGTATTATTATATAAGCAAAATGATCCAGATAATATGCTGTTCACCAAGCACTTATGTAGTGAAAATATATAAATAAACTTAATAATAATAATAATAATAATAATAATAATAATAATAATAATATATGGTAGACGTGTCTCAATGGAAGTACAGATTCCAATATGCCATGAGTTGCTAAATTAATCCACTGGTCATTATGTAAAAAATACAACGTACCAAATCATGGGAACATAAAGTAGAAAAAGTTATAGAAAATGAAAAGGTGAAGATCTTGTGTGACTTTCAAATACAGACAGATTGTCACTTGGAACATAACACGCTAGATATCACAGTTGTCGAAAACTGAAATGTACAATTTATTGACATTGCAGTACCAAGAGATGCCAGAGTCAAAGAAAAAGAACTGGAAAAAATCATGAAATATCACGACCGGCCATTGAAACTACACAGCTATGGATGAAACATGTAACCATGATACCATTGGCATCGGGGCACTTGGTACCATGTCCTAGAATTTTATAAGATACATCAACAAATTGCAGCTTCCTGCAATAACACCAGCAGAACTGCAAAAAACTGCGCTACCTGGAACATCGTACATTTTAAGAAGATACTTGGTTGATACCTAGGACGCTGGCAGCAACCCGTATCAACCATTAGCACCAGTCAATGGTATTTGTGATGAATTTTTGAATGTTCAGTTGACTGAGTTTCATGTTTAATGAATAACGTAAATAATAATGTATATTATGGTAGACGTGTCTCAATGGAAGTACAGATTCCAATATGCCATGAGTTGCTAAATTAATCCACTGGTCATTATGTAAAAAATACGACTTACCAAATCATGGGAACATAAAGTAGAAAAAGTTATAGAAAATGAGAAGGTGAAGACGTGTCTCAATGGAAGTACAGATTCCAATATGCCATGGAAAACAAAGTATGTCCATCTTCTAAACTGGCCATTGGAAATAACTATAGATGGCTAGATGTTTCCATCACAACTCTCATCACACTTCCCTTAACCTGACCATTGTTTGAAGTTAATGAGAGCTTGAGTCCAACAAACATATGGCTGCCAATGACCAACTGTGATGTTCTGTGTCCCACCACTGAAACTGGAAACAATTACTGTTCAATAATATTCTATTTCTAATATTTTCAAAATGATAGAGGAAAATAATAGGAAACATGATTGTGTGTCCTATTATTTTGGAATCTCAAGATAATAATGAATGCCTTTTAAATATGTTATTTAAACCCTAAATTCTCTTTGATGTCGAAAAAAATCTTTTTTTATAATGGAACATAATAACAAACATCCTTGTATATTTCTGTTTCTAATATTTACTATTTTTGGACAAATTTCACAGACTATTCTGCTGAGGATTGCATTTCACATTTGATAGTCAGTTCTGCAAGCCAAAATACACAAAAGACATTAAAATTTAATTCAATAATTAAATACAGTCAATATTATTGCTTGTTTTGTTGCATCAAAACTAAAATTATGATAATATTTGAATTGATCTGGGAACATCCATATCGAAGAATCTCAAAACTGTTTGCATGTTATGGGGATATTATTTTACTGAAAAGTATTATAGTTGAAATGTAAGGGATAATAAATGATGTACTTTTTATGTTAAATAGTTTCCACATTTGGTTGTAGTTTTTCTACAAAGCAAATCCCCAAAAATCTTGATGTTTATCTCAACAACTTCATTTGCTGTTTTCTGTTGTCAATTATTCTTCTAACTCAGGTAAGCAAACTTAATAACAAAGATTCACATATATGAGAATTCAGCATTATCCATTTTAACTATGACAGCAATATAGCATCTGTCCCTTTTCTTTCCCCTTCACCTCCAGAAGTGGGTAAGGTTAAGATTATACACTGACAGAGAATACAGGTAGTCCTGACTTACAACAATTTGCTTAGTGACCGTTCAAAGTTACAACGGCACTGAAAAAAGTGCCTTATGATCATTTTTCACACTTATGACCATTGCAGCATCCCCATGATCATGTGATTTACATTCGGATGCTTGGTAACTGGTTCATACTTATGACGGTTGCAGTGTCCTGGAGTCATGTGATCACCTTTTGTGACCTTCTGACAAGCAAAGTCAATGGGGAAGCCAGATTCACTTAGCAACTATATTACTAATTTAACAACTGCAGTGATTTACTTAACATTTGTGGCAAGAAAAGTCGTAAAATGGGGCAAAACTCACTTAACAAATTTCTCACTTAGAAACATAAATTTTGGGGTCAATCGTGGTCGTAAATTGAGGATTACCTAATTATATTTGTAAATGTACAGGTAATTCTCGGGTTGTGAGCATTCCCTTAGCGAACGATTGAATTTACACAATAAGCACCCCCTAGCGTTTGTGAACAAGTCCCAAAATTATGAATCTTGCAGCACCAACAGCCACGCCATCAACAAATCATGTCCTTCTAGATTCAATAATCTAATATTTCTTTAAGTTATCCATTCTTTAATCCACATCAGGCTTGTTGTTTCATAATAAAGTTAAGCATATATTACATTGATTCACAAAGAAGACACAGACCCACAACAAATCAAAAACTATAGGCCTATATCCCTGCTGAATTCAGATTATAAAATTTTTGCTTCAATACTGGCAGAAAGACTTAAAAGATATTTAAATAACTTTATACACTCAGACCAAAATGGATTCCTTTCAAAAAGATTGTAAAATAGGGCAAAATTCACTCAACAAATGTCTCACTTAACAACAAATATTTTGGATTCAATTGCGGTTGTAAGTCAAGGACTAACTGTAGTTACATTTTCTTTTAAACATGAATGTTTCACAGCCTTCTCTTCTAGAAATCACCTCCCAAAATAAGAAGGACCATATATAATATACTGAAAGGAGTGAAAGATAGTGTAGATCAGCGTTGGTGAACCTTTTCGGCACCAAGTGCCGAAATGGGAGTGTGCGGGGGGGGGGGGAGAAGCATGTGCGCGCCGGAACCCAGAAGAGCAACCATCGCAGCTGGTGTGCCTGGAGAGATGGCTCTGCATGCCACTTCAGGCACGCCATAGGTTCGCCATAGGTTCGCCATTATGGGTATAGATTTTTGGAGTTTATACTAGAAAGATATGGGAATTTACTGATGAACCATGAGTGTTTTAAATGTCAGATAGTTGTTTAACTGTTGATAAAATATTTAGTAGCCTGTTTGTCATTCTACTCAACTGTCCAAATATTTTGTGTCTAAAGATTCTAACCTACGCTAGGCAGGAGGGATGGCTTGATTTGTATTTGAATAAGAGTAAAAGAAAATAAAAGAACTCAAATTTTGTATCTAACACGTAAACATTTCCTAATATATTGGATTGATTTTTATTTTATTCTTATGTATTCTATAATGGGTAGGTTTAACCAGATAAATTTCAAGAGATCTCTGTTGGATATGAACAGATATGAAATTGAACATAATTTAATAGAATTTATTATGCATGAGTTTTTTAAACACTCTCCTGTAGCTTATTGCATGCATGTTTTATTGTTCTTAATGGTTAAGATGTGTTTTATTGTTTTGTTTTTAGTGCATGACGCCCAAAGTCAATTTCATGAGATAGGTGGCTCTATAAACAAATGTCTTCCATTTTGATAGTAAATTATGACAATGACTACTACGATTACTACTACCCTTCTCTCTGGAATAGTGTTTCTGGGATGCCATATCTCACCATTTCATATATAAAATCTGAAGGCATAGCTTTTCACTAGCTAAGTGGAGGGAAGCATTTTGTATCTTGTGTTATACTGTATGTGTCCATTTGGAATCCACTGCTGGTTCCAAGCATTTCTTTCTTTCTTTCTTTCTTTCGTTTTTTTTTTTTTTTTGAGAATTTTTTTTTAATTTTAAAACAAAAACAAAACATAAAACCATCAACATTCCAAACAATTATAGACAGTGAGTCGAATGGTTCATATTCTCTTGTGCATAGATCCATTTCTAAAATACCAATTTATAACAGAAACCTATATCTTTTATAAAAAAAAATCAGATATTTTATCTTTACATCAACCCCATATTTCATACTTCAATTCCATGATTTATTATCTATCCATTGATAAAACAATGGATCTATCCATATCAAATAATATTGTTTATCTTCCTGTTCTCTAATTTCAAATGTCAATTTACTCATTTCAGCACAGTCCATAATTTTCTTAATAATCTCATCATAAGTAGGTAATTTCTCTCCTTTCCAATTTTAAGCAAATACAATTCCAGTCGCTGTTAAAACGTTCACAATTAAATATTGCAATTCTCTGTTATATGTTTCTGGTAAAATCCCCAATAAAAATAACTCTGGTTTAAAGTCAATATGTTTCTTTGTCATTTTTTCCAACCACATGTGTATCTTAGTCCAATATCTTTTAGCTTCTACACTATATGTCCACCACATATAGTAATATGATCCTGGAGTCTGATGACACTTCCAACATTTCTCTGATTTATTCTTGAACATTCTGGCTATCCTTGGTATCCATTCTGGCTATCCTTGGTAGGTGCCACCTTTAAAACTTCTTATACAAATTCTCCTTATATGCTGTAGACATTGTCATTTTATAATTCTGCGACCACATTTCTCTAAATCAATACCATGACCAAAATTTTCCCCCATGCTATCATTGACTCTTTAACTTTTTCTTCTTCCAATTTTACCTCTAACAAGTATCCATATAATTTTTTAATCACATAGTCATCAGAACCCATTAAAATCTTATCTAAATTAGTCATAACATTATAAAAACCTTCTTGTTTGGAAACTTCTTCATATCTAGAACATATTTGCCAGTAAGAAAACCAATCCATCTTGAAACCTTGTTCTTCTAATTCTTGCTTTGTTTTAAGTTCACCCTCTTCATCCATTAATTCACTATATCTAACAATTTGTTCCCTTCTGAATACTGCTGAATATGAAAATGCTTCAACTGTAGATACCCAGACTGGAATTTTCAAATAATGTTGTTTTTTA
The DNA here is from genome assembly GCA_022577455.1 of Arizona elegans. Taxonomy (NCBI): domain Eukaryota; kingdom Metazoa; phylum Chordata; class Lepidosauria; order Squamata; family Colubridae; genus Arizona; species Arizona elegans. Next base: position 42,255,999 of record JAKOOJ010000006.1, read on the forward strand.
ATCTTCTCCCAATTCAATAACTGAGCCTCACGTATGTAGTGTCTTCTAAAATACCCCTGTATTTTTGTTCCTTTTTACTATAAAAAAGCATGCCACCCCATCAACAAATCATGTCCTTCTAGATTCAATAATCTAATATTTCTTTAAGTTATCCATTCTTTAATCCACATCAGGCTTGTTGTTTCATAATAAAGTTAAGCATATATTACATTGATTCACAAAGAAGACACAGACCCACAACAAATCAAAAACTAAAGGCCTATATCCCTGCTGAATTCAGATTATAAAATTTTTGCTTCAATACTGGCAGAAAGACTTAAAAAATATTTAAATAACTTTATACACTCAGACCAAAATGGATTCCTTTCAAAAAGACAGATTAGAGATAACATTAGAATAATTTTAGATACTCTGGAATACTATGAAGCCCATCTTGAAAAAACAGGTGGCTTTGATATTTTTAGATGCACAAAAAGCTTTTGATAATGTGAATTGGCAATTTATGCTGCTTCATATGGAACAGATGGGCTTTGGCAGAAAATTTATTCAGGCAATAGAAACTATTTACCACAAACAAATGGCAAAAGTAATGATAAACAGAGAATTAACTGATTCTATTGAGATAGAAAAAGGTACCAGACAAGGATGTCCACTGTCCCCACTGTTGTTTATATTGACATTAGAAGTCTTAAATAGAAATATTAGAGTAGAAAAAGATATAAAAGGAATGAAAATTCAAAAAGAAGAATACAAATTGCAAGCATTTGCTGATGACCTGGTCTTTATTATTGAAGAACTATTAACATCAATAAATACATCGATAGAGAATATTGGAGAGTTTGGGAAAGTAGCTGGTTTGAAAATTAATAAAGATAAAACGAAGATTTTGACTAAAAATATGTTGACAAAGCAAAAAGAAGAATTGATGGAGATATCAAAGATGCAGGTCACTAATAAAGTTAAATACTTGGGGATATATTTGACAGCAAGGTGTAGTAAACTTAAAGAAAACAACTATAATAAACTTAAGCAACAGATGGGGGCAGACTTGGCGAAATGGGAAAATTTGCAGCTTTCCTTGATTGGTAGGATATCAACTATTAAGATGAATATTTTGCCTAGAATTTTATATCTGTTCCAGACAATTCCAATTAGATTGGGGAAAGACTTTTTTGAAGATTTGAATAAAATGGTATTAAAATATATTTGGCAGGGAAAGAAGGCGAGGATAAAATTAAAGTTATTACAAGATGCTAGAATGCAGGGAGGCTTTGGTTTACCTAAATGGTTCCAAGAATTTCTGAGCATGAATATACACAAAGACAAACCCAGCTAGGTGACTTTAGCCATCATTCTCTCTTGGCCCAATCCAATCTTACAGGATTATTGCTGTGGGTGAAATAAAAAGAGAGAACATTATGTACACACCTTGAATTGTAAAAAAAAAAATGTATGAATCAAATCAACCAACAAATATAGTTTTCTTACAGAAAGAGCCGAGGTGGCGCACTGGTTAGAGTACAGTACTGCAGGCTACTTCAGCTGACTGCTAACTGCAGTTCAGCAAATCGAATCTCACTGGCTCAAGGTTGACTCAGCCTTCCATCCTTCCGAGGTGGGTAAAATGAGGACCCAGATTGTTGGGGCAATATGCTGACTCTATAAACCACTTAGACAGGGCTGTAAAAGCACTATGAAGCAGTATATAAGTCTAAGTGCTATTGCTATTGCTACAGAAACATTTGTTTTGATTTCACTGTACTCAAGTTGGAGAAAAGTTGTGTTTGACAATGTGAAAAAAATAAAAGACTTTCTGTCTTTGCAGAATTATACATTTTTCATAGATTTCTTAAAATTATTTCTAAATCAAAGATTAGAATGGAATTTAGATATTATTTCTGGAACAAAAAGCAGTCTGGAAGCATTAAACAAAAATGAAACACTAAGACAACAAAATGAGAAAAGAAGGGTCTATATTTTACCTATATGCTTTATTTATCATGAATCTACTGATCCTAAATAAAATTAATCTTCTTTAATTAGATTTTATCAAGCCCATTAAATATGACATAAATAATAATAAGAAAAATCATACCTACTTTGGTAGTAGTAAACTTGGAAAAAATATCAGTATCAAAAAACAGTCAACCTGAAAAGCTAAAAATATATTTCTCCTTTGAATTAATACCCCATCTTCCCTTTTAAAGACATATACATGCTCTTCTGTTGTAATAAACATGCTTGTTTATGACCTGCTTTTCTTTATAACTTTTTTCAATTGGTAGCCACTGTTCCAAAACAGAGAAAGTACTATTTATTTGATGTTTTCATTCATTGAATTAATGTGATTCTAAGTCAACAATTGGCATTTTTAGGGAACCAAACGCAAGTTATTTTAGAAGATTTTTATCCACTTATTTATAATTCAAATACATAGCTCAGTGTTAAAAAACCTCTGACCATTCAAATATTGCTTAAACATCTGAATGATCATATAACTTTCACAATTTTATTTTTATTTTTGAAACTCTGAAATTCTAGTTTTAAAAAAAACCATAAAAACCTTCAAGAGTCATATGTGTAAATATGAAAAACAGGAATAATTAATCTCTAATACTTTCTGTTCTTTCTCAGTGTAATAATTACATATAAAAGTTGGATTTCTACTGAAAATTGTGCTTTCAGTAGCCAAATATTGTACTGAAATAATGTCAACATTAACAGGCTTATTATAGTTATAAATCTGGTTCTCCATATACATGTAATAGTCTTGTAAGAAATATTTTCATAATTGAAGGCAGAATTTAAATTTTTATGCTAATTATGATTACCATTGTCATAGTAATATAATCCAGAATCTACTGGAGTTGGTTGGCCAATGATTTAAATAAATAGTAAAATAATAATAATATTATTGACTATGTGTCATCCAGTTGTATTGACTCTGAGCAACCACATAGATTTTCTCTATGATGATCTATCCCCAACCAAGTATTCCAATTGTGCCTATCGCTGCTTTAACTGACTCCATCCACCTTGCTACCAATGCTCTTCTCTGATTTATTTCATCTACCCAACATTATAGATTATTCTGAAAAATAAAGTATTCACGTAATATATCTGAAGTAATATAATTTGAGCCTGGTCATTTGTGCCCGTGAAAACTGATGTGTTTCATAATGTATGTTATTGTTAATGTTTCCAACATCAAATTCAATACTCTTTCTTATCCTGCTTCTTCAAATTCCAACTTTTACTTTCATAAAACATTCCATAATCACAGGGAAAACTATTGCTTATATAATTCTAATCTTTGTAGGAACATAGACAACAAAACATCTAATGGCCAGCATGGCTGCAATATATATTTATTTATTTATTTATTTATTTATTTATTTATTTATTTATTTATTTATATTATTTAGTTATTTTAGGAAATTTATATTGCCACCTATTTGCACACGGTGACTCAAGGCAGTTTACAGGAATATAAAAACCTCATATATAAAACAATAAAACTAATAAAAGAGAATAATAATATAATATAATAATATAATAAAGTAAAATAACCTGCCACTCCGACGACAACACATTGTATGAGCCATTTAATGGGCTCTATCCCACTCTGGGTTTCCCAGAACACTGGCAGAACCAGGTCTTCAGCGCCTTCCAGAAGAGTGTTAGAATGGGGGTCATTCTAATCTCTGGGGGAATGATGTTCCTGAAAGAGGGAGCAACCATGGAGAAGGCCCTTCTTCTGGGTCCCACCAGATGTATCTCCCTAGGGAATGGGACCCGCAACATTCCTTGCTTCCCTGCTCTGGTGGGTTGGGTAGATGTGACCTGCAAGAGGTGGCCCCTCAGATAACCTGGTCCCAAGCCATGAAGGGCTTTAAAGATGACAACCAGCACCTTGAATTTACACTTTTCTGCACAAATTGCCACAAGGTAGGCCTTAATAGCAGCTCTTACCCATGTTTGATTGAGTTCATTCCTTGTCTTCCGCCAGCAGTGCACTAGACATCTCTTCACCTGTTTCATCCTTCTCAGTTCCTCTGTATACCACGGAGGGCTGAGAAGTCTACGGGTGAGGAGAGGTCACATGGGTACAATCCTATCCTGAGCTTTAGCCACTTTAGTATTCTAAAAAGTGACTAAGAGCTTGGCTGGACTGCAAAGCAAATCCACTTATAACCCCCCAGCTCCTTCTGGAACCCATTAATTGACAGGGGTGAACCAATCTAATATGTCTGGCCTCCCTGGGGAGGGGAGGTACAGCTTTTGAGAAACTCATTGCCACCAGACTGTGATCCGACCATGACAGGGGGACCAAGGACAAGTCTGACAATTCCAGGTCACATAGGTACTGCTCCAACGATAATCCTGGGGAATTCCACCGCCAGTCCCGCAGCAAGGTCCAGGAGCCCGGGTAGGGAAGCTGCCATGCAGCAGGGAAGCTGGTACAGCAGCAGCAATCCCACCTGATCTGTTGAGCCCAATCTAAGAAAAAGGGCCGGCACTTGTGGAGCAGTGCTCCTGGAGGCTGCTAGAGATTCTCTGATAACAACAGCCATACCCCTCCCCGGCCCTGAAGTCTAGATTCATAATACATCCACTCAATGCACAAACAGCACTCTGCCCAGTTACTCTCACCCACCAAGCAGGGAGCCACTCTTCCACCCCCTCAGCTCTCACCCAGGGGAGAGGGACCAACACACTTGTCTCTCACCCAACTTTCCCTTTCAGTCCCAGAATTTCCTGAACAGCCTTCCCAGGCCTGATTACAGAACATTCAGAAGATTTCAACAAGTAGGCGGAGGAGGCCTGCTATGCTGCACTAGATATTATAGCAGCTGTGTAGTCTCATGATGTCTCCTGAAGTTCATACAGTTCCAAGCTCCCACTTGCCAGTTAAACCTCAAAAAATCTCAATGGCAGCCTGCCACACTCCACAGCATTAGTGACCACATGAATAGGCCCAGCTGCCGACAAAGGCCAGCTCTGCCTCCATCAGAAGATCCACGCCAAGACTGGAAGTTGACGTCGCGGAGAGACGGACGTGTGATTTTGGGGCTCCAGAATCGCCGCCGATAGCCCCGCTGTTAGACGGTCCTGTTAGGACCCCACAGTCTAGTTTTGACTGTGGCAGTGGAGGGCACATTATGTTGATCTCAGGGACCTTGCAAAGTCCCTGATTGATCCAGAAAAGCCCTTTTTCCAACAGCAGGGAAGCAGCCATCGCGGCTGCCAAGGCTAGGACAGCTTTGTAGGAAGAAAGAGGAATGACAGCTATCTGATGCGGTGAGAGAGCTTCATTTTAAATGATAAGTTCACCTTGTGAAATGAATGTGTGGAGGATCAACTAAAAATATTTAAGCGGCGAATCTATTTTGAAATAGACTATTTGAAACCCTTGCCGATTGGAAAGGCTTTTAAACTAATTGCTTTCCAAGACTGAGACTGGACTGAAAGAGAAGAGAGGGGAAGACAGTGCTTTGTGGGACTGTGCCTTTTTAAATTTTTTCTCTGAAATGGGATTGATTTATTGTGAAGTTCTTTTCTCTCTCTCTCTCTCTCTCTCTCTCTCTCTCTCTCTCTCTCTCTCTCTCTCTCTGTCTTTTTTCTTTTTTTAAAATTAACTTTCAATAAAGAAGATTTGGACTCTTAACATAGGAAAGCTAGGAGACTGAAAGTGCTGCCATCTGCTGGGAAAAAGAAAAGAGAGAAGAAACTTTGTTACAATGTGTACCCAGGCAGAAAGATGAAGGATACATTGTAGCCAAAATAATAACAAAGTGGCTCCGAGCTTCAGTCTGTTTAGTTTATGTGAAGAGAACATTTGAGATAGTGGAATTATCTGCATTGTTTATTCAGGTGTTCTTGGTGGCTTTGAAGTAGGACCCTTGGAAAAGTGTAGAGGGGAATTTTCTTTTTTATTATTATTACTCTCCTGGGTAGCTACTGTTATTCTCTCTATCTGAGGCTTATATGAGAGAGAACTCTCTGTATGCTTTCCGGATATAAACATAAGTGAAAGGTCTTCTTTATTTTGAGGATTTTTAAGACCTGAATTGGATTAAGGCACTCAAGAGCCTGAAGTCTTTTTCTTTTTTCCCTTTTGTGGATTTTTAAATTTGGACTTTTATATTTGTTATTATTCACTTTTTTTCTAATGTTTTGTTTTTATATGATTTTTTTCTTTTTTTAATGGACTTTTATTTGGATTAGAGTTTGCAAGAACCTGAAGAGTTGGCTTTTTTCTTTTTCCATATTTGGCTTTTTTCTTTTTTTCTTTTTTCTCCCTTTTTCTTTCTCCCTTCTTTTTTTTTTCTTTTTTGTAGTTTTTCTTTGGCTTTTGTACCAGTGGATTACAATAAAATGAGTAGAAAAGCTACAACAGTGGGAGCTGCAACCATGCCTTCCGCATCTCCATCTGGAGGACAACGTACGATCCAGGCAATGATCAAACAAGAGAAAGACAAAGACAAAGAAGCGTCGCTACAAACAATTTTGAATACAGTTCAAAGGATGGAACAACAATTACTTAAGACAGATGAGAACGTCCAAAGGATGGAACAACAACTAATTAAGACAGATGAAAAAGTGGTCAGCATCCAACAGGCAATGTCAAAATACGAAGGAAGATTGCAAGAGCTGGAGAAGAAGGATGAGCAAAAGGGGGGAAAATGAAAAACTTTGATTACAGACTGAGAGAGGTAGAAAGCGAAAGGAGTGGGGTAGTGGAAATGGATAAAACAGAATTCTATCTCAGATTTCAAAATGTGGAGGAAGAAAAATGAGAAAATCTTGCAGATGTTATAATTTTGATGCTTGCAGATGCTTTGGAGATATCTAAAGAGGAGATGACATATGGGGTGGATGAGATTTATCGAGTCTATACTAGATATGCAATGGATAATAAATTACCAAGAGAAGTCCACATAAGATTTACTAAGAAATCGATTAAAGCACAAATCCTTCAAGTGGTGAGAGAAAAAACATTGAAATTTAAGGAGAAAGAAGTGGTGGTTTTGAAACAAATACCAAGAAAAGTGAGAGACATGAGAAAAGAGTATAAATTTCTGACCAAGATACTGATCCAAAAGGGTGTTAATTTTAGATGGCTTATACCAGAAGGATTGATTTTAACATGGCAGCTTCAAAGATACAGGCTAGATTTCCGCGCATTTCATCAGCCGAGGGCTCAGGGCAGGGGCGGGGGGGGTGGCGGTTATTATAAAGGAAGGTCTGGATCCAAGGGAGACCACTGTTCCACAGACAGCCGGATGTGAGTCCCTCTTTGTGAAGTGGGGTCGTAGAGTACAGATGGGCTTGTTGGTCACGTACCTGGCTCCCTGCCACGTGGCAACGGCCCTGCCTGAGCTGCTTAACGTTATAGCCGAGGTGGCGGTGGACACCCCCAGACTTGTCATCATGGGGGATTTCAACCTCCCATCTATCGGTGAAACGTCTGAGGTGGCTCGGGAGTTCATGGCTTCCATGACGGCCATGGACCTTACTCAGTTAATTCATGACTCCACTCACACGGGGGGACACACTCTGGACTTAGTTTTTGTCTCTGGTCAGTGGTTGAGTGGTCTTGATATAGGGGATATAGCCATCGAACCCTTGTCATGGTCTGACCACTCGCTCCTTCGACTGGACTTTCTGACCGCTGCACCCCGCCGCAGGGAGGCGGGACCGACCAGGTGGTTCCGCCCCAGGTGCCTGATGGACCCGGATAGGTTCCAGATGGAGCTTGGGCCATTTCCTGAGACTCTGGCTCATGACTCGGCGGAAGACCTGGTGGCCGCCTGGGATAGTGCGGCTGCCGGGGCCTTGGACCGAGTCGTGCCTTTGCGGCCTCTGACCCGGCACCGAACTCACCTAGCTCCTTGGTTCTCCGAGGAGCTTAGGGAGATGAAGCGCCGGAAAAGACGCCTGGAGAGTAGTTGGAGGACCAGCCGCTCCGAATCTGACCGAACACTGGTGAGGTCTCATATTAAGACCTACCTAGTGGCTAATGGGAATGGAAGAAGTGGATAGATTATGTTCAGAACAAATATCAAACTAGGAAGTACCAAATAGCTTTTATTTGAAAATGTTATATTAAGATAGAAATATTTCAAGGTTGAGGATGAAAATTTATTTGAAAATGTTATATTAAGATAGAAATATTTTCAAGGTAATCAGGATGAAAATTTATTTGAAATTGCTATATTAAGATAGAAATAGGTTAATGTAATGAAGATGAAAATTTGTAAGGGGAGGGCGGGGTTCAAGTTTTATATACAAAGGAGGGTTTTTCCTTTTATTTGACATGAGTATATTGTGAGGAAGTCTGGGGGGAGGGGTGGGTTAGGGTGGGTTAGGGAGGTTGGGAAGTTTGGGGCGGGTTGAGGGGGGGGAAAAAGGGGTGAAAATGTAATTGTAAAACTTTTGCAATAAAAAAAAAAAAAAAGACCTACCTAGTGGCGATAAAAGCGGCGAAAACGAGTTATTTTGCCGCTCTTATCGCGTCATCAGATAATCGCCCAGCCGCCCTGTTTAGGGTAACCCGCTCCCTCCTTCATCTGGAGGTGCGGGATGATCCCTTGCAGGGTCGTGCTGAGGATTTTGTGCAGTATCTGTATGACAAAATCGCTCAGATTCGGGAAGGCTGGCCTCTGACTGGGTATGTCCGGACGGGACGACTGAGGCAGGTCTTGAGAGTGTTACCTGGGGGGAGTTCGATCCTGTAGCTCCCGAGGACATGGACAGGGTCCTGGGACGGCTGAACGCGACCACATGTTTATTGGACCCGTGTCCCTCCTGGTTGGTACTGGCTTCCCGGGAGGTGACACGAGGCTGGCTCCAGAAGATTGTTAACGCTTCTTTGAGTGAGGGGATCCTGCCGACCGCTTTGAAAGAAGCGGTTGTGAGGCCCCTCCTCAAGAAGCCCTCTCTGGATCCGGCTGTTTTGGCTAACTATCGTCCAGTCTCCAACCTTCGCTTCATTGCGAAGGTTGTTGAGAGTGTGGTGGCGCAACAGCTTCCCCGGTACCTGGATGAAGCTGTCTATCTAGACCCGCTCCAGTCCGGCTTCCGGCCTGGGCACAGCACTGAAACGGCATTGGTCGCATTGGTGGATGATCTCTGGAGGGCCCGGGACAGGGGTTGTTCCTCTATCCTGGTCCTGTTAGACCTCTCAGCGGCTTTTGATACCATCGACCATGGTATCATGTTGCACCGGTTGGCGGGGTTGGGGGTGGGAGGCACCGTGCTGCGGTGGTTCTCCTCCTACCTCTCTGACCGGTCGCAATCTGTGTTGACAGGGGGGCAACGGTCGACCCCGAGGCACCTTGCTTGTGGGGTGCCACAAGGGTCGGTCCTTTCGCCCCTTCTGTTCAACATTTATGTAAAGCCGCTGGGTGAGATCATCCGTGGTTTTGGGGTGGAATTCCATCAGTACGCTGATGACACCCAGCTGTACATCTCCACCCCAGACCACCCCAATGATGCCCTTGAAGTGATGTCCCAGTGTCTGGAGGCCGTGCGGGCCTGGATGGGGAGAAACAGGCTCCGACTCAACCCCTCCAAGACCGAGTGGCTGTGGCTTCCGGCGTCCCGATATAGCCAGCTGATGCCATCGCTGGCTATTGGGGGTGAATCACTCGCCCCCACGGAGAGGGCTCGTAACTTGGGCGTCCTCCTGGATGCACGGCTGTCTTTGGAAGATCATTTGGCGGCCGTGGCCAGGGGGGCTTTTTATCAGGTTCGCCTGATACGCCAGTTACGCCCCTTTCTAGATCGGGACTCCCTACGCACAGTCACTCAAGCACTCGTCACTTCCCGCCTGGACTACTGTAACGCTCTCTACATGGGGCTCCCCCTGGGGTGCACCCGGAGACTTCAGCTGGTCCAGAACGCGGCCGCGCGGGGGATTATGGGGGCGACGAGGCGCTCCCATGTGACACCTCTCCTGCGCGAGCTGCACTGGCTTCCGGTGGTCTTCCGGGTGCGCTTCAAGGTGTTGGTGACCACCTTTAAAGCGCTCCATGGCTTAGGGCCGGGGTATCTACGAGACCGCCTTCTGCCACCAATAGCCTCCCACCGGCCAGTATGCTCGCACAGAGTGGGCCTCCTCAGGGTGCCGTCCGCCAGACAATGTCGGCTGGTGACCCCCAGGGGGAGAGCCTTCTCTGTGGTGGCGCCCACCTTTTGGAACAACCTCCCCCCAGAGTTACGTACAATAACAGACCTCCGGATTTTTCGTCGGGCCCTGAAAACCCATTTATTCCAACTAGCAGGGCTGGCTTGAGTCAAACTTTTAAACTATTTTAAATTGGAACTGTTTTTAATTATGGCCAAATTATTTAATTATTTTAATCAGTTTTTTAATCTTTCTATGTCTGGATTTTACTTTGGCTGTGCACCACCCTGAGTCCTATATTGGAGAAGGGCGGTATAGAAATTAAAACAAATAAATAAATAGATACAATTGAAAAGTGAGAGCATTTTATGAAGATTTCTTAAAGGAAAAGGAAGTGGCAATGGAAACTGTTGTGGCCCCGCCCTCTGAGCCTGTCCCATCGGAGGAAGAAAGCTCCGAGCATGAGGAAGAGGAGTCAGCCAGGCCTCCCTCTCCAGGCCCCTCCCCTCTGGCATTGTCTCAGATGCCGGTCGAGGGAGAGGAGATTAGCAGGGAGACAGGTGGCTCGGATCAGAGTGACGGAGAAACATCATTCCTGGACACACGCCTCCGAAGGCGTGATAAACGATTGCAGCAGCTCAGGAGGCGTGCAGGGATTAGAACTGAGTCACTGGACCACACCCCAGAGACTATATAATAGAGGGTGGTGGTCAGTGATCCTTGTGACGAACAAAACTAACCTTGGATAGTCACTAAAGCCTCGTTCGGAACTGCTGAGAGAAATCTTTATTGTTGTTAGACATTTGGAAGCTGAGTATTTATCTTTCTGTTTTTCTGTGAAAATAAAGGCACTTGGCAGACGGTGTGTCTATCGCCGCCAAGTTGGAGATAAAGAAACTGGGTGCGTTCCAAAGTGTTTCCTTAACCCTCGGCTGGCTGTGTTTGTGTGTGTGGGGGTACGGGGACAGATCAGGAAACAGAAACACAAGCAGCACTGGTGTCTACAAAACCTATAGAAGAGGAAATGACAATGATGGAACCAACGGAAGGTGCTGTTGGTGGGATTGTGGAATTCAAAGAACAACGGGAAGTAAGATCAACTAGAGCAATAAAACCTACATATAAAATATGAATATGGATGTGATGAAATTAATTTCAATAAATATAAATGGACTTAATTCGGCTTTGAAAAGAGGAAAGGTTTTTCATAAATTACAGAAATTAAAATTTGATATAATTTGTTTGCAAGAAGTTCATATTAAAAAGCAACATGAGTAAATATTGGTACAACCTAAACTTGGAAAAAACTTTTCATCATTATTGCAAAGCAAAAAGAGAGGCGTTGTTCTATACATTAAAAATTCAATAAAAGCAGAACAAATATATGCAGATTTGGAAGGTAGAATTTTGATGGTGGAAATAAATGATAACAATATGAAGATACTATTAGTTGCAATATACGCACCAAATAATAATTAAAGTGATTTTTATCGAAACTTCCATATGAAAATAATTGAAATGGACTATGATAATATATGTATGATGGGAGATTTTAATGGAATAGTAGATGAAAGATTGGATTATAAAACACCAAAAACAGGAAGATATAATAGAAAGACACTGCCAACTTCTTTTTTTAAAATAATTGAGGAAATAAACTTGAAAGATATATGGAGAGTTAGAAATGGGAAGAATAGACAATTTACTCAAACAGGCACTCATCTTGGTCCAGGTTAGATATGATATGGACAACAATGGACTTGACTTTGAAAATAGAGCAGGTGGAAATAGAAACTAATCTATGGGCTGATCACAATCCAGTGATAGTAACCTGGAAAGGCCAAAAAAGGAAAGCTAGATGGACTTTGAATAATACAATTTTAAAAGAAAAAGATTTTATACAGAAAATGCAAAGAGAGCTGGAGTTCTTTTTTAAGGAGAATAAAAAGGAAGATACATCGATACAAAATTGCTGGGATACAATGAAGGCCTATGCTAGAGGTTTAATAATAGATTATACAAAGAAAAGAAATATGAAGAAAAGACAAACTTTTACAATATTAAAGGATGAATATAAGAGATTTGAAAAGGAAGAGGCGTTGGACTTACCGTGAATGCTCTTTCTCCAGGGGATGCAGAGTGGGTCAGAAGTGGGATGATCCAGCCCATCTGGCCAATCACTGAGTCAGATAAACTTGGCCACGCCTACTCAGGCCTCCCTTCCTTCCAGTTTGTTCGACGAAGGCAGATCTGCAAAACAGTCTCAGACCTAGAATACAAGAGAAATCGCAGATGGGAAGGGCTGACCCACTCCGCATCCCCTGGAGAAAGAGCGTTCACGGTAAGTCCAACGCCTCTTCTCCCACTGGGATGTGGAGTGGGTCAGAAGTGGGACATACCCAAGCTTGTCAATTTGTCGGGCGGGAGATCTGCGAAGGTCGAGGTCGAGGTGCCAGGTGAACCTGTTGGAGGACTCTCCTTCTGAAGGCTGCCTCAGCGGAGGCAAAGGTGTCCAAATGGTAATGCTTGATGAATGGAACGGGAGAAGCCCAGGTAGCTGCCCGGCAAATTTCCTCGAGGGAGGCCTGCGTGGCCCAAGCAGCGTTAGTAGCTGCACTCCATGTGGAGTGAGCTATAATATGTCGTGGAATGGGGAGAGATCGTGAGTCATAAGCTTTGGAAATGCAAGCTCGGATCCAATGCCCTATGGTGACTGAAGAAACCTTGGATCCCAAAGATGCAGGCTGAAAGGAAATAAATAGGGCTTCGGAGTGTCTTGAAGATGCGGTCCGAGATATATATATTTTTAAAGCCCTGCGAACATCAAGGGTCCGCCATTGGCGTTCTAGGGGGTGAGATAGATTTGGACAAAAGTTAGGTAGGATAACTTCCTGCTCACGATGGAACCATGAGTTAATTTTTGGTATGAATGCTGGGTCCAGTCTAAGAATTACCCTATCCGTGTGTATCACACATAAGTCTGGTCTGACAGATAGAGCTGCCAGCTCAGAAATGCGGCGAGTCGAAGTTACGGCCACCAGGAAGGCCACTTTCATTGTTAGAAATCTAAGGGAGGCAGTCCAGAGAGGTTTGAAGGGTGGACCTGTCAAGGCTGACAATACATGTGGCAAGTCCCATGTGGGATATCGGTGTACCACGGGTGGACGCAGATTTCGTACCCCACGCAGGAATCTCCGGATGGAAAGGTGATGAGACAGAGGCACGCCGTCCCTGGGAGACAACACCGTGGCGAGAGCTGCAACATGCCGCTTGAGGGTATTATGCGCCAGGCCTTTGCTGTAGCCATCATGGAGAAACTCCAACACCTGCGGAACAGAAGCTGACAACGGGTTAATTCCGCGCGCAGAGCACCACGAAATAAATATCTTCCACGTGATGTTGTAGAGTCTGATGGTGGACTCCTTTTTGTCAGCCTGCATCACCCGGATGATGTTTTCAGAGTACCTCGCTTCCCTCAAGAGCAGCCCTTCAAGCGCCAAGCGGTTAGATTGAGCCATTGGGGCTCCGGGTGTAGGATTGTTCCCTGACTGAGGGACACTTTCTCCGGAGGTAGTCGCCAAGGGTCCGTCGTTGAGAGGGCTACGAGGTCGGAGAACCATGGCCTTCTTGGCCAATAAGGAGCGATGAAGACTACGTCCACTTTCTCTGCTACAATCCTGCGAAGGACCTGCGGAATCAGAGGGATCGGCGGGAAAGCATAAAGCAGCTCCCGAGGCCAGGGGCAACGGAGGGCGTTTGTGTCCTCTGCCCCCTGCAATGGGTAGCGTGTGAAGAATCATTGTAGCTGTGCATTCTCTGGGGATGCAAGGAGGTCTACCTGTGGCTGGCCAAACCGGAGACAGATGTCCTGAAACAGAGCGGGACTGAGGCGCCATTCTGATGCGTCTATCGTGGTGCAGCTGAGATAGTCCGCCTGAAGGTTGTCCTTCCCTGCGATGTGATCCGCTTTGAGGGACTGAAGGTGAGATTCCGCCCACCTCCCGAGAAGAAGAGCCTCCTGCATCAAGGTCTTGGACCTCGTCCCCCCTTGGCGATTGACATGTGCCTTCGCCGACACATTGTCTGTAAGCACTAGTAAGTGTTGTCTCTGCACAGTTCGATGAAAGATCAGAAGAGCTAGGCGAATGTCCCTGAGTTCCAGAAGATTGATACTTGACCTTGCCTCTGCTGGGGACCATTGCCCCTGAGCGACCTGGGAACCCAGGTGCGCGCCCCAGCCCGTCAGGCTGGCGTCTGTAGTCATAATCAGTGGATGTATGTCCAAGAAGACGCATCCGTTGTCCAGAGCCGGGGATAGCCACCAGTGCAAAGATCGGCGTACTGACAGGGGGACCCTGATCTTGGATTTGGAGGCCGCTGTCCTTGCCCGCTGAAAGGGAGTAGCAGCCATTGAAGGCTGCAGGCATGAAGCCGAGCCCAGGGGACTATGCCTGTGCACGAAGCTAGTTTCCCTAGGAGACGGGACAATTCTAGCTTGGAAGCTGTCGTATCTTGTAACAGATGCCGAATCAGAGATCTGATGCTGTCTTTCCTCTCCTGGGAGAGGAACACCTGTCCTACCTGTGTGTCTATGACTGCGCCTAGATGATTTATGCGCTGTTGAGGGGCCAACTGACTCTTGGGCTCATTGACTAGAAACCCATGATTCTGTAATATTTGCAATGTGAGAAATACATTGGTTCTGGCTCTGTCGAAGGACGAGGCTTGTATTAAAATATCGTCCAGATAAGCCTGAATTCGAATCGGTATGGACCGCAGGTGGGCTATCAAGGCTGTCAGAATCTTGGTGAAACTATGCGGGGCCGATGCCAGGCCAAATGGAAGGGCCCAGTATTGTAGGTGACGCCCCGCATAGCTGAATCTGAGGTACCGCCAGTGAGCAGGCTCTATGGGTATATGAAGGTACGCCTCGGAGAGATAGATTGAGGCTAGGAAGTCTCCGGGTCTTATTCCCTCCAGGATAGATTTGAGCGTACTCATCCTGAACTTGCGGTACACTAAATGAGTGTTCAGGGATTTCAAATTTAGGATCGCTCTCCATCCCCCCGAGCGCTTCGGAACCACGAAAAGAATCGAGTAAAACCCCTCTCTCCATTGTTCCCGAGGGACGTCCTCCACAGCATTGATCTCCAGCAGATGCTGAATGGCGAGCTGCATCAAATTCCGCTTGCTGAGGGAACTGGAGACAGGGCAAGGTACGAAGCGGCTCGGAGGGCGGGAGAGGAACTCCAATGGGAGGCCGAATTCGATAATATGAAGAACCCATTGGTCTGTAGTACTGCGAGCCCATTCGGGAAGAAACAGGCTCAACCTCCCCCCAATGGGAGCTATCAAGCGGGAGTCACTTTTGGCGGCGGAACTGATGTCCGCCAGTTCCACGAAAGGGCCATTTCTGAGGGGCGAAGGGTTTGGATTTATCCCTGTAGGAACCTCTATCTTGGGAATGAAAGAAACCCTGTGAGTAAGGTCTCTGACTGGGGCCCTCCTGGAAGAAATTACGGGCCAGTTGCCTGCGATAGTAGGGGGTAGCCCTGCAATCAGCTCGTCTAGTAATGGAAGGTAGGACCTTCCTTTTATCCCTGTCCTCCACTAACAATGGCTCAAGGGAATCGCCAAATAATTTAGGCCCAGAATATGGTGTAGAAGCTAGATGCCATTTGGCCTTGAGGTCAGCATGCCAAGGTTTGAGCCACAAGAGGCGACGGGAAGTGACTGAAGAAGCCATAGCCCGTGAGGCAAATTTGGCCGCATTTAGCATGGCATCCGAGGTGAATTGTGTGGCAGCTATTATCTTATTCAAGTCCTGATGGACTCTGGCATCCTGAGCTGGTAAGCGGGACTGCAGTTGTTGTAGCCACAATAGTGATGATCGTGAGAAGAATGAGGCCGCAGTAGCGGCCTGAATTGCCCAAGCTGAGGCCTGGTGGGCTTTCTTGAAAGATGAATCAAACTTACGGTCTTCCAGCTTAAGTCCCTCAGAAGTGTCCCCCGAGATGAAAGGAGACGACGACGAAAGTGCTGCCACCGGGCCATCGACTTCAGGAACCTGCAAAAGACTAGTCAGGACAGGATCCATGTTGTAATTTCTTCGATCGAAGCCACTAGGAGTAGGGAGAGAGATTGGATTAGTCCATTGTTTGCGAATCACATCAGTGAAAAGTTTTGGTGCCAGGACAAACAGTTGCTCAGCTACTGGTTCAGAAAATATGCCCTGACTGGTGGAAGCGGCAGAAGTTGACGGGACAGTATCAGTGTCAATTAGGCCCGAGGTGACTTTGGCCTTGTGAAGCAGTGATTTAAAAAGTCCCTGGGGAAAAAGCCCCGTAAAGGCTGGTACATCCGGAGCAGTGGATTCGTCATCCGACAAATCCACCTCCCTATGAGGTTCATCCTCTAGATCTATATCAGCACTGCCCCTAGATCTAACTGGGGAGTGATCAGGGGACCCAGTGAGACTGGCATCAGGAGAAACCCTTGACCTTCTGGAATGAAGGCTTTCAGAGACAAGGGAGGCAGAGCGATGCTCCCTGATGCCAGCTTGAATGCCATGAGAAATAGCCCTGGCAATTAACATCTGAACCGATCGAGGAAGATTCTCCAGATCTGACTTAGGTTGATTACTTGGTGGAGGATCCTGAACGGGGATAGAACAATCAAACGGGTCCCCCTCTTGTCTAGGTGGAGAGCCATGAAGGCTGTCCTGTCGTTCTGGAGAGAAGGCTTTGAACAAATCAACCTCCTCTGCAACCCCTGAATTGAGACCGGTATCCGGGTTTGGCTTATCTCTATGAGTATGCGTAGTCAAATCAGAAGAATGCTGATGAGACTGTTTTGTATGTTTTGATTTTGAAGAGGCCTTATGGCCAGAATCAATCTTGCAAGATGACTGGTCTGCCATTGCGATGGTTAGGTTGTGTCACAGCAGGAATCTGTACACAAATGAACAATGGTAAAGGCATCAGTAGATATCAAAAATATCAAGATAGGAACAAAGAATTTTTATTATTATTATTTTATTTTTTATTTTTTTAAAGAGACAGCATATTCAATTTTTAATTCCCCACATATCTTAAACCAAAGATAAATCAGGGAGGCCGCTGCAACAATCCAACCATTCAAGAAAATTTTTTTTCTTTATGTTGGGAGATAAAATGTCTGCCCGGGAACAAGACTCCAGGGCCAGACAAAATGGCCGCCAATGGTTGGGATTAAACTACAAATTAACCAAAAATCACAAAAATTACAGCCCTGCTTCAATTGTCTTCTCCTTTTTTTTTTTTTTTGGCAAGTGCCATAGCTTACCAAGCAAGGAGGTCAGGCAGGTCTCAGCAGCCGATGAAAGAGGCGCGTAGAAATGGTGGCTAATTAATAGCTGCAACAAGATGGCGGCACAGAATTTTGGCAGTGAAGTGTCAGACACCACCCACGCCAAGATAAAAGCAGCGAAAATCAAATCGCCGTCTTCCCCGATAGCTGGGAAGAACGGCGGCAGCAAACAGAGCCGGAATGAAGCTTTCAGGCAGGCTGCGGCTTCTGCGGCTTTTCCGACCTCCAGCTGATCAGCGCAGAGGCGGAGACTGACAGCGGAGCAGGGCGGCGAGTGGAAAAAACAAGGAGCCGGTCCCCGAATCGATGCGATCTTTGCGCCCCTCAGCAGAAGGGCGCTGAGGCGGCAGCTGTCAGAGGAGCGCGGCGGCGGCGTTTTCAGCCTAGGCTGACTGAAATGGCCCGCACGCACAGCGCTAGAGGAATGGGGGCTGTCAGGAACGTAACACTCATGTTCCTCTGATGATCGAGAGGCAACGGAGGTAGCTGGATTGATCAAGCAACTTTTAAAGATGAAGCCCCCAGCAGCAGACACGATCTCAAATTTCTGTCAGAAGTGAGAGACTCAGCGAAGCGACTGGTCAGAACCACTGAGTCGAATAAACTGGAAGGAAGGGAGGCCTGAGTAGGCGTGGCCAAGTTTATCCGACTCAGTGATTGGCCAGACGGGCTGGATCATCCCACTTCTGACCCACTCCGCATCCCAGTGGGAGAACTCCAGAAAGATCCACATAAGAAAGAAGTAAAAATGGAAATGGAAATGTTGAAACATAAAATGGACATTGGAGAAGAAAGAGCTAGCCCAAAAAATAACAAGTGCCAGACAGAACTATTTTGAAAAGGCAAATAAACCAGGAAGATGGCTAGCATATAAATTGAAAAAAGAAAGGGAATAAAAAAAATAACGCAACTGATTGATAATCAAGGACAAAGTAAATTTGGAAATAAAGAGATAGCAAAAATAATACAAGAATATTATAGACAACTTTATAAAAGAGAGTTGGTTGAAGATGGGAAAGTTAAAAAATATCTGCAGAATGCAAAATTACCTTTGATTCCCAAGTTCATTGAAGAAATGCTGGATGGGCATATAACGATGATGGAATTATCAGAAGCACTTAAGAAACAAAAAAATGGAAAGACACCAGGACCAGATGGTTTGCCTGTTGAATACTATAGGACAGTACAAGAATCTCTATGCCTTCTGCTTTTGGATGTTATGAATGAAGCAATGATAAATAAAACAATACCCCAATCATGGACTGAGGTTTATATAACATTGATTCACAAAGAAGACACAGACCCACAACAAATTAAAAACTATAGGCCTATATCTCTGATAAACTCAGACTATAAAATTTTTGCTGCAATACTGGCAGAAAGACTTAAGAGATACTTAAACAATTTCATACATTCAGATCAAAATGGATTTCTTCCAAAAAGACAAATCAGAGACAATTTAAGAATAATTTTGAACACTCTAGAATATTATGAAGCGCATCCTGAAAAGCAAATGGCTTTGATATTTCTAGACGCACAAAAAGCATTTGATATCGTGAATTGGCGATTTATGATGTGACAAATGGAAGAGATGGGTTTTGGAAGGAAATTTATTCAGGCAATTGAAGCTATATACTCTAAACAGACGGCAAAGGTAATGATTAATGGAGAATTGACTGATTCTATTGAAATAGAAAAAGGTACTCGACAAGGATGTCCATTATCCCCATTGCTGTTTATATTGACTTTGGAAGTAATGAATAGAAATGTTAGAGAAGAAAAAGAGATAAAAGGAATGAAAATTAGAAAAGAAGAATATAAATTACAAGCCTTTGCTGATGACCTGGTCTTTATTATTGAAGAGCCATTAACATCAATAAATAAACTGACCGAAAAAATGGGAGAATTTGGGGAAGTTTCTGGTTTGAAAATTAATAAAGAAAAGACGAAGATAATGACTAAAAATATGTTAAAAAAACAAAAAGAAGAATTGATGGAGATTTCAAAGATGCAGGTCACAAATAAGGTAAAATATTTGGGGATTCAATTGACAACAAGATGTAGTTCTCTTAAAGAAAATAATTACAATAAGCTTAAGCAACAGATAGGACAAGACTTGGTGAAATGGGGAAATTTGCAGTTATCTTTGACTGGTAGAATTGCAACTATTAAGATGAATATTCTACCTAGAATTTTATACCTTTTTCAGACAATTTCAATAAAGCTGGGTAAGGAATTCTTTGCAGATTTAAATAAAATGGTCTTGAAATATATTTGGCAGAGAAAGAAGGCAAGAATAAAACTTAAGCTGTTACAAAATGCTAAGATGAGAGGTGGTTTTGGCTTACCAAATTTTGAATTATATTATGCGGTTTGTTTAATGTGGATTAAAGAATGGGTAACATTGAAAAACTAGATTATTGAATTTAGAGGGACATGATTTGTTGATGGGGTAGCATGCTTTTTTATGGTATAAAGGAATTAAAATTCAGGGGTATTTTAGAAGACATCAGATACGTGAAGCTTTGTTTTTGACTTGGGAAAGGATTAAAAAATATCATTATTTGAAAATTCCAGTCTGAGTATCTACAATTGAAGCTTTTACTTATCCAGTGGTATTTAAGGGGGAACAAATTGTTAGATATAGTGAATTATTGAATGAAAAGGGTAGACTTAAATTGAAACAAGATTTAGAAGATCAGGGTTTTGAGATGGATTGGTTTTCATATATGCAAATATTTTCCAGATATCGAGAAGATCTCAAACAAGAAAGTTTTTATAGTGCTTTGACTAGTTTAGATAAGATATTAATGGGTTCGGATGACCATGTAATTAAAAAGTTATATGGATATTTACTAGAAATAAAATTGGAAGAAGAACAAGTTAAAGAAACAATGTTAGCGTGGGGGAAAAATTTTGGTTATGGTATTGATTTAGAGAAATGGCAAAAATTGTGGTCACATAACTATAAAATGACAATGTCTACAGCATATAAGGCATATAAGGGAGGTCCACGTGAAGTTTGCCAGAAAGAAAGTGAGGGATATTCTACTTAACATAGCGAGAGAAGAAAAGGTTGTATTTAAAGGAAAGGAGGTGAATATCCTGAAACAGATACCTAGAAGGGTGAGGGAAGTGAGGAAAAACTACAGGTTTCTGGCGAGCCAACTGAACAGAAGGAACATTATATTTCGATGGATCCTGCCAGAGGGGATGCTAGTATCATGGCAAGGAAGAAAAGTTAAAATCGATAGCTTAGCCGAAGCACAAGATTTTTTAGATCAACTAAGAGGAGGGGAAGAAGAACAAATTAGCAAAGAAGAGATCGATACGGTAAACACGGAAGAAGAAACCTCACAAGAGCAAAGCACAAAGGAAGATATAGAGGAGGAGAAGAAAAAAGAAGAAGCGGAAGGACAAGGAAAGAAGATTAGACCAGTAAGAGCAGTAACGCTAAAGACAAATAAGAACTAGAATTCGGACACAATATAAGAAATGGATGGCCTAAAAATTTTATCCTTAAATGTTAATGGCTTAAACGATCACAAAAAAAGAAAGATAATTTTATCAAAACTGGTAAAACAGAACCCAGACATAATTTGTTTACAGGAGGTTCATGTTAAAAAAGATGAGGCAAATTGTCTAGAATTTATTAAATTTGGCAAACTATTCGTGTCACTAGCAGAGAAAAAGAAAAGGGGTGTGGCGATATATGTGAAAAAAGGAATTGAGGCAGAATTAAAGTACAAAGATACTAAAGGGAGAATTCTAATGGTAGAAATTAGGAGAGGTAATGTAAAAATGATGTTGGTGGGAGTATATGCCCCAAATGAGAAACAGGGACAATTTTACATAAAATTACATGAACAATTAGGGAGTCGGGCCCATGCTGAAATATGTATGTTAGGTGATTTTAATGGAATTGTTAACCCAGTGAAAGATTATAAAAGTGGGGAGAGAAAAAGAAATAAAAGATTACCTCTGCCAAAAAGCTTCTTTGATCTGGTGGACGAAATCAACCTAATTGATATGTGGCGTACTTTACACCCGCACGACTCCCAATATACTTTTTTCTCAAATCCACAGAATTCTTGGTCCAGAATTGACATGGTATGGACTACTAGAAAATTAGGTCTAGAAATTAAGAAAGTGGATATAAGTATAAATACTTGGACAGATCATAAACTTCTCGAAGTAAATTGGCACTATATTAACAAGAGAAGGCAACAAAGATGGAGTCTAAGGTCCAACCTCTTGAATGAAAAAGAGTTTATAATAAAATTAAATGAAGAAATTAAGCGCTTCTTCATCGAAAATGGCAAGCAAGGTACGGCGAAGGAAATTATATGGGATACCATGAAAGCGTATTTGAGAGGAGTAGCGATATCGTACACGGCGTTCAAAAATAAGGAAGAAAGGAAAGTTAGAGAGGACTATAATAGGAAACTAGAAGAAGCGGATAGCAAATTACAACAAAACCCGGGAGATGAGATGGCCAAACAAAAGTGGATGATGGCAAGGCATAATCTTAACATTCTGGATCAGGAAGAGTTGGCGCAAAAAATCAAGAGAACAAAACACTACCACTTTGAGAACGCCAACAAGTTGGGAAGATGGCTGGCATACAGATTAAAAAAAGAACAGGAAAAAAATCAAATTCTTATACTAGAAGACTCCAAGGGAGATATCTTGACAAAAGAAGTGGATAAGTTAGAAAGAGTGAGAGAATTTTACGAAACTTTATATAAAGAGGAAGCAATTGATCCAGATAAAACTATACAATACCTGATGGAAGCTAACTTGCCACAGATAACGGAAGAAGAGAGAGAAATGCTAAATAACAAAATCACAGTGGAAGAACTCAAATTGGCTCTTGTCAAAACCAAGAAAAACAAAACACCAGGCCCAGATGGTTTCCCGGGGGGAAATTTATGCAAAATTCGAGGAAGAATTACAATTAGAACTGTTAGATATATTTAATGAGGTATTAGTTGGTACAAGAATCCCAGATTCCTGGAAAGAAACTTATATTACACTCATATTGAAAGAAGGTGCTGATTCGAAACAGATAGCAAATTATAGGCCGATTTCTTTGTTAAATTCAGATTACAAATTATTTACAAGTATAATTGCGGAAAGATTAAAAAAAATTCTAAATGGCTGGATTCACAATGATCAGAAAGGATTCCTCCCAGGGAGGCAAATGAGGGATAACGTGAGGACTGTAATAAATGTCATAGAATATTATAAACAGCACCCAGAAAAACAGCTGGCATTAGTGTTCTTGGACGCCCAAAAGGCGTTCGACAACTTAAATTGGAAATTCATGATCAACTAAATTGATTTAATGGGATTTGGGACAAATTTTAGAAAGATGATCGAAAATATTTACCATAAACAGAGGGCAAGCATTTTAATAAATGGGGACAAGACACGGATATTTTGGATACAAAAGGGAGTTAGACAGGGATGCCCCCTGTCCCCTCTACTCTTTATAATGGTGCTGGAAATCCTACTCAGAAAGATCAGAGATAATAAAGAAATCAAAGGACTACAAATTAAGAAAGAAATTTTTAAAACACAAGCCTTCGCAGATGACGTGGCCTTAATAATGGAAGATCCCTTGAAATCTGGCCCCAAATTACTCCAGGAAGTACAAACAGTATGGAGAAATCGCTGGCTTCAAGCTTAACAAAACCAAAACTAAAATTTTAGCAAAAAATATGACAAACAAGAAAGAGCTAGAAAAGTCCTTAGAACTTCAGATAGCAAAGAAAATAAAATATTTGGGAATATGGATTACTGCAAGATATTCCTCTTTAAAGGAGGATAACTACAGTCCACTACTACAAAAAATAAAGCAGGATATAGACAGATGGAAGAAGTTAAAACTATCTTTTACAGGTAAGATCTCAGCAATTAAAATGAATATTCTCCCCAAGATTATATTTTTTTTCAAACTATTCCAGTGAACATTGATAAAAAAATATTTCCTAGGTCTGGAAAAGAAGGTGCGAGAATTTTTGTGGGAAGGGAAGAAGGCAAGGATTGCATATAAAACACTGCAAGGGAAAAGAAGCATGGGTGGCTTCTGATTACCCGATTGGGAAGCATATCAGAAGGCGGCCAAATTAGTATGGATCAGAGAATGGGTTTCATTACAAAACAAGAGAATTCTGACGTTAGAAGGCCACGATCTACAGGCAGGCTGGCACGCTTATTTATGGGGCCTAAAGAATAAAAAGAACTCATATTTCCACAAACACAAATTAAGGGAGACCCTGATTCAAACATGGGAAGAAATTAGACAAAGATTTTACACAAAAGTACCGATCTGGCTCTCAATTATGGAGGCTTTGACTACCTCTAATAAAAGGGATATCTTGAAATTCGGCACGTACAAAGATATATTAGATGAAAATGGTATTCTTAAATCACGAGAAATATTAAGTAATCAAGGTTTCAATTTAGATTGGTGGAGCTACCTGCAGATAAGCTCTAGACGTTATTTATTTTCTTCTTTTGCACATGCCCCAACATGGCGATGCCGGCCTGAGTCGCTGTCAGGACGGGCAGCATTTTTGGGGTTTCGGGCTCTCCTGGGACTGTCAGGACCATCGGCAGCCCCACTCCTGCCTGGGAGAGTTTCCCCTCAACCCGTTGAGGGATTTTTTGCCCTCCAGAATGCTTGGGTGAGGGGAAGGCAAAGAAGAATGCTGCGGGAGGCTGCAGGACGCCGCGAGGCGCCCTGTGAGGAGGATCAGGGAAATTGGCTGCAGCGATGCCGGCTTCTTCCCCGCTCGCTGGTCGGCGGCTGTCAGAACAGCGGCGACGATGTGGCAGGACCAATGGTGCTGACGGTGGACTGAGGGCGTTCTGGCACTGGCAGTGGAGTTGCGGAGTTGCGGTGGCAATGGCAGCCGCTGCGCAGCGATTGGGAGGGGATGTTTAGCTGGATAAAGATGGCTGCAAAAAAGGGTGAGGTGGAAGTTGTTGGACGTTCAATGCTGGCGGAGAGGTGAAGTGGAGGTCGCCAACGGAGGCATGATATGGCTCAAATGACGAGAGGGGATGGAAAGATCTGGGGTTGGAGAGTCCGGTGGATGGCCTCTCCTCCCCCTCCTCCCCCCTTTTCTGGTCCTGTTATCGGCCTGGGAGTCAGCCCTCCTCCCCCCCTCCTCTCCCTTGTGTATACATCTATCCTCCTACGGAATTACTGGGCAACTACTGGGCAGCTTTATTTGTACCCTGCTTCAAATCAAATCATATTAAATCTAATTGAATCATTTCCATCGAAACTCCCGGCAGATGGGGAACTTGGACAGTATTTTGTGGACCCTGAGGGAAGTCGGCTGTTTGAACCATCTTTTATCAGAAGGGATGATATCATCAAATTCCTTGCCTTTGGACATCTGGCCGACCACTGTGAGAGGGTGGCTGGGAAAAACTTTTCTCCCACTGACTGTATAAACTGTATAAACCAACTCCTTCTGCTGCTGTGAGAGAGCAGGGGATTCCGGGTTGCTGCTTATAAAAAGACCTTCTGTCCTAAGACTCTGTGGACCCTACCAAACTGCTTTCCCATTCTGATCTTACTTGATGTACTCGGCGGCGGAGCTATGTGCACTGTGAGACTCCCCCCTCTCTCAGGTTTGGCCCTCCACTCTATCGAGGGCCTACCTTAATGACAGGCTTTGGAACCCCGAGAGGTGGCATGGTGCGAGAAGGGGGTTGAGGGGTTTTTTAGCTAAATTTTTAACCAAAATGTTAAGGGGACCCGGGAGGAAGGGAGGGGGTTGTAAAAGTGGACCCGGGGGGGGGGTCAGATAGCAACTGAGTGGGGTGATGGGTCGATTGGCTGCCACAGAGGGGTCGTGAAAGGAAATTTAACCGGGAGCAGGGGGACGATAGGAAGGGCTGTGTAATTGAAACAATGAGTGGGAGGGGCAGGTATGATGGGCGCAGGGGGCCATAACATGTGCTGGGGGTGTGCACACACTGTTTACGAGCAATTACGCACCCCGGCCTCCAATGCGTGACTCGTGTCCTGGGTTGTGCAGAGTCTCAGGCCCAGGGTCTGCAGCTGATGTTGTGTAATGCCAGGTCGGTCATTAATAAAGCTCCCCTCATTTGTGATCTTATTTTAGAGGGGGGTGCGGACCTGGCAGGTATTACGGAGACCTGGTTGGGCCAAGAGGGGGGGGTTCCCCTCGTTGAAATGTGCCCACCAGGTTTCCGTGCATTTCATCAGCCAAGGACCCAGGGGAGGGGTGGGGGAGTGGCGGTGATTATTAGGGAGAGTCTTTGTCCGAGGGAGACCACTGTTCCTCAGATAGCCGGATGTGAGTCCCTCTTTGTGAAGTGGGGCCGTGGGGTGCAGATGGGTTTGCTGACTGCGTACCTGGCTCCCTGCCACGTGGCAGCGATCCTGCCTGAGCTACTCGACGTCATTGCCGGGGTGGCGGTTGACACCCCCAGACTTATTGTATTGGGGGATTTCAACCTTCCGTCTGCGGGTGAGGCGTCAGAGGTGGCTCAGGAGTTCATGGCTTCCATGACGGCCATGGACCTGACCCAGTTAGTTCAAGGCCCAACTCACATAGGGGGACACACTCTGGAACTGATTTTTGTCTCTGGTCAGTGGTTGAATGATCTTGGTAGAGGGGACCTAGACATCAAACCCTTGTCATGGACAGATCATTCGCTCCTTCACTTAGACTTTCCTACCACTTTTCCCCGCCGCAGGGAGACAGAACCAACCAAATGATTCTGTCCCAGGCACCTGATGGACCCCAAAAGGTTCCTGATGGAGCTTGGGCCGTTTCTTGAGACTCTGGCACATGACTCGACTGAAGAGCTGGTGGCCGCCTGGGAGAGTGCGGCCACCGGAGCTTTGGACCGCGTCGTGCCTCTGCGGCCTCTGACCCGATGCCGATCTCAATTGGCTCCTTGGTTCTCTGAGGAGCTGAGAGAAATGAAGCGTTGGAAAAGATGCCTAGAGAGCATTTGGAGGACTAGTCAATCAGATTCCAACCGGACACAGGTGAGGTCTTATATCAAGACCTACCTAGTGGTGATAAAAGCGGCAAAATCTAACCATTTCTCCGCTCTTATTGCATCTGCAGAGAACCGCCCAGCCGCCCTGTTTAGGGTGACCCACTCCCTTCTTCAGGGGGGAGTGCGGGAAGATCCCTTGCAGGGCCGCGCTGAGGATTTTGTGCAATTTCTACATGATAAAGTCGCTCGGATTTGGGATGGCTTGGACTCCGATTGGATGAGTCCAGGGAAGGAGACAGGGGCAGGTCTTGAGAATATTATCTGGGAGGAGTTTGATCCTGTGGCTCCTGAGGATGTGGACAGGGTTCTGGGTAGGATTAATGCCGCCACATGTTTATTGGATCCGTGTCCCTCCTGGTTGGTACTGGCCTCCCGGGAGGTTACACAAGTCTGGCTCCAGGGGATTATAACTGCTTCTCTGAGTGAGGGTGCCTTTCTCGCCGCCTTGAAAGAGGCGGTGGTGAGGCCCCTCCTCAAGAAGCCTTCCCTGGACCTGGCTGAATTAGCTAACTACCGTCTGGTCTCCGACCTTCGTTTTGTGGCGAAGGTTGTTGAGAGTGTGGTGGCACGACAACTGCCCGGGCACCTGGATGAAGCTATCTATCTAGACCTGTGCCAGTCGGGCTTCAGGCAGGGGCACAGCACAGAAACAGCATTGGTCGCATTGGTGGATGATCTCTGGAGGGCTCGGGACAGGGGTTGCTCCGGTGTCCTAGTCCTATTAGATCTCTCAGCGGCTTTTGATACCATCGACCATGGTATCATGCTGCAGCGGTTGAGAGGGTTAGGAATAGGGGGCACCATTCTGCAGTGGTTCTCCTCCTTCCTCTCCGACCACTCGCAGTTCGTGTTGGCAGGGGGGCAGAGGTCGACCTCGAGGCGTCTCGCATGGGGAGGCCACAAGGGTCGGTCCTCTCACCCCTTCTGTTCAACATTTATGTGAAGCCGCTGGGTGAGATCATCCGTGGTTTTGGGGTGAAGTGTCATCTGTACGCTGATGATACTCAGCTGTACATCTCCACCCCAGACCACCCCAACGATGCCCTTGATGTGATGTCTCGCTGCCTGGAGGCCGTGCGGGTCTGGATGGGGAGGAACAGGCTCAGACTCAACCCATCCAAGACCGAGTGGCTGTGGCTGCCGGCATCCCGATATAGTCAGCAGGTGCCATCGCTGACTATTGGGAGTGAATCTTTGTCCCCCACAGAGAGGGCTCGCAATCTGGGTGTCCTCCTGGACGCATGGCTGTCTTTAGAAGAGCATATGATGGCCGTGGCCAGGGGGGCCTTTTATCAGGTTCGCCTGATCCGCCAGTTGCAGCCCTTTCTGGACCGGGACACCTTGCGCATGGTCACTCATGCCCTTGTCACCTCCCAGCTGGACTATTGTAATGCTCTCTACATGGGGCTCCCCTTGAAGAGCACTCGGAGGCTCCAACTGGTCCAGAATGCGGCTGCGCGGGTGGTTATGGGTGCAACTCGTTGTGCCCACGTGACACCCCTCCTGCGTGAGCTGCACTGGCTCCCAGTGGTCTTCCGGGTGCGATTCAAGGTGTTGGTTACCACCTTTAAAGCGCTCCATGGCATAGGACCCGGGTACCTTCGAGACCGTCTTCTGCCACCAATAGCCTCCCACCGACCAGTCTGCTCCCACAGAGAGGGTCTCCTCAGGGTGCCATCAGCCAAGTTATGTCAGCTGGTGACACCCAGGGGGAGGGCCTTCTCTGTGGGAGCCCCAGCCCTGTGGAATGAACTGCCCCCGGAAATACGTAAGATCTCCGACCTCCGGGTGTTTCGTTGCGCATTGAAGACCCTGTCGTTCCACCAGGCCGGGCTATCAACATAATAATTTTAAATTGGGGTATTTTAAATTTTTGGGGTTTTAAATCGGCCAAATCTATTTAATTATTTTAATTTTTAATCATTGTTGTGTCTTGTGTTTTTAAATTGGCTGTACACCGCCCTGAGTCCTTCAGGAGAAGGGCGGTATAGAAATAAAATTATTATTATTATTATTATTATTATTATTATTATTATTATTATTATTATTATTATATATCAAAAAGATACGGATCAATTTGGTATAGAGACGAAGTACAACAATTTGGATAAAATTATATTGGGGATTTAAAAGAAAATGCTAGCGAGATTTTACAACCTCTTATTAGGCGAGGACAGAGCAGAAGGAATAGCTAGGAATCAACTAAGCATTTGGGAAAAAAATATTGGCTATAGACTAAATTTCAATGACTGGGAGGAGGCTTGGAATAGAAATTATAATCTCATTAAATCAGCAATTTACAGGGAGAACCACTATAAAATATTTCATAGATGGTATCTAGCCCCAGCTAGACTAGCAAAAATATTTCCCAGTGCCTCAGCAATATGTTGGAAGTGTGGAAAGGAGGTTGGCACCTTCTTTCATATGTGGTGATCCTGCCCAGAGACAAAAAAGTTTTGGACAAAAATATGAATCTGGCTACAAGAAATAGTGGAAGAAGATATAAAACTTTCCCCTGAAATCTTTTTATTAGGAATGATGGGAGATGGACTCTCTAAGGACAAGATACAATTAATTATACATGTTATAACAGCGGCCAGATTAACCTTTGCAAAATACTGGAAGGACAAACAAACCCCTCCAGAGATGACAATAATAAATAAAATCCTAGAATGCGCAGAAATGGCAAAATTAACAAGTGTTCTTAAAGATGATGAGAATTCAAAATTTAAGGCAGTATGGGAAAGGTAGTACAAATGGTGGAATAATAGAACAAGACTATAAGGATATGTCTATTTCTAATAATGGTAGATTTGAAGATACTTGATATGTACATAATGTAAATATGTAACCGCACGACACCTCAGATGTTAATGGAGATTTGATGTTTTCTTTTTAAATTTGTTTTTTAAAATCAATAAAGTATTATTTAAAAAAAAAGACAATGTCTACAGCATATAAAGAGAATTTGTATAAAATGTTTTACAGGTGGCATTTATCCCCGACGAGAATAGCCAGAATGTTCAAGAATAAATCGGAGAAATGTTGGAAGTGTCACCAGGCTCCAGGATCTTATTACCATATGTGGTGGACATGCGTGATGCAAGGAGATTTTGGACTAAGATACACACATGGTTGGAAAAAATGACAAAGAGACATATTGACTTTAAACCAGAGATATTTTTATTAGGGATCTTACCAGAGACATTTAATAAAGAACTACAATATTTAATTGTGAACATTTTAACAGTGGCTAGAATTGTATTTGCAAAAAACTGGAAAGGAGAGAAGATAATTATCAAGAAAATGCTGGACTGTGCTGAAATGAGTAGATTGACATTTGAAATAAGAGAACAGGAAGATAAACAATACTATTTGATATGGGAGATATTCTATCAATGGTTTGACAATAAAATATGGAGATGAGATAGTATATATGAAATGAAATTTCAATGAAATGTTTAAATATTTATCTTCTGTTCGAGTAAAGAATAATTGTTGTATGATGAGATTTGGAAAATTGTAAGCACGAAATGATTTTAACCGATTGAGATGCTGTCTGTAATTGTTTGTAAGGATGATATTTTTTATGTTGTTTTTTATTTTTAATTAAAATAAAACTTTTTTCAAAAAAAAAAAAAAGAAGATCCACGCCATGAGAGTCCAGGGGGAATCCAGGGAAGCCACAGAGTCATAAATTATCCACCTCCTCTCCTTCTTCTCATCTTCCAGCTGCCCCTTTCCGATCTCGCCACTCTTCAAGCTCTCAGCCTTTCTGCTTCTCCATCTCTTCGTTTCTTCAGCAAATTTCCAGCCTCTCAGTAAGCTTATCATGCCCTATTGCCTTTCTCTAAACACTCCTCCACTTCCACATACCAATCTCTACATTCCAAACTTTTCAAAACCCTCTCTAGTCTGCAGTTTACTAATAGTAAAAGGTAGAATTTATTTATGACTTCAATATCTTAATCACTAATCCCAAGGCAGGTTTCTAAATCTGTTACAATCATATTTCAGCAAAACTGATCGAATTTGGTACTCAATGCATTTTGAAGCAAAAACCTTGTCATGGTATTCATCTTTCTCCTACTACTCAACAAGCAAGGCATTGGCTGCATCATGACTTGCTACTCTTCTGATCGAACTAAATGGTCACATGGTAAGTCATGTGGTTTGTTCAGTACTCATTATTTTTAGTACTCGTTGCTCCTTCTGGAACAAATTAGTAATGAATACCAATGTATCACTGTATTATTAGCTTGACTTTCTTTATATTTAATCTTATATTCATTTTTCCACTATTAAGGCTTACAGGTCATTTTGAGCTATTAGAATAAGTCATCAGTATAGTATAGATTATTGATATTTCCCCATCTAATTTTAAAATCATACTCTTTCCAATCCAGTTTATTCAGCAAATAAAACAAACAAACAAACAAATAAATAAATAATGATTTTTTCTCATTCTGCCAATCTGGAGCCAATCTGTTTCATCATGAACTGACTATACTGTGACTTCCTGACCTGAATTTCACATGATGACAGTGAGATGTTTTAAGATTCACATTTTTCTCAGCATATTACAGAGCTTGAGATAATCAACACAACATAAACCAAAGAGTTTTCTATAATCAATGGAGCACATGCTTTTTTTTGTTATTCTTTGTCTGTTTGGGTTATCCTGAAAAACCAACAGTGCAGTGTTCCTTGGCTCTCAGCCTTTTCTAAAGTTAGTTTGAGTATCTGGCATCTTCCTTTCCATCTAGGGCTCTATTCTGTGTTCCTTAAAAGTCCTAATCTTAAATAAATATGCAAGAACCATGGACAAAAAGGGCTAAGTCCTGAGAAGCTAATAATGTTCAGATGCAGCCTAGGGAAATGCCTGTCTGATTCACAATGATATACAGTAAGAAGGAGGGGAAGCAGAACACTATCAGAATTTCAACATTCCATTATTATAGCTCAGTGATGGCTAACCTTTTTGCCATTGCGTGCCAAAAGCAGGGGGAAGCATAGGGGGGTTGCGCGCTCATGTGCCCACACCCATAATTCTATGCGCCCCACCCCTGCACATGTGTACATGACCCCCCTATGCTTCCCTCGCTTTTGGCATGTGATGCCACGGCGGGCCTGGTAGGTCCGTTTTTTCACCCTCCCCAGGCTCCAGAGCCTTTCTAGGAGCCTGGGGAGAGCGAAAATTGCCTTCCCCACTTCCCTGGAGGCCCTCCGGAGGCCGGAAATGGTCTGTTTGCTGATTTCCAGTGGGCCCAGAAGGCCCGAAAATCAGGTGGCCGGTGCGCGCATGTGTGCCAGAGCTGAGCTCACGTGCCAACCGATATGGCTATGCGTGCCACCTCTGGCACACGTGCCATAGGTTCGCCATCATGGTTATAGCTTATCTAAATATAGTGTAGTTCTAGTCTTTCTGATGAGTTGATTTCCTGGTCTAACCTGATTATCTATTGGCATTTAAGTTGGATGATCTTAAGCATTACTTTGCTAGTATATGATATAAAGCAGTGGTTCTCAACCTTCCTAATGCCGCGACCCTTTAATACAGTTCCTCATGTTGTGGTGACCCCCAACTAGGGGTGGGTTCTAAATTTTTTTACTACCGGTTCTTTGGGCATGGCTTATTTTGTGGGTGTGGCTTGGAGGTCATGTGACTGGGTGGGCGTGGCTAGCTGGTCATGTGACCGGGTGGCCGTGGCTATGTGTATAGGGACTACTCAGAGGGCTGAAAAAAGTGATTTCTGACAGGTCCTCACACTTTTGACTGGTCCTCACACTTATGACTGGTCATCATTTATGCCCATTGTAGCATTCTTAACAACCGTGTCACTCATTTCACAACTGCTTCTCTTCACCATGGTGACAAGATAGGGCAAAAACTTAAATTGTGAGGACAGTCGTAAGTTCGAGGACTGGTCAAAAGTGTGAGGACCAGTCAAAAATAACTTTTTCAGCCCTCTGAGTAGTCCCTGTGCACAAAAGGACTACCCAGAGGGCTGAAAAATGTGATTTCTGACAGGTCCTCGCACTTTTGACCGGTCTTCGCAGTTATCATCATTTATGCCCATATCATGGTCATCATTTATGCCCATTGTACCATTCGTAACAACCGTGTCACTCATTTCACAACTGCTTCTCTTCACCATGGTGACAAGATAGGGCAAAAACGTAAATTGTGAGGACAGTTGTAAGTTCAACTTACGACTGAAAATAACTTTTTCAGCCCTCTTGTTCTGTCCCCGTCTCCATACACACACAAACACAGCCAGACGAGGGTTAAGAAAGTACTTGGCATGCACACACAAGTTTATCTGAAACTTGGCAACAATACAAGCACCGTCTGCCAAGGGCTTTTACTTAATATCCCTTCACCAGATAAACAGAAAATACATACAATTAGCAAATAGTCCAATTCAAACAAGGAACCTTCGGCAGATTTAGGCATTGTTCAAGTGACTAGCCAGAGTTAGTTTTTGTTCGTCACAGAGTCTTAAACAGCCACCACACTCTCTTATATAGTCTCTGGGGTGTGGTCCAGTGACTCAGTTATAATCCCTGGCACACCTCCTTAACTGCTGCAACCGTTTATCACGCCTTTGTTGGTGTGGATCCAGGAACGACAGATCACCTCCCTCACTCTCATCGGAGACACCTGGCTCCTGGCTAATATCCTCTTCCTTGGCCAGCACTTGAGGCAGTGCCAGAGGGGAGGGGCCTGGAAAGGGAGGCCTGGCCGACTCCTCGTCTTCATGTTCGGAGGCCTCTTCCTCCGATAAGGATAGGCTCGGAGGGCGGGGCCACAACACCTCTGAGTAGTCCCTGTGCACAAAAGGACTACCCAGAGGGCTGAAAAATGTGATTTCTGACAGGTCCTCGCACTTTTGACCGGTCTTCGCAGTTATCATCATTTATGCCCATATCATGGTCATCATTTATGCCTATTGTACCATTCTTAACAACCGTGTCACTCATTTCACAACTGCTTCTCTTCACCATGGTGACAAGATAGGGCAAAAACTTAAATTGTGAGGACAGTCGTAAGTTCGAGGACTGGTCAAAAGTGCGAGGACCAGTCAAAAATAACTTTTTCAGCCCTCTGAGTAGTCCATATGCATAAAAGGATACAGCAATAGAGAGGGATGAAGGAAGGGAAGGGAAATTAGAGTAGGAGTGAAGGTAAGAGAGGGAGGAAGAGAGGAGGAGAAGGAGAAAGAAAGAGGAAGTAGGGAGAAGAAGAAGAGGGGGGAAGAGAAAGTAAGTAAGAAAGAAAAGACAGAGGTGGTAGGTTTGAGGAGAAAGATTGCTGTACAATAAAAAAGATGAAAGGGAAGAAAGCCAACCCCAAACAAATATTAAGATATTAAGATAAAGAATGAATTGTTAAACTTTAAAGAATAAAAGAGAACAAATAGGAATAAATAGCAATAATTAGAAACACACATACAAACATACAACGTATTTTCTTTGAACAGAGTATTTGGCCGGTTCACAAATTTAAACAGTTGTAGGAGGTTAGCACCCACCCCTTTCCTAGAAGAATGAAATATTTTGGGAAATATTAAAAAGGCAGAATATTATATTTCCCTGAATGAGAAATGGAGAAGCATATTTTACAGACAAAGCAGCTCCCACCTTCCTGCCCCCCACTCTTTGTTAATGGGCCAGAAGCAGAAAGTCAATCCTTTGTCAAAGGACATTTGCAACACAATAGCAACAGAAACTAACACAATGGGCCCCATCAAGCCATGTGATCCTGTCCACCATTAAACCATCTTTCCAAGCAGTCTCCATGTTTCCAGTGTCTTTTTCCCCACTTGGAGCAGAACCCAGAAGGATATTTCTTCCAACACAGTATTTAGTCATTTCAATTAAATTTACAATTTCTATATTTCCTTTTTACCATATTTATTCCTCATCTATTTTTTTAAAAAAACAATATTACCCTTCATCCTCATCTCTAATCTTAATCAAATTCAATTTTTCCCTTCTATTCTATATTATACCCTTTCCCATTGTCATCTATTTTTATATCCACCCTCACATTGGTTAATTGTGTAATACAGTTGTTTAATACAAATTCAACATTTTAATATAAATCAATTAGTTATATAACTACCTTTTTTGTATATTAATCAATATGAACATGAATATTCCAATTATTTCCATGCCATCCAATTTCTTACAAATCAATTAATTATATTTACTAATAATAATAAACCAAATAATTTCCCCCATATATTCCTCCAAACCACAACTTAACCATTTCTGCTTTCAACACAATATGCAATTAATAGTATCTCAATTATTACAATTCCCTAGTTAAATAGAGCTTTTTTTCTTCTGTGTTTTAAAATCTTGAACCTCCTCTTGCCCTAAATTTCCCATCGTTTGTAGTTTTGCACCTACTTTTTTTGGTGAGGAAAAAGAAATCTCTCTGCCTCATTTTGTCACGTTGCACCAAAGACCCTGCTTACTTTCAATTTCACTTTTTCAGCATAGCTAGGGGAAAAAAAAATTTGCTCCAGGAATTTACCTCTTTGCAGCTAGCTAGCAACAGAGTCCTCCGCAAAACAGCTGAGAGTAGGGCGGCCCTTTGAAGCCCCGCAGCAAGAGTTTAAACAGTTTATTTTCCTCTAGCCATCAGCTGGGACTCCGGAGGCAGCAATAGATTGGGAGTGGGCGGGGTAAGCGAACGGCGACCGGGCGATCCAACAGAGGCCGAGGGTGAGGGTGAGTGAAGGCGTGGGGGGGAGCGAGAGAGGACTTTGGCGACCCCTGTGAAATGGCCGTTCGACCCCCAAAGGGGTCGCGACCCCCAGGTTGAGAACCGCTGATATAAAGGATTGTATGATAGTTTGCACTCTCTGTTATGTTTCTTTGAAATACATACATAGATTGACCTCTTCTAATTTGTTGGCTACTGTGTCAATCTCCACATTTTCTTGCATAACTTGATTAGCTTGTTTTGACTCTTTATTGATTATTTTGTGCTGCTTGCCATATATAGTATATGTAGCTCTCCCAACGGTTCTTGTAGCCTTTTCACTTGGTAAGGACTAGTTTGCTGACCTAAATTCATCTTCTGGTATTAGGCTATATTTTCTAACATTAGATGTTGACTTATCTCTCTTTATTTCGAATTAGTTATCTGTCCTTTAGCATATCAATTTGCATTCTTTAGCATACCAATTCAAAATGTCTTTCTAAGTTCAGAGATCTATTGGAAGATTCCTTGTTTCTCCAGGTCTGTTTCCATCTTCCATGTTTTTAGATATGTTGTATTAACTGTTGCTTGTTGCTTCTATCAGCTCTCTAAAATTCTTTGTTAAACTTAAGTTCTTCCTAATCTTTCTTGGTTTAGTTTCTTTTCTTGACAATGTCTACAATTTGTTTTGACATACATTTTCCTGATTTCTGTTTCTTGATCTTTGGCAGACTTTTTTCACATTTAAGGACTGTTATCAAAGAACAATTGTTGAATGGCAGAAATTATTATCCTACTTCATTTTGGGTTTCAGTATGTTTGGTACTGATATTTTTAATTTTGGTATTCCAGTCTCCAACCTGCAACACATTTTGCTTGCAGGGTCTGTCATTTTCAAATTGAACTTAATCATAAAAATTATCAACCTCCTCTTTTTTGTCATCAGTGGTTAGAGCAGGGGTCCTCAAACTACAGCCCTTGGCCCAGATATGGCCTGTCAAAGCAATTTATCCAGCCCTTGCTCCTCTAACTGCCCCCCCTCCAAGCAAATTATGTTGGCACAGGCAAAACCCCAGGGCAGCTCTGACAGAGGGAGCGGCTGGAAATCCTAAACAGGCAGCCAAGCTATGTGCCTAATGGACTCCATTTGTCACCGGGAGTCCAGGCGCCTCAGTGGGCGGGGGCTCGGCCAAGCTCCTCAGCAGATCAGGGCTTCACAGGGGGATGATCTAGCACCTCGAGCCAGCTCTGCCCTAAGGAGGCCGGGGGCATCGTTGGGATTCCTGTGAAGAGGGGCTCAGGCCTGGTCACCACGCAGCGCCACCATGATACACGAGCTGCTGCTGCCACTGTGCAACTACCCAGGCAGCCTCTTTGTGGGCAGTGTCCTGCAGGTGGGCACAGCGGCAGCCCTCCCTCCTTCCTTGGGCCTGGCCCAGTGCCCTTCCTCCTTCTCCTCCTCCCCCACAGGTGTCCCCGGAGCTGCCCCCATTCCTGCACCCTAGCAAGGCCACTCCTGGCCTGTGTCTGCC
The DNA here is from genome assembly GCA_022577455.1 of Arizona elegans. NCBI lineage: Eukaryota > Metazoa > Chordata > Lepidosauria > Squamata > Colubridae > Arizona > Arizona elegans. The sequence goes on from JAKOOJ010000006.1 coordinate 42,292,783, forward strand.
ACCTGGGTGTGCTCTATGTCCACCTGTCTGAGTTTATCAAGTGGTCCGCCAGCCGCTGCCACTGCCACCCACCACCCTGCCACAGGTGTGGCCTTCCCAGCCTGCATGGTGGACTGTGGCACTGGATGAACCCAGAGACAGAGAGAGATGAATGGGCGACTGGTGCATGGCTGACATTTGGCTTCCAGTGCCAGAGAGGGTGGGGAAGGGAAGTGGCTGGACTGCCATTGCCTTTCATGGGGGTACATGGAGCGAGATGGAGCTCCTCTACCCATCTCTTCTCTCCCCCCCCTCGCTGGGCATAGCAGAGCTTCCTGCCCCTCACCTAGTCCCCTGCCCCCCTTTATAGATGCAATTTGGGGGTGCAGATGGGGAGGGGGAGGAAGGCTATTCCCAACTCCTGGGCCTCTTCTTCCCGGCAGCTCTTTCTCTGCTTTTTGGCATTGGCCATCAAAGACAAGGTTTTTGTGGGCAGAAGAGCTTGTCCCACTCACTGCTGCCCAGATGCCCTCTCTTCCCCCAAGCATTTATTGCCTCCCTGATTTCCAGCTCCATCGTGTTTCTCGCTGTCATGTGCAGGGCAACAAAAGTTTGTGGGACTAAAAACAAAAGTTCAATCAATCAAGTCCAACTTCTCATGGAAAAAAAAAAAGATCTTGCAAAGTTGAAATTGATTAACTGAACATTTTTTAGTCCCACAAACTTTGGTTTCCCTGCACACGAAGGCAAGAAATGCAACAGAGAAATGCGATGGAGCTGGAAATCAGGCAGGCAAAGAAATGTTTGGCGGAAGTGAGGGCACCTGGGTAGTGGTGGGTGGGGCAAGCTCTGCAGTATGGCAGTGAAATGGAGAAACAGGCAATGGAGCAGCTGGCAAGAGGGAAGGAGGAGGACACTTTCCCTCTCTTCTCCCTGCTCCTCCTCCTTCCCTCATGCCGGCCATTCCATTGCCCATTTCTCCATTGCAGTGCAGTGCCCAGGATCCACTTTGATAGCGGGGGGGTGGGGGGTGGGGTTAATAATTTGCCTGACCAAACTAACCCTGCAGTCTCCCCTACATTGGGCCCAGCTTCGATCGTGCTGCCAACTTAATTCTCGCCCCTCTCACTTTTTCCCACAGACTAACCAACACATCCCCTGCATGCAGCTCCCCTGGAAGGGGGGAATCTTTCCCTCCACTTCCCCCCAATTCACTTTCCTGTGCAAGCTCTTGGGAACATCAATTCCTTGTCTCTATGATAACCGCCCTCCTCATTCCTCAGAAACCTCGCCTCTTAAAGGAGTCACACTGAATGAGAGCTGCATCATTGCCTTTTGAAACAGTTTGTATGATTATGTCACATAATTCCTGTGAAAGGCCAGAACGAGTATCTTCCTCCGGGTGGAGCCCCGCTGCGATGGGAGTGAAGGTGGCAGATGGGCGAGAGGACCAGGAATGGTGGGAGGGCCTCGAATCCTGAGTGGATACCTGGAGAGGCATATCACTGATCATCTCCTGACTTTCCTGCCTTTCAATAGAAATATTGGGGGACCAACCAAACTGATTCTGTAAATTGGACTGGTCAAATCCTCTGACTGCATGAGTGTACTGGACCCTCTGTCACCCTCTGGAATAGCAGAGTCCTTGCAGGCCTCTGCTCTTTTCTTGGCCTTATCAAATTGTTTGTCTCAGGCAAGATGCCTTCTCCTGGCATCCTTTTCCACTGCAGAGGAAGAGGATGCTGAGGCAGATGATTTGGACCTGGTAGAAGGGCCTTTAGTACTTGATTTGCCTCTCTTGGAGCCTGGGATCTCTGATGAGGAAGTGTGGGAAGAAGATCGGCTATGATCCGCCATTTTGAAAATGAGGCCTGGCCTTTTAAGATCGAATAGGTTCTGACAAAAGGCCTCCAATTGCTCCTCAAATGCCAGGAAAAGACACAATCACCCAGTAATTAATGCTCAGTATAAGAATAGTGCCAAGCCAATGGCATGGCTTGTTAATGTGAAAAGACTGCCGGGAATCAAAATGGCATGAAGCTGACAACACAGCTTCTAGTGCCAGAAGTACCGAAGTTAAGTCAGGGGAGAATTCGCATCTGGCACCATGGATCGTACTTTCTATCCCCGATAGCGCAAAGCCAACACCACGGCTCCTACTGCGCTCTGCAGCCGCAACTCACAGTTCGTTGTTTCCTTTGATCATGGCAATACTGCAGCTCCACGTGGTGCACCAGCCAGCTGGAGTGTAAATTCAAGCCACTGCTCTAGCAGCTCAGCTGAGCGGTGTTCGGCTGCACTTGAAGCTACCAGCCTCTGCAGCCACAACAAGATCATTTCTATATGATTGGTTTTTAAATGCAAATTATTCTCATGAATTCCAATGATTAGATAGTTCAAACAATGGAGCAAGGAAATATAAGTCTCTCTAGGCCGACTGAGTTAACAAATTGGGACCCTACAGGAAGAGGAGGTGTGATTAAACAAATTTCAACTCAGTCTCTGGCCAATCAGATGAAGTTAACACCCATTGCTTGGACTCTCTAAGCAGCACACAGGAGAACTTGTGATCTCAGGCTTATCTTTTAATTTGGAAAGCAGCCTTAGATTTTTTTTGCTGTTGTTTTCACTTTTCTCTAGAGTCAGCATTGACTACTGATGTTTTAACAAATCCCTTGCCATTTCTAGGGCTGAGAGAAAGTTATTGCTCCAAATTTTTATGGATCTTGCCGGCTTTATGCCTAAGGCAGAACAAGAACTATCAGTTTCCTGATTTTTAGCTTGATGCTCTAACCACTACACCAAACTAGTTCTCAATGTTACTGTAGCAGCATGTTATTTTTATAAATGCCCCAAAATGTGGCATAATGCATATAGAAAATCTGAATATTTTTTCTCTCAGCTTCATCTGATAGACATATCATATATCAGCTTTACTGCTTTAATAGAGTCCAACCTTTTTAATTAGAAAGGTGCAAATAAAATTTATTTAGGATTTTAATACTGTTGGCAGTTTTTCTGGCCTTAATTGACAATATATTTTCTCCTTTCTTTTCTTTCTTCTTCTTTTTTTTTTTCCATTTTCAAGATAGGTTTGATTGCATTTAGAATTGTTAATGGGCTTACACAGCCCAAAAGGAAAACATAATAAAATGAGTCAGAGAGATACCAGACTAACTGCTATCTTGCTGCGGACATCACTACCTGTAGCAGACTCTCTTCCACATTGGGGAGGGGTGGAAATTTAGCCTCGTTGAAGCTAGTTTATAGAGCATAAATCCAAAAGACAGAAAGGCTCTGCCTCTTTTTGGAATAAAGGAATATAACTACAAACCTTACTTTGTATTGACCTTAAATTTTTAAAAAACAGGATCATTTCAAAATATTTTGGGTCTTTTAAAACAGTTAATCACTTACTAGCTGTTGCTATGATTGTGTCAGGAACTTGTAGTTTAGTTAGTTAGTTTTATTTGATTTGTATACCGCCCTATTCCCGAAGGACTCAGGGAGGTGAACAGCCACAGGATAAAAAACATAAACACAAAATTTAAAACTGAATAAAATCGAATTAAACAATTTGGCCGAAGACAGATTTAAAACACCCCAATAAATTAAAAAATGAATTAAAATTTATGTTTTAAAAAGGGAAAAAGGGGAAACAGTTAGGCTAGGCCAGCCTGATGGAATAAAAAGGTCTTGAGAGTGCGGCAGAAGGTGCGTAGATCCAGGATCCTCCGTATCTCCGAGGGGGAGCTCATTCCGGATAGTAGGTGCCCCCACAGAGAAGGCTTTCCCCCTGGGGGCCGCCAGTTGACATTGTTTGGCTGATGGCACCCAGAGGAGCCCCTCTCTATGAGAGCGTACCGGCCGGTGGGAGGCTACTGGTGGCAGCAGGCAGTTCCATAAGTAACCAGGTCCTAAGCCATGGAGCGCTCTAAAGGTGGTAACCAAGACCTTGAAGCGCACACGGAAGACCACCGGGAGCCAGTGCAGCTCGCGCAGGAGAGGTGTTACATGGGAATGCCATGTCGCTCCGATAACCACCCGCGCAGCCACACTCTGCACCAGTTGGAGCCTCCGGGTGCACCTCAAGGGGAGCCCCATGTAGAGAGCATTGCAGTAGTCCAGGCAGGAAGTGATGAGGGCATGAGTGACCGTGCGTAAGGAGTCCCGATCCAGAAAGGGACGCAACTGGCGAATCAGGCGAACCTGATGAAAAATCCTCCCGGTCACAGCTGTCAAGTGCTCTTCTAAAGACAGCCGTGAATCCAGGAGGATGCCCAAGTTGCGCGCCCTCTCCGTGGGGGCCAGCGATTCGCCCCCAATAGTCAGTGATGGCACCAGCTGACTATATCGGGACATCGGAAACCACAGCCACTCGGTCTTGGATGGGTTGAGCCTGAGCCTGTTTCTCCCCATCAAGATCCGCATGGCCTCCAGGCACCGGGACATCACTTCAAGGGCATCGTTGGGGTGGTCCGGGGTGGAGATGTACAGCTGAGTATCATCAGCGTACAGATGGTACTTCACCCCGAAACCACAGATGATCTCGCCCAGCGGCTTTACATAAATGTTGAACAGAAGGGGCACCTCACATATGAGGGGCCTCGGGGTCGACCTCTGCCCCCCTGCCAACACAGACAGAGAGAAAGGAGGAGAACCACTGCAACACAGTGCCCCCCACCTCTAACTCTTCCAACCGGTGCAGCATGATACCATGGTCAATGGTATCAAAAGCCGCTGAGAGATCTAATAGGACTAGGACAGAGGAGCAACCCCTGTCCCGAGCCCTCCAGAGATCATCAACCAATGCGACCAATGCTGTTTCCGTGCTGTACCCAGGCCTGAAGCCCAACTGGAATGGATCCAGATACACCGTTTCATCCAGGTGCTGGGGGAGCTGTCGTGCAACCACACTCTCAACAACCTTCGCCACAAAGCGAAGGTTGGAGACCGGACAATAATTAGACAACACTGCCGGGTCCAAGGAAGGCTTCTTGAGGAGAGGCCTCACCACCGCCTCTTTCAAGGCAGCAGGGAAGTCACCCTCACTCAATGAAGCATTTATAATCCCCTGGACCCAGCCTTGTGTCACCTCCCAAGAAGCCAGCACTAACCAGGAGGGACATTGGTCCAACAAACATGTGGTCGCGTTCAGTCTACCCAGAATCCTGCCCACGTCGTCAGGAGTCACAGGATCAAACTCATCCCAGATAACATTCTCAAGACCTGCCTCAGTCCTCCCCCCTGAAACTACCCAGTCAGAGTCCAGACCTTCCTGAATCTGAGTGATTTTGTCATGCAGATACTGTACAAAGTCCTCCAAGGGGTCCTCCCGCACTCCCTGGTGGAGCAAGGAGTGGGTCACCCTAAACAGGGCAGCCGGGCAGTTCTCTGATGACGCAATAAGAGCAGCAAAATAATTACACTTTGCTGCTTTTATCGCCACTAGGTAATTCTTAATATGAGATCTTACCAGTGTTCGGTAGGATTCAGAAAGACTGGCCCTCCAACTACTGTCCAGGCATCTTTTCCGGTGCTTCATCTCCCTCAGCTCCTCAGTAAACCAAGGGGCCAAGTGAGACCAGCGCCGGGACAGAGGCCGCAAAGGCACGACCCGATCCAAAGCTCCAGCGGCCGCCCTGTCCCAGGCAGCCACCAGGTCTCCAGTCGGGGCATGAGCCAGAGCCTCAGGGAATGGCCCAAGCTCCAACTGGAACCTATCAGGCTCCATCAGGCGCCTGGGGCGGAACCATTGTAACCTTTTGCACTGGAATCTCTAGCCAAAACAAGTGCAAAGACCCCATCCTGAACTATCCAATCCCTCAGAAGGTCTGCAGAGTCTTAATATATACAAAGAATAGAAGAAAATGTAAATCTCATCTGGTAAAGATGAGGTTGATCTGCAGTTTTACAAAAATAATTGTGATCAAAAATTGTCTAGTTTTTTTCCTTATTTCATATTCTTTGATGAAAAGTAATTTTCCATAACTATCTATGGATAAAAGAAAGGTTCTCCCATTACTTCATTTTTACATAATTGTTCTTTCTACTTAGTCAATTTCAACTGTAGAATGTTTATGGCACTTTCCATTGCATTTTTAGGAACAATTTTAAATACATTTTCTGCATACTAGTAAAAATAAGTATACTTCTTGCATGTAGATGTAACATCTTCATATTTGTTTCAAGAATACATGATAAATAAATATTGTTTTCAATAAGACAATGGGAATCCCATCTACTTAGGATATTATTGTATCACTGGATAACTTATACCCTGTTTCCCCCAAAATAAGACATCCCCTGATAATAAGATAATACAGGCTGGAAGAGCCTGTAGTACAGTGGACTAAAAGCACTGTTATTACATCTGCTGCTTGCAATTACTGCAAGTTCAAATCTCACCAGGCTCAAGGTTGACTCAGCCTCTCATCCTTTCAAAGGTAGGTAAAATGAGGACCCAGATTGTGGGGGCAATAAGCTGACTTTGTATAAATATACAAAAGTATGAAGGCTATTGCTTAACGCATTGTAAGCCGCCCTGAGTTTCCGGAGAAGGGCGGCATATAAATTAAAGCAATAATAATAATAATAATAATAATAATAATAATAATAATAATAATCCCAATCGAGCTTTTAAGCGCATGGCAATAAGGCGAAGCACTTATTTCAGGGTTCAAAAAAATATAAGATGGGTCTTATTTTGGTGAAAACACAGTATATTGGATGCTGTATTTACTTCAGTTTTTTAGTTACAAATTAATGCTATCTGAACTACTTTTAAGCAACAGTTAGCCTGATTTTTCAATTGTTAGTTTACCACGACTATTTGATTCATTTGTTTCTTTGATTCTTTTCTTTACAAATAATAAAACCTGAATGAAAATTAAGATTTGAAATAGCCTTCTCTCGTTCTTAATTCTTTGTACATTACGTTATTATTTAATAATTTTAATTGTTGTGTTACAATTTTGCTTCATTCCTATTTAATAATAAGTGTCAAAGTGTGAAAGTCAAGACAAGATTTAGTGTAATTTTAAACAGAAGAAAATGTGTTTGGAAAGGATAATATATACACCATGCTGTATGCTCTTATGAATAGGGAACCCAACTTTATGATTTATATTGTTTTATTTAGTTTCTTATATGATTTTGATTGCTTATTTAGTATCCTATGACTATCACTAAGTGTTGTATCTTATGACTCATGATGAATGCATTTTTTATGAACACTAAGAGCTTGTGCACTGAAGACAAATTCCTTGTGTGTCCAATCACACTTGGCCAATAAAGAATTCTATTTCTAATATTGTGTATGTTTGAAACAATCTTTTTTGGAAGAAAGATTTTTTAAAACTCATTTACCATCATTCATGGAAATGAAATATATATGCACATGAGGAGTTTTAATGTTGTTCTACAAATGCAAAGATAGTTAATGTATTTCATGAATGTCACGAGTAAATGCCTTATTCTCAAATGGAGATAATATATGTTCATAGAACATCAGGGGTTAATCCACCCTTCCTTTCTTAATGTATTCATATGTAACCACTCCTACCTATAACTCCGCCTTATCGTTATAAAAAGGGGATGTATGCACCTCCTACTCGCTTCTATCTGCAATCATTCAGAGAATATAGAATGCTTACTGTAAATAAATAGTACTTTGTTTTGAATACTTTGTTCCTGATCATTTATTGAGTCTGATCCTCAAATTTATGCAACAAAATGGTATCAGAGGATGGTTAACTGACTCAATAAAAATAGACATGCCTAAGAAAGAAAACTCCAGAAACAAAAGAGAAAGACCCAACACCAGGGCACATAATAAAGAAATGGAAACAGATCAAGAAATGATTGATGAATCTACAACTATAATAACAAAAGAATCTGAAGACTGCACTACAGACAACGAAGAGGTAATCGATGAATCTGATGACCAAGAAGAGAACGAGATAGAAAACAACGATCTCAGATCAGAGATACTGAGACTGCTGAAAAGCCAAAAAGACGACAAAAACCTCATCACGAACCTCCAAGACATCATAAAAGTCAGTGGAGCAGCGAGAGAAAATCACATTGTAGCAACTGAATCTAAAGACCTCAAAACGGTGAGCGAATTGCCTGTAGATGAAAATATAACAAAGAGAAAGGCTAATGGTCCTGCGCAAAATTTTGAATGGCAGCCATCTTGGTTTCAACAAACCACTAAGATGAGCGAAGCAGAGCCAATCAGAAAACAGAATTCAAAATGTCTAGCGCGAAAAGCCCTGCACAGTGTGAAAAGTAAAAAAGAAAAATTCTACTCTTCAGAAGAATCTGATACAGACATCGAAGAAACTCCAATCGAGCTGCAAATAGAATCAGCCATGAAAACGCTTTTTGCAACCTTTGGCCCAAATCTGAAAATAACAGATAAATCAACGAAAGCTGCCGATCAAAAAATAAAGAAAAGGCAAGCAAGCAAGCAAGCAAACGTCTCAGAATCCACCCGCTTCTACCCGGACGGCAAGAACGCCAACTCCTGAACCCAGAGAACCTTGCAAATACTCGCCAACACCGCAGATGATTCCAAGTGCCAGAGACCTCAACCAGGACAACTTCAGTGAAAGGAAGCAAGCGCCAATCGTCGCCTGGACACCCAAAGTCGAACCAGAGACCGAGTCATCAGAGGAAGAGTGCTACGAAAGAGCCACAGTGGCGAGAACCTCTCCCGACAGCTTCAGAGATGAAATGAACAACGCGCATGCGCAAACACACGCAGACAACTACAGAGGCCATGAAGAACAGAGAGAACCGTTCAGACTGATTGCAAGCATTCCTACACCATTCTGCAACTTTCAACATTTACAAGATCATGGACAGCCTCCAGTTGTAAGTAATGCAACGAATAATATTGGGAACTTGCCTAATGATTTCCCAAAATTGAGAATAGACAGTATTAATTTACAAGAATGGTGTCAACAACTTCAGGTTGTTTTCCTAAAAGAGAATTTATTATTTTTTATAACTAACCCTCCCAAAAAACCTTGGGCTCTAAAATTGGACTGCCTGCATCACAGAGCATTCTACTTATTAATATCTAGCATATCTCCTGCTATGTATCATAATATTAAGCATAATCTGACTGTCTCAGAAATAATTCATTGCATGTTTAATTTGTTTCATAGTGAAAGTGTAGCAACTACAACGAGAATGTCTAAAGATTTCTTCTCAGCCAGGATAAAACCTGGGACTACTGTAAGTGAACATTTAATATCACTAAACAAAATCAGAGCAGAACTTCATTTAAGGGGAGAAATAATATCAGACCAAACAATGAAAAGTGTTATCATTAACTCATTAGACTCATCATGGGATAACTACATATCACATTTAGACACAATTAATTTGGGATACCTATCCATAGAGAACTTATCGAATAGACTAATAGCTGAGGATAATTTAAGAAGAAGCCGCAGAAGTACATACATGGAACATAGACAGACTAAGAGAGTAGTATTTCAAGAAAAACATAGAGAATCAATTGAATGTTATAATTGTGGATCCAAAGAACATTGTAGAAGAGATTGTCCTAAGTTTCTTAGAGAAAGACAAAAACAAGACTATAGAAACAGATATCACAACAGACAATCATCTATTGAAAGATACAGGTATAGACACTCACTAAATTTTAGAGAACATAGAGGGGGCAGAGATAACTCAAGAGATAGGAAGTCTGGATCATTAAACGGATTAGATAAACATACCATAACCAACAAACAAAATTCAAAAGATAATGCTTGGCTCATTGATTCTGGGGCAACTAATCACACAACACATGACAAGAAAATACTATCTTCCTTCATAGAAGATAAATTTGTAATCAAGGTAGCCAATCAAGAAGAAGTCCTAGTTATTGGGAAAGGAAGTGTAAATTTACCCGGTCTAGGGAAAATAGAGGGGGTATTATTAATACCCGAAATACCTCATAACATACTTAGTGTAATAAAGCTAAGCAGGGACTCTGACATAAATATAGTGTTCTCAAAGGGAAAAGCAACTCTAGAGAAAAACAAAACAAATTTAGGTAATGTGATTATCAAAGGAGGCCTACCATATTTAATTACAGAAGAAAAATGGCTACACAACATTGATTCAAACATGAAAAATGACATTAACATAGAGAATGAAAACATCAGTAATAGTGACAATGAGGAACATGAAACAAATCATAATCACGAAGACACATCTATTGGTGATACACTCAATAACAAAAAACCAACAATTGGAAAACCAATTCATGATGAATGTGCACATATATTACATAGAAAATTAGGACATGCTAGCTTTCCCGTAATACAGAAAATGATTGAACATGCTGAAGGTGTTAAAATAAAAAATTGTAAAAATTATTTGGAATGTTCAGTATGTAAATCCTCAAAACTCAGAACTAACCCCAGACCAAAAAAAGCAACAAGATCATCTAATCACACTTTTGACCTGGTACATATGGACCTAGTTGGCCCATTAACCCCATCAATCACATATAGAAAATGGTATTTTCTTACTATTGTAGACGACTATAGTCCTTATGGATTTGTCTATACTTTAAAACACAAAGATGAAACATTTCAAAGATTTAAAGAATTTTACAAACATGTAGAAACACAACACAATATTAAAATAAAACAAATCATGACAGGCAGGGGATCTGAATTCATGTCAAAAGAATTCTCCCAATGGCTAAAAGACAAAGGAATGTTACACTTTATATCTAGCCCATTTTCTGCATTCCAAAATGGAGTGGCAGAACGAAAAAACTCGACACTACAAACCATGATTAGATGTACATTAGAAGATGCTGGCTTAGGAAAACAATTCTGGTCAGAAGCCTTATTATATTCCAATTATACTCTAAACAGAACCTGGTCTAGTGTCATAAACAAAACACCATATGAATTAATGTACGATAAAAAACCTAAAATAACCCACATGCTCATATTTGGAGTTACAGCGGATGTACACATACCAAAACAATTGAGACGTAAAGGAGATAACGTATCCAGAAGACTTAGATTCATGGGATATGAAACAGGTACAAAAGGATACAGATTTATTGATAATAATAACAAATTCATAGTTTCTAGAACAGCTGTATTTCATGAACAGGCCAATTGGTCTAAGATACATCTTAATGAAATATTTCCCATCACAAAGACAGACATTAAAAACCAAGATAGGACAGAAAAGGAAGAGCATAATCACCCCAGAATAAAAACAGATTCATTAACTAAAAAGGAAGCAAGATATTTACACGATAACGATAGTAAACCAGAAAAAACAATTAGGAGTAACAGAAATCAAGTACGAAGCAAATATAAGGACTACGTAATGTATATAAATAATGAAGCATCAACACCCAACACATACGAGGAAGTATTAAAACTTCCCATTGAAGAAAGAAAAAAATGGGAATTAGCTATGGCCAAAGAAATGGACAGTTTACGAGAATTAAATGTATTCACACCAACACCTGCACCAAAGGACAAAACAATTATAGGCACCAGGTGGATATTCAAAATTAAAAATCTGGAAGAAGGCAACACATTATATAAAGCTAGATTAGTTGCACAGGGTTATGCTCAAAAGTATCCTGAGGATTATACAGATACATATTCTCCCACTGTAAGGACTGAAAGTGTTAAGACAGCTTTAGTTATAGCCTCCGCACTTAATCTTGATGTCTTTCAATATGACATACAAACTGCATACTTACACGCAAAGCTTGATAAAGAGATATATGTAAGAGCCCCTCATAGTCAATATACAAATAGGAATGAAACTTGGTTATTGAACAAAAGTTTGTACGGACTAAAACAATCCGGCAAACGTTGGTATGAATGTTTGGTCAATGTACTCAAAACTATGAATTTCAATGCTACAACTGCAGACAATTGTTTCTTTGTCAGAAAGGATGGTGATTCACTAGAATTTGTGTTAATTTATGTGGATGACATTTTATATATTGGTAAACATAAAGAGAAAAGAGATACATTTGTAACGAAACTGAATGAACATTTTTCTTTGAAATCATTGGGAAAAGTAAATAAATATCTTGGAGTTCAAATCAGCAAGATCAAAAAGGGATTTAAATTATCTCAAAAAGATAAAATTATAGAACTCCTGAATAAATGTAATTTAAATGATGCAAAGCCTTGTGATACTCCAATGCAAACTGATTTTTTAAGAAACATGAATGAGTCATCCCCTGAATTTAAAGATAATACACTTTACAGATCAGTTATTGGTTCCCTTTTGTATATATCTAATTGGACTAGACCTGATATTGCTCTACCCCTTAATTTATTATCTAGATACGTTAGTAAACCCTTAATGTATCATTGGGAAGCCATTAAACGAATACTAAGATATCTGAAGCACAGCTTAGACTTCTGTCTACTGTTGGAACCCAACAATATTAATGAACCCATTCTCACTTGTTACGCTGATGCAGATTGGGCAGGTGACACTAAGTGCAGAAAAAGCACTTTAGGCTATGTATTTTTTCTTAACAATTGTCCAGTCTACTGGTATACTGGGAAACAAGATCTAGTAGCCACATCAACTACTGAGGCAGAATATGTTTATTTGTCTAAAGCCTCTAATAATCTTGTATGGTTTAATGATTTGTTATCAGATGTCTGGAAGAGCCCTTCATTACCTTTTATTATACATGAAGATAACAAAGCTGCTATAGAGATATCTAGGTCTGATGCTATTGGTCAAAGATCTAGACATATAGATATTAAATTCAAACATGTAAGACAATTATCTCAAGATGGATTCATTAAAGCTATTCATTGCGAAACCTCAGAACAAATAGCTGACATACTGACTAAGCCTTTGCAATCAAAACAACACAAATATTTAACTTCAAAACTACAAGTTTTATATTGTTCTGAATCTGAGTGTAATTACTGTTGTATGTCGAATCGGCATTTAGAGGGGGATTTGTCATGAGTAAATGCCTTATTCTCAAATGGAGATAATATATGTTCATAGAACATCAGGGGTTAATCCACCCTTCCTTTCTTAATGTATTCATATGTAACCACTCCTACCTATAACTCCGCCTTATTGTTATAAAAAGGGGATGTACGCACCTCCTACTCGCTTCTATCTGCAATCATTCAGAGAATATAGAATGCCTACTGTAAATAAATAGTACTTTGTTTTGAATACTTTGTTCCTGATCATTTATTGAGTCTGATCCTCAAATTTATGCAACAATGAAAAATCTACAAAGAATTTAATATGTATAAATTGTACTAAAATTAGTTTTATAATGACAACAGGAAAATAGATCCTGAGCAATGAAAAGAATCTCATGCAAATTGGATAATACTGGTTATTACAAAATATAAATGACAGTGAGTCACTTAATACTCATATAATTATTTTAGTGTGCTTTGAGTTTTGTGATTTATGCTAAATGTGATTCCCTTCAGGAAGTTCCCTGTCCCTCCTCCCTTAGGAATGACCTATTTATTTATTTAAATGTAAAATGATAATTTGAAACTATTTATTTAGAGGGGAAGAGAATTGGAAATGATGATATAAAATTGTGAAATATAAAATGATTTATTTAGAAGGGATCTATTTAAAAGGTGAAATGGAAATTTAGATGAAATTGAAATGGAATAAGATATTTTTACGTAAAAAAAAAGGTGATGTGGAAGATAAAATTGAAGAAATATATTCTTAAAATGGTAAAATGATTAATAAGGGAACATGACATGATAATCTGATCCACCTGTAGAAAACAATGACGATCATGAAATAAGTGTGAAATATCAAAATGATAGAGTGTAAATTGAAGGATTTCAATAGAATAAAGAAATATTGGAAAATATATGTGATACAGGGAGAAATAAAAGAATGAAATGAAATAAGATTAAGATTAGGAGGTTAGAGCGGATGTAATATTGATTATATTTTAAATATAAAATAGAGATGAAAAAGGGAAATGTAGAAAAGGAATACAATGGCAGAAATTGAATATATAATTTAAATTTGGAGAAAATACATAATTAACTGACTTTTTAAGAAGTTGGATGGTAGGGAAATTGTAATAATTATAATATTTATGTTTACATTCCTGGAATTGATATAAAGAAATACATGGGGAAAGCTATTTGGTTTAGGATTATTATATAAAGAAAAAGATAGCTATATAATTAATTGACTTTTATTAAGATGTTGGATTGTATTATTTAAGGAAATGTATGCTACAAAACAATTGGGTTTATTATTCTTATAAGAAATGAATGATTGTAATACCACATAATTAATTAATTTGGACTAAGATGATGGATATTGAAATAGATGACAATGGAAAACATCAGTAATTATAATAAAGAAATATAAGGAAATAATTAAGGATCATATTAGGTTATATCTTAAATTTGAGCGGTACAACATAGAATTTGGAGCAATAACTTTCTCTCAGCCCTAGAAATGGCAAGGGATTTGTTAAAACATCAGTAGTCAATGCTGACTCTAGAGAAAAGTGAGAACAACAGCAAAAAAAATCTAAGGCTGCTTTCCAAATTAAAAGATAAGCCTGAGATCACAAGTTCTCCTGTGTGCTGCTTAGAGAGTCCAAGCATTGGGTGTTAACTTCATCTGATTGGCCAGAGACTGAGTTGAAATCTGTTTAATGGATTCTGAAGTCAGGCCTGGCTGAAGCCTCAGCATAGGCCCGAAAATCAGCTATGTGGTGGGGAAACCTTGGAGGAGCTGGAAGAAGGCCTGGAGATCTTTCAGGAGACTGGAGGCACATCAGATGAGGTGGGTCTGGGACCTCAGGGTAAGTGGTGGGTGGTTGCTCCCTAATTTCCAGGGTGGCGATCAGGGTCACTATGGCTTCTTTGATGCTTGCCGTGGTAGGCGCAGCCTGGCAAGGGTCTTGTAGGTTCAGAGTGGTCCTCTGGGCCGCTGGAGTGCTGAACTGACTGGCTGGCGTTGTAGGCCTGGACCGTGGAGCTGGGGTAAGCCTGGCTCATGGTTCTGGCAAAGTGCCCAGGGGAGCCGCCATCTTGGGGAAAGTGGGTTCCAGAATGGAACTGGTGGCCATTTTGTTTGGCGGGAAACTGTGTGAGGGGAGAGTCTCTCTGGCGGCAGGCGCCATCTTGGAGAGATCAGGCAGGGGAGTCCTTATCGGGATGGCAGGCATCTCTGGTGCTGCCTTCTCAGGCCTCTTTCTGGCTGCTGCCCTTGTCTTCAGGAGGGAGGCGAGCGCTGCTTGGCACTCCTTTTCTGACATCTCAGCTACTTGCCTGTCCCGGCTTTCATCTTGCCTTCTGCCCCCTCGTTGTCAGTGCTGAAGAAGCCTTCTCCAGCATCGCTTGGCTCAGCCCCCGGGATCTCTTGCTGCATCTGGGTGGCCTCTGGCTGCCAGGTTGTAGCTGGATGGAAATCCCCTTCGATGTTTTCCTTCAATTCAGACTGGGGCTGATGTGAAGTTCTCCTCCGTTGAAGGCCTCTGGTCACAACAGGGGAGCTTCTCTCCCAGGTTATTTTGGAGGGCATCTTGCCTTTTCAATAGCTCCTGGAGTGGAGTTCTGCTACCATTCCCTCTGCTACCAATCTGTGGAGTTGGGATCGTAGAAACACCCAGGAGCATAGAAGAGTTCAGAGACAGATGCATGAATAAATGTCTTAAATGTATTTATTCATATAATAAAGCATATTAACTATGTACAAAGGTTGTCTCAGTATTCATTATAGAATAGGGAGCAGACAGTGTGTGTGACTACCCTGATCAGAGATCAAGTCTCATGAGGAACAAACGCGAAAAGAGAGAGAGAGAGAGAGAGAGAGAGAGAGAGAGAGAGAGAGAGAGAGAGAGAGAGGGAGAGAGAGAGAGCGCAAGGTGGAAAAGGTTGGAGGGGGTTTTATACTCAGGGTAAGCCCCTCCTTTCTACATAGGGGTGGAGACACTCTCTGCCTCCACTGGTGTCTATAAGACACATGTGCCAATGGCTTGCAAATACTTGACAATTTTAATATTATATTGTTAAGTTTCTCAAACTATTTTTTTTTCCAATTTTATCAGAATTGTTTGAAATGAGTACAATAATCTCGGCAATATATTCACTTTGATTGTAGCTATTCTTCCTATCAATGATAATTGCAGAGTTTTACATTTTTCCAAATCTGTTTTAATTTGTTGTAACAATTTATAATAATTATCTTCCTTAATTGTTACACATCTTGCTGTCAGCTGAATCCCTAAGTATTTTACTTTCTTAGTAATCTGAATATCTATTCTCTTCATTAACTCTTTTTTCTGTTTATCTGTAAGATTTTTCACTAAGATCTTAGTTTTCTCTTTATTTATTTTCAGACCTGCCACTTCACCATATTCTTCTAATTTTTTTATTAATTTAGGCCCTGTTTCTTGTGGATCTTCCAAGATAAAAACTAAATTGTCTGCAAACACCTGTAGTTTCTACTTTTCCTTTTTTTATTTCCATGCCTTTTATCTCTGTATCTTATCTAACATTTCTATTTAATACTTCCAATGTCAATACAAATAACAGTGGAGGCAAGGGGCATCCATGTCTTGTACCTTTCTTAATGCTAACCTTCTCAGTCATATCTCCATTTACCATCACCTTTGCTGTTTGTTTATAATATATTGCCTTAATCATGTTAATAAATCTCTCCCCAAAGTCCATATCTTTTAGATGTGCTATCATAAATTGCCAGTTCACATTATCAAGCGCTTTCTGTATATCTAGGAAGATCAACACCATTTGCTTCTCTGGGTGCACTTCATAGCACTCCAATGTATTTAAAATTATTCTCATATTGTCTTTAATTTGTCTCTTAGATTAAAAAAAACCATTTTGATCTGGATGTATAAATTGATTTAAGAATCTTTTTAGCCTTACTGCAATTATTGAAGCAAATATTTTGTAATCAGCATTCAGTAAAGATATTGATCTGTAGTTTTTTATCCGTTGTAAGTCAGCATCTTCTTTTAGTATGAGAGTAATATATGCACCCATCCATGAATTTGGCACTTTTGCTTTTAATAAGAGTTCATTGAATACTTCCAACATTGGGATATTTAAAATACCTTGTAAATCTTTGTAGAGTTCTGCTGGTAATCCATCTGGGTCCAGTGTTTGCCATTCTTTTGTCTCGTAATTACTTCTGTTAATGCCATCATTGTTATATGTTCATCTAACATAGCTTTCACTGTTTCAAGTATTTTAGGTAATTCTGCTTTTTCTAAATATTGTTTTACTTTATCTTCTGAAACTGTTTCTTGATCATATAATTTTTCATAGTAGTTTTGGATCACTTTCTTTTTATTGTCATTTTGGTGCTGAAGGTTTATTTATTTATTTATTTATTTATATTTATATACCGCCCTTCTCCTGAAGGACTTGGGGCGGTGAACAGCCAACAGATAAAACAGAAGAAATACAAAATTTAAAAACAGTATTAAAATCCAATTAAATTAATTTGGCCCACAATTAAAAACACGCCTATATTAAAACCCATAATTAACAATTTAAAAATTAAACAATTTAAAAAAGTTAGCTTGCTGGAATAAAATTGTCTTTAGGGAGCGGTGAAAGGTGTGAAGATCTGCCGTATCTCCGGGGGCAGCTCATTCCAGAGAGTAGGTGCCCCCACAGAGAAGGCTCTTCCCCTGGGGGCCACCAGTCGACATTGTTTGACCGATGGCACCCTGAGGAGCCCCTCTCTGTGGGAGCGTACTGGTCGGTAGGAGGCTATTGGTGGCAGAAGGCGGTCTCGTAAATACCTGGCTCCTAAGCCATGGAGCACTCTAAAGGTGGTAACCAATACCTTGAAGCGCACCCGGAAGACCACCGGGAGCCAGTGCAGCTCGCACAGGAGAGGTGTTACATGGGAGCGCCGAGTCGCCCCCATAACCACCCACACGGCTGCATTGTGGACCAGCTGGAGCCTCCGGGTGCTCCTCAAGGGGAGCCCCATGTAGAGAGCATTACAATAGTCCAGGCGGGATGTGACAAGAGCATGAGTGACCGTGCGTAAGGCATCCCGATCCAGAAAGGGATGCAACTGGTGGATCAGGCGAACCTGATAAAAAGCCTCCCTGGCTGCAGCCGTCATATGCTCTTCTAAAGACAGCCGTGTATCCAGGAGGATGCCCAAGTTGCGAGCCCTCTCTGTGGGGGCCAACGATTCTCCCCCAATAGTCAGCGATGGCACCAACTGACTATATCGGGATGCCGGAAGCCACAGCCACTCAGTCTTCGACGGGTTGAGCCTGAGCCTGTTTCTCCCCATCCAGATCTGCACGGCCTCCAGACACTGGGACATCACATCAAGGGAATCGTTGGGGTGGTCCGGGGTGGAGATGTACAGCTGAGTATCATCAGCGTACAGATGGCACTTCACCCCGAAACCACGGATGATCTCATCCAGTGGCTTCACATAAATGTTGAACAAAATGAGCGAGAGAACCGACCCTTGCGGCACCCCACACACAAGGCGCTTCGAGGTCGATCTCTGTCATCAACACGAACTGCGACCAGTCAGAGAGGAAGGAGGAGAACCACCGCAGCACAGTGCCCCCTACCACCAGCCCCTCCAATCGGCGCAGCATGATACCATGGTCGATGGTATCAAAAGCCGCTGAGAGATCTAATAGAACCAGGACAGAGGAACAACCCCAGTCCCGAGCCCTCCAGAGGTCATCAACTAACGTGACCAATGCCGTTTCCGTGCTGTGCCCAGGCCTGAAGCCTGACTGGAATGGATCCAGATAGAGGTTTCCTTCCTCATCCATTAATTGGTGTATCAGTTTTTTTTCCTTCTCCTTTTTCAATTTATATGCCAGCCATCTTCCTGGTCTATTTGCATTTTCAAAAAAAAAAAAATATTTAACAGTTTTAATTTTTTGTGCTAATTCTTCTTTAAGTTCAATTTATGTTTTATTAATTCCATTTGGCTTTTTAGATTCTTTGTGTGTGTGTGTGTGTGTGTGTGTGTGTGTGTGTGTGTGTGTGGTTCTTTTTGTAGTTCCATCTCTAGCTTCTTATATTCTTCTTTTAATATCTTTTGGTTTTGCTTCTTCTTATTATTTTTTTCCCCATATAAATTATAGCTAAACTTCTAATGTATGCCTTAGCTGTGTCCCATACATTTTGTAATGAGGTCTCTTCTTTTCTATTCTCTTTAAAGAAAAAGTCTAATTCTTTTTCCATGAATTGAATAAATTCCTTATCTTTTAATATTGATTGATTCAACATCCATCTTAATATCCATTTTTGTCTTTTCCATTTAACTTTTATTGGATTGTGGTCTGCCCAATTACTTGGTTCTATGTCTATTTCTTGTACATTAGATCTTAATTCAGCTGACATCCATATCATATCTATTCTTCACCAAGACATATGCCTATTTGAGTAAAATGAATATTGCTTTTCCTTAGGCTGTATCTCGTGCCATACATCTTGGATACCTAATTCTTCCACTCTATAATCCAGTTCCGCATCCACAATTGCATTAAAATCTCCTAGTATACATATTCTAACGTCCAATTCTATTATTTTCTTGTGAAGTTTACCATAAAAGTCCTCTTGATTAGTATTTGGTGCATATATTGCTACTAAGAATATCTGTTTATTGTTCATTGTTCATCACCACCATCAAAATCCTCCCTTCTTCGTCCATAAAGATTTGTTTAGTGTGTATTGTCTCTTTTACGTAAAGGACTATTCCCCTCTTCTTTTGTTGTGAAAGAAGTATATAACTTCCCAATTTTGGGATATTCCAATATTTCATTGTGTTGTTTTTTAATGTGAACTTCTTGCAAGCATATTACGTCTAATTTTAATTTTTCTAATTTATTGAAAGTCCTTTTCCTTTTTATTGCCGAGTTCAATCCATTTATGCTAATTGACATTAATTTTATTTCTTCTTCCATAGTTTACTTATAGATGGGTTTTGTCATTCTAGACTCTCTTATCTCTCTTGATTCTTTTGCCTTTGCCTCTTTTCTTTTTGCTATTTCCTCCAAATCTCTTTCATCTTCTTTTTGTTGTATATTCCTCTTTCCTGTAGCTTCCTCTCATCACTTGTCCTCTTCTTTTTCTCTTATTCTCATTTCCTCTTGTCAAAAATATGGTTTAAAGGTTACCACCTTTAAAGCGCTCCATGGCTTAGGACCTGGTTACCTACGGGACCGCCTGCTACCACCAATAGCCTCCCACCGGCCAGTACGCTCCCATAGAGAGGGGCTCCTCCGGGTGCCGTCGGCCAAACAATGTTGACTTGCGGCCCCTAGGGGGAGAGCCTTCTTTGTGGGGGCACCTACGATCTGGAACGAGCTCCCCCCGGAGATACGGAGGATCCCGGATCTTTGCACCTTCCGTCGCACACTTAAAACGTTTTTATTTCATCAAGCTGGCCTGGCCTAAATCTTCTCCTTTTTAAATTTAAATTTTAAACATAAATTTTAATCTGTTTAATTATGGGATATTTTAAAATTCAGCCTAAATTATTTAATTCGTTTTAATTTATTTTAAATTTTGTATCTCTGTGTTTTATCTTTTGGCTGTTCACCACCCTGAGTCCTTCGGGAGAAGGGCGGTATAGAAATTTAAATAAATAAAATAAATAAATAAAATAAATTGGGATGACAGTCTTGACAGTGCAATCCTGTGAAGTATAGCCTGTTCAATTCCAGAGAGATTTATTCCCAGATCAGATTATTTTGGACTGAAGCCTATAGTCTGAAATTATGATCCTTCAGTCTGTGTGGGAGAATAAAAGTTAATCTCAGTTCTAATCACGTTAAACATCTTAATATAAAACAGAAATGAATTGCAAATATACACTATTTTCTCTATCTTTCGTATGGTATGCCCTTCTTGTAAGATTGACTGATTTATAGGCATAACAGAATTGCTAGGTTTTGCATATGGGACAGAAAACTGAATTAATTAAAGCCATGCTATAAAACCTGACAAATTTGTTGACTGGGAATTTGCTGACTGGCCCTACAGTTCTAGGAATAAAACTTCCATTATAGTGCAATATAACACTTATACATTGTGTTAAATTTGTCTGCAACTATAAAAATCAGTGGAATTCAAAACCCAACCATGCATATCTTTATTTTGCTACTTTCCCTGCAAAAGATACTTTCTACAAATGTCATTGCTATTATTTAGGGATGCTCATCACATTTTCAAAATGGAGCTCAGTGTTACAGCCAACCTGTAGCATGTACAGGAAAGATTGAAAGACAATACTCTGAAACCTTAGCGAGTTTATACCAAATATAATAACAAAAATTATTTTGTTATTGTTCTGACATTTTTATATTGTATAATGCCTAGAATCACTGAGAAATGTGCATTCTTCAAAGCTATGACGATAAATATTGGGCTTAGAGAGTTTAGAGAGCCAAAATCAGATGTGATGTAAGGCACATGAGCTTTCTTTCCATGTTTCTTTCTAGAACCTTGGGGTTTTTCCTGATAAATAATGTGAAGTTGTCAAGTGGTGAAAATGTAGTGCTGCCAAAAAATCCAGTACCACACTTCTAAGAAAAGTGGACAGAGCATAATCTATGCATGCAAATTATACTAACATAGCAATAGCACTTAGTGCTTCATAGTGCTTTACAGCCCTCTCTAAGCAGTTTACAGAGTCAGCATATTGCCTCCAACAATCTGGGTCCTCATTTTACCAACCTTGGAAGGATGGAAGGCTGAGTCAACCCTGAGCCGGTGAGAATCGAATTGCCGAACTGCAAGCAGAGGGTAATCAGCAGAAGTAGCCTGCAGTAAAGCATTCTAACCACTGCATCAACATGGCTCATCCTGGAAAACTCCTGTGAGCACCCATGTATTTTTAGGTTATAGTATTATATATACTTCTAAGACTTATTTCTTAGAAAAGAAATGTGTAGAACTTACTCAAATTATCTGCTTTCCACACAATGAATTTTTTACAGTGGTTGTGACTAGTTGGATCATGCTCAAAATCCTCTTTCTTTAAGCTTTTTTAAAATAATAGTTCCTGATAGCCATTTGTTCTTGGTAGTCTTCCTTATATTCTCCTAACAATTCCATTTTTTTTTTACTATTTCCTTCATAAGTCATATTTCTGTCTCATATACTTTTACTGAGAACTTGAGTGTGTGTAAAATCTTAAATCATTGCTTCTTGTTAGCTATATGCATTGATGCACCTGAATCAAGAAGCCACAGCCCCTCAGCATCCTGTACCTGGGAGGTGGGATTGTCACCTGTGACACTACAGAAGGAAAAATTGAATTTGGTTAAGATAAGAAGTTAGGATGAAGGGTAATATTGGTTTAAAAAAATAGAGAGAATAAATATTCTGGCAAAAAAAAAAGAAGAAGAAGTACAGAAATTGTAAATTTAGTTGAAATGACTAAAAATTGTTTAAATTTGTGAACGAGCCAATAATTGCCAAATGTTCCCCCATCTTGACACCAGGTTTAAGTTTATAATTGTGAAAAATTCTTGACAATCTGCTGGTTGCAGCCATATTGTCACTATGGAACAAATTATATAGGGCAGTCCAAA
The DNA here is from genome assembly GCA_022577455.1 of Arizona elegans. NCBI lineage: Eukaryota > Metazoa > Chordata > Lepidosauria > Squamata > Colubridae > Arizona > Arizona elegans. Next base: position 42,315,377 of record JAKOOJ010000006.1, read on the forward strand.
CTTCCTGAGCTTGAGACCGTCTGAAAGACTGGCATAAAGAGCTGTGTCTATAGAACTTAACAGGGTTGTGTAAGCTCTTTTATGCAGGAACTCGATTTCAGAGCTCCAAGGTAAAGGAGGTGGTCTTTTGATCATGTCCAGTGTATTTTTTCTTAAGAGAATTATCTGAATCTCTTTACACCATTTTTTAACATTCTGACCACTTAAATGTAATTTTTCAAAATTATTTGGCAAAGTTACAAAACTATTACCATTAAACTGCATGGGGAGTTGTTCAAAGGGCTGAAAAGAGCCTGTTGTGAATGGCATTGGGATCCCTAAGCCTGAGATCGATTGCTTAGGTCTGGCTCCTTCTTGTAGTCTTTCTGTAGTTTGAAGCAACTGGGCACGTGCAGGAAATGGAGCATGCTCCAAAGCCTTTTCTTGTTGGAGCTCTGATCTCCCTCTCTGGGTTCTGTCACTGTCATATGGAGCATCGGTGTCAGAATTGGAGCTTAAAGCCATGAGGAATGAGCTTATACAGAGAAGGGAGCCTGTTCCTGAATCCACTTTAATTAGTGTAATGTTGAACTCCCTAGACAAATCCTGGAGTCCCTTCATTATTTCTCTAGAAGGGGTTTCTAGGGAACAAAGAAATATAGAATACTTTTCTGGTCGCTTTATTGAGGAAGATTTAAGGCGCAGAGATGAGGAACAACAAGAAATGAAGGAGGCATACCACAGGCCTAGGCCTCAGAGGAGGCGCCAGGACACAAGTGAAAGGATTAATACCCTTCCCACCTGCTTTGACTGTGGCATGCAAGGTCTCTTTAAAAGGGAGTGCCCTCGCTTTAGGGCCAACACGGCTGGACCTAAGCATAATAAAAATAAAAGAGGCCATGGAAGAGGGGGAAGTGGTTATAAAGGATATCAATTCTGTAGGAAGTAAAAGTTGCCACTGGGGACAAGGCAGAGGTAAATGGGGAAGGCGTGATCAATATGCCTGGTATAGGAGATGTTACTGGGGCACTGTATGTTCCCTCAATCAAGAACAACCTTTTAAGTATTTTAAAATTGACTGAGGATAAAAATGTAACACTGGTATTTGAGAAGGGTGGAGGTTATATTTTCGAAAGTGGGGATGTTGTTGGTGATATTGTAAAGATCAACAATTTGCCTTATTTTTCCCCAAAAGCAAAGGTCAAAAGGCACAAGACACCTAATAAGAGGGCACAGGGGGCTAGTGCTAGATAGAGCAGAAAGCTCCTGTGCCAGCCCTCAGGTTCTCCAAACTCAAGGATGCTGGACCTAATCCCAATGAAGCTCCTAAACCGGCTCCTAGGACATCCAAAGCCATTAAGGCTGAGCCCATTAAGATCACAACTCCTCAGCCAACCCTGAAAAAGTCTAAGGTGACCATTAATCCAGTGCCTACTGTCATTACTACACAGACCAAGACTGGTAATGATAAGATACATAAGGTTGACAAAGTGTGCCTTGGTAAACCTTTACATTTGGATTGTGCACATATATTACACTGCAGGCTCGGCCATGCCAGCTTCCCGGTTATTAGGAAAATGCAAGATTTTTCCGACGGCCTTAAGATAAAGAATTGTAATACCTATTTGGAATGTGCCATCTGTAAGGCAGCAAAATTGAAAACTGCTGCTATACCTAAGGTCTCTTCCCGACGTGCAAGGTACCCTTATCAGCTGGTACACATGGATTTGTTTGGTCCTTTTAGACCCTCCCTTGGCAAGGGGCGTTATTTTTTAACGGTAGTCGATGATTACTCTCATTATGGACATGTATTTATTTTAAAGGACAAAACTGAAGTCTTTACCAACTTCAAATATCTTTACAACCAGATCCAAACGCAACAAAAGGTGTGCATCGCTCAGGTGCAGAACGATAGGGGAACTGAGTTTACATCCAAGACTTTTGAAAAGTGGATGAAGGAGAGAGGTATCCTCCATTTTAAATCATCGCCTCAAATGCCTTCAGAGAATGGCATTGTAGAAAGGAGAAATGGCGTGCTGCAGAATGTCATGAACTGCTTACTTGCAGATGTCGACATGAGCCAAGTTTTTTGGGCAGTCAAAATGGCTAATGTCAACAGGACATGGAGCAGTGCCATTAACCAAATCCCATACTTCCTGGTCCATGGAAGGAAACCTAGCCTCTCACACCTGAGAATTTTTGGTTCCTATGCCTGGGTCCATATTCCCAAGCACCTCAGAAGAAAGGGGGGCAAGGCATCGAGGAGACTCAGATTTATAGGTTATGCAAACGGCAGCTGGGCCTCTAGATTTGTAGACAAAAATAACCTTGTCATTGTGTCAAGATCAGCTTCCTTTGAGGAGGGGTCAAATTGGTCAAGAATTCATTTCAATAAACCCGGTTATTCCCCTATTAGAAATGACACTGAACTACCAGCACCACCTAAAGAGGATAAACCAACATACTCCAAACTACAGACCAGCGAAGATCCGGATGGTGATGAATCCCTACCTGACTCTGATGATTTGGACAAGCAATCTCTGGGTGACTTCACACCTCCTGCCTCACCAAAACGTCCATATCTTCACAGCGCCTGGGACAGAGGCCTGCCTCATTTCAATTGGAAAGATGCTTCCGGCAGCTCCAATTCTGACACCGATGCTCCAGATGACAGTGATGATGGTGAGTGGCAATTCCCCAGATGGTCAAATCGCTCCAATAAAGGGGTGCCACCCAAAAAGTTGGACATTGGCTGTGTGGCCTTAGTCAACAGCATTACCATGGCCCCTAAAACATACACAGATGTCCTCCAGCTTCCCGAGGAAGAACAGCGCAGGTGGAGGGTGGCAATGGAGCGAGAAATGGACAGTCTCAAAAAAATTGAAAGTCTTCATCCCCATGGAAGTCCCCAAACAGAGGAAGGCAATTGGCACCCATTGGGTCTAGAAGGTCAAGCCAATGCCCAACAACAAAATGCTCCTTTATAAGGCCTGGCTAGTAGCACAACGCTACGCACAACGCTACTTACAGGACTTTGATGAAACCTACTCCCCCACCGTGAGAGCAGAAAGTGTGAGGGCTGCTTTGGTCACCGCAGCAGCACATGGGGAACACATTTTTCAATTCGACGTGCAAACTCTTATTTACACGCACATCTAAAACAAAAAAATTACATCAGAGGTGCCCCCAGATTCCAGCAGCAGGAAGGCCACACCTGGCTTCTGAAGAAAAGTTTGTATGGCCTCAAACAATGAGGCAGAATGTGGTACAAATGCCTGACTACAACACTCAAATCACTGGGTTTCCATCCATCTCCAGCTGATAAATGTACCTGTCAGGTTTTGATATCGTCTTCAAATAAAATAAATTGCATTTTCAAACAGATAGTCTTTGAAGAAATCTTTCATTTTATTAAGCATGACAATCTGGGCCCAATCGTGCCGTAGCCAACTCTGGCTTCCTGACCCCAAACCTCCCTTTCCGTTCCCCAAATCTCTGCGTCTCATTGGCCTTCTTCCAAAACACTCTCCCCATATCTACTACCTAAACTCCCAGGAATGTCCCCCCTCCCTCTCATCTCCTAGGGGATATTATCTTCAAGGGAAATCAGTAGGTGAAATGTCAAGCGTCCTCTTGCCAGCTTCCCCCTCTTCTCCTTCTTATGTCAGCACTACAGTAAATGCAGGTTTAAGTGCTGACAGTACCTTCACAAGGGATACCAAAGGGGGGATGGAGAAAGTCCTAGTGTATGTCGATGACCTTTTATATATAGGGCCTGACAAGGGGGGATGTAATATATTTGCCAGGACCCTACAAAAAAGGTTCACTCTAAAGACTTTAGGATATGTGGACAAGTACCTAGGTGCACAAAACATCACTACACCAAAAGGTTTTGCTCTCCCAAAAGGAGAAGATAGAGGAACTTTTGGTGAAATGTAAAATGAAAGATAGCAAGCCAACTGCTATCCCAATGCAGACCGACTATTATGGTTTGGCACACAAGGATAGCCCAGAGTTCCAAAATAATACTCTATTTAGGTCAGTGGTTGGCTCATTATTATATATAAGTGATTGGAGCCGTCCAGACATTGCCCTGGCCGTGAACCTGCTATCCAGACAAGTGGAACATCCTACCCAGTTCTAATGGTTGGCCATTAAAAAGCTATTAAGGTATCTCAAGACCACAGCAGATTACGTGCTTCGCTTGGAACCTGAGAATAGAGACAAGGCCCAATTAAAATGCTTCGCAGATGAGGACTGGGCCGGAGATACCAAGACACGTAGGAGTACTTCGGACTTCTTGGTACTGTTAAATGAGGCACCCATCCATTGGCATGTGGAGCAACAGAAATTTGTTTCGTGCTCCACTTCTGAGGCCGAATTTGCATGCCTATCAGAGGCAGGGAACGATCTGATTTGGTTTGATGCCTTAATTTCTAGCATCTGGACACCACCGACTTTGCCCATCCAAATTATAGAAGACAACACCGGGGCCATAGGCATTGCCAAAGCCTATGCGGTGGGGAAAAGGTCCAGACATATTGATATCCATTATCAAAATGTTAGACAACTAGTAGAGATGGGGTTTATATCTTTAATGCACTAAAAGAGAGAAGAGAGAAATTGGAGCCTTGATAGATGATAAGGGTATAAGATGCTATAAAAAATTAGAAAAATGCGAAGTGGTCAGGAACTTTTTTCAAAATTTATATTCGAAAAAATTAATTGATCGGGAAAAACTGAGAAGTTATTTAGAAAAACATGTTGTGAAAATTGACCAAACATATAAAGACTTGATGGAAGAAGATATGACACAAGACGAGATTAATGGAGTAATACAAAAAATAAAATTAGGGAAAGCTCCAGGTGAAGATGGATTACCTGCTGAGTTTTATAAAGAATTTAAGGAAATAATAATACCAAAATTTCAAAAATTATTTAATGGAATTTTACATGGTAGAGAAGTTCCGTTGTCATGGAATAGAATGGTGATATCTATAATCCCTAAACCAGATAAAGATTTAGAAAGGATTGAGTCCTATTGGCCCATCTCCTTAATTAATCAAGATGCAAAGATATTTACCACCATTATAAGTAATAGATTAAGTAGATTTATAGATAGATATATAAGTGATAACCAAGTAGGCTTTGTGAAGGGTAGATACATGAGTGATATTGTCAGAAGAGTATTAAATATTATAGGTGTTGCTGAATATAATGCTGATAAAATAGGTATAGTATCATTAGATATTTTTAAAGCTTTTGACTCTGTACAATGGGAAACTATTAAAACAATCGTTGAGGTACTAGGTTTTGGTAATAAGTTTATATATGTTATTTCAAAACTGTATCAAAAAAGTAGTGCAAGAGTGAGGGTGAACGGAAGGTTGACAGAAGAGATAAGATTGGAAGTGGGTACGAGACAAGGATGTCCCCTGTCTCCAACATTATTTTTATTAGTTATGGAAATTTTGACTAAAATGATAGAAAAAAATGAAGAATTGGAAGGGTATAAGGGATATAAGATAAATCTGTATGCGGATGATACTTTGATTATTTTGAAAGATATAGAGAAAGATTTGAAAAAGATACATAAGCATTTGGAAGAATTTGAGGAAATGACAAGTTTGAAAATAAATTGGTCAAAATCTGAACTATTAATGAATAATAATGGTAAGGAGTGGGAGAATATGCAAGAACAACTTGGGATAAGGATTAAAAATACATTGAAATATTTGGGCATAACACTTTCACTCAAAGTTAAAGAAATGAAAAAACTAAATTATGACGTGGTGATGAATGAAATTGAGAAAAAGATAGATAAATATAAAATGATAAAGTTGTCTTGGTTTGGTAGAATTGCAATGTGTAAGATGATGTTGTTGCCAAAGTTTATTTTTTTATTTGAGATGTTACCGTTAAACTTGACAGAGAAAGATATTGAAGGATATCAGAAGAAATTGGATAAATTTTGCAATGGTGGGAAAAGACATAGATTAGTGAAGAAAATGTGGTATCAAAATCAAAAGGAAGGTGGATTAGGAATCCCCAAACTACTCAATTATTATTGGGCTTATGCTATCCGGACTGTGGTAAAAATATTTAAAGGTGAAGATAGTCATTGGAGAGATTTAGAATTAAAAGACATCAAGAGATTTGGCTCAACATGGTTTTTAGATAAAGCAAAATCAAAATGTGTAATTAATAGCTATTGGTTAAAGGGACTGAGTAAAATTTGAAATAAATTTGTTAAAATCTTAATTCCAGATATAATTTTCTTAGGGAAGACAATAGAAAATTGGCCAATTAAAACTAATATAAGTCGTGATAAGGTAATGGAAGATGAAAATATACAAATTATAATAGATTGGTTAAAAACTTCAGAAAATGAAAGGAAGAAAAAAGAAATCATTGAAAAATTGGGTTTAGGCTGGTTTGAAAAAATACATATAGAAAAATGGACTAAGAAGGTAAGGGACAATTGTTCGATAAGTAGAAGTAAAACTGAATTTGAACATTTAGTATTCCAAATTATGAAAGATGAAATTAGGCTAAAGGGACTCGTTAGTAAGATATATAAGATTATAAATTTTGATGGAAAACCACAAAGGGTGATGAAGATGAATTGGGAAAAAAAACTTAATATTAAAATATCAGATTTAGATTGGAATGTGAATTGGAAGAGTAGAATTATAAAGACTTTATCTGTAAGGATTAAAGAGCATAATTATAAGGTTGTTTGGAAATGGTATTTGACTCCATTAAGATTGTCATTGATGGATAACAAAATTAATAAACAATGTTGGAGATGTGACATGGAATTAGGGATTTATGAACATATGTGGTACAAATGTGATAAAGTTAAAAAGTTTTGGCAACAATTGGAGAAAATGATATTTGAAATGATGGGGAAAGCAATAATATTGAGACCAGAAACTATATTACTGTTGATAATTAAGGAAATAGAACCAACAAAATATGAGAAAGAATTGATTAGAATTATGATTATAATGGGTAGAATTATAATAGCTAGATATTGGAAATTAGATGTGAATTTCAGAATAGAAGAATGGTACTGTGAAATGTGGAAATTAGCTTTAAATGATAAAATGACATGGGATATTAAAATTAGAAATGGTGACTATAAAGAAGATATTTTCTGGAAAATTTGGAAACCATTTGTGGACAATGCGCTGGGAAAATTGGATGCTTCAGTACCTGTACCCTAAGAACATGGATTTTGGCGATCATGAGGATATATCCGAAGAACCAAATCTTCCTTTCGTATGTATAACACAGGGTGAAGTATTGTATATGTTGTTTGTAATGTTATTTTAATAATAAAATAAAATTTAAAGAAATAAAAAAATATATATCTTTAACGCACTGTCAGACTAAACATCAAACAGCTGACATTTTCACTAAACCTCTACCAGCGGATAGGCACAAAGATCTGTGTAGGAAGTTATGTCTCACAGGGTAAAATCTGTTGTGCATTGCATTAGTGTTTTTGCATTCCATTGGCTCGCAAGGAGGGGAACAGTCAAGTTTTTGTAAGCCATCGGCACATGTGTCATATAGACACCAGTGGAGGCAGAGAGTGTCTCCACCCCTATATGGAAAGGAGGGGCTTACCCTGAGTATAAAACCCCCTCCAACCTTTTCCATCTCGCTCTCTGTCTCTCTCTCTGTCTCTCTGTCTCTCTCTCTTTTCGCGTTTGTTCCTCATGAGACTTGATCTCTGATCAGGGTAGTCATACACACTGTGTGCCCCCTATCCTATCATGAATACTGAGACAGCCTTTGTACATAGTTAATATGCTTTATTATATGAATAAATACATTTAAGACATTTATTCATGCATCTGCCTCTGAACTCTTCTATGCTCCTGGGTGTTTCTACGATCCCAACTCCACAAAAATATATTTGGTAAGGGAAAAAGGCAAGAATTAGCTTAAAAATGTTACAGGATTCAAGAAGTAGAGGAGGTTTTGGGTTACCAAATTGGGAATTGTATTACCAGGCTGCAGTATTAACATGGATGAAAGAATGGATTGTATTGAGGCATAAAAGATTATTGACTTTGGAAGGACGTGACTTGCAATTGGGCTGGCATGCTTTCTTGTGGTATGGGAAAAATAAGATACATGGTTACTTTCAAAGACATTATATAAGAAATCCATTAATGTCTGGTAAGGGATCTTACCAGAGACATTTAATAAAGAATTGCAATATTTAATTGTGAATGTTTTAACAGCAGCTAGAATTGTATTTGCCAAAAATTGGAAAGGAGAGAAGATACCTAATGATGAAGAAATTATTAAGAAAATGTTGGACTGTGCTGAAATGAGTAAATTGACATTTGAAATAAGAGAACAGAAAGATAAACAATATTATTTGATATGGAATTTATTTTATCAATGGATAGATAATAAAACATGGAAATGAAATATGATATATGAAATGAAATTAAGATAAAATGTGTAAAAATTTGTAAAAATGTGTCATATATTGATATTTTGAAGAATTTATGAGCACGAAAAGATTTTAACCAACTGAAACACTGTCTGTAATTGTTTGAAAGGATGATGCTTTTATGTTGTTTTTTGTTTGAAAAATTTAAAAAAAAAGTTCAAAAAAGAAAGAAAGAAATGCATTAATGTTAGTATGGGAGAAAATTAAATAGCAACATTATTTGAGGATTCCAACAATGGAAGCACTGATTCACCCAAAAGTGATTAACATTGGAAATATTGTTAGATATAAAGATATTTTGGATGAAAAGGGGGAACTCAAAACTAAACAAAAACTGAGTGATCAAGGGATCGATATGGCATGGTATTCACAAGTGCAGATACATTCTAGATATGAGAAAGATGCTAAATTTATGGTTTTTATAAAGAATTAACAGAATTAGATAAGATATTGACAGGAACAGAAGAAAGATTGATAAAGAAATTGTACAGCTATTTATTGAGCATAAAACTGGAAGATAAACAAGTGAAGGAGACAATGATAGCATGGGCAAAAAATTTTGGTCATACAATAGAATTATTATTATTTTTTTTATTGAAAAAGTTTTAAAATTACATTTTCTCCCCATTTTCCCCCCACATCCCTCCCTAACCTCCTTAACCTCCCTAACCCTCCCCAACCCCCCTAACCCTCCCTAACCCCCCCTAACCCACCCCTCCCCCCGGACTTCCACAGAATATAATCCAAATCAAAATCCCCTTTTTATAAAACTTGAACCCCTCCACCCCCAATATATTTTTTCATCTTCACAAACTATTTCTATCTTTATATAATACTTTCAGTTAAAAGCTATCTGAAACTTCCTAGTTTGATATTTGTTCTGCACATAATCTATCCACTTTTTCCACTCCCATTCATAAGTCTCTTGTGAGCGATCTTTTAGATATGCTGAAATCTTCGCCATCTCTGCAAAGCTGGCCATCTTCAAAGTCCATTCCTCAATAGTGGGCATAACTTCATTTTTCCAGTATTGACCTATCAGTAATCTCGCTGCTGTTATCATATACAATATCAACTTTATTTCACCCAATGTAAAACCCTTAACTATACCCAGTAAGAACAATTGTGGAGAAAATTGAATTTTTTTCTTCAAAACATTCTGCATAACACACCAAATTTTTATCCAAAAAGCCTTCACTTTCTTACAAGTCCACCAAACATGATAATATGTAGCATCTAAACAGTCACATCTCCAACATTTTGGTTGAACATTAGGGTACATACACGACAATTTCTTAGGATCTAAATGCCATCTATAAAACATTTTATAAAAATTTTCCCTCAGATTCTGCGACTGTGTAAATTTAACATTCTGAACCCAAATTTTTTCCTATGTTTCCAACATCACTGGTTCTGCAAAATTTTGTGCCCACTTAATCATACAATCTTTAACCAATTCAGTTTCTGAATCCCTTTTTAACAAAACATTATAAAGCCTTTTAATATGCATTGGACCTTTCTCTTTTATATGTCTAACCAATTCTTCCTCATGCAACATTATACCAATTTTTTGGTCCTCTTTCCATCTCAATTGAAGTTGATTATACTGTAACCAAGTTAGATTAATCCCTTTATCCAACAGTGTTTCTCATGTCTTCAGTTGCCATCTGCCCGCATCTGTAAAAAGAACTTCTTTATATAACCCCCCCCCGAGTGACATTATATTTGTATTCCACATGATATGACCAAGATCCAGCCATAGCGGTATTTTATAATCCCATTTGAGTCGGTGCTTCTTCCAGACTCTCATCAAAAAGTCTCTGAGTATATGGCTTTTAAATACTTTATCCACTTTGTTTTCATAAAATAAGTAAGCATGCCAACCAAATTCAAGATCAAAGCTTTCTATATTCAATATTCCAGTCTTTTTCCTTCCAAACCAGTCGCTTGCTTGAGTCAAAGCTGCTGCTTCATAATATAACTGTAGGTTTGGAAGTTTAAGACCTCCCCTTTCTGGAACATCTTGCATAATTTTCAGTTTCACTCTCGGTTTTTTCTCGTTCCAGACAAACTTATTCAGTCCACTTTGCCATTCTTTCAATTGTTTATCACTTTTAAGCACCGGAATAATTTGAAACAAAAAAAGAAATCTTGGCAAAATGTTCATCTTAACTGCTGCTATTCTTCCAAGTAAAGACAGCTGCAGTTTTTTCCAAGTCTCCATATCTTTCTGTACATCTCGCCACAACACCTCATAATTATTTTGAAACAATTTCATATTTGATTCTGCAACCTGAACTCCTAGATATTTAACCTTCGGGACAATCTCAAAACCTGCCCTCCTTTCAAATTTATGTTTTCGATCTTGTGTCATATTTTTAACTATCATCTTAGTTTTTTTCTGGTTCAGTCTAAATCCTGATACTGTACCATATTCTTTTATAATGTCTTTCATCTGGATTATTGATTCAATCGGCTGTATTAGGGTAACAACCAGATCATCTGCAAATGCCCTTATTCTGTAGTCCTCTTGCCTTATCACTATTCCTTTCAAGGTACTCGAGTCCCGTATTCAACAAGACTTCTAATGCTAAAATAAATAACAGTGGGGATAACGGACAACCTTGTCTTGTTCCTTTCTCAATATTAAAATCTGTTGTCAAACTTCCATTAATAATAATCTGTGCCTTTTGTTCTTGATAAATTGCTGAAACCGCCTGTATAAATTGATCCCCAAAGTCCATCTTTTTTAAAGTCTTTAATAGAAAATTCCAATCCACTCTATCAAAGGCCTTCTCCGCATCCAGAAAAACCAGCACTGCAGGGATCTGTTTATTCCTCTCAAGATATTCCAATAAATCTATAACTTGCCTTACATTGTCCTTCATATATCTGCCTTCTATAAATCCTGCTTGGTCACCATGAATCACCTCTTGGATAACTGGCATCAACCTGCTGGCCAATACTTTTGCGTATATTTTATAGTCATTATTCAGAAGAGATATTGGTCTAAAATTCTCAGGCTTTTTAGGACCTGTTTGCTCTTTTGGTAACAAAGAAATATAAGCTGTTTTCCATGATGGGGGTATTTTACCCCCTTGTTGTATGTTGCAAAATAAATCTCTAAGATGTTCAACCATTTCTGCTTGCAAAGTTTTGTAATACACCGCAGTTAAACCATCCGTTCCAGGAGCTTTAGCTGTTTTTAGTTGTTTAATTGCGGCAATAATCTCCTCAGTTGTTATAGGATAATTCATTCTCTCCTTTTGTTGATTGGTAATTTTTGTAACTCTTTTATTTTCTAAATACTTTTCTATAAGTCCATTCTGCATATCATCTTTAGCATATAATTTAGTATAATAATCTACAAAAACTTCTTTAATTAATTTCTGTTGAAAAATTTCCTTCCCTCCAATATCAATACTATCAATAGTCCATATACTCTGCTTCTTCCTTAGTATATAAGCCAACCATCTGCCTGGTTTGTTAGCATTACAAAATGTATTATGTCTCGCATATTGTAAATTTGTTGCTGTTTGCTCCGCCATAAGCATTTGAAATTGGTCTTTCAAAAGTTTTATAGCACCACGTATTCTTTCATCTATTGGATTTTTAATAAGTAACTGTTCTTTATTTTTTATTTCTACTTCCATTTCAGATCTTTTCTTTTGGCGATTCAGTTTATATTTAGAGTTAATATGAATGAGTACCCCTCTCATATACGCTTTACTCGCATCCCACACAATTTCAATCGTGGTACCCTTATTCAGATTCATTTCAAAAAATTCTTTCATCTGCTTTTTAAGTTCTATTATATTTTTTTCATATCTAAACAAATTTTCATTTAATCTCCATGATCTTCTCTTAATCTTTCCCATCTCAATTTCTATCCATACTGGGCTGTGGTCGGTTAGAGTTCTTGGAAAAATCTTTGTTCTTTTTGTCTTAACAAGTAAATCATCTGATAATAAAATAAAATCAATCCTAGAAAAAGATCTATGTCTATCAGAGAAAAAAGTAAAGTCCAATTCTTTTGGATTATGTATTCTCCAAATATATTTTAATTCCAAGTCTTCTTTCATGTCAAAAAAAAGTCTGTGGCAGTCTAATCCTTGATTTCGCCAAACTCTTTTTATCTATTTTAGAGTCAATTACTCCATTCCAATATCCCATGATTAAAATAGATCTATAATCCCTTTGCAGTATCTTGGTATGCAAAGTTTTGTAAAAATGATCCTGTTGTTGATGAGGAGCATAAATTCTGATCACTAGAATTTGGCCACTTACTGTATGCAGTTCAATTGCTATAAATCTGCCTCCTTCATCTGCTTCTATAATTTTAGCTGACAGTCTTTTATTTATATAAATAACCACACCATTCTTTTTTTCCAAATTTGAGGCTATGAAGTGTGTTCCTAGTTTTGAATTTATCAAGTATTTTTGATCTTGTGTTCTGACATGAGTTTCTTGTAAACAAATTATATCATTATTAAATTGTCTCAGATATGTAAATAATTTCTTCCTTTTCTGTGGTGAATTTAATCCATTCACATTCCAAGATAGAAACTTAATCGTCATGTAGACTTTTTTGAAGCCACAAGCAGAATTGCCGAATATCTTCCGATGTCTTCGGCTTTGCTCCCCCCATGGCTTCACATTCTTGTGTAGTACTCTTGACTCCCTTCTTATATTGTTGTGCCTTAGGTCTTTCCTGTTGTTGCTTTTCTTTGAGTTCCTTAGAAATTGCTCGAGTTACACGCTGGTCTTTAGCTTCAGCCATCTGTACTGGGTCCAAAGCCACATCTCTTGTAGTTGGAATCGGAGAAGACTCTAACAGAGGCTCCTCCAGAAAACCTCCTACAGCACCCTGCATTTCCGCTGCCTCTGGTTCCACCTGCTTAAGCTGCTCTTCCATCTCTTGCTGAAGTTGCTTCTCCTTGTCACTCTCCTTTATCTCCAAAACGGTGGATGTGCGTGGAGATGGTGATCTCTCTTTAAGAACAGTAGAGTCGAATTGTTCTGCCTTCTCAACAGTGTTTAATCGATGTCTTTCTCCATTGTACCTCAGAATTATGCCAGTTGGGGCATCCCACCGGAATGGAATTTGTTGTTTTTTTAGTTCATTCACTAAAAATCCAAAATCTTTTATCTTTTAACATCTTAGGTGGTAGTTCTTTATAGATTCCAATTTGAGCTCCCTCCACTTGCACAGCAGAGAGAAAAGACTTTTGCAGAATATCATTTCTCATTCTTCTATCTGTAAAATATATCACCACATCTCTAGGCAGTTGTCTTTGTCTGGCCACCCACGAATTCACTCTGTAAATTTTATCTATTTTGTAAAAAATCTCTTCAGGGTTAATTTTTAACAGCACAGCCAGAGCATCAGCACAAATCTGTCTCAGGTCTTGTCGATCATTCTCTTTAATACCTCTAAGCCTTATGGCAAATTCCATGGACCTGAACTGCATCATCGTAATTTCGTTTTCAAATCTTTGCATTTTATTATCAGCATCAGAAATTTTATAATCAGTGTCCTTCATTTTAACATTCATTTCTGATTTAAATTCTTCCAATTTAGAATCTGTTCTGATAATAGCTTCTAACAGGCCAGACACCACATTCATTAATTTATTAGTCACCTTGTCATATTTCTCTTGCACCACCTTTTTAATTTCATTAATTTCCTGCTTAATTTACTGTTGTGATTTTTGAAATTTATCATCCAAAGCCTGAGTAATGAAATCTTTTAAACTTTCAACATCAAAATCTTTTTTCTGACTCTGCTGGCTGGGAGGAGGCTGCTACTCAGGTTTACGTGTGGGGGATCCCCCCCCCTGCTGCCTTTCCTTCCTGTTTAGGCTTAGAAGCCATTCTGCCACGTAGACTAGCTTTTCTGAAAAAGGAGATCCTTTTTCCTTTATCACCACCACAAAGTCCTCTAAAAAAATCCCCCAGGTTTAATCAGGTTGGAGATAGAATTTAAATTGAAGCAATCTCAGGCTTATTTTAAAAAAATTTTTTTCCTCTTTTCTTTTTCCTGCTTGTTACAGACAGCGCAACTTTGTAGCTAGTTGAAATAACATTAGAAATCCACTCTCACTTTCAGCTTGTAATGCTGAAGCTGAGCACCATTTTTCAAGCCACTTCCGCTCAGTCACGCTTATACTTTGAGTCTAAAAGTCACAGAAATAACAATACTTGCAGTTTCGAGGTTTCAAGGTTCAAGTTATAATCTCCCGATGGTTATTGGAATTAATTTCATTTAAATTGAAAGGTTGCTGCAGCCGACTTGCTCTGCACTGGGCAGAGTCGTCCCACGCCGTCCGGAGTCTCAGCAAGTTGAAAGGGAGCTGCGCCTGTTTCCTCCCCAGTAGTGACTTTCTGGGGGCTCACAGGGGCTCAACCTGCTCCTTGCCCACTCTCTTCCTCAAATCCTGCAGATTTGGGAATTTTCAAGCCGCTTCTTTGAATCGAAGCAGCTCTACAGATAGCAGGGCTGGCGGTCCAAAAACGGGACTGTCTTTCGTCGGAAGCAAGCAAACCGGAAGTCCACAATAGAATTAGATAAATGGCAGAAACTGTGGAATAAGAACTATAAATTAACAATGTCAACTGCATATAAAGAAAATTTGTACAAGATGTTTTATAGATGGCACTTTGCACTGGCAAGGTTGGCAAAGATGTTTAAAGGTAAGTCAGCTAAATGTTGGAAGTGTCACCAGATACCTGGGTCTTATTATCATATGTGGTGGACATGTGTAGAAGCAAACAAATATTGGACAAAAATACATACATGGCTGAAAAAGATGATAAAACCGCACATTGATTTAAAACCAGAAATATTCTTGTTGGGGATTTTACTTATAGTAAACGTATAGTAAAGAGAACACATATTTAATTATTCATGTATTAACCTCAGCTAGAATTGTATTTGCACAAAATTGGAAATGTGAAGAGATCCCTACTGATGTGAAAGTGATTAGGAAAATATTAGAATGTACAGAAATGAACAGATTAACGCTGGCAATTAAGGAGAAAGAGCAAACTGAATATTATATGATATGGGAATTATTTTATCAATGGTTAGAGAATAAAAATGGAAGTTGAAAATAAAGGAGATTAAATTAGAGTAGAAAATATGTTAAGATAGAGATGTGAACAATATGATAATTGTTAGTATTATGATGATTATTATTATGCTAAATATTATTATTAGAAGATACATTAAGAGGTAAAAATGAACAAGTTTATTATGCTTAATTCTTTGATATACTATAATTGTAAGATTAGAGAATTAATATCAATGTAGTGAATAATGTTGTAAATTCTGATGGTTATTGCACAGAGATATTTGTACCCAGATGACACACTGTTTAAGAGAAGATGGAATGTTTATATATATTTTTTAAAAAAACTTTATAGTCTACCCCAGCATGTGGGAGGGAGCGTACTGCATCCCTTTCGCCTTTTAGCTCCAATCCAGGAGCCCTCAAGCAGTTGCATTCATGACAAACCATTTTATACCAAATTTATATTTCGCTGATAAAGAACCAGGTGTCTCAATAGGGAAACACTTAATCTCTCCCCTGGCTCAAGCTGGTGAAGGGAGGAGAACTTGTGGCTCAGAGGTTAATACAACTACCTAACATGCAGGCAGCCCAAGTTCGAATCCAAGTAAGGGTATGGCTAGCTGATGAAAGCTAAATAGCTTGAAATAGATCTATACTAGTCTCCCTTTATTTCTTTTTTTTTATTGAAAAAGTTTTTCAAATACAGATTCCCCCCCCCCTTTTTCCCCTCCTCCCTAACCCCCCCTTCCCCTCCCCTCCCCCTGTGGCTTCTCCAAAATAAAACCCAGATTAATAACAGATTATATAATACTTTACCATCCTTTTACTCCACCCCCCATATGCTGACCCTTTCTTTCTAACATTATTATATCCCCCTTATACTATACATTTCAAAGCAACATTCAGCTGTAAAATTATATAATAAATCCTAATTTGGCAATTTCAACTCATAATCTACCCATTTCCTCCTCCCCCATACATATATCTCTTAATTCAAATCTTTTATGTATATTAATATAACATAACATCCCTTTTCCTAAACTAAACAGTCAGTAAACTAACCTATCTCCACCCACTTTCCTACAGGTCTACCATACATAATATTTTTAATATCTTTGTTCTTCTGCCCACACCACTAAAAATATTTCCATATGTAAATAAAATATATATAGTGTTTTTCTATCAAGACACCTGGTCTATCCCAGCATGTGGGGGGGAGCATACTGCATCCCTTTCGCCTTTCAGCTCCAATCCAGGAGCCCTCAAGCAGTCGCATTCACGACAAACCATTTTATACCAAATTTATATACACTGCTCAAAAAAAATAAAGGGAACACAAGCAGAAGACATCCGAGATCTGATTGAATGAAATAGCCTTATTAAATACTTTGTTCTTTACAGTAGTTTATACACTGTTCAAACAACTAAAGGGAACACAAAACTACTGTATGTAACGAACAAAGTATTTAATAAGGCTATTTCATTCATTCAGATCTCAAATGTCTTCTCTTTGTGTTCCCTTTATTTTTTTGAGCAGTGTATATATAAAAGAAGGACATAGAAAGCTACATTGACAGTTGCCCTGTCTGCACATCAGCAAAAAGGAGGAAGGGAAGAAGGCTGGGACTCTTACAAACGATAGCTGAGCCTTCAGCACCCTGTAGAGAGATCTCTATGGGTTTTATTGCAGAGCTGCCTGAAAGTGAGGGAACACATTTGGGTCATAACAGACCTGTTTTACAAACAGGTCCATTTTATCCCCTGCCAAAAAATCCCCATTGCCAGGGCACTTGCAAAAATGTTCCTGCAACATTTATCACCTGCATGGGGTCCCACAAAGGATAATATCTGATTGGGGGTTCAGTTCACTTCAAAGTTCTGGAAAGCTTTTCTGGGCCTCCTAGGTACTGGACAAAGCCTAAGTTCAAGTCATCAACTGACCACTAATGGCGCATTGGAGAGAACCAACAGCATTCTAGAGCAATATTTGAGATGTTTTATTAATTATCAACAAGATAATTGGACTGACCTCCTGCCCTTTACAGAGGTTGCATACAATTATTCTGTGCATTTTAGCACTGGATTCACCCCAGCCAGAGCTCCCAGTAGAGGAGTCAACCATACGCTCCCTTAAAGAGTGGATACAACAACTGCAAAACACCTGGCCTGTAGTAAGATTGGCTCTGAGCGAGGCTAGGGCTGCTTTTAAAGCTTAGGCTGACCAAAAAAAAAAAAAAAAAAACAGAGCCAAAACCTTTTAAGATAGGGGATAAGGTCTACTTATCCACCAAATTCCTACAGTCTTTGCAACCCTCCAAAAAGTTGGGACCTAAATCCATAGGATCTTTCCTTATAACTAGGATCATTAACCCAGTGACACTGGAATTACTCCTCCCTAAAACATTTAGGCAAGTCCACCCAGTGTTTCACTGCAGTCTGCTGAAGCCAGAAATTACCTCGCCCCTAAGGCCACCTGCAGACATTCCTCCAATCCCTATCATGATTGAGGGAGAACAACACTTTGAGATTAAGGAAATCCTAGACTCACACACTCACCATGGCTCCACACCATACCTAGTAGCCTGGAAGCATTTACCACCATCTCAGAATGAGTGGGTAGCTAAAAAACATGTTAGGGGCCCTGCATTACTGACAAAGTTCCACTCGCATTACCCTGACAAACCCAAATAACTCACTATGTTGTTTCTCTTGTGCTTTCTTTACAGGTGGACCCCTCATTTTTCTAGGGGGTATCATGTCAGATCTCTATTGTGATACTGCCATTTCTGTGGGGAGGGGGCCTGGCGCATTTATTCACTTATTACACTCTTCCTGTTTCCTACATATCCAGTAATCCCTTAGTTTATAACCCTAGCTCTGAGACCTATTTGCCCTGTGCTTTGATTTATCTTTGGGGACTGTGTAAGAGGGGAGGGCCATCTGTTTTGTCTCAGTTCTGAGGCCTCCTAAAAGAAGAGCTTGGGATTGCCTAAGGGGACCTTAGACCCTGCTTTGCTTTTGTCCTGCAATCACTTAATTTAATTTAATTTAATTTAATTTAATTTAATTAATTCAATTTATATGCCGCTCCTCTCCGAAGACTCAGGGTGGCTCACAATACATTTTAAAAAATCATTATAAAAAAAAACATTTAAAAATTAAAAACATTAAAAACTCATTCACGCCGTTCATGGCTGGATCTCGCCAGATCACAAGAGTGAGATCAACGGCTCCAGGCCTGCCGGAAAAGCCAGGTCTTCACCACTTTTCAGAAGGCCAATAGGGTGGGGATGATCCGGACCTCAGGAGGTAACTGGTTCCAGAGAGCTGGGGAAGCCACAGAGAAGACCCTCCCCCATAGACCCACCAGCCGACATTGTTTAGCTGATGGGACCCGGAGGAGACCAACTCTGTGGGATCTTACTGGTCGCTGGGAGCTATGCGGCAGAAGGCGGTCTCGAAGATAACCTGGCCCTGAGCCATGTAGGGCTTTAAAGGTAATAACCAACACCTTGAATTGTGATCGGAGACCAATAGGGAGCCAGTGCAGCTTGCGGAGAATTGGTGTAATGTGGGTGTATCTAGGTGCACCCACGACAGCTCGCGTGGCTGTGTTCTGGACCAACTATAGTCTCCCAACACTTTTCAAGGGTAGCCTCATGTAGAGCATGTTGCAATAATCTAACCGTGAGGTGACAAGGGCATGAGTGACTGTGAGGAGAGCCTCCCGATCCAAGTAGGGTTGCAATTGGTGCACCAGGCGAACCTGTACAAAGGTCCCCCTAGCCACAGCTGTCAGATGTTGCTCTAATCTTAGCTGTGAGTCTAGGAGAACACCCAAATTGTGAGCCCATTCTGAGGGGGACAATTTCTCCCCCCCCCCAGAACCAAGGATGGACAATCGACATAGTCTTTAGGAGGCAATACCCACAGCCACTTGGTCTTGTCTGGGTTAAGTCTGAGCCTGTTGACTCCCATCCAGACCCTCACAGCCTCCAGGCATCGGCACATCACATTGACCACATCACTGAATTGACACAGGGTAGAGATATACAGCTGGGTATCATCTGCGTATTGCTGATACCTCACCCCGTGTCATTGGATGATCTCACCATCATGTAGATGTTAAATAGGAGGGGAGAGAGGACCGAGCCCTGAGGCACCCCGCAAACGAGGGGCCTAGGGGTCGACCTCTGTCCTCCTACCAACACCAACTGTGACCGACCAGAGAGATAGGAGGAGAACCACCGTAACATGATGCCTCCCACTCCCAGCTCCCTTAGTCGTCCCAGAAGGATACCATGGTCAATGGTATCGAAAGCCACTGAGAGGTCAAGTAGCACCAATATGGAAGAATGACCCCCATCTCAGGTTCGCCAGAGATCATCCATCAGCGTGACCAAAGCAGTTTCCGTACTGTAGCGAGGCCTGAAGCCAGACTGAAAAGGGTCTAGATAATCCGTTTCCTCCAATGACCACAGGAACTGAAGTGCCACCACTTTCTCTACAACCTTTCCCACAAAGGATAGGTTGGAGACTGGATGAAAGTTCTTTAATTCTGCTAGATCCAGGGAAGGCTTCTTGAGGAGGGGCCTTACAACTGCTTCCTTTAACGGTTGCGGGAAGGCCTCTTCCCTCAAGGATGTGTTAACTAAAGCCTGGAGCCAGCCTCGTGTCACCTCCCTACTGGCCAAAACCAGCCAGGAGGGGCACGGGTCCAACAAACAAGTGGAGGAACTCATCGCCCCTACAGCCTTGTCCACTTCCTCAGGAGTCACAGGCTCAAACTCATCCCACACAATGGGACTAAGACTTGCCCCTGTCATCTCGGTCGGAATTGCCCAATCAGAGTCCAGGGCCATCTGAATCTGAGCGACTTTATCCGACAAACTGCACAAACTCCTCAGCTCTACCCTGCATGAGCTCCTCCACTCCCTCTACATTAAGGAGGGAGCAAGTCACCCTAAATAGGGCGGCTGGGCGCGAATCAGTGGATGCAATAAGTGCGGAAAAATGCGAGCATTTTGCTGCCCATATCGCCACTAAATAAGTCCTAATAAAGGCTCTTAAGCGTGTTCGGTCAGATTTGGAGTTTCTGGTCCTCCAGTGTCGCTCTAGTCGTCTCTTCTGGCACTTCATCTCCCGGAGCTCCTCGGTAAACCAGGGAGCTTTCCTGGATCTACCGCCATGGAGAGGTCGCAAAGGTGCAATCCGGTCCAGTGACCCAGATGCCGCCCTATTCCAGGCAGCCACCAGGGACTCAGTCGGACTGTTGACAAGGGAGTCAGGTATCTCCCCAAGCTCCTTCTGGAACCCTTCAGGGTCCATTAGGCGCCTGGGGTGGAACCACTTAATTGGCTCTGCCTCCCTGTGATGGAGGAGTAGCGCCCTGAAGTCTAACCTCAGCAGGAAATGATCTGACCACGACAAGGGAGAAGAATCTATACCCCTTAATTCCAGATCATATCTCCACTGCCCCGAGAGAAACACCAGGTCAAGTGTGTGTGACCCCCGCCATGAGTCGGACCCTGAACTACGTGGGTCAGGTCCATGGTTGTCATGGAAGCCATGAACTCCTGAGCCACATCTCTGGATTCACCAAGTGACAGAAAATTGAAGTCCCCCAGTACCATAAGCCTGGGGAACTCCACCGCCAGCCCGGCTACTGCCTCTAGCAGCACAGGCAGGGCTGTCATAACACAGCTGGGAGGCAGGTACATCAAGAACAAGCCCAACTAAGTCCCTGAGTCCAACCTCAAGAGGAGAGACTCACACCCAACAATCTCAGGGGCAGGGATCCTGCGAGGGCAAAGACTCTTCCAGACAATAGCTGCCACTCCCCACCCCTTCCCTGGAGTCGCGGCTGATGCAATATCTGGAACCTGTCTGGGCACATCTCTGAGAGAGGGATACCCCCCTCCTGGTCCAGCCAGGTCTCAGTTATGCATGCCAGGTCATCCCCCTCCTCCAGGATTAAGTCCCGAATGAGGGGGGCCTTGTTAACAACAGACCTGGCATTGAACAGCAGCAGCCTGAGGCCAGGGACCTGACATCCCAAGTCACCAGATATACGAGGTGAGCCCAGTGAACCAGAACCAGAGGGGCCGGAACAAGTAATCGCTTTGAGACAGCGAGTCCTAGTTCCCCGAGAGCGGCCTACCCCTCGGCTCCTACCATATCTACCTCTCCCGGTCATAACTGCAATACTCCAGCTCTCCAACACCCCAGAGATCCTTCCTCCACCTCAATGGCCCCCCTCCTCCCCGGCAGGCAAGGCACCCCACTCATACCGAGCCGGGGGTCATATCTGAGCCCCCATCTGCTTCTGTTTGCACTCAGCAGAGGAGGCTCCATTCCTTGCTCCATTCCCCAGCTCCCTCATTCTCCCCAAATTCAGCCACTCCAAACCCAGTCCTTCCATCCAATCCATCCCAACACCCTCACACATACACACACGCACACCCTCCCCAAGATAAAATTAATGTATTGAGCAAAAAGATATCAGGTGAGTTAAAACAAATCTAAAAATGCTCTAGAGACTCCACCAATGGCTTGAGAGGAGCCACATATTGAGGTATCCCAGCAAACAGCAGGTGTCCTCCAGCCGTTGAAACTTGGCCCCGTCCAGTCCTTTCCAAAAGCCGACGGCCACTCCACCGTCTTGCCTTGGGGACCCCGAGGATTTCACAGAAACATCCGGTTTTTCCTTCAGATGTTCCTCCTGTTTAAAGTCCTGCTTTCCTCTCCACCAGTACAGTCTAGGGAGTCACGACTTGGCTCTATTTAAAAACATTGCATGTGGAATAAACCTGGTTCTCTCCAAAGAAGGTCTCTGGCCCAGGATGTCTGTTTTACCAGCAACATGGAAAGTGGGGATTAAAGTCAATTAAAGTCAATTTGGCTGAAAATTTCCCCAAAAAGGACTCACCATTGCAAGAATGCTAATTAACTTAGTAGGTTCCTCTGCATCTACTTTCAGCTTGCTTAGTGATATTTCAGATCCTGAAGTTGCTGACTCATTCCTCAAGTAAACCACAACTCAGCTTGTCCATAGATTAAGGGTCATCCAGGCTTAAGGTTGCTCCGGACGTTAGCTTCTTTCTTCCCTGAGCTGCTCCCCAGCCAGTCAGCCCACCCTAGTGAAGCCAAGGTGACAACCTTGGGTGATAAGAAGGGCTCTAGGACCCAGGGGAATAAGGGCAGGCCTTTCCTTTCAATAAAAGGTTCCTTTTGAAATGCTGCTATCTCAAGAGTCCATACTTGAGGAGTAGAGGCAGGAAAGCCAATGCTATGGTAGGGAAAATGTTCCTCCATGCAACCTCATGATCATTTTATCATTAGCCTACTACACAATAACTACAAAATTGGAGCTAGTGTGATATAATGTATGAGGTGTTAGACTAGAAGCAGAAAGATCAAGAATCGAAACTACTCTTAGCCTGGAAGCTCATGGGGTAACATCAGAGTAATTACTTTATCTTTACTAGTCCAAGCCAACAAGCTTATTTGGGATAAAAGTGGAAGGAAAGAATGGTATATATGCTGCGTTGCGTTCCCAAAAGGAAGGCATACTGTAAACCTGTATGTATTTCAAACTGAAATAAGTATTGTAGGTAAACTGCATCTAATTATTTATTATTCTGTGATGTACAATAAGTGAAGCACAGCATGAAGCAAATAATAACAATTAAATCTTGTATAGCATTTGTAGTGCCATATCTCTCTCCGAATAATAAAACTAATCTCCAAAAGCCTTTTGGTATTGCCAGGTCTTCACAGTTCTCCAGAGGGCCATGTGGAAAGGACCCACTTTTGCCTCTGAAGGCCAACTGTTCCTAAGGAGGGAAACTCCATGAGACAATGCTTGTTTCCTTGCCCTACTGCTGAATGTTCCAGTAGATTAAGACCTTCAGTAGACACTTTCTGTCCTATTGGGTATACAGGTAGCCACAAACCTATCCAGATCCTAAACAATGTATCAATAATAGTTAAAACCTAATACCTTGAAAACCATTGTAACTTTCACAGCAGCATTACTGTATGACAACATCAAATCTGATATGTAAGCACATACACAGCAGCAATCAATATCAGCTGAAGTTCTTAGGTGATCTTAGCTGCCAGTCACATAGAGTTTAAGTATATTCAATGAGAGATGACAGAGTAATAAGGACTATCTTCAGAATATCCTGTCCTAAGAATGGCTGTCAATGATACGTTAGTTGAGGCTAGGCAAAGGCCACTTTCAAATAGTCATGAGTGCGCAGCCCCACCACATGCACCCCACCCCATGCATGTGCATGTGGCCCCACACATGTGCCCCCGCACATGTACACATGGCCCCCTGCATGTGCCCTGCCCCCGCGCATGTGCAGCAGAGACCCGAAGACCAGCTGGCTAGCGGGAGGTAAACATGCATGCGCAGCAAAGCTGAACTGGGGTGACTGCTCACGTACCATCAGAGAGGGTGCTGCGTGCCATAGTCTTTTAACATAAGTTGTGAGTTAAAAGGACCCAGATTGTGATCATGCTCATTTAGCAATTAAGTTGTAGTAGAATGAAGCAGCATGCTTCTGAATTAATAGTTATTTCATTTTGCTTGGATTGAATCTAAATTGTAGTCAAGATGAGTAGTCAATAAATTTAATGAATAAATAAATGAACAATTTCTTGACATTAAGTCAAAACTTCTACATTTTCTTTTTAGCTCACAATGGGGATATAAAGCTAGGTATTTTTAACATACTGATAATTTCTCATCCTATATCAACAGATGACCTCACCAATGGCTTTATGTAAATGTTAAACAAAAATGGGAGAGAGAACTGACATTGGAAACCCTGAGGGCATGAACTCTTCTCCCCCATAACCATAATCATCCACTTAGCACTGTGATGGCGAACCTATGGCACGCATGCCACAGGTGGCACATGGAGCCATAACTGTGGGCATGTGAGTGTTCCCCAGCTCAGCTCCAGTGCACATACGTATGCTGGCCACCTGATTTTCAGGCCTTCAGGTCCCACCAGAAGTAGGGGAACGGGCCGTTTCCAGCCTCCAGAGGGCCTCTAGGGGGTGGGGAAGGCCATTTCTGCCCTCCCCAGGCTCCAAGAAAGCCTCTAGAGCCTGGGGAGAGCGAAAAATGGGCCTACCTGGCCCACCGTGCCACCGTGTGCCAAAAGTGGGGAAAACATAGGGGAATCATGGACACATGCGTGGGGGGTGGGGTGCATTGAATTGTGGGTGTGGGCACACACACACACAACCCCCTGTGGTCCCCCCGCTTTTGGCACAGCAAAAAGGTTAACTGACTTAGGAGGAAATGAAATCACTGCAGCATGGTGATCCCTGCTCCCATGCTACGTAAGCAACCCAGAAGGATAATTTCAACTGTATCAAAGGCCACAAAGTCCAGTAGGACAAAGATAGTCCTTTTCCTCCATTCAGATCCCATTATAGTTCATCCATGAGAATGACCAATACATTACTTTTCCACATCCAGGTCTCAATCAGAATTGCAAAGGTAATCTATTTCATCCAGTTACTTTTATATTTGCCATAAAACCAAGGGTAGATATAAAGCAATAGCCTCATGAAGTCAAGGTGAACTAATACTTTCTTGAAAGAGGGACATAGCCGAGACGGTCCTTCGGGACCGCCAGCCTCGTCGCCCGTAAGAGCCATCTCTACAGCTGAGATAAGGCTCGAAAAACTCCATCTCCTTTAGGAGATGTGAGAGAGAGCCGGCGAGAACAGGTAGAGCCCTCTGCGAACTCCCCAGATTCTTTTTTTTACTCTTGGGGAGGAAGCAGAATGTGGCTCCCTATCCAGCTCGCTGCTGCTCCGGGCTTCGGGGGAACTCTGTGTTCCACAGAGCCAGGCAATGGGACCAACCCAGTCAACGAAAACTAACAGATTGTTTGAACAAACAGGATGAAATCCGGATCTGGGACTCTAAATTGCAAGTATTTCTAACAACCCTATGAGTGATTTTAAAAGCGAAGAAAGAAAGTTTAAAATGGTGACTGGCTGAGGCTTGAGAAGAAAGCTGAAAGTGAAAGCTCTTCCGTTTGAATAGTTTAATACGTTACAAAGTATCTGAAACAATAGTGCTGGCTAGAAGTGAAGAGAAAAATTCCTATTTCATGCTTCTTCCTTCTTAGAGACTTGATATTGATATTGTTTGGAGAGAAGTCTTTTTCTTTAAAAAGAGTTTGTTTGTGTGGCAGGATGGCGTTAAAACTGACAAAGCCAGACAAGCAAGCTGTCGGGGGGGGGGCTCCCCCATTTACAAACCACATGAACAAGTTTTGAGCTTGCAGATGCAGAGGAATGGCTTTAAAGATCTAATACAATTTGTATTGGAGGAGATGGCAATACATGATGAGATTGTGAACCAGAACCTTGAAAAATTTAGACAGGAAGTTAAAGAGTCGGTTCAACAAAAGTATGATATCCTGAAGCAACATATGAAAAGTTTCTTAGAAGTAATTATAAGGATGGATAAAGAAATCAATTTAGAAATAGAGTCTAAAATGAAGGAAGTTGATTATAAGATTTATAATTTGGATAATAAAATACAAAGAATTGAAAATGATTTAATAATGATTCAAGAAAAAAGCTCAGAAGTAGAGTTTAAAAAAATAAAGGAAGCTGACTACAAGACTTACAATGCAGATAATATAAAACAAAGGATTGAAAATGAAGCCACAATGATGCAATTCAGATTTATGGAATTTGCGGTCAGAATTAGGGGAATACAGGAAAATAAAAGAGAAGACTTGAGAAAGATGTCTGCTGAAGTTCTGGCTGTGATTTTAAAGGTTAGTCCTGAAGAGGTATCCTGCAAGATTGATAAGGCCTACAGAGCTAATTCTTGGGTGGCAAAGCAAAGGCAGCTGCCTAGAGATGTGGTGATTTACTTTACTGATAAAGAAATAAGAAATGATATTGTGCAAAAGTCTTTTAACTCCACTCTTGAAATGCATGGAAGGAAGATTTGGATATTTAAAGAGCTGCCGCCCAAGATGTTAAAAGATAGAAAGGATTTTGGATTTTTGGTGACTGAGCTAAAGAAACAAAACATCCCATTTAGGTGGGATGCTCCAGTTGGTATAATATTGAGATATCAAGGAGAAAGATATCAACTAAATACTGTTGAAAAAACGGAAGAATTTTATTACAAGGTTCTTAAAATGGATTCAACATCTCCATGTATAACATATGAGGGGAATAAAGAAAAGCAAAATCAACAAGAGATTGAAACCCAGGCTAAGCAGATGGAGGTGGAGGTAATGGAAAAACAACAAGTTACAGAGGCCTTTTTGGACGAGCTGCTTTTGGATTCTCCTTCAGAGGTTATAGTTGGATTACCTTTAAATACAAGAGAGGCGGCTTTGGATTCTAGTGTGATGTCTTATCAAGTTACAGACCAGCATGGAAATCAATCAGCTGATATACAAATCCTAGAAAGGCAACCAGGATGGAGATCTAAACCACAAAAAGTTAAGAAAAGAAGATACAGGTTCTACAAAGCTAAAAAAATTTAAACTAAACAAAAAAATTTTCTTTTCCTTTTTTTTTTTTAGCCAACAGACTAATGCCAGTTACTTAAGAGACGATTAAATATAATAAGCAGGATTTATAGAAGGCTGATACATGAAAATTACTGACTTATACTATTTTGAGAAGAATAACAGATCTCTGCAGTGCTGGTGCTTTTGGGATGTGGAAGATGGCCTCTGATTGAGCGGATTGGAACTTTCTATTTTGGACTCTTTGAAAAATGGATTACATATATGTTGAGTTATAAGGCAAGAGAACTATGGGATTGGGGCATGCAGAAGATCTGGTTGTTACCCTAACGTGGTGGTTGGAATTAATAATCTAGATAAAAGACACTACAGAAGATACTACATGGAATATAAATATAAAGTCACTCGGGTGGTTTTTTTATATACGAAAACACTTATTATTGATGGGGGGCAGATGGTAATTGAAGATACTGAATATACTGTTGGAAGCAAAACTTGATGTTACCCTAACATGGGCGATGGAATTAATAATCCAGTTGAAAGACATTACAGAAGATACTATATGGATTACAAATTTAAAGTCATTTGAGGATTTTATTTATATATGGAAATATCTTTTAGTGGTGTGTTGTGGGCAGAAGAACAAAGATATTAAAAATATTATGTATGGTAGACCTGTAGGAAAATGGGTGGAGATAGGTTAGGTTACTGATTGTTTAGTTTAGGAAAAGGGATGTTATGTTCAGATATTAATATACGTAAAAGATTTGAATTAAGAGATATATGTATGGGGGTGGAGGAAATGGGTAGATTATGAGTTGAATAAATGCCAAATTAGGATTTATTATATAATTTTATAGCTGAATGTTGCTTTGAAATGTATAGTATAGGGGGGATATACTAATAATGTTAGAAAGAAATGGCTAGCATATGGGGGGTGGTGTAAAAGGATGATAAAGTATTATATAATCTGATATCAATTTGGATTTTATTTTTGAGAAGCCATGGGGGGAGGGGAGGGGGAGGGGGTTAGGGAGGAGGGGGGAAAAAGGGGGGGGAATCTGTATTTGTAAAACTTTTTCAATAAAAAAAAAAGAAAGAAAGAAAGAGGGACATAGGCCACTGATAGGACCTAGCTCCCTGCATCCTCCCAGACAGCCATTACCAGGAACGGCAAGAGTAAAGACTTCAAGTGAATAGTTGGCAACATATAAGACCTTGTCTTTATCCTCAATCCATAGACACAAAAAATTTCTCAAGTAACAAAGAAAATGGCAGGTATCCTGTTTCCATCTCAGATTGATTATGAGTTATGTTATCCAAAAATAACTAATCAGATAATTGCAGCAAAGATTAAGTGGATATTCTGGGTCATCCTTCTCTAGTAGGATCCAGGTTACTCTAAAGCAGCGGTTCTCAACCTGGGGGTCGCGACCCCTTTGGGGGTCGAATGGCCATTTCACAGGGGTTGCCAAAGCCCTCTCTCGCCCCCCCCACACCTTCACTCACCCTCACTCTCTGCTCTGTTGGATCGCCGGCCGTTCGTTTACCCTGCCCACTCCTAATCTATTGCTGCCTCCTGAGTCCCAGCTGATGGCTAGAGGGAAAAAAACTGTTTAAATTCTTGCCGCGGGACTGCAAAGCCCGTCCCTTGCCCCGCCCCTCCGCACCTCTATTTATTGCCAATAAATAGTGGTGGGCGGGGGGCAGGCGAGCCAGCAATTTAACAAACGGTTCAGTGGTTTTTTGTAATTTTTTTGGCCCACGGAGCTTCAGCATAGGCTAATTAGCCCTTGATTAGATCGGCTCCCGACTCTCAGCTGATTTGCTCTCAGCTGTTTTGCTCAGGGATGCTGAGAATGCTGTTCTGTTTTGCTCAAGAATGCTGCTTGCTGGAGCAGATTTTTTTCCCCTAGCTATGCTGAAAAACGAAACTGAAAGTAAAGCAGGCTGTTGGTTTTGCTGTTGCTGCAACGTTGGAAAATTAGGCAGGCAGATTTCTTTTCTTTTACCTCACCAAAAAAGGTAGGTGCAAACAATGGGAAATTTAGGGAAAAAGAGGAGAGATCAAGATTTTAAAACATAAAAGAAAAAAAGCTCTATTTAACTAGGCAATTGTAATAATTGAGATACTATTAATTGTATATTGTGTTGAAAGCAGAAATGGTTAAGTTGTGGTTTGGAGGAATATATGGGGGAAATTATTTGGTTTATTATTATTGGTAAATATAATTAATTGATTTGTAAGAAATTGGATTGCATGGAAATAATTGGAATATTCATGTTCATATTGATTAATATACAAAAAAGGTAGTTATATAACTAATTGATTTATATTAAAATGTTGAATTTATATTAAACAACTGTAATATTACATAATTAACCAATGTGAGGATGGATATAAAAATAGATGACAATGGGAAGGGGTATAATATAGAATAGAAGGGAAAAATTGAATTTGATTAAGATTAGAGATGAGGATGAAGGGTAATATTGGTTTTTTACAAAAATAGATGAGGAATAAATATGGCAAAAAGGAAATATAGAAATTGTAAATTTAATTGAAATGACTAAACACTGTTTAAATCTGTGAACCAGCCAAATACTTTGTTCAAAGAAAATACATTGTATGTTTGTATGTGTGTTTCTAATTATTGTTATTTATTCATATTTGTTCTCTTTTATTCTTTAAAGTTTAACAATTCATTCTTTATCTTAATATCTTCATATTTGTTTGGGGTTGGCTTTCTTCCCTTTCATCTTTTTTATTCTACAGCAATCTTTCTCCTCAAACCTACCACCTCTCTCTTTTCTTTCCTTCTTACTTTCTCTTCCTCCCCCTCTTCTTCTCCTCCCTACTTCTTCCTTTCTCCTTCTCCTCCTCTCTTCCTCCTTCTCTTACTCTCACTCCTACTCTAATTTCCCTTCCCTTCCTTCATCCCTCTCTATTGCTGTATCCTTTTATGCATATGGACTACTCAGAGGGCTGAAAAAGTTATTTTTGACTGGTCCTCACACTTTTGACCAGTCCTTGAACTTACGACTGTCCTCACATTTTACATTTTTGCCCTATCTTATCACCATGGTGAAGAGAAGCAGTTGTGAAATGAGTGACATGGTTGTTAAGAATGCTGCACGGGCATGAATGTGAGGATGGTCATAAGTGTGAGGACCAGTCAAAAGTGTGAGGACCTGTCAGAAATGACTTTTTTCAGCCCTCTGAGTAGTCCCTATACATATAGCCATGGCCACCCGGTCACATGACCAACTAGCCACGCCCACCCAGTCACATGACTTCCAAGCCATGCCTACAAAATAAGCCATGCCTACAGAACCAGTAGTAAAAAAAATTAGAACCCACTCCTGGTTGGGGGTCACCACAACATGAGGAACTGTATTAAAGGGTCGTGGCATTAGGAAGGTTGAGAACCACTGCTCTAAAGAATCATCAATTAGATGAATCCGGAAGCGGCACGGCGTTACTGGCTGGGAAAATTCCAGGCTCCGACGAGCTTGGCAAACTCCAGCCAGATGAACCGTCACCGGGGGAGGTCTTCAGACCGAAATGTCCTGTAGGGACAGTGAAGAGGGAGAGGCAGCTCGGTGTCTAAAGAGGGACAGGCAAGTCCCTTGGATAGCCTGAGAAACTCTTCAATCTGGTAAGGGGGGCGGCGATCAGGGTGAATCGCCATGAAGCTGGAGCCTCTAGATCAGATGTACAGGAGGGAAGATTTGGACAGAGTGTTGGTGCTGGGTGAGTGATTGGCCATCCATAGACAATAAAAAGAACTTTAAATATTTTAAACTATTAAAATTACCCTGACGTGGAAATAGCGGCTAAATAGCGACGGGGGGGATATGGCGGATGGAAAGAGAAAGTGGGAATGAGAAGCGCGCCATAGAAGAATCCGACCAAAGAATTAAAAGTGATTGATAAATGGAAATGTAAATTTGGAACTTGGATTTAATTTGGGTTGGATTACAAACTGATTGGCTGTATATAAAGGTGAAAGAAATGGAAAACTGGCTTTTTCTCTTTTTTGACTTGGTAAAAACGGGTGTGGATTACAAATAAAATGGCACTTGTTTAACAATCTGAGTGGAATGGTGAGTTATAGAGAAACATCTGTAGGAGAAAGAAGAGCATAACATGGAATTGTTTGTTTTGAGAAAATCTTTGAAGAAACGAGGAGTGAAAAAATAAAACCTTGAACTTTTAAAAGGATAACTGGTGAGAATTAAAGATGATATGTTTTGCCTACAAGACGATTGATGATTAAAAAAGAAGGACCTTAATGCGACTTAAAACTGGAATAATATCAACCCAGAAAGAATAAAATGGAGCAGGAACTTAACAAACTGATAAAGATGATGTATTTAGAAATAAAGGAAATGATTATTAATTTGCATGGAAAATTGAAATTCGAGGATGTAAAGACTGAGCTAGAAGACACTGAAGATGAAAAGTAAATGACTAATGAGAAAGAGAGATGGATAACGAAGAAGACAAAGACAAAGAGATTGACTGGAAAATTAAACAATTGTAATATTAAGTATGGACAAAAAGAAAAGAAACAAAGAAGGAAAAGAGGGTGGAATAGGAAAAATATAAAAAATTTAAATGATTACGTTGGGATTTACGGTGGAAATATAAGAAAGAGGGAAAAAAGATGGAGAATAAGAGGAAATAAAGGACAAAATAAAAGATTTTATGATTTTAAAATACAAAAATAAGTATACTGGGATTAACAATAAAAAGACGCAAAAAAAGGAAAGAGAAAGGAGAAACAATGGGAAATATAGGGCAGAATAGGAGAGTGCAGAATTCTACAATACAAAAGGAAGAAAGAAGAAGGAAAAAGAAAAGGAAAAGAAGGAAAAGAGGGTGGAGGAAAAGAAAAAATATTAAACATATAAATGATTACATTGGGATTTACAGTGGAAATATAAGAAAGAGGGAAAAGGGACGGAAAACAATGGGAAATAAAGGGCAAAGATTTTATGATTTTAAAACACAAATAAGTACATTGGGATTAACAATGAAAAGATATGAAGGAAAGGAAAAGCAGAAACAATGAGAAATATAGGGCAGAAAAGGAGAAAGACAGAAAGACAGAAAGAAATGAAAATATATTCAGAACTGTAAAACAATAGATGAGTTTAATGTCAGAAAAAAAAAGATAAAACAGCGATACTAATTAAGTGATTTTAAAATAAGGAGAGTATAGAGTTGTATGAAATAAAGGGAGTAAGACTCTATATTTTAAATTTTAAATATGCTATACTGAAAACTGGAGAAACTGCAATAAATGTCATGTGCTAAATAATAGTGGAGGTCTATAGAATGATAGGTTTTAATAATATGAATAAACTGTTTGGGGGAAATGCAATAATTGGAATATTTCATGTTAAATTGGGCGATTGAGGAGGCAGAAATAAGGTAGTGCATGACAACAGCTCTTTATTGTAGTGTGAACTTCAGCAAAGGTTACAGGCACACAGCTCCTTTTATATACCTTGCCGGCCAGGGAACTGACAAATCACAAGTGACCCATTGTTGTTTAAATCTCCCGCCAAAACTATATACATAACACCCCTCCCCTCCAGAAGGCACTTAGGGTGTACATTTGCATACATAATCATGCAGGTGATCAGGGCGTTCCCTACGCCTGGTTGACCTGTGCAGTTCGGTCTGAGGCGTGGCGTCGAGCTGGTCGGAGGGACCTTTTGTTTCTCCCAGCTCCGCCAATGGAACCTCCTGGATTACTTCGGGGGCATTGCTTTCCTCAGCTGGGAGAGGCGTTTCTCTGGGGCAGCGCTGGACACCGAAGTTCCCAGATAAGTCCCCGGATCTCATCGGGCTTGAGCTAGCTGTTGTGGGAAGAGTTTGGAAGTTAGGGCTTGGACCTTGGGTTTGCGGTTCTGGTTTGGTGGCCAACCTTCTTCGGAGTTGATCAATCTGCCTTTGCCAGATCCTCCCGTCTCCCATGTCTACAGTATAAGACTTGGGGCCTGTGTTATCTGAAATCTTCCCAGCTACCCATAGGGCCCATTCGCATAGTTCCTGGCGAACACTGGTGTCCCTATCTGGAATTCCCTCAACTTCTTGTCTCGCAGCGTCTTCTTACAGGTCTGCCTCTGGTATGACCCTCCGCAGCTTGAGCAGTTTCCGCGATGCTCTCTCTGCTCACATTTCTGCCTGTCAGTCTGGAAGACGTCTTAGTCCGACTCTTCCTCGCTGTCAGTCTGGGTCATCTCACGGTGTACCGGTGTCGACATTGGTGTGGTTTGTGAGGTGGTTGGACGTTGCAGGGTCTCCGCAGCCTTGGTCGATGATTCATGTGCCCTTGCTTCATTGAGGGTGCTGGGTAGAGTCAGGTTAGGCTTTGCGAGCAACCTTCTCTGTAGGCGAATATCTCTCACACCACAGATTAGTTGCTCTAGGAGCGCATCATCGAGGTCTCGGTACTTGCAGTGTGTTGCAGCCTTACGCAGGGCAGCCATGTAAGCGCTGATCGGCTCGCCTTCTAGCTGTACTCGCTGCCAGAACTCGTACTGCTGGACAAGCTTGGATGGTACCGGGGCATAATGTGCTTTAAACGAGGCTTGTAGCACTTCCCACAATACCGTTTGGACCGGAGTCGGCTCGGAAAGTGACTCAGCCATGTCAAAAATGTCTGGCCCGCAGTGGCTCAGGAAGAGTGCCCTTTTTCTGTTGCCTGGAAGATTGTGCATGTCGCTGGCTTCCAGGGAGCACTCGAACTGGATCATGTACGACCCCCACTTCTCTCTCTCGGGGTCGAAAGGCTTTGGCGGTACATATGCAGACATCGTAATAGTCCTGCTATGTACGAAGCTCGTCAGCCTGGCTGAATCCGCTGCTGGTAGCTCTTTTTCGGCTTGCTTCTCATTGCCTCAATCCCACCTTCATCGCCAATGTTAAGTTGGGCGATTGAGGAGGCAGAAACAAGGTAGTGTGTGACAACAGCTCTTTATTGTAGTGTGAACTTCAGCAAAGGTTACAGGCACATAGTTCCCTTTATATACCTTGCCGGCCAGGGAGCTAACCAATCACAAGTGACTCATTGTTGTTTAAATCTCCTGCCAAAACTATATACATAACATTTCAAACTATATATCTGAAACATAATCAAAAAGAAAAAAGAAGGCAAATTAAGAATATTTTAAGAACTAATTAGGTTGGGTAAAATGAGGAATGATTAAGATGTGCTTTATAAATATATATTTGAATAAGTGGAAATATATTAAGTTATTTTGAGAAATATATTTAATAATTGAAATTGAATGTAAAACTGAATGAAATTGAAATGATAAAAATGATTTAAAGGTTATACTTGCAAGAAGTAAAGCAGAAAAAATACATTCGTAAAAGTAAAAAAGACAAAGGATTAGAAGATTGTTTGAGTAAAGATTTGAAGGAAAAAAGAGAACAAGATGAAATATACTGTTAATAATTAAAAGGACAAGGGATCGGGGTTGCCTGGACTCCACAGTGGAAAATATTAAATTGAAAATGAAAACAGCAATAGAGAGAGATGAAAGAGGAGAAGAGAGGTGGAAGGGAGGAAGAAGGAGAGAGAGGGACAGAAGAGTAGGGAGGAAGGAAGGGAAAGGAAATTAGAATAGGAGAGAAGGTAAGACGGGGGGAAGAGAGGAAGAGAAGGAGAAGGGAGGGGAAAGTAGAGAAGAGAAGAAGAGGATGGGGAAAGAAAGTAGGAAGAAATATGGAAGAGGGAGAGGGTAGGTTTGAGGAGAAAGATTGCTGTACAATAATAAAAAAAAAATGAAGTGGAAGAAAGGCAACGCCAAACAAATAAATATAAATATATTAAGATAAAGAATGAACTGTTTAAGAATAAAAGAGAATAAATGTGAATAATACAGTAAAAGTTGGAATTTAGGGACAAATGAAGATGGTGTTTATATATGCAAGTATAGAAATATTAAGATACGTTTTTAAAAAAGGGGGGAAGACGATTTTGGCAAAAATTGTAATTGAGTAAAATGTATTTGAATTTGATTAATTGTATAAGATAAGAAACGGCCAACACTGTTCAAAAAAAAAAAAAAGATGTGGGTGAATGTGGGAGAGGAGAAAAAAATCAATAAAACTTGTTTATAAAAAATAAAAAAAAGGAATCATCAATTAGAAATCCATGATAGTAATAAGTAAAAAATCATTATGAGCATCATAAGTTTAACTGCAGTAAACATTTTGCTATTATAAATTCAGAACACTGTTTTCCACTAATAAACTTTTCACATTTCATTATTTTATAATGCACACTCCATTATTCCTTTGTGTTTTAAACATCATGACAGTTCACATTTGGAAAGGTCTCTTTTTTTCCCCTTGAATTCATTATTTTGTTTTCTCATGTCAAAATATATTTATGTTCAACAGTATTATATAAAAGTGCCTTTATTTAATGGACCAAAAATCAAAATGTTTCATAATTTATTGTGCTGGGAGGGGCATATACTGCATATTTCTGAAATAATGCATAGCTCTTAAATGTCCTCAATATTAAGCTAGGATATGAAAACAACTCAGAAAATGATTTTTGTTCCTATATTATAAGGCATGTTGCTCAATATCTTATGCAAACTTCAGTGTGAGATGGATTTTAAATTTCATATTAATATTCAGATTCTTCTCTTATTTAAGACTTCATTTCCATAAGGATTCATGCTATAATGCTTCTAGATTTCAATAGCTTTTATTTAGATTGCCTCTACTTGCAATTTAGAGGCAATTTAGATTGCCTCTATTAATATAACCACTTTTAGATAAATCCCATAATTAGACAGAATATAATGAAAATGTGCATTTATTTTCTATTAGTGGTGATATTCTATTGCTATCTATTAAGGATAAATTTCCTACAATTCTAAAAGAGTCAATGACCTCTCAGGCATAATTGTTATGTACCATAGACTTGCTATTACAGAGTAGCTTAAAATTTTGGTTCTTAGTTTGACATATTCTAGGAACTTTGGATCAGAGGTTCTAACTCATTTTGTATTCTGTTCTAAAAAAATCA
Organism: Arizona elegans; assembly: GCA_022577455.1. Classification (NCBI taxonomy): domain Eukaryota; kingdom Metazoa; phylum Chordata; class Lepidosauria; order Squamata; family Colubridae; genus Arizona; species Arizona elegans. Next base: position 42,351,504 of record JAKOOJ010000006.1, read on the forward strand.
AGATACTTGGGGACAAGTAGTAGCAATGACAGAAATAATTATTTCTGTTATTACTATTTTGTAACTAGTCACAAATTTATGGTGATAGCAGTAACAAGGACACTCCAAGTGACTCCTCCCTTTTGCTTTGGCAGAACAATCAATTGCAATGGATTTATTTTCATTGTTAATATAGGCTTATTGTTTTCATAAAATATTTGTACAGTGTGCTTGTACATGTTTTCAAGGTACAGGCATAATATACATCATACACAGGGGTGGGTTCTAAATTTTTTTTACTACCGGTTCTGTGGGCGTGGCTTATTTTGTGGGCGTGGCTTGATGGTCATGTGACAATTCTTTAGGATTTAGCAGAGGTACTTGTCTACCAGGCTTTTAACTGCTTGCAGAGCTGTACCAGTCTCCTCATTTATTTTTGCAGGCACCGGTCTACTCATTTGTTTTTGGAGGCACCAGTCTACCACCAAACTGCCTTTTACCACTGATCAGCTGTAGGGCGGCAGCAAGAGTTTAAACAGTTTTTTTCCTTATAGCCCATCAGCTGGGACTCAGGAGGCAGCAATAGATGGGGGTGGGGCCAAATAAAAGGTAAGAATAACGCAGGGGGTGGGGGGGTGGGGGGCAGAACTAGTTCGGTGACATCATATTGTCACTGCTACCAGCTTGGCGGAACTGGGCCGAACCCGGAGGAACCCACCACTGATCATACAGTAGTATTATTTCATTGACTGACTTTGATATGTCTTCATTTTACCTGAGTTAATTTAGTTCTAACAAGAGGTCATACTGACAACATTTGCACTTAGTTCTAGGACGATTTTATTTCTGGGGAGTTATGCTTTATTTTATTTATTATTAAAATTGGATATTTAGAAATAACCTTTTGTTTTTCACTTGTTAGGAAAATAATTATTTTTAAATTATAGTTTTGCCTTTGAATAATACATGCTATTTGGTGTTAGTCTGACTTCTAATTAGTCCATTCATCGATTATGAAACATGACACAAATAATGAAATAATGGTTGTCACCATCAACAGCCATTCAATCCTGTCTAACCCTCAGCCACTCTATGGATCAGCACTCTCCATGCCCCACCTCCTTCACATCAGCCACGGTTATCTTTTATAGCCATGATGGCGAACCTATGGTGTGCCATTGCCAGCTGCTCTTCCAGGTCCCGTCGTGCGCATGTGCACCGGACAGCTGGCCCAGCGTGCATGCTTACTGGACAACTGCTCTCTTCCAGGTTCTGGTGCTCCAGTGCGTGTGCTCCAGTTTTGGCACTCAGTGCCAAAAAGGTTAGCTGTCACTGTTTTATAGTGTCCAGCCAGTGGCTACAAGCATGGCTCTTCTTTTTCTGCATCACTCCCAGCATGATTGATTTTTCAAGTGAGTCAGCTCTCATGACATGACCAAAGTATGAGAGCCTCTGTTTGGTGATCTTGGCTTCAAGTGATATTTTTGGTGAAGTTTAGTACAGGACTTCTGTTATGTATTGAATGTATATAGTTGTGTTAAGCCCTGCTAAAGTGAAACTAACCTTTAGATGACCCTAACTGTTAACTCCAACTGTTTTGGAGGGAAACTTGATACATACATATTTGGGCGGACTTTTTCAAGTACTATGATTGGTTAAGGCCCTATGGGCTTAGAATATAAATTACAGGCAATTGCCTGCTGTTCCTCAGTTCCAATTTTGAGTCAATAAACGTTATTGTAGGTATGCTGGTCTGCTTCTTGCCTACTGAAGCCCACTACACAATAGTGGCAACGAGGATGGGATGCTGCAGAGGAGAGAGCTGCTGCTAACCAAGAGACTGAAATCACTGGGTGATAGGCTGGGTAACAAGCTGTCAGATCCCTAAAAGTGATACTGCCATTCGATTGGGAGAAGGGGGAGACTTGGATTCGATTTACTACCATTGCCTGTGTCAATAGATATTTTACAACCTATATCCTGGTGCCAAAGAGCCCTGAGATCTCCTTAACATTGAGGAATGTTTATGACAGCCATGTGGGCTGTTTCACTTTAAAGGATAATGATGTGAATACATGTTTATCCGGGTTCTCAGGGCAGCCAGTAAAGAAAACATCGTCACACTTGTGTATTGGCTAAAATCTGCATTCTGGCTTAAGGAAGAGGTCTCTACTGCTTTAACCCTACTTGTCTTGCCTAAGGGTATTCAGATGTTGCTTTGAATCCATTGCTGTCACTTCTGCTTAATAAAGCAGGCAGCGGTGAAATCTAAAAATTTTCCCTACCGGTTCTGTGGGCATGCCTTGTGGGGGGATTTCCTGTGACTGAATGAGCATGGCCAATTCAAAGTTACTCACAGCCACGTCCACTCAGTCACATGACCCCCTCCCCAAGCCATGGCCACAGAACCCAGTAGGAATTTTTAAAAAATGTCTATTCTGCCTATTTTCCCCTGTCCCGAGATGCCTGCAGCTGCAGTCTCTTTTTTTTGGTGCGCCTGGAGGCACTTCTTGTGCTGAAAGTTACCGGAGCTGCTCCCCTTCTTAAATGCACTGCCACCATTGCCGTCCTGTCCAATCGCACACCATTGCTTTCTGCCGCTGAATGACAAATGAATAAATAAAGGGTGTGCGCATGCGTGGCCAGTGCATGGAACAAGGCAGTGATGGCAGCGGTGCATTTAAGAAGGGGAGCAGCTCTGGTAACTTTCACTACAAGAAGCCTGCAGCAGCTGCATCTTTCGGCACAAGAAGCACCTCCAGGCACACTGAAAAACAGAGGCTATGGCTGCAGGCATCTCACAGCAAGGGGAGTGAGATGTGGGCTGGCAGAGAGCCCAGCAGCGACGGCTCAGCCCTGGCTTGCCTTCCCTGGAAGCCAGCTGCAGGAGGAAGGTAGGTACGCGTCGCATGGCAAAGGGAGAGCGAGCAGTGGGTGGTGAGCGGGCAGCGGCTCCAGGGCACGGCTGGAACCAGGGAATGATGTATTCCCCAACCCAGTTGAGGCAGGCGGTGAGTGGGCGATGGCTCCAGGGCAAGGCTGGAGCCAGGGAATGGTGCATTCCCGACCTGGTTGAGGCAGGCAGCAAGCAGTCAGAGGTTCTGGGGCCTCAGGGAATCTCACATCCCTGGGCCCCGGCCCCCGACCCAAGGCGAAGGGTGAGTGGGCGGCATGCATTGCTTACCTTTGGTGAGCTGAGCAGGCAAGGCGACTGGTGAGGCAAGTAGCTGGGCATTGTGGTGAAGGGAACTTATATAGGGTGGGAATGGGTGGGTGGGCTCAGCAGCTGGAAGCTCCGAGAGGCCAGAAGTGGACTAAAGCACTGTTATTAACATCTGCTGCTGCTTGCAATTACTGCAAGTTCAAATCTCACCAGGCTCAAGGTTGACTCAGCCTTCCATCCTTTCAAAGGTAGGTGAAATGAGGACCCAGATTGTGGGGGCAATAAGCTGACTTTGTATAAATATACAAAAGTATGAAGGCTATTGCTTAACGCATTGTAAGCCGCCCTGAGTCTCCGGAGAAGGGCGGAATATAAATTAAAGCAAAAAAAAAAAAAAAAAAAAAGTGGCGAGCGAGCCAGAAGAGACGAGTGAGCCGGAAGAGGTGAGCAGGCGACAGGGCAGGCATGGGCATGACCACCAGGGATGATTGCTACCGGTTCGGCGAACTGATGCCAATCATCCCTACTGTTTTGCCCGAACCAGTCCGAACCAGTAGGATTTCATCCCTGCACGTAGGTTTCCCTTTGCATTGAAGCCTAAAACTGATGCGGAACTAGACAAGCTGATACAGCAGGGAATGCTCCAACCTGTGGACTGTAGCCAGTGGGAGACTCCCATAGTGACATATAATATATACCAGTGATGGCTAACCTTTTAGGACTGAGTGCCCAAAGCACGCATGTCCGCATGCGAACCCCCAAAATGCCATGTGCCCACCTTGGTGCATGCACCCCACCCTTGCACATGAGTGTGCAGCCCCACCGCATGCACCCCACCCCCATGCATGTGCATGTGGCCCCACACATGTGCCCCCACATGGCCCCCTGCATGTGCCCTGCCCCCCGCACATGCGCAGCAGAGACCCAAAGACCAGCTGGCTAGCGGGAGGTGAACATGCATGTGCAGCAAAGCTGAACTGGGGTGACTGCTCACGTGCCATCAGAAAGGGTGCTGCATGCCACCTCTGGCACACGTGCCATAGGTTCACCATCACGGGTATATACTATAGTACTGTGGCATCTCTTATGTTTAAAATGCCTTTGACAGTTGAATGTTTATAGCAATAACATCTAGTTGAAATTACATAAGTAAATCTTTTAATAATAGTCTTTGTATACTTTGTCATTTTTGATACTACTTTTTGAGTAGTTTTTGTGCTAATCAAATTCTTAATTTGTATTAATGTGATTATACACACATGTTCTGTTTTACCTAACATTATGAGTTTTAAATATGAAGACCAGCTTGCCTTCTCACTACTACCATTTCAAAGTTGGCAAATAAAGATTATAGGAGAAGAGCCATTTTGCAGGAAATTTATAGCTGGGAAAGAGAGCAACAGAAGGAGGGAAAGAAAAAGAGAGAGAGCGAGAGAAAGAGTGAGTGAGAGAGAGACAGAGAGAGAGACAGAGAGAGACAGAGAGAGAGAGAGACAGAGAGAGACAGAACAGATTTTCCAGAAAGATATCAAATATTTAATGATGGGTTTTAAGTTATTTTATATTCAAAGTTTTAGATAAAATGAAAGCATTAAGAAGACTTACTGATCAAAACTTCATTCTTGCCAATGAATTCTTAAATCTACAAATGTTAATTGTCTTAGACAGGCATTGTGGGAACTTAGTTATAGATCATTGTATGACATTTCATTCATCATTATTTCTTAGAAATAATTCTGTGATGATGCAAAGGACCATTTTTTCAGCCTAAGGCGACTGTTGTTGGCTCAAATGGTCTTTTTGCATTTCAGAGGTGTTACACTGAATCAGCCTTTTGACACAGCTACTGCCAAAACTATCTGTCCCTCTGTGTATTTTCAAAAAGCAGGTTAGGAAAAAAGTAATCAGCCTTTTGTGAGAGCTTCAGCAAATTAGCCTGACCAATCCTTTACTAGCCTGCCATTTAGTCAAAGCTGCCTTTTAGTAGACCCAACTATATATGCAGTTGACTAATTTAATCATACTAAAAAAAGGTATTTGGGTACAGTATTATCCATTTTGTAAAGTTGGAGTGTGTCTGTAAAACATTTTTCAAGAGTAGGTAATGTAGGCTAGGATTAAACCAAGAAAATATGATAGTTCTTTATTAGGCCAATGTAATTTATTCCCTGCTCCCTTTAAAGCTTCAAAGCATATGTTGTCAAGCAAAGCATTTGCAGTTTTTCCAAAGTATTCCTAAAGTCTTCTGGGTATCTAAAATGTAGTCTTTAAGTGACTCAGCTGCTTCATGGCTTCAAGGAGCAACATATAATTTGCACAGGATACAATTAGGCAATAACATCTAATTATATGACAGATAAAACATTAGAAACTCTTGGAACAACCTATTATGTCCTTGGTTATTTACATATGAACTATGGATGCATGAGTATTGAGCAGCTCATGTTTATAAAGTTATGTTTTAGTAGTGTTCAACTGAATACGTGCAAAAGTTAAAACCCTTTGAAAGAGTTTAGTGTAAATGCTTGAAAATGGCTCAAGGGTACTCTTGGAGCAATTGTTTTCCTGTTTCCTTATCCCAATCTTTGGTAATGTGGAGTCTGCAGCTACTGTCATAAGATACAGTTCAAACAAACTTTTAAGTCTTTGAAGCAAGTGAACTGTAATTTAAACCTTGTTTAATGGGACATAGGAAATTGATTCCCTGAGAGAATGAGTTGAAGCTAAGCTATAAGCCAAGGTGTACAGTTTTGTTTTTTTTTTTTCCTTTTAGAGGCACAATTTTATTTTATGTTTATTCCTGACTTCTGAGGGCCACTGATAAGCATCTTCCTAGACCACATGCCAGATGAAAATGCACTGTACCAGGAAAGATCCACATGGGATTTTAGGCACTGCTTTGAGCCAAGGCAAAACATTTCAGAATGTTTTTGTTGTTCATGGTAAGACTTAAGTTTATAATAAAGTAAAATTGCAGTTCACTTTTCAACATTTTTGAATTTGATAAGTAGTTTTTTAGTCTGATCTTGTTTCTAGCTCTGTTTACTTTTCTATTACATGACCGATCCAGGTCAACAAGTTTGAAAGAGGGTCAAGCTGAAACATTGAGCAGTTGACCATTAAATCATCAAGTACAATTCTCTGTTGAATTACTAAAGTCCTTGCAATGAATATGATGATAGAATAATGGTGATCAGTCATTCCACAGCAAGATGAAGGCCTTTTCTGTCTACTAGATTGAAGGTTGTCTTGTAAATTTGTCATGCTTGAGCAGCACAGATTGGCAAGCCATAGTATAATAAGACCTCTCACATAAAGCAGATTAAAAATCAAAAGAAATGAGGACTTCCGGCGGTGACGTCAGTGTGTTAGGGACGAAAGGAACGGTCTCCGTTCTCCAAGTCCCTAATATCTTCGATTTAGGAGCCGATTTAGGCAGAAAAAAGGGGAAACTCCGAGGACCTCGGGGAGGACAGCAATCCCCCCGAAGGTTCAGGAAATCCCCCTTAATCCTGATCGGGGAAAAACCAGCCACCCCAGCTGGCCAGAAACATTGATAGCTGAGTAAGAGGGAAGCGAAAATCAAATAAAGAAGACTTTGGTGGAAGGATCGGGAACAAAAAGAGCTCAAAAGGTATATTTACAATCCATAACGTGAGGATCGAAGGCAGGAGAAGATAAAACTCCAACTAAGAAGCGAACTTTAGCTAAACAAGCGGCGACTGAGAAATAAGCGGAGACGGATTCCATCTTGACAGTGACAGCGCACAAATTAACAACCGGTGAAATCGGAGGAAATCCAGAGGAAACCCAGGAGGAGAAAGTGATCCCAGAGAAACTTGGACTTTGGATATTTTGCTACAGAGGAGAGACGGAATTTAAGGAGAGAAAGGGATAAATTTGACAGACTTTGCCCTTTGTGGAGGTGACAACGAGGCAATCAACAAGCAGCCGACACCAGAAGAGGGGGGGTGTTGGCAGAAAAACTCAGTTTAAAGTGGAAGCTAGGGGCTTTTGGAGCTAAATCAAACCAACCTAAGTGGAATATTTTCCTTTGGACTTTTGGAGATTTGGAGATTTGGACGAAATTTGGACAGCATTTAGACATTTGGACTTGGACTTTTTTTTTTTTTTTTTTTTGAAAGGAGGGCGCTTTGGAATTTTGGTGGACACTGGACACTCAATTTAAAAGTATTGGGACTTGGATTTTTTTTTTTTTGAAAGGTGGATGCTTTGGAGTTTTGATGGACACTGGACACTCAATTTAAAAGTATTGAGACTTGGATTTTTTTTTGAAAGGTGGACGCTTTGGAGTTTTGGCGGACACTGGACACTCAACTTAAAAGTACTGGGACTTGGATTTTTTTTTGAAAGGTGGACGCTTTGGAGTTTTGGTGGACACTGGACACAACTTAAAAGTATTGGGACTTGGATTTTTTTTTTTGAAAGGTGGACGCTTTGGAGTTTTGGCGGACACTGGACACTCAACTTAAAAGTACTGGGACTTGGATTTTTTTTGAAAGGTGGATGCTTTGGAGTTTTGGTGGACACTGGACACTCAATTTAAAAGTATTGGGACTTGGATTTTTTTTTGAAAGGTGGACGCTTTGGAGTTTTGGTGGACACTAGACACTCAATTTAAAAGTATTGGGACTTGGATTTTTTTTTGAAAGGTGGACGCTTTGGAGTTTTGGTGGACACTGGACACTCAATTTAAAAGTATTGGGACTTGGATTTTTTTTTGAAAGGTGGACGCTCTGGAGTTTTGGTGGACACTGGACACTCAACTTAAAAGTATTGGGACATTAGACCTTGGAAGTAAATAGACAATAAATAAGAAGGATACAAATTTGAAAAAAAAAGAAGAGAGTGATCTAGAAGAAGAAGAATCAATTGTAAAGTATAATTAATTGTATTAAAAGCTGATAACAAATTAGTGATTAATAAGCATAAAAAGTATTAATATTAAATGTACTGTTTTTGAAATCTCATATATAACCTTATATACCACATATATAACTGTTAACTTAGTTTTATATTTACTTTAAATATATATATATATATACTTTAAATATATATTTATACTTATCTTAGTTCTATATTTTATCTTGGTAGTTAAATATCATATTGTTTTGCATGTTTAGTTTTGAAAAATTATATTAAACAGACTAAGTGAATCTAGGGTTGTAATTAAGGGTAATTGATATCGATATATAGTAATTAATAATAAATTTAAATAAGATAGTAAGTAATTAATTATAAGGACAATTAACTGATGAATTGCTGAAGTATTAGACTTTTCCCTCCCTCCCTCTATATTTCACCCCCATGTTTAGAGAGTAATATAGGCTAAATAGCCATCAAGAATTGAAGAACTCTGTAAAACATTGAAAAGTGAAAGATAGAACTTATAGATAAATTTATATATAGATAGTGATTGTGTGACAAGGAAACTTATCCTAGTTGTTTATCTCTCTGGGATTACTGAAAGCCATAAATTGAATATAAATACCAAAAGAAATATAACAGCCCAAATAGTAATCAGTATATGAAATTCTGGGAGAAGATAAAAAAAGAAATACTAATGGCAACTACAGGCTCAGCAACAATTACTAAGTCAAGTAAGAAAATACCATCAAACCAGATGATACTCATGGCCTCTCCAGCACAACAAAAATCAGTTGAAACTACAGAAAAAGATAAAGCAACCCCCACTCTTAGTATGCAAAACATTCATTCCATATTAACGATGATCCAGGAAGGAATGAATAGAATGCAAGAGACCATGGCCCACAACCATGAGAAGACAAGGAAAAATCACGAGGAACTTAGGACGGATGTGGGAGAGATAAAGAATAATATTAGGAACATGGATGAGAAGATAGGAAAGATACAATAGAAAATAGAGGAAAACGAACAGAGGATTCATAAGGTGGAGGAGAGAATAGAACATATGGATAAGAGAATGGAGAAGATGGAATATAACCAAGCAGCCACAAATAAGGACCTAGAGGACTCGTTATCATATCTCGAGATGGAGAAGGCATCCTTCTATTTAAGGTTTCAGAACGTAGAAGAGCAAAAGGAGGAGGACTTAGGAGAAATCATGACTGAGATACTCTCAGAAGTGACCCAGAGGGACAAGGAAGAGATACGAAGTGGAATAGATGAAATCTATAGAGTTCACACGAACTACGCCTGGAGAAATAAGTTACCAAAAGAAATACACATTAGATTTACAAAAAAATCTTTAAAAGAAGAGATCTACAGGAGGATGAGAGAGGATACAACTATGTATAGGGGAAAAGAAATTTTAACCCTCAAACAGATACCAAAAAGGACAAGGGACCAAAGAAGGAACTACAACTTTCTAACGGCACAGTTGAATAAATTTAAAATAAAGTTCCGCTGGCTAATACCGGAGGGTCTACTAATCTCCTGGGAAGACAAAAAATATAGAATTGATAACTTAGGAAAAGCACAGGACTTTTTCGACCAACACTTCGTACTGGAGGAGGAGCAGGAGAGCAGAGAAGAAGAGGAACTTAAGAGGCAAGAGGAACAGCGGACAGAGAAAGAAGAAAGAGACCAAGAAGAGGGGAGAAGATTGGAAAGAGAAAGAATGGAGAGAGGGAGCGAGGGAAAAGACGCAAAGAATTACTAGAAACACAAAAAGACTGAAAACAACAAATAGATAAATAAAGAGAGATGGAAAGAGAGCTGAAACTTATTTCAATCAATATAAACGGACTTAATTCACCAGCCAAAAGAAAACAGACATTTACAAAACTTCAAAAGCTAGAAATAGATATCATAACACTCCAAGAAGGATATATCAAAAGATAGCATCAAAAACTATTGGACAATCAAAGATTAGGAAGACTATATGCATCTCTAGGAGACCAAAAAAAGAGAGGAGTTGTAATATATGTAAAGAAACACCTAAAAACAAAACAAATATATGCAGACATAGAAGGACGTATCTTAATAATAGAAATACAAACAGGATCCAAAACATTATTATTAATATCTATATATGCACCCAACAGAAACCAAAATGACTTTTTTAAAAAGCTACACAATATAATCAAAGACCTGGAATACAAAACTATCTGCATGGTAGGAGACTTCAGTGCAATCATGGACATAGAAAAAGACTATCGGAGTAACAAACAAAGTAAAACCAGAAATAAAATTCTACCGGAACCTTTCAAAGACATGATCAACGAACTGCACCTACACGATGTATGGAGAGAGGCAAACACACAAACAAAACAGTATACATATTACTCGAACCCACACCAGTCATGGTCTAGGATCAACATGGCCTGGGATGACTTCGGACCTCAGAGAGGAAGTAAAAGATATCGAAATAGCAGCGAACACCTGGGCAGACCATAACCCCATTAAAATAGTATGGAAAGGACATCGAAAGCAAAGGAGGTGGGTGATGGACACGGGAATAATAAAAGATAAGGAATACATACAGATGATTGAGAAAGAGGTTAAAAAGTTCCTACAAATAAACACTAAAGAACAGACATTGCTTCAAAACCTTTGGGACACAATTAAAGCATACATAAGAGGTCTTACAATTGCGTATATGGCAAAACATAAATAAATAGAAACAACAGTCAAGGAATAAACTGTTAGAACAATTTAGAATATACGAATTAGAATTGCAGAAGGAACCCCACAACAAACAATAAAAGAAAAATTAAATCTTACTAAACATAAAATCAATCTGATTACCCAGACAGAAATTGCACAGAAAATCAAGCTAGCAAAACAGAAACATTTTGAACATGCAAACAAAACGGGACGCTGGTTAGCGTATAAACTGAAAAAAGAAAAAGAAAGGAGAACAATATTTCAATTGCAGGACGAAACAGGACAAATATACCATACCAATCTAGACAAAAAACGTATAGTCAAAGATTATTTTCAAAGTCTCTACAAGAAAGAAGAGATTCGGGATGAAGACATTAAGGAATACTTATGTAAAACAAACATTACAAAATTAGAGGAGTCCCATAGAGAAGCATTAAATAGACCAATTACGATGTCCGTGCTGGTGGAAGCAAGGAAAAAGCAAAAAAATAACAAGGTTCCAGGCCCGGACGGAATACCAACAGAGTTTTACAAAAACTGTCAAAATGCAATGGATGAACTATTACTCCAAGTCCTCAATGATGCATTATTAGAAGCAGAAATTCCCAAATCCTGGACCGAAACCATTATTACACTCATCCCCAAAGAAGATACGGACCCCACACAAGTTAAAAATTATCGGCCGATCTCATTGCTCAATGTAGACTACAAACTCTTCATGTTGGTTATAACGCAAAGACTGAAAATAATTATTTATAAATAAATACATACAGATCAGAATGGTTTTGTCCCAAGAAGACAGATCAAAATCAACATAAGAACAATTATCAACGTCCTGGAATATTACGAGAAAAGAGTTGACAAACAAGTAGCCTTAATCTTTTTAGACGCACAAAAGGCATTTGACAATCTAAATTGGAATTTCCTCATATTGCAACTAGAAGCCATGGATTTCGGTGTCAAATTTTTACATATGATTAGAAAAGTATACTCCCTCCAAATGGCCAAAATTATGATTAATGGAGATATGACTGAAAATCTGGATATACAAAAGGGTGTGAGACAGGGTTGCCCTTTATCCCCACTACTGTTCATAATTTCATTGGAAATATTACTAAATGAAGTTAGGAAAGATGCGGAAATAAAAGGTTTGAGAACACGGAAAGAAGAGTACAAATTGCAAGCCTTCGCTGACGATGTGGTATTTATAATGGAGCAACCGGAAATAACAGGAACCAAACTTTTAGCGAAGATAGAGGAATATGGAAGAGTCGCGGGGCTTAAAATTAACAAACAAAAAACTAAAGTATTAACAAAGAATTTGACAAAGGTACAGGAGACAAAACTAGAAGACAAATTAGGAATACAAATTGTAAAGAGAATAAAGTATCTAGGAATCTGGCTTACTGCTAAAGCAATAACAATTAGAGAAGACAATTATAACAAATTAATGAAACAAATTAGAAAAGATCTGGAAACGTGGAACAAATTACAATTGTCATTTCTAGGGAAAATCGCCTCCATAAAAATGAATATACTGCCTAGATTACTCTACCTCTTTCAAGTAACCCCAATCTGGCCAGGAAAGAACTTTTTTAAGGACCTTAATAAAATAATAACAAAATTTATTTGGAATGGGTAAAGGGCCAGAATCAAAATAAAGTGTATGCAAGATACTCGGGAAAAAGGAGGTTTAGGCCTACCGGACTGGGAGTTATATTACAAAGCAGCATCGCTAAACTGGATAAGGGATTGGATAGACCTCAAGAATAAAAGAATGCTATTACTAGAGGGCTTTGAATTACAACGTGGATGGCATGCCTTTTTGTGGGAGGGAAAGGACAAGCACCATGGATATTTCCAGCAACATATTATCAGAGAATCATTGTACAAAACATGGCAAGAGATTAGAAAACACTACACCAAGATTCCACGATGGTTATCGACAATGGAAGCACTAATATATCCCAACGCCATGGATATAGAGAAAATGAGGAGTTATAAAGAACTACTGGACAGTGAAGGAGAATTACAAACAAGACAAGAATTACAAAATCAGGGTATAGACATTGATTGGTGGCCATACATGCAAATAGAATCAAAATACAAAACTGATCGGGCACAATTTGGATTCCAAAATGAACCAAATGAACTGGATAAAATATTACAAAGTACAGATGAGAAAATGATTACCAAAATTTATAAGTACCTACTAAAATACAAATTAGAAGAGGAGGTTGTCAAAGAGAATATGATAACATGGGCCAAAAATATAGGATATACTATTGAATTGGATAAGTGGGAAAATTTGTGGAAGATAAATTATAAGATGACATTGTTTATACCCTATAAGGAAAACCTTTACAAAATGTTCTACCGATGGCACCTCCCACCGGCGCGCCTGGCCAAGATGTTCCCAAATACGTCTCCAATGTGCTGGAAATGTAAATCACAGAAAGGGACATATTATCATCTATGGTGGTCATACCGAAGGGCAAAACAATACTGGCAACAGATTAAAATGATTGAAGAAATCACGAAACAAAAACTGGAAATGAGGCCGGAAATCTTTTTATTGGGAATAATCACAGCACAATATACCAAAGAAATAAAATATGTGATCATCCATATCCTCACAGCAGCACGTATACTCTTTGCCCAACATTGGAAATCTGAACAGTTACCCACAGAAGACAAAATAATAGCCAAAATTACAGAATGTGCAGAATTGGATAAGCTCACAAAAGAAATACAAGAGAAAGACGATACTGATTACTATTTAGTATGGCAAAGATGGTACAGCTGGCTGGAGGAAAAATAGGAATATAAAGATAATTTTCGACTATTCAATAGAAATGCATAGAAGTAAACAAGGAGTCAATTATATATATACATATATAACCATGTAAACATGTGAATGTAGATATAGATACAAATAGAAATATGAAAATAACCCACCGTTGTACTAACTTCTAAGAGTCAGTCATTGGACTGAATTGATGTTTGTCCGTTTTGTATGTTGTTTTAGTGTATTTATGTTGGTTTGTTTTTTTTATTATTAATAAAAATATTTTAAAAAAAATCAAAAGAAATGCAACCATCTACATCTTCAGAACATACTTTAAATGTCAACAGCCTATTTTTTCTTGCAATGACTGTTGCCTGGATGCAGCAGAGGGAGCATGGAAGGAAATCTGTATGGGAAACAGCGGGGTGTCGGGAAGGGCAGTGCTATTGAAATAGTGAGTGGGAGGGGCAGATATGATGGGCGCAGGGGACCACATCATGTTCCGGGGGTACGCATACGCTATCTACGAGTGATTGCGCACTCTGGCCCCCGATGTGCAACTCGGGTCCTGGATTGCACAGAGCCTCAGGCCCTGGGCCCACGGCTGATGTTATGTAATGCGAGGTCGGTTGTTAACAAAGCCCTCCTCATTTGTGATCTTATTTTGGAGGGGGGTGCAGACCTGGCAGGTATTACAGAGACCTGGCTGGGCCACGAGGGGGGGGGTTCCCCTTGTCGAAATGTGCCCACCAGGTTTCTGTGCATTTCACCAGCCAAGGGCTCAGGGGAGGGGTGGGGGAGTGGCGGCGATTATTAGGGAAAGTCTTAGTCCGAGGGAGACCACTGTTCCTCAGATAGCTGGATGTGAGTCCCTCTTCATGAAGTGGGGCCTTGGGTGGCAGATGGGTTTGCTGAATACGTACCTGGCTCCCTGCCATGTGGCAGCGACCCTGCCTGAGCTGCTCGACATTATTGCCAGGGTGGCGGTTGATACCCCCAGACTTATTGTCATGGGGGATTTCAACCTGCCATCTGCAGGTGAGGTGTCAGAGGTGGCTCGGGAGTTCATGGCTTCCATGGTGGCCATGGACCTGACCCAATTAGTTCAGGGCCCCACTCACACGGGGGACACACTCTGGACTTGATTTTTGTCTCTGGTCAGTGGTTGAATGAACTTGGTAGAGGGGATTTAGACATTAAACCCTTGTCATGGACAGATCATTCTCTTCTTCGCCTGGACTTTCCTGCCGCTTCCCCCCACCGCAGGGAGACGGAACAAATTAAATGGTTCCGTCCCAGGCGCCTGATGGATCCAGAAACGCTCCTGATGGAGCTTGGGCCATTTCCTGAGACCCTGGCACACGACTCAACTGAAGACCTGGTGGCCGCCTGGGAGAGTGCGGCCGCCAGGGCTTTGGACCGTGTCGTGCCTTTACAGCCTCTGACCCGATGCCGACCTCAATTGGCTCCTTGGTTCTCCGAGGAGCTGAGAGAGATGAAGCATTGGAAAAGACGCCTAGAGAGCATTTGGAGGACTAGTCAATCCGATTCCAACCGGACACTGGTGAGGTCTTATATCAAGACCTACCTAGTATTGAAAAAGTTTGTTAAAATGGCGTCCGGCTTCAGCGGTAGGGAAAAAAGCTGAAAGCGAAAGTGGATTTGCCTGACTGTTCTAATAACTTACAAAGTATTTAAAGCAACAGCGCTGGCTAAAAGAAAAGGGAAAAGTTCTTTTCAAAGTGATTCTGATCTGTTTCTTCTCCTATAGAGATCTGATTAAAGCTGGGGAAATTTTTGAGAGGACTTTGTGGTTAAAAGGGAGGGAAGACTTCCTTTTTAGAAAGAATTAGCTTGCGTGGCAGAATGGCTTCAAAGCAAACAAAGCCAGCCGCTAAAGCTGCGGGGAGGGGGGGTCTCCCACTCACAAGTCACAAGAGCAGCTATTAAGCTTGCAGACTCAGAGCCAAGCACAGGAGACTGGTTTTAAAGATTTGAAGGAATTTATTGCTGCGGCTCTGTTGAATCAAAATGAAGTTTTGGACCAGAAATTTGAAAAATCTCAACAGGAAATTAAGGAGGTGGTTCAAGAAAAGTATGACAAAATGAAACATGACATACTGACAGTTGTGACTGGCTTGTCAGAAGCAGTTGTCCAGATTGATAAAAAAGTGGAAGAACTTAGTTCAGAAGTAGAACCTAAAATGAAGGAAGCTGATTATAAAATTTCTAATGTTGATAATAAAACGCAAAGGATTGAAAATGAAGTGACAATGATGCAATTTAGATTCATGGAGTTTGCTGTAAGACTGAGAGGAATAAAAGAAAACAATAGAGAAGATTTGAGAAGGGTTTGTGCTGATTTTGGATTTTTGGTGACTGAACTAAAGAAACAACAAATTCCATTCAGATGGGATGCTCCAGTTGGCATAATATTGAGGTATCAAGGAGAGAGATATCAATTAAATACTGTTGAAAAAGCGGAAGAATTTTATTTCAATGTTTTCAAAACTGGTGCAGCATCTCCACGTACATCTTCAGTGTTAGGTATAGTGGAGGGTGAAAAAGAGAAGCAACTTGAAGAAGAGCTCGAAGAACAGCAGAAACAGACGGAGGTGGAGGCAATGGAAACTCAAGGAGCAACAGGGGGCTTTTTAGATGAACCGTTGCTGGATCTTCCTCTAGAGGCTATAGGTGGACCACCTAAAAACACAAGAGAAGTGGCAATGGATCTTGACCTGATGTTGCACAATGCTAAAGATCAGCGTATAACTCGAGCAGCTTATAAACAAATTCTAGAGAAACAACAACAGCAGAGTTCTAAGTTATCGCAAGATAAGAAGGGAGTCAATGGTAAAGCACAAAAATCAGAAGCTATGGGAGGAGCTAAGCTGAAAACTACCAGTCTGGAACAGAAACTTCAGCAAATGCTCTTAACGCTTCAGGAGACTACAAATGACAATTAAGTTTTTATCTTGGAATGTAAACGGACTGAATTCACCACAGAAAAGAAGGAAGATATTTCATTATCTGAGACAATTTAATAATGATGTTATTTGCTTACAAGAAACTCATATTAGAACACAAGATCAAAAATATTTGATAAATCCTAGATTAGGAGCACAGTTTATAGCCTCAAATTCGGAGAAAAAGAATGGTGTAGTGATTTATATAAATAAAAGATTGCCAGCAAAAAATTTAGAAGCAGATGACTGTGGAAGATATATAGCAATTGAACTCTCTACAGATAATGGTCCAATTTTGGTGATTGGAATTTATGCTCCTAATCAGCAACAAGAAAATTTTTATAAAATATTGTATTCTAAAACATTACAGTGGGACTTCAGATCTATTTTACTTATGGGAGATTGGAATGGAGTAATAGATCCCAAAAAAGATAAAAAGAGTTTGGCAAAGTCATGTGTTAAATTACCACAGAACTTTTTTGATATGAAAGAAGATTTGGAATTGAAAGATATATGGAGAATGCATAACCCAAAAGAATTGGACTTTACTTTTTTTTCAGATAGACATAGATCCTTCTCTGGGATTGATTTTATTCTACTTACGGCTGACTTACTTTTAAAAACAAAGAAAACAAAGATATTTCTGAGGACTTTAACTCACCATAGCCCGGTATGGATAGAAATAGAAATGGGAAAGAACGAGAGAAGATCGTGGAGAGTAAATGAAAACTTGTTTAGATATGAAAAGAATGTAAATGAACTTAAAAAACAAATGAAGGAATTTTTTGAAATGAACTTGAATAAGGGTACCCCTATTGAAATTGTTTGGGATGCGAGTAAGGTGTATATGCGGGGGGTACTGATCCATATGAATTCTAAACATAAATCAAATAGACAAAGAAAAAGATTAGAATTGTAAGGAGAGATAAAGAAAAAAGAACAGATGCTTATAAAAAATTCAACAGATGAAAAATTACAAGGAATTATAAAACTTTTGAAAGACCAATTTCAAATGCTTACAGCGGAACAAGCAGCAACTAATTTACAATTTGCGAAACATAATATATTTTACAACGCCAATAAGCCGGGCAGGTGGTTAGCTTACACACTGAGGAAACAACAGAGTACTCGGACTATTGGCAGTATTGAGTATGGAGGAAAGGAAGTTTTTCAACAAAGACTAATTAAAGAAGCCTTCTTAGATTATTATACCAAATTATATGTCAAAGATGATATACAGAATGAATTTATAAATAAATATCTAGAAGAAAGGAGAGTTATGAAAATTTCTAGTGATCAAAAGGAAAGAACGAGTTTACCAATAACAGCTGAGGAGATTATTGCTGCTATTAAACAACTGAAAACAGCTAAAGCTCCAGGAACGGATGGTTTAACTGCAGTGTATTATAAAACTTTACAAGTAGAAATGATTGAACATCTTAAAGATTTATTTTGTAGCATACAACAAGGGGGTAAAATACCCCCTTCATGGAAAGCAGCTTTTGTTTCTTTGATACCAAAAGAGGAAGCAGGTTCCACAAAACCGGAAAATTTTAGACCAATATCTCTCCTGAATACGGATTATAAAATTTTTGCAAAAGTATTAGCCAACAGATTAATGCCAGTTATTCAAGAGGTGATTCATTATGATCAAGCAGGATTTATAGAAGGCAGATATATGAAGGACAATGTGAGGCAAATTATAGATTTATTGGAATATCTTGAGAAGAATAAACAGACCTCTGCAGTGCTGGTGTTTTTGGATGCGGAGAAGGCCTTTGATCGAGTGAACTGGAACTTTCTATTAAAGACTTTAAGAAAGATGGACTTTGGGGAGCAGTTTGTGCAGGCGATTTCAGCAATTTATCAAGAGCAAATGGCACAAATTATCATTAATGGAAGCTTAACCACAAATTTCAATATAGAAAAAGGCACAAGACAAGGTTGTCCGTTATCCCTGTTGTTGTTTATTCTAACTCTAGAAGTCTTGTTGAATACAATAAGGGACTCAAGCACTTTGAATGGAATAGTTATAAGGCAAGAGGATTACAGAACAAGGGCATTTGCAGATGATCTGGTTGTTACCCTAACACGGCTGATGGAATCAATAATTCAGATGAAAGACATTATAGAAGAATATGGTATGGTATCAGGATTTAGACTGAATCAGAAAAAAAACCAAGATGATAGTTAAAAATATGACAGTTGATCAAAAGAAAGAACTTGAAAGGAAGGCAGGCTTTGAAACAGTATCAAAGCTGAGATATCTAGGAGTTCAAGTTAAAGATTCAAATATAAAACTGTTCCAAAACAATTATGAGGTGTTGTGGCGAAAGGTACAAAAGGATATGCAAACTTGGAAAAAACTGCAGCTGTCTCTACTTGGAAGAACAGCAGCAGTTAAAATGAATGTTCTACCTAGATTTTTATTTTTGTTCCAATGATTCTGGTGCTTAAAAGTGATAAACAGTTGATGGAATGGCAAAAAGGAGTGAATAAGTTTGTTTGGAATGAGAAAAAGCCAAGAGTGAAATTGAAAATTATGCAAGATGTTCGTGAAAGGGGTGGTCTTAAACTTCCAAACCTGCGACTGTACTATGAAGCAGCAGCGTTGACACAAGCAAGTGATTGGTTTGGAAGGATAAAGACTGGAATATTGAATATAGAGAGTTATGATCTTGAATTTGGTTGGCATACATATCTATTCTATGAAAATAAAGTGGATAAAGTATTTAACAGCCATATGCTTAGAAACTCCTTGATGAGAGTATGGAAGAAGCACCGGTTCAAATGGGATTATAAAATACTGTTGTGGTTGGATCTTGGTCATATTATACGGAATATAAATATAAAGTCACTCGGGGGGGGGGTTTATACAAAGAAGTACTTTTTAATGATGGGGGCAGATGGCAATTAAAAACATTGAAAACACTGTTGGAAGAAGGGATTAATTTAACTTGGTTACAGTATAATCAACTTCAATTGAGATGGAGAGAAGATCAAAAAACTGGTTTAATGTTGCATGAAGAAGAATTGGTCAGACAGATAAAAGAGAAAGGCCCAATGCATATCAAGAGGGTGTCAGGTTTCGGTGCTATCTTGAATAAACTTCATTCTCAAGCGCAAACTCTCTAATGAATCACTTTTATTTTAAGAATAGCAGAGTCCGACATTCCTGATTCATTTTGCAGCCAAACTGGCCCCTCCTTCCAACCCCCTCCTCTTCCGCACTCCAACCCCAATGTCTCATTGGCCATCATGCAGATCCATCTCTACATCCCAGTACGTTCTTTTCACAGGAATGTAGCCCCCATCCTTGTCTCCCAGGAAACACTATCTGTAACATACAAAGACTAGGTAAAAGTTCATCTCAGCAATAAATCAAGCTTCTGCTCTTTCTCTGCTTCATCTCGTTATGTCAGCGCTGGAAGAGAGCCTAATTTGGAACGCTGACATCCGGCCCCTCTCCCTTCACTTCTGCGACATCACCTATCCCATAGGGAAAACACAACAAGATTAGTCTCATCAGCCCCTCCCTGGCTGTGCACCCCCCTTCCCGGCTTTCCCGGGTGGTCTGCATGGAATTTTGCTATAAGGCGATCAGCTTGAATGTTTGCGCTCTTCACCCAGGAAGCCTCTGACACTGGGTAACCCTTCCATTTAATTAAGTACTGAAGGCGCCCCCTGTGCCATCTTGAATCAAGAATCCGCTGCACTTCGTAGTGCGTTTGGCCCCCAATAACCAGGGGCCCAGGGGGTTCACGTGGCGTTGGCCTTAAAGTAGACCCCACTACAGGTTTTAGAAGGCTACTGTGAAAAACGGGTTTCTCGTCTGTTGAGTGGTTCCTGGTCTGGTCGGCCTCTCTCCTTTCCCTCTGGTGGTTTTGACGTGTCACTCGCCCGCAGCCCTCTGTCGACTTTTATCGCTACCCGGAACCATTCAGCGAGTCGGTTTGGGATGTCACGATAGGCAGTCACTTGGGAAATTCTTTTATCTAGGCTTGTTCTAAAAAAATACACCAGCAATCGCTCTGGTAGGGGAGGCAGTGTTCCAATGACTCTCCTGAATTCACGGATATGTTCTCTGATAGGCTTCCCCCTCTGCATTAGGTTTCTGAGCTCGTCTTCCACATAGGGGTCATCCTCCTCCTCCTCATAACGGGCTCTCAATAGTTGCAAGAACCCATCCGCATCTCGTAGCTGGGGGGCCCTGTATTTGTAGAGTGATGCTGACCACCTCTTTGCTTCTCCCTCCAGCCCTTCCGAGATAGCATTCACTAGGGCTCTGGGGAAAGGGTAGAGGTGTCCGAACCGCTCTATGTATATCTCAGCTGAATCGAGGAATTGGGCGAGGTTGTCTGGGTCACCATCGAACTTCCCTCTGAACTGGGGTGGCTCCTCCCTCTCTGCCCTCTCCTCTCTGTGCTGAGCTCTGGAGGGCCAGCCTTGGTGTTGATAGTCCTCTGCCTCGTCTCTCATCCTGGGGTGGGGAGGTGCTGCCTTGTCTGGGCTTCGCTGCCATTCCCATCCCCAGCTCGCCCTTCCCAATTCACTTAGGGGTTTTTCTTTATCTTTTACATTTGCAAAAGGAAATTCCGCCTCTAAGTCTTTTGGCACAGTCCCTGGGTACTTATCTGCCTCACGTTTCTTTGCTTGAAGTTCTGCGGGGAGGGAAGGCGGAGAAAGTTGAACCTTTGTATTTTCCAAGTTGGCTGGAATCACGACCGCTTCTGCTCCTCCCGTTTCTTGAAGCAGGCTTTCCTCCGAGAGCTTGGCTTCAGCCATAGTCCGTCCGACCAGATGTCTGGGAGGGAACGGGATGATTTAAACTCAGCCAGCCTGGATTTGGAGGAGAGTTTGGCTGTCTGTCAGGTTTCGGTGCTATCTTGAATAAACTTCATTCTCAAGCGCAAACTCTCTAATGAATCACTTTTATTTTAAGAATAGCAGAGTCCGACATTCCTGATTCATTTTGCAGCCAAACTGGCCCCTCCTTCCAACCCCCTCCTCTTCCGCACTCCAACCCCAATGTCTCATTGGCCATCATGCAGATCCATCTCTACATCCCAGCACGTTCTTTTCACAGGAATGTAGCCCCCATCCTCGTCTCCCAGGAAACACTATCTGTAACATACAAAGACTAGGTAAAAGTTCATCTCAGCAATAAATCAAGCTTCTGCTCTCTCTCTGCTTCATCTCGTTATATCAGCGCTGGAAGAGAGCCTAATTTGGAACGCTGACAGAGGGTTTCTAATGTTTTGTTAGAAAGAGACTCAGAAAATGAATTGGTTAAAGATTGTATGATAAAATGGGCGCAAAATTTTGCAGAACCTGTTATGATGGAAACGTGGGAAAAAAATATGGGTTCAGAATGTTAAATTTACACAGTCACAGAACTTGAGGGAAAATTTTTATAAAATGTTTTATAGGTGGCATTTAGATCCTAAGAAATTGTCATGCATGTATCCTAATGTTCAACCAAAATGTTGGTGATGTGATTGTTTGGATGCTACATATTATCATATATGGTGGACTTGCAAGAAAGTGAAGGCTTTCTGGATAAAAATTTGGTGGGTTATGCAAAATGTACTGAAGAAAAAACTCCAATTTTCTCCTCAATTGTTTTTACTGGGTATAGTTAAGGGTTTTTCAATGGGTGAAACAAAATTGATATTGTATGGTGAAAAAATTGATATGGTGACAGCAGCTAGGTTACTGATTGGTCAATATTGGAAAAGGGATGTTTTGCCTACTATTGAAGAATGGACTTTGAAGGTGGCCAGTTTTGCAGAAATGGCGAAGATATCAGCATACTTAAAAGACCGGACTTAAGAGACTTATGCATGGGAGTGGAAGAAATGGATAGATTATGTGCAGAATAAATACCAAACTAGGAAGTATCAGATAGCTTTTAGTTGAATGTTGTGTAGAAATGTATAGTATATAGGGGGTAGAATAGTTTAACTTATGTAGAAATGTATAGTACACAGGGGAAAGATTAGAAGGGCAGTAAAGTATGATATAATATGATGTGGATTTGGATTTCACCTTGGGGAAGTCATGGGAGGAGGGGAGGGCTAGGGAGGGTTAGGGAGGGAAATAGGAGATAACATTCTCATTTTGATATGGGACAAAAAGTAAAATGAAAGATTGTACAAATCAATATATAATTTAAAAAGTTCACATGTTCAGGCATGTTGACCAATTTGTCATGAATTGTAAGCTTTGAAGTCTTTAGCTGTTTATTAATAGTAGAGAATGTGGCTCCTTTCCATTGTAGGAAGTTAGCACCCACCCTTCTCCTAAGAAAATGAGAGATATTTTGGGAAATGTTAAAAGGGCAGAATATTTCCCCAAAAAGGGAGGCAGAAGCTCAGCCCCCCCCCCCTTCCTTTGTTAATGGGCCATTAAGGCCTAAACCAGTCTATTTTACATAACAAAGATGGGATTAGCCTTCTACACATCTAGCAACAGAACTCACCACATGGCACCTGGGGAGATTACATCAGCCCCCAGCAAGGCTCAACCAAGCTTGGGAAACAGACAACCTACAGAGTTAGCTAAGACTCCCGCCGCCTGGGAGTCTGACCACCAATCAGAGTGCATTCCTTACACAGGAACAGGAAACTCTAGGGTGGAGCCCAGAGAGGGCATAAAACCAAGGCACTCTCAGCATCTCTGCCCTTTTCTGCTCAGGAACTCAAGCCATGTGATCCTGTCCATTATTAAACCATCTTTCCAAAGAGTCTCCATGTTTCCAGTGTCTTTTTCCTCACTTGGAATTGAACCCAGAAGGATATTGAACCCAGAAGGATATTTCTTCCAACACCATGAAGTAAGATATGTATTCAGCTAGTGGAAAATTACATAAGTTTATTTCACCTAACTGATTCAGAACAAGAGGTGATCCGATTTGCTTGACCAAAATGAAGTCACCATTCATTTCAAAGAATCAATGTAAGAAGCTTGAATTATTTCCACCAGAACTGAGGGAAAGCTTTATCTCAACTTTTTCTCACAACTCTTTCTCAAATTTTGTAGGCCTTTCGTTCTGTGCATGGGGGGGGGGGAGAACAGCAATGTCAAAGGATACCTATTATTCTGTTACCAATGTATGATGTTTTGTGTGTGCGAGGGGGGGGGGGAGTAGACATGGACTCTCTCAACATGGAACTGGGTATATCTAGTTTGATGAAAAAAGAATTAGTGGTGACATGATAGCAGTGTTCCAATATCTCAGGGGCTGCCACAAAGAAGAGAGTCAAACTATTCTCCAAAGCACCTGAGGGTAGGACAAGAAGCAATGGGTGGAAACTAATCAAGGAGAGAAGCAACTTAGAACTAAGGAAAAATTTATTTACAGTTAGAACAATTAATCAGTGAAACAACTTGCCTCCAGAAGTTGTAAATGCTCCAACACTGGAAATTTTTAAAAAGAGATTGGATTATCAATTGACTGAAATTGTATAGGGTTTCCTGCCTAAAAAGGGGGTTGGACTAGAAGACCTCCAAGGTCCCTTCCAACCTCTGTTATTTTGTTCTATTCTAACTGTGAGGTGGTGAACAATTGGGAGAGCTAGAAATCACCAAAGGAGTTTTCCACACTGAAAGTCTTTCTCAAACTAGAAAGCTCGTCTGGATTGTTAATTGAGATCTACCTAAACGCACAGTATCTCTCTACACAGAGTGAGAGTAATGGACTACTGCTAGATTTATCCTTCATTCAAACAAGTGACCTCATGTTCTCCTGGCAATATTCAAAAAACCTCTAAAAATATTTATAAATGTTATAGCTCAGAGCTAGCTTTTCCATTAGGCAGAGTGAATGGGCTGTCATAGAAAACATTTTTTTAGTGTCAAAGGGCACCATTACTAGTACTTAACATAATATTGTAAGTGATAGTTCTGATATTTTAATGTAAAGAACAAGAAAATATATAAAGTTTTTTTTCCTAACTCAGAGGATGAAACAATTGGACCTGGCCACTACAGCACCATGACTTGAGAAAGGAAAAACAAGTCATACTCTGTGTCAGGCAAAACAGGTAATGCTTGACTTACAACAGTTCATTTAGTGACCATTTGAAGTTACAATGGCACTAAAAAAAGTAACTTACAATTATTTTTCACGCTTATGACTGTTGCAGCATCCCCATGGCCATGTGATTTACATTTGGATGCTTGTCAACTGATTCACATTTATGAATGTTTCAGTATCCTAAAGTCATGTGATCCCCTTTTGAGACCTTTTGACATCTGACAAGCAAAGTCAATGGGGAAACCAGATTTACTTAACAACTGTGTTCCCTTAACAAATGTGGCAATTAAACTGCAGTGATTCCCTTAACAAATATGGTGATAAAAGTCAAAAAATGGGGCAAACTCAAGAAATTTCTCACTTAGCAATATAAATTTTGGACTCAGTTATGGTCGTAAGTTGAGGACTACCTGTAAATGTCACAATATCACATTTAGGTGCTGACACATGAGTGTCCAACACCTCTACTCAAAAGCAGAGGAGCAAATATAGACCCTGCTTTATTTGCAGCCCAAAGCATCCCAAAATGTCACAGGAAAAAAAGAGAGGGCAGATCTTTTGTCCTAATCACATTAATCTTTTCCTGTTTGTTTGTTTGTTTGTTTGTTTGTTTGTTTGTTTTTTAAGTGAAATGATTCCAGCTTGCTCAATGATGCCATCTAGGGTTGCCAGGTCTGCTTCCAAAAAATAGCGGACAAGCCGGGGTGGTGGTGGTGGTTAAGTAGTAAAAAAAAAAAAAAAAAAAAAAAAAAAAAAAAAAATTACAATTAAATTATGTATTTTCTTACAAACATTTTAACACGTATTAAAATAATCACTTCAAAACTTTACTTAAAATTCAAAACATCAAATATATTATAATAATATGTAAAATATTAAATTACATTTTACTTTGCTGTCATGTGTATTTTTTATTTGACTGCGCAGCTTTGATCAATTCTTTGTGTTTAAGGAATAATTCTTTAATTTCAGTACAACGTTGAGAAATATTAAAAAATATACAAAGTTCACTTCGAACTGATGGTACAAGCAGTCGGTTACGTTCGTCAGTCCACAAATTTCCCATGCCGCTGAAAATTCGTTCAACGTTTGCATTTAATACCAGAATTGATGCACAATACTGGAACAGTTTCAGTAAACTCGGAGCTGGCTCTTTCTTGGAAAAGTACGTCCACTTATCAAGGGATTAATCGCCCTGCAGATGAACATAAACTTCTTCTAAGGCACAAATTTCATCAAAGAGAGTGTTGGGTGGAAGTTCTTCTTGCCATGATGATAATAACCAGATGTTCATCATTTCTTCTAAAGTTGGAGGATTATTGCGATCAATTAGATTGAAACAATTTAGTATCTCATATACTGAATCGGTGAAATTATACCACTTTTCTAGGTATGCAATGGCTCTTTGATACACGTTGATGGCTTCTTTCTTGAACTTTTGCACGGCATTCTCAGGCAAATTTTTTTTACGTAAGGCAAATAAAACTTTCATTCCAAAAAACTGCTCATCGTATTTTTTTTTGCAAAGAATCATGCAACTTACACATGATAATGTGAAGATCACAATGAAGAATTTTCTTGCTTTCCAGCTTCAGTAGGGTGTCTTGCATTATTGACATGAAGAAGTGCGTGAAATATAAATATAATTCTGAAATTGTGGGTTCATCATCCTTTGCGAGTTCATTTTCCTGATCCAAAATAAGGTTCCAGATAACCTTATGGCGCTCATCAGATCCAAGAGAAATAAAATACGATTGTAGAGGTATCCAGTTTAAAAGAAGTCTTTCGACCACTTTAAACAAACTTAACCAACGTGTTGGAACATGGCACAAAACTTCATGGAATTCTGACTCACAAAACTCAAAAAATGATTTCAACTCTTCTTGTTTCTTCGCAGAATTCGAAAATTCGGCAAAAATCTTCAGCACTACATTTTCGATATCAAAAGATAACTGCTTTAATGCATTTTTTGCACTGTTGTGTAAAATGTGATTATTGCAATGAGCAGCTACGATATTGTCATTTTCCAGCAATAATTTTTGGTAAACAGATTTGTTCACTCCATAATTGACCGATGCATTATCTGCTGAGTAAGCTGAAACATTATTTATTTCCAATTCGTTATCACTAAGAACTCGACACATCTGATTTTTTATTAATGTAGAATCTTCGAAAGAATCCTCATAAAAGTCTAAAATTTTCACACACAGTCCTTCTTCACAAGTAAAATATTGTGCAACAACGGGATACATTTTGCGATTTTCCTTGTTTGATGCGTCAGTGGAGAAAGAAAATGGAATTCCAGTTTTAAGATCATTGAGAACCAACTCAATAGAAAAAGGATACAAAACCTCATTGACAATAGCTGATGATTTGGTTCTTCCACAAGACATCTTTTTTACAATTTCTGAATCATCAAAAATTTGCTTCATTAACTTAATACCGCAATCTTGAGCCAGGAAAGAAATATGGTGTTTGATCCCATGGTAAGTTTCAGCCATTTCAGCTACAGTCACTTTCTCACTGAAAGAGGAGTCTTTAACAATGAAAAACGAAATGATTCGTTTGTTGCTGGAAGCTATTTTCTCCTTATCTAAATGACTTTTTGTGCTTGCATGCTGTGTGACAGCTTTTATACAATTATATTCAATTGTGAACAATTTCTGACACAATTTATAGTAGGCCGTCGTATTTGTTCTGTCAGTTTCGTTGTTGGTAATCCATGCAAAAGTAGCTTCCCAGTCTTTGGTGTATTTGCACACTCCTCTCTTTCGTTTTAAAAAATTCAAAATCTCGCCGCTGTCACTCTCATCACTCGACGCCATTTTAGGTCAGTCGACACAAGCTATAATACATTTTAAAAATGTGAACTGTACATAATTTTATAATATATTTTTATTTTAATCTCATCATTAATTTTTTCAGAGAATCGAGTTCAATGGATATTCAATCTTTGTCTCATTCTAACTTATGAAAAAAAAGACAAAACGCGATTCTCCTATCCTTATTCTCTTAGACTGTATAGCTTTAGATTACGTACCATTTCATCATAAAGCTTTTGAATAAAAAAAATGTCCACTATTTTGTGAAAAAAAATAGTGAACATAATGTGAAAAAAGCGAACTGTTGGCTCAAATAGTGGACACCTGGCAACCCTATAATACAAAACATCACATACCAGGAATAGCATATTAAGTTGGATTTATGCAACCTGATGTACAAAATAAACACACATACATTTATGCTCTGGACTTTGAATGCATGTAAATCCCTGAAAAATATGTGGTAACCCTGGGCAAAAGAATGGCAGTAAAATCACTCTAAATGTAGGGACAGTGTAAAATACTAACACATGATAAATAATCTAACAATTAAAAATAATAGCACAGAGTTTGCTCTCTCTCTCTCCCTTCCTTCCTCTCTCTTTCTCTTCTCTCTCTCTCTCTCTCTCTCTCTCTCTCTCTCTTTCTTTCTTGTCTATCTATCTCTCTCACACACACTCTCCCTTCCTTCCTTTCTCTTTCTCTCTCTCTTTCTTTCTTTCTTTCTTTCTTCCTCTTCCTCTCTTTTTCTTTTTCTCTCTCTGTCTCTTTCTCGTCTATCTCCCTTCCTCTTTCTTTCTTTCTTTCTTTCTTTCTTTCTTTCTTTCTTTCTTTCTTTTTTCTTTCTTTCTTTTCCTTCCTTCTTTCTTTCTTTGTCTCTCTCTTCTCTTTCACACACACACACATTTCCTCTTTCTTTCTCTTTCTCTCCCTCGCCCTCCCTCCTTCCCTCCCTCTCTCTCTCTCTCTCTCACACACACACACACCTGGTCTGGGCACAAAGTATCTGTTGTTACAGAAGTTCTTATTTCTGTCTATAATACATCTGATACTAATCAATACCCTATCTCTCAACTACATAAAGCCTATGCATGTTTACTTGGCAGTAAGGCTACTCTCTTTAAGTGGGATTTACTCCTAATAGATACACATGATTACAGGCAGACAGCTAGCTCTGTTGTTTAATAGATTGTAAGTAAAATTTCTTAACAAAATTTATACCTAAACAACAGAATATAGGAGCAAAAAATCATAGCAATAGTCTGAGCTATGCTTTTCTTCTTTAAATTGAAGTACTACCTATTTTAACTAGACATTAAGACTCATTAGTTTGGAATACTAGTTTGGCTTGCACTAAACCTTGACAGTATTTGTTTTCCTTATGAACTAGCACAACTTTATTTTATTTTATTTATTTATTTTGTCGAGTACATATTAGATAATATATATAAGTATAAGCATGAATTGAATACACAAAATGAATACAATTAAAGGGAACATTAGGACAGGGACATGCTACCCTCCTTAGAAAACAAAAGGGTCCACCTGTAAAAAAAAAAACAAATATACACAAGATTTCAAGATTTCATGATAGTAGATCAACAAGGTTTGTTAGGGTATTGGGAGTGAAATTTTCTCAGTAAGATTGGAGCCCTAACGTGGTGTTTAGCGACCCATTCATTGTGTGCTGATGGTAAATGTTTCCAAGCAACTAAGTATTGGACTTTCCCTCTGTGGATCCTAGAATCAAGGATTTCCTTGATTTCAAAGTGTTGTTCACCTTCAATCATGATGGAAACAGGTGGTGTAGATGCAGGTGGTCTGAGGGATGAGATTACTTCTCGTTTGAGTAAACTGATATGGAATACTGGGTGGACCTGCCTGAGTGTCTGTGGAAGAAGTAGTTCAACTGCTACTGGATTGATGATTCTAGTGATGGGGAAAGGTCCAATGAATTTTGGCCCTAGTTTCTTTGATGGTTGTAATGATTTCAAGAATTTTGTAGATAAGTATACTCTGTCTCCAATATGAAAAGGTTTGGGTTCCATCCTTTTCTTGTCAGCTTGAATCTTAAAAGCTTCTCTAGCTTCCTGTAAGGCTAATCTAACCAGTGGCCATGTGTTTTGCAAATTGTCCATCCACTCCTTAAGTGGTGGGTTCTTCTGTGGGTAGTTCAGGCATGGGGCTGAACTACCCCATGAGTAGCTGTTGCTACTCTAAAAGGGGTAAAACCAGTGCTTGAATGTACAGCATTATTAAATGCAACTTCAGCAAAAGGCAAAAGTTCGGTCCAGTTATCCTGTTGAAAATTAATGAAACATCTTAAATATTGTTCTAGTACTGAGTTCAAAATTTCAGAATTACCATTAGTACAAGGATGAAAAGATGTGCTCAACCCCTGGCCAGTACCAAGTAAGCCCAAAAACGCCCTCCAAAAGTTGGAGGTGAATTGAGCCCCTCTGTCGGAGATGATCCTTTGTGGAGCACCATGAAGTCAATAAATGTGTATTAGGAATAATTTGGCTAAACGTTTAGCAGTTGGGATCTTTTGGCAGGGTATAAAATGTGCCTGTTTCGAAAATAGGTCTGTCACAACCCAAATAACAGTATTTCCCTCACTGTTTGGCAATTCCACGATGAAATCCATAGCAATCTCTCTCCAAGGCACTGCAAGTTCAGCTACCTTCTGCAATAGACCTGGGGATTTCCCCTGGCGTCTTTTTGCTGCTGCACAAATGGGGCAGCTAGCTACATAGCTTTCTATGTCCTTTTTTAGTGATGGCCACCAAAATTGTCTTTTAATCAGGTGTAAAGTTTTCACAAACCCAAAATGTCCAGCTAATTTGGAGTCATGGCACCGTACCATTAAGCATAGTCTTTGGCTTGCAGGGACATACAACTTCCCCCCCACCCAAGCCAAGTCTTCTTTCATCAGACAGCTGGATTTGTTGTTCAAAAACCATTCATCACTGGCCAATGCTTGTTTGAAATTTTGGGTGATGTCATTGTCTGTCACTGTTTCTTGTTTTTCCTGGGATCTGGTGACTACTTTAGCGGCTAGTTGACTGTTTTGTACTATAGATTTGATTACGTCTGACCTTGCACGAATGTATTGCGGTTTTCTGGATAGCGCATCCGCCAGAAAGTTTTTCCCCCCGGGAGGTATTTTAGAGTAAAATCAAACCGTTTAAAGTACTGAGCCCATCGTACTTGTTTTGGGGAGAGTTTCCTTGGGGTCTTTAGGGCTTCTAGATTTTTATGATCAGTCCAGACTTCAAAAGGGGTCTTACTGCCTTCTAGGAAGTGCCGCCAGGTTAACAATGCCCAACGAACTGCATACGCCTCTTTCTCCCAAATAGCCCACCTTTGCTCAGTCTCATTCAACTTTTTGGATGTGTAAGCACAGGGTTGTAGTTGGTCTTGCTCATTCTTCTGAAGTAGAACCGCTCCTATTGCCACATCACTGGCATCTGCTTGTATGACAAATGATTTCTCTGTGTCTGGGAGTTGTAGAATTGGTTCTGCTGAGAACAGCCGTTTAAGTTTTTCAAATGCTGCCTGGCATTCCATAGTCCAGTTCAATGGCTGCTTTGGTTTAGGGTTGTCCTCCCCCTTTGTTTTTAAGAGCTTGGTGATGGGGAGGGCAATCTGAGCGAACGCAGGGATAAACTGGTGGTAAAAGTTGGCAAACCCCAAGAAGCTCTGTAACTGTTTACGTGTGTGTGGAGGGTCCCAATCAAGTACAGCCTGCACTTTTAGAGGATCCATCTCAACCCCCTGGTGTGAAATGCGGTATCCCAAATAGTCAATCTTCTCTTGATGGAATTCACATTTGGAAAGTTTGGCATAAAGTTTGGCAGCGCGGAGTTTGTTTAAAACTGCCCTGACTAATTTTACATGTTCTGCTTTGGTCTCGGTATAGATTAAAATGTCGTCCAAATAGAACAGAACCTCCTTATATAAATGCTGATGCAGCACTTCATTTATTAACTGCATAAACACTGCAGGAGCTCCTTGTAACCCAAAGGGGAGCACCTTGAATTGGTAGCAGCAGAGGGGGGTGTTAAATGCCGTTTTCCACTCATCCCCTTCCTTAATTCTGACACGGTAGTAAGCCTCCCTTAAGTCCAGCTTTGAAAAAATTTTCCCTTTAGCGAGGTGTGCTAACATATCTTTCATAAGGGGGAGAGGATACACGTTCTGCACACTGATAGTATTAAGGTTTCGATAGTCAACACATAAGCATTTTGAACCATCTTTTTTCTCTCTAAACAACACTGGGGCTGCAATTTTTGGTCGGGCTGGCTCGATGAAACCCCTTGCTAGGTTTTTCTCAATGAATGTTCTCAGCTCTTCCAACTCCCTCGGTGACATGCTGTACATCTTGGGTTTAGGGAATTTCGCACCGGGTAAGATTTCTATTGCACAGTCAGTGGCACGGTGGTGGGGAAGCTCATCTGAGGCTTTTTCCCTAAAAACCTCAGCTAAATCCTTGTATTCTATGGGTATGCCCTCAGTTGGTGTGGCATGACCAGGCATGGCTGTTTTTCGATTCTCTGCCCCCTCAAGTCCTTTATGTGGATACTCAGCAAAAGTCACCTTCCTCTGAAATTTTATGATGCTTTGTTTCCAATTGATTTGTGGGTTCCATCTTTTTAGCCACGCAAGGCCCAGAACCAACGGCCATTCCATGCCAGGTGCCACTATAAAGGTAAGCCTTTCCTCATGGCTTCCAATGCCTATATGTAGAGGCACAGTGGCCAGAGAAGCTGGCTCCCCTCCTGCTATTGACCCATCTAGTTGGCAGAAAGCAATGGGGGTTTTCAGCTTTTTTACATTAATCCCTAACTTCCCTACTAAGGTTGGGCTGATCAAACAACGGGTGCACCCCGAATCCACTAGGGTGGGGATACTTATCTCCCTGTCCTGGTTTGGGATAAATAGTCTTAAGGGGAGGGTAAGCGGTTTAATTGGTTTGCTTACCAGTGGCTCATCATCTGGATCGCTTCCAAATGAGTGTGATTCCTCCTGTTCAGATGCCAGGGTTTCTTCACCAAAGAGGGGGGGGGATGGGAATTCTATGGTCTCCCTGCTCCTCAGGGCAGTCTCCTTCCCACGCCGACCCGGTTTTCCAGGACCCTCCCCCAGTGGGTGGTTCCGGGCGGGTGTTTGCAAACGACACTCTGCAGCTCGGTGCCCTTCTTTTCCACACCTGAAACAGGCTGAAGATCTCGGGGAGAATGCGGTTTGTGGTTTGTGGGGCTCTTGCTTCCATTGGGGTGAGGATTTCTTCCATGCTCGCCCCGCTCGATACTGGTTTCTGGCCATATCTATCTCAGCTTCTTCGGCGGTGATATACCATTCATGTAGGTCATTCGGTGCCCCTCGGGCCACGCAGGTATTGTATAGATCATCACTCAGTCAGTCCTTGAAACAGCTCACCAAAATATCTTCCGGCCAGTGCACACGACACGCGAGATCCCGGAATTCTTCAGTATACTCTGCTACTGGCCGTCACCCCTGCCTCACCACCTTAATGCAGTCACGTGCTTTGCGATCTGCCAGTGGGTCCTCGAACCGACGTTGCAGGGCCATCATGAAATGGTCGAAATTCCGCAGTTCTGGTGCGTTGGCATTATGTAGGGTCACCATCCATCTGGCTGCAGCACCCTCTAGGGCTAGGGTCACAACTCGCACTCGGGAGCCTTGGGTTTGGAAATCACACCCATACTCTTGCATGTAGGTTAGCACATGTGCCACAAAGAATCCTAATTGTTGCGAATTCCCATAAAACTTCACTCCAAGAGGGGGAGTTTCTCTTTCCAGCTGAGGAGCCCGGGGTTGGTTGGGAATGGGTGCCGGTGTGCGTGCTGCCTGGGGGGGAGGGTTTGCTGGGTCTTCTCCCGCAGCTGCTGCACCATCTGCTCGATAGGTGGCCTCCAGGAGGGGGGTGCCTCCCCTGGCATCACCCGCGATTGCTGCCCTTTCAGCGCCCTTTGGTTGTTGTCCTGGCTCCCTTCGGATGTTAAGATTTTCCAAAGTCTCCATCACCAATTGGGTTATATGCCTCTTCAGATAGTCCTCCCTCAGGGGGTCAGCCCCCCCTGGTCAGTAAGGGCTTCTAGTTCCAGTTTCCACCCCGGTTTTCGGTTGCCACGGTTGAGGGTGACTCCTCTGGTTCTCTCATCCCAGCCATCTTTCTTCCCAATGCCAATTGACCAGCAGGGCTTTTCAGGATTCTCCAGAGTTACCTCATCCTCTCCGATGGGTTGCACGAAACAGGCATCCAACTGGGTGGCGGTTGCTGTCTCTCCCCAGCAATCAGTTTCTCCCAGCTCTCTGCTTTGTTCAGACATGGTTTGCAAGGTCCCCTCAGTAGAGCAAAGATTGCTTCTCTGGGTTGACCGTTTTGCAGATTGTGCTTTCTGTAAGGATCGCCTCTCCTTCCAACTTAAGAAAGTACGAACTCTTGAAACGTAGTTGTTCAAAAGGATTCTTTTATTAAGCAGAAGTGAAAACCATCCAGCTAAAGCACAATCTGAATGCCCTTAGGCAAAGCAGTAGGATTAAAGTGGTAGAGACCCCTCCCTTTAGGTCAGAATGCAGATTTCAGCCAATACACAAGTGTGAAGATGTTTTCTTTACTATTTCCTTTGAGAACCTGAACAAACATGCATTCCCACCACTTCCCTTTAAAGTGAGACAACCCACATGGCTATCATATAAATTCCTGCAGGTAAAGGGAATCTCAGGCTTCCTTGGCGCCAGGATATAGGTTGTAAAATATCTGATGACACAGGTCATGCTAGTAAATCGAATCCAGTCTCCCCCTTCCTTCACTTGAATGGCAGTATCACTTTTAGGGATCTGACAAGTAGGCATGTTGGTGCTCTTATGCACGCCCCTTACAGACCTCTTAGGAATGGGGTGAAACTTTGTTTCTTTTAAATCTTGCTTTCGTTACATACCGTCTGCTTCGGACCAAGAGCTCCATTTTTAGGGAAAGAGAGTTGGCTGGGTGGGGTGGGAAGGCCTTTGGAAATAAAATTGCTGCAAGACAAAAGGGGAAAGGTGCGCTCTGGATTCCAGACTCCGAGCCTTCCCTGAGCCAGGAAGCCCTCCTCATTCTCATTCTTCCCAATCCCTTCCCTTCCCATTCCTGGATCCATCTTCCGCCTCCCCCCCCCCTTGCTTCCTTTTGCTTGAAACTCTTTTCAGTGTGGGAGGGAAAACCAAATAAAATTGGGAAGAACCTTCTTTTTCTCTCCCCGCTCCCGCTCTTCTCTGCCCTGGGAAGAAGGGGACTAACCTTTAAAAAAAAAAGCTCTGCTGCTGAGCAGAAAAAGCAGTAGCTGGGAAGGATGTTGCTATGGAGTTAAAAAAAAAAAAAAGCCCTTCCCCTGTTCCTGCCCTCCCTCTTTTTCTCCCCACCAGTTTCTTTTAGCTTTGGCTCCAGTGCCAAAAGAGAGAATTCTCTTTTGTTTGTGAAGTCCCCCTCCTTTTTTCCCTGCCCAGCTGGAGAAAGACAGGAGAGCACCATGCTCACAAGTAAGCTTGTTCATGAGTAAACTGCAGATTAGAGGCAGCTGGCAGATTCCTGGCTTACTCACTCTGCTGCTTGCAGCTAGGAGCTCGCAGCCAGCGAAAGACACTGCCTCCTCGTGCCTCCATGCATCGAGGAGGCCAAGCAACAGCAGGAAGAGCACGGGACAGGAAGCACAGGAAGTGGCTGCCAGCAATGCCCTCAGGTGAAGATGTTGTGGGCAGGGAGGCTTGACCCCCCCTTAGGAGCCTCAGTTTACTTGTGAGCACCATTGGCCTTTCTCCCTGCCTCTCCCAGCCAATGTTGCTCATGAGTAAACTGTAGCTGGGATCTCCTGCATGCTTCCCTTGCAGGCCAGGCCAGCTGGAGGAAATGCATACGAAGAGTTCTGGTACCACAATCTCCCACACTCTCCCCTCCCTCCCCACGTGCATTGGCCGACCTGCTGCTGGTATCATCCTTCCACCAGCTCTCCCTCCTCTGCCCACCCACCAGCCCATGCCCTTCAACCTTACCTTTGCCAGCAGCAGTGAGCAGAAGTACGCGGCTACATTGTGCAAGTAGTGGCTGCGGTGGGCAGGTGGGCAGGCAGGGCAAGCGAGCTTTGGGCAGGCAGAATGAGTGAGTGGGGACTGGGGACTGGTTCGGGGGTGTGGCCAGCCACAGGTCACTACCGGTTCAGGGAACCATGCCAAATTTCCACTAATGGTTCTCCCGAACTGGTCCGAACTGGTAGCAACCCACCTCTGATCTGGTTCAGTTCCAAGCTGGGAGAGACACTGGAAACATGGAGGCTGATTGGAAAGATGGTTTAATGATGAAGCAGAACCACATGGACTCTCTGAGATGATGTAGAGGCTTGTGTCCTGAAAAGGTGTTGGGCAATTCCTGTTGTATCTTAACCTCCTGTTTTGGATCTTGAGTGAGGGCTAATCCCATTCTGTTTTTGTTCAGACCTTGCTGCAGGAAATTTTTGCCTATGAATAGAGCTATCGTTCTCTTTATCTCTTAAGTGCTGACATCTTCTGAGGGGTATTAAGGAAGGTGGGGGCTACTTTTTCCCTCTAAGAAAACATGTTTCTCCTTTTCTCCTCCAGGGAAATATATTCTTCCTTTTTTTTTATTGCAAAAGTTTTACAATTACATTTTCACCCCTTTCCCCCCCCCGTCAACCCACCCCAAGCTTCCCAACCTCCCTAACCCACCCTAACCCTCCCCTCCCCCCCCGGACTTCCACACAATATACTCATATCAAATAAAAGGA
The DNA here is from genome assembly GCA_022577455.1 of Arizona elegans. Taxonomy (NCBI): domain Eukaryota; kingdom Metazoa; phylum Chordata; class Lepidosauria; order Squamata; family Colubridae; genus Arizona; species Arizona elegans. The sequence goes on from JAKOOJ010000006.1 coordinate 42,387,678, forward strand.
AAAACCCTCCTTTGTATAGAACTTATATAAAACTTGAACCCCCTCCCTCCCCCTTATAAGTTTTTATCTTCATTACATTAAAATATTTCTATCTTAATATAACATTTTCAAATAAAAGCGATTTGATACTTCCTAGTTTGATATTTGTTCTGAACATAATCTATCCACTTTTTCCATTCCCATTCATAAGTCTCTTGTGAACAACCTTTTAAGTATGCTGAAATCTTCGCCATCTCTGCAAAACTGGCCATCTTCAAAGTCCATTCCTCGATCGTGGGCAGTGCTTCATTTTTCCAGTATTTACCTATCAACAATCTTGCTACTGTTATCATGTACAATATCAATTTTGTTTCACCCAATTTAAAACCCTTAACTATACCCAATAAAAACAATTGTGGAGAAAATTGAATTTTCTTCTTCAAAACATTCTGCATGACCCACCAAATTTTTATCCAAAAAGCCTTGACTTTCCTACAGGTCCACCAAACATGATAATATGTAGCATCGAAACAATCACATCTCCAACATTTTGGCTGAACATTAGGGTACATACACAACAATTTTTGGGGGTCTAAATGCCATCTATAAAACATTTTATAAAAATTTTCCCTCAAATTCTGCGACTGTGTAAATTTAACATTCTGAACCCAAATTTTTTCCCATGTTTCCAACATCACTGGTTCCCCAAAATTTTGTGCCCACTTGATCATACAATCTTTAACTAATTCAGTTTCTGAATCCCTTTCTAACAAAACATTATAAAGTCTTTTAATATGCATTGGACCTTTCTCTTTTATATGTCTAACCAATTCTTCCTCATGCATCATAATACCAGTTTTCCATCTCAATTGCAATTGATTATATTGTAACCAAGTTAAGTTAATCCCTTCAGCCAACAATGTCTGTAATGTCTTCAGCTGCCATCTGCCCGCCTCTGTAAAAAGAACCTCTTTGTATAACCCCCCCCCCCCGAGTGACATTATATTTGTATTCCACAAAGTATGACCAAGATCCAGCCATAATGGTATTTTATAATCCCATTTGAATCGGTGCTTCTTCCAAACTCTCATCAAAGAATCTCTAAGTATATGGCTTTTAAATACTTTATCCACTTTGTTATCATAAAATAAGTAGGCATGCCATCCAAATTCCAAATCAAAACTTTCTGCATTCAATATTTCAGTCTTTTTTCCTCCAAACCAATCACTTGTTAAAGTCAAAGCTGCTGCATCATAATATAACTGTAGGTTTGGAAGTTTAAGACCTCCCCTTTCTGGAACATCTTGCATAATTTTCATTTTCACTCTCGGCTTTTTCTCGTTCCAGACAAACTTATTCACTCCAGTTTGCCACAATTTCAATTGTTTATCACTATTAAGCACCAGAATCATTTGAAACAAAAAAAGAAATCTTGGCAAAATATTCATCTTAATTGCTGCTATTCTTCCAAGTAGAGACAGCTGCAGTTTTTTCCAAGTCTCCATATCTTTCTGCACCTCTCGCCACAACACCTCATAGTTATTTTGAAACAATTTTGTGTTTGATTCTGCAACCTGAACTCCTAGATATTTTACCTTTGGTACAATCTCAAAACCTGCCCTTCTTTCAAGCTCATGTTTACGATCTTGAGTCATATTTTTGACTATCATCTTTGTTTTTTTCTGATTCAGTCTAAAACCTGAAACTTTACCATAGTCTTGTATAATGTCCTTCATCTGGATTATTGATTCCATTGGATGTGTTAGGGTAACAACCAGATCATCTGCGAATGCCTTTATTCTGTAGTCCTCTTGCCTTATCATTATACCTTTCAAGATATTAGAGTCCCGTATTGTATTTAACAAGACTTCTAATGTTAAAATAAATAGAAGTGGGGACAGCGGACATCCCTGTCTTGTTCCTTTTTCAATTTTAAACTCTGTTGTCAAACTTCCATTGATAATAATCTGTGCCTTTTGCTCTTGATAAATTGCTGAGACCGCCTGTATAAATTGGTCCCCAAAGTCCATCTTTTTTAAAGTCTTTAATAGAAAATTCCAATCCACTCTATCAAAGGCCTTCTCTGCATCCAAGAAAACCAGCACTGCAGGGATCTGTTTATTCTTCTCAAGATATTCCAATAAATCTATTACTTGCCTTACATTGTCCTTCATGTATCTACCCTCGATAAATCCCGCTTGATCATCATGAATCACCTTTTGAATTACTGGCATCAACCTGTTGGCTAATACTTTGGCATAAATTTTATAATCCGTATTCAGAAGAGATATTAGTCTGTAATTCTCCGGTTTTTTAGGACCTGCTTGCTCTTTTGGTATCAAAGAAATATAAGCTGTTGTCCATGATGGGGGTATTTTTCCCCCTTGTTGTATATTACAAAATAAGTCTCTGAGTTGTTCCACCATTTCTGCTTGCAAAGTTTTATAATACACTGCAGTCAGACCATCCGTTCCAGGGGCTTTAGCTGTTTTTAGTTGTTTGATTGCTACTATTATCTCCTCCTCTGTTATAGGATAATTCATTCTTTCCTTTTGTTGGTCAGTAATTTTTATAACTCTTTTATTATCTAAGTATTTTTCTATAAGTCCATTCTGCACCTCATCTTTAGCATATAATTTAGTGTAGTAGTCCACAAAAGCTTCTTTAATTAATTTTTGTTGAAAAATTTCTTTCCCTCCAATATCGATACTATCAATAGTCCGTATACTCTGTTTTTTCCTCAGTGTATAGGCCAATCATCTGCCCGGTTTATTGGCATTACAGAATGTATTGTGCTTCGCATATTGTAAATTTGTTGCAACTTGTTCCGCCATGAGCATTTGGAATTGATCTTTCAAAAGTTTTATAACACCACGTATTCTTTCATCTCTTGGATTTTTAATAAGTAACTGTTCTTTATTCTTTATTTCTGCTTCCAATTCAAGTGGATCCTGATAGGTTCCGAATGGAGCTTGGGCCATTTCCTGAGACTCTGGCGCACGACTCGACGGAAGACCTGGTGGCCGCCTGGGATAAGGCGGCCACTGGTGCTTTAGATCGGGTCGTGCCTTTGCGGCCTCTGATCCGGCGCTGAATCTGCCCAGCTCCTTGGTTCTCCGAAGAGCTGAGGGGGATGAAACGCCGGAAAAGACGCCTAGAGAGTAGTTGGAGGGCCAGTCGCTCCGAATCTGACTGTACACTAGTGAGGTCTTATATCAAGACCTACTTAGTGGCGATAAAGGCGGCGAAGTGTAATTACTTTTCCGTTCTTATCGCATCGGCAGAAAATCGCCCAGCTGCCTTGTTTAGGGTGACTTGCTCCCTTCTCCATCTGGGAGCGCGGGAAGACCCCTTGCAAGGTCGTGCTGAGGATTTTGCGCATTATCTGCACAATAAAGTCGCTCAAATTCGGGAAGGCTTGGACTCTGACTGGGTAGGTACAGGCGGGTTGTCCGAGGTCTGTCTTGAGACAGTTATCTGGGATGAGTTTGACCCTGTGACTCCCGAGGACGTGGACAGGATGCTGGGGAGGTTGAACGCAACCACATGTTTATTGGACCCGTGTCCCTCCTGGTTGGTGCTGGCTACCCGGGAGGTTACACGAGGCTGGCTCCAGAGGATTATAAATGCTTCTTTGAGTGAGGGGTTCTTGCCTCCCGCCTTGAAAGAGGCGGTGGTGAGGCCCCTCCTCAAGAAGCCCTCTCTGGACCCAGCTGTTTTAGCAAACTATCGTCCAGTTTCCAACCTTTGCTTCTTGGCGAAGGTTGTTGAGAGTGTGGTTGCGCGACAGCTCCCGCAGTACCTGGATGAAACCGTCTATCTAGATCCATTCCAGTCCGGCTTCAGGCCCGGGTACAGCACGGAAACGGCATTGGTCGCGTTGGTTGATGATCTCTGGAGGGCTCGGGAAAGAGGTTGCTCCTCTGTTCTGGTCCTATTAGACCTCTCAGCGGCTTTTGATACCATCGACCATGGTATCATGCTGCGCCGGTTGGAGGGGTTGGGAGTGGGAGGCACTGTTTTACGGTGGTTCTCCTCCTATCTCTCCGACCGGTCGCAGTCTGTGTTGGCTGGAGGGCAGAGGTCGACCTCAAGGCACTTGGTTTGTGGGGTGCCACAAGGGTCGGTCCTCTCGCCTCTTCTGTTCAACATTTATGTGAAGCCGCTGGGTGAGATCATCCGTGGTTTTGGGGTGCAGTGCCATCTGTACGCTGATGACACCCAGCTGTACATCTCCACCCCAGACCACCCCAACGATGCCCTTGAAGTGATGTCCCGGTGCCTGGAGGCCATGCGGGTCTGGATGGGGAGGAACAGGCTCTGACTCAATCCCTCCAAGACTGAGTGGCTGTGGCTGCCGGCGTCCCGATATAGTCAGCTGGTGCCATCGCTGACTATTGGGGGCAAGACATTGGACCCCACGGAGAGGGCGCATAACTTGGGTGTCCTCCTGGACGCACGGCTGTCTTTAGAAGAGCATATGACGGCCGTGGCCAGGGGGGCTTTTTATCAGGTTCGCCTGATACGCCAGTTGCGCCCCTTTCTGGATCGGGACTCCCTATGCACGGTCACTCATGCCCTCGTTACTTCCCGCCTCGACTACTGCAATGCTCTCTACATGGGGCTCCCCTTGAGGAGCACTTGGAGGCTCCAACTGGTGCAGAATGCGGCCGCGCGGGTACTTATGGGGGCGACATGGCGCTCCCACGTGACACCTCTCCTGCGCGAGCTGCATTGGCTTCCAGTGGTCTTCCGAGTGCGCTTCAAGGTGTTGGTTCTCATCTTCAAAGCGCTCCATGGCTTAGGACCCAGTTATTTACGAGACCACCTTCTGCCTCCGATAACCTCCCACCGGCCAACACGCTCCCACAGAGAGGGTCTCCTCAGGGTGCCGTCTGTCAGGCAATGTCGGCTGGCGACCCCCCGGGGAAGAGCCTTCTCTGTGGGGGCACCCGCCCTCTGGAATGAGCTACCCCCAGGGATACGACTAATCCCGGACCTCCGTACCTTCCGCCGGGCCCTGAAGACTTTTTTATTTCAGCAAGCCGGGCTGGGTTAAAAAAAAATTTTTTTTTAATTGGGTGTATTTTATGGGTAACGGGGTTTTAAATTGGGAGAAGCCCACGATAATTTAATTCTGTTTTAATGTATTTTAATATTTGTAATGTGTGTTTTTAATTCTGGCTGTTCACCGCCCCGAGTCCTTCGGGAGAGGGGGCGGTATAAAAATTTTAAAAATATAAATATATATATATAAGTCTTTTCTTTTGTCGAATCAATCTGTGTTTAGAGTTCATATAAATAAGCACCCCTCTCATATAAGCCTTGCTTGCATCCCACACAATTTCCATTGGGGTGCCTTTATTCAAATTCATTTCAAAAAACTCTTTCAAGTACTTTTTAAGTTCTATTATATTTTTTTCATATCTGAACAAGTTTTCATTTAATCAATCTCTTAATCTCCTTTTTAATATTTCTTAAAACATTTCATTCTTCTAGGAGAGGGGTCGGTGCAAACTTTCTACAATTGGTGCCATGTTACTATGCCATATTATCAGAAAACTAAAACAAATTGGAAGGAGGATCTACTTATTATCAGTGAGCAATCATGTGCCTTAGCCACTCTGAAGCAATGCAAGAGGCTCCTGTCCCAAAGGTGCTGTTTCAAGAGGCAACTGGACTTCCTTGAAACCAAGAAAGTCCAGTTGCCTCTTGAAAAATGCACCTTTGGGACAACCATGAGCTGGATGACTGAAGAATCCCCATAGACAAAAGACTCCTGTGCTCAATGAACTGACAAAGCACCATTTCCCACCCAGGAGAAGCAATCATTAGATTCATTTGCACCACTTAAATATACCAGCTGGTCTCACTCACCTCACAAGATATCCTAAGGAAATCATCCAGATTTAAGGAAAGATCACATGCCCCCAGAAATGCAGTTAAAAAATCAGACAGAGTGCCAAGCTGACATCCTGTCTCTCAGACATTTCTTCTATGGCTTCTATGAATAGCCCTTCTGTAAATAGCTGTTCCAGCCATGTTGGAAGTATACCCCAAAAGGACAGTGCCAGGAATCACTAAAGCAGTGTAAAAAGCTTAAAACAACCCTTCCCCTTTAAGAAAGTCAAGTCCCAGGAATAAAAGTACCACAAAGACTAATTACTAATACAACCCCAAATATGCAAACAATGCAAGCTACTCTGACATTGATCCAGGAAACAATGGTAAAGATGCAAGAAACAATGTCTAGAAATCACGGAGAAATGAAATTTGATATTCAGAAATTGGATAATAAAATGAACTCAATCCAGGAAGCAATTCAGAAGAATGAACAAAAAATAAAAATAGAAGCTAAAACAGAAGAAACTGGGGAAAAATTTAGACCTGGTAGGTCAGAAAATGATGGAATGATTAATGAAAATGATCAATGAAAATGATTAAACAAAGACCTTGAAGATTCCATAATCCAATTAGAAATGGACCTACTTAAGATTTCAAAATGTGGGACTTCCGGGTTTGACTGCCACCGGCGAAGACGGTCGCTTTTAAACGGCCGCCAGCCCCGCCACCTGTAGAGCCGCCTCGAGTGAGTGAAGCGGCTTGAAAACTCCAAAATCCTGAGGATTTGAGGAGAAGAGCAAAGCAAGAAGCAGGCTGAGCCCCCATGAACCCCCAGAAGTTTGCTACTGGGGAGGAAACGGGTGTGGCTCCCTTTTAACTTGCGGAGACTCCGGACGGCGTGGGACGACTCTGTTCGTCAGAGCAAGCCGGTTGCAGCAAACATTTAAACTGATGGGAAGATAACTTTGTTATAAAACAACCTCAACCCCCAAACCAAGAAACTGCAAGTATTTCTTCTCTTTTGAACTTTTGATCTGGGGAAAAGCTAGAGCGAGTGGAAACGGCTTGAAAAAATGGCGCCGTTCCAGCGTTGACGAGCTGAAAGAGAGAGTGATTGCGCAGAACTATTCTAACAAGCTACATTGTAGCAGTGCCTGTTGCAAGCGAACGGAGAAGAGTGGAAAAGAAAAGAAAAATAAATTTGAGCTTGCTTCAATCTATTTAATTCTGGGGGACTTTTTCAAAGGATATTGTGGAGGTGCAAAGGAAAGGAAAAAAAAAGATTTTCTTCTTTCAGAAAAGTTAATTTACGTGGCAAAATGGCTTCAAAGAAACAGGAAGGAAAGGTGGCAGGGGAGGGATCTCCCACCCACAAACCAGAACAGCAGCCCCCTCCCAGTCAGCAGAGGGAGGGAAAGGACATTGATGTGCAAAGTTTAAAAGATTTTATTACCCAGGCTTTAGATGAAAAATTTCAAAAATCACAACAGGAAATGAAGAGGGAAATTAATGAATTTAAAGAGACAATGAAAGAAAATTATGATAAGGTGTCAGATAAATTGTCAAATGTGGTTTCTGACTTGGCAGAATTCATTACTAAAGTGGACTCCAAACTGGAAGAATTTAAATCAGAAGTCAATGTTAAAATGAAGGATACTGATATTAAAATTGCAGATGTGGATAACAAAGTAGAGAGAGTCGAAAACGAAATTACAATGATACAGTTCCGATCCATGGAATTTGCTATTAGGCTTCGAGGAATTAAAGAGAATGATAGGCAAGATCTGAGACAGATTTGTTCTGATGCCTTGGCTGTATTGCTAAAAATTGATCCAGCAGATGTGGTCTATAAAATAGATAAAATTTACAGAGTGAATTCATGGGTTGCTAGACAAAGAAAATTGCCCAGAGATGTGGTGATATACTTTACTGATAGAAGAATAAGAAATGATATTCTGCAAAGATCCTTTCTTTCCTCTGTGCAAGTGGAGGGAGCTCAAATTGGAATTTATAAGGAATTACCACCTAAGATGTTAAAAGATCGAAAAGAGTACAGGTTCTTAGTGAATGAATTGCAAAAGCAAGAAATACCATTTCGGTGGGATGCCCCAACTGGTATAATTTTGAAATATAATGGAGAGAGACATCGATTGAATACTTTTCAGAAGGCGGAATATTTTTATTATAATATCCTTAAAGAAAGATCATCATCCCCACGTACATCTACATTGTTGGAGATAAAAAGTGATAAAGAAAAGCAATCTCAGCACGAGAGGGCACAACAGTCTAAGCAGATGGAACCAGTAGAAATGCAGGGTGCTGCACGGGGAGGAGGCCTTTTGGAGGAATCATTGTCAGAACCTTCCCCAATTCTGTCAACTGGTGCTGTTTTGGATGTAGCTGGGATGCCTGAAGTTAAAGACCAGCATATAACTCGTGCAATTTCCAAGCAGATGAAAGAAAAACGTGAAGCCATGGGAGGAGCAAGGCCGAAGACTTCAGAAGAAGTTAGGCAAAGCAGCTCATCGCTTCAGAAAGGTCAAGATGACAATTAGGCTCTTATCCTGGAATGTTAATGGACTAAATTCACCACAAAAAAGGAAGAAATTATTTACATATTTGAGACAATTTAATAATGATATAATTTGTTTACAAGAAACTCATATTCGAACTCAAGATCATAAATATTTGATAAATTCTAAATTAGGAACACATTTTATAGCTTCAACCTCGGAAAAAAAAGAATGGTGTGGTTATTTATGTGAATAAAAGACTGTCCGCTAAAATTATAGAAGCAGATGAAGATGGTAGGTTTGTTGCAATTGAACTGCACACAGCAAATGGCCAAATTCTTTTGATTGGAATGTATGCTCCGAACCAACAACAGGATCATTTTTATAAGACTCTACATAATAAAATATTGCAATGGGACTATAGATCTATTCTAATAATGGGAGACTGGAATGGAGTAATTGATTCTAAATTAGATTAAAAAGTTTGGCGAAATCAAGGATCAGACTGCCACAGACTTTTTTTGATATGAAAGAAGATTTGGAATTAAAGGATATCTGGAGAATATATAACCCAAAAGAACTGGACTATACTTTTTTCTGTGACAGACATAGATCTTTCTCCAGGATTGACTTTATCTTGTTATCAGATGATTTACTTATTAAAACAAAAAGAACAAAGATATTTCCAAGAACTTTAACTGATTATAGCTCTGTATGGATAGAAATCGAGATGGGAAAGTCTGAGAGAAGGTCATGGAGACTAAATGAAAATTTGTTCAGATATGAAAAAAATATAATAGAACTTAAAAAACAGATGAAAGAATTTTTTGAAATGAATTTGAATAAGGGTACCCCAATTGAAATAGTATGGGACGCGAGCAAAGCTTATATGAGAGGGGTACTTATTTATATGAACTTCAAACATAAACAGAATCGACAAAGGAAAAGACTCGAATTGGAAGCAGAAATAAAGAATAAGGAACAGTTACTTATTAAAAACCCAACAGATGAAAGAATATGTGGTGCTATAAAACTTTTGAAAGATCAGTTTCAAATGCTTTTGGCGGAACAAGCTGCAACAAATCTACAATATGCGAAGCATAATACGTTTTGTAATGCCAACAAACCGGGGAGATGGTTGGCTTATACCTTAAGGAAAAAGCAGAGTATACGGACTATTGAGAGTATTGACATTGGGGGGAAAGAAATTTTCCAACAAAAACTGATTAAAGAAGCCTTTGTAGATTACTACATTAAATTATATGCTAAAGATGACATACAGAATGGACTTATAGAAAAATATCTAGAAGAGAAAAGAGTCTCAAAAATTACTAGCCAACAAAAAGAAAGAATGAATTACCCTATAACAGTTGAGGAAATAATTGCAGCAATTAAACAATTGAAAACAGCTAAAGCTCCTGGAACAGATGGATTGACAGCAGTGTATTATAAAACTTTACAAGCAGAAATGGTGGAACAACTTAGAGACTTATTTTGTAATATACAACAAGGGGGTAAAATACCCCCATCATGGAAATCAGCATATATTACTTTGATACCAAAAGAACAAGCAGGTCCTAAAAAACCGGAAAATTATAGACCAATATCTCTTCTAAATAATGACTATATTTAGTCATTTATGCAAAAGTATTAGCCAACAGACTGATGCCAGTAATTCAAGAGGTGATTAATGACGACCAAGCTGGGTTCATAGAGGGTAGATACATGAAGGACAATGTAAGGCAAGTTATAGATTTACTGGAATATCTTGAGAAGAATAAACAGATCTCTGCAGTGCTGGTTTTTTTGGATGCAGAGAAGGCCTTTGATAGAGTGGATTGGAATTTTCTACTAAAGACTTTAAAAAAAATGGGATTTGGAGACCAATTTATACAGGCGGTTTCAGCAATCTACCAAGAGCAAAAGGCACAGATTATTATTAATGGAAATCTGACATCAGAGTTTAACATTGAAAAAGGAACCAGACAAGGCTGTCCGTTATCCCCACTGTTATTTATTTTAACACTAGAAGTCTTGCTGAATATAATACGGGATTTGAATAACTTGAAAGGTATAGTGATAAGGCAGGAGGATTACAGAATAAGGGCATTCGCAGATGATCTGGTTGTTACCCTAGCACAGCCGATGGAATCAATAATCCAGATGAAAGACATTATTCAAGATTATGGTACAGTATCAGGTTTTAGATTGAATCGGAAAAAAACTAAGATGATAGTTAAAAATATGACACAAGATCAATGACACAAACTTGAAAATAAGGCAGGTTTTGAGATTGTACCAAAGGTTAAATATCTAGGAGTTCAGGTTGCAGAATCAAACATGAAACTGTTTCAAAATAACTATGAGGTGTTGTGGCAAGAGGTGCAGAAAGATATGGAAACTTGGAAAAAACTGCAGCTGTCTTTACTTGGAAGAATAGCAGCAGTTAAGATGAATGTTTTGCCAAGATTTCTTTTTTTGTTTCAAATGATTCCGGTGCTTAAAAGTGATAAACAATTAAAAGTTTGGCAAACTGGAGTGAATAAGTTTGTCTGGAATGATAAAAAAACGAGAGTGAAATTGAAAATCATGCAAGATGCCCCGGAAAGGGGAGGCCTTAAACTTCCAAACCTACAATTATACTATGACGCAGCAGCATTGACTTTAACAAGTGATTGGTTTGGAGGGAAAAAGACTGGAATACTGAACGCAGAAAGTTTTGATTTGGAATTTGGATGGCATGCTTACTTATTTTACGATAATAAAGTGGATAAAGTATTTAGAAGCCATATATTCAGAGATTCTTTGATGAGAGTATGGAAGAAGCACCGACTCAAATGGGATTACAAAATACCGTTATGGCTGGATCTTGGTCATATCATGTGGAATACAAATATAATGTCACTCGGGGGGTTTTTATACAAAGAGGTTCTTTTTACAGAGGCGGGCAGATGGCAGCTGAAGACATTACAGACATTGTTGGCTGAAGGGATTAATTTAACTTGGTTACAATATAATCAATTGCAATTGAGATGGAAAGAGGACCAAAGAACTGGTATTATGTTGCATGAGGAAGAATTGGTTAGACATATAAAAGAAAAAGGTCCAATGCATATTAAAAGGCTTTATAATGTTTTGTTAGAAAGGGATTCGGAAACTGAATTAGTTAAAGATTGTATGATTAAGTGGGCACAAAATTTTGAAGAACCAGTGATGTTGGAAACATGGGAAAAAATTTGGGTTCAGAATGTTAAATTTACACAGTCGCAGAATTTGAGGGAAAATTTTTACAAAATGTTTTATAGATGGCATTTAGATCCTAAGAAATTGTCGTGTATGTACCCTAATGTTCAGCCAAAATGTTGGAGGTGTGATTGTTTAGATGCTACATATTATCATATTTGGTGGACTTGTAAGAAAGTTAAGGCTTTTTGGATAAAAATTTGGTGGGTCATGCAGAATGTTTTAAAGAAAAAAATCCAATTTTCTCCACAATTGCTTTTACTGGGTATAGTTGAGGGTTTTACAGTGGATGAAACAAAGTTGATTTTGTATATGATTACAGCAGCGAGATTGTTGATAGGTAAATATTGGAAAAATGAAGCTCTGCCCACCGTAGAAGAATGGATTTTGAAGATGGCCAGCTTCACGGAGATGGCGAAGATTTCAGCATACTTAAAAGATCGCTCACAAGAGACTTATGAATGTGGATGGAAAAAGTGGATAGATTATGTGCAGAACAAATACCAAACTAAGAAGTATCAAATAGCTTTTTATTGATAGTATTATATTATATTAAGATAGAAATAGTCGAACTATGTGAAGATGAAAAATGACATGGGGGTTGGGGGGGTTCAAGGTTTTTGTATAGGGGATAATGATATTCTATGGAAGTCCGGGGGGGAAGGGAGGGTCAGGGGGGGTTTGGGAGGGTGGGTTGGGGAGTTTGGGGAGGGTTAGGGGGGTGAAAATGGGGTGAAAATGTAATTGTAAAACTTTTACAATAAAAAAAAAAAGATTTCAAAATGTGATAGAGGCAAAGGATGAAGATTTAGGACAGATAATGGCAAGCATTATAGCAGAATCTCCCCAAAGGGATAAGCAAGAAATTATGAACGAAATGGATAAAGTATATCAAATCCAAACGAATTATGCCAGATGCCACAAATTGCCCAGAAAGGTCCATATTAGATTTGTCCAAAAGAAAATCTGGGATATAGTTTATAACATCACCTGAGAAGAACCAATGACGTATAAGGAGAAGGAGATTATTACTTTGAAGCAAATTTCTAGAAGGCTTCAAGTACAACGTAAGGTCTATTTCTTTAACAAGTTCATCTCCTAATTTTGTTTGCAGTTGATTTTCCAATTTTCCAATTTCTTCCATTAGGGTGTTATGTTGCTTCCATTTTTCCTTATTTTTCTTTGCCATATAAGCTATTGTTATCCCCCATATATAAGCTTTCATAATGTCCCATAAGTTTGTTATGTTGTTTTTTTATTTTCTATAAAAAATAATGTCAATTCCTTCGTTATCCTTTCAATATATTCCTTTTCCTTTAAGATTTGGGGGTTTAGCATCCATCTTTTGATTTTTTTTCCTTTGTCCTCTCCATATTATCTCAAAGGGGTTATGATCTGCCCACGTGTTTGGGAAGATCTCAATCTTTTCTATTTCTATAGCTAATTCCTTATTCATCCACATCATATCAATTCTAGACCAGGATGCATTGATAATTATTTGTTGGAAGAAGGGATTATACCACTAGAGGAGGAAAAAAGGGCAATGCTAAATAGAGAAATAACACCAGAAGAATTGAGAGGGGTGTTATGTCCTTATAAGGACATCCGCCCGGATTGGCTGCCAGCCATCGGGCGGGAAAGTTTGAATAACTGTCTGGGGGCGGTACGACTGCCGGAGCGAATATAAGGAGAGCTCCGGCAGCGCACAACCAGTCTTGCTACTGTTTCTTGTTCTAAATAAAGTTACTAATGTAACGAGCTGGTCACGTCTTCCATTCCTGCGCCGATCTAACACTGGCGACGAAGGACTAGAGAGAAGAGATGAACCTCGTGGCACCAAGCCAACAAGACCAAGATTCCGGCACCTGAAACCACAGTAGGCAATTCCGAAGGCATGGCATCCGCTGAAGTCACTTTGCCAGCCCTTGCTCCTTTCCGCCCAGGGAAGGACAAGTGGAAATCCTACGTGGTCAAATTTCGGCAATACCTGAGAGGCAACAACATCAGGGATGCCGATGATGACCGGAAAAAGGGCATCTTCCTAGCCAACTGCGGCTCCAAAGTCCTCGACATGGCAATCGATCTCGTAGCACCACGAGACATCGAAGAAGTGCCATGGGCAGACCTGCTGCAGATCCTGGAAGACCACTATGCCCCAACGGGAACAACAGTGGCGAACCGTTTCACCTTCCATCAGAGGGATCAGAAGGAAGGTGAGACCATCAAAGAATTTGTGGCCGCCCTACACCAAATCGCAGCCAGCTGCGAGTTCGACCACGTGGACAATGCCATCGCTGACCGCGTGGTTTTCGGCATGAGGGACAGAGGCCTGCAAAAGAAATTCCTGAGCAGGAAGAAACTCGTGCTCAAGGATGTGGTGGAGGAAGCCACCGCATCCGAAATCTCAGAAAAAGCGGCTGCCGCAGTAAGCAAAGCCAAGGGAATTCACAAGATTTGCTCCACAGCGCAATCATCAACCGAGGATTCCACGGCTGGATCCGAGTCGGAGGAGGAGTCCACCGTCTACAAGGTATCCAGACCCCCAAGGCGGGAAACCGCCCAACGAAGCTACAAGGGGGAGCGCTGTGCCAGCTGCAGAGGGGACCATGCCAGGTGCAACCTGCAAGTGGAGAGATGCGACCTGCCGACGCTGCAACAGAAGGGGTCACATCGCCGAAGCTTGCAGAGCCGAAGGACCTGCCCCAGAGCCCTCCAGCCACCGGCCCCGCGAGAATCGGAAGGATCACCAGAGATCATCCAAACGGTCCTCTGGCCCATCCAGACGCAGAGACGATGAGTATTCCCGGAACGGAGCGGTCCATCAGACGACCATCGCACACACGGACTCTGATAATGCCACCAAGTTCCACGTGACCATCCACGTGGAGGGAGCACCCTGCGAAATGGAGGTAGACTCAGGATCGGTCTACTCCATCATGGACTGGCAGAAACTGAAGCGCCTGCAACCCAGCATCACCAAGCGAGACCTGAAGCCTTTACACTCCAAGCTCGTCGACTTTGGGGGAAACCCCATCGGAGTTTTAGGAAGAGCCAACATCCGAGTCTCCTACAAAGAGTTCAAAGGCAAGCTTCCCATCACCGTCGTGAAGGACAGCCGACCGAACCTGCTAGGAATGGAGTGGTTTAAGCCGCTGGGGCTTTCAATTGAAGGCATCAACCAAATTCGCAGGGACGAACTCGACATCCTCATCGAAGAGTTTAAGGAAGTCTTCGATGGTAAGCTGGGGAAATTTGTGGGGAGGCCAATCTCTTTTAATCTGGACAAGGGAATCACCCCAATCAGGCTGAAGCCCCGCCGGGTTCCATTTGCCCTGCGGCCAAAAGTAGACGAGCAGCTGGATAAGCTGATCGCCCAGGGCATCCTGGAACTGATCGATCATGCTTCATGGGAGACCCCCATTGTGACCCCACTGAAGCATGATGGGTCTGTGCGCATCTGCGCCGACTACCGTTGTACCATCAACAAGGCGTTGGCACAGAGCACATACCCAGTCCCAGTAGTGCAGCACCTATTGCATTCCCTGGGAACTGGCACAATTTTTGCGAAACTGGACCTAGCCCAGGCTTACCAGCAACTGCCAGTGGACGAAAAAACGGCGGAGGCCCAAACGATAGTCACACACAGGGGGGCATTCAAATGCAACCGTCTCCAGTTTGGAGTCAGCGCTGCCCCCGGCATCTTCCAATCAATGATGGAACGCCTTCTCCAAGGCGTTCCAGGGGTGGTGCCATACTTTGACGATGTACTAATCTCCGGAGATTCACAGACACAACTCCTTGAAAGGCTCAGGCTTGTCCTGCAGCGATTCAAGGCCAAGGGCTTGAGAGTCAGGAGAGATAAATGCATCCTAGGAGTACAGGAAGTCGAGTTCCTGGGCTATCTCATTGATAGCACTGGCATCCACCCCACCAAATCTAAAGTGAAGGCAATCCATGAAGCCCCGAGCCCCAAAAACAAAATGGAGCTTCAGGCATTCCTTGGGTTGCTCAACTTCTACGCAATGTTTCTTAAACAGAAAGCCACAGTTGCTGAGCCACTCCACCGCCTGCTGGGGAAAGCCGCGTCCTGGAAGTGGGGCCAGGAAGAGAAAGCAGCGTTCCGAGCCGTGAAAGGACT
This sequence comes from Arizona elegans, assembly GCA_022577455.1. Classification (NCBI taxonomy): domain Eukaryota; kingdom Metazoa; phylum Chordata; class Lepidosauria; order Squamata; family Colubridae; genus Arizona; species Arizona elegans. The sequence continues at coordinate 42,403,395 of JAKOOJ010000006.1, forward strand.
TTTAACCTCAAAAAGCGTCCTCATCCAATACAACGAGACGCTCCCCATCAAGCTAACCTGCGATGCATCGCCCTACGGGGTAGGGGCAGTCCTCAGCCATGAACTGCCCAACGGTTCCGAAGCCCCAATAGCATATTTCTCAAAAACGATGTCCGGCGTGGAACGCAACTACAGCCCTGGCCATCGTTGCAGGAGTGAAACGATTCCACGAATATCTTTATGGGAGGAGTTTCACCATAGTCACTGATCACAAGCCGCTCCTGGGGCTCCTCGCAGGCGACCAACCCACCCCGACTTTAATATCCCCGTGGATGACGAGATGGGCCATCTTCTTAGCCGGCTACTCCTACAGGCTCGTGCACCAGCCAGGCACAGCCATAGGAAACGTCGACGCGCTGAGCAGATGCCCATTGAAGGATCCTGTAGAAGACCCGGCCCCCACGCTCCACCTCTTTCACATAGATGACGACGCCAGCTGTCCAGTCTCGTCTGCAGATGTGGCCGTCCACACCCAGAGGGACCCCACACTCCGCCAAGTGAAGTCCTGGATCCTCAGGGGGTGGCCATCGCAGAAGACGGAGAAGTTCAGCCCATTCGCCAGGAAGCAGAAGGAGCTGTCCACCATGTGGGGCTGTTTGCTATGGGGAGACAGGGTGCTGATTCCCAGCACTCTGCAACGGCGGACACTAGAGACTTTACATAAAGGGCACCCAGGCATCGTCCGCATGAAGGCCCTGGCACGGAGTTACGTCTGGTGGCCCTCACTGGACAGAGACATTGAAGAATGGGTCTCCAGATGTGACCCGTGCCAAGAAGTACGCCCGGCGCCACCGCAAGCCGAAACAGCGAAGTGGGAGACCCCCAGCAACCCCTGGTCGAGGATTCACATCGACTTCGCGGGTCCGATGCAAGGGCGCCACCTCCTCATTGTGGTAGATGCCTTCTCCAAGTGGCTTGAGGTGGTACCCATGGCATCTACCACAACGGAAGCGACGATCCGGGCCCTGCGCCGCCACTTTGCCACCCATGGACTACCAGATGTGCTGGTCTCCGATCACGGCCCCCAACTCACATCCTTGGCCATGGAGGCGTTCCTGGCAGGACTGGGCATCCGCCATGCCCTGTCCGCCCCGTACAGGCCGGCCGGGAACGGACAAGCGGAACGAATGGTGAGGCTCACCAAGGAGGCACTCACCAAGATGGGCACGGGCGACTGGCAGGAAAGAATAGACAACTTCCTCCTCACCCAACACATCACACCGCATGCCACCACCCACAAGAGCCCGGCCGAACTGTTGATGGGCAGAAGGTTGAGGTCACCATTGGACCGGTTGCACCCCCAATACAGCCTAGAAGTGTCCGCAACCGCCAGCCGCCCGCTTCGCGCCTTCAGCAAGGGAGATTCGGTTTTCGCGCTGAATTTCAGCGGCTCTCCTAAGTGGCTGAAGGGGAAGATAGACAGCACAACTGGCCCCAAATCCTACACCGTGGAGCTGGAAGATGGACAGGTCTGTCGACGGCACATCGACCAACTCCGGAAAAGGTGGGGTGGTGCGCAAGAAAACCAGCCTGTTGAGGAAGGCCTGCAACACCCCTGCGAGGTAGGCCTACAACACCCCAACAAGGTAGGCCTACCACACCCCGGCGAGGCAGACCACCACCACCCCGACGAGGCCGGCCAAGCCCACTACCAGGCGCTGACACGCCGACAGTCCAGGGTGGTAGACTGGGGCCAGCCGCATGGGGAAGGGCAACACCAACCCAGCGAGGGAGGCACCCGGCACGGCAGGGCAAGAGACTACCAACCCAGCCCGCAAGTAGACCGGGACCTGCACAGGGGGGAAGCATCACACCCCCCCAGCGAAGGCAACCCTCGACAGCCCTGCCAAGGAGACCTCCACTCCAGGCGAGTAGACCGGGGACCATCCGAGATGGGCACACGCAGCACAGGGGTGAGGGTGGCACTCGACAGCCCGGCGAGAGGGACCCCCACCCAGCGCAGAAGTCAACCCAGCAACAGCAGCCCAGCCCAGATGACCCCAGCCACCAACTGACGGTAGACCAGGGACTAGGGCGAAGGGAAAGCCGACAACAGCCTGGCTGGGTAGGCCCGCGACTCCCCTGCAGGGGAGACCTCCACCAACCCAAGGAGGTAGCCCCACAACACCAGCCCGACCAGGTCGACCACCGCTGACCCGACGGGGTAGGCCAACTCCAGCCCGGCCAAGGAGACCTGCACCACCCTTGCAAGGTCGGACATCACAACCCAAGCAAGTACAACCCACCGCTGGCAGACCGGACCCAAGGGCACCGATCCGAACCACCCACCAGACGACAACGAGCCGAACCTCAGCCGAACCGCGGCACCCGGGAAACCGGGGAGGAGCAAGTGACAGCCTGGGACTTACCGGGACTCAGACGCTCTTCCCGGGTCGGAACCGAGCAGCCTCGACAAAGCGATAGATCCACAGGCCAGGAGGAAGACCACCCGAACCAGCCATCCAAGGTCTGCGGTCCGGCCGGAGGCGCTGAGGGTGACCCCGCACACTCGCCAGCCGAACCGAGCCCGGTTCCGGGGAGGGAACCAGGAGACACAGAAGCCCTGTCCGTCCAGGTCGGGGACGAGGAAGAAGTGAGACTGCGCAGGTCAGCTAGGGTGCCGAGGCGTCCTACGTACCTGCGTGACTACGTAACGTTCATAAATGAACTTTGAATTTTTTTCGGACTAAGGGGGGAGGAGTGTTATGTCCTTATAAGGACATCCGCCCAGATTGGCTGCCAGCCATCGGGCGGGAAAGTTTGAATAACTGTCTGGGGGCGGTGCGACTGCCGGAGCGAATATAAGGAGAGCTCCGGCAGCGCACAGCCAGTCTTGCTACTGTTTCTTGTTCTAAATAAAGTTACTAATGTAACGAGCTGGTCACATCTTCCATTCCTGCGCCGATCTAACAAGGAGCAATCTTAAGACTTAAGAACAATAAGACACCGGGACCGGATGGCTTCCCAGGGGAAGTCTACAAAAGAATGAGTGAGATTATAGAACCAGTATTGGTGGATTAAAAATAACGGGAATGATCATTAAAAGAGAAGAGTACAAAGCACAGGCCTTCGTGGACGACATGGTATTCATTATTGAGGAACCTCTGGAATCCGGTCCCATTCTAATACGAGAAATAGAAAAATACGGGGAAATATCTGGATTTAAAATTAACAAAGGGAAAACCAAAATGATAGTTAAAAACTTAACAACAAATCAGAAAAAAAGAATTGGAAAAGGAAATGGATTTACAAATTGTAAAAAAAATTAAATACTTAGGGATATGGTTAACAGCAAGATGTTTGTCCCTAAAGGAGGATAACTACATGGTATTAGTCCAACAAATAAAGAAGGATTTGGAAAAATGGGGGATGCTACAATTATCGCTTCTAGGTAGGATAGTGACTATCAAGATGAATATTCTACCTAAATTATTATACTTATTTTAGACAATCCCCATATCATTAGATAAGAAATTTTTCAGAGAACTTACCAAAATTATTACAAAATTTGATTGGTCAGGAAAGAAGACAAGGATAAAACTACTCTCTCTCCAAGATAGCAGAAGTAGGGGTGGCTTTGGACTCCTGGCATGGGAATTTTACCACAAGGCAGCAACTCTGGTCTGGATAAGAGATTGGGTTAATTTAAACAACAGAAGAATCTTAATACTGGAAGGACACGATCTACAAAAGGGGTGGCATGCCTATGTGGGATAAAGGAAACAGAACACACTCATATTTTTATAGACATAAAATAAGAGATCATTGTTACGAATTTGGGAAGATATAAGGAAAAAACATTACATGAAAATTCCTGGTTGGTTATCCACCATAGAGGCAATGATCCACCCCAACGCATTAGATATAAGTAAAATGCCCAGATATTCAGAAATTTTAGATAAACAGGAAAAGCTTAAAAACAATCAGGCACTAAAGGAACAGGGAATATCTATCGAGCGGTAGCCATATTTACAACTGCAATCTAGATACATGAAAGACATGGAAGATGTGGAATTGACACAGAACCAAAACAACTGGACAAATTGTTGATAAGCCTCAAAGGAAAATCAATATTCAAAATATACAATTATCTATTAGAATTTGATAGAGAAGGTGGTGAAAGAACCAATGATTGCATGGGCTAAAAACATAGGGCATAATATAGAAGATTAGGAAAGAATTTGGAACAAAAATTACACTATAACAAAATCTGCTGCTTATAAGGAAAATCAGTACAAAATGCTATACCGTTGGCACCTAGCCCCAGCAAGGCTGGCTAAAATGTATTTGAATCAAAGCCCACAATGTTGGAAATGTAACCAACATCAAGGTACCTTCTTTCGTGCTTGGTGCCTATGTCCTGAAGCAAAAAAGTATTGGACTAAGATACAAGGATGGCTACAAGAGCTAATAAATTGTCAAATAGAACTAAACCTGGAAACATTTCTCCTGGGAATACTTAAAACAAAATTTGATAGAAAGATAAGATATTTGATTCTACACATATTAACAGCAGCAAGAAATGCATTCGCACAATACTGGAAGGAATGCATATACCACCAGAGGGATTGATCATTCAGAAGATATATGAATGTGCCGAAATGAATAAATTTACCCTAGAACTTAAAGAAAAAGATGATTCGGAATTTTACGTGGTTTGGAAAAATGGTATTCTGGATAGACAATAGAAATAAAAATTGGAAATATACATAAGGCTATTAAGGTTTAGATATTGAATGTATATATTGTATGGAATGTTGATCCAAAGTATATAAAAATGACACAGTCTGTTGATTATGTACTAGAGTTGTGTAAAGGAAAATTGTAATAAAAATCATTTTTTTAAAAAAAGTACCACAAAGAGGGGGGGGGAACCTCTGCAGAAGCTCAAGCTACAGACAGATAGTCTGGGTGTACTGCCAAGAACCATTAAAACTGTTACAATATAACCCAGAGGCTTAACCCAGAGGCAGTTTCTGAAAACACTTAAAGCAGGGCAATTAAGGTAAGGATTAGGCTAGAAATAACACACAGGCACACCAGAATATTTCCTTCCTGCCTTCCTGGAAGGATTAGCCCTGTAAAGTGGGAAAAGATTTCTTCCAACAACCAGTTCTTTGAATTGCTCAGAAAATTAACAGATGATTCATGAGAACCTGTGCAAACCAGCTGAATCCCACCACTGATTATGGCATACAAAATGTTTATTAAATGATATTTCTTATTATCCCTCCTTGTTTCACCTTCTGCTTTAGTGAAAATGTATAAAGCTTTCTTAATCCTTGCCAAAGGATGCCAAAGATCCTTAATCTTGATCTTTGGCATCTTGGCTAGGACCCCTTTTCTTGGAGAACTCCAATAAAAAGGAAATAAAAACCTGCACCTCGTGTCTGCACCACCTTCATTGCCTTGGTAGCAGGCTTATATCCGAATTGGGGACAACAATCTGGGGGCTCATTCCAGAATTCCATGTCTGGATTCAATTGGAAGACATCAATGACCACCAGAGGAGGGCCCCCGGATAGGTAAGGCTGAAAGGTACGTGATTGCTCTGAAATAAAACTCCCTGTCAGTGACCAAGACTGTGTGTTTCTGCATTGTCAGCCACTCTGAGGGCTCATGAGTCTTTTGACAATGAGTGAGTAGTCTGAAAATCAAGGGATGGTGCAGAGATCCGTGTGTCTCACTGATGCATAGAGTGGACTGAGGAGCAGGAACAACCACCAGTGGAAGAAAAGAATGGGACAGGATTTAGGAAGACAGGTAAGGACTAGACAGGAAATTGTCCCAGGGGATAAGGGTATCCACCTGAGATCCAACCCTAAGCAAAAGGCAAACAAAGGCAAAGACTGGACAGGAGATTTTCCAGGGGATGAGAGGAATCTGCCTGAGATCCAGCTTTGAAATGGGAAACTGGTAGCAAAAAGGATCCAGTCAAGGAGTGACAGAGTTGCCAAAAGGGAAGCTGCCTGAAAGCATACCTGTGGGTTATATTTTGGCTAATCTTGAGATATTAGAAGGATTAGATATAGGAATCAAAGGCAACCTTTTCTCATTATTGTATATCTGTCTGGCCACAAATTTCCTTGGGAATCCAGGTGACTTTTGGCCACCTCAGGAACCTCATAATTAAGAGTTGTAAACCTAATCTTGTGTAGCTTCTTCTCTGGTAATATTACACTTATTACACCTGTTGTTCCTCAGACACCTGATGAGATACCTATTGTTGGGGCTTCAGGAATGGCTATAATGTGTCTGAAACAACAAAAGCTCAAACTGCACAGCCGGAGGTTAAAAACATAGGGTATGGCATCTCTGCAGGACAGTGGAGAATGTTAGCCTTAAGGAGGGAAGCAGTCTGTCTATTAAAGCCCCCCCATTAATAGAAAACAACTAAGGGGATTTTTTGGGATGGCTGGTTTTTGTAGGATTTGGATTGTTAATTTTTAATTAATTGTCAAGGCCCTTTATGAAGCTGTTAAAGGGGGGGATGGGGAAATATTTGAATGGACTAAATAATGCCAACAAACATTCATATAAATAAAGAATGAGTTTATGGGATGACTGGCACTAGGGCTTCCAGACCCCACTAGACCTTTTGCTCTCTTTTTACATAAATGGAAAGGCATTGCAATGGGAGTTCTCACCCAGAAATTAGGCTCATGGCAAAGACCTGTGGCATATTTCAGTAAACAGATAGATTGAGTGGCATTGGGATGGCTTGGAGCAGTGACAGCAACAACCCTGCTAATTGAGAAGCTCAATAGTTAACACTAACACTTTATCTCATAGTAAAAGTCCCAGACAGTGTTCAAGAGATTATGGAAATAAAGAAAGCATTTTAGATGACTGCGGACTGCCAAGCAAAATATTAGATCCACTTGCTTGACTCCCCAGCCATACAATTAGAGATATGCAATACACTCAATCCAGCTACACTCTTGCCCTGGATGACTACTGAATTGCATCATGATTGTGTACAGGTGGTGGATTCAGTCTACACTAGTAGACCCAATCTTAATGATCAGTCTATCCCAAATGCTGACTATGAATGGTAGTAGCTTTATGATAGAAGGCCAGAGAAAGACAGGATATGCAGTGGTTACACCATGGGAAGTTGTAGAAGCCAACCCATTACCAGTAAACGTTTCTGAATTGGTCATTTTAACTAGAGCCTATGGAGCCTTACATGCTCATGAAGCCTTATGGAAGGAGAGAGAATTATTAAATGAAAAAGGATCAACTGTTATGACCCACAAATTTTAAAATTATTGGAAGCAGTTTGGTAACCAAACAAATAGCAATCATATATGTCAAGGGGCAGATAAAAGGAAAGAAAATTCATAACCCCAGTGGGTTGTCCTACATATTGGTGCTAGGTCAGTTCACCCACATGTAGGATGGACCTCTCCTAGAAAGGGATGGTCACCCAAAAAGGGTCTCAAAGAGGCTCAAGCCTGTTCACTTTCAAGGTGCAATATGAAGCCTTAACAACGACTTCCCCTTTCAGGGCAGTTTCGCAGGCTTTTGCGGGCGGTTTGTCAGCCTTCTTTGGCCCCGAGCCGGTAGATTTTGGCACTGGCTTGGAGAAACACTCAGCGGCCCACTTCTCCTCTTTTCATGCTAGCTTCCCCTTCCCCCCCTCTACCATGGCAGCCAAAGCAGTAAAGGCGGAGGCTGACACACTGAGTCTCCTGGCTGAAATGGATGTACTGGATGATCTAATCCAGAGTACTAGTTTTCTTGCAGATAAAGAAGGGGATGAATGGAAAACAGCATTTAACTGCCCACTGGAATGTTTCCAGTTTCGAGTGCTCTCTTTGGGACTACAAGGAGCCCCTGCTGTGTTCATGTAATTGATCAATGAAATACTGCATGAGCACCTGTATAAGGGGGAGTTGGTCTATTTGGATGACATTCTTATCTACTTTGAGAACATGGACGACCATGTGAAATTGGTACCGACTGTCCTGAAAAAACTCAGGGCTGCTGAACTGTATGCCAAGCTCTCCAAGTGCGAATTCCACCAAAGCAAAATTGACTATCTTGGATATTGCATACTGCATGAAGGAATAGAGATGGATCCTGGAAAAGTCCAGGCTGTATTGGAATGGGCCGCGCCACGCACCCGCAAACAGCTACAGAGTTTCTTGGGATTTGTTAACTTCTATAAACAGTTCATCCCCTCATTTGCAAAAATTGCACTACCAATAACAAATCTCCTGAAAACAAAAGGTGTATTGTGGCTCTGTTACCTGAGCCTGTGTCATCAGCAGGAGAGGACTCCAAGAGTGAAGGAGAGGAGTTGGCAAGGCCTCCCTCTCCAGGACCCTCTTCTCTGGCAATGCCTTTGGTGTCCACTGAAGGGCAAGAGATAGGGCCGGGGCCAAGCACATCCATGCAGCCACAGGTGGACAGTGAGGAGGGTAATGAGTCTTGGCTGGATCCTCGGCAGCGTCGCAGAGATAAGTGTGTGCAACAGAAGAAAAGGCATGCCAGAGATTAGGCTGAGTCACTGGACCACGCCCCACAGGGTATAAAAGGGGGTGAGGTGGCCATTCAGACTCTGTGACGGACAAAACTAACTACTATTGAGTCACATTGCATCTTTGGAAACAACATTATCGGCCTTGGATTTATTTTACGAACTGGACAATTCTTGACTGTGGGTATTTTGTTCATTGAGTAAAGTTCTTGGAAAGCAGCTACTGGGTTGCTGCCAAGCATCTTATCGGAAGAATTGGTTGTCTGCCAGTTTATTTAACCCCCGGCTGTCTGTTTGTGTGCATGTGTGGGACAGGGACAGAACAAGGTGAAGTAAAACCAAAGCCCTCCTGGGCCCTTGAGTGGACTATGGACTGTCAGGCGGCATTCGAAAAGCTAAAATGGTTGTTTGCTGCTGAACCAGTCCTCAAACATCCAGACATGGAAGAGCCTTTTGTAGTACAGGCTGACACGAATGACGTGGCAGTAGGAGCAGTACTCCTGCAAAAGAATGCAGAAGGGAAATTACAACCCTGTGCCTATACATCCTGTAAATTGTCGGAGACCGAAAAGAGATGGGACATATGGGAGAAGGAAGCTTTTGAAGTACGCTGGGCATTGTTAACGTGGAGACAATTTCTTGAATGAGCTAAGCATCCTTTTGAAGTTTGGACAGACCATAAAAACCTGGAGGCGTTGAAAACACCATGTAAGCTGTCACCAAAGCAAGTTTGCTGGGCTCAGCACTTCAACCATTTTAATTTCACTCTACGCTACCTTCCTGATGGAAAGAACTTCATGGCTGATGCACTTTCCAGATTGCCTCAATACAACAGTACCAAGGAGGAAGTGGTTCGCCCGATCATGCCTGCGACCCAACTGGCGGCACCAGTGACTACCAGAGCGCAAGCGAGGGGTGATCCAGCCCTCTCAGGTGATTTGCATCAGAAACTACAAGAAGCTCTGAAAACTGATGAGTGGTTTCAAACCCACTCGAATGAATGTACACTTTGTGATGGACTAGCTTGGGTTGGAGCCAAATTGTATGTTCCTGCCAGTTTGAGAATAACAGTATTGCAAGATGCTCATGACGCCAAGGTGGCGGGACACTTTGGATTTGTTAAAACTCTCCATCTCGTTAAAAGACAATTCTGGTGGCCCACACTCAAAAAGGACATAGAGGCATATGTAGCTAGCTGCCCAGTGTGTGCCTCAGCTAAGAGACCTCCGGGGAAGCCACCCAGTCTACTTCAGAGTGTGGCCAGACCTAATGCCCCTTGGAAAGAGATATCCATGGATTTTATTGTAAACCTGCCGGATAGTGGGGGGTGCACCGTCATATGGGCAGTAACTGATTTGTTTTCCAAACAAGTGCATTTCATCCCATGTCCTAAGATCCCTTCAGCTAAAACCCTTGCAAAAATGTTTATTCAACATGTTTATAGATTACATGGTGCTCCGAAACATATAATCTCTGATAGGGGTGTACAATTTACATCCAACTTTTGGAAGGAGTTTCTGATGTTGATAGGCTCCGCCCAGGGGTTAAGCTCCGCCCACCACCCCCAGATAAATGGGGCTTGTGAGAGAACCAATTCCGTGTTAGAACAATATCTGAGATGTTACATAAATTATCAGCAAGATAACTGGGTGGACTTATTGCCATTTGCAGAGGTGGCGTATAACAACTCCATACATAGCAGCACAGGGTTCACTCCGTTCAAGGTGGCTTCTGGCCAAGAATTTGTACCAATCCCAGAGCTATCCCAAAATGACCCACAGAACCCCTCCTTGATTGAGTGGATCGACCAGTTACGAGGGACTTGGGCAGTAACTTGAAAAGCTCTAGATGAAGTGCATCGGGCACATGAAGCCCAAGCCGATAAAAAGAGGTGCCCGGCACACGATTATAAAGTGGGGGACATGGTTTAACTCTCTACTAAGTATTTACAAACCCCCCAAAAGTCAAAAAAGCTTGGCCCCAATTATGTGGGCCCTTTCCCAATTACTCGAGTCATTAATCCAGTCACTGTTGAATTGGAATTGCCAAAAAATTTGCAATGAATTCACCCCGTGTTTCATGTCAGCTTGCTGAAACCGGAACATTTGTCCCCTTTAAGTCCAGACCAAGAGCCTCCTCCTGTCCCCATACTGATTGAAGGGAAACAACATTTTGAGGTTAAGGAGATCTTGGACTCCAGAAAGCATCACAGTAAAGTGCAATATCTGATGGCCTGGAAACATTTCCCATTGTCTAAAGCTGAATGGGTGAACAAACGTGATGTCCGAGCACCAAAGAAAGTACAGTTGTTTCACATCAAATATCCTGATAAACCTTAATTGATATGTTGTGCTGTTATCTCTTTTCCCCTTTTCTTTTCCCTTTTAGGACTAACATCTCTTCTGAAGGGGGGGCGAATGTCAGCCTCCGCCTTTACTGCTTTGGCTCCCATGGTAACGGGGGGAGGGGGGAGCTAGCATGAAAGAGGGGAAGCGTGCTGGAGAGACCGAGAAACGAAAGTGATAGTTAAGCTACTGGGCTGCATCTTTGAAGCTGCTATCAGGTCAATGGTCGTGGCACTCCTGATTGATGACGCTGCCAGATGTGTGCTCCCACCTGACCTCTGGGAGACCCTTGGATTGGATGATTTACAATGGACAGTGGGAGGGAATGCTTTCTATCTGTAATTTTCGCGCTTTTGTCTTAGATCCTGCTTTTCTTTGGTTGCGATCACTTCATTTTCCAGTAAAAGTACCTGCTTCTATAAACAATGGAGTTTGGGTCATTCTTTCTTGGACTTGAAGGAAGCATACCTGACATTGTGCTTGTAAAGATGTGGGAACCAACAACCTCTTTGGATGATAAATGGAAGGGACTGTTTCAAGTGCTTGACTACCATGCAGCACTAAAAGTGGAAGGCCTGGATCTTGGATACATTACTCCAGAGTGAAGAAATACCCATGATCTGCCATTCCTGATCCTTGGACTATGCAGCTTGTGACTTCCTCAGAAGAAGATCTGGGACTTAAATTATTGTTCCAGAAACAAAAGCCTCTGGAACCATAGTTGCATGGAAGAAGAAATACCACCTCCCAACTGTCAGGATAAGACCATATGACTTGCTATATAGCTGTGCTCCTCCCACCCACCTATATTACATCCACTTTATCTGAAGGGTCCTGGATCCATCTTTGCTCAGACTTTACAAGACTGCCACAGTGGGAACTGGAGAATAGCGAAGGGAGTAAATCATAACAACATTCTTTCACATGAGATCAAGGTCAGGCTGCTGGCACCTGGAGGGGGTGAATGAAATTTGGCGGCAGCTGAGACAGGGGATTGATTGGGCCATGTGATGTGAATGTCACTGGACAGGGCAGGGTGTGAGTTGGGGGAAAACATGGGATTTCAGATTCAGGTTTTCCCCAGATGTGCCAATATGACCTCTCTAATAAAATCTTACTTTGTCTCAGAGTTCTGAATTGCAATGAGGAGTTAGTTGGAAAGCTGACAGTTAGATCATTACTAAAATTTTTATTAGATGATATTTCTTATTATCCTGCCTTGTTCTGCCTTCTGCTTTAATGAAAATGTATAAAGCTTTCTTAATCCTTTGTTCTTGATCCTTGGCATTTTGGCCAATAAAAAGGAAATCAAAACCTGCACCTCTTGTCTAGCGTCTTTCATCAGCCTCGGCATCAGGCTCAGACCTGAATTGGAGACAACAGTATAATAATTGGGTATCATGTTGATGACTTTGGAATAGTGAAAAGTTTAATTTTAGATTAATGTCAGCTAATGTTCTATTGCATTACCATATTTATTATACTGCTAGCTTTTCAAAATGAGTACATATCAACCATAAAGATATTTAAATATACGCCTGCTGAATTCTTAGGGAAAAAAAACCCTGTTGTTTTTCTCCTCGTTTTTAAATTCTGTAGTTTTGCAAGCTAAGGGATGGCTTAATTAAAATCAATGGGAAAATCTCTGAGAAAACAAATTAAGGACTATAAAAGACTCTCTTTCTGTGAGGTAATAACAAAGTCCTTTATTTTGATTTCTCATTCAAGTTAACTCTAAGCAAAAGATACACAAATCTTTGTCGCTATTATAAAAAGAAGTACTGTATTGGCAGAATTTCCAGTTGCTTTGATTTTCTAAAGCTGAAGCTAAAAATGTTAGGTTTTTGAAAGGACATCTACTAAAGGAGCCTTATTCATTAGAATGTGAACTCTTGAGAACATAATACTAGAGTTACCTATAAATGAAGAGTTGGAAGTAATAGGATACTAATTGTTCTGTTCTTTGTAATCCATATTAAATTCACAAGCAGTACTGTGTTTCTGCTTTTTTCATGTTATTGGTATTACAAAAAGACACTTTAACTTTCATAGCAGATGTACAGTATGGGGGGGGGGGGAATTAGTGCACAAAACCTGCCATATACCAACCAATCCTTGTAGTCTGTCCAAATAGATTTGTAAAATACACAAGCATTTTTCTTTTAGCCAAAAATAGCATTTTGAAGAATAGCTGGTATAAATATTTCTCAGCCTTTTGATTATAGAAATAGTTCTCTTTTGTGATCTTTGCACTCCATTATATCCTCAGTTGCTGCTCTTCTATCTTAAGTCATAGCTTATTTCATTTTCCTGAACAACTAATCTGCTGTTTACCAAAATTGCAGAATGAACAGAATGGCATTTTAAGGCTAGATAGTTGCTTATATCAGAAGTGTAAATATGCTAATAACATTGTTTCTATGTAAATGATTAGCAAGACAACTTTTACCTCTGGTTAATTTTACTAATTCTGTTCATATTTCCATTAAAATGTTTCAATGTCTAGCTAATTGCAGATATTGTCTGTATATGCTGCCAAATACTTCTTGAAACCATCTCTTCAAGGTGAATCATCTTTTTGGAGAAACACGATAGCTCATGTCTTTCAGCAGAGAGTCCTTGAGAAACAAATGCATTCTGGTAAGTTCTTTTACAAATTCTTTGCTCACTATCATTGCCAGAAAGTTGCAATATGTTGCCATGTTTGACCTATTTGACTTTTACAAGAATTATCTATCTGCATGACCATCTACAGGTAGTCCTCGAGTTACGAATGTAATGGAGCCTGCCCATTCCATTCATAACCCAAAGATTCTCTCAAACACTTTCTCAAACAGATTAACAGAGTTGGAAGGGACCTGGTAGGTCATTTAGTCTAACCCCCTGCCCAAGCAGACCCTACATCATTTTTGACAGATAGCAGTCCAGTCTCTCTTGAAAACTTCCAGTGATGAAGCTCCTACAACTTCTGAAGGCAAGCTGTTTCATTGGTTGATTGTTCTCACTGTCAGAAAATTTCTCCTTATTTCTAGGTTGTATCTCTCCTTGTTCATTTTCCATCCATTATTCCTTCGTGGGAGTGAATCTCGTACCTTAAATGGGATCACTCCCTCCTTTTGCCCATGCCTTCGCTAATCAAATGCAAGGCTTGTTAAGTGCATATGAGGTATTTCAGGATTGGGAAGGCCATAGGGGGCCCCATTGATGGAACAGGTCACCTGCCTAAGACCACCCAAGGCCTCCCTGATCCACTGAAATACCTCTTGCTCCCAACAATTGCTTCCCCCCAACCTCTGTGCCAGGTCATGTACCTTGTGAAGATCTAGCAAGCAGTCTCCTTGTAGGTTGCTGGCCAAAATGGAGCTTCTGAGGGGCAAATCTGGCCCTCTGATGTTCTATTTGGCCCTCTACGGCCAAATAGATCCTTCAGCCCATTGAAGGCCAAAATGGAGCCTCTGGGGGCTGGATCCAGCCCGCAGAAGCTCCATTTCAGCCTGTAGTGGGCCATGAGAGGCCTGCAGACAGCCAAATGGAGCCTCAGAGGGCTAGATTCAGTTCTTGGAGGCTCTATTTCAGCCTGCAACTGGCCGGGGGAGGGAGAGGGCCAGATCTGGTCCACAGAGCTTCATTTTGGCTGGCAATGTGCAGGATGAATGTTGCAGAGCCTCTGCAGTTGTTCATAAGGGCGAAAAACTGCCATGGTGCTGCAAGTTTCATAGTTTTTGTCTTTGTTTGGAAACGCTAGAGGGCACTGACTGCTTAACTTCAAACAGTTGCTAAGGGAATACTTATAACCCGGAGATTACCTGTATTGGGCAACACTTGAATATGTCATTAATTAGAAGGGCAACCTAGACAAGGAGACAAAATGGAAAGTAATAAATGATATCCATGCCTCCCCTTTCCAATAACTCTCTTGTAATAATGTCATAAATCCAAACCTTCTGATTGGCCAATACTCTGGACAGAGTATTATCTAACATTTTGATGCTTGGAAATGGTAGAGAACAAGTTCTGTACAAGGAAGAACTGCTTATGGTTTTGAACATGTGGACATTCCTGGTTCCTTCCTGCAGATTGTAATTAGGAAGAACAGTGAATAAATTCTTCAGAAAAGTCTGTCTCATTTAAGGGTCAATCAGACTTCTCTAGCACTGCACATCAAGGACAGTAAGAATGTCTTTCGTAGATGGTGCCACAGCTGTTGCATTCATATGTCTGCAAATTTTAATGTTCTGGCTAGGGGATGCTCAAACAGCAAAGCAGAGAACAAGAAGACAGATCAATCAATTAGGTTTGATGTGCATTTCTGCACAGCATACAGTTGGGCTTTGGGAGATGCGTGCATTGGTCCATCTTCAGCCATCTGCAACCTACACTTACCCATCAAGCCCTTAACAGCATAGGTATGTGGCAATGGCTCCAGGCACTCATAGGCAACTCTAAAAGCTTTTAGATGAAGAAGAAATGTAACATTCTCTTCTTGTTATTCGTGAGCAGGGGGAAGGAGCAGTACAAAGAAATGGAATGTCAAATGACAAATCTATTCAGGTAGTGTTTGTGGCTTATTCATAGTAAGTGTAAGGATTGCCTCTCCTTTCAACTTAAGAAAGTAAAAACTCTTGAAAGTATATCAAAAGGAACCTTTTATTAAGCAGAAGTGACAGCAATGGATTCAAAGCAACGTCTGAATATCCTTAGGCAAGACAAATAGGATTAAAGCAGTAGAGACCCCTCCCTTAAGCCAGAATGCAGATTTTAGCCAATACACAAGTGTGAAGATGTTTTCTTTACCAGCTGCCCTGAGAACCGGATAAGTATGTATTCACATCATTTCTCCTTTATCCTTTAAAGCGAAACAGCCCACATGGCTGTCATAAATATTCCTCAACGTTAAGGGGATCTCAGGGCTTCTTGGCGCCAGGATATAGGTTGTAAAATATCTGATGACACAGGCAATGCTAGTAAATTGAATCCAAGTCTGGTCTTCACACATGCTGGGGTGCTGGAAATCCAAAGACAGGTAGCTGGCATGCACATGCTCACCGACCAGCTGGTCTTTGGGTTTCCAGCGCTCCAGCGTGCGCGAAAACCAAGTGGCTAGTGCACATGTGCGTGCTGGAAATCAAAGGAGCAGCTGGCGATGGCACGCATGCCCATAGAGAGGGCTCTGTGTACCACCTGTGGCATATGTGCCATAGGTTCGCCATCACGGTGCTATAACATATGTTAGAAAAATATTATCAATATTATTGATCATAAATGGCAATCAGTTTTGTTTTCCTTCATTTGGGGGCTTCATTTGTCTTTATCTTCTGTAAAAAATGTATTTGCTCAAATCTGTATTCTCAAAATGCTGTGCATGTCCAATTATTCTAAAATAAAGAAAGCCATGAGTCATCCAGCTGCTTCCATTTTCAAGGAAGATATTTAAGGTAGATTGATTATTGGTTTCTCAGAAATTTTCCTAAGAAAGCAAACAAAATACTGAAGCCATGCTTGAATCTCATCATAAGGTTGTCAATTTCAAACTGAACCTGGCCGCAGTCATCTCTCTGTTCCTCAGTTGCCACACAGGAGGGAAGGAGGTTGGAATGTATTACTAGACTCAACAAAGAGCTTTCTCATGAGTACCAAAGTCATCTCCACTGGCAACAGATAAAGTTGGGAAAGGAGTGCCTGAAGAGCCTGCCAATTAACTTAATTGGCTAATGTGACCTTTGACATTTGAAGATGGGGGTTATTTCCTAGTTTAATTATACTGAAACTGATTTAGATTTGGCTTTCCATTGAAGATGTGCCGATATGATGTACTCATTAAAGAAGACCTTTGAGAAGGAGCCAAGTCTCAGGGTTCTGATTTGCTTTAGTTCATTAGTTGGAGCCTTGACATTAAGTTAAATCTCATAAATTTACCCCAGGGTCCTGAGCCCCGGCCACTTTTCCAACAGTAACAGAGGGTTGGAAAAGACTCAGGGAAGATTGGAGATGGAGAAGTCAAGGTTGGCATGTCAGACTTTCAAGGTCTCCCCCCACTTCAAGTGAAGGAGAGGAAACTGTCTGGCCAGAAGGACCAGCATCTTGCTCCCTAGCCAGAAGGGAGAAGCTGTCCAGTACCATGCAGAAACTGAAGGAAACGAGCTCCTTAAAGCCGCTTCAGAGCAACCACCAGGGACCAGCTAATCCCCAAAGAATACTGAGACCTAGCAGGGGTGTTCAGTAAGAAAGAATGTGATGTGCTATTCCCCCCATTGCCCCACCAACTGTGCCATTGAGATCCTACCAAGCATGAAGCTCCCTAAACCCAAAATGTACTCCATGACCCCAAAGGAAATAAAGGACCTAAAAAGGAGTACATTGATAAAAACCTAGCCAGAGGCTTCATCCAACTGGCAAAATCCCAGGTTGCTGATCCCGTGCTGTTCAAAGAGAAAAAAGATGGCACAATGAAACTGTGCAGACTTTACGGGGATAAATGGCATGTGTATGGAAAACATGTATCCCCTCCCCCTAATAAAAACATGTTGACCCATCTAACAAAAGGAAAGATCTTCACAAGCTAGACCTGAGGGAAGCATACTACAGGGTGAGGATCAAAGAGGGGGATGAGTAGAAGACTGCTTTTAACTGCCCACTGGGCAGCTTCCAATTCAAAGTAATGCCATTTGGGCTCCAAGGGGCCCTTGTGGTCTTCATGCAACTCATAAATGAAGTGCTGCTTGTGCATCTGTACAAGGGGGTCCTAGTATACTTAGTTGACATTCTCATCTTCACC
Organism: Arizona elegans; assembly: GCA_022577455.1. Taxonomy (NCBI): domain Eukaryota; kingdom Metazoa; phylum Chordata; class Lepidosauria; order Squamata; family Colubridae; genus Arizona; species Arizona elegans. The sequence continues at coordinate 42,421,039 of JAKOOJ010000006.1, forward strand.
AAAACAATGGAGGAGCTCATCAAACTGGTCTGCCAGGTACTAAAGCAGGCCTGTCAAACTGGTGGCCATGCCCATCCCAGCTCTGCAAAGACAAAAAAGTAATGATACATCATGATATGGCCTGTGACACAATCTAGTTTGACACCCCTGTACTAAAGAAACTCCTGACTGCAAACCTATATGCTAAGTTATCCATATGTGAGTTCCATAAAACCTGCCTTGACTACCTAGGCTATCGAATATTGAGCAAAGAGGTAGAAATGGATCCAGGAAAAGTCAAAGTCATCCTGGAGTGGCAACCCCCTTGAACCTGCAAACAACTTGGGGTTTGCAAACTTCTACCAGCAGTTCATCCCCTCTTTCATCAAAACAGTCCTGCCCTTCACCAAACTGCTAAAAACAGGGAAAGGGGGGCCAAACCGCAACCCAGCCAGCCTCTAGAGTGGACTGTGGAGTGCCAGGGAGCATTTGAGAAATTCACATGGCTATTCATAGAGGAACTGGTCCTAAAGCACCCAAACCCTGAGGAGCCATTTGTCATTCAGGCAGTGATGTAGCCGTAGGGGTAGTCCTCCTCCAGAAGAACAAGGAGGGGAACTTCCAACCATGCGCCTACACCTTAATAATAATAATAATAATAATAATAATAATAATAATAATAATAATAATAATCTGCATGAAGGCAAAAATTCAACATGTTACCACCAACAGCAAATGCCGCCTCTGCAATGAGAAAGATGAGACCGTTGACCACCTGATCAGTGGGTGCAGCAAAATTTCACAAACTGACTACCTACAACGCCATGACCGTGTTGCTAAGATCATTCACTGGAAATTGTGCCAGAAGTTTGGATTTGAGTACAGCAAAAACCACTGGGAACATCAGATTGAGAAAGTTTTAGAGAATGGGAAACTCAAGATCTTGTGGGACTTTAGGATTCAGACTGACAGGCACTTGGTCCACAACACACCTGACATAACAATAGTTGAAAAGAAAAAAGTATGGTTCATTGACATTGCAATACCTGATGATGCACGGATTGAAGATAAGCAGCAAGAAAAAAATCACAAAGTACCGGGACTTGCAAATTGAAGTTGAGCGACTGTGGAAAAAGAAATCGTGTGTTGTCCCAATTGTAATTGGAGCCCTTGGAGCAATACCCAAAGGGCTACCCCGCTATTTAGAAATTCTAAATTTGCCGGACTTGAACATTTTGACTCTACAAAAAAACCACCTTACTCAGAACAGCTTACATCCTCCGACCATACCTTAACAGTTCCTAGGTCCTTGGTTAGGACTCGAGCTGCTGAGCTATTAACCAGCCTCAAAGGCTGTGAATCTCACTAAAGATTAAATAATAATAATAATAATAATAATAATAATAATAATAATAATAATAATAATAATTTTATTTCTATACTGCCCTTCTCCCGAAGGACTCAGGGCGGTGTACAGCCTATTAAAAACACAAAAATATACAGACATCAATTAAAAAATAATTAAAATTATTAAATAATTTCGGCCCAAATTAAAACCCAAAAATTCAAAACATCCAATTTAAAATCATTTACATTGATAGCCCGGCCTCGCAGAACAGGAGAGTCTTGAGGGCACAGCGAAATACACGGAGGTCGGAGATCTTGCGCAATTCCAGGGGCAGTTCATTCCACAGGGCAGGAGCTCCCACAGAGAAGGCCCTCCCCCTGGGTGTCGCCAGCTGACATACCTTGGCCAATGGTACCCGGAGGAGCCCCTCTCTGTGGGAGTGGACTGGCCGGTGGGAGGCTACTGGTGGCAGAAGTCGGTCTTGAAGGTACCCGAGTCCTAAGCCATGGAGTGCTTTAAAGGTGGTGACTAACACCTTGAATCGCACCCGGAAAACCACTGGGAGCCAGTGCAGCTCGCGCAGGAGAGGTGTCACATGGGCACAATGAGTCACGCCCATAACTACCCGCGCGGCCGCATTCTGGACCAATTGGAGCCTCCGAGTGCTCTTCAAGGGGAGCCCCGTGTAGAGAGCATTACAGTAGTCCAGCCGGGAGGTGACCAGGGCATGAGTGACCATGAGCAAGGTGTCCCGGTCCAGAAAGGGCCGTAACTGGTGAATCAGGCAAAACTGATAAAAAGCCCCCCTGGCCACGGCCGTCATATGCTCTTCTAAAGACAGCCGTGCGTCCAGGAGGACACCCAGATTACGAGCCCTCTCTGTGGGGGGCAAAGATTCACCCCAAATAGTCAGCAATGGCACCACTGACTATATCTGGACACCAGGAGCCACAGCCACTCGGTCTTGGCTGGGTTGAGTCTGAGCCTATTTCTCCCCATCCAGACCCGCACGGCCTCCAGGCAGCGAGACATCACATCAAGGGCATCATTGGGGTGGTCTGAGGTGGAGATGTACAGCTGAGTATCATCAGCGTACTGATGAAAAACTTGTTGACACTGAACAAAGGTGGGCAGTGTGGGAGAAAGAGACTTTCGTGGTTCGTTGGGCACTATTAACCTAGCGGCACTTCCTAGAAGGGAGCCAAGTGCCGTTTGAAGTCTGGACTGATCACAAAAATCCGGAGGCCCTTAAGACCCGTCAGAATCTCTCTCCCAGACAAGTTCAGAGGGTGCAGTATTTCGACTTCAATTCGACTTCACACTGAAACACATCCCAGGAGGGGAAAACATCCTAGTGGATGCCTTGTCCCAAATACCCCAGTACAAAAGTAAGCATGAATAGGTGGTCAATGCCATCATTCCCATCCCCCAGAAGACAGCACAAGTCATTATGAGGCAACAGACTTGGAGGTGATCGAATGAACTGGGTGAAGAGCTAATTCAGAAGCTCAGAGCCGAGCTGCAAATTGACTCCTGGTTCAGGGACAACCAACAATTCCTGACTTCCCAAAAAAAATTGGCATGGAAAGGTCCAAGCACCCAGCACCCTCCAGATCCAGGTCCTGCAAAGAAGCCATGACTCCAAGCAAGCCAGCCACTTTGGATTCCTAAAGACATGGCATCTGGTGCAAAGACAATTTTGGTGGCCAGCAATGAAAAAAGACATTGAGAGCTATGTAAAAAGCTGTGCAATATGCGCAACAATGAAAAAATCCCTGGAAAACCCCCAGGATTGTTACGAGTGGCTGAACCATCATGACCCTGGGAGGAAATAGCAATGGACTTTATTGTGGAGCTCCCAGAAAGTGGAGGAAACACTGTAATTTGGACAGCGGTTGATCTTTTTTCCAAACAGGCTCATTTCACCACCTGCTCAGGCCTCCCTTCAGCCCATAAACTGGCTAAGCTATTCCTGAAACACATCTACCAACTGCATGGAGTCCCAAAGAGGATCATATCTGATCAGCGGATCCAGTTCCCAGTTAAATTTTGGAGTGAGTTCATAAAGTCAATTGGGTCTTCCCAGAGGTTCAGCTCAGCTTTTCATTTGAGTACTAATGGGGCGGTGGAATGGACTAACACAATTACAGAGCAGTACTTGAGATGCTATGTAAACTACCAACAAACCAATTGGGCTGATCTGCTACCTTTCACTGAGCTGGCATACAACAATGCTGTACATAGCAGCATGGGCGTCATGTCTTTCAAGGTGGCCAGAGGGGTGAAGTTTGTCCCAATGCCTTGAGTTCCCTCAGGGTACCCCTTCCTCAGTAAGCCTGACTGAATCGGTAGACTTCCTGCAGGAGGCTTGGGGGAATATGAAACATGCTCTCGCCAAAACCACCGAGATGCAGAAACAGCAGGCAGACAAAAGGTGATCCCCCCCATATCCCCCCGATATGATATACCCATTAAAGAAGACCTTTGAGAAGAAGCCAAGTCTCAGGGTTCTGATTTGCTTGAGTTCATTAGTTGGAGCCTCAACCAAGGCAATAAGAATACTGTGAACAATGCAGGTAATGAATAATTCCCTACCTCCCAACAACTTCAGCTGCACATCCACCTAATGTAAAACTATCCTTTTCTTTTATATTTAGTAGAGGATAATGATTCTTTTCAACCAGGTGCATGTAGTTCTTGACTTACAACCATTAATTTAGTGACAGTTCAAAGTTACAATACCATTGAAAAAAGGTGACTTGTGACCAGTTTTCACACTTGTTGCAGCATCCTGACATGATCAAAATCCAGCTGCTTGGCAACTGTTATGCATTTATGACAGTTGCATTGTCCTGGGGTCATGTGATGACCGTTTGTAACCTTCCCAGTCAATTCTCGACAAGGAAAGTCAATGGAAGAAACCAGATTTGCTTAATGACTGTATGATTCACTTCATAACTGTGGTGTTTTGCTTAACCTTTGGCAAAAAAGGTTGTAAAATAGGGCAAAACTCACTTAACGTCTTCCTTAGCATTGGAAATTTTGGGCTGAATTGTTGTCATAAATTGAGGATTTCCTATACAACAAATAATGACTTACTTCAAAGTTTTCAATTAAGGGAAGCAAGATTCCTTTTGGAGAGAGAGAAAGAGAGAGGGAGGGAGGGGGAGGGAGGGAGGGTGGGAGGGAGGGAGAGAGAGAGAGAGAGAGAGCACATTTAGATTTATATACTGCTTCACAGTGCTTTATAGCCCTCTCTAAGCAGCTTACAGTCAGCATATTGTCCCCAACAATCCTCATTTTACTGACCTCGAAAAGTTGGAGGGCTGAGTCAACCTTGAGCCAGTGAGACTCAATCTGCTGAACTGCTGGCAGCCGGCAGTCAGCAGAATTAGCCTGCAATACTGCATTCTAACCACTGTGCCACCACAATACATATATAAATATATAAAGAGACAGAGACAGCCAGCCAGAAAGACAGAGAGAGAGAGAGAGAGAGTTCTAGAAACCAATTGGAACAAAGGTATTTTTTCCCCATTTGATAAGAAATGCAGGACCCCGACTTCATAAACAGAAGGAAACAGGATTGTCAGTTGATACTAATGTTTTACTAACAACAGAAGTATCACTATAATTAATTAAATAATTAAATCCACAGGGCAACTTGAAGGGCATGAGTATATGGATGAGTATATATCAAACATATCCTGGTATGTTCTCTACCACATTGTCCCAGTATATGCCTCCTCAGGAGCTGCCTAGTTAGCCATAGTCTAAAACTGAAACTTCTAATAATAACCTTTTTTGCACTCACCTGAAAAGGTATAATGACCTTATTATTTTGACTTTCTCAATTCATGTGAAGCATGTATGGAAAGTAATGCCTGAAACAGAACTCTCAGCATCAAAAGCACTTTGATAAGTAAGCATAATATTTTTGATTCCTAGACCAAATTGAATGTGCATGTAAATTAAGGAAATGTTAGGAACAAATAGCGTACAGTTTAAGCTTAAGTTTCAGGCTTCCTTATGCTTTATCTCTACATGCTCTAGCAGATGTTAATCATATGTCTGGACTAAATTTTAGTTCAGTAAAGTTCTAGTTATTGCAGCTTTCACAAATATATAATGATGGTTTTTCGTCAAGCTTAAACCATTCAGCAAAATACTAAGGTTGATTAAAAGAACCTGATCTATTCTGGAAAATATATTCATCATCTTCACTCTTTTATTTAAAAGGCACCATATATCAAAGCTGCAAAATTCTGTATGATCACTAAGTGACAATCCATATTTAGGATTTCCTCCATCTTTTTACTGTCATTTGATGATCATCTAGACCTTTGCAGCCTACAGTAGACATGGTAGGTTTAGTCTAACTCTAGTCTAACACCCCCCCAAAAAACAGATTATATCCTGTCACCTTCTTTGTTTCACATATAAAACTATAGATGCAAGATCATCTAATGATTTTTTTGCAGAGTAAAAACACTAAATAAGAATTTATTTTAGGCTAAGCAATCAGCACAGAACGATTGCTTTGAGACAGCTTGCATAATTTAATATATATCATTCATACTATATTCCTTTTAAAGGCTCGTGCTAATTCCTTTTTAATAGCTTTTTAAAAAGGGACTGAACACCTACCAGAAGTACACCGGGACTCCTTAAGTGCCAGTTACCTCAGAGTAAATTATATGACGACTAGGTTATTGTAAACAAATCCAAATCAATCTGGATATAGAAGCCCAATAATAACTCATACATCAACCAATGTTTCATGCTTTGTTCATGGCATGGTTCTGCTACTTATATTCAGATAAAACTGTTCATGAGTAGATTATTATGTGAATAGAATTCTATGAAAAATATGCAAATAGACCAAAAAGTAAAGAAAATAAATAGGGATGGGTCAGCTCTTTTTCCCTTGATTAACTCAAAAAATGTTTTGGAATCTTTTAAGATCAGTGGTGAAATCTAAAATTTGTTACTACTGGTTCTGTGGGCATGGCTTGCGGGGGGGGGGCGTTAATGTGACTGGGTGGGCGTGGCCAATTTTTTTTTAACTTTTAAAACCATTTTTTCTACAACCTCTTCGGCGAAGAAGTTGTAAAAAATGCTTTCAAAAGGCTCTGATGATCCCAGCCGAGTTGCCTGATCAGCAGAGGCTTTTTTTTCTTTTAAATGCCTCTGACGATCAGGCAACTCTGCTTGGATGGTCAGAGGCATTTAAAAGGAAAAATGCTTCTGACGATCAGGCAACTCAGCTTGGATGGTCAGAGGTATTTAAAAGAAAAAAAGCCTCTGGCGATCAGGCAACTCTGCTTGGATCGTCAGAGGCATTTTTTTCTTTTAAATGCCTCTGACCATCCAAGCTGAATTGCCTGATCAGCAGAGGTTTTTTTTCTTTTAAAAGCCTTTGACGATCCCAGCTGAGCCGCGTGATCATCAGAAGCTTTTATTTTTTACTTTTAAAAGCATTTTTTTCGGCCGAAGAGGTTGTAGAAAAAATGCTTTTAAAAGTAAAAAAAATAAAGCCTCTGATGATTGTGCGGCTCAGCTGGGCATTTTTGCTACCGGTTCTCCGAACCACCCACCTCCATCACTACTGGATCGGGCGATCCAGTCCGAACTGGGAGCATTTCACCCCTGTTTAAGATCCTGGATTATTTCCATAAACCAATTGGAAATTTTTTTAAAAAAAATCTCATTCATAGTCTGTCCCCTAATTCCTAGAGTTTATTAACCTTTCTTTCTTTTTTCTTTCTGTGCATGACAGCAATTTGTGTGTGTATTTGTTGTGAAACACCTACCACCTATATATGTTTATAAACGTATAATAAATATATATAGAAGCACACACAAATAAGTACTGCTTTCCAAGAAAAAATTGCTCTAATGCTGTTAAAATTAAATAAATAAAAAAATGTCCATTGCAGACATATTAATAAATGAAGCTAGAAAGAATACTTAGAAATATAATGTCAATATGTGAACTAAAATAACAACATGCCTATTAGGAGAGCTTACAATGAATTCAATGGGACTAAGTCATGATGAAATAAGCAATGTTTAACAGATTAGTTAGCAAGCAGAACTTTGAATTGTAATATGCTTTCTTTTACTGCATGTAGTGAGTAAAAAACAACAACCTTGATTAGGATATGCAAGATCCATTCCCAGAGTAATGAGATGAAAAGTATGATTTAAGCCCTAAACAATTCCATTTGCTATCTTGTAAACCCAGATTGAAATAGGTTTAATTTCATCTGTAATGCAATTGTAATGAAGTACAATTTATTTTTGAAGTTTTTCCAATTATAATTTTAATCACTATTTAGAAAGGCAAAAGATAGGCAATGCAGTAACAGCAATAACAATAACACTTAGACTTATATACCTTCACAGTGTTTTACTTATATACCTTCACAGTGTTTTACAAAGTACTTCACAGTGCTTTACAGCTCTCTCTGTAAAGCAGTTTACAGAATTGGCATATTGACCTCAACAATCTGGGTCCTCATTTTACTGACCTCAGAAGGATGAAAGGCTGAGTCAACCTTGAGCTGGTCAGGATTGAACTCCTGGAGTGAGCAGTGAGTTAGCCTGCAGTACTGCATTCTAACTGTGCCACCGCCAATTTTGAAGAAATGGCCATAACCACCAGCCCACATATAGTAAGTTGTTTAATAGACAAGATCCTCCATAAATTTGATCATTGAATATTTCAAAGTATGACAGAAAGTAATCAAACTTACAGATTTTTGGAAAAAAGATAACACTGAATGTAAGGTAACCCACTTTCTGAAATGAATATTTTTATGTATATAATTTTATCTAGAGAGAGTACAGATGTTTGTAGAAGTTTTACCATAGGCCCAAATTTGCATTTAAACCACATACATAGAACCTACACACTCACACATATGGCCTAATTTTCTCCACCATTTAACTACATATTCAACAAAAGTAATTTAAGCCAATTTACTGTCATGGCCTGAAAAACAGAAGTAAATTCAATAAGAATTAATTTTACTATTAAATAGTGTAACTGGTCTTTTTGGTCTATCTTTTTTTGTGTTCAAAGCAGTATAATGAGTGAGTTGTACAATTAATATTAAAATAGCCTGGTACAATGGTTTATATATAAAACTCCAGCAGTTTTTGCTGCAGTTATAAATGGCAAAACCTAGATAATTTAAGGTAACTGTAAGGTCTTGCCTCTCCAATCTTCCCAAGAAAGCAGGACTCTTGAAACTGCAGTTGTTTCAAAAGGAGCTTTTATTGAAAGGTTTGTGATAACGAGATCTAGGCAAGAACTGAAGCTTCTCACTTAAAACTAGCTATTTAAAGCAATGATAACCAAATCACTCCCACACTACATCATTGCAAGGAAACAGAAACTTCATATAGAGATTAGCACAGTAATGCATGAAACAAAAAAAGAAACTTCATATACAGATCACTCCATTCCTCCCCCCTTCCTCCCACCAAAATGCCAGCGTCCCTGTAGAAATATCTGGGACCTGACATGCCTCCCCCCCCGAAAAATGGGAAGTCCACCTGAAAGAAAACAAAAGAGGGAAGGGGAGACAAAAGAAATATAAAATCAATGAGGTTTGTCAGGGTACAATTGATGAAATATATGTGCTAATTTAGGGGCATGCACATGTTTTTGGTGAACCCATTCATTTTGTGAGAAGGGGAGATGTTTCCAAGCCACTAGGTACTGAGTGGTCCCATGGAATTTCCTAGAGTCAAGAATTTCCTGAACCTCAAAATGTTGGTCACCCTCTACTATAATAGGGGGCAGAACAGGGGTAGCAGCTAGACGAAGATCAGAGGTGACTTCAGGCTTCAATAAGCTACAATGGAAAACGAGTCATTGCCATAATGACTCAGGGAGTTGTAATTCCACCATGACAGGGTTAATAATACAAACTATGGGGAAAGGCCCAATATATTTAGGACCCAACTTTTTAGACTGCTGCAAAGATTTTAGAAACTTGGTGGAAAGGTAAACTTTCTCCCCCACTTTATAAGGTTTATGTTCTGTTTGTTTCTTCTCTGCTTGTGCTTTATAGGCAGCCTTGGCTTCATTCAAGGATTTGCAGACCACCAGCCAAATGGTTTGCAAATGACTGATCCATTGTTTCAAGAAGGATATATCTGGTTCATGTGAGGGTAACTCAGGCATAGCATTAAATTCTTGCCCTATGGCCACTCTGAAAGAGGTAACACCTGTGCTAGTGTGAACTGCATTATTATAGGCTACTTCTGCAAAAAGCAGTAGTTTGGTCCAGTTGTCCTGCTGGTAATTAATAAAACAGTGCAGGTGCTGTTCCAGAACTGAGTTCATTCATTCCATGGCCCTGTTTGTCTGCAGATGATGACTAGAACTAAGTCCCTGCTTGGTCCCAAGTAGATTTAAAAAAGCTTTCCAGAACTTGGACATGAATTTGACCCCTTTGTCCTGAACAATATGTCATGGGGCCCCATGCAAGCAGTACATGTGGACCAAAAACAGTTTAGCCAAGGCTTTAGCCATAGGGATCTTTTGGCTTGCGATGAAATGAACCTGTTTTGAGAAAAGATCTGTGACAACCCAGATCACTGTGTTTACAGGACTCTTGGGCAATTCAACAATGAAATCCATGGAGATCTCTCTCCATGGTGCTGAAGGGTCAGTCACCGGCTGCAGTAGACCAGGGTTTTCCCCCTGCCTGAGTTTAGTGGCAGCGCAAATGGGGCTTCCAAGTTCTTGTGGTCAGTCCATACTTGGAAAGGTATTTTATTTCATTCCAAGAAATGTATCCAAGTTAGGAGTGCCCACCTAACTGCAAAAACCTCCTTTTCCCATATTGCCCATCTCTGTTCAGTTTCAGTTAACTTCCTAGAGGTGTATTCACACGGTTGTAATTTGCCTTTTTCATTTTCTTGGAGTAAAACAGCACCGACTACCACATCACTGGCATTGGCCTGGATTACAAATGGTTTCTCTGGGTCTGGGTGTTTTAATACAGGTTCAGCTGAAAAGAGTTTTTTCAGTTTTTCAAATGCCGCTTGGTAGTCCGTAGTCCAATTCAGTAGTTGGCTAGGTTTTGGTTTATCTACCGTCTTGGTTTTTAACAGATTCAGCAACATTATTTGGGCAAAAGAGGGGATAAACTGCCTATAAAAGCTAGCGAATCCAAGGAAGCTCTGCAATTGTTTGTGAGTATGGGGGGGGGGGATGTTTCCACTCGAGGACTGCTATGACTTTTGCAGGGTCCATTTCCACGCTCTGGTGAGAGACTCTGTACCCTAGGTAATCTATTTTATCTTGGTGAAAATCACATTTGGAAAGTTTGGCAAACAACTTAGCTGCCCTTAATTTCTTCAAAACCTCCCACATCAATTTAACATGTTGAGTCTTAGTTTCAGTATAAATCAATATATCATCAAGATAAACCAAAACTCCCTTATACAAGTGCTACTGCAACACCTCATTAATTAGCTGCATGAAAACGGCGGGAGCCCCTTGGACTCCAAATGGCTGATTGGATGATAATTGAATTGCTTTTCCTTTTATCCTTTTTTATAAATTGGAATAAGGATGTCTGGATCCCATTTTTGGGAGGCTATGTGCCAATAAATAAGAAAAATACCATGAGGACTAGGGCCAACCCATGAATTTTTTAAAGGCATCAATAGTAATAAGATCATTATGAGGAGCTTTACTAAACTTAGGTTGCTCAATTTGATGTTTTATTTCTTGAATGAAAGATTGTTATCACATTTATACAGAATTTTGTACATAAAATATAAGATAAAATTTATGGTATTGCTACTATCTTCTAGGAATAAAGAATAAGCAAAATTATAATGAACAAAAACTCCAGCCCACAAAAATATATAAGTAACAAACATTTTAAATGAATAACAAAGTGCATACTTTCCAAAATCAATGTTCTAATCACTACTTTGCTGTTTATTCCAAAAAGAAGTATTTTATGTCCTTAAATTAGTATTTAAAACTTCTTTCACTAAGAAATTTAGGCAGTGTGACAAAGTTGCTGCTTTGAAGGTTCTTAATACTTGAAAAATAATTAATAAGCAGTTATTAAATTTGATTAAGAAAGGAAATATATGAATCCAGTGTTCATAAAGATGCTGATCACAGGTAGGACTAAAATGACATTTCTTCATCTTCCAGAACTATTAACCCACTAGATTGGGACACTTGTGAGCAACCCCAAGTCCTGAATTGCTGATTATAGCTGGTTCTTCGTTCTGCCATGGTCTGATCTGAGTGGATCCATATTCACTCACCATTTCTTTGCAGGAAGTTCTTTTGTCTCTGTTTTTCTATTCTCTTTGTGTGTGTGTGTGTGTCTTCTCAAGTTTTCACGGGTGTGTGTATGTTAAAAGTTAAAATCTCGGGTGTTTTCCCACGTCATTAAAAATCTGTTAGTTGAAATACTTAAAATCCTGGCTAAAATCCCAGCTTAAAATCCTCCAAAATCCCAACAAAACACATTGTAAGGTCTTTTGAAACTCTGGCTAAAATCCTAACCAACACTTTAAAAGTTTTCTTTTTGGCAACGTTTCAACAAGCTCTCTAACTTGTCATCATTGGGCCCCTACTTTCAGTTTAGAAGCTGTGGATATGCTGCGAGATCGGAGTTGTCGCTTTTCTATGTTCGCTGCTACTGGCGTATGCTGGTTGGCTTGCAACTCTGTGTCCTAATTGGAAGTCAGCAGTTTTTTCTCCTGCTTCATTAGCCTAGCTGCAGCCTGACTGCGTGTTAAAGGCCCAGCTTTCTCTGGTTCCCTATTACTAACTGTCAATTGCAAAGAAGGAAAGATTCTGGTAGGTACCACAACACCGCTGATTGCCTGTTGAGATCTCAGCCTATATTCTGGCTCGGTTCTCTCTCTCTCCCTATTGCTAGCTATCATCTGCAAAGAGGGAAGGACTCTGGCACGCATTACAACACCACTGGTTGCCTGTTGGAATCTCTGCCTATCCTCTGATGTTAAAACTCGAGTTTCCCTCAGTGCAGATCTCCAAATACTTGATAACCTAGAAGGATCATCTTGTCTATTCATATTATGCGGCCTCTTTTCAATTTTGATAGCCTCCCTATATATTCTCTTATTAGGATGTTCCTCTTTCACAAAATAAAAACAGTGTTCCGCACAGATAGAAAAATATTGATGATGTTAAGAAACCCCAAGGATAAAATTGAGCTGGAAAATCAAGGGGTAAACGAAATGCCATATGCCTCCTGTCAGTCATCTTACATTGGACAGACAAATAGATGAATAGGTGTGCATTTAGAAGAACACAAAAATGCAGTGAAAAAAGAAGAGCAAACTTCTTCCTTGGTACAAGGAAGTTAAGTGACATCCCAAATCATTTGGGCTAGAACAGTAATGCACATATAGACCTACGAAAAAAGAACAAAATAAATATTTGACCATTACAGGGAGGAGTCATAAAATGAGGGTGTGGCTAACTGATGAAGGCAAATAAGACAGAAATAGATCTATTTTAGTCTCCCTTAAGTCTTGCAGCAGACAGCATAATGCTGCTTAAATGTCTGATAAAGCCTAGAAAATAGTGATTTGGGATGTCACTTAACTATGGCTATACAAACATCTTGATTTACGTAGGAAAAACCCTGGCTAGAACAGTAATGCACATATAAACCTACGAAAAAAGATATATATATGTATGTATGTATGTATGTATGTATGTATGTAAATACACATACATACATACACACACACCTCAACAGCCTACACCCCAAAATACAGTTCACCATGGAAACAGAAGCTAACAACCAACTTCCCTTCCTGGATGTCTTAGTCTACAAGAAATCCAATGGCTCCCTAGGACACACCATCTACCAGAAGAAAACACACACAAACCACTATCTGCATGCACTCTCACACCACCGCCCAGCACAGATCAACTCCATAGCCAAGACACTCATCTCCAGAACAAAACGCTTAGCTGATGAACAACACCTAAAAACCGAACTACACACTCTCACTAACGTACTAACATCCAACGGATTCCAAAGAAATAAGATTACCAACCTAATCCAAAAAGAAACCCCCACTAAAACCCAAGACAGAGAACAAGAAAACAACAAAGCCCTCCTCCCATACATAAATAGGCACCACAGACAGAATCAGCAAGATCCTCCACAAACACAACATCAAGACAGCATTCTGCACAAACCAAAAAATATCCACCATCCTAAGAAACTCCAAAGACAAAATTGAGTTAGAAAATCAAGGAGTATATGAAATCCCATGCCCCACCTGCCCCACCACATACATCGGACAAACCAACGGAAGAATAAGTTCACGCATTGAAGAACACAAGAACTCAGTCAGAAAAGAGGAACCAACTTCCTCCCTGGTCCAACACCTCAAAACCACAGGACATGATATTGACTTTAAAAAGACCAGAACTATCGCCAAAACTGAACACCTTAACAACAGAATAATCAGAGAAGCCATCGAGATAGAAAAACGTCCACACAGCATGAATAAACGAGATGATACCTCCCGCCTACCAGCCATTTGGAAACCCGCCCTTATTGACAAATGAGTCCCTAACACTAAGAATGACACTAGACCCACACTCACGAAAACCACACAGGATGTCACCACTACACATCCACGCAAAAAGCAAACCCAAATCCACACCGATGAGGCACGACCACAAACCAGAAGCCACACCACAGCTGCATCATTAGCCACTTTAAACTCCTCCAATCCATACATGAAGCAAACTGACACCCACCATGAAGATGTGGCATGACCACGAACGCGAAGCCAAACAACAGCAACACAGCTCACCAGCTCAAATCCCGCTGCAACTCAGACTAACCCAAGCACAACCAAGCCCCCACCTAAACAGAACACACCCCCATCCAATCAACGCACAGCCAAGCCCCCAACCATTCAGAACACACCTCCACCCAATTACAACACAGCCAAGCTCCCACCCAATCAGTTCACACCCCCACTGGCAGTTAAAAGGAAGAAACAGCTGCAATCACACATTGCTCCTAGAAACACGAAGCCAAAAACACCAGCCTGAAGATGACGAATGAGACTTCGTCGAAACGTCACCAAGACACTTCCAATTTTACACGGGAGAAAACCCGAATAACCAAAGACTTACATATATATATATATATATGTTCAAATTTTAAAAAAACCAAAAAAATAAATGTATAACAGTTTTTCTATCACGGTGTAACCAAAATATCCATGTATAAAATGCAAAAATGTTCCCAAACACCTCGCCAAATTGCTGGAAGTGTAATGCACATAAAGGAACATATTACCATCTATGGTGGTCATGTCAAAAGGTGAAACAATATTGGCATGAAATAAGGAAAATGATAGAAGAAATTACAAATCAGAAGTTGGAAATGAAGCTGGAATCCTTTTTACTCAGAATAATCACAGCACAATATGAAAAAGAGATAAAATACTTAATTATCCATATCCTAACTGCAGCTCGCATAATCTTTGCCCAACATTGGAAACAAGAACACATACCGACAGAAAACAAAATAATCAGTAAAATCACAGAATGCACAGAAATGGATAAACTTACAAAAGAACTACAAGAGAAAGATGATACAGAATACTACTTAGCATGGCAAAAATGGTATAACTGGTTGGAGAAAAAGTTAGAAATACATTCATAGGGACACTAAAGAATAAGGTCAATCTTAAGACAAAATTTTGAGTACCAATTAAGGAATGTAACAATTTTTAAGGATGGAACGTATATTAATGCTTTACATGTAAATATGTAAATATATAGATATATAGATAAGCACGGAAAAATAGCCTACCGATGTGACATCTCTAAGAGTAAGTTGTAAGACTTGATTGACATTCGTTTGTTTTGCATGTTGTATTGTTGTGTTTATGTTTGTTTGTATTTTTTTAACTAATAAATTTTTTTTAAAAAATCTGAGTCTCTTTTACCCTTGATCAGTTTTGTAAATCTGTCAGACTCCACACATTCCATGATTTTATAAATTATTTTTGAGTTCGTTGGTAAGTGCTCATTCTTCCATTCTTGCGCGAATGCCAGTCTCCCTGCAGTGATTATGTGCAGCATCAGATACTATTTAGTCAATCCAATATTTGCGGGTCTAACTCCCAACAAAAAGGTTTCAGGTTTCAGTTCCACTCTACAATGTGTAATTTCAAGCAACCATTGTCGTATTTTCATCCAATATTTAGCTGCCAGCGGACATGTCCACCATTGGTGGAAGTAGTTTCCATTGCTATGCCCACATTTCCAGCACTGTGGCGATGTCTTGGGCAACATTTTAGTTAATCTTGCTGAAGGTAGGTGCCATCTATAAACCATCTTTTAAATATTCTTTTTATAAGAGTAGCCATAGTTAATTTTAATTTTTTTTAAGCCAAATCTCCTCCTATTTTTGAAAATCCAATGAATAACCCATATTTCACCCCCAGGCAATCATGGAGTCTTTAACGACTTCCTCCCCCGCTTTCATTGATAATAGGTAAGAATAGCATCTCGATAAACCTTTCCTGTCATTACCTAATAATATTTTATCCAATTCTTGTTTCCCATGATATATCCTTTCACTCTCCTGATCTTTCTTCCACCTTGAATGTATTTGGGTGTAGGCCCACCAGTCTATATTACACCCCTCTGACCTCAATTGTTTCCGTGTCTTCAGTCTGCCCTGAGTATCCAAAATGTCTTCATAGGTTCTTCCTTTATATAACGTCAGGTATACCAGGGCCTCCTGAGTTGAAATCCAACATGGTATCTTCAGATACAACTTTCTCCTAAGTCTTTCCCAGATATCTCCTAGGGTCTTACATAAATAATGATTCCAAAAATACCTCGGTTGGGTTGACTGTCCTGGCCATAAAAAGTGGTGCCAACCATGTTGAAGGCCGTGGCCTTCTGCCGTCAATAGCCGACTCCTTTTCAGGGCGATCCAGTCCTTCACCCATATCAGAATGGCTGCCTGATGGTAAAGCTCCCAATTTGGGAGTCCAAATCCCCCTCTATGTCTAGGTTCCTGCATCATCCTAAACTTAATCCTTGATTTTTTACTTTGCCAAATAAATTTAGAAATAACTCTGTTCAAGGTGTTGAAGAATTCCCTATCCAGACTTACCAGGGCAGTTTGGAACAAAAACAACCATTTGGGGAGGATGTACATTTTGACAGCAGCTATCCTTCCCATAAGTGATAATTGTAATTTTTTCCACCTCTCCAAATCTCTGACTGTCTGATTATAAAGGGGAACATAATTATCCTCCTTTACCGAAGAACACCTTGGTGTCAACCAAATTCCCAAGTATTTTATTTTATTAGTTATCTGCATCCCCAGGAGTCCCTCCAACTGGCATCTCTGCCTCTACGTCATGTTCTTAACTAATATTTTCGTTTTTTCCTCATTAATTAATAATCCTGCTACTCTCCCAAAATCCCTAAGTACCTGTATTAGCTTTGGTCCTGATTCTGATGGATCCTCCAGTATGAAAACTAGATCATCCGCATATGCCTGACTTTCACCTCCTTGTGCCTAACCCTCATTCCTCTTATTTCCGTATTCCTCCTAACCTCCCTGAACAATGGTTCTAGTGTTAGCACAAATAATAGTGGAGAAAGTGGACAACCATGCCGTGTACCCCTACCAATCCAAATCATCTCTGTTTCCTCCACATTGATTAATACTTTTGCAGTCTGTTCACGGTAGATTGCTTGCACTGCTCCCATGAACCTCTCACTGAAATCCATATATTTCATTTGGGAAATCATGAAGTCCCAGCTCACTCTGTCGAACACCTTTTGGGCATCGACAAAAATCAAGGATAACTGTTTATCCGGACAATTTTCATAATACTCTAAAATGTTCATCACCATTCTCATATTATCACGTAGCTGTCGGTTGGGCAGGAATCCATTCTGATCTGGGTGAATAAATTGGTTAAGAAAACATCCAAGTCATGCACCTAGAAGTGCCATAAATATTTTATAGTCCAAATTAAGCAATGAAATTGGTCTGTAGTTTTTAATAAGTGTCAAATCAGTGCCTTCCTTCGGTAGAATAGATATATAGGCCTCTGACCAAGATGCCGGTATTTGGGAATCTTTCATCACTCCATTAAATAGTTCCACCATGTGCTTACCCAGCACCTTGTATACCCATCTTGCATACTTCTACAGGTAATCCATCCATCCCTGGTGTCTTCCCATTCGCTTGTTTTCCCATAATCAATTCTACCTCACCCTCA
The DNA here is from genome assembly GCA_022577455.1 of Arizona elegans. Lineage (NCBI taxonomy): Eukaryota > Metazoa > Chordata > Lepidosauria > Squamata > Colubridae > Arizona > Arizona elegans. Next base: position 42,438,677 of record JAKOOJ010000006.1, read on the forward strand.
ATAATTTCTGCGTTAAGCAATTGTTTCATTGTCCCAGTGATTTTTGGCAAGTCTGTGCTCTCCAAATATGTCCAAATGTCCTGCTCCCCTTCTTCACCCCTTTTATACAGCTGAGTAAAAAATTCTTGCACCACCCTTTTCTTACCTTCCATATTAACATGCAACCTTCCACCCTGATCTTTTAACCCCTCTATTCTTTGATTTTCTCTCTCCTTTTGTAAATGATAGGCTAACCACCTCCCTGGCTTGTTGGCATTCTCAAAGTGATTTTGCTTTGCCCATTTTATTTTATTGGCTAGTTCTTCCTGATCCAACAGTCTAATTTGATGTTGCCAGAAATTCCTCTCTTCTATCCAATTTCCAGTTTCCAGTTTGCATTGTCTCTTCAGCTTTTTGTAAGCTGCTCAGGAAGGCTTCCCTCTGCTTTCTTTGAGCCTTACGTTTGTCACCCAAATATTCAATCGCCAATCCCCTCATCACTGCTTTGGCTGCATCCCAAGTATTATATATTGAGGTATTGAAGAAAATATTTTTAGATCTGTCAAAAAAGCCCCAGTGGAATAATAGCAGCTAATGGGCATGGGGGAAAGGAAGGAAGAAGGCTAAAGCGGAAATTTAAAGTGATAAAACCCGAAAAGAAAATTGACTTTTGGATAAAAATATTTGGAGTATTTTTAAAAATAGAAGAAAAACCCCATAACTGTGTAGAGGAAAGAAAATAAGCAGATTTCTTTTTTGAATGTTGGAGGAAAACTAAAGAGAAACCTAAAACTAAAGTCCTGTAATAGATGTTTTGTACCAAAAAGGTGGGGGGGAAAACGGACTTTGTAATTTGGACTGGACTTTAAATTGATTTGATGTATATAAAGGTAAAAAAGAAGAGGAAAAAATATTAATAAAGATTGTTGAAGTGGATTGCAAACAAAATGGATTCTTTTTTAGGCTGCTGACTGGAATTGTGGATTGTAGAGACATCTTCAGGAGAAATAAGATCATTACAACACTGAATTTTTGCTTTGGAAAAAACTTGAACTTTGATAGTGATAACAGCTGTGAGAACTTTTAAGGAGGGTTTGTCTGCAAGCAGCTTGACTTTGATAATTAAAAAATGGAGGATTACAACGGAACTTTAAATTGGAATAATATTAACTAAGAAAGAATAAAATGGCACAGGAACTTAAGGAAATGATGAAAATGATGTACCCCACATTAGAAGACAACAAGCTTTCATTTGCCTATGGTCAAGGATGCTGAACAATGCCCGCCCTATTCATCAAGACAATGCACAGCCCATCACAAGATTGAAATCCTGTAGGCCAGCTTGGAAAACACTTAACATCTACTCAGTTTAATCCCGAGAATGCCTAGAGGGAGGAATGGTCCAAGGTACTTTCTTGTGTCCTGACCATTAGTGATCTCTCTACCAAACCACCTGATTTTCACCCGCCTAGCTTTGTCTGGTTGAAATTGAACAAAATTAGATATGATACTGGAAGAAGTGCCTCTACCCTGTATCGGTGGGGATGGAAAGATTCCCCTTGTTGTAACTGTGGTGCTGCAAACTATTAAACATATTGTGCAAGATTGTCCATAACATTCCCTAGAAGATCTGCATGAAACAATGCCAGAGAAGATTGTCTGGATAGCTGAATTGGACATCCAGTTCTGAAGCCACTGCCATACCCCCATAGAAGTTTTACTTATAATTATGTGGATATATAATTACATATAATTATGTTTATTATATGTTTATTTTTCTTCTGTTATGTTCTCATCATATACTAAATAATAATAATGGGTTGGGATAAGGGTTAGGTTAGGGTGAGAATCTATACTTATCTCCCAGAAATAATCTGACCCTGATCTAATTCTCAAGCCTTATGCATCCAACTTTAACATTAACATTAAAGAGCTTAATTTCAATGTTCGTGTCAGAGCCATGGTGGTCTAAGGTTAACCGCTCCCTTGATAAACTGCTGGAGAACCAGTTCATGAGCCAATGATAATCTCTTCCCACACCGCAAGAGCGTGGACAGTGCTGCAACCTGTCAACGAAGGGTGTTGTGGGATAGACCTTTGTCCAGCCTGTCCTGCAAAAAATCTAGAACATGTAGTACTGCAGTTGAGGTGGGGTTGAAGTTCCGAACCCCACACCATTTGGTAAATGCTGACCATGTCGACTCATAAATATGATTCATAGATGACCTGCGGGAAGCCTGGATGGTTCTAATGACCCTGGAGGAAAACCCATGTTTCCTCAGGAGTCTCCCTTCAAGTGCCAGATGGTCAAGTTGAGCCACTGAGGCTCCGGATGTTGTAAGACCACCTGGCTGAGGGAGATTGTCTCCTGAGGAATCCTTCAGGGCTGAGACACTGAGAGGCCCACTAGGTCCGCATACTATGGGCATCTGGGCCAGTGGGGAGCAACTAAAAGGACCTCTGCCCGCTTCCGTATGACTCCTTGAATGAATGGAAGAGGTGGAAAAGCATAAAGTAGGCCTTTGGGCCAAGGGCTGCGTAAGGCATTGGTCCCCTCCGCCCCTTGTGATGGGAACCTGGTGAAATATTGAGGAAGCTGAGCATTTTGCTGGGAGGCAAACAGGTCCACTACTGGCTGACTGAATCTAACTGTCAGCTCCTGAAAAAGATTGGGATGTAACCTCCATTCTGCATTGTCTACTGTGGACTGGCTGAAGCAGTCAGCCTGTGTGTTCACTGTCCCCGCGATATGCTCCGCTTTGAGAGAAAGCAAATGCTTCTCCGTCCACTTTCCCAAGAACTCTGCCTCTGCCAAGAGGCTCCTGGAGTGAGTGCCTCCCTGATGGTTTATGAGTGCTTTGGCCGTTACGTTGTTTGTGAGGATAAGAACGTGTTGGTGTTGTACTATGCTCTTGAAGTGGTGAAGGACAAGGTGTGCCGCCCGAAGCTCCAGCCAATTGATGTTGTGGGTCAGGTCCGCTGGAGTCCAGTGGCCCTGAGCCATGTGGCCCTGAAAGTGGGCTCCCCAGCCAAAAAGGCTGGCATTGTTGTGACCCAGGCCCACGTAGTTAATATTAAATGCAAAACAGATCTGTTTTTTATTATCTTTCTCAGAATCTTCCTAGTTATTGATATTAGACTGATTAGTCTGAAGGTTCCTGGATCTGGGGTTTGTTTGTTTGTTTTCTTAAAGATGGGAACCATATCAGCCCTTTTCCAATCGTCAGGTACTTCCCCGGTGCTCCAGAATTTTTGAAAGATATGGTACAATGTTTCTGAGATAATATCTGCTCCTTCAGAACTCTGGGATATAATCTGACAGGTCCCAGTGATTTATATTCACCAAGGTCAAATAGGTGTTCCCTTACCATTTTCTTGTTTATTTTATTTTTTATTTCTAGTTTGTCTTTTACAGTAGGTTTTTTTTTTTGGTACAATAATTTCTTTTTGAATGAAGACTGATGCAAAGAATGAGTTAAGCAGCTCTGCTTTCTCCCTACTTCCTGTTACTTCCTTGCCATCTTTTCTTTTTAGTGGACCAACCTTGACTTTTTTTCTTGTTATTAATATGTTGAAAGAAACATTTTTTTATTATCTTTGACTTTTGTTGCAAGCAGTGGTGGGATTCAGCCAGTTCACACTGGTTTGGGAGAACCATTAGCTAAATTTCTGAACAGTTCGATGAACTGGCTGTTGGAAGAAACACCCTTTTGTTTTTCCCATTTTACAGAGTTAATCCTGTCAGGAAGGCAGGAAGGAGACATTCTGGTGTGCTTGTGTGTGTGTTTTCAGAAACTGCCTCTGCAGTTAAGCCTTGTTACATTGTAACAGCTTAATGGTTCTTGGCAACCCCTCTTTGACAGCTCTTATATAGTAGCTGCCCGGTTGCTCTAACCAATCGCTAAACACAAAACTCCCACGCGCGTGACGTAACCACGTTCCAGCCAATGGGAAAAAAGAACAACTATTGTCAGAAAAATGTGCCGAACATAACAAGGGAGGCCTTTTTTACAAACTGATCTAGCATTTAGAAGCAGCAGCCAAGGCCAGGTCTGCTGATCAGGTGGAAGGTCTGAGATCAAAGAGCTGGAATGCAAAAATGATATAAAACAAGCTGCCTTGCATTCCTCAAGAATTATCTCCTCTCCATCTTCTTCCATATTTCCCATGCCCATCGCCACCATAATATTTGGCCCATTAGCATCCCCCCCCCAAGGCTACACATTTCCCAATCAAGGTCCCTTAATTCTCAAGGCATGGAATCTCCCATGATACACACTGTCAGCCATCCCAGGGAGGGAGAGGCAGAGGCAGCCTAAAGCATTTCAGCTTCACTGACTTTCAGTGCCATCAGGCACCCAACACATTCCTCTCCAACTCTGACCACCATCACACATAAAGACCCACACAAACCCACACTCACAGCAAGCCCTCTCTAACACTTTCATTCCTCCATGCACTATTCTTCCTTATGCACTCATTCCATGCACTCAAACCAATCATTTCCCCCAACCCAGAAGAAGGAATCAATACTCAGTTGAAAAATCCAGTCTACAATCAAGCACTTGTTCTGTTTCAAGATTTCAGGCACACATACAAACAAGCACGGTATTCAGAAGCTGAAGTAACATACTACAGTTTAGGCAGATTAGAAAGATAGGGATATAATTAAATGGCCTAGTAGAGAGTCCTTGTCTGAAAAGCATTGTCCAACAACCCAGGTGTTCAAATACATTCCAAAAGTGACTGAAAATCAAATCAGGAAGTCAAATAGTCCAAAAGATAAATGATCACAAACAAACAAAAAAGGAACAAGAGTCACACACGTGTTGTTCAAATTCAAGTGTTGTTTCTAACAGGGACTACAAACAAAGCAGTCTACAGACAGCTGACTGCAATTACTCATGCCTCACCTTTTGAGCCTTATTGAGGAGCATTGCTCTGCTCATCTCTGTGTGTGGCTAAACTTTGGGATTGTGCATATCATCTGATTGCTCCAACTAGATAGGAAATGCCTGCAAGCTGTGGACCGCAATTGAATCAACTGTCAACTCTGAAGTGAACCTGGCTGAAGACATCTTGTACAGCCTCGTAGTTGCCATGAACTCTGAGAGAGGGAAGGGAGGAGAACTAGATAGGCTGGCTAATAGTCAAAATAAAAAGTTTTCTTGTGGGAACCAAGATCATCCCAACAGGTGGCAGTTGAAGGAGGAGAGGAATGACCAAGCAGCTTGCAAGCTACTTTCATTGGACAATGTGACTGGGGACATCTGGGGAGGGAAATATTTGTTCTTTTGATGAGGGGAAAACTGTGGGAAGTTTTAGAGTTGGCTTTCACTAGCTGTGCCAATATGATGTATCCAATAAATATGTTCTTTGAGGAATCTACCTGCCTCAGAGTTCTGATTTTAACTGATGCAATACTCAAAATGCTGACATGAAACCAACTCTAAAAACTTCCCACTCCACGCGAAACTGCTCTCCGGTGTCCTGAGTCGATTTGCTTGGGGAGGCAGAGAAGACTGAGGGGTGATGGAGAAGATAGAAGCATAGGTTGGGGCAGTCCAATCAGCAATGACCAAACCAAAGGTCTGAAAGGAGATTCTAGTCATTGGGGACCTGTACCATGCTGAGGAGGACCTCCGGCATTATGGCTCCATTCAGGGGACTGGGTTGGCGTTCTCCTTGATGTCTACATGTGACTTGGCTATCCTGATTCCGCAGTGGAGGGTGAGGAGATTGATGGAGCTGGATGAGTCCGGAGAGTACTGGACTGCTCTTCCTGGTCCAATGGTGGAGCAGCTGAGGAAAAAGTTCAACCAGATAAGCCTTGAGGAAATGGAGTAGTGCATGGGTTTGAGTTGCCTGGAGGACTCCTCAGCCGAACCACCCAGTCACTTCCATCCCAGCGTGGCTTGAGTCCTGCTGCAATGGCTAAGGGAAGCTGGCCCACCTCCTGCCTGGTGGCGCGATCCAGCTTGGGGCCGCAGCAGAGCCCTCCACGCCACCGATGGATGGCCAGTCCACCCAGGCACCCATGTGACATGTCAAGTTGGAAGGGCCCTCTGCCCTGGCAGCACTACCCTGGGGTCAGCTGGGTTCCAGGGCAGTGTTCTGCCCCAGCTACAGACTCCAAAGAATGCAGCACACACAAAGTCCATTCAAACCTTAGTTTACTAAATAAAGCAGTTTTTTACAACAACGGCTGTTAATTAACTGCCAAGAATTCAAAGAATAATACTGAAAGCTTGTGCAGCCCCTCTCCACATCCTGCTAGCCTGGCAGCCCTTCCCAGTGGCCCATCTGGCAGAGGACAAAGAGCCTGGAGCAACCCATCCAACAAAGGGAACTGGTGGCTGTGAGAAATTGGTGGTGGCAGAATCTGTGGAGGGGGAGAAACACAGCAGCAGAATCAGTGGTGGGGAGATAGTAGCAACAGACACAGGCAGCACAGCAATAGAGGTGCATCGAGTTAGAGAGCTCTGATCTCTAAAGCTGAGTGGCAGGCTGAGCAGAGCAGAGCAGACCAGACAGTGGAGCTGAGCTGACCAGAAAGCTGACTGGCAGGCTGAGAGAGCTGACCAGAACAAAGACGAGGCTGAAAAGACATGAGCACTGAAAGTCAGAACAGAGCTATCAAATAAATAGAGAAATAAAAAGAACAAGAGTGCAACATTAGAAATCAAGGAAGAATAGAATTAATAAAGATCAATCAAATAAATAAGGCAAATATTAAATAATAAGGTAGGGAGGAATTGGAGCTCAAAAACTTTTTAAAAATATAGGGAAGAAAAGGATAAATAAAACTAACATAATAGTAAGCAAGTTAAATAAATAGCAATGTAGAAAAAAGGCAGAAAAAAGGATAGGAAAAAAATAGGCATAATTACCTAGAACATAGAAGGTGGAAACAAGGCTTAGAGCAAAGCACATCGACCAACCAAAAAAGAGGGATTTTCACATTTTAAATTTTTAAACCTTAAAACTTTTAAATTTTGAAAACTTAAAATATTACATTTTTAAATTATTAACTTAATTTTTTCTTCTGAAAAACTGGCAAAATCTTCCACATCCTTAAATGAACTACCAAAATGAAACGTTTTTAAACTATTTTTTTTTCATCTTTCTTCAAACACATATTGAGAGAAATTCTCCTACTTTTATGGTTAGCCAAATTCCAACCTATGCAAGAAAGCTATACCCAAATCAAACCCAATAAAGAACAAATAACTCCCAGAGGATTTGACGCTGCTGATAAAACCCTTGGAGGATGACAAATGGAGATATGTCACACATAGAAGGAAACACAATAATCAAAGAAAGAAGCATCATATATCTAACAAATCCCTACTGCCCAATCTAACCCAACCAAGAGCAGCACCATTAAAACTGAGCAATTTTTTTAATTAAAAAAAAACTGAGCAATTTATTTCTCCCCCTAGATGAACATATGCAGACCCACAATTTCCCTTGCCAAGAAAACGTGCAGACACCTAGAAAATAGACAGCATCAAATATCCCTTAAAAAGTCACATCAACAAACACACCTGAGATAAACAGAAAAGCACCCCAGACTGGACACACACCCACACCCAAAAAGAAGGTGAGTGTTGGTGATAGGAGATTCTATTTTCAAACAGAACCAGCCATCTGCAGACCAGACATACAATCTAGGGAAGTATGTTGTCTCCCTAGAGCAAAAATCAAATATGTGGCTGAGAACCTAACTGAAATAATTAGTCCCACAGATTACTACCGTTTCCTCCTTCACATTGGGACAAATGACACAACAAAGAACCTGAGAGATTATAAATTACTAGGCAATAAAGTTAAGGAGCTAGGAGTACAAGTAGTGTTCTCATCAGTACTCCCAACAAAAGGTCAACACCCATTGAGGGAAAAAAGAATTCTAGAAATAAACCACTGGCCACCACTGGTTGGTGTCACCAAGAAAACTTTGGTTTCCTGGACTACGGACTACATGGACTTCCCTTACCGTTGCCGCCCCCTCGATTTCCACTCCGCCCACCAAATTTATTTATTTATTTATTTATTATTCGAATTTCTATACCGCCCTTCTCCTTTCGGACTCAGGGCGGTGAACAGCCAAAATAAAAACATTTATACATAAAGTACGATTAAAAATAGATTTAAAATAATTAAATTTGGCCCATAGTTTAAAATTTATCAATTTAAAATCCATATCAAAATTTAAAACCAACCATAAAATCATAAAATCAAGAGACCAGCTAACTGAAAGAGATGAGTTTTTAGGGCCCGACGAAAAGTCCGGAGGTCGGAGATCACTCGTATCTCTGGGGGTAGATTGTTCCAAAGGGTAGGTGCCACCACAGAGAAGGCTCTCCTCCTGGGGGTCGCCAGCCGGCATTGTCTAGCCGACGGCACCCTGAGGAGGCCCTCTCTGTGGGAGCGAACTGGCCGGTGGGAGGCTATTGGTGGCAGAAGGCAGTCCCGTAAATACCCTGGCCCTAAGCCATGGAGTGCTTTAAAGGTGATCACCAACACCTTGAAGCGCACCCGGAAGTCCACCGGAAGCCAATGCAGCTCGCGCAGGAGAGGAGTCACACGGGAGCGCCCAGTCGCTCCCATAATCCCCCGTGCGGCCACATTCTGCGCCAGTTGGAGCCTCCGGGTGTACCCCAAGGGGAGCCCCATGTAGAGAGCGTTACAATAGTCCAGACGAGAGGTGACGAGTGCTCGAGTGACTGTGCGTAGGGAGTCCCGATTCAGAAAGGGGCGCAACTGGCGTATCAGGCGAACCTGATAAAAAGCCCCCCTGGCCACGGCCGTCATATGCCCTTCTAAAGATAGCCGTGCATCCAGGAGGATGCCCAAGTTGCGGGCCCTTTCCGTGGGGGGCAATGATTCGCCCCCAATAACCAGCGATGGCATCAGCTGGCTATACCGGGACACTGGCAGCCACAGCCACAGCCACTCGGTCTTGGAAGGGTTGAGTCGAAGCCTGTTTCTCCCCATCCAGACCCGCAGGGCCTCCAGGCACTGGGACATCACTTCCAAGGCATCGTTGGGATGGTCTGGGGTGGAGATGTACAGCTGAGTATCATCAGCATACTGATGGAACTCCGCCCCAAAACCACAGATGATCTCACCCAGCGGCTTCACATAAATGTTGAACAGGAGGAGCGAGAGGACCGACCCTTGTGGCACCCCGCAAACAAGGCGCCTCGGGGTCGACCGCTGACCCCCTGTCAACATGGATTGCGACCGGTCAGAGAGATAGGAGGAGAACCACCGCAAAACGGTGCCCCCCACTCCCAGTCCCTCCAGCCGGCGCAACATGATACCATGGTCGATGGTATCAAAAGCCGCTGAGAGGTCTAACAGGACCAGGATAGAGGAATAACCCCTATCCCGAGCCCTCCAGAGATCATCCACCAACGCGACCAATGCCGTTTCCGTGCTGTACCCAGGTCTGAAGCCGGACTGGAGCGGATCCAAATAGACAGCTTCATCCAGGTACTGTGGAAGCTGTTGCGCCACCACACTCTCAACAACCTTCGCAATAAAGCGAAGGTTGGAGACTGGACGATAGTTGGCCAAAACAGCCGGATCCAGGGATGGCTTCTTGAGGAGAGGCCTCACCACCGCCTCTTTCAAGGCGGCCGGCAGGACACCCTCACTCAAAGAAGTGTTGATAATTCCCTGGAGCCAGCCTCGTGTAACCTCCCGGGAAGCCAGCACCAACCAGGAGGGACACGGGTCCAATAAACATGTGGTGGCGTTCAGCCATCCCAAGATCCTGTCCACATCCTCGGGAGCCACAGGATCGAACTCCTCCCAGATAACACTCTCAAGGCCTGCCTCAGTCATCTCATCTGAACTAACCCAGTCAGCGGCCAAGTCTTCCCGAATCTGAGTTATTTTATCATCCAGATACTGTACAAAATCCTCAGCTCGGCCCTGCAAGGGGTCCTCCCGCGCTCCCAGATGGAGAAGGGAGTGGGTCATCCTGAACAGGGCAGCTGGGCGGTTATCTGATGATGCGATAAGAGCGGCAAAATAGCTAGATTTCGCCGCTTTTATCACCACTAGGTAGGTCTTAATATGAGACCTTACCAGTGTCAAGTCGGATTTGGAACGGCTGGCCCTCCAACCGCTCTCTAGGCGTCTTTTCCGGCGCTTCATCTCTCTCAGCTCCTCGGAGAACCAAGGATCTAAGTGAGTTCGGTGCTGGGTCAGAGGCCACAAAGGCACGACCCAGTCCAAAGCACCGGCAGCCGCACTATCCCAGGCGGCCACCAGTTCATCAGCAGAGTCATGAGCTAGAGTTTCAGGAAATGGCCCAAGCTCCATCTGGAACCTATCAGGATCCATCAAGCACCTGGGGCGGAACCACCTGGTAGGCTCTGCCTCCCTGCGATGGGGTGCGGCGGTCAGAAAGTCAAGTCGAAGGAGCGAGTGGTCAGACCATGACAAGGGTTCAGTATCTATATCCCCTATATCAAGGCCACTCAACCACTGACCAGAGACAAAAACTAAGTCCAGAGTGTGTCCACCCATGTGAGTGGGGTCATGAATTAACTGAGTAAGGTCCATGGCCGTCATGGAAGCCATGAACTCCCGAGCTACCTCAGAAGTTTCACCAATGGATGGCAAGTTGAAATCCCCCATGACCACAAGTCTGGGGGTATCAGCCGCCACCTCAGCTATAACATTGAGGAGTTCGGGCAGGGTCATCGCCACGTGGCAGGGAGCCAGGTACATGATCAACAGACCCATCTGCACCCCACGACCCCACTTCACGAAAAGGGACTCACATCTGGCTGTCTGAGGCACAGTGGTCTCCCTCGGATCAAGACCCTCTCTTATAATGACTGCCCCCCCCGCCCCTGCCCTGAGCTCTCGGCTGATGAAATGCACGGAAGCCTGATGGGCACATCTCCATGAGGGGAACCTCCCCCCTCATGGCCCAACCAGGTCTCCGTAATACCTGCCAGGTCCGCTCCCCACTCCTGAATAAGATCACAAATGAGGGGGGCTTTATTTACTACGGACCTGGCATTATACAACATCAGCCGGAGACTCGGGCCCTGAGACTCTAAGCAGCCTGAGGAACGGGAAGAGCTAAGGGGACCAGGGCACGCAATCACTCGGAGATAGCGAGCGCGTGCCCCCACCACATGATACGGCCCCCTGCTCCCGCCATACCTGCCCCTCCCACTCAGCGTATTGATGGAGAAGCCCTCAGTAAAGGGCATTCTAACAGTCCCCTTTCCCCCAGAGTCCGTACCCCCTATGACACCATTAACAGCCGGACTGGCCTCCCTCCCCACCCCCCTCCCCAAACCCCTTAAAAATTTACACAAAGACAATTTTAAAAAACCTCTCAGCCCCCTCTTTGCAGCATGCCACCTCTCAGGATTCCAAAATCAGTCATCGAGGTAGGCCCTTGATAACGTGGAGGGCCAAGCCTGCGAGAGGGGGGAATCTCGCAGACCAAGAAGCTCCGCTGCTGCATACATCTTGCCGCAGGGATGGGGTGACCGTCCCCTAAAGGGTCCATACAGAAAAGTCCGAGGGGAAACATATAAAGACAGGAGCCACAAAAGGATTCAAGACCCAGTCCGCTGTTCTCTCACAACAGAGGCCAAGTCCATCTCCAGGTCGACACAGTCCAAGGGGGGAGGAGGGATAAGTCATACTGCCCTCTCACAGCGGCTTGGCTCGATGGTCTGCCCCCTTTACTGGTGAGATGGAAGTAATGGTTCAACTTGCGCACTTGGCACCCATAATATAGGTCCAAAATCCGCCCTCTCACGGCGGATTCGATGATCTGTCCCTCTGCCAGCAAAGTGTAAAGTGCAGGTGCCGAATGGTGGTACAACAGAGACAGTGCAGCACCCAGGATATAAATCCCCAATCCGCCCTCTCACGGCGGTTTGTCCGATGGTCATTCCCCTGCCAGCAGGTACAAAGTGCAAAGTGCAAAATAGCTAATGCCATCCCAGCTCAGCCCGTGGGGCTCAGAGCCCAAGTCACCCTCTCACAGTGGTTAGGCTCTTGGCTGGTCCTCTCAGCTGGTGGGATGGAGTCATATACCAGCTCCTGTTCAGATGATATTAGTCCTCCACACAAGTAGGGGAAGGGCTCAGGTGGAATAAGCGAGCTATTTATGTCAGCGAGGTGAAGCCAAAAGAGGGCGCAAGTCCGAGAAGGGCGTGTTCCAAGGGGGGGAGATGGAAAGAGGGGGGATTACACTTTAACACCCCCCCAGTCCCCGAGGGCACTCTAAAACACCCCAGCAGAGACCCCCCCTCAATAACACACCCAGTCCTCGTCTATCCTGGCTCGAAAAGATGGTCCTCGGCCACATTAGCGCCCCTCATCTAGGCCATAGGGTGCTCCTCTCCCCGCCAAGAGCCAGCCGGGAGTCTTCGCGGTTGCTGCCCTCGTCGCCATCCCCCACTGCCTACTGAAATCCCGGCAGCGTCCCTGAGATTTTTTTCACTGAACTGGCAGCCCCAACAGCCCCGACAACACCTCAACAAAGCCAGAGCCTGGGGCAATGTCCACATGGTAGGTGCCCCCAGCGCAATGCCACCGCCGCCGCTCCCACTCCCGGCGAGCTCCAGCTGGGGGGGAAACGCCGCCCCGCTGCCTCTCAGCTGTTCCGAGGTTTCCGAGCCTCGCCGACGCTGTGCTCTCTGCTCCCACCACAATGTTCAAGAGGGAGCAGAAAGTCACCCCCGGAATGGGAGGAAGTTCCCCCAACTGGACCCGGGTCACCAGGTCTTCAAGGCGACCCTCAGAGGATCCCAAAAGGTAGGTCAGTGCCCATCCTCACGCTGCGATCTCAGCTAGCGCCGCCATCTTGCGCATGCATGAACATAAAATGGGGTTCTTCCCTTTCTTTCCCTGGTTTCTCGGAGCGAATGCACAAAACTCCCGTTCTCCAGTTTATGCGCGGATTCCACTTACAGAGCCAAGGCTGTCCAAGTATGAGGGACTGCTCCATGCCGGGAGCCACAATAAAACTAAGAGTCTCTAGGTGATCCCCCATTTGCATCTCGATTGGTTCAGTCACAAAACTGGTTGGGCCCCCTCCTGCCATCGATCCATCTAACTGACAGAATGTGATGGGCCTTCTCAACACTTTTAGTCTTAGGCCCATCTTCTCCACCACATCTGGGCTGATTATGCACCTGGTGCATCCAGAGTCTAGGAGGGCTGGCATCTGCCCGTGGGCCCCAGTGGATGGCACCCTTAATTCTACTGGGATGATCATGGGGCCCCCATTGTGACTCACCAGGTCATCATCGTTGGAATCAGTGTCAGTCTCGCTGCCGTCACGATAGTCAGAGTTCCCAACTCACCCTGTTTCCGGGGGGGCGAACTCAATGACTTCTCCTTTCAGGGCAGTCTTGCGGGCTTTCGCGGGTGCTTTATCAGCCTTCTTCCCTCCGGGGTGGTCGTTTTGGGTGCTGGCTTGGAGAAGCACTCAGCGGCTCGGTGCCCCTCCTTTCCACATTTGAAACATGCAGAGGATTTTGGCTTGGGCCCTGTCTTCCCCACTGCTGCCTTTGGCACCCCCTTGTGGAATGAGGAGAATGACTGATCCCAGACGTGGCCACCATGGATCCAGCTTTGGGCCAGATCAATCTCCACGTCCGCTGCTATCACATACCAGCTCTGCAGATCTTCGGGGACCCCCCGTGCCCGTCAATGTTTGTAGATGTCCTCATTCAATCCATCTTTATAATTCTCTAATAGGGCCACTTCTGACCACCCTCTCATGAAGGGTGCCAGCTCGCAGAACTCCTGGGTGTACTCCGCCACCAATCTCCGGCCCTGGTGAATGCCCTTCATTCTGATTCTCGCCTTTCGCTTGGCTAGGGGGTCCTCAAAATGTGTTCTGAGGGCTCTCATAAATTGGTCATAATTTCTCAGCAGGGGGGACTTGTTATTGTGAAGGCTCACCATCCATTCAGCTGCCACTCCCTCTAGGGCTTTGGTAACACACCTCACTTGTGCTGCATCCGACAAGAAGTCCTCTCCCCAGTCCTGCATATGGTTCCTGGGATGGTCTCCCCACTTTTCAGCTGGGTAAACATACCTCTCTCAGCTTCTGCGGCTTTCTTCAGCATCTTTTAGAAGTTGCAGAGCCTGGGCGACCATGAGGCTTTCTTTCTGCTCCTGCATCCATGCAGATTCTCCCTTTTGGTTCTGGTGCTTGTTACTCCTTGGGGGGTCCTTTCCAATTCCGGTAGCCTCCCTACTCCCACCGACCATTTGGCTCGCTCTGGTTCCTCTCCCAGTCATAAATTTGCCATCCAGTCTGAGGTCCGCCCCCCCCACCGGGTGGAGGGATGAAACTGTAGAGCCAGCAGCTCCCATCTGGTCCTGGTCACTGTCTTGATCAGACATCGCTTGTTCAGCCCCCTCGGTAGTTATCCGGGATGGCTGTTAAAATGAGATTTTGCTTAATGTCAGGTGTGCCTCCTTTCAATACTCAAGAAAGAAAAACCCCAACTCCATTTTCATAGAGAAAGGTACTTTTACTGAGTATGAACTGAATGCAACCATAGAAAAGCAAGATCTGAAGCATAGGCACGAAAATCACATATAGAAAGCATCCCCTCCCAACTGTCCAGTGTAAATCGTCCAATCCACAGGTCCTCCAGGGGTCATGTGGGAGCACACGTCTGGCAGTGTCGTCCTCCTGGTATGCCACGACCGTTGACCTTGAAACATATCAATTTCAAAGAAAGAACTGCAGCAAAGATTCACTTTTGTTTTCCTCCAGCACGCTTCCCCCCAAGAAACCCCCTAGCTTCCCCTCCTCCATTTCCATGGCAGCTGAGCAAGTAAGCATCGAAAGAGTGGAGGCTGACACTCTCCCTCCCTCTTGCAATCCTGCAAGGAGAGCTGTTCCGTGGTCGAAGGACACTAAGCGAGCCGAGAAAGTGAAAGCTGCATCAGAACAGCTCCCTGGTACCCCCCAGATCACCAGGGAATACCAGGACTTAGCAGAAGTCTTTAGCAAGGCAGAATGCAATACACTGTCCCCCCCCCCACCGCCCCGACTGCACAATAGAGATCATTCCAGGAACAAAGTTACCCAAACGGAAGCTGTATTCCATGACCCCTAGAGAAATGAAAGAACTAAGGGAGTACATTGATAAGAACTTGGCCAGGGCGTTCATCCAGCTGGCAAAATCGAGAGTGCCACACCGCCACACCGGTATTGTTCAAAGAGAAAAAAGATGGGGTAATGAGGCTGTGCATGCACTTTAGAGGAAATAATGATGTCTGCATGGAAAATATGTACCCATTCTCCAATGAAGAACATGCTGGCCCACCTAGCAAAAGGGAAGATCTTCACCAAGATGGACCTGTGAGAGGCATACTATTGAGTAAGGATTAAGGAGGGGGATGAGTGGAAAACAGCATTCAATTGCCTGTTGGGGAGCTTCCAATATGAAGTGATGCCATTTGGTTGTCAGCCTCCACCCCGCCCCCTTCATGCAACTGATCAATGAGGTGCTGCATGAGCACCTGTACAAAGGGGTCCTCATATCTAGATGACATTCTCATTTTCACTGAAACCATGGAGGAGCACATAAAGTTGGTGAGCCAGATACTCAAAAAACTCCTAGCTGTGAACTTGTTTGCCAAACTGTCAAAGTGTGAATTCCACAAGACAAGCGTAGACTACCTAGGACAGTGATGGTGAACTTTTTTGGCACTGAGTGCCCAAACTGGAACACACATGCATGTGATTGCATGTGCACGTGCTGGAGTGCCGGAAACCTGAAGACCAGCTGTTTGGCATGTGCATGCCTGTTTTTTGGCCATTTTTGGCTGTTTTCAGCCCATTTTCTGATGCTCCAGCGCCCATGAAGACCAGCACGTGCATGCCGGAAACCAGAAGAGCAGCTGGCGATGGCATGTATGCCCACAGAGAGGGGTCTGCATGCCACCTCTGGCATGTGTGCCATAGGTTCACCATCATGGACCTAGGATATTGAATGTTCATCAAGTGGGTGGAAATGGACCCATGA
Organism: Arizona elegans; assembly: GCA_022577455.1. Classification (NCBI taxonomy): domain Eukaryota; kingdom Metazoa; phylum Chordata; class Lepidosauria; order Squamata; family Colubridae; genus Arizona; species Arizona elegans. Next base: position 42,454,699 of record JAKOOJ010000006.1, read on the forward strand.
AAAGTCAAAGTCATCCTGGACTGGCAACCCCCTCAAACCCACAAGCAACTCCAAAGCTTCCTGGGGTTTGATAACTTCTACAGGCAGTTTATTCCATCCTTTGCCAAAATTGCCCTCCTGATCACCAAACTACTAAAGACTGGAGGGAGGGAGTAAAATCCTGGCCAGGACCCTCAAATGCGAAAAGGCTTTTGAGACACTAAAAAGACTCTTTGCCAAAGAACCAATTCTGAAGCACCCCAACCCAGAGCACCCTTTCATCATTTAGGCAGATGCCAGTGACGTAGCCATGGTGGCAGTTCTCTTCCCAAAGAATACAGAGGGTAACTTGCAGCCATGCACTTACACCTCCTGAAAACTAACGGAAACTGAAAGAAGGTGGGCGGTGTGGGAAAAAGAAGTATATGAGGTTTGTTCGATTCTGCTGACATGGTGCCACTTTCTTGAAGGAAGCCAAGGTATGGACGGACCAGAAAAAGCTGGAGGCACATAAGACCCCATGGAGACCATCACCGAAGGAAGTTTGGTGGACGCAGTACTTCAGTTGATTCAATTTTACTTTGAAGTACATCCCGGGGGGGGGGGAGGCAGATGCCTTGTCATGAATGCCAGAGCACCACAGCAAGCACAAGGGGGTGGTCCATGCCATGATGCCACCCAAGCAGAAAGTGTGGTCACCACCTGGCAACAGACGCAGAGGTGAAGAGCTGATGAGGGAGGGGATCTAGCCTTTAGATCTAGTGAGGAGGCAGTTCTGGTGGCCAAAGATGAAAAGTGACATTGAGGATTATATCAAAAGCTGTGCAACCTGTGCCACCATGAAAAAATGATCAGGGAAACCCCCAGGACTGCTCCAACAAGTAGCTGACCCATCCCACCCATTGGAAGAAATCGCCATGGATTTCATAGTAGAACTTCCAGGGAGTGGGGGCAATATGGTCATTTGGACCATGATCGACCTCTTCTCTAAACAAGCCCATTTTATAGCCTGCTCCAGCCTTCCGTCAGCCCACAAGCTAGCTAAACTATTTGTGAAACATATTTACAGGCTGTATGGGGTTCCTAGGAGAATCATTTCAGATTGGTGGGTCCAATTCACTGCCTAGTTCTGGGGGGAGTTTGTCAGGTCCAGTGGGTCCTCCCAGGGGCTTAGCTCAGCCTTTCAGCTGAATACCAATGGGAATGTGTTAGTATGATGGTAAAACAATACTTAAGATGCTATGTCAATTTTTTGCAAATGAATTGAGCAGACTTGCTACCTTTCACCAAGGTGGCATACAACAATGTGGTGCCCAGCAGCACTGGGCTAATCCCCTTCAAAATCACCCCCAGCATGGAGTTTGTCCCCATGTCTGAGCTCCCCAGGGAGCCCCCCTCCTCCATGACCTTAACCGAATGGATGGAGTCACTGAGAGAAGCATAGGAAAATGCAAAATAGCCTTTCAGCAAGCCGCAAAAGCCCAAAAAGTGCAAGCCGATAAGCATCGGTCTCCCCAAGTGCCCTTCAAATTAGGGACAAAGTTTAGCCCTCAACCAAATATCTAAGGCTAAGACTACCCTGTAAGACGTTAGGACCAAAATGCATAGGACCTTTCCCTATTGTGATGGTTATCAACCCTGTCACAATGGAGCTGAAACTCCCCCACTTACTAGAAAAAGTGCATCCAGTTTTCCACAGCAGCTTGTTTTTTTATATATGTTTTTTTTTATTTTTTACCCAAACAGACAAACAAACATACAATGTATTTTTTCTGAACAGAGTATTGGCCAGTTCACAAATGTAAACAATTTCTAGTCATTTCAACACAATTTATATATTCCCTTTTTGCCATATATTTATTCTCTCTAGCTTTTTTTTAGACCGATATTACCCTTCATCCTAATCTCTAAACTTGACCAAATTCAATTTTTCTCTTCATCTCTATATTAAACACCTTCAATTTCAAATCTCACCACATAATATAATTCCTAATATTTCCTTATATTCCCTTAATATAATCACTAGTATTTTCAATTATCAATTATTTCAATATAATAGAATCCAGCATCTTAAAAAGTCAATTAATTATGTAGTATTACAATCATACATTTCTTGTAAAAGTAATAAACCAAATTATTTTATATTGTACATTTCCTTAGATCTTATTCCAAATGATACAATCCATCATCTTAATAGAAATCAGTTAATTATATAATAAACTTTTCTCTTTATATAGTAATCATAAATCAAATTGCTTTCCTTGAATCTTGTCTCTAATTTTCAATTACTTTGTCAAACATATATATTTATACTTCTTCAAACAACATCTTAATCATTTCTACTTTCACTACAACCTAGTTAGTTCATAATACAATATCATTTCAACTTTTTTCTTTTTTAATTAAATTCCAAATATGCAATTAAAAATATTCAAGTTGCTACAGTCTCCTTAAATTTAAGAATATTCCAACTGTTAGTTCCAACAATGCAATCTAAAATATTACAATTAATTATTACAATTTCCTTAATTTTAAGTAAAATATTCCAACTATTACCATCTCATTTATTTAAGCTTATTCATATTCTAAAACTTATTTAAATTCATTCATATATTCATATAATTTTCCATTATTTTATATTATTTAATTGATATCACAATCTCATCTTTCTAACAAATCTTACTTCAATTCATATTTTAATTCTAAATGTATAGAATTAATCCATCCCTTTTCCCTCTTTCTTGTTTTCCTACTGTTAATCCCAGTGTAATCATTTAAAATTTTTATATTCTTTCTGTTCCACCCTTTCTTCCCTCTTTGTCTCTCTTTCCACCCTTTCTATTTTCTCCATTGTTAATCCCAATGTAATCTTTAAAATTCTCCTTTTTGAGACTTCCGGTGGCTCCGTGAAACGCCGATGGAGCTCCTTTTAGGAGCTCCAGCCCCGTGACTCCGTATAGCCGCTAGAACAGCGAAAATCAGCTGTCTAGCAGCTTAAAAACTCTCCCCCAGGGAAAAAGGGGGAGAGAAGAGCAGAAGGGTCTGGGTAGAGCTCCCTTAGACCCCCAGGTTTTGTTTTTTTTAAGCCTGGGGTTTGCAGGGTGAGAGCTCCCTGAAAGCCCTTTAGAGCTCCGGAGCTGGGACAAGTCTGCTTAAAAATAAGCAGACCGAAGCATCGCGACCACACCAGCAAAGCAACTAGAAAGATTATAAAGAATTTGGATTTTGGATGCTGGCAGAGTTAATCCAGGAGACTAAAAATGCAGGTATTGTATGTTAACTCCATTTAAAAAGGGAAAGATGGTGCCTTAGGGCGTGAAAATGAAACTTATAAGTGAAAGTCCTTGTCATCAGTAACATTGTTAAAGCTATCGGGTTATTCAAGAAGAAGATTTAAAGTGGAAATGGAATGGAAAAGACTGTGGTATTGATTTTAACTAATTTACATCCTTAATTTGCATGGAAAATAATTGGATTTAATGACATGATAGCCAAATTAATACAAACATAAAGAGACAATTGAAAAATGGCTGAAATTAAAGATGGATTATATGAGTCAGCAAATTTACAAGTGGTGACTGTGAAGGACTTAAAAATTTTTTTAAAATCTTTTACTGTTGAGATAAGACAGATAATTAAAAGAACTATTCAAGATTTTAAATAATAATAATGACTTGCTGCTGGAAAAGAGGAAGAAATTAATCAGGATAATGTGACTTTGGAGGATAAAAGGGACACTGTTGGGGCTAAAATGGAGGTTATTATACCGAAAATTGAGATTCTGGAAGAGGCTTCCATTCAATTAATTGAGAAACAGCAAGAAGACTCTTTACTGCAGGTTGATAAATATTTTGACAAGTTTTGGCTCTACAGACGGAATCAATATTTAAGGAATGAACTGATGGATTACAAATGCAGGAAGAGTCAAAATGGGGGCTTCAAATTAAAGGAAACAACCCCAAGAAGAGAACGAATTCCAAAGACACATGAACTACAATTTCAAACCCAAAAATTTTTGAAAATAAAAGCGGGGGGAGCAATGCTGAAGAAGGAAGTATTATTGAAGAAGGACTGAAAAAATATAGAAAGAAAGAAAGACTGGCCATATTTTGGAGATTGTCTTATGATGTTAAAAGATTTAATTAAAGTTGGATAACTTTTTGAATTTTATTGTAGTTTTAAAGTATTGAAGTTTAAAGGTGGATAACTTAAAATTTAATGGATAACTTTTTGAAAGTTTTGAAACTTATATTTTGGAGAATGTTCTGCTAATGTATTAAGAGATTTTAAAATGTTTAAAATGTTTTTTTTTTTACAAATGTGAAATGTGATAAGAGAATTTATAAAAGGAAGGTTGAAGTATAATTTTTAAAAGGGGAGTTAACAAGTGTGAGAGAGTTTTGAATTGTGTAATAGTTAGCATATTTTAGCTTATGTTCGTTAAATGCTATATCCTGTTTTTGCTCTGGGAAGTCGGGGGGGAATTGGGGAGGGGGAGTTGGGTGGGGATAAAATGACGCATGATAATTGATTTTGTAGTGTTTGGTTGTTTGAATATAAAAAATAAAAAACTTTTGTCTTTAAAAAATTCTCCTTTTTATTGTTACTACCCACATAATCCTTTAATTTTTCATAGTCAGTCTTGTTGTCTTTTTGTCTTCCTCTTTGTTTTTAATTTCTATTTCTTGCTTCTCATTCGTTATTTCCTTGTCAACTTGAGTGTATTCTAACACAATTTTTGAATCATCAGGTTTCGGTTTTCCGTGCAACATTGTAATTATTTCCCTTACTTCCATTTTCAGTGATAGATGCATCATTTTCATCATTTCCATAAGTTACTGCGCTGTTTTATTCTTTCTGGGTTAGTATTATTCCAATTAAAAGTTGCATTGTAGTGCTCTTAATCATCAAAGTCAAGCCACTTGCAGACAAACAAAGCCTCCTCAGAAGTTCTCACGGCTGTTATCACTATCTGAAGTCAAGGTTTTTTCCATCATTACAGCATTGTAATGATCTTATTTCTCCTGAAGATGTCTCTCTACAATCCACAATTCCAATCAGCAGCCTGAAAAAGTATCCATTTTGTTTGCAATCCACGTTAAGTCTTTGCTAATTTTTTCCCTTTTCTTCTTTTTACCTTTATATATGCCAAATCAATTTAAAGTTCAATCCAAATTACAAAGTCCATTTTTCCCAACTTCTTTTTTTGGTACAAAACTTCTATTACTGGGCTTAATTTTCAATTTCTCTTTAAGTTTTCTCCAACATTCAAAAAGAATCTGCTTACTTTCTTTCCAGTCCTCTACACATTTGTGGGGTTTTATTTCTTCTGCTTTTTAAAGTTCTCCAAATATTTTTATCCAAAAGTCAATTTCCTTTTTGGGTTTTGTCACTTTAAATTACGGCTTTAATCTTCTTCCTTCCTTTCCCCCATGCCCATTAGCTGCTGTTATTCCACTGGGGCACTTTTAACCAATTTAAAGATCTTTTCCTTTTTTTTTCTTTTTCTTTCTTTCTTTCTTTCTTTCTTTCTTTTTTTTGCTTATGAGTTGGCAATCACTCACCCGGCATCAAAGCTCCATTTAAATCACCGCTCCTGCTCAATACTTGGTCCAGTTGCCCCAGCTTCTTGGCAGTCGCAATGGCAGAGAGAGTTTCCTCTGACCTTCGAGGAACTTGCCTGTTCCTCTTGGTCTTCTGAGGTGCCTCTCCTTCTTCTCCATCCCTATGAGACGGTTCCAGTCCAAAGACCCCTCGGGAGCAGCTTGTCAGCCTGGGTTTTCACGAAGCTCGTTGGAGCCCGCTATTTCCCTGACTGTCTCACCGCGATGCTTCCGGTTTCTCCCTCCACAGTAGCTTGTTAAAGTCCGTAATAGGGTCTCAGCTGAGGCCTGTGGACCAGGCATCCCCCAAGCCAATTATAGTGCAAGGAGAGATGCATTATGAAACAGAAAGGATCCTAGACTCTAAATTGTACAAGGGAAGATTGCAATATTTAGTCAAATGGAAAGGGTATCCATTGTCAGAAGCCACATGGGTAAAAAGCTGGGATGTAAAAGCAGGTAAATTGACCAAGAAATTCCACAATAAATACCCCCATAAACAAAGGAACCCCTTGGGGAAGGGAGAGGTGATTGATTGAAGACTAACTTATTATCCATTTGAATTTTTCAGGAATTTCTCTCAAATTAAGTGGGGAGGTCTGACTGTCAACTCTGAAGTAAACCTGGCTGAAGCCATTTGTGCTGCCTCATAGTTGCCATGAACTCTGAGAGGGGAAAGGGAGGGCAATTAGATAAGATGGCTAATAATCAAAACAAAAAGTTTTCTTGTGGGAACCAAGGTCAACCCAACAGGTGGAAGTTGAAGGAGGAGAGGAGTGACCAAGCAGCTTGCTGGCTACTTTCATTGGACAATGTGACCAGGGACATCTGGGGAGGGAAATAAGTTTTAAAGTTGGCTTTCACTAGCTGTGCCAACATGATGATATGTTCTTTGAGGAATCCACCCACCTCAAAATTCTGATTTTAACAGATGCATTACTCAGAACACAAATATCAACATTCTCAGATTCAATATCAGAATCCGATTCTGAATCGCACCTGGCTAACAGATGGAACAATGCTGAAGTGGTTATTTTCTCCTTCTCTAGAACTAGCAGAGGAAAAGCTGAATGGATTCCATGGGGGTGTGGGGAGGATCCATAGTATACTATTCCTCCCAGCATACTCAAAACACCAGCATCTCCAAAGGCCCAGAGTTTTAATAAACCTACCAGCTAAAAAGCTGTCAGAATGTAACACTTAATGATTCCTAGTAGCAATGAACATGCTCAAATTGTCCAGAGAGGTAGAGCACTAACAGAAACACAGCTGTAGGTATAGCAGAAGGGACCCTTAAAGAGGTCTGTATTATAAAAACACTCTGGCCCATCCTTTGGCACATTCTCCTGTCTGCTCCTCTAGCTCACTTCCCCAGATTCCAGCCCAAGCCTTCTCCTAATCACATAGGATGAGATGTTTATCTGACTTCCACCTTTCATTTTTCTATCAATCCTACAAGAATCTGCAAGTAACAGTTTCCATGTATTTTAGTTAAAGTCTAAGTTTTTTGAAAAATAATAAAATAGCTTTTTGTCCCAGATCTGGAACACTTTAAAAGAAACTCTAGATTCGACCGGAAGCATCACGGTGAGACATTCAGGGAATTTGCAGGCTCCAATGAGCTCCACAAAAACCCAGACTGACGAACCATCGCCAAGAGGTCTTTGGACCGGAACTGTCTGGTAGGGACGGGGATGAAGGAGAGGCACCTCGGAAGACCAAGAGGAACAGGCAAGTTCCTTGATGGTCGGAGGTAGCTCTTTACGGCTTGGCAGCGGGGGGCTGCAGCCATTGCGGCTGTCATGAAGCTGGGGCAACCGGACTAAGCATGGAGCAGGAATGGTGAATTGAATGGAGTTTTTGGAGCCAGGTGAGTGTTAGCCAACTCACAATAAGGGGAATTTTTTTAAAAAAAATCTGAAGACCCCTAGCGAGAAAACGGCGGCTAATAAGCATGTGGGGAAGAAAAGAGGATATTGGAGCATATCTTTAAAGAGGAGGAAAAAAAAAACCCGAACAGAAAATTGACCTTTGAACAAAATGATCTGGAAAATAATGTGGAAAATCTTAAAATTGAAAGAAATTACCCCAAGATTGATTAAAGGATCAGAAAGGAATAATTAGATCCTTTTTCTCTCCTCTTTCTCGTGAACTTTAAGAAAAATAAAAAGAGAATGGATAATAAGTCTTGTAACAGAAGTGCTGTATAAACAAAAAGAAAAAAGAAATAAAAAAGCTGTTTAAATTTGGACTGGACTACAAAATTGACTTGGTATTCTTAAAGCTAAAAAGAAAAAGAGAAACTGGTTAAGATTGTTAACATAGTGAAACAAAATGGATACTTGTTAGATAAACGGAAATTGTGGCTTGCAGAGAGACACCATCAGGAGCAAAAAGGAAAACTAACTTGGTTTGTGTTTTGGAAAATTGTGAACTTTATAGATAACAGCCATGAGAACTTTTGGGGAGGACTCCTTTGTTTGCAAGTGGCTTGACTTGGTGGGAGGGGAGGAATACTACTGAACTTTTAAAATTGGAACAATATCAACTTAAAAAGAATAAAATGGCACAAGAAATTAGAGAAATGATTAAAGCAATGTACTTGTCATGGAAAATGGAAATAAGAGAAATAACTACAATGATACATGGGGAATCAAAATCTGACGACATAAAAAATGAGATAAAGCATATGCAAGCTGACAAGGAAACAAAGAGGGAGAAGTGAGACACAGAGGCTGAAGATAAAGATGATAAAGAAAATAAGACCAAATGTGAAAATGTATTTGAATATATGGATAGTAATAATAAAAAAGAGGTTTTTAAAGATTACATTGGGATTAACAATGAAAGAAATAGGGAGGATAGAAAGAGACAAACGTGGAAAGAAGAGTGGAACAGAAAGGATATAAAGAATTTAAATGATTACACTGGGATTTACAGTGAAAAAATAAAAAAGAGAGAAAGAGAGTGGAAAACAATAGGAAATATAGGGCAGAAGAGAAGAATCCAGAACTTTGATATACAGAATGACAATATTGGGTTAAACAATGGGCTAAACAGTGGTGAAATTAAAAAAAGAGAAAAGAGAGAGGGAACAATGGGAAATATAGGGCAAAATAGGAGAGATCAGAATTTTAAAGTACAGGAAAGAAGGGGAAAGAAAAAGGTAAAAATAAAATTGAAAAGGGAGAAAAGGAGAAAGAAATGAAAGAGGAATTTGAGGTATACATTTAGAACTGAAATGTGAATTGTAGCAAGAAATAATAGTAAAGTATATGATGGTGAAAATGAATTGTACAATAATTGGATTATTATCATTTATATTTTTGAAATCTAGATAATGATAAGTTTTGGGTTTTTTGAGAAATATGAATAAGTTTAAAATATAATAATTGAAATACTTTTAATGGTTTATGGTGATGTGTATAAAATGATTAAGTGAGGATTTGAAACAATACATAGGGGAAGCAAGTAGAAGATAACAGAATATTTTTAAATTTAATTAAGGAAATTGTAATAGATGAAATATTTTAATGGTATATTATGATGAAAGTAAAAATGATTAAGATGTCGTTCAGAGGAACATATGGGGAAATTATTTGATGTATGAAAATGGAACTAATTGGAATAGCCATGTTTATATTTTTTTCTTTTTCTTTAAGTATTTGAATATATAAATGGAAAAGATATTTATATAGTTAACTGATTATATTAAAATGTTGGACTGTATTACTTAAGAAAATGTAAGTTATAAAACAAGTGAGCTCACTATTCCTATAAGAATTGAACAATTGTAACATCATGAAATTAATTATTCTTATGATGGATAAAAACAGATGACAATAAGAAGGGGTTTAATATAGAATAGAAGGGAAAATTGGAATTTGGTTAAAATTAGAGATGAAAATGAAGGGTAATATTAGTAAAAAATAGATGAAAATAAACACTATGGCAAAAAGGAGGTATAGAAATGGTAATTTTAGTTGTAAAATTTAAAAATTGTTTAAATTTGTTAACTGGCCAAATATTCTGATCAGCAAAAATATATTGCATGTTTTTGTGTGTGTATGTGTAAAAAATAAAGAAAAACTTTTTACAAAAAAAAGAAAAGAAACTCTCCTGTAAAATGATTCTGAAATTGAAAGAATAATGGAAACATGTTTCATGGGAGAAATAAACTGTCAGGTCCAGTTGAGACGCTGACATTCTAGTCGGAAGGGAGAGGATTGGCAGAATCTCTATATGAAGTTTCTGTTTCCTGCATTGCTGTACTATGGGAGGGGTTTTGTTTGCACTGCTTTAAATTGCTGTTTTTTTAAGTGGGAAGATTTAGTTCCTGCCTAAACCTCTTGCTATCACAAGCCTTTTAATAAAACTTCCTTTTGGAACTTCAGTTTTTAAGAGTCCTGCTTTCTTGCAAAGATTTGGAGAGGCAAGACCTTACATTAGGCAGGAACTGCAAACTGGTCAACACGGAGAGGTAACAGCCCTATCATGGGGACCGTGCACACCATGTCTGCCCAGGGTAATGACCATGAAGAGGCTAAATGTTGGGGGTATCACACACACCCCAAGACCCAAGCAGAGGAGGCCCTAAATGCTTGGATTGAGGAGAACACTTAAGCACTGCTGCCAAGCCGAGGTGGTCCATCTGTGTTGGGAAGAAGGAAGGCTGGAGTGACAGGAGCAGGATGTCACCCTCACTCGTGGGAGCCACCAACCCAGCTGGAAGCAGGAGATGGGAGACCTCTACGATGATGACAAACTGGAAGAAGCCCCAGACCAGTCCAACCAACTCCTGAGGGAAGGCATGAACCTCATGATAGAGACCATCCATGGCATGCAGATCCAGGGCACCCTGGCTTGCACTGTGGGCAAGGTAGGAGCATAAAAGGAGGCTACCGATGAATGAAGGGAATCCCCAACCCCAGGGGCATCATAGGGGCTACTGGCGAACCCAGCCACCCAGAGTCTCTTGGGAGCTGGGCAGCATAGAAATGCGACAAAATAAATAAATAAATAAATTGCCACCCAGGAGACATCTTGATGCAAAGCAAGGCTTGTGACTAAATGGAAGGAGGCTTCCATCTTTAGAATGGAAAGCGCCCCCTCTTGGCATCAAATTCGATGGGAATCTCCAGCAACTGGGATTTTTCCTTGCACATGTACTGACCAACATGCAGGAGTATGGGAGGGACCTATAGAAGGGGCCAAAGTCAGGGTTGTCACACTGGCTCTAGAAGGATTAGATGGTGAGCCTCCATAATGCAGATGCACCTGAGCTCCGCAACTTCAACTGCTTCATGACAGCCCTGAGATGCAGATTTGAGAACCCCCTAGCTGACTGCAAGGCTAGAGACCACATAAGGCACATCAGACAATTCAGTTGCCTAGTACCTCGAAGAGTTTCGTGACCTGGCTCGCCACATAGATTGGCCAGAGCAAATCCTTGTCAGTTGGTTCAAAGATGGCTTAAACGATGACCTGAATATTTAAGTTCCTGGCATTGCCCGTGGAGCCTCAGTCCGCCTGCAAGCTGCACACCAAGCTGGGGTGTCTTGGCTGAGGAAGTGGAAATCGATCAAGCTCAAAACCAGTACTATGCAAACTGCTCCTAGAAGAGATCCCCACTGGAAGGGAGAAGGAACATTGGGACTTACCTGAATGTTCATTCTATGTGCTCTGCACACGAGTCCAAGCAATGGGTTAACTTCAGTCTGGTTGGCAAGAGACTGAATTGAATTTGCTTAGCCATGCCTCTTCCTCCTGGCTGAGCTTCAGTGTTTTGACGAAGTGGATCTGGAGAGGACGTAGCTGGTATGGTGAATTCATTTCCACTGGAAACTGGACCGCCACAAGAACTAGGGTGGGGTTGGACTCTCCTGCAGTGCACATAGAACGAACATTCAGGTAAGTCCCAATGTTCCTTTTCCTGTGCGCTGCTTGGAGGGTCCAAGCAATGGGATATACCCAAGCTAAGTATCCCTAGGGCAGGAGTCCGAGCGGTCCAGGGACCTTTCACCTGGTAGAACCTGTTGCAGGACCCTTCTGCCAAATGCTGCCTCGGCCAAAGCAAATTTGTCCAATTTGTAATTCTGGATAAATGGAGTGGGGGAGGCCCAGGTGGCCACCCTGCAAATTTCCAGGATGGAAGCTTGTGTAGCCCAAGCAGCCGTGGTAGCCACGCTTCATGTCGAATGCGCAGTGAGGCGTCCTGGAAGGGGACGCCTTGATGTTCATAAGCCAGCACGATACATGCCTTGAGCCACCTTCCAATGGTTGATGGAGTCACTTTCTTTCCCATGGAACTGGGCTGGAATGAAATGAACAATGACTCAGATCTTCTGAATGAAGCAGTTTTGTCCATGTACATGAGCTCTACGAATGTCTAGTGTGTGCCAGCATCGTTCCCTGGGATGTGTTGGGTCTGGACAAAAATTTGGTAGAATGACTTCCTGTATCCTATGAAATCAGGAATTGATTTTGGGCATGAACGCCGGGTCCAGGCGGAGAACGACCCTGTCTGAATAAAAGATACATAAGTCCTTGCGTACAGATAGAGCCGCCATCACAGAAATTCTCCTCACCGATGTGATTGCGATGAGAAAGGCGACTTTGAAGGTAAGTATCTTGAGATTGGACTGTGGGGGGGGACGTAAATTGGAGAGCCCTTTCAGGAAACTTCGCACCCTTGGATGCTGAGAGAGGGTAGATGTGCCCTCATAGTGCAGGATAGTTGCAAAGGTGGCCACCTGCCTGCGGAGTGTGTTGGTAGACAGGCCATGATTAAATCCAGACTGGAGGAAGTCCAAAACATCCAGAATAGATGCCAATGTAGGATCTAAATGTGATTTCCTACACCAGCATGAAAAGGCTGTCCATGTGGCTTCGTAGATCCTGGTGGTTGAAGGACGGCGAGAAACCTGAATCGTGGAAATTACTTCCCTTGAGAATCTGGCTTTCTTTAGAATTTCCTTCTCAAGTGCCAGATGGCCAATTGGAGCCATTGAGGCTCTGGATGAAATATGGCCCCCTGGCTGAGGGAAATCTTGTCTGGTGGGATCCTCCAGGGGTGTGACACCGACAGTGACACTAGGTCTGCAAACCAGACCCATCTGGGTCAGTGGAGTGCCACGAGGAGGACTTCTGCCTCTTCCTCCAGTAGCTTCCAGATGACCCGTGGTATGAGAGGGGTCAGAGGAAAGGCATATAAGAAGCCCCTCAGCCAGGGCAAGCGGAAGGCGTTGGTCCCCTTGGCCCCCCAGCATCAGGAAGCAGGAGAAGAACCATGGCAGCTGAGTGTTCTTTGGGCTGGCAAAGAGATCCACACATGGTTGGCTGAACCTGGTCAACAGTTGATGGAACAGATCGCGGTGGAGGCGCTATTTGGACTGGTGGATAGTTGTTCTGCTCAACCAGTTCGCCTGTTCATTGTCTGTCCCTGAAATGTGTTCCGCCTGCAGGGAGAGCAGATGAGACTCTGCCCAATGACCCAGCTTCACTGCTCAGGGACATCAGGTCCCTGGATTGGGTGCCCCCCTGTTTGTTCACATGTGCCTTGGCTGTGACATTGTCTGTTAACAGTAATACATGGTGGCCTGACAATGAGCGGTGGAAGCGGCGCAGGGCTAGGTTCCAGCCAGTTGATGTTGTGTAATAGCTCCTGTGGAGACCATCTGCCCTGAGTCACCTGAGAGTTCAGGTGTGCGCCCCAGCCAAATAGCCTGGCATCCGAAGTCAAGGTCAGTCATGGAGTCTCCTTGAAGAGACAGCCTTTCTCGATGGAAGGCGACATCCACCAGTCTAGGGAGTGAAGTACTTTCGGTGGCACTCTGACCCGTGCTGTGGAATGGCTGTTGCCCGCCCGTTGGTTTGGCAACAAGAACCATTGCAGGGGCCGGAAGTGTAGCCTCATCCAAGGAACTATTGCAAGGCAGGAGATCATCTTCCTTAACAACTGGGACAGTAACGCCAGGGACCTGCGCTATCATGACTGTCATGATGTTCTGCTGACAGAAAGACCTGACAATTGTGTGAGTCTATCTGTGCACCCAGGTGGAGGATACTGTGAGAGGGTTCTAACTGGCTCTTCTCCAGGTTCACTGAGAACCTGTGTTCCTGAAGGGTTTGAATTGTCTCTAACAGATCTTGTCTTGCCTGGTTCAGAGATGACGATTGAATTAAAATGTCATCAAGATAACATTGTATTCTGATGAGGCATGATTGAAGATGATGCCACTACATCTAGGAGCTTGGTAAAGGTCCTTGGGGCAGAGGAGAGGCCGAAGGGAAAGGCTCTGTATTGGAAATGTTGTCCTGCGTAGCAGAATCTGAGATATTTCCTGTGTGAAATTCGAATGGGGATATGTAGATAGGCTTCCTTAAGATCTATTCATGTTAGCAGATCTCCCTGTCTGATGCAACTCAGGATGGAATTTAGAGATTGCATTTTGAAGCACTTGTACTTTATGTGGACATTGAGCTTTTTTAGATCTAAGATGCCCCTGCTGCCTCCTGACTTCTTCTGGACCAGGAAGAGAATCGAATAGAAGCTGAGACCCTGCTGTTGGACAGGCACTGGCTCTATAGCCTGTATGGACAACAGATGTTGGACCTCGGCTTCCATCAGAGACCGCCTGGTGGCCTCCCTGGGTACTGAGCAGGTAATGACCCTTCTTGGGGGAATGGAAGAAAACTCCAAGGTGAGCCCGAGCCTCAGCGTTTGAAGCGCCCAGGCTTTGGTCATGGTCTGTTCCCATTGGCTGGCGAACATAGTTAGACAGCCGCCAATGGGAAACCTTAACTGGGAGTCACTTGAACCTACGGTAGAACCTACCGCCGGCTCCTCAAAATGGTCTTCTGGACTGGGGCTGTCTGGATCTGTCCCGGAAAGAGGTCCTATCCTGGGAACGGTCCGTGGGAGGTGGGTATGGCCTCTGGTAGGATGGGACGGAGTATCTACCCTCAGACCCACGAAAGGACTGCCTGCGATAAAAGGAAGTGTATCTCCTGTCTGCCCTTCTGTGTGCAAGAGGAAGCATTTTCCGTTTGTCCTTGCTCTCTACTAGAATGGGGTCTAGCACCTCACCAAATAGATTACCCTCTTTAAAGGGGGCAGACGCCAACTTCCACTTGGATATCATATCGGCTTGCCAGTGGCGAAGCCATAGAAGGCATCTAGAAGTGATATTGGAAGCTAATGCCCTTGATGCAAATTTAGCTGAGTTGAGTGTCGCATCAGCAGATTACTCTGCTGCAGCTATCAGTTTGTTAATATCCTGATGCAGTCTAACATCGCCTGGGGATGCGTGTGCCTGTATTTGTCTGAGCCTGATCTGTCCCCGTCCCCGTCCCCACACACACACAAAGACAGCCAGCCGAGGGTTAAGGAAACACTTTGGAACGCACCCAGGTCTTATCTCCCACTTGGCAGCGATAGACACACTGTCTGCCAAGTGACTTTATTTTCTCAGTAAAACAGAAAGATAAATACTCAAGAGTCCAAATGTCCGACACTATAAATCTTTCTCTCAGCAGTTCTGGACGAGGCTTTAGTGACTATTCAAGGTTTGCTTTTGTTCATCACAAGGATCCCTGACCACTACCCTCTATTATATAGTCTCTGGGGTGTGGTCCAGTGACTCAGTTCTAATCCCTAGCACGCCTCCTAAGCTGCTGCAATCGTTTATCACGCCTTCAGAGGCGTGCGTCCAGGAATGATGTTTCATCGTCACTCTGATCCGAACCAGCTGTCTCCCTGCTGATCTCCTCTCCCTCGGCCGGCACCTGAGACAATGCCAGAGGGGAGGGGCCTGGAGAGGGAGGCCTGGCTGACTCCTCTTCCTCATGCTCAGAGCTTTCTTCCTCCGATGGGACAGGCTCAGAGGGCGGGGCCACAACAGAGCCATAGGAGAGATGTCCTATTAAAGAAAGATGCTGCCGTGGCTGATCTGATTGCCCAGGCAGCAGCCTGATGTGTCTTGCAAACTCACATCTCAGCTTTTCGATCCTCAGTTTTCAACCCTTCTGCTGAGTCTGAGGGAAGTATGTTAGATGAGGCCAAATTAGCAAAGGGGACGTCTATAGCCGGTAACTTTAGGAGGTCCTCTACTTCCTGCTCTACAGTGTACATTTTTTTGTCAACCCATTGGGATTGGATAACGACCCAGTTGATTCCACTGCTTTTGGATAATATCTACAAATAGCTTGGAGGAAGGAACAACCTCTTGGGTAGTAACTGGTTCAGTGAATAGACAGGCATTGGGATCCTGCTCAGCAGAGCAGTCAGATGCCCCAGCTGTAACCCTCAAATTTGCAGTAGCTTTAGCCTTGAATAATAAGGTCTTAAACAAATTGGGATTGAAAAGGCCAGTGAATGCAGGTTTGTCAGGAGATCTACCCTCGTCCTCAAAGAATTCATGCTCTGCAAATTCTTCCTCCTCCCCAGTGTAAGACACCTCGCTGCTCTGATATGTCTGAGATGAATGGGGAGCCTGGGAATACACCCGTTCTGGTTGCCCTTGAGGCACATTGGTTGCTGTGCCACTGGGAATAGGTCCTGTTATACCCCTTCTAAGAAGGGCTGAATCAATGCTCTGGGCAATGGTTTGATCAATAATGTTACATAACTCCTGGGAAAGGATAGGGTTCTGATTCTCCTCAGGGCAGAGCCCCGTCACTGTGGGAGTTAACGTGGCCTATGGGACTGCCTTCTTGGGGCCTGGTGTGACCATCTGTCCTGAAGAAACCTGACCAGATAAGGGAACATAATCCCCTACATAGACTAGTAGTTCAATTTGTGGTTCTGGAAGGGGGTCTGGAGACCAAGATAATCTTTCTTCAGGCAATGCTGAGGAAGATGAGCTTTGTGCCAGGGAAGTATCAGCCTCCATGTGGCCAGTTTGAAGGCCTGGGCTCTTTGTGGCTTCTGCCTGTTTTTGGGCCTTGGCAAAGTGCTTTTCTAAAGCTTTTTGCCTTCTTATCAGCGGCAGTGGAAGTGGATGCCTTTGATCTGGTGGAAGGCCCAGTCTGAGAACTCATTGCCTTACTTGGATCAGGTGCTATTGATCTTCTACAGCCAGGGGATGAGGCTGCAGAATCTCTGGAATGAGAAGAGCTGCGATCCGCCATTTTGAATGAATAAGCAGATTCAAATTATGCTGCAGCAGTAGAAATATTGCTTAGTTGAAATAATTAATTTTCACCTCCAATTCTGATAATTTGTGGCGCCAAACCGACAATACAGTTTGTAAGCACAATAGTCAACTGCTGTACTAAATCTTTTGGCGTGAAACTGACAAAGCGACCTCTTGTGCACTAACAATTATGCTACAGAGAGTGGGAATGGCGCGAGACCGACAATACAGTCTCCAAGGCCTTGACCTCAAGTTCAAGCGCTAAACCAACGCTACGGTTTATCTGCGCTGGAGCCGATTGCTTGACTAATGTGGATCCTCCCTGTGTTGTCCTGTGAGAAGGGAGTGGCTCCAATGATCCCTCCAGTCTTCCGGATAGCGGCCCAATGTTCCCTGTTGCTATCCACTCAAATAAGCTTGGGTGGGGGCGATTTGAAATGCTGCCGCTGCCCCAGCTGCTGCATCCACTGGCGATTGACTCCAGAGCAGTTTGCCAACCACATGGCTAAATTCTCCTCCGGAGCTTCTAGGAGCACGAGGGAGTGGCCGCCGGGCCGCTGCACAGCGTTGATAGTGGTGCCGATACAATAGAAGGCAAAACCAACTTAAAGGAAAATTTTTCGCTCTATTTTAATCTTCTGTTGAAAGTCCAAGCAATGGGAGAAGAAGAAGCAAGTCTCTTTAGGCCGACTGAGTTGAAACACTGAAGCTCAGCCAGGAGGAAGAGGTGTGGCTAAGCAAATTCAACTCAGTCTCTGGCCAACCAGACAGAAGTTAACCCATTGCTTGGACTCTCCAAGCAGCGCAGAGGAGAAGGGAGGAAATCAAACTTCGCTCTGCGCCGCTGCACTGAGCCACCTGCTTCCATTGTGGGAAGGAAGGTCGAGTGCTGTGCGAGGATGCCCACCAGGAAAGAAGAGAAGCAGGTTGGAGGGAAACCGTCAAAGAAATCACCGTGTTCCAGAGACACTGCCCTAAAGACCTATGCAGTCATTGAATTCCCACCAGAATTAATTATGGTGTGAGGAGCTCTGATCCTTCCAGTGGAGGAACCCGATTGGTCAGAGAGCAATTATGAAGACTCTTTGATAAGTGGGGTTGCCTTACAATTCCTACAGAACTGTTAATTCCATTATTATTCAGTTTTCAAGAGTCCTCCTTTTTTGCGAAGATTTGGAGAGGCAAGACCTTACACAAACCTCATCCCATGCTTCTCTTTCTGCTTCTTATTGTTCTTACTATTCTTCACCCTTTTCTTCCTTTGAGTTAATGGCGTAAGGTGTCCATTTTGGTAAGAATTCAAAATGCTGAAATAATGTAAATTATATTTATTGATTAGATTGCCTGTTTGCCTTGAGGAACACATATCGTTCCATCTGATTTCAAATACAGAAAAACTTTGGGAATCTGTAATGTCAAGGGTAATTGCCCACATTGTTTCTCCCACATACAACACACACAAAAGACTCTGCCTCTGCATATTCATTCTGTACATGATAAGATATAAGAAAAGACTCTATTAATGCAAACATAACTTTGAAAAGTATGAATGTTGGTAAAAGAGGTTTTTTTTTTTTTTAAAAAAAAAAACAAAGCGGCCAGGAAAAAAAAGATTAAGCTTATTTCTAACTTGCTTTCCTCCATATACCATATTTTTCGGACTATAAGACCACCCCCCCCGGAAAAAAAGTGAGTGGAAATGTCTGTGCGTCTTATACAGAGAATATTGTGGTGGGGGAGGGGGATTGGTGCACTCTTCTAGGTGGCAGGAATCACTGCCACTGCTGCCTATCACCGCCAGTGCCTACCACTGTCAATTGCTGTGAATGGCTGGCAGCGGCGGCAAACGGGCGGTAGCAAACGGGCCATAGTGGCAGTGGTGGCGGTGGTGGCAAACGGGTGGCAGCAAACGGGCTATGGTGGCAGCAAACTGGCAGTAGTGGGGAATGGGCGGTGGAAAATGGGTGGGGGCGGCGAATGGGCAGCAGCAGTGGTGAACAGGCTGCAGCAAACAGGCCGTGGTGAAAGGGCTGCAGTAGAGGCAGAGGCAGATTTTTTTTTCTTGTTTTCCTCCTCTAAAGGTAATGTGCGTCTCATAGTCCAGAGTGTCTTATAGTCCGAACAATATGGTATGTGCTCCAGATATAGGCTATGCAAACTTAATATATCTTACGTATACATTAAATAAGTATATAAGTAATTAAATAAGAGTAGGTGCATGCTACATGGTTTTTCTTTCATATTGAGGGTAGGACTCTTGTAAAATAATGTACCGTATTTTCCGGCGTATAAGACGACTGGGGGCATAAGACGACCCCCTACTTTTCCTGTTAAAATATAGGGTTTGGGCTATACTCGCCGTATAAGACTACCCCTCTTCCAACGCACACCAAATAAAAATTAAAAAACATCAGATTTGATTTCAATATGGTAATTTTAATTCAAATGCTTATGCCTTTCCAAGAATCTAGTACACCAGGATACAGTGGCCTTAAATCTGTTGCTGTGATCTGGGTTAGATTTGGCCCACTGAAGTGCAAACAAACGTATTTTATTTTGTGTCACTACATAACCGTTTTGGCGATGCTCATTCACCATGTCTGCTACATGTTTTTCGAGTTCTGGCCAATGTGGGGTGCCTCTTCTTAATGCACACTTACCCCTTGGCATACTCTTTAACGCTTTTACATTTGCTTTCCAGTCCCGAACCATCTTTTCTGTTACTCCATATTGTCTTGCAGCAGCACAGTTATTATGTTCCATGGCAAAGTTTACAACTTTAAGTTTAAAACTGGCTTCATATTTCTTTCTTCTTGCTGGTGGAGCCATGATGGGGTCTTGACTGTTATATTTGTATACTATACTGTATGTACTGTTGCTGTACTGTAGAGAAAGGTAATGGGCTACACTACGTGTAGTGGCAAGAGGGCTATTTTGTACCAGGTTTTTTTCCTTCACCCATGCAGCCTTGTCGAGATCCGCACAGCTTCATGAATCTGAGTTGCTGGCACTGACTGATGATGCTAGGGGAGCGCCGACAACATTGACAGAAAGCTGTGCCGATCTAGTCAAGGCTGCATGCTGCTGAATGCTGGAACCAGCTGGCTGCTGAGCAGAGCTTCTCCCAGGCATCTAGGGGGGTATTGCCGACGCTCCGACTTCCCCAGCTGACCCCCACTGATGGCGAGCTCCACCGGTCTGGGGAAGTCAGAGCGTCGGTAATCTCTCCCTGGATGCCTGGGGGAAGCTCCGCGCAGCAACCAGCTGGTTCCAGCATTCCAAGGCGATTCCAAGGAGGTCCACGGTGAAAGCGGCGCCGCGGTTGACCTGGGCCAGCACCTTGCACACCTGGCTCTGCGTCTCCATTATGAGAAGCTCCATGCGACTTCGCTTGTCTCCGCCCCAGAAAATCCGCTCACTGGAGGAGCCATGAAGTGCTCGCACCGCCTTGCCAGATCTTCCTCATCCTCCTTTCCCCATGGCTTTTCCAGTTGTAATTGCTGCTGCCGCCGCCGCCGAGGCAACTCCTTCATCTCCACCCGCCGCACCAGACCCAGCCCGGCCAGCGCCGCCGTGGCTCCCGCAGTCCAAGCGGATCGGCACCCGGGCTCGCAGGTGAAGGGTGGGAGTGCGCAGCGCACTTTCCTGGCTTGGTGCCGATCCGGATGGCTGCAGAAGGAACTGGGCACCAGCTGTCATGTCTTTTCTGCTGTGTGGGATTCGGCACCTGGGCTCCCGGGGTTTAAGCCTCCGGGCCGGCCCACGCTGCTCCAGGATGTTCGCTTTGGGCTCCTTGGAATCGCTGCCGGGCGGTTCTTCCCGTTGGGGCGATGGTGGGTGGCAGCGATCGGCGTCGCTTGGACTGCGGGAGCCACGGCGAACTCCTTCCCCACGAGGTATTGCTCTGCATTTCACCACCTCTTCCAGGCTCGCAGCCACCCACCATCGCCCCAACGGGAAGAACCGCCCAGCAGCGATTCCAAGGAGCCCGAAGCGAACATCCTGGAGCAGCGCTAAGTTACCTTCTGGGGTGGAGGGGTGTGTGTGGAAGAATAGGTGAAGCTAAAACGGCTTTCTCGTTCATCCCAGTGTCAGGAGAAGCGGCTTGATGGGCGCCCGAGCTTTTAAGATTGTAACCTGGGCTAATCGGGCGGGGGAAAGAAGTGCTCTAGTCTGCAAATGAGGCAGGGTCTTGGGTTTAAAGGTTGGGGGTGGCAGAGAAACTTTCAAGGCAGTTTTCTCTCAGCCAGAGGTAGAATCTGAACGGGAGAATATGGGCGTCGCTGTGTGGATTGCATTATTTCGCTCATTTCTGGAGATATCCCTGCGCCCCTTTTCGCCTCCCGGAATTATGTGGCTCCCACCCACCCCACCCCACAACAGATCTGCGCGAGAGGCCAGAAAACTGTGGGTTTCGTGTGTGTGTGTATGTAACAAAAGGTGCAGATGTCTCCCCCCCCCCCCGTTTCTTTGTGGCTGCAGCCTTTCTTCTGAATGGGGTCAGGCTGGATACGCCGCGAAAGAGATCAGCTTGGGGAAAAAAAAAACCGGTCTGTCGCCTTTACCACTACCTCCCCTCTCCACAAACACACACTTTTTGTTGTTGTTTGTTGCTGATAACATTCCCCCTCTCCCCCACCCAATTCCATGGGTTCAAAGCCACCGAGAGAGAGAGAGAGAGGGAGGGAAAGAAAGAAAAAAAAGAGTTTTGATTCTGCTGGCTTATCGCGAAGGCATTGGAACAAGCAGACTAGAGCACTTCTTTCCGCCGCCCGATTAGCCCAGGTTAAAATCTAAAAGCTCGGGCGCCCCTCAAGCCGCTTCTCCCGACACCGGGATGAACGAGAAAGCCGTTTTAGCTTCACCTATTCTTCCACACACACCCCTCCACCCCGGAAGGTAACTTAGCGCTGCTCCAGGATTTTTGCTTCGGGCTCTTTGGAATCGCTGCCAGGCGGTTCTTCCTGTTGGGGCAATGGTGGGTGGCTGCGAGCCTGGAAGAGGTGGTGAAATGCAGAGCAATACCTCGTGGGGAAGGAATTCGCCGTGGCTCCCGCAGTCCAAGCAACGCCGATCGCTGCCACCCACCATCGCCCCAATGGGAAGAACCGCCCGGCAGTGATTCCAAGGAGCCCGAAGCGAACATCCTGGAGCAGTGCGGGCCGGCCCGGAGGCTTAAACCCCGGGAGCCCAGGTGCCGAATCCCGCACAGCAGAAAAGACATGACAGCCGGTGCCCAGTTCCTTCTGCAGCCATCCGGATCGGTGCCAAGCCAGGAAAGTGTGCTGCGCACTCCCACCCTTCGCCTGCGAGCCCGGGTGCCGATCCGCTTGGACTGCGGGAGCCACGGCGGTGCTGGCCGGGCTGGGTCTGGTGCGGCGGGTGGAGATGAAGGAGGAGCCTCGGCGGCGGCAGCAGCACCAATTACAACCGGAAAAGCCATGGGGAAAGGAGGATGAGGAAGATCTGGCAAGGCGGTGCGAGCACTTCATGGCTCCTCCGGTGAGCGGATTGTGAGAGCTGTGTGTCTGGGGCGGAGACATGCGAAGTTGCATGGAGCTTCTCATAATGGAGACGCAGAGCCAGGCGTGCAAGGCGCTGGCCCAGGTCAACCGCAGCGCCGCTTTCACCGTGGACTGCTTGGAAAGAAAGGAAGGTGACCCGAATTCTGGGGTAGAGTGGGGACGTGTTCCTTTCTCGTGGGCCACGCACTGCCTGGCACCTCTTGTAGGTTGGAACTAATTTGGAGTACAGCTTCCCCTCAATGTTGCTGGCGCTCCCAAAGTGTCATCGGTCAGCGCCAGCAACTCAGATTCGGGTACCCGGCGTATAAGACGACCCCCGACTTTTGAGATGATTTTCCTGGGTTAAAAAGTCATCTTATACGCCGGAAAATACAGTAATCTTTATTCAGAAAACCAATGTCCCATGCAATTGTTTTTCTTCACAAACTCTAAACCACCCAAATTCACAGGAAAAAAGGAAAAGGAAAAAAAAGATTAGGGAAAAAAGATAACGTCCTCACGTTCATTCCTAAATGCTACTAAGACCTCCATACTTCAGAACACTGTGTGAATAGCAATGTGCCAAATCAGAATACAATGAAAAACTGAATTATTATACCAAATGAAAGCACGTCTTTATGATTACATTAGAGAGCCTTTATGCCTGACAAAAAGTTGAACCTATATTCAAAATATTGTAAAAATTTCAACAACCAAAGCCTAATAAAATATTATTCTTTAGAGATTTTCATGATATATACTAGTACCAAGGCACTAATTCTTTATAATAAGTATTCACAATTGGGTTATTCTGCTGCCCAGGGGTGGGTTCTAAAATTTTTTACTACCAGTTCTGTGGGCATGGCTTATTTTGTGAGCGTGGCTTGATGGTCATGTGACAATTCTTTAGGATTTAGCAGAGGTACTGGTCTACCAGGCTTTTAACTGATAGACCAGTAGCCCCAGACCCCCTTGGGATCAACCTGCAGCCCTCCCCTGCCTCCTAAGGTAGTGAAGTGTGTGGGGGGGATGCTTTTCAAGAAGTCACAAGGAGGACTGAGAGCTGGTTTCTGTCCCACAAGTAAGTTTTGTGTCAGCTCCGCCTTTACTGCTTTGGCTGCCATGGTAACAGGGGGAGGGGGGAGCTAGCATGGGGGGGAAACATGCTGGAGAGAAAAGAAAGTGAGACTTAAGCTACTGTGCTGCATCTTTGAAGCTGCTATCGGGTCAACGGTCGTGGCATTCCTGATTGATGACACTGCCAGACATGTGCTCCCACCTGACCTCTGGGAGACCTTTGGATTGGACGATTTATGATGGACAGTGGGAGGGAATGCTTTCTATCTGTATTTTTCATGCTTTTGCCTCAGATTCTGCTTTTCTTTGGTTGCAATCACTTCAATTTTCAGTAAAAGTACCTTTCTCTATAAACCATGGAGTTGGGGTCATTCTTTCTTGAACTTTGAAGGAAGCACACCTGACATTAAGCAGAATCTCATTTCTCCAGCCATCCCGGATAACTACCGAGGGGGCTGAACCCCAAGAATGTCTGATCAAGAGAGTGATGGAGATCAGATGGGTGCTTCTGGCTCTACGATAACTTCACTTCACGTGGAAAAAGAAGCTGAGGAGTGGATGGACAAAATTCAGTTGAGAGAGGAGCCAGAGGAAGCCAAATGGTTGAGGGGAGTAGGAAGGTTGCCGGACCTGGAGAGGACTCCCCAGGGAGTAACCAGCTCCAGACCACGTAAAGGAGAGGCTGTGTGGATGCAAGAGCAAAAGGAGAGCCTCATGATTGCTCAAGCTATGCAACTCCTCTGCGATGCTGAAGAAAGCCGTAAAAGCCGTGAACCGTATGTATCCCCTCTGGGGGAGGGAGGAGATTACCCCAGGTTGGATCCAAAGGAGGTTGCTTGTGTGGGAGAGGAAGAAGAAGAAGAAGCTGGGGAAGGAACATCTTAAACCTCTGGTACACAAACGAGTCCAGGGTCCCCCAGCATTGCAGGCTCCACCCCGGGGATGCAAAAAACCAAAAATTCTCCCACTAACCGACAAGTATGGAGGAAATCCAAAAACCCTGGGGTTTTTCCTGACCCAGGTATGGAACCACATGCAGGACTGCGGGGAGGACTACTCGTTGGATGTGGCGTGAGTGAGATGCATCACGAATGCCCTAGAGGGAGTGGCAGCTGAATGTATGGTGGTCCTCCACAATAACTTGCTGAGAAATTACAACCTATTCATGCGGGCTCTTAAAAGATGGTTTGAGGACCACCTAGGTGAACGGAAGGCGAGACTCAGAATGAAGGGTATTCAGCAGGGCCGGAGATCAGTGGCAGAGTACAACCAGGAGTTTCATGAGCTGGCACCTTTCATGACAGGGTGGTCAGAGGTGGCCCTACTGGAGAATTATAAAGATGGGTTAAACGAAGACATCTACAAAGACTGTAGAGCATGGGGGGTCCCCGAAGATCCGCAGAGCTGGTACATAGTAGCTGAAGACGTGGAGATCGATCTGGCCCAAAGCCAACTCCGTGGGGCCCACGCAGGGGATCTGTCATCCTCCCACTACTGCAAAGGGGTGCCAAAGACAGCCAGGGGGAGGAGGAGTTCAAGCCCAAGCCAAAGTCCTTCACATGCTTCAAATGGGCCTGGTGGCTCAGCAGACTGATAGCATTGTGATTAACACCAGCTGTCTGCAATTACTGTAAGTTCAAATCTCACCAGGCTCAAGGTTGACTCAGCCTTCCATCCTTTCTAAGGTAGGTAAATTGAGGACCCAGTTTGTGGGGGCAATAAGCTGACTTTGTATAAATATACAAAAATATGAAGGCTATTGCTTAATGCATTATAAGCTGCCCTGAGTCTCCGGAGAACGGCAGCATATAAATCAAATTTAAAAAAAAATGTGGAAAGGAAGGGCACCGGGCCGCGGAGTGTTTCTCCAAGCCAGCACCAAAAGCCATTGGCTCGGGAGCCAAGAGGACCGACAAAGTGCCTGCAAAACCCCGCGAGGCCGCCCTGAAAGGAGAAGTCGTTGAGTTCACTCCCCGAAACCAGGGTGAGTTGGGAACTCCGACCATCGCAGACAACAGCGAGATGGACACTGACTCTGATGACCTGGAATAAGATCTCTTCTGAAGGGGGTCCGAATGTCAGCCTCTGCCTTTACTGCTTTGGCTGCCATGGTAACGGGGGGGGAGCTAGCATGGGGGGGGAAGCATGCTGGAGAGAAAAGAAAGATGATTTATGATGGGCAGTGGGAGGGAATGCTTTCTATCTGTATTTTTCACGCTTTTGCCTCAGATTCTGCTTTTCTTTGGTTGCGATCACTTCAATTTTCAATAAAAGTACCTTTCTCTATAAACCATGGAGTTGGAGTCATTATTTCTTGAACTTTGAAGGAAGCACACCTGACAATTTGGTCCAGAACCAACCCCAACATGAAGATCTTTTATTTGCTCCTTGTACTCCTTTTCTTTGCATTTTAAACAGGTAATAAATTAAATTTCTGATGATGTCAAAATAGCTCATAACTCACCTTTCTAGACAGCTATTATCATGTCTAAAAGCAAGATACTCTTCTCCATCTTTTGTCTGGAGTACCATTTAATCCAGAGCCTTTTAATTCCAGAAGTCCAGTTTAAAGAATGGACTTCTGGAATTAAAGCTCCATTTTTTAGCTAAAACTTAATTCACACATGTTAGTTTTGCTTGAACACTGTGAACAATTGACAGTGTGATCCTCCAAAGGTCTGAAAAATATATCATTGATTTTTCTTTGGCATTTAGATTAGATAACCAATGTGAAAAAGTGCATCAAGGGAGGACTGGAAAGCCAATTCATACTGAACTGTATTGGGTTTTCTGTTGTTATTTGAATAAAATGAGAAGAAATCAAATAGTGGTATCTAGTGCGGAAAAAGAGATGAAATAATGGGTCATTCTCAACACTTGAATTCTCTACACTTAAAGTATCTAGAAATTATTATGGTTAACTGAGTTTTGCCCCATTTTACGATTTTTCTTGCCATAGTTCAAATCAAAGTTCAAATCAGAGATTTGATAATTCAAATCAAAGATTTCTGAGACCAGTGTTGAATCCCAGTCTTCCCAGAGACTGGGATTCCCAGACCAATCCCAGTCTTAAAATGAGTTTAGAATCAGTGGGAGTCACTGATAACAATGAACTAACTAGCTACTGATAATGAGTCCAGTCCTGCCTTTCTTTTCCTTCTGTCCAAGTTTTGCAAGTACTTTTTCCAGGTATATGTTTTATTCCAAAGTATACAAACCATTATTGTTAGGGAAAAAATGGGTCTTCCAAGCAATTTTAAAAGACACTGTCCGAATGACTCTGCTCTCAGCCCCGCTTGTGGCTCCTTGAAAAGCATCCTCCCCCACATATGTAAATGAAAAGAATAAGCTTAAAAATCCTAGCCTTTTAAAATTGAAAATATGGAGAATTGGGAGGATGAATATGAGACACTAAGGGAGATGTTTCAAAAAGTAAGGGAGGCATTTAAGGGAAATAAAGAAGCAGAGAATTGGTTAGCTTGCAAATAAAAAAAAGAAAGAGAAAAGATGAATGAGAAGCAAGAAAAACAAGGAGATAATATTGAAAAGGAAATAATTGAAAAAAAAGATAAAGATGGTTACACTGGGTTCAATAGAAAAAATGGAATAAGATGAAATATACTGCTAATAATTAAAAAGATGAGGGGAAATTTTGAGAAATATACTTGATAAATGAAAGAAAGACCGGGGACTCCATAGTGGAAAATATAAAATTGAAAATGAATGCAGCAATAGAGAGGGATGAAGGAAGGAGAAGAGAGATGGAGGAAGGAAGGAGAGAGAGGGAAGGAAGGGAAGGGAGGAAGGAAGGGAAGGGAAATTAGAGTAGGAGTGAGGGTAAGAGAGGGAGGAAGAGAGGAGGAGAAGGAGAAAGGAAGAGGAAGTAGGGAGAAGAAGAAGGGGGGTGAGAAAGTAAGAAGGAAAGAAAAGAGAGAGGTGGTAGGTTTGAGGAGAAAGATTGCTGTACAATAAAAAAAATGAAATGGAAGAAAGGCAACCCCAAACAAATATAAAGCTATTAAGATAAAGAATGAATTGTTAAACTTTAAAGAATAAAAGAGAACAAATATGAATAAATAGCAATAATTAGAAACACACATACAAACATACAATGTATTTTCTTTGAACAGAGTATTTGGCCGGTTCACAAATTTAAACAGTGTTTAGTCATTTCAATTAAATTTACAATTTCTATATTTCCTTTTTGCCATATTTATTCCTCATCTATTTTTATAAAAAACCAATATTACCCTTCATCCTCATCAAATTCAATTTTTCCCTTCTATTCTATATTATACCCTTTCCCATTGTCATCTATTTTTACATTGGTTAATTATGTAATATTACAGTTGTTTAATATAAATTTAACAGTTTAATATAAATCAATTAGTTATATAACTATCATTTTTGTATATTAATCAATATGAACATGAATATTTCAATTATTTCCATGCAATCCAATTTCTTACAAATCAATTAATTATATTTACCAATAATAATAAACCAAATAATTTCCCCCATATATTCCTCCAAACCACAACTTAACCATTTCTGCTTTCAACACAATATACAATTAATAGCATCTCAATTATTACAATTGCCTAGTTAAATAGAGCTTTTTTTCTTTTGTGTTTTAAAATCTTGAACTCTCCTCTTTTGCCCTAAATTTTCCATTGTTTGCACCTACCTTTTTTGGTGAGGAAAAATAAAAGAAATCTGCCTCTGCCTAATTTTCCAACGTTGCAGCAAACAGCAAAGCCAACAGCCTGCTTTACTTTCAGTTTCGTTTTCAGCTTGATTGGCACAAGGAGAAAAAAAAATCTGCTCCAGCAATTTAGCTCTTTGCAGGAAGCAGCAGAGCCCTGTGCAAAACAGCTGAGAGCAAATCAGCTGAGAGTCGGGAGGCCGATCTAATCAACGCTAATTAGCCTATGCTGAAGCTGAAAGGAGTTTTTTCTTGCTGTTTGCTTGCACAGGCCAAAGGGTGGGGGCCACCCTCCTTGCCACTTAGCACCCCCCTGCCACCCCTCTTGCCTCTTACCGCCCCTCTAAGGCATCCCACCGCCCACTTTGGGAACCATTGGTCTTACTCATTTGTTTTCTTTTAACACTGATCAGCTGTAGGGCAGCCCTTTGATGTCGTGGCAAGAGTTTAAACAGTTTTTTCCCCTCTAGCCGATCAGGTGGGACTCAGGACAGGGGTGGGTTCTAAATTTTTTTACTACCGGTTCTGTGGGCATGGCTTATTTTGTGGGTGTGGCTTGATGGTCATGTAACAATTCTTTAGGATTTAGCAGAGGTACTAGTCTACCAGGCTGTACCGATCTGCCCATTTATTTTTGCGGGCACTGATCTACTCGTGTATTTTTGCAGGCATCGGTATACTCATTTGTTTTCTTTTAACATTGATCAGCCCTTTGAAGCCCAGCAGCAAGAGTTTAAACAGTTTTTTCCCCTCTAGCCGATCAGGTGGGACTCAGGAGGCAGCAATAGATTGGGGGTGGAGCCAAATAAAAGGTAAGAATAACACAGGGGGGGCAGGGGGCGGGGGGGAGAACCGGTTCGGTGATGTCCACTACCAGCTCGGCAGAACCGGGAGGAACCCACCACTGCTGCTGCCATTTGTACTCTGTTCAATTATTGTAATGCAGGTTGCCATGCTTTTTGTCACAACCCCTGATGATTCCTTTTCGACTACAAAGTCAAATGTATGTTAGGGGAAATATCAGACAGAAATATGGCTGCCTCCAAAAGTATGGATGAAAAATAAAGGTGTCTTAAAAGACAGATGAAGAAATGCAGAATCTTTGTTGCCTATGCCTGAAGGTATGAGGACAGAGCATAAATTACTAAACAGAAGTTAACAGGTTTCATTTTTTTCATAGATACTATTTTTCAAAAAAGATATACATTTCTTGGAATAGCACTTTTTTCAGAAGTGTACCTTTTTATGATATTATATAACATTATCAAAATAAGCGCAGATAGATTGACTGTAACATTTGTAGGGAAGATTGATCAAGAATGGATTGCAAAGGGCTTCCGGTTTGGCTTCCGTCACCGTTAGACAATCTCTTGAGACCGCCAGCCCCGTCGCCCGTTAAGAGCCGCCTTTACAGCTGAAAGGTGGCTTGAAAAACTCCGTTTCCTTAAGGAAATGTGAGATAGAGCCAGCGAGGGTAGGTAGAGCCCTCTGCAAAGTCCCCAGAGTTATTTTTTTACTCTTGGGGAGGAAGCAGGATGAGGCTCCCTATTCAGCTCGCCGCTGCTCCGGGCTTCGGGAGAACTCTGCGCTTTGCAGAGCCAGGTGATGGGACCAATCCAACTAACAAAAACTAACAGATTGTCTGAACAAGCAGGATGAAATCCGGATCTGAGACTCTAAATTGCAAGTATTTCTAACAACCCTAAGACTGATTTTAAAAGCAAAGAAAGAGTGAAAGGGGGAAAAAAAGAAAGTTTAAAATGGCGACTGGCTGAGGCTTGAGAAGAAAGCTGAAAGCGAAAGTCCTTCCGTTTGAATAGTTTAATAAGTTACAAAGTATCTGAAACAATAGTGCTGGCTAGAAGTGAAGAGAAAAATTCTTATTTTATGCTTCTTCCTTCTTAGAGACTTGATATTGATATTGTTTGGCAGGATGGCATTAAAACTGACAAAGCCAGACAACCAAGCTGTGTGGGGGGGGGGCTCCCTCATTTACAAATCACATGAGCAAGTTTTGAGCTTGCAGATGCAGAAGAATGGCTTTAAAGACCTAAAGGAATTTGTTTTGGAGGAGATGGCAAGACATGATGAGACTATGAACCAGAACCTTGAAAAATTTAGACAGGAAATTAAAGAGTTGGTACAACAAAAGTATGATAACCTGAAACAATCTATTGTAACAGCTTTGAAAAGTTTTTCAGAAATAATTATAAAGATGGATAAAGATATCAACTTAGAAATAGAGTCTAAAATGAAGGAAGCTGATTATAAGATTCATAATTTGGATAATAAAATACAAAGAATAGAAAATGACTTGACAAGGATTCAAGAAAATAGTTCAGAAGTAGAGTCTAAAATAAAGGAAGCTGATCACAAGACTTACAATGCAGATAATATAAAACAAAGGATTGAAAATGAAGTCACAATGATGCAATTTAGATCCATGGAATTTGCGGTCAGAATCAGGGGAATACAGGAAAATAACAGAGAAGACTTGAGAAAGATGTCTGCTGAAGTTCTGGCTGTGATTTTAAAGGTTAGTCCCGAAGAGGTATCCTGTAAGATTGATAAGGCCTACAGAGCAAATTTTTGGTGGCAAAGCAAAGGCAGTTGCCTAGAGATGTGGTGATTTACTTTACTGATAAAGGAATAAGAAACAATATTGTGCAAAAGTCTTTTAACTCCACTCTAGAAATGAATGGAAGGAAGATTTGGATATATAAAGAGCTGCCGTCCAAGTTGTTAAAAGATAGAAAAGACTTTGGATTTTTGGTGACTGAGCTAAAGAAACAAAACATCCCATTTAGGTGGGATGCTCCAGTTGGTATAATATTGAGATATCAAGGAGAAAGATATCAACTAAATACTGTTGAAAAAGCGGAAAAATTTTACTACAAGGTTTTTAAAATGGACCTAACATCTCCATGTATGTCATCAGTGTTAGGAACACAGGAGGGGGATAAAGAAAAGGAAAATGAACAAGAGATTGAAATTCAGGCTAAGCAGATGGAGATGGAGGTAATGGAAAAACAACAAGTTATAGAGGCCTTTTTCGATGAGCCGCTTCTGGATTCTCCTCCAGAGGCTATAGCTGGATCACCTATACATATGAGAGAGGCGGCTTTGGATTTCAATTTGAGGTCTTATCTTACAGACCAGCATGTAACTCAATCAGCTGATATACAAGTCCAAGAAAGGCAACCAGGATGGAGACCTAAATCAGAACACATTAAGAAAAGAAGAAGCAGGTTCTACAAAACTAAAAAAAATTAAACTAAACAAAAAAACTTTTTTTTCTTTTTCTTTAGCCAACAGACTAATGCCAGTTACTTAAGAGACAATTAAATATAATAAGCGGGATTTATAGAAGGCTGATAAATGAAAATATAACTGAGGCAAATTGCAGACATACTATTTTGAGAAGAATAACAGATCTCTGCAGTGCTGGTGTTTTTGGATGTGGAAGATGGCCTCTGAGCGGATTGGAACTTTCTATTTTGGATTCTTTGGAAAATGGATTACATATATGTTGAGTTATAAGGCAAGAGAACTATGGAATTGGGGCATGCATATAACCAAATTAAATCCAGATATAAAAAAGATAAGGAGGAATTTGGCATTGAGACGATCATAAATGGATTTGACAAGATATGGATGGGTACGGATGACAAAATTCTAGCTAAATTATATAATTACTTATTGGAGTACGATATGGCAGAGGAAGTAGTTAAAGAACCGATGTTAGCATGGGCCAAAAATATTGGACAGAATATAAATCTGAACGAATGGGATTCAATATGGAATAATAATCTTAAAATGACAAAGGCGATGGCTTACAAGGAAAACCAATGCAAGCTGTTTTATAGATGGCATATGGCCCCAGCTAGGATAGTGAAGATCTACCCCAATTCGAGCCCTAAATGTTGGAAATTTGACCATCAGCAGGGTACTTTCTATCACTGCTGGCGGACTTGTAATCAGGCACAAAAATTCTGGAGGATGATATGGATGTGGATTAGAGAAATAATAAGAGAAAATTTTGATTTCGAACCAAAAGCCTTTCTCCTGGGAATTTTGAAAATTGAATATGCAAAAAAGAAAAAGTACTTAATTATACATATTCTGACAGCCGCTAGTATTTCCTTTGCCCAGTATTGGAAAGAAAAACAAATACCACCTCAAGAACATGTTATTGGGAAAATACTGGAGTGTGCCGAAATGAACAAACTGACTTCAGAAATTAATGACAGAGAAGATTCGGAATTTTATAGCATGTGGGACATGTGGTACGAATGGATGGGGAAAAGAAATAAAGAAGGAAATAGTCTACAAAGATTAAATATTAATTAATCAACAAAATCCATATGAACAGTATTATGTTTAGTCTTAGAGATTCGAGCACTATTATTTTTAAGTGTTTTGAAATTAAATTTAGCTTTAAGAAACAATATCAAATAAAAGACAAGTAATAATGCATGTAGATGTATATATGTATATAATTGCACCAATGAACTGAAAATGAATTGAATGTATCACTATATGTTATAATAAAAATCAAATTTAAAAAAAAAGGAATTGGGGCATGCAGAAGATCTGGTTGTTACCCTAACGTGGTGGTTGGAATTAATAATCTAGACAAAAAACATTACAGAAGATACTATATGGAATATAAATATAAAGTCACTCGGGTGGTTTTTTATATACAGAAACATTTATTACTGATGGGGGCAGATGGTAGTTGAAGATACTGAATATACTGTTGGAAGCAGAACTTGATGTTACCCTAACACGGGCGATGGAATTAATAATCTAGTGGAAAGACATTACAGAAGATACTATATGGATTACAAACTTAAAGTCATTTGAGGATTTTATTTATATATGGAAATATCTTTTAGTGGTGTGGGCAGAAGAACAAAGATATTAAAAATATTATGTATGGTAGACCTGTAGGAAAGTGGGTGGAGATAGGTTAGGTTACTGATTGTTTAGTTTAGGAAAAGGGATGTTATGTTCAGATATTAATATAAGTAAAAGATTTGAATTAAGAGATATATGTATGGGGGTGGAGGAAATGGGTAGATTATGAGTTGAATAAATGCCAAATTAGGATTTATTGTATAATTTTACAGCTGAATGTTGTTCTGAAATGTATAGTATAGGGGGGATATAATAATAATGTTAGAAAGAAATGGTTGGCATATGGGGGGTGGTGTAAAAGGATGGTAAAGTATTATATAACGTGATATCAATTTGGATTTTATTTTGGAGAAGCTATGGGGAGAGGGGAGAGTGAGGGGGGTTAGGGAGGAGGGGGGGGAAAAGGGGAAAATCTGTATTCGAAAAACTTTTTCAATAAAAAAAAAGAATGGATTGCAAAGAAAGGGAAGGGATTTAATATAATTCTTATGTAGTCATCCTGTTATGTATCGATACATTTCAGCGGGAGTTTCAAATTTGCCTTAGTTGCTGATTGGCTGACAGCCTCTCCAGGATTGTATATAAGGAGGGCTGCAGCCTCAGAGTTTTTGCTGAAGTCTCACTGTATATTAAAGAGCTGTTGTTAGTTGCTTGCTACTGCCTCTCGTTATTCCCGCGCTACAACATTGGCGACGAAGGTGGGATTGAGGTCACAAGAAGCGAACCAGTGAGACCACGAGCTTCAGCTAGGTGACGAGGCGAACAACAGGAGGCATACCGAACATGTCCGCCTACGTTCCGCCCAAGCCTTTTGACCCGACCTGCGAAAAATGGGTTCCATACCTAACGAGGTTTGAGTGCTCGCTCGAAGCCAGCGACATGCAAGGACTCTCCGCTAATCGGAAGAGAGCCCTTTTTCTAAGCCACTGCGGACCGGACGTGTTCGAGATGGCGGAGTCACTTTGTGAGCTGACGCCGGTCCAGACCGCTCCCTGGGACACATTGATGGTGACCCTCCGGGCTCACTATGCTCCTGTGCCCTCCAAGTTCGTGCAATGCTACAAATTCAGACAACGCGTGCAACGAGAGGGAGAACCGGTCAGCGCTTATATGGCGAGCCTGCATAAAGCCGCAACACATTGCAACTATAGAGTCTTAGACGATGCGCTGCTCGAACAGCTAATATATGGCGTCCGAGACACAAGACTGCAAAGGCGGCTGCTCGCTAAACCTGATCTAACACTTGTCGGAGCCCTAGATGAGGCCAGGGCTCATGAAGCCTACACAAAAGCTGCAGAAGTGTTGCAGCGCCCATTGATCAGCAAGGACACCCCCAAGTCTACACCAGTGCATAGGGAAGACACCAGATCCAGCTCGGAAGCTGAGTCAGATGAGGACGTTTTCCACATGGAACACCAAAAGAAGGATGCAGGCAGCCCCCAGCGAAGCTGCCCCAGCTGTGGCAGAAGTCACGATAGATTGTCCTGCAAATACAGAGATGCCATTTGCAGGCGTTGCGAAAAGAAAGGGCACTTGGCGCGAGTCTGCAGAGCCATGCTGCCCAGAAAACACCAACCACGTGACCGCCGCAGCCAACCAGAATTGATGTGCCAGAAACAACCAATCAAAGATGGCGGCGCTAGACACCAGTGTGAAATTGAACCGTGAGATGGCCGCAGCACACATGTCGACCAGGCCAGCACGACGATCGAAGACAAGGTCTGCACGGTGGTTGAAATTAACGGCAAACCTTGTGAAATGGAGATTGACACTGGATCAGCTCTTTCCATAATGTCATGGGTGACCCTGAAGACCATCCTGCCATCGTTCCGGAAGGACAGCTATCCAGACAAAGAATGCGCATCCTAGATTACCAGGGAAACCGAGTTCCCATCGAAGGCGTAGGCACGTTCCGAATAACCTACTGCGACTTCGAAAAAGACCTGCCTCTAACTATCGTCACCAAGCAGCTGCCCAGCCTTCTTGGTATGGGGTGGTTCCGAGCCCTTGGCATGGGTTTCACCGGCGTCCACCACATACTTGAACCGTCATTGAAGGACAGCCTACTGAACGAGTTCCAGGACGTCTTCGGGGACACGTTGGGCATGTATGTGGGAACCCATATCTCCCTAAATCTAGACCCCAACGTGGCCCAAATAAGACTAAAAGCTAGACGGGTGCCTTTTGCATTGAAACCAAAGATTGATGCGGAATTGGACAAATTGATTAGACAAGGAGTGTTGGTCCCCGTCGACCATGCAAAGTGGGAGACCCCCATAGTAACCCTAGTAAAATCTGATGGCTCAATCAGAATTTGCGCCGACTACAAGTGCACGATCAACAAGGCCTTGCAGCCGAGCGCCTATCCAGTGCCGATCGTGCACCATCTACTACACTCCCTGGGGCCCGGAAATTTTTTTTGCCAAATTAGACCTAGCACAGGCCTATCAACAATTACCCATTGACGACGCCACAGCCGAGGCGCAAACAATTGTGACTCACAGGGGTGCATTCAAATGCACCAGGCTCCAGTTCGGGGTGAGCGTCGCACCTGGCCTATTCCAGAGCACCATGGAGCGCCTGTTGCAAGGACTCCCGTGGGTGGTGCCTTATTTTGATGACGTTTTAATCAGTGCCCAAAATGAACAACAACTAGGTGACAGAGTGAGGAACGTCCTAACCAGATTTAGAGAAGTGGGACTTAAACTTAAGAGGAACAAATGCATGATCGCTATTCCCTCTGTTGAATTTCTGGGTTACAAGGTCGACGGCACAGGCATTCACCCCACTGAGAGTAAAGTAAGGGCCATCAAGAGTGCACCCGCCCCCAAATCTAAATTGAAGCTCCAAGCCTTCCTTGGACTGCTCAATTTCTACTCAATGTTTTTAAAAGACAAGGCCACCCTCGCGGATCCCCTGCACAAACTGTTGGGAAAGAACGTTCCATGGGTATGGGGCAAGGCGGAGGCAGTCGCATTTGAGGCCGTTAAAAAGCTCTTGTCTGAGGACAGTTTCCTCATTCAATATAACTCGGAGCTACCTCTCGTATTGGTCTGTGACACTTCCCCCTTCGGAGTTGGTGCCATCCTGGGCCATAGACTGCCGAATGGCCTAGAGGCGCCCATTGTGTTTTACTCTCGCACTCTGTCCAGCGCAGAGCGTAACTACAGTCAATTGGACAGAGAGGCACTGGCTGCGATTGTGGGTGTTAAGAAATTTCATGAATACCTCTATGGCCGGCACTTCGAACTTGTGACAGACCACCGGCCGTTGCTAGGACTTTTGGCCGGTGACAAGCCCACCCCCGCTGCCCTGTCCCCCCGATTGACCAGATGGGCCATTTTTCTGTCGGCCTATTTGTACCAGCTTGTCCATCGACCTGGACGGACTCTGGGCCACGCGGACGCACTCAGCTGCTGTCCCCTTCCTGAACTGTTTGTCAACCCCACACCTGAGGCCCCCATTCTCTTAATCGACGCTGTGACTTTGGGACCGATTTCCTCTTGCGAGGTGGCTAAAGCCTCTGCAAGGGACCCTGTGATCCGCACGGTGATGGGGTGGGTCCTTAAGGGGTGGCCTCCCAGGGTGGACGGTGGGGATTTCCAAACCTTTGTGAACAAACGTAACGAATTGTTTATGCAAGGGGGTTGTTTGTTGTGGGGTGATAGGGTGGTGGTACCAACGAAACTGCGAACGAGGGTCCTAGACTTGCTGCACGAGGGGCACCCGGGAATAGTTCATATGAAAAGCTTAGCCCGCAGTTATGTATGGTGGCCCAACATGGACCAAGACATCTCCGAGTGGGTGGGGAAGTGCAGGCCCTGCCAGGAATCTCGCCCCGATCCTCCGATAGCGCCCCTCCGAGAGTGGGAGAAACCAAAGGGACCATGAGGGAGGATCCATATTGATTTTGCCGGCCCCTTTCATGGGCAAACATTTTTAATCATAGTCGATGCTTTCTCCAAATGGCTCGAAATTATACTTATGTCTTCAACCACAGCCGAAGCAGTCATTAAGGCTCTTCGGAAAATATTTGCCACCCACGGGCTGCCGGATACTCTTGTATCCGATAACGGGCCCCAATTCACAGCGACTCAATTTGAGAGCTACCTGGCCGGACTGGGCATTCGCCATGCCCTATCGGCCCCTTTCCATCCTGCTTCTAATGGCCTTGCTGAACGTTTCGTATGAACCGCCAAGGAAGCACTGTCCAGGCTAGATGATGGGGACTGGCAGGCCAGGATAGACCAGTTTTTGGCAGTTCAGCATGCCACACCATGTACGGCCACAGGGAGAAGCCCAGCCGAACTCCTCATGGGCAGGAAACTTCAGTGTGTTCTAGACAGACTTCACCCCAACTACTCGCACGAGAATTTTAAGGGAGAGACCACGGGACTAAGGCAGTTTCAAGTCGGGTCCCTGGTGTTCGCTCGAAATTATGCAAGCAGACATCTGTGGGTTGCAGGAACCGTAGTGGGCATAACGGGCCCAAAATCTTATACAGTGGACGTTGGGGTAGACAGAATTTGGAAGCGCCACATAGATCAGCTACGGAGGAGGCTAGTCAGCGAGGCCAATATCAATTTAGAAATCTCTGAACCTAACTACAACAACTTTCCCAAAACAGCTAACTCAAGCCCGAGTTCGAGGGAATACTTAGCTGACAAGCCCTGGTTCCAGCGCTGCCCCAGCGAGTCGACACTCCCAGCCGGGGATAACTACGCCCCAGACAAAATCCAGGAGGTTCCATTGATGGAGCCGGGAGAGATAGAAGGTCCCTCCGACTGGCTCGACGCCCCACCCAATACTGAACTGAGCAGGTCGACCTGAACGAGAACTCGCCCAGGTCACCTGCAAGATTTTGTGTGTACTTATGTATATATTTGAATGTCAGTGCCTTCTGGGAAGGGAGGGGTGTTATGTATTGATACATTTCAGCGGGAGTTTCAAATTTGCCTTAGTTGCTGTTTGGCTGACAGCCTCTCCAGGATTGTATATAAGGAGGGCTGCAGCCTCAGAGTTTTTGCTGAAGTCTCACTGTATATTAAAGAGCTGTTGTCACTTGCTTGCTAGTGCCTCTCGTTATTCCCGCGCTACAACACATCCAGTCACAAATATGCTCACCAGCTGAAAGGTCTTGGAAGAGTCATTTCTACTGATATACTTAAACTGCCTAATGGTAATGAAGCACTTTACAAGCATTAATAACTAGTAATAGTTACTAGAAACAGCCAGGACCGCACCAGCTTCCTATACAAAATGTGATATAAACAGATAGATTTCTGTAATCATATGTGGGAATGACCTTGGGGACTGGTCCCAAACACGCTGTCCAAGGAATGGTCACATAAGAGACAGCTTAGTTTACAGCTGATATTGGGCAGGGCTCAGATGAAACCAGTCCTAATTTGTTCAGGATAAAAAATACAGGGAGAATTGTACTTTCAGAGTTGAAAGATTATGTTAATATAGCCTTACACGGTAGTGTTAGATTGTCTGTTATTTCCTGTCTGATCTACTTGGTAAGGCTGACAACTTCTTACAGAGAGTCAGGTTTATTTAACCTGACAACCCTGTGCTTATCAGACAGCAGGCTTATTTTACAATCAGTAGAATAATACAGTATACTGAATTCAAATATGGGCCCTATATTTACTGTACCAAACCAATGTTTGCTATAACTATGGTATATATATTCCTACTTTTATTCTCTGAAGTAAGGCATCAAGTACTTTTTCCACGCCTTTGCCATTTCCCATTGAACACATTTAAATATTGCAATTAAGAAATATTAAGAAATATTACTGAGCCACGGTGATGCAGAGGTTAGAGTGCAGTACTGCAGGCTACTTCTGTTGACTGCCAGCTGCCTGCAATTTTGCGGTTCAAATCTCACCAGGCTCAAGGTTGACTCAGCCTTCCATCCTTCCGAGGTGGGTAAAATATTGAGGACCCAAATTGTTGGGGGCAATATGCTGACTCTGTAAACCACTTAAAGAGGGCTGTAAAGCACTGTAAAGCAATATATAAGTCTAAGTGCTATTGCTATTGCTATCTGGCAATGAATTTGCACATTGACGAAGAGGATGGCAATTGCTAGTCAACATTGCCCAAATACATGCCTACTTAGAAGCCACAACTTGTATCTTCCCAACAATAAAAGACCAGCAACCATCATCTTAACATTTTCTTACAAACTTAAATAATCAGAGAGCTCAGACAAACTTGTTTCTTTGGTTCTTCATTTTCAGATTGGTTGCTATTCGTTTTGACAAAATAATGACATTCCTGCCATTTTTTCCATCATTTTTGTGAGGGAGGGAGGGAGGGACAGAAATACATAGTGAAAGACAAATGTATTAATGTATTTATACGTTTTTCTAATTCTTTCTCACAGAGGTAAAAAAAAATCCCTTGATTCAACCCTTAATGGCTATATGGACATATCTATGTTACTTTCTCGGTAATAAAGTACTAAGATAGATTGCAGTTACATTCTTCCAGAGTGTTTTAAAAACAGACAAAGACTTCCTGCTCTCTCCCAACTCTACTTAGGTTTTTGCAATGCCAAGATCACTTAATATGTAGAGTCATATTATCACTTTTAATGTATTTGTTCAAACTAACATTGATCTATATGACCAGAAGAATGGCTAAATGTCCCTTGAAAGAGGCTGAAATGCATGAAATGAGAATATCTCCTCATCTAAATTTAGGTAGCATAGTTTTGCTCTCTTCAGATTCCAAATCTAGATACATAGGCACCTATACAATACCAGAATTGATATATTAAATGTATGAAAATTATTTATTATGGCTTGCTGTGGTTCTTCAGATTCAGATGCATATCTGCCCTACTTCTTATGTTTAGGAAAAAATGAAATAGTTGTTCCTGTAGTCTGATTAGTCAAAATAAGTTCATGGCCAAAACATCATTAGCCACACAGTCTTCTGTTCAGTTGCCAGAGTTAGAGACCACTTTATTTGCATAAAGCAGCTTTGTATAGAGTTTCCTATTATTGTTTCACAATAAGATTTAATGTTCAGAAGGTGTTTCAGAATGAAAAGTGATGGATGACACCATTAATCCTGCAATCAAACATATTATATATCAAAGTTTCAGTAAGTGTTAATCTAAAACCACCCAAATTTGATTAGTAATCAGACCCTTGATTAGGAAACTGAGAGGTTTTTTTTGTATTGCTATCCACTGATCATTTACTTAATTCTGGTTTTTTTTTTAATCGTGCATGACAAAGGATTTTCAGATTTTAACTGCAAACTGTTTCTGCATTAATGCATAAAAGAAGGTACAGTAGATGAAAATAAAGGATAAAGACAATTTTCTAAATTGTGTTTGGATAGTATACTTTATAGAAAACTTTTTTTCCAGCTTTAAATTCTTGGGAAAAGAGACAGTAAAAGAAGAGATCTGGGAGCAAGAAGAAATCCCCATTTTTTTTAATGATGAAAATATACTGAATCTCTCTGTGTTCTAGTTACTGGTCTACACCTTTGTTTCCTTTTTATTTAATGCCCTAGAAAGAGTTATCTTGTCAATTGACTTTCTTGACTAATATAGAACAGAAAATTCAGCTAATATAGCATTTCTGTGAATTCTGAATTGACCAAGTCACAACAAATACTGAAGATGGTGTTTTTGAATCTAACAAGCATTTGGTACACTTGTCCATTGAATGCTGTTCCCTATGTTATAGTTTCTGGGCATCATTAGCTGTTCATTTGATTTTTTTTGGGGGGAGCCTTGTTCTTTTTCCTATTGCACTGTGGTTATCAGTTTTAGGAATTCCTCTTATAGTAGACATTGTAGAAGGAAAGTCTCATTATGGCAGCTAAATATCAGAAGGAATTTGGTAGCACCATATCTGACTAGCAGACAAGGGCACCAGTTTTCATGAGCTCATTTCATTATATAAATGGTACTACAGTTCACAAAAGTATGTTCCTTTTAATAACTGTGCTAATCTGAAAAGATTCTACCATTTTTCTGTTTTATTCTCTTTATAATAACTGTATCTCAGAATTTTTTCTAGATCATACTGTGTTGCATTTGTCTATATGTCTTCAGAGTTCCTGAATTAATTCTGTTTATTTCAATTGCAATTTTGAGGTCTGGATTAATAATAAAATGATTTTAGTCCGGATCATTAATTGCACAATGAGAGCTGGTAATTATCACCTGATAAACATTTATAGGACCTGGTATTTGAATTATAGTGCTTCTCCCCCGCCCCCCCTTTCACTCATGCTCATACACATACCCATTCCCACACATAAAGGTTATTTATTTGTCCTTATTTTTTCCCTATTTCTCTGGCTTTGATACAGCACTACCTTTTTTTCTTTTAATGATTTAGCACTATACATCTGGAATCACTTTCCTCTTTCCTGCATCATGTGAAAATGTGACAACTTTTAAAGGGTTTATATAATATTTGTATTTCTTGGTGGTTCAGTTTTTGGCATATTCCCATCCTAGTCCCATTAATTGTAACACCCGATTAATTAATCCTTGTTTTACATTAATTACAGATGTATACATACTTGATCATATCACTGGATATTTTAAATATGTATGAATATTGTTATATAGGGGGCATGAATAGAAGAGGCGGGATGCCATAGTCCATTCAGCACTTTATTTATAGCTGCGATCAGGAGCAAGTGGTAGGCAGGTTGCTGGAGCTCTCTTTTAAAGAGCTCCGACAATCTTCCCCGCACTGACAGCGGTTTATTTTTCCTGCTGCTAGATTAGCCAATCAGTGGCGGGCATGCAAATGGGTGCTCCATATGTCCATACGTAACACCCCTCCCCTCCTAGATAGAACACAACCAATCACATTAGGCAATGTAGTCACACAGGTAGGCAGGGCGTTCCAGGGCGCGACTGGACCTGCGCAGTTCACTTGCTTCAGCGGCAGCGGCCTGTGCAGTCAGGCCTGCTGCAGCTCCTGAATCCTCAAATGGAACCTCCTGGAACACTCCCATGGGCGTGGAGGACTCCGCCCCGGCCTTTCCTTCTTTGGTTCCTGGACTCCTGGTTCCTCAGATAAGTGTCCTTCCTCGGGTTTGAGCCTAGGGTCTCTATGTTTTTTGGAGCTAGGGACAGTTTTCTATTGTGCTGGTCCCCACTTTTTTTTTTGTATGCTCCTTGGGGCGGAGGCTCACTTAGTGGCCTCTCTGGATTCTGGTCTTGTTGGTTGGTGGATTTTTCTGGTTGCCTTAACCAGGTCTCCCCTAGTCTATTTCAGAGTTGGTCAAAATTCCTCCTCCATACCCTGCCATCCTCAAGTTCCACCTGGTATGATTTGGGCCCCGTTATGGTTACTACCCTTGCTTGTACCCAAGAGGGGTAGCCCGTGTAATTATGGGCAAACAACAAATCCCCTTCTTCAAATTCCCTGAGTTGTTGGGTTGAGTCCAGGGGTATTTCCGGGTAATAATGGGGGTGCAACCGGTCCAATGGTGATCTTAGTCTCTGGCCCATTAATAGCTTGGCCAGACTTTATTAGTGGTTGCCTTGATTTTACTATCCGTGGGATGGATCCCTGAACCATCAATTAAATATCCCAGGAATTCGACTTTCTTCACCCCAATTTGGCATTTTGCCTTTTTGACCTTCAGTCCCTTCTTTTGAAATCTGCCCAATGTCTCTTCCAATCTGTTGATCAATTGTTCTTTGTTCTCCCCTGACATGAGGACATGTCAGGGGACTACTCCTGGGATGTCCTGTAAAAGGCACTCCATCATGCTCTGGAATAGTCCTGGGGCCACACTTTCCCCAAACTGCAATCGGTTGCATTTAAATGCCCCGCGGTGTGTCACAATGGTTTGGGTTTCCACAGTTGTGCCATCTACTGGCAATTGTTGGTACACTTGAGCTAAATCTAATTTGGCAAATATTTTTCCATTTCCCAGCAAATGTAGCAGATGTTGCACTACTGACATGGGATACGCGCTCTGTTGTATTGCTTTATTTAATGTGCATTTAAAGTCCCCACAGATGCACGCCAACCCATCTGATTTAATCAGGGTGACTATTGGGGTCTCCCACATGGCATGGTCACTTGGCTCCAGAACCCCCTGGGCAATTATCTAATTGTTCATCTACCTTGGGCTGAAGAGCAAATGAAACTCTGTGGGGTTTAAGCCTGATTGGGGTAACACTAGGTTCTAGGTTAAAAGATATAGGTTTTCCAATATACTTAACTAGGCTCCCATCGAAAACGTCCCCAAACTTTACCAGCAGCTGATCTAGTTCATTCCCTCTGATTTTGTTGATGCCAGTGACCCCTAATCCTATGGGTTTGAACCACTCCAGGCCCGGTAGAGTTGATGTGTTATTGTCAATGACAGTTAGGGGCAGCTGTCCACTGAAGTCATTGAACTTGGCTTCCACTGATGCTCTCCCTAGCATGGGGATGTTATTTCCCTGGAAATCATTTAATGTGATGTTTTGTGGTTTGAGTTGTTTTTCCTTCATTGTCAGGATGAGGCTCTTCAGTGTCTGCCATGACACAATGGTGAAGAAGGACCCTGTGTCTACTTCCATGCTGCAAGGAGTCTCCTCTATAGGGATGGAGACGTGGTATTTATCAGCGTCACATGCATCTGAATGGCCCAGTTGTTTGATTTATTCCTCTTGCTTCTGGGTAAGGTTCTTCCTTGCATTTGTTTCTTTGGGGGCCCCATCTCGCGTGTCCTTGCCTCCCCAGACCAGCCTAGGGTCTGGGTTGGTATGGTATAGGCTGGGTGACCCTGCAGGCCTCCACTATGTGGCCCTTCCACTGGCACCAGTGGCATATGGCATCTTTGAACCAGCAAACTGATCTAGTATGGAAACCTATGCACCCTGGGCAACGGGGTTGTTTAAAATCATTGTCTCTTTGGCTTACCCTTCTTTTGGGGTATATTCAGTTCATTGTCTCTTCCTCCTCCCAGTCTTTGTTATTCTCGGGGACCCCAGTGGCCCAATTGGGCTCCCGTTGGATGCGATGCATTCTGCTGGTCTTTTGGATGTCAGCGGCAGAATTATCAGATGCTTCTGTGGATCTGGCTTCCTCAACCATATCTTTGAAGGTGGCTCCCCTCCAAATCAGCAGCTTCTTCTGTAGGGTCAGGACCCTCATTCCCAAGATGATTCTATCTTTCATCATCTCCTCTGGATTGATGAATTTGCACTTGTTTGCAATTTCTTGCAATTTGACCACAAAATTGCTGATGGTCTCACCCTCTCTTTGCTGCCAGTAGTAAAATTCATTTTGGCTCACATTGGTATTGCTGTTGGGGAATAATGGTCTCCTGGGATATTCTACAGCATGGACCAGGTCATCGAATCAATGTCTGCTGGTGATGCGAGGGTCTGAGGCACCTTGTAAATTTTTGGACTGCACTAGGTGAGAAAGAGGGCTCTTTTTCTGTTGTCTGGGAGGTCTTGATAGTTGTTGGCTTCCAGGAACATTCGGAATTATCCCATATAGGTGTGCCATTCCTTCCTCTGTGGGTCGTAGATAGCTGGTGCAGCTGAGGTTTGGTTGGTCATCATTTTTCCCTTTTGTTTGCCGGACGATATCATTCCTCCCTAGAAGATGGCCATGGATGCAACGAGGTGAAGGTCAATGCCCTTTCTCCCCTTTTCTTGTCCTCTTCAAATATCCCACCTTCGTCGCCAGTGTTATATAAGGGCCACGAATAGAAGAGGCGGGACATCGTAGTCCATTCAGCACTTTATTTCCAGCCGCAATCAGGAGCAAGAGGTCTGCAGGCT
The DNA here is from genome assembly GCA_022577455.1 of Arizona elegans. Classification (NCBI taxonomy): domain Eukaryota; kingdom Metazoa; phylum Chordata; class Lepidosauria; order Squamata; family Colubridae; genus Arizona; species Arizona elegans. The sequence continues at coordinate 42,499,410 of JAKOOJ010000006.1, forward strand.
GCCAGAGCTCTTTAAAAGAGCTCTTTAAAAGTCTTGCTGGCCACTGACAGTGGTTTATTATTCCAAATGCTAGATTAGCCAATGAGCAGCGGGCATGCAAATGGGTGCTCCGTACGTCTGTATGTAACAGATATTATATCTAATTAGCTTAGTTGAGAATATTTAGATAGTGGTTTGGCTGTTGTGAATTTTATTATGTGCAGCATTATTTTCCTGATATTATTGCAGCTTCGTAAAGGCATTTTATTATTATGTTTAGGATTATTTTGAGGATAAACCTTAGAACAGTTTGAACAACCTTATTTCTTCAAGTTCCACTCAAGTCAGTTAAATGATTTGTAATGAAACGTCTTGATAATTATCTGAAATATTTTATTTTGGCAGAAAGAAAGAAAATGAAAGAAAGAAAGAGGGAGCGAGGGAGGGAAGGAGGGAAGGAGGAAAGATGGAAGGAAGGAAGGAAGGAAGGAAGGAAGGAAGGAAGGAAGGAAGGAAGGAAGGAAGGAAGGAAGGAAGGAAGGACTGACTATAAATTTACCTTGGATATTGATTCATTTTTATTTCCTAAACTATTTTTTTTTTTAATCCTCTTCAATGGTCACCATGAGAAAAGTGCCTCTGAAGGACACATTCACTTAGATGCTGATTTCAAGTAACTCTCCTTTATGCTACAATTAAGACCATGATTCAAGCTGTGAATTCAACAATTCAGTCAACAGCTTTTACACTGGTGAAGATGGTTTTACGTTTTTAACACCCAAAACAGTTATAGCAAAAGCAAATACACAAGGAAGCAAGCTCTGGTTAAACTAAAAATTGCAATCACCTTTTTGTGACACTGAAGTGTTGTAACTGCTTCTTTTGAATCCTTCACTTTAACATTTTGTTTTTGGCAATTTCTTCTCTTGAAGGAAAGAAAGAAAAAAACCAGGAACAAATGATGCCTGACAGAATTGTGTTCTATCTCTAGCTCAATCTCTATCATCTCTCTCTCTCTCTCTCCCTCCCTCTCTCTCATCTATCTATCTATCATCTATATCTATCTACACACACACACACACACACACACACACACACACACACACACACGTGTGTGTGTGTCTGTGTGTCTCTGTGTGTGTCATCATTGATGGTGTCCAGCTATCATGTTCTTTGGCAGCTTGATTACCACTATATCTTCCAAACATATTTTTTTTCTCCAGTGAACTCCCTTGCATGAACATGGCCAAAATAAGTGAGACACATGTGATTTTCCAGTGACATATCTATTGTTATGTGCTACAGTATTTGCTTGTTAGACAATTTTGCTGTCCAAGCAATACATAGGACTTTTCTCTATCACCACAGTTTAAGTGAGTCAATTTTCTTCTTGTCTTGTTTTTTTTAAGGTCCAACTGTTGCAATTATACATATACAAATGTATACATACATACATACATACATACATACATACATACATACACACACACACACACACACACACACACCATATATGAGTCCTTCGGGAGTAGGGCGGTATATAAATCAAATAAAAGTAAAGTAAAGTAAATATATATATAAAATCAGTATAAAATCTTCCTAAATTATGCTTACGAAAAATAGTAAGCACCAGGAAAAGTTTTCTGCATTATCTCAGGCTCACTTCTTAAGTGTACTAATAACCCACTTTCTGTTTTCAGAACTCATTTTACACCATGGCTTGGTACATATCTGAATCTATATACCAAATTACCTAACAAATACTTTCAGGACCAATATGTGAACTCAAATTTAATTGGATTTTGTACCTCTATTATTTTTAAAGAAGAAAATATATACTTAAGTACTCAATAAGTGTATAAAGCCTTAAAAGGGTATGATCAAAGCCTTGATTAAAAGAACCTTTGAAGATGTTCCATGAAAAGACATTATGCAATATCATGCTAAGCATGATCCCCCAGGGAAGCAAGTGGGAAAATAAGGGCTTTTTAAAAAAATAAACTTGGAAAGTTTTCTTCTAGATTGAGATAGTTTTTTATCAGTTCAGCACAAACTGGGTTCTTTATTGGACAAGCCTGTCTTTTCCTCAAACCTGATACCTTTGCCTTAAAAAGGTACAGGGGATATATGGCATATGTTATTATAGTTTAATTCTTAAATATATCCAACAGATACTTGAATGAGATAGTCCTCTAAAGTATTGATATTTTTACCCCTACTGCAAAATACTGTGAGGGTCTGGATGGGACTTAAGGCTCAGACTTAACCCAGACACGACTGAATGGCTGTGGGTATTGCCTCCTAAAGACTACGTCAATTGTCCATCTCTGGTCCTGGGGGGGGGGGAGAAATTGTCCCCCTCAGAATGGGCTCGCAATCTGGGTGTCCTTCTAGACTCACAGCTAAGATTAGAGCAACATCTGACAGCTGTGGCTAGGGGGACTTTTGCACAGGTTCGCCTGGTGCACCAACTACGACCCTACTTAGATCAGAAGGCTCTCCTCACAGTCACTCATGCCCTTGTTACCTCACGGTTGGATTATTGCAACACGCTCTACATGGGGCTACCCTTGAAAAGTGTTCAGAGACTACAGTTGGTCCAGAATGCAGCCGCGTGAGCTATTGTGGGTGCACCTAGATACACCCACATTACACCAATTCTCCGCGAGCTGCACTGGCTCCCTATCGGTCTCCGGACACAATTCAAGGTGTTGGTTATTACCTTTAAAGCCCTACATGGCTCAGGGCCAGGCTATCTTCGAGACCGCCTTCTACCGCATAGCTCCCAATGACCGGTAAGATCCCACAGAGTTGGTCCCCTCCAGGTCCCATCAGCTAAACAATGTCAGCTGGCAGGCCCACGGGGGAGGGCCTTCTCTCTGGCTGCCCTGGCTCTCTGGAACCAAATACCTCCTGAGGTCCGGATCGCCCCTACCCTATTGGCCTTCCGGAAAGCGGTGAAGACCTGGCTTTTCCGGCAGGCCTGGGGCTGTTGATCTCGCTGCTGCAATCTTGCGAGACCCAGCCATGAATGGAGTTTATGGGTTTTAATGTTTTTTTAAAACAACTTTTATGGTATATTGTTCGCATTACTTTTTCTTGTAAGCCGCCCAGAGTCCCCAGGGAGTTGGGCGGCATAGAAATGCGACAAATAAATAAATAAATAATAATAAATAAAATAATAAAGCAGATGTATGTGTCTTGATTCTTCCACAGTATATCCTAAGGATTAATCTTTAAAAATCAAAAGAAGGTGACACAAACTGAATTAGTTTATCTTCAAATCTCAGATCACAAACAATTATGTTGTTGTTGAATCACAGGTCTCCAATTTAAACCAGTACCGATTTATAATTCATGAATCACTGGAAAACCTGATCAGAGGTTGTGGTTTCAATAACACTTTTTTTTCAGTCAAATATAATTAGGACTCATTTCAGACCTATGCTTTCAACTGATCATAGACAGAAGGAGAAATGGACCCTCATCTCTCTTACCTGTTTTAATGTATCCTATTGAGGTATAATAGTTAATTAAAACTTTAATCAAAGGTACAGATAAATGGGGGAAGTATAGGTACAAAGAAGGAAGAGACAAGATCATGCTGAACAGGAAATTCTGGGAGGTGAAGTTTATACATCATCAAGTTCCCAAATGTCACTTCCTTCACTTCCGAGAAGATGGCCAACATGCCTAGGAAGAGATCTCTGAAGGGTTTTTCCCTGGGCTGCAGCTCTTCAGCTTTTCAACTGAAGGGACTGGATTTCCTTCAGTTTTTATGAAGTCTAAGAACTTCCCCTCAAAACTCTCTGATACAGCTGAAAGCTTGCAAGCATCTTCTGGAGTTGGACTTCGAAGCTATCTACATGCCAAAAGCTGTGGGGTTGCAATCTGTTCAGGGTTGAAGAAGCTGCTGTTTAAAAATTCACATTTAAAACAGACAGTAACTTGTGTCTTTCACGTCTTAATCACCTTCAAGGACTATTAATCTTTTATAAGTCAAGTTAAAAGAGGTTCTCTTCAGTCACAGCTTGGTATGCCTTTTTGAAGATTTGCACCATTTTAGTTATCTCTTTTTGTGTTAAATAACAAGGAAGAAAGTTCCTGAGGCAAGCCAAATAAGCAAGTATGGAGCTAAGAAAAAAAAAAAGCTGACAGAGAAACATAAAGACTGAAGGCTTTTAGTTTATTATTGTAATAACTTGTAGCTTGATCTTCTTTGCTATGGGTGGCTAAACTTTTCTGATCCTGATCAAAAGAGAAAGCCAAGATGGTGGAGAAAAATATTAGAGATATCTTTGAAAGGTCTCTAAATAAAACCCACCAATTTGTTGACCAGCTGTGCTCCAATGTTGATTTAAAAATCCTCTCAAATTACTTTTGAGATCCAAATATGTGGAGAATGGTACCAAACTATCAAGGCAACTTCAGAAGTAGCTGAAAATGCAGAGGAATTCATTGCAATTTTGGAAAAACCTAATATTATCTTTCACTATTATGGTTTAAATATAAACCTCTCAACACAACTGAAAGAAGAATGTCGAGAAAAAAGACAAATTTGGGTCTTTTTAAAAAAGGATATTAACAAGTTTAAGGCAGGGGTGAAATGCTACCAGTTTGGACCGGTTCTCCCAAACTGGTAGTAAAAAATGCTACCAATTCGGGTGAACCGTTATTTCTGACAATCAGCTGGGCGACGATCAGCTGTGATGCGCAATTTATATTAGCTAGAATCATCGGATTTCCTGCTTTCTAGCTAATCTAAATTACATGGTACAGCGGATTCCTCCCCCTTGCTGTTCTACTTATCTTTGCAGACTCGGAAGGCATCAAAATGTTCCTTTTTTAATGCTGTGCAGGCGTGCCTCAGGCGAAGCGTACACTCAATAGCAGACTCACAGAACCGGTAGCAGACTTCAGAGGATTTCACCGCTGGGTTAAGGATTCCATGATGAAAAGGAGGGCTTATAACTATTTGATAAAACTTTCAGAGAAGAAAAAGATTTTACTCCATGAAGAGAAGCTGGAAAGAGTGACTTAAACTCAATGAGTTAACTGGAATTAAAATGGATCTTTGTTTGATATTTGTAATGAAAGAAAGTTTTAATCCAAAATTTGAAAATTATATAAATAATTCTTAAAGTAGGTTTAACACTTAAAGAAAGTTTAGCATTTCAAAAAAAAAGTGTGAATAAAGACTGTTTTTTCAGTACGGTCAAATAATTTGAAATAATATAATGAATCTTGTTAATAAAAATGGTGACAGTTCACAAAGATTATTAGGTGCAAATAGAAATACATACTATTTCCATAGCAAAGAAGATAAAGCAGTAATGGTTAAATTGATTATTTTATTCAAAGAGGAAAATATATTTTCATTTGGATATCACTTCTAGATCTTGTGCTTGTGATGAAAAAAAATGAAACATTGACTTTGGTTTTGTTGATCAGAAAGATTTGCTGTTATAGAAAATAACAGTTGTTGTTGTTAGTTGTGAAGTCATGTCCAACCCATTGCGACCCCATGGACAATGTTCCTCCAGGCCTTCCTGTCCTCTACCATCCTCTGGAGTCCATTTAAGCTCACGCCTACTGCTTCAGTGACTCCATCCAGCCACCTCATTCTCTGTCGTCCCTTTCTTCTTTTGCCCTCAATCTTTCCCAGCATTAGGCTCTTCTCAAGTGAGTCCTTCCTTCTCATTAGGTGGCCAAAATATTTGAGTTTCATCTTCAGGATCTGGCCTTCTAAAGAGCAGTCAGGGTTGATCTCCTCTAGGACTGATCAGTTTGATTGCCTTGCAGTCCAAGGAACTTGCAGGAGTCTTCTCCAGCACCATAGTTCAAAGGCCTCAATTCTTTGGCTTTCAGCCTTTCTTATGGTCCAATTTTCACAGCCATACATTGCAACCGGGAAAACCATAGCCTTGACTATATGCACTTTTGTTTGCAGGATGATGTCTCTACTTTTTAGTATGCTGTCTAGATTTGCCATAGCTTTCTTCCCCAGGAGCAAGCGTCTTTTAATTTCTTGGCTGCAGTCCCTATCTGCAGTGATCTTGGAGCCCAGGAAAATAAAATCTGTCACTACCTCCATTTCCTCCTCATCTATTTGCCAGAAATTGAGAGGGCCAGATGCCATGATCTTAGTTTTCTTAATGTTGAGTTTCAAGCCAACTTTTGCACTCTCCTTCTTCACCCGCATCAAAAGGCTCTTTAGTTCCTCTTCACTTTCTGCCATTAGAGTGGTATCATCTGCATATCTGAGGTTGTTGATATTTCTCCCGGCAGTCTTAATGCCAACTTTTGATTCATCTAGCCCCGCCTTACTCATGATGTGCTCTGCATATAAGTTAAATAGGCAGAGCAACAGCATACAGCCTTGCCGGACTCCTTTCCCAATTTTGAACCAATCAGTGGTTCCGTGTCCAGTTCTTACTGTTGCTTCTTGACCCACATATAGGTTTCTCAAGAGACAAATAAGATGGTCTGGTACTCCCATCTCTTTAAGAACTTGCCACAATTTGTTGTGATCCACACAATCAAAAGCTTTAGCATAGTCAATGAAGCAGAAGTAGATGTTTTTCTAGAACTTCCTACCTTTCTCCATGATCCAGTGTATGTTGGCAATTTGATCTCTAGTTCCTCTACCTCTTCGAATTCCTGCCTGTACTTCTGGTAGTTCTCAACCCACATACTGCTGGAGCCTAGCTTGTAGGATTTTAAGCATAATTTTACTAGCATGTGAAATGAATGCAATGGTGCGATAGTTTGAACATTCTTTGGCATTGCCTTTCTTTGAAATTGGAATGTAAACTGATCTTTTCCAATCCTGTGGCCACTGTTGAGTTTTCCAAATTTGCTGGCAAATTGAGTATAGCACTTTTACTGCATCGTCTTTTAAGATTTTGAATAGCTCAGCTGGAATACTATCTCCTCCACTAACTTTGTTGTTGCTCAGATTTCCTAAGGCCCATTTGACTTCACATTCTAGGATATCTGGCTCGAGCTCAGTCACCACCCCATCGTGGTTATCAGGGATGTTAAGCTTGTTCTTGTATAGTTCTTCTGTGTAATTTTGCCACCTCTTCTTAATCTCTTCTGTCTCTGTTAGGTCCCTGCCATTTTGGTCTTTTATCATGCCCATCTTTGCATGAAACTTTCCCTTCATATCTCCAATTTTCTTGAAGAGCTTCTGGTCCTCTCTATTCTATTGTTTTCTTCTTTTTCTTTGCACTATTCATTTAAGAAGGTATTCTTATCTCTTCTAGCTATTCTCTGGAATTCTGCATTCCATATCTTTCTCTTTCTCCCTTGGCTTTCACTTCCCTTCTTTCCTCAGCTATTTGCAAAGCTTCCTCAGACAACTATTTTGCTTTCTTGCCTTTCTTTTTCTTTGGGATGGTTTTAGTTGCTACCTCTTGTACAATGTTGCAAACCTCTGTCCATAGTTCTTCAGGCCCTCTGTCTATCAGATCTAATTCCTTAAATCTATTTGTCACCTCTACTGTATATTCATCAGGGATATGATTAGCATTAGTGGCCTAATGCTTCTCCCTACTTTCTTCAATTTAAGCCTAAATTTTGCAACAAGAAGCTCATGATCTGAGCCACAGTCAGCTCCTGGTCTTATTTTTACTGACTGTATAGAACTTCTCCATCTTTGGCTGCAGAGCATATAGTCAATCTGATTTCTGTGTTGACCATCTGGTGATGTCCATGTGTAGAGTCGTCTCTTGGATTGTTGGAAAAGAGTGTTTGCTATGACCATTGTATTATCTTGACAGAATTCTATCAGCCTGTGCCCTGCTTCATTTTGTACTTCAAGGCCAAACTTGCCTATTATTCCAGTTATCTTTTGGCTTTCTACTTTAGCATTCCAATCCCCCATGATGACAAGGACATCATTTTTTGGTGTTAATTCTATAAGGTGCTGTAGGGCTTCATAGAACCAGTCAATTTCATCCTCTTCAGCACCAGTGGTTGGGGCATAGACTTGGATTGAGATCATTCTGTCATTTTGGGGATTGTATCCCAGTATTGCTTTTTGTACTCTTTTATTGATTATGATGGCTACTCCATTTCTTCTGAGGGATTCTTGTCCACAGTAGTATACCTGATGGTCATCTGAATTAAATTCACCCATTCCTGTCCATTTTAGTTCACTGATTCCTAAGAAGTCGATGTTCAGTCTTGTCATCTCTTGTTTGACCACATCCAGCTTGCCTTGATTCATGGATCTTACATTCCAGGTTCCTACGGAGAAAAAATCTTTATAGCACCGGACTTTCCTTTCACCACCAGATGCATCCACAGCTGAGCATCCTTTCGACTTTGGCCCAGTCACTTCACTCTTTCTGGCGCTACTAGTTCTAGCCCTCTGATCTTCCTCAGTAGCATATTGGACACCTTCTGACCTGAGGGGCTCATCTTCCAGCATCATATCTTTTTTACTTTTGGTATTGTCCATGGGGTTTCCATGGCAAAGATACTGGAGTGGGTTGCCATTTCCTTCTCCAGTGGATCACGTTTTGTCAGAATTCTCTGCTATGATCTGTCTGTCTTGGATGGCCCTGCACAACATAGCTCATAGCTTCATTGAGCTACACAAGCCCCTTTGCCATGACAATGAAAGGGGCTAGCTATATATTAACACATAAAAGCAAAAAGTTGAGGTTTGTGTGTTTTTATCTTGTACTATGCTAAGAAGAGTTAGAAGCCACCCCTTTTCTTTCTTTTTTTCCCCTTGTATCTCACACCTCCCTTCCCCACTCCCTTTCCCTTTCCCTTAATTTCCTATTTTTTATTTGTATTTTATATATTAAATAAAAATTTGAAAGAAGTTCCCAAGTGTCAGAAACACTGGACTGGATATTTAGATTTAGGTGAAAGAAAAGATGTATGGGTTAGATTATAAATTGATTCAGTGAAAGAAAGTTAAAGAACAAGTATAAAAAATCAGTTGAATTAGTCAGAAAATTAAATGAGAACTGGTAACATGGGGGATTGAGTTACGTGGTGTTTTTCATCCAGAATAAACCAACCCGCACAGTGAAATTGTGATCTACAGTTATAATTATGCAAATATCCTTTGCTGACTTGGGTTCTCTTTTCTAACTCATAATGCTTTGGAATTTGAAATAACCAATTAAGAAAATCTTGATCTCATTACAGTATAAAGATTGCACTCTTTACTTTTTCAATTAATAAAACATTATTCAATATTCTTGGAATTGCAGAGATTGTAAGAACTTGCTTCTATATAGTCCATCTGGTACCTGAGGTTTTATTTCTTAGTCCCAAACAAAATGTTCTAGTCCAATAGTCCAATTAAAAAATCTGTTTAACTAATTACAATAGTGATGGGTGCACCATTGGCAGATACAAAGAACCAGGTTGAAGACAGATTGTCCTGGAGAAAATCCATCTACATCACTGCAAGAAGTCAACACTGAATTGAATGGCACTTATACAAACATCATTTTTTGTGCTTACCAATGCCAATTTCCTAGATTATTAAGCATTTATGTGTATTTGTGTGTTCTACAGACTTACTTGATATGATTTTTTTTTGTTAACTCACTGAAAAAATGTTGCACGGCATACTTTAATTGTTAGAACTGTTGCTTTTATGTTAGTGCTAACACTAGCCCTATACTTTTCTGTCTCTTGGAAAGGAGGGAAATTTGAATACATGTTTTGTTTTTTTGTTTTTTTTTTACAAAAGCTGAAGCAATAATATTGATCCTCCAATTGTTATGCTTCTAGGAAGTCTGAGATTGTCAGAACATATTTGAATATGACTAGTTTGTATAACATCCAATTAGGGCAATTTATGAGCAGGAATTTGGATAAATTCTGTATAAAATCCTGGCACTCATCTAACTAGTTGTTCAGCTGACCCAAAACTACAAACCTTGGTGGTTCTGTTCATCAATAAATGGACCTTCTTTCCAATTATCTCCAGCCTCCATTTTATTTCCAGTGTCTTTCTCCCAGCTTCGAACTGAACCAGATGGATTTACTTTCCAACAATAGTAATAATGTAAAATTATTAGGGTATATTCTAATGCTCTAATGCAATTTTAATGGAATCTATATGCAAAAAGCTGTTAGATGTATTTCAAAGCCACAGACACCTGTACTTTGAATTAATCAGTTTAGACTTTCAGTGTAGTTTATGTGCAGCAAAGGTAATTTACTTTATCTTTGAACTTCAACCACTTTAAAATTACTTTAGTCAGCAATTTTGGGGGAAACTGTGTTCTAACTATGATAAAACATAACATTCATGGGTTGAGGGCCGTATCCTCCAGCATTTTATTAGAACTTTCATGTATTAAAAAGTATAAAATATGTACCGTATTTTCTGGTGTATAAGACGTATAAGCCATCTGGATCAGCGCCCGGGCTCACAGGCGAAGGGTGGGAGTGCGCAGCGCACTTTCCTGGCTTGGCGCCGATCCGGACGGCTGCAGAAGGAACTGGGCACCGGCTGTCATGTCTTTTCTGCTGTGCGGGGTTCAGCACCTGGGCTCCTGGGGTTTAAGCCTCCGGGCCGGCCCGCGCTGCTCCAGGATGTTCGCTTCGGGCTCCTTGGAATCGCTGCTGGGCGGTTCTTCCCGTTGGGGCGATGGTGGGTGGCAGCGATCAGCGTCGATCGCTGCGCACTCCCACCCTTCGCCTGAGAGCCCGGGCGCCGATCCGCTTGGACTGCGGGAGCCACGGCGGTGCTGGCCGGGCTGGGTCTGGTGCGGTGTGCGGAGATGAAGGAGCAGCCTCGGCAGCGGCAGCAGCAGCAATTACAACAGGAAAGCCGTGGGGAAAGGAGGACCAGCTGGTTGCTGCGCGGAGCTTCCCCCAGGCATCCAGGGGGATATTACCAACGCTCTGACTTCCCCAGACCGGTGGGGCTCACCATCAGTGGGGGTCAGCTGGGGAAGTTGGAGCATCGGTAATATCCCCCTAGATGCCTGGGAGAAGCTCCGCTCAGCAACCAGCTGGTTCCAGCATTCAGCAGCATGCAGCCTTGACTAGATCGGCACAGCTTCCTGTCAATGTTGTCGGTGCTCCCTTAGCGTCATCAGTCAGTGCCAACAACTCAGATTCATGACAAGGCTGCATGGGTGAAGGAAAAAAACCTGGTACAAAATAGCCCTCTTGCCTCTACACGTAGCGTAGCCCATTACCTTTTTCTACAGTACAGCAACAATACATACAGTACAGCAACAGTACATACAGTATAGTATACAAATATAACAGTCAAGACCCCATCATGGCTCCACCAGCAAGAAGAAAGAAATATGAAGCCAGTTTTAAACTTAAAGTTGTAAACTTTGCCATGGAACATAATAACTGTGCTGCTGCAAGACAATATGGAGTAACAGAAAAGATGGTTCGGGACTGGAAAGCAAATGTAAAAGCATTAAAGAGTATGCCAAGGGGTAAGTGTGCATTAAGAAGAGGCACCCCACATTGGCCAGTACTCGAAAAACATGTAGCAGACATGGTGAATGAGCATCGCCAAAACGGTTATGTAGTGACATGAAATAAAATACGTTTGTTTGTACTTCAGTGGGCCAAATCTAACCCAGATCACAGCAACAGATTTAAGGCCACTGTATCCTGGTGTACTAGATTCTTGGAAAGGCATAATTTGGTTCTGAGGCAAAAGACAAAAATTGCACAAAAATTACCTGCAGATCTTGATGCCAAAGTAAATAGTTTCCATCGATACGTAATAAAACAGGGCAAGAAACATGGCTATGCGTTAAGTAGTATCGGAAATATGGATGAAACTCCAATGAATTTTGATATGATTGGAAATAAAACTGTCCATCCAAAAGGTGAAAAAACAATTTTAATTAAAATAACAGGACATAAGAAGTCCAGTTTTACAGTGGTACTAGCATGCACAGCTGATGGCTCCAAACTGAAACCAATGATTATTTTTAAAAGAAAAACAATGCCGAAACTAAAGTTCCCTGTTGGTTGTTTTGTACATGTGAATGAAAAAGGCTGGATGGATGAAGAAGGGGTAAAGCTATGGCTTGATAATATATGGAGCAGGCGACCAGGTGGACTTATTCAAAAACGTAGTCTACTGGTGTGGGATATGTTCAGGGCTCATTTAACTCCCAGCACCAAGCAAAGGCTTGCAAGAATAAACACAGATGCGGCAGTTATTCCTGCAGGATTGACATCGTTGGTACAGCCACTGGATGTGTGCCTAAACAAGCCATTTAAAGATCGCATTCGAGAACAGTGGAATGAGTGGATGGTTAGCGGTGAAAAGTCATTCACAAAAGGAGGAAACATGCGTGCTCCACAGTTGGATGTTTTGTGCAAGTTTGTCATAAAAGCTTGGAATGATATTGATGCAGAAACAGTAATCAAGTCTTTCAAGAAGTGTGGCATATCAAATTCATTAGATGGTATGGAGGACGACTACTTGTGGCAAGATGATGAGGAAGCCGAAGCTGAGACCACACCATCTGATACAGAATTAGATCCATATGATGACTGCCTTACAAATGTATCACAAGATGTCCTTGATGTACTTATGATATCAGATGACGAACAGGAGGATTTTGAGGGCTTTTAAAGGGAAACTGTCACACCAGCAAAACCTGTAAAAATAGCTTGCAGTTATGATGGGCATTACTGACTCTCCAGGGACTTGCCCGGCACTGGCTCTCTATTGTTTGTTATCTTCCTCCTATCATAATCAGTTCCAGTTTGGTTGACAGCTTAGAAAACAAACAGCATGGCAGCTCCCATGGGTTTATTGTCTTATCCTTCCTTTCAGCTTTAGAGTGAATTAGGAAAAGTTTAATCCAATTGCACTGTTTTATGTTGACATGTTTGATGACAAACAGCCTTATGTTTATAAGTGACAGTTTTCCTGCTAAGTACCTGCGTGTCATAAGCATTTGAATTAAAATTACCATATTGAAATCAAATCTGATGTTTTTTAATTTTTATTTGGTGTGCGTTGGAAGAGGGGTAGTCTTATACGGCGAGTATAGCCCAAACCCTATATTTTAACAGGAAAAGTAGGGGGTCATCTTATACGCCCAGTCGTCTTATACACTGGAAAATACGGTACTTTTCCATTGAACATCAGATGAAGTTTTTCTGCTGTGTATCTTTATGCAAGAAAATATGCATTTTTAGGAACAGAAGTTAACTGCATCATATGTCACTGATTTTTTTCTATTAATTTTTATTCTTTTTACATAATGAATCTATCAACTCATAAACTTGATATGGAAATTAATTATTTGTGTAAAGAATATTGCAGAGGAAACATATATATATATATATATATAGCTACAAAAAAACCTTGGCTACGTAGGGAAAACCTGGCTAGAAGAGAAACACACACACACACACACACACACACACACACACACACACACACACACACACACATATATATATATATATATATATATATATATATATATATATATATATATATATATATATATATATATATATATATATATATATAAAGGTAAGTTTCCCAGTAATGTGTGTCTACCTGTCTGGTGTGTCTACACCAGTTGTCTAAGTGTACTTTCTGAGGAAGCATATTTCATAGCTCAGCAGCAATATAAGAGCATCACTTTCCTTATTATTGAAAGTGTTGATTTACTTAATGAGGTCTCTTCTGGTTATCTTCATGTCTGGACAGGTACTGTACTTAGTGAATACAATAGCTTTCACATTATTATGGGAATTTAAAGAGGATCTCTCTATGTATACATGAGTGCATAAGAATAGGCACTTTAACATTGGTTCTCAAACAGCACTTGTTTCAAAGATTAATGGAAGATAAAAGTTACATCATCTTCACAAGTTATGTAGAAATCATCACCTGTGATGGCTTCCCTGGATGCCAGCTTGGAGGATGAGGAGGAGGAGGCTCCTGGGATTTCGGATAAGGGTGTGGAGGAGTGCTGGGAAGTTGCTGAAGCCTCTGAGCCAGGAGTGGAGAGGCCAGGTACATTGGAAGGATCACTGAAAGAAGTGATTGGACAAATGCCCAACTAGAACAGAAAAGGTGAGACACAGCTGCAGCTAGAGAGCTCAGAGCTTAGAGACCCTGCTGGAAGTGCAGGGTGAAGAAGGCATGCAGCAGGAATGAGGAGCAAATGCCTTCCCTTCTCCACCACAACCATAGTCAAGCAGGGTTAAGTGGAGGAAGCCGTAACAGAAGCTGGTGAGGCTACTCATTAGGCGGCTGCCTTGTCTCTCCTGATGAGCTGCATTGATAAGTGCTTATTTAATTGGATGAGTGGAGTTACTTTTACTTTACTTTACTTTATTTATTTTTATATGCCGCCCTTCTCTGGAGACTCAGGGTGGCTTACAATGCGTTAAGTAATAGCCTTCATACTTTTGTATATTTTATACAAAGTCAGCTTATTGCCCCCACAAACCGGGCCCTCATTTTACCCACCTTAGAAAGGATGGAAGGCTGAGTCGACCTTGAGCCTGATGAGAATTGAACTCGCAGTAATTGCAGGCAGCTGGATGTTAAATGCTGCCTTAGTAGGAGGCATTAGCCTCCTATGCCACTCAGGCTCCTGAGTTGGTGAGTTGTTGGAAACAACTGACTTTCCTTGCTGTGTACATCCTTTATATTTATGATCTTGAGTCCTTGACTTTGTGTCAGGCCTACTTCTGTTCAAAACTCAAGAAAGAAAATCCCCAACTCCATTGAATTAGAGAAGAGATGTTTTACTAAGTTTGAAATGATAGCAGCGAAAGCAAGGCAAGTGTCAGGTCCCAGATATTTCTACAGGGATAATAGCATTTTGGTGGGAGGAAGGGGGGAGGAATAGAGTGATTTTATATGAAGTTTCTGTTTCTGTTTCTTGCATTACTGTGTTAATCTCTATATGAAGTTTCTGTTTCCCTACAATGATGTAGTGTCGGAGGGGTTTGGTTAGCATTGCTTTAAATAGCTGGTTTTAATTGAGAAACCTCAGGCTTCAGCTTTGCCTAGATCTCTTGTTATAACAAACCTTTGAATAAAAGCTCCTTTTGGAACAACTGCAATTTCAAGAGTCCTGCTTTCTTGGGAAGATTGGAGAGGCAAGACCTTACATTAGGCAAGAACTGTAAACTGGTCAACCCAGAGAGGTAACAGCCCTACTACGGGGATCATGCACACCATGTCTGCCCAGGGCAGTGACCACAAAAAGGCTGAAGACTGGGGGAGAACCCCACCCTCCAAAATCTCAATTGAGGCCCCCATTGCCTGTGTCCAGGAGAACATTGCCTCAAGCACTGCAGCCAAGCCAAGGTGGTCCATCGGTGTTGGGAAGATGGAAAGCTGGGGTGGCAGAACCAAAGATGTCACTCTCACCCATGGGAACCAACAACCTGGTTGGAAGCAGGAGATGGGAGACCTTTATGACAATGATGAACTGGAAGGAGCCCCAGACCAGCCCAACCAACTCCTGAGGGAAGCCATGAACCTCAAGAGGGAGACCATCCATGGCATGCAGATCGAGGACTCCCAGGCTCGTGCTGCAGACCAGTTAGGAGTACAAAAGGGGACTTGAACGAAAGGGATCCCCAACCCCAGGGGCATTGGCTGAAACCACGGGGGCTACTGATGAACCCATTTTCACCATGGAAGATCTGCCCAGGAGACATCTCAAGGCAAAGCAAGGCCTGCAACTCGATGAGAGGAGGTCTTGTGACTCAGGCCCAAGTAGGTAGTAGTCGACGCAAACAGTTCCAAAACAAACAGACTTTATTAGAACAGCTGAGAATTAACTCATTCTCAGCATAGTCCAAACTAAATCAAGACAAACTCTTCATAACACAAATTCTTCAGTCTAATCACCAACCTTGGTATAATTAGGCAAACTGCCAAAGGCTTCTCTTGGCAAAAGTTCAGAAGCAGAAGACGCTGACCAGAGATAAGTGCAGCAAGACAAGAACAAATCTATCAACGTTGTTTTCCGACAAAAAGCCCAAGAGCCGTTGCTAGTCTTTTAAGCCTTATGGGAGGGGCCAATCATCTCTTGGCCCTACTCCCGAGTCGTCCTCTTTGCTTTAGCTGCTCTTGCCTTCTGGCAGCTCTTCTCATACGTGCACTAGGAACAGGCTCCTCCTGTTCCTCTGCCTCTCTACTGTCAGCCTCTGGAGGCTCCAAAGTCTGCACATCACTCCATAATGGCCCTGGCCCCATCTCTGCCTTCAATGCAGAGCCCTCATCCGGGCTTTCCCCAGCCTCCAGGACTGGACCTCAGCCTCATTGCTGTCCGATTCCGCTGCCAGCTCCGCAGGCTGCTGGCGAACCACAACAGGAGGCTTCCACCATTTGAACAGAAGGCTCTTGGTGTCAAATTCGACAGGAATCCCCAGCAACTGGGATTTTTCCTCACATGTGTACTGATCTACATGCAGGAATATGGGAGGTATTTCCCTACAGAAGGCACCAGTGGGGGGAGGCGTGGCCAACCTCGCGGCAATATGACCAACTCTTTGGGTGCTCCCAAGGGGTCATTGATATCCCCGCTGTCCAAGGGTCCTCAATGACCTACATTGTCCTGTAGGGATGACAAGAGGAGCATGTACCGGTCAACACAGGGAGATCGCATTCTCCCTGGAAAAACCAGAAGAAGCTCCTCAAATCGGACAGGGTGGAAAGCAACCTAGAAGTCATTAAAAAGCTGGGATGGCCACAACAAAAGTGGAAGTAAAGAGACAGCCTGTGACATCGAGGTGAGGATTTTTTATATATTTTTTTACTATTTCTTCAGAATTTCTTCTTGATTCACCTGAAAGACCGATAGGGTGGAAAAGATCGCCTGAGCAAGGAGTGGGAGTGGGTATGTATCCGCACCCATATCTGGTAATTTGGCTGCGAGGAAGGCGGAAGAAAGCATATTAGAAATTTGCCAGACTTTGAGTGAAGAGGAAAAAAGACTTGGAGATTTTAGATTTTGATTGAACTGAATGAACGATACTTTTTTATGAATGGGATACAAGAGAAAGTGATTGGTGAAAGGAACCTTGTATCAACTTTAAAGAGACGAAAGTACTGATTCAATATTAAAAGTTAATTTGCAGTGCCATCTAGTGGCAGAAGGGAAAAAGACATATTTCTGAAGAAACTGTGAGAATTGACCTTGACATTTTGGCAAGAAGATAATAGAACAGCTGTAAAGATTAGACTGAAATTTGCCTTTGAACGCCCTTTTTTTCCCCTGAGCTTTTGGATTGTCTGAACTTTTGGATTTTAAAATTTTTTACTGTCTTTTCTTTTCTTTTCTTTTCTTTTCTTTTCTTTTCTTTCTTTCTTTCTTTTTCTTTTTTTTTTTTTTTTGATTGACTAGCTTTATGTTTTGAGAATTGTCGGTGGAAAAAGACTTTAGACTTATTCCTTCTTTTTTTCTTTCTCTCTATATATTTAGAGGTTCTTTTTTACTGGACTTAATGGAATTGAATTTTAAAATATTTTTGTCCTAGGATTAAGACTTGAAGAGTCAGAAGAAACCTTTTTAATTTATTTTATTTCTTGGTGGTTTTTTCATTTTTTTTCCTTTTTCTTTCTTTTTCTTTTTACAAACTCACTTTCCTTTGGATTTTTTATTTGTATTTTGACAAGAGGAGTTTTTAAAATTTTTGGAGGGTGGGGGTTGTTGGAAATTTTAGTTTCTTCTCCCCTCTTTTTTTTTCTTTTCCTCTCCCCATTACTCTATTTTATTTTAACTAATTCAACTATTGGTTGAATGAGATATTTGGATTACAAATAAACCACAAGTAGAATACAAAGTATCTGAGAAAAGGAGAAATGAAGAAATTTATACAGCCAGCACCAAGTCCCTCAGCACCAGAAAAGCAGAAAAATCCAGAGATGATGGAATTATGAAATTTTATGCAATCGCTTCATGATGATATAAAACAGGAATTAAAAGAAATGAAAGAAATAATGGGGAAAAATGAGGAGAGGATCCAGAAAGTAGAAGAAAAAGTAGAAATGACAGAAAAAAAAGTTGAGGAACTGGAAGAGAAATTGGTTTCAACAGACAAGTCACAAGAAAAAACAATTATCCTGTTGCAGAGGGAGCATTCTGAATTTTATTTAAGATTTCAAAACATAGAGGAAGAAAAGGGAGAAAATGTACTTGAAAATTTACCTAATTGCAGAGGTTTTGGCTGAGGCCTTGGAACAACCCAAGGATATTAAATGAGATTGATGAAGCATTTAGAGTTTACACTAGATATGCAATAAGGAATAAACTCCCAAGAGAAGTACATGTAAGATTTACAAAGAGGAGAAAGAAAACAGAGATATTACAAGTGACAAGAATTACAACACTGAAGTATAAGGACAAAGAACTTGTGGTTTTAAGACATAGAAGAGTTAGGGATTTGAGGAGGGAGTATCAATTCCTAATGAAATTCTTAATATATAAAGGAGTGAGTTTTAGATGGCTAATACCTAAAGGAATTATGGTGACATGGCAAGAACAACAATATAGATTGGACTCACTTGAAAAAGCAAAATTATTTTATCAGCAATTTTGTGGACCTTTGGAGGAAGATTTGGGAGCTGTAGGTGGGGCAAAAGAGAGAGGAAGAGAAGGATAAAGATGAAAAAGCAAAAGAGGAAACAGCGTTAAGAGAGGGAGCCAGAGCCAAAGACCCAATGGAACAAAGAGAGACAAGAGCGATGAAACTAAAAACTAGTAATAAGTAAAACATGGAAGAAGAAATTAAAGCAATTTCCTTAATTGTAAATGGACTGAATGCGGTGATAAAAAGAAACAGAACATTGGCAAAATTAAATACTTTGAAGATGGACATTATATGTTTACAAGAAGTACATATTAGAAAACAACACTTAAAATAATTACAATATCCAAAATTAGGACTCTTATTTACATCATTGACACATCAAAGTAAAAGAGATGTGGTATTGTACATTAAAGGAAAATTAGAACCTAAGTTAATCTTTGAAGACAAGGAAGGCAGGATTTTGATGGTGGAAATAAAAATGAACTTTAAACAAATACTTTTGATAGCACTATATGCACTGAATGAAAAACAAGAAGAATTTTACCGGAGATTACACAGGAAAATTATAGAGTTGGACTATGAAAATATATGTATAATGGGAGATTTTAATGCGATAATAGATGCAGGCTTGGACTATAAAATAATGAAGGTAAATAAAAAGCCTAGAACTACACTGCCAAAATCATTTTTTACAATGATGGAAGAATTAAGTATTCAAGATATTTGGAGACAAAAACACTTGAAAGAGAGACAATATACTTTTTATTCAAATAGGCATGTATCATGGTCAAGGATAGATATAATATGGATGTCAACGGGACTTACAGAGAATGTGCAAGAAGTAAATATTGGTTCAAATATATGGGCTGATTACAGCCCAATCACAATTATATGGAAAAGGCAAAAGAAAAAGACAAGGTGCACTTTGAATGCAGCAATTTTAAATGAAAAAGAGTTTCAGGACTTTGCAAAAAAAGAATTAGAAGTATTTTTAAAATAAATAAGAAAGAGGACACATCACTTCAAAATTTATGGGATACAATGAAAGCATATATTAGAGACCTAGCAATAATGTACTTGGAAAACAAGTACAAAAAGAAATGGCAGAAAGAAGGAAGATTAGAAGAGGACTATAAAAAATTGGAAAAAGAATTTCAGAAAGATAGATGATGGATGATGAAAGATAGATTGATGGAATTGAAAAAAACACGAAATAAATTTGAATGAACAAGAAGTATTAGCAAATAAATTGAGAACAACCAAACAGATTTTTTTTGAAAATGCAAACAAACCTGGAAGATGGCTAGCATACAAATTAAGAAAAGAGAGGGAGAAGAAAACTATAAAATGTTTACAAGATGGAGAAGGGAAACTACAATATAGAATTGAGGATAAGAAGAAAATAATTCAAAAATACTATGAACAACTCTATTCTCAAGAGAAGATTCCAGAGGAAGAGATTTTAAGCTATCTGGAAAAATCAGATTTGATTAAAATATCAGAACAATACAAAAGAATGTTAGAAGAAAGAATAACAATGATGGAAGTAACAGAAGCAATAAAAAGACAAAAAAGTGGGAAAGCACCAGGATCAGATGGTTTACCAGTGGAGTTATAAAAACACTACAAGAGGTGATTAGTAATATAATGTTGGACTTATTTAATGATTTATTAATGAAGGCAAAAATGCCAGATTCATGGAAGGAGGGATATGTAACACTTATAGCTAAAGAAGATACAGATTTACAATTGATAAAAAACTATAGACCAATCTCGTTGTTAAATGCAGACTATAATATTTTTGCGTCAATAATGGCACATAGACTGAAAAAGCCATTAAATGAATATATACATGCAGACCAAAACAGATTTTTACCAAAAAGACAAATTAAAGACAATATGAGGACGATTTTGTATGCTTTGGAGTATTGTGAGAACTATCCAGAAAAAAAGATGGTGTTGATGTTTTTAGATGCCCAAAAAGCTTTTGATAATGTGAGTTGGCAGTTCATGATAAAACAACTACAGAGAATGGATTGGGGAGAGATTTATAAATGCTATAAAAACAGTATATAATAGACAATTTGCTAAGATAATGATAAATGAGGAAATGACAGAAAAGATTAGCATAATGAAAGGTACTAGACAAGGATGTCCCCTTTCACCATTGTTGTTTATTTTGACATTAGAAGTTTTAAATAGAAATATTAGACGAGATGAAGAGATAAAAGGGATACAAATTAAAAAAGAAGATTATAAATTGCAGGCCTTTGCCGATGATTTGGTATTTATTATAGAAGAGCTGCACATAACAGGCCCTAAACTATTAGAACAAATAGAAGACTACGGGAACGTCTCCGGCTTGAAAATAAATAAAGATAAAACAAAAATTTTGACTAAAAACCTAACAGAAAAACAAAAAAGAGAGATGGAAGAAAATTTGAATATACAAGTAGTGAAAAAAAGTTAAGTACCTTGGAGTATATTTAACATCAAGATGCGTAACAATAGAAGAAGATAATTATTATAAATTAAAACATCAAATCGAAAGAGATTTGGAAAAATGAAAGAATCTTCAATTATCACTCATGGGATGGATTGCATTGATAAAGATGAATATACTACCAAGACTATTATTTTTATTTCAGACTGTGCCAATAAAAATTGAAAAGACTTATTTTCAATATCTCAATAAGATAATAAGGAAATATATATGGCAAGGGAAAAGGCAAGAATAAGCATAAGAATGATGCAAGATACGAGATTAAGAGGTGGATTTGGTTTACCAAATTGGGAACTATATTACCAGGCAGCAACACTGATATGGTTAAAGGAATGGGTGGAGCTAAGAAATATAAGGTTGTTAACATTGGAAGGGTATGACTTACAACTGGGATGGCATGCCTTTTTGTGGTATGGTAGAAATAAGATCCATACATATTTTCATAGACACTATGTAAGAAATGCATTGTTATTGGTTTGGAAGAAAGTAAGAGATAAATACTATGTGAAAATACCAACATGGTTATCGACTATGGAAGCCTTAACACACCCAAATGTTTTCAATTTTGGAAACATTGTTAGATATAAGGACTTACTAACAGACAAGGGAGAATTGAAAGGGAAACAGGAACTAGAAGAACAGGGGATTGAGGCAGATTGGTATATGTATATGCAGATACAAACAAGATACGAGAAAGATGCTAAATTATATGGTTTTTATATGGAAAAGACTTGAGTTGGATAGGATACTCATGGGAATAGATGATAATTTAATAAAAAATATTATAAATTTTTGCTTAGTATTGAATTAGAGGAGGAGCAAGTAAAAGAAACAATAGCTTGGGGAAGAAACTTTGGATATTCAATTGATTTGGGAAAATGGCAACAATTATGGGAAAGGAATTATAAATTAATGATGTTCACTGCATATAAGGAAAATCAATATAAAATATTTTATAGATGGCATATGCCACCTGAGAAACTAGCAAAAATATTTAAAGAAAAGTCAGCTAAATGTTGGAAGTGTCATCAATTACCAGGATCATATTATCATATGTGGTGGACATGTCCAGAAGCCAAAAACTATTGGATTAAAATTAAGACTTGGTTGGAGGAAATGATACATCAACATATCGAATTTAAACCAGAGCTATTGGGTATCCTACCTGAAAAAATTAGCAAGGAAAATGTTTATTTTTTTTTTAATTTTTAAATATTTTATTGTTAAGAAGTTATAATAATACAGTTTTTGTCCATCCGGTTACATAGTATAGGAAAAGGAAATAAATAAAAATACAGACGTATATACATACAGATAATCTTTGCTACTCAATTACATGGTATATAGATATGTACTTATATCATTCTTAATGTATATATATATATATGTAGGTCTTTGGTTATTCGGGTCTTCTCCCACGTAAAATTGGAAGTGTCTTGGCGACGTTTCGACGAAGTCTCATTCGTCATCTTCAGGCTGGTGTTCTCGGCTTCGTGCTTCCAGGAGCAATGTGAGATCGCAGCTGTCTCTTCCTTTTAACTGCTAGTGGGGGTGTGAGCTGATTGGGTGGGAACTTGGCTGTGTTCTGATTGGGTGGAGGTGTGTTCTGATTGGTTAGGGGCTCGGCTGTGCTCTGATTGGATGGGGGGTTGGTTGTGCTCTGATTGGCTGGGGGTGTGTTCTGTTTGGGTGGGGGCTTGGTTGTGCTCAGCTTAGTCTGAGTTGCAGGGGGATTTGAGCTGGTGAGCTGCGTTGTTGTTGTTTGGCTTCGTGTTTGTGGCCGTGCGAGCTCTTCATGGTGGGTGTCAGTCTGCTTCATGTATGGATTGGAGAGGTTTAAAGTGGCTAATGATGCAGCTGCAGTCTGGCTTCTGGTCCTTGGTCGTGGCTCATTATCAGTGTGGGTTTGAGTCTGCTTTCTGCGTGGATGTGTGGTGGTGACATCCTGTGTGGCTCTCGTGAGTGTGGGTCTGGTGTCATTCGTCGTGTTAGGGACCCGTTTGTCAATAAGGGCGGGTTTCCAAATGGCTGGTAGGCGGGAGGTATCGTCTCGTTTGTTCATGCTGTGTGGGCGTTTTTCTATCTCGATGGCTTCTCTGATTATTCTGTTGTTAAAGTGTTCAGTTTTGGCGATAGTTCTGGTCTTTTTAAAGTCAATATCATGTCCTGTGGCTTTAAGGTGTTGGACCAGGGAAGAAGTTGGTTCTTCTTTTCTGACTGAGTTCTTGTGTTCTTCTATGCGTGCACTTATTCGTCTGTTGGTTTGTCCGATGTATGTGGTGGGGCAGGCGGTGCATGGGATTTCATATACTCCTTGATTTTCTAACTCAATTTTGTCTTTGGGGTTCCTTAGGATGGTGGATATTTTTCGGTTTGTGCAGAATGCTGTCTTGATGTTATGTTTGTGGAGGATTTTGCTTATTCTGTCTGTGGTGCCTTTTATGTATGGGAGGAGGGCTTTGCCGTTTTCTTGTTCTGTGTCTTGGATTTTAGTGGGGGTTTCTTTTTGGATTAGATCAAATCCCCCTGCAACTCAGACTAAGCTGAGCACAACCAAGCCCCCACCCAAACAGAACACACCCCCAGCCAATCAGAGCACAACCAACCCCCCATCCAATCAGAGCACAGCCGAGCCCCTAACCAATCAGAACACACCTCCACCCAATCAGAACACAGCCAAGTTCCCACCCAATCAGCTCACACCCCCACTAGCAGTTAAAAGGAAGAGACAGCTGCGATCTCACATTGCTCCTGGAAGCACGAAGCCGAGAACACCAGCCTGAAGATGACGAATGAGACTTCGTCGTAACGTCGCCAAGACACTTCCAATTTTACGTGGGAGAAGACCCGAATAACCAAAGACCTACATACAAACACCCGCGAAAACCTGAGAAAACATATATATATATAATGGGTCTTTAAAGGTGAATTAATAAATACATAAGTCATATCTTTTGCTTACCTATATAACCTATCCTTACTTCATTTTACTTTCTACAATCTGCGGTACATCTTATTTTACTATACCATTTAACTATTTCTTATACTCAATCTTGTCTCTTTCATTTTTTATTTCATTTTCCTCTTCTCTAACCACCCGTACCACTTGTCCCACACGCTATAATAATCAGTATCTTCTCTGTCATTGATTTCCAACGTTAATTTATTCATCTCGGCACATTCCATTATTTTACCAATTACTTGTTCCTTAGTTGGTATTTTTTTCTCTTTCCATTGTTGAGCAAAAGAGATTCTTGCTGCTATTGTTATATGCACTGCTAGGTATTTCTTCTTTTTTGCCATTTCTGTCTTCAGAATTCCCAGGAGGAATATTTTAGGATCTAATTCAAAAGTTTCACCTATTATTTCTGACAGCCAATTGCCAATCATCTTCCAATATTTTTTTGCTTGAGGGCAGGTCCACCAGCAATGGTAAAAAGTGCCCTGCTGATGCCCGCACTTCCAACACTTTGGACTTAAGTTGGGATAAATTTTGGCAATCCTAGCTGGTGCTAGGTGCCACCTGTAAATCATCTTATACTGGTTCTCCTTGTAGGTGGTTGCCTTGGTGAGTCTAACGTTGTTATTCCATATTTGGTCCCATTCTTCCAAATTTATATTTTTCCCAATATTTTTGGCCCATGCTAACATTGGGTCTTTAACCACCTCCTCCATCAAGTCATATTCTACCAAATAGTTGTACAATTTAGCCAATAATTTATTGTCTGTGCCCATCCAAATCTTATCAAAATCTTTGCTACCTGTTTCTATACCGTATTGTTCTTTATCTTTTTTATACCTTGATTTTATCTGTGCGTATATCCACCATTCTAAGTGAGTGCCTTGTTCTTTTAATTGTTCTATTGTTTTGAGATTTCCTGCCTCGTCTAATATTTCTTTGTATTTCACCGTTTTACCAAGTTCCAGAACGTTTGGGTATATTATCGCCTCCATAGTTGAGAGCCAACTGGGGATTTTAGTATAGTGTTTTTGTCTTATTTCTTCTCAGGTTAACTTCAATATGTCCCTCAATTTGTGTTTATTAAAGTGTGTTTTTGTTTTTTTCCCTGTTTCCCATAGAAAGGCATGCCAGCCTTTTTGAAGATCATGCCCTTCTAACGTTAAAATTCTTTTGTTCGCCAAGGTCGCCCAATCTTTTAGCCAAACTAGAATTGCTGCTTTATGATAAGTTTCCCAAATAGGTAGTCCAAGCCCTCCTCTGTCTTTTTTATCTTGTAAACTCTTAATTGCTATTCTTGGCTTTTTTCCTCCCCAAATAAATTTCCTAATGATGGCATTAAATTCTCTGAAAAATTTTTTATCTAATTTAATTGGCGCCGTTTGAAACAGATACAGCAATTTAGGTAAGACACTCATTTTAATTGTCACTATCCTCCCTAAGAGGGATATCTGGAGCTTCCCCCACTTCTCTAAGTCTTGTTTTATGCTTTTTACCAAGGGGACATAATTGTCCTCTTTGAGGGCCGAATATTTTGTTGAGATCCACACTCCCAGATATTTAACTTTCTTCACAATTTGTATTCCTATAGATTCCTCCAGGGCTTCTTTCTGATTTTTCGTCATATTTTTGGTGAGCATTTTGGTTTTAGATTTATTTAATTTGAGCCCCGCTACTTCTCCATACTTGTCAAGTACTTCCAATATTTGTATGCCTGTTTCCACCGGTTCTTCCATGATTAGAACATCATCTGCGAACGCTTGGACTTTATATGTTTCCTTCCTGATTTTGAGCCCTTTAATTTGGTCACTCTCTCTAATCTTCTTTAGTAACACTTCTAGTGCCAATATATACAGAAGTGGTGACATTGGGCATCCCTGTCTCACTCCTTTACTGATCTGAAAGGTTTTAGTAAGTAAACATCGCCGTTTACTAAGATGTTAGCCCTTTGCTTCTCGTAAATCGTATTTATTGTGTTTACAAAATTTTGTCCAAATCCCATTATATTAATTTGTTGCTTTATAAACTCCCAATTCAAATTGTCGAAGGCCTTCTGGGTGTCTAAAAAGACTAATGCCACCTCTTTATCCGGGTGTTCCTCATAATATTCTATCACATCCAGAATCGTCCTTGTGTTATTCCTAATTTGCTTCCCTGGGAGGAATCCATTCTGGTCACTATGTATTATCTTATTGAGGATTCTTTTTAGTCTTTCTGCTAATATGCTCATGTATATTTTATAATCAATATTGAGAAGAGAGATTGGCCTATAATTCTGTATCAATTTGGTGTCCGTTCCTTCTTTTGGTAGGAGTGTAATATAGGCCTCTCTCCAGGATTCTGGTATTTTATTTTTCAGTAGGGCCTCATTAAAAATTTCAAGCATTCTTGGAAGTAGAATGTCTTCTAATTCTAAGTTTTTATATAATTCCCCTGGGAATCCATCCGGGTCCAGAGATTTATTCTATTTCAGTTTGGCAATTGCTGTCTTTAGCTCTATTAATGTAATCTCTTTATTCAACATCTCTTTTTCCTCCTCTCCAATCTGTGGCATTCTCTCCTCCAATAGATATTGTTTTACTTTCTCTTTGGGGATATCTTCTTCTTTATATAAAGACGCATAGTATTCGCGTGCTATTTCCAGTTTTTCTTCCTCCTTAGTTACAATATGGCCTTCCGGTTCCTCTAATTGGAAAATAATTCCTTTCTCTCTCTCTTTTTTAATTCTATAGGACAACCATCTGCCTGGCTTATTGGCGTTCTCAAAATAATATTGTTTTGTTCTCTTAATTTCGTATGCTAGTTTTTCTTGATCCATTATATTTAATTTATGATGAATGGTCATCCAATTTTCTTTTATTGTTTCATTATCAGGGTTTTGTTGTGCCTCTTTCTCTGCCTTTGCCAGTTCTTCTAGCAATGTTCTTTGAGCTTCTCTCCTCTCTTTGTTTCTATATGCTCCGTATGCTATCATTAGGCCTCTTAAATAGGCCTTCATTGTATCCCAGATTATTCCCCGGTCCATTGGTTCTTTTTCATTTTCTTCAAAAAAGTTTGTTAGCTCCCCTTTAACTTTATCAATATTTTTTTTGTCTTGTAGGAATTGTATGTTCATTCTCCATCTCGTATTCTTTCTCTTGTATCTACTCTTCCATCTAATTTCCAGTGGGTTATGGTCTGCCCAGGTGTTGGGTAAGATCTCTGCTGATACAATGTCCATTCCCATATTCCTGCTCACCCACATCATATCTATTCTGTACCATGATTTATTAGGATGGAATAGAAAGTGTACTATCTTTTATTTGGGTGTAATGTTCGCCAAATGTCTACAAGATTCAGTTCATCCACTAAGTCGAAGAAGGTTTTTGGTAAATTTTTCCTTTTTTTCTTTTGGCCTCTGGGTCTTTTATGATCTTTATTTGCGTCTACCACTCCGTTGAAGTCCCCAATGATGCAAATGTTATTATTGTCCATTCTCCTTATTATTTCTCGTATTTTATTATAGAAATCTTTCATATTTTTGTTCGGAGCGTAGATCGCTACTATTAATATTGAAGAGTTGCCTCTCTTAATTTCAACTACTAGTAGTCTACCTTTTGGATCTGCGTATTTCAATTCTGTTTTTATTTCTTTTTTGATATATAGTGCCACCCCTCTCTTCTTCTTCATGGCTAAGGAGGTATAGAGATTCCCCAATTTTTTATATTCCAAATATTTTTTGTCTTCTTGTTTAATATGTACCTCCTGGAGAAAGACTATGTCTACATTTTGTGTGACTAATTTGTTAAAGAAAATTTTTCTTTTTTTATAATCATTAAGTCCATTTACATTGATCGATAGGATTTTCCAATCATCCATCCTTTTTGCCTTGTGTTGCTTTACTTGAATTTAAGGTTGGTGTTTGCTCGGACCGCTCTTTGTGGTCTTTGTTTCTTCCCTGCTTCTCTACTTTCTTTCTCTTCCTTCTCTTCCTCCTCTAAGCTCTCTTTCTCCTCCGGGGTCCCTTCTTTGGATTTTCTTTGGGTGAGTTCCTGTTCTGTGGTAGCTGCTTCCAATTCCTCCTTGCTACTCTGTTCATCTTCTAACCCTCTCAGTTGATCTAGGAATTCTTGGGCCTCTACCAGGCTGTTTATTTTAATTTTCCTCCCTTGCCATGTAACCAGCATACCCTCTGGCAAGGTCCACCTGAAGAGTACATTCCTTTTATTCAGTTGTATGGCAAGGAATCTATAGTCTCTTTGTTGTTCTCTCACCCTCCTCGGCACTTGCTTCAAGACAACCACCTCCCTTTCCTTATAGTTAATTGGTTCTTCCTTTACCATTTTATAAAAGATGTCCTTAACTGATCTGTCCCCATCCCCCCACACACACAAACACAGCCAGCCGAGGGTTAAGGAAACACTTTGGAACGCACCCAGGTCTTATCTCCCACTTGGCAGCGATAGACACACCGTCTGCCAAATGCCTTTATTTTCACAAACAGAAAGATAAGATACTAACATACAAAAAAGTCCAAGCAGAAATAATATTTCTCCCAGCAGTTCTGGACGAGGCTTTAGTGACTATCCAAGGTTTACTTTTGTTCGTCACAAGGATCCCTGACCACTACCCTCTATTATATAGTCTCTGGGGTGTGGTCCAGTGACTCAGTTCTAATCCCTAGCACGCCTCCTAAACTGCTGCAATCGTTTATCACGCCTTCGGAGGCGTGCGTCCAGGAATGATGTTTCTTCATCACTCTGAGATGACCCAGCTGTCTCCCTACTAATCTCCTCTCCCTCGGCCGGCACCTGAGACAATGCCAGAGGGGAGGGGCCTGGAGAGGGAGGCCTGGCTGACTCCTCTTCCTCATGCTCGGAGCTTTCTTCCTCCGATGGGACAGGCTCAGAGGGCGGGGCCACAACACTTAACTTTTTTCCATGCAAATCTTATGTGTACCTCTCTAGGTAGTTTGTTCCATATAGCGTAGATCGTCTGTACCCTGTACACCTCGTCCAGTTCTTTTATTATGTCGTCTGTATCTTGTTGAAGAACCTCCACTATTAATTCTGCCATTACTTGGCCCAAGTTTTCGTCCTTATCTTCTGCAATATTTTGGAAACGCAGATAGAAAGAAGCTCTATCCATTTCCAGCTGCGTAATCGAATCTTCCAGATCCCTGTTCTGGGCCATTAATTTTTGATCTACTGTCTCCAGGTTCTTCTCTTGTTGTTTAATCTTTTTTTTTTAAATGTTTTATTGTAAGAAATTATAATAATACAATTTTTATCCATCCGGTTACATAGTATGGAAAAAGAAATAAATACAAATTACATATTGTACATATATAGATAATCTTTGCAGACCAGTTACATGGTAAAAAATAAAAAAGAAAAAAAATTGTGTTCTCATATCATTTTTAGTGTATATATATATATATATATATATATATATATATATATATATATATATATATATATAATCTTTAACAATAAATTAGTAAATACATAAATTTTTGTCTTTTGCTTACCCATGTAACCTTTCCTTGCCTTATTATATTTCCTACCATCCACAATACATCTTCTCTTACTATTTCATTTTACTATTTCTTGCTCTGGTCTCTTTCCTTTTTATTTCAATTTCCTCTTCTCTAACCACCCGTACCACTTGTCCCATACGCTGTAATAATCCGAATCTTCTCTGTCATTAATTTCTAATGTTAATTTATTCATCTCGGCACATTCCATTATTTTACTGATTACTTGTTCCTTAGTTGGTATTTTTTTCTCTTTCCATTGTTGAGCGAAAGCGATTCTTGCTGCTGTTATTATATGCACTGCCAAGTATTTCTTCTTTTTTGCCATTTCCGTCTTAAGGATTCCCAGGAGAAGTATTTTAGGATCTAATTTAGGATCTAATTCACCTATTATTTCTGAAAGCCAATTGCAAATCATCTTCCAATACTTTTTTGCTTGAGAGCAGGTCCACCAGCAGTGGTAAAAAGTACCTTGCTGGTGTCCACACTTCCAACACTTTGGGTTTGAGTTAGGGTAAATCTTGGCAATTCTAGCTGGTGCTAGGTGCCACCTATAAATCATCTTATACTGGTTCTCCTTGTAAGTAGTTGCCTTGGTAAGTTTTATATTGTTGTTCCATATTTGATCCCATTCTTCCATATTTATATTTTTCCCAATGTTTTTGGCCCATGCTAGCATTGGGCCTTTAACCACTTCTTCCATCAGGTCATATTCTACTAAATAGTTGTATATTTTAGCTAATAATTTATTATCTGTACCCATCCAAATTTTATCAAAATCTTTGCTTCCCATTTCTATGCCGTATTGTTCTTTATCTTTTTTGTGTCTTGATTTTATCTGTGCGTATGTCCACCATTCAACAAAAGTGCCTTGTTCTTTTAATTGTTCTAATGTTTTGAGGTTCCCTGCCTCATCTAGGATTTCTTTATATTTTACAGTTTTGCCATGGTCCAGGACGTTTGGGTAAATTATCGCCTCCATGGTTGAGAGCCAGCTGGGAATTTTAGTGTAGTGTTTTCGTCTTATTTCTTCCCACGTTGACTTCAATATGTCCCTCAATTTATGTTTGTTGAAATGTGTTTTGGTTTTTTTCCCCGTTTCCCATAAATAGGCATGCCAACCCATCTGGAAATCATGCCCTTCTAGCGTTAGAATTCTTTTGTTCGCTAACGTCGCCCATTCTTTTAACCAAACAAGAATTGCTGCTTTGTGATATGTTTCCCATATTGGTAATCCGAGCCCTCCCCTATTTTTTTATCTTGTAAACTCCTAATTGCTATTCTTGGTTTTTTCCCTCCCCAAATAAACTTCCTAATAGTGGCATTAAGTTCACTGAAAATTTTTTTATCTAATTTAATTGGCGCTGTTTGGAACAGGTACAACAGTTTGGGTAGGATGCTCATTTTAATTGTCGCTATCCTCCCAAGGAAGGAAATTTGCAACTTCCCCCACTTCTCTAGATCTTGTTTTATGCTTTTTACCAAGGGGACATAATTGTCCTCTTTGAGGGCCAGATACTTTGTTGAGATCCATACTCCCAAATATTTGACTTTTTTCACAATTTGGATTCCCATAGATTCCTCCAGGGCTTCTTTCTGGTTTTTCGTCATATTTTTGGTGAGCATTTTAGTTTTAGATTTATTTAATTTGAGTCCTGCTACTTCTCCATATTTATCGAGTGTTTCCAATATTTGTATACCTGTTTCCACCGGTTCTTCCATAATTAGGACAACGTCATCTGCAAACGCTTGAACTTTATATGTTTCCTTCCTGATTTTGAGCCCTTTGATTTGATCACTCTCTCTAATCTTCTTCAATAGCACTTCTAGTGCCAATATGTACAAAAGTGGTGACATTGGGCATCCCTGTCTTACTCCTTTGCTGATCTGAAATGTTTTGGTGAATTCACCATTTACTAAAATATTGGCCCTTTGCTTCTCATAAATCGTATTTATTGTATTTGTAAAATTTTGTCCAAATCCCATTATGTTCAGTTGTTGCTTTATAAACTCCCAATTCAAATTGTCGAAGGCCTTCTGTGCGTCTAAAAAAACTAATGCCACCTCTTTTTCCGGGTGTTCCTCGTAATATTCTATCACATCCAGAATCGTCCTAGTATTATTCCTAATTTGCCTCCCTGGGAGGAATCCATTCTGATCGCTATGTATTATCTTATTGAGAATTCTTTTTAGTCTTTCCGCTAATATGTTCATGTATATTTTATAATCAATATTGAGAAGTGAAATTGGCCTATAATTCTGTATCAATTTGGTATCCGATCCTTCTTTTGGTAAGAGTGTAATATAGGCCTCTCTCCAGGATTCTGGTATTTTGTTTTTCATTCGGGCCTCATTGAAAATTTGGAGCATTCTTGGGAGTAGAATGTCTTCTAATTCTAAATTTTTGTATAATTCCCCTGGGAATCCGTCCGGGCCCGGAGATTTGTTCTTTTTCAATTTGGCAATTGCAGTCTTTAACTCTGTTAATGTGATCTCTTTGTTTAACATCTCTTTTTCCTCCTCTCCAATCTGTGGCATTCCCTCCTCCAATAAATATTGTTTTACTTTCTCTTTGGATATATCTTCTTCTTTATATAAAGACGCATAGAATTCGTGTGCTATTTCCAATTTTTTTTCTTCCTTAGTTGTGGTATGGCCTTCGGTGTCTTCGAGTTGGAGGATAATTCCTTTCTCTCTCTCTTTTTTAATTCTGTAGGATAACCACCTTCCTGGCTTATTGGCGTTCTCGAAGTAATATTGTTTTGTTACTCTTGTTGTTCAATCTTAGATTCCATTTTTTGTATTCTCTGTTCATTCTTTTGTATAGCTTGTTGTATGTCACTCATTTTCTGGTCAATGCCTTGAATGTCTGTTTTCAATTCTTGGTGATTGCTAGACATCTTCTCTTGCATCAAGAGCATTGTCTCTTGAATCGTTGCTAATGACGACTGCATCGCTTGCATGGTTGGAATCACTGATGATTTCTCAATTTTTGATAGCCCTTCTATCAACTTTTGGGTTGCAGGGGACGCCATTGTAATTGTGGGGTTTGAGAGGCTAGAGGTTACTTTCTTTCCTGTTTTTGCCACAGTGGATGCAAGACTTGTCATCTCCCTCAGCACTTTCGCCTGTTCTCTGACTATCTTTTCTATGTTCCTCCAAATAATCATCCACTATTTATCTTTCCCTTTGCTTAGATTGACAGGGCTAGGAATTATTTTGAAATATTCCCAATTTGCAGGACAGATATCAAATGGCACGATCAATCAGTTTCTCCACCGTGCTACCAACTAATTAGCTTTTGATAGCTAGTCAATATTTAGAGACAATATTTCTTATTTAGCTTAAATCCTAATTATCAATTAATTAAATTCTCAATTTATAAAAAAGCTCTCAGTACACATATATATAGTCAGCAGGAGGCCAATAAGTTAATGCTCAATAGCCAATCAATAAGCAATTAATTAATTAATATTATAAGATAGATCACTGTTTAAAAATTAATCCTTAATAATATTAGGCAATATAGTCAATCTATGCACATAACAAGCAAAAAATAAAGAAAAAGAGAGTAGAATCTAATATGATTATGCAAATATATAACCTTATAATATACTAATTATTTAATGCAATAAGATTTGTATTCAACTTTGTAAATATATTAATTAGCTACGTTATATCGATACTTTAAATACTTTAAATATATAAATACTTTAAATACTTTAAATGTATAGAGAAAAGAGTATAGATATAAATATATTGTAAATTTAGACTAAATTTAAACTAATAATAATCTATGTAAGTACAAATTTTTATTCAGTTCTTCTTAGTCCCTTCAGAAACCACACTTATTAAAGTCTGTGCAGGAAAGTAAATAATTTGATATCATCCGTTTTATTTCTCACTTCCTCAGAGTCTTATGAAAATGAGTTTAATTATTCCGTTTGTCTCTTCCTGGTGCTCCTTCTTTCCTCTCTAGCTCTTCGTTGTTCTTCTCGTTGGTATCAAGTATGGTTGCACTTCCGGTCCTAATTTCTGGTCGTTCTCCTTTCCAATCAGCAAAATCTCTTTCCTACGTCTTCAGAGCTCTCTCGATCGATCTATACAGCAAGTTATATCCAAATCAGGTAGCGCCGCTGTACCGCTTGCCAATCTCTCCTTCTTGTTTCTTGCCGGCCTGTCTGCAATCCTCTCAGCTGTCAAATCCTCCTCTTTCTTTCAATCGCCACTTTTTCCTCCTATAAGACCTTTCGATCCGACCCAGCCGGCGAAATTCTTGCCGATCTCAGGCGTGCTCTAGAAGAAGTGATTACAAGTGTACTCAGACTCTCTTTCCCAGAATTCTTGCTTCCCGTCTCCTTAGCTATCGTGGCTTCGGGTCTGCCATTAACAGGCAGACGCGCCTCATTGGTTTGACAGTGGATATCGGTCCCGCCGGGTGAGTTTGCGCTCCACCACTCGACTCACTGAAGCCCCACTATTGTCCGCGAAGCCCTCCAGGCTTCCACGCCTCGAAGGGTCCCCAAAACGCAGCGTTAAGTGGCAGTGGGAAGAAGCGATCGCTCTTACCATGCCATATCGCCACGAATCACCAACCGGAAGAGCAAGGAAAATGTTTATTTAATAATGCATGTAATAACAGCTGCAAGGATTGTCTATGCACAAAATTGGAAAGCGGAGAAAATACCTTTGGAAGAAGAAGTAATTTTTTTTTTTTTAGATTGTGCAGAAATGAATAGATTAATTTTGATGATTAAGGATAGAGAAGACTCAGAATATTTTAAAATATGGAATGATTTTTATTATTGGTTGGAGAAGAATATAAATGATTAATTATATAAATATGTATAAATATCTGATGAGTAGAAATTATATTAGTGATGAATTGATATTATGGACTAGATAAGGATCAAGATAGAAGAAATGACAACTATACAGAAGAAGAAAGAACTTTGGAAGACAACACCGAGATGTCACAGGGAAGAGAAAACTGATGTTCTAAATGTTTGTTTAAAAAACAAAAAACTTTAAGAAAAAGAAAAAAAGAAGGCGCCAATGTCAGGGTTCTCACCCTGGCTCTAGAAGGATAAGTTGCACATTGGATGGTGAGCCTCTATAATGCAAATTCACCGGAGTTCTGCAGCTTCAACCGTTTCATGACAGCCTGAGATGGAGATTTCAGGACCCCCTAGCCAACCGCAAGACTAAAGACTGCATAAGGCACATCAGACAGTGACGCCGTCCAGTAACGAGTACATCAAAGAGTTTTGTGATCTCACTTGCCACGTAGATTGGCCAGAGGAAATGCTCATGAGTTGGTTCAAAGACGGCTTAAACGATGACATATGCAATGCCTACATTGCCCGTATAGCCCCAGTCTGCCTGCACAGCTGGTGTGTCTTGGCTGAGGAAGTGGAAATCAACCAAGCTCGAAACCAGTACTGTGCATACTGCTCCTGGAAGAGATTCCCACCAGAAGGGAGAAGGGAGGAAACCAAACCTTGTTCTGCCCCACCATGCTCAGCCACCTGCTTCCATTGTGGGAAGGAAGGTCACTGCATAAACGAGTGCCATGTGAAAATGTCCACCTGAAAGGGAGAGAAGCAGGTCAGAGAGAAACCCTCAAAGCCACCACTGCATTCCAAAGATATCACCCTGAAGACCCATGCTCCGGGCCTCCATCGCTGCACTTTGGAGATGTATACGGCTGCAGATCTTCTTGCGCTGCGAGATTCCCCCCTCTCGCAGATGTGGCCCTCCTCACTATCGAGGGCCCACCTCAAGGACGGGTTTTGGGACCCAGAGAGGTGGCATATGAAAACTAGGGGATTGAGGGATTTTTATTGAAATTTTTAGTCAAATTTTTAAGGGGTCTCAGGGAGGGGGAGGGTCAGATTGGAATTTGGGCTGTGGTTATGGGGGATAATACACAAGGGGGAGGGTCGGGTCTGGCAGTGAAACGCGGTGGGGGGTGTGTGGGATCCGGGGTTGGGGGGGGTTAGAGCTTGTCCGGATAGTTTTTTGAACATCAGTACTGTAGGTGGGAGGGGTAGATATGGCGGGAGCAGGGGGCCATATCGTGTTAGGGGAGTTCGCACTCGCTGCCTACGAGCGGTGGCGTGCTCCGGCCCCCAAGGCTCTACTCGCTCCTCAGGTTGCATAGACCCTCAGGACCCAGGCCTTCGGCTAATGCTGTGCAATGCCAAGTCCATAGTAAATAAAGCCCCCCTCATTTGTGATCTTGTTCAGGAGGGGGGTGCGGACCTGGCAGGTGTTATGGAGACCTGGTTGGGCCAGGAGGGGGGGATTCCCCTCGTTGAAATGTGCCCACCAGGTTTCCAAGCATTCCATCAGCCGAGGTCACAGGGGAGGGGCGGGGGGTAGCGGTTATCATTAAAGAAAGTCTGAGACCGAGGGAGGCCACTGTTCCTCAGACGGCCGGCTGTGAATCATGTTTTGTGAAATGGGGTCATGGGGTTCAGATAGGTTTGCTGATCACATACCTGGCTCCCTGCCACGTGGCAACAGCCCTGCCTGAGCTACTCAATGTCATTGCCGCGGTGGTGGTTGATACCCCTAGGCTTATGGTCATGGGGGATTTCAACCTGCCGTCCGTGAGTGAGACATCTGAGATGGCTCGGGAGTTCATGGCTTCCATGACAGCTATGGACCTGACCCAGTTAATTCATGGCCCTACCCACACATGGGGAAACACGCTGGATCTGGTTTTTGTCTCTGGACAGTGGTTGAGGGATCTTGAGATAGGGGATATAGTTACCGAACCCTTGTCATGGTCAGATCACTCTCTCTCCTTCGTCTCGACCTTCGAACCACTGCACCCCGCCGCAGGGAGGCAGAGCCGGTAAGATGGTTCCACCCCAGGCGCCTGATGGAACCTGACAGATTCCAGATGGAGCTTGGGCCATTTCCTGAGGCTCTGGCGCACGCCTCGACTGAAGACCTGGTGGCCGCCTGGGATAGGGCGGCTGCTGGAGCTCTGGATCGGGTCGTGCCTTTGTGGCCTCTGACCCGGCGCCGATCTCAATTGGCTCCTTGGCTTACCGAGGAGCTGGGGGAGTTGAAGCACCGGAAAAGATGCCTAGAGAGTAGTTGGAGGGCCAGCCTTTCTGAATCAGACCGGACACTAGTAAGATCCCACATTAGGAATTACCTAGTGGCAATACAAGCAGCGAAATGTAGCTATTTTGCTGCTCTTATTGTGTCATCAGATAACCGCCCAGCCACCCTCTTTAGGGTGACCCACTCCCTGCTCCATCAGGAAGCATGGGAGGACCCCTTGGAGGGTAGAGCCGAGGATTTTGTTCAGTATCTGTATGACAAAATCACTCAGATTCGGGAAGATTTGGACTCCGACTGGGTAATCTCAGGGGGAGAGACAGGGGCAGGTCTTGAGAATGTTATCTGGGATGAGTGTGACCCCTGAGGATGTGGACAGGATTCTGGGCAGACTGAACACGACCACTTGTTTATTGGACCCGTGTCCTTCCTGGTTAGTACTGGCTTCCTGGGAAGTGACACGAGGCTGGCTCCAGGGGATTATAAATGCTTTGTTGGGTGAGGGTGACTTTCCCGCCGCCTTGAAAGAGGCGGTGGTGAGGCCTCTCCTCAAGAAGCCTTCCCTGGACCCAGCAATGTTGGTAAACTATCGTCCGGTCTCCAACATTCGCTTCATGGCGAAGGTTGTTGAGAGTGTGGTTGCGCAACAGCTCCCCCAGCACCTGGATGAAACGACATATCTAGATCCGTTCCAGTCGGGCTTCAGGCCCGGTTACAGCATGGAAACAGCATTGGTCGCGTTGGTAGATCATCTCTGGAGGGCTCGGGACAGGGGATGCTCCTTTGTCCTGGTCCTGTTAGATCTCTCAGCAGCTTTTGATACCATCGACCATGGTATCATGCTGCACCGGTTGGAAAAGTTAGGGGTGGGAGGCACTGTGTTGCAGTGGTTCTCCTTTCTCTCTGACTGGTCGCAGTCTGTGTTGACAGGGGGGCAGAGGTCAACCCCGAGGCCCCTCATATGCGGGGTGCCAAAAGGGTCGGTCCTCTCGCCCCTCCTGTTCAACAGTTATGTGAAGCCGCTGGGCGAGATCATCCGTGGTTTTGGGGTGAAGTACCACCAGTATGCAGACGACACCCAGCTGTACATCTCCACCCCAGACCACCCCAATGATGCCCTTGAAGTGATGTCCCGGTGCCTGGAGGCCGTGCGGATCTGGATGGGGAAGAATAGGCTCAGGCTCAACTCATCCAAGACCGAGTGGCTGTGGTTTCCGATGTCCCGATATAGTCAGCTGGTGCCATCACTGACTATTGGGGGTGAATCATTGGCCCCCACGGAGAGGGAGCGCAACTTGGGCGTCCTCCTGGACCTGGTACTTGCGGGACCGCCTAGTACCACCAATAGCCTCCCACCGGCCGGTACGCTCCCATAGAGAGGGGCTCTTCCGGGTGCCGTCGGCCAAACAATGCTGACTGGCGGCCCCCAGGAGGAGAGCCTTCTCTGTGGGGCACCTACTATCTGGAATGAGCTCCCCCCGGAGATATAGAGGATCCTGGATCTGCACACCTTCCACCGCGCTCTAAAGACCTTATTATTTCACCAGGCGGGCCTGGCCTAATTTTCTCCCTCTTTTATAAAAGATTTTTAAAATTTTTAAATATCTTTTAGTATTTTATATATTCAAATTTTAAAATTGGTTTTAAATAGTTTGGGGTTTTAATTTGTCTGGGCCAAAACTATTTAATTTGATTTTAATTCTACTTTTAAGTTTTATATGTATGTGTTTTATTGTTTGGCTGTGCACCGCCCTGAGTCCTTTGGGAGTAGGGCAGTATAGAAATCAAATCAAATAAATAAATAAATGCCGTCATTGAGTTCCCGCCGGAATCAATTATGGTATGAGGAACTCTGACCCCTCAGGTGGAGGAACCCAGTCAGTTGGAGATCAACTATGAAGACCCTTTGGTAAGTGGGTTGTCGAACCCTTTACAACTCCTACAGAACTGTTAATTCCGGTAATGGGGAAAAAAGTGAGACTTAATCCATTGCTAGATTCATGGGGCACGAGGAACCTAATAAGACCAACTCTGGTTGGGGAATTGGGCATTTGACTAAGGCCACTAAAAACTCCAGGCTCATTCTGCCAACTTTGATGAGTCATTTGCAGGGGGTGCCC
This sequence comes from Arizona elegans, assembly GCA_022577455.1. Taxonomy (NCBI): domain Eukaryota; kingdom Metazoa; phylum Chordata; class Lepidosauria; order Squamata; family Colubridae; genus Arizona; species Arizona elegans. The sequence continues at coordinate 42,538,109 of JAKOOJ010000006.1, forward strand.
CAGCCACTTTGCTACTGAACCACTCGAACTAACGATGGTAAATCACTGCGAAACCATTGCTTTCATTGTGACACCAGGGTTGGACTGGCCCCTAGTTCTGGGACTGACCTGGTTAAAGAAGTGGAACCCAAGAGTGGACTGGACAGAGGGGACCCTCCAATTCCCTAATGATGAATTAATTCAGAACGAGGAACCCCACCAGACTGAAATACCGCAGAGTGAGGAGATAGCTGCAACTGCGGCGAATGGACCCCTACAAAGCGTTCCCAGAGAATACCAAGATTTGATGGATATTTTTCAGCGAATCAGCCTCAGATGAACTCCCCACCCCCAGGTCTACAGACTGTGCCATCGAGATTTTACCAAGGGCCAAACTACCTAAGCCGAAACTTTATGCTATGACTCCCCGGGAACTAGATGAACTGTGGCAATTTATAGACAAAAACCTTGAGTGCGGGTTCATCAAACTGGTGAGACACAAGCCGCCACCCCAGTCATGTTCTTGGAGAAGGACAGCTCATTATGCTTATGTGTGGATTATAGAAATGTAAATGCTATTTGCAAGGAAAATCTCTATCCCCTACCCCTAATGAAGGACATGCTGGGCCATCTGACTAAGGGGAGAATGTTTTCCAAACTAGACTTAAGGGAAGCTTATTACTGGATCTGGATCCGGGAGGAGGATGAATGGAAAACAGTGTTTAATTGTCCATTGGGATGTTTTCAGTTCAAGGTTTTGCCATTCCAGCTCCAAGGTGTTCTTGCCGTTTTCATGCAGCTGATTAATGAGGTGCTGCATGAGCACTTGTATAAAGGAGTTTTGGGTTTTCTTGATGATATATTGATTTATACTGAAACTAAGACTCAACATGTTAAATTGGTGCGGGAGGTCTTGAAGAAATTAAGGGCAGCTAAGTTGTTTGCCAAACTCTCCAAATGTGATTTTCACTAAAATAGATTACCTAGAGTACCCAATCTCTTATCAGTGGGTGGAAATGGACCCTGCAAAAGTCAGAGCAGTCCTCAAGTGGGAAACTCCCTGCACTGGCAAGCGATTACAGAGTTTCCTGGGGTTCGATAACTTTTATCCAACGTTTATCCCCTCTTTTGCCCAAATAGCATTGCTGATTACAAATCTGCTAAAAACTTAAGGGGGTAGATAAACTGAAACCTAGCCAACCACTGAAGTGGACTATGGAATGCCAAGTGGCATTTGAGAAACTGAAAAGACTCTTTTCAGTTGAACCTGTGTTAAAACAGCCAAACCCAGAGAAACCATTTGTAATTCAGGCCAATGCCATTGATGTGACAGTGGGTGCAGTTTTACTCCAAGAGAATTAAAAAGGCAAATTACAACCATGTACACACACCTCTAAGAAATTAACTGAAATTGAATAGAGATGGACAATATGGGAAAAAGAGGCTTTTGCAGTCAGGTGGGCACTCCTAACTTGGAGACATTGCTTAGAAGGGAGCAAAATACCTTTCCAAGAATGGACCGACCACAAGAACTTGGAAGCACTCAAACCCCATGGAAAATGTCCCCCAAACAGATCTGATGGGTACAGTATTTACAACACTTTAATTTCACTTTGAAGTATTTACTGGGAGGAAAAAACTTTTTGGCAGATGCCTTGTCCAGAGTACTGCAATAAAACAGTGTTAAGGTGGAAGTAATTAAGCCCATGTTCCCAGCCTCCCAATTAGTGGCTAAAGTTGTCAGACACTCTCAGACAAAGAATGACCCCTCCACCTTAGACAATGCCATCACCACTACAGAATTCAAAAAGGACTTGGAAACAGATGAGTGGTTTAGTGCCCATAGACATACTTGCAAAATAAAAGATGGGTTAGCTTGGGTGGGAAATAAGCTGTATGTCCCAGCTTGAGAAAGGCTGAAAGCTATGCAAGCTTGTCATGACTCCAAATTAACTGGTCACTTTGGTTTTGTAAAAACATTACATTTACTGAAATGGCAATTCTGGTGGCCCTCATTAAAAAATGACATAGAAAGCTATGTAGCAAGCTGCCCCATTTGCGCTGCTGCTAAATGCAAGCAGGGGAAAAACCCCAGTCTACTGCAGTCAGTGGCCAACCCTTCAGCACCATGGAGAGAGATCTCCATGGAGTTCATTGTAGAATTGCCCAAGAGTTCTGGAAACACAGAGATCTGGGTTGTCACAGATTTTTTCTCAAAGCAGGTTCACTTCGTCCCATGCCAAAAGATCCCTACAGCCAAAGCCTTGGTAAGCTGTTTTTGGTCCACATATACCACTTCCATGGGACCCCATGACGTATTATTTTGAAAGAAGGGTCCAATTCACATCTAAGTTCTCTAGAGTCTTTTTGGACCTACTCGGAACTGAACAGGGACTTAATTCTAGTCATCATCCACAAACAAATGGAGTCATGAAACAAATGAACTCAGTTCTGGAACAGTACCTGCGTTGTTTTATTAACTATCAGCAGACAACTAGACTGAGCTGGAATGAGTGGAAGTTCAAAAGAAATATTGCTGATGTTCAAAAACTTTAAGGACTCTATGACAAAGAACTTCAGGGAGATAAACAATTTAATGCAAAACATAGATTGGAAAATAGAAAATACTCTACAAGGGACAATGAATAAAGACCAAGATGCCCAGGAGAGGGAGGAGACAACTGAAAGAATGGAGGAAAAGACAGAACAGATAAATCAACAAGCAAAACAAGAAGAGAAGATAATAAAGACTATAATTATTAATGAAACAAATCAGGGGAAAAGTATTTTAAGAGATTTAAAAATGGAATGGGGAGATACCATTCAAAAAGATATAGGGGTTTGGGCAGATACCCTGGAGGCTTGGCAGCATAAGAGGATAGAGATGGGAGGAATACTTAGACTAAACAGTAAAAATGCAGAGGTAGATAGAGACAAAGATCCAAGAGAGGAGTATGGGAGGTATGCCAAAAAACAAATAAGAATTGAAATATTAAAATAGTTAAGAGATAATGGATAGAAAGGAAATGTTTTTTCTTGTTTTTTCTCCTTCCTTCTTTAATATAATGGGGGCCTGTTTAAAAGTTAGAATAGAAGTAGAAATAAAGATACACATATTATAAAAGTTGTTACTTTTATACTAGGAGTATATAAGCTTAATCAATGTAATAAATATTATTACTATTAGGATTGTTATTTGTATCAAAATGAATGATACCCAGATGCCAGACTGTTCATGTATTGATGTTGATGTATATATAAAAATAAAATAAAAAACATATAACAAAAAAAGGACATAGAAAGTTATGTAGCAAGCTGCCCCATTTGCACTGCCACTAAATGCAGGCAGGGGAAAGCCCCTGGTCTACTGCAACTGGTGGCCGATCCTTCAGCACAATGGAGAGAGATCTCCATGGATTTCATTGTTGAATTGCCCAAGAGTTCTGGAAACACAGTGATCTGGATTGTCACAGATCATTTCTCAAAACAGGTTCATTTCATCCCAAGCCAAAAGATCTCTATGGTTAAAGCCTTGACTAAACTATTTTTGATCCATGTTTACTGCTTGCATGGGGCCCCATGATGTATTATTTCGGACAGAGGAGTCCAATTCATGGCCAAGTTCTGGAAAACATTTTTGAATCCACTTGGGACCGAGCAGGGACTTAGTTCTAGTCACCATCTGCAGGCAAACAGGGCCACGGAATGAACAAACTCAGTTCTGGAACATTACCTGAGCTGTTTTATTAATTACCAGCAGGACAACTGGACTGAACTACTGCCTTTTGCAGAAGTAGCCTATAATAATGCAGTTCATGCTAGCATAGGATTTACCCCTTTCAGAGAGGGCAAGAATTTAATGCTATGTCTGAGTTACCCTCACATGAACCAGATATACCTTTCTTGAAACAGTGGATCAGTCATTTACCAACTATTTGGGCAGTGGTCTGCAAAGTCTTGAATGAAGCCAAGGCTGCCTATAAAGCACAAGCAGACAAGAAACAAACAGAACCTAAACCTTATAAAGTGGAGGACAAAGTTTACCTTTCTACCAAGTTTCTAAAATCTTTGCAGGAGTCTAAAAAGTTGGGTCCTAAATATATTGGGCCCCATAGTTCGTATCATTAACCCTGTCATGGTGGAATTACAACTCCCTAGTCATTATGGCAAGTCCACCCTCTTTTCCATTACAACTTATTGAAACCTGAAGTCACCTTTGAACTTTGTCCGGCAACTACCCCTGTTTCGACCCCTATTATAGTAGACAGTGAATAATATTTTGAGGTTCAGGAAATTCTTGACTCTAGGAAATTCCATGGTACCACTCAGTACCTGGTGGCTTGGAAACACCTCCCCTTCTCACACAATGAATGGGTTCACAAAAAGCATGTGCATGCCCCTAATTTAATACGTATATTTCATCAATTGTACCCTGAAAAACCTCATTGATTATATGTTTCCTTTGTCTCCCCTTCCCTCTTTTGTTTTCTTTCAGGTGGACTTTTTTCCTAGCGGCAGTGGCATGTCAGATCTCATATATTTCTACAGGGATGCTGGCATTTTGGTGGGAGGAAGAGGGGGAGGAATGGAGTGATCTGTATATGAAGTTTCTGTTTTTGTTTCCTGCATTACTGTGCTAATCTCTATATGAAGTTTCTGTTTCCCTGCAATGGTGTAGTGTGGGAGGGGTTTGGTTATCATTGTTTTAAATAGCTGATTTTAAGTGAAAAGTTTCAGTTCTTGCCTAGATCTCTAGTTATCACAAACCTTTCAATAAAAGCTCCTTTTGGAACAACTGCAATTTCAAGAGTCCTGCTTTCTTGGGAAGATTGGAGAGGCAAGACCTTACAGCAAGATCTGATTCAAAACATGTGAATGTTACACATTGAAAGTCACCCCAAATCACTCCCCCCAGGGTCCAGCACTGAGAGTCCAATCAACGTCCAGTATGATGTTATGGGAAAGCTCCTCTTCAAGTATTTCTCACATCTGGAGCCTCAGGATGGTTGGCCTTGGCGAAATATAAATAACTCCACTCAGCAGCACCATAATTCATGAGTGCAAACCACCCTTCCAGTTCTCATGGGACCACTACACACCAGCTCACTTCCCTGTCAGGGCGCTGATTAATCCCATTCTGCTTTGGGATAATCGCACCTTGATTAAGAGGAATGAATCAAGACATTTCCTTGCAAGCATACTTTAAGAAAACAAAACCCGAAGATATACCTTCTAAGAAAACTCATTTATTTGTTATAAAGAAAATAAAACATCTCACTATCTAAGAAAATTAATTGTTACATTTTGAAAAAGTTCGTGCTGGCTATTTCTCAGCCGGATCTTTCTTGGCAAGAGAAGAAAGAAAAAGTGTGTGAAGGAATGTGGGTGGACATGCGCAGTTTAGCTTACTGATAAGGATTCTTGGCAAGCTACGGAAAGTCTGATAGTCCAGAAATAATGAGCTCAGCTGGTAAATAAAAAAATCGCAGTGACATTCCCCATCTTAAATGCCTATGTGCCCCTACCCATTTCTATGGCAACCAATAGCAAGCATACTGCAGAAAATTATGCTGGAGATCCGGCTGACACTCTGGATTATTCTGCATGTGACCATGCATTTGGATTTTGGGCTTGTTTATGGATTTTGGACTCAGATCTTGGACTTTAAACTGGACGTGGATTTGTGAACTCTTGCCTTTCTTTTGAATTTAGTATAATTGTGCATAGATTGTGAATTGCTGGACTCAATAGGACCTTGCCTTGAGTGTGAATGGGCTCTTGGACAGTCAACATTAAGGGCTTGGACTGTCAATAAAATCGGGAGGCGGAGCCAAGATGGAGGACTGGTAGGATATATGCTTCTCCTGCTCGGCTTTTAAGTTTTTACTTCGTCTTTTATTGCAGTTTTAACTGTGCTTTTAGCCTCTACCCCCCGATTTTTTGCAGGGGAGTTTTAATGCAAAATTGCATACCAGTTAATCTTCCAACTCTCTCCCGGCAACTCCCATTGAGCCCGGTTTTGCAATTCCTCTGATATTTTTGTTTGTTGGGCCTAATTGCCTGGCCCAGCGTCCTGCCTTCATTACTCATACTGCTTGCTAATAACTCGGCAAATGTTCCCTATGAGCTGCCTTGATGCTCTGACTGCTTTGATATATATGGGCTGACCTCCGTTGAAGCTTTACCCATACAATTTGTTTTTAAACGGGAGACTCTATAAGGCGGGTCTTCTTTAATTTACTATCAGAACGTTAACCAGCATTGGGCCTTATTATTACCCAACATCCTCCACCAAGAGATCAACTCGCTGCCCTAATATGAGTCCACACAAACGTCATCATTCCTTGTCCCCGAGGACCTAAGTCTGGAGACCTCCCTCAAAAACATAATGGGCCCCTTGCCTAAGATCAAAAAGACAGACACCATGAAATTGAACCAAGATCCAAACTTATCAATTACTTTTTTGGAAGAATTCTTCCAAAACTTAACATCTCTGGAGACTCTGCCCAGCTCTCCTTTGGAAGAATCGGAATCCCTGGCTGCCTCACTTTGCAACACATCTTTGCTGGATTGCCCGACACCATCAGATGCTAGTTCTGTCTTGCCCTGTCTCACTGCATTGCCATCCCCTATTGACTCAGTTCAGCCCTCGGATATCCAGCTTTTGCAACAGTTCTGTCTCCGTCTGGCCGACTCTATTACCCTTTTGACATTCTCCACTGGAGTGCTGGAGGGCAAAGTGGAATCCCTCAGTAAGTCGGTCTCAGCATCACATTCTTGTAGAATCACCAGACATGCACTGGGTTCGTCCCGAATGGACAACCATCTTCCTCCCTGACCAACACCGTTAGTGAATCTCCAATTGCTCACAGCCAACTTATGTCTGAACCTGGCCCATTCTCACTTTAACAAGTACGACTGGACCAACCGTAAAACCATTTTAGACACATTAAGGCTTCTATCCAATTCTCACATCCTGAACAATGAGCTGCTCTCCGTGGAATGGCTTCCTAGCACATCCCACCACAAACATTTGATTCTCAAGTTCAGCTCATCTAGGACCCCCTCACTTTTATGTGGTCTTCGCAACCATCTGACCCACTTTGGAGTTTTTCCTCAGAGATGCTTTATAAATACTCACCTATCCTCTCTTGGGAGGAAGCCGATCAACGTGGACACTTGCCGTCGGATGGGGCCGGAGTGCAAGGACCTTCACACGGAACCTGGTAGCCCTCTGAGGGCTTCAACTACCAGTCCCACTGGTGACCCAGCAACAACGGGAGGACGACCTCCGGACTAGAAATGTTGCACTCCCAAATCAACCCCTCTCTACCTCTGATACTGAAGGCTTATCAGGACTTGTCCCCTTATCCCTGATCACTTGTTCCCCTTCTGCTCTGAGAATCTCGTCTCCCGAAATGCCACACTCTCAGTCCCCACAACTGGCTGGTTTGACCTTTCAGACTCCTCGGGCTCCCCCTCTTTCGCCGTCTATCATTATCACCAAATCACATAATGGCTGTATTTCTTTTGATGACAACAATACCATACAGTTGTCTCCCCTGACAGTTCCATCTGTATGACATTCAAGCCACTACCGAGACCAGGACAATAACCTCAGTCCAAATCTGGCCTCCCACCAGAATTCTCCAAGATCTAACAATGATCCCAAAACTAAGCAAGATAAACAAGGCAAGATAACAGATTTCTTTGGTCTAACTGTCCCCCAGTCTTTCCACCAGCCCCCTGTTGCTTCCAAATGACAGTCAAAGATCTACTCTCCAACTCTTCCTTGGTCCATCATGAGTTGGAACATTGCAGGGTGGGCGTCCAAAAAAGCCGACCCGGACTTTTTGAACTACCTCAAAAACTTTCAAATTCTCATATTTCAGGAAATGTGGGAGGTTAACGATATTTCGCTATGTGGTTTTGAAATCATATCCCTGCCAGCCCGTCCCTCACTGCTTGGTGGTCTTTTGAAGGGCGGCCTTGCAACAGGTATCTCCCTGAATTTTCACGCAAATGTGACTCCTGTGGACTCCCTTCCCCCTTATGCCCAGGCAAATTTGATATCCGTCGGGAAGCTCTCGCTCCTGGTGTCTAATGTCTATCTTCCTCCTGGGGGCTCTCACCGGGACTTGGATGAGCTGTGGGCCGGTCTGGAAGAATTTCTCGCTACCATCACACTTAAATTCCCTCATTCTCTGGTTCTTCTGGCGGGGGATCTAAACGCCCACACTGCGGGGACTTGGGAAACCCTGGTTGCCTCTCGTTGGTGGACAAGCCCGACTAGGGATGACCACCCCCTGGATACCTTGAAAGGGAGAGTCTCCAAGGATCGGAAAGTTGACAAAGTGGGGACTTGTCTAGCTCTTCTTACTGTCAAATTAGACCTCTTCTCCCTTAATGGCAGATGTGCCCTGGATGTCCCCGGGGAATTTACCCACTTGGCCAAAAATGGCAACAGCACAATAGAATATACCTTGGTTTCGAGAGCCTTTTTGCCATACATTTCCTCCTTCAAAGTAGACGACAGGATTTTCAGTGATCACCTTCCTCTCATTATGGTTGCACGGCTATATAGACCTCAAGACCATTCTGCTCACGCTGTCTCAATAGACTCTAATCCCAGAGGCTCCCCGATGTTGCCGAAATGGTCAAAGTCTCTGGCCCTTTTTCACGCACGCTTTTAGCATCAAGAAGCAGCCAATACTTTGTCAGCCTTAATCGGCACCAAGGCTACACCCGGTGTGTTACTGACCGCCTTCACTGAGTGTTTAAGCAGTCTTATAGCCTCCTTTCAGCCCCCTACTCTTACCCCTGGTAGAGTTTCCTGGAGGAAGGGAGCCCCTTGGTTTAACTCACAGTGCAAACAAGCCAGGAACCATATGAGATTTATATATTCTGCTCACAAATGAACAGGTTCATCAACGCCCCCCCCCCGGCTTATTTTGAGGCCAAGAAGGCATACAAGCTAGCCCTTTCAAGAGCCAAGCAAGACTGGCACCGGATAAGGTGGAATGCACTACTAGAGGCTGCGAAATCCAACAACCTTCGAGATTTCTGGAGTCTGTTAAACAGGAGGCCAACTAGTTCTCACCAAGGTATTTAATGCGATCAACCAGATGGGCCTCATCCCCAAGCTCTGGAAGGATGCCATAATTATCCCAATACATAAGAAAGGCGCCCATTCCGATCCCGGCAACTTCCGTAACATCAGTCTTCTTTCAATTTTGGGGAAACTCTATGCCCGTTATCTCCTGTCCAAACTGGAGTGCTGGGCTGAAGAGGCCGACCTGCTTAGATATGAGCAGGCGGGGTTCCGTCCAGACCATTCTACAATTGACCATGCCCTGATCCTTCATCATCTTGCCATAAAATATTCCACCCCCAGGAAGGGTCGTCTCTGCGTTGCCTTTATAGGCTGCCTTCGACAGCATCCCTAGAGCTAAGCTGTGGGCCAAACTTTCCACCTGGGGTATTGACAAAAGATTACTTTGGCTTATCTCCCAACTGCACGATGGAACAGAAGCAAAAGTGCGCCTTACACCGCAGGGGGATCTCTCTAACGCTATCCCCGTTAACAAGGGGGTTAGGCAGGGATGTATTCTGGCACCCTTTCTCTTCAACTTATATATCAGTGACTGGAGAAAGGCATTTTCGGATCACATGGTCTACATCCATGCCCCTAGATTAGCTGATTATAGATGTCTGCTCCTGCTCTACACTGACGATGCTGCAATACTTTCATTTTCCCGGGTGGGCCTACTTAGAGCCTTAAAAATCCTTTCTGCCTATTGCTCTGCTAATCAACTGCATATAAACCACCCTAAGTCTAAAATCATGATTTTTGCAAGAAGCAGGAAAATCTATCAATGGAACCTTGATGGCATCCCAGTGGAACAGATTCCAATATCTAGGTATCCTCTTTCAATCCGATACCAAGTGGCCTGCGCAGGTTAAGTCCCTCTGTAATAAGGCTAAGATCTCCACCCATGCCCTCCTGCACTTTTTTCATAATGAGGGAGCTCATCACATCCCCTCAGCATTAAAAGTCTACAGGGCAAAGGTGATAGCTGCTATCACCTGTGGCGCCTCCCTCTGGGTCCAATCCAACATTTCTTCTCTTGAGCCTGTTCACAGCCAGTTCCTATGCCGTCTGATGGGAGTCCCCCACTGCGTAAGTAATGCCGCAATTCGTTTGGAACTGGGCATATCTTCACTTACAACAATCTTGTGGAAACGTGCAATTGGCTATTGGTTGTCCCTGTGGACCAGACTCCCAGGCTATTACCTAGGCCAATGCCTATGGCGGGACCCTTTTCATAGTCCCTGGGCCCGTAATATCCATACAAAACTCTTGAAGATTGGAATTTCCCCCATTGAAGCTTTTATTCTAGGCCCTGATGCTGCCAAATCGTTGATCTTTCAACGGCTGGACGACATTATAGACAACTAAATCTGGTACACAGATCGGGAACATGCTCACCATTTTCCCTTGGTATTGTTCCCTCATCTCACCCTCCGCCTTACCTCTCCGTGTTACACTCTATCAAACACAGGCTCGCATTTATGAAGGCACGATTTAATGTGATCCCCTCAAATGTCCTCAACAGTAGGCTTTCGGGGGGGGGGGGTAAAATCCATCCATTGTACTTGTGACGACCGATCCCCAGAATCCCTGTTCTAAATTACATTCGTATGTCCCCACTACCGGGATATAAGATCAAGACTCATTTCTCCTATTTCCCAGAGATTCCCTGGTTCACCTGATATGTTCAGCCTTTATTTCCTACTCTAGGACGCAGACCCCAATATAACTCTAAAGATGGCAAAAAAATTTGCTGCAGTCGTGGCTGGAAAAAAACGGGAAAAGAGACGGGTAAGCCCGACGGCAGAGGATCACTAGTATTGACAATACAGATTGTATTTGAGGCAGTAGATGGTGTACTGTCCCATGATCTATCCATATTTATAAAATATGCTCCTTTTCTTTGGCTATTTTAATTTGGTCTCTGACCGCAATAAAAGCTTACTTACTTACTAAAATCCTTAGAATGTCCTTGCATGTGTGCATGTGGAGCAAAACAGGACATAATCAGAATTGTAACATTTAATTCAAAGTTTCAGGAGGCTAAGGCCAAACTCTCAGTGTTACAACAAATCACTTGTATAAAGGAGAGGAAAGTGTATACTCAGTTCTGCTAACCATGGTAGGAAAATATTTCCATGATAATTCAATTTAGCCAATATTAATATGAAATGTTTAATGTAAGAGACCTCTCCACAGTTCCAATTGATTGGACGATACTTTAATAAATGCACCTAGACCCAAATTTGTATCTCGTATCTCTGCAACTCTTTTGTCTTCTCATTTGAATATTTTAATCACTGCCCTTTCACAGGAGTCCACATTTGCAGCAAGCAACTAATGTTCTCTGCACTGGTTAATGGGAAAATGTGACCTCAAGAAACTATCTCCATCTGCTATAAACCATATAATAATTTTTTTAAAAAAATACTCTTCCACTTGAAAAGACCAACATAATCCCCTGCATTTTGGGCAAATAAGGCATGACATTAGTGTCAGATCAGTCCAACAGTCATCTGTAGAAGAAGCAATGAATGATCATGCATGGAGATATATGCATGTTCGACTTTTAAGCAAGCTGAAACACAGTGTACCTTTATCACTGTAAATATTTGTACTGAAAATGCAACTAATGACATATCACATATTTAGAGCTCCAAAAGCATACTTCGAAATAGAGATGGAATATTATCTATCCAGCTAGCCATCATCATATCCATCTATCATCCATCCATCCATCCGACAAAATTTCTTCTTCTTCTTCTTCTTCTTTTTTTTTTTTTTGGTCAATAGATTGCAGGAAGAAAATATCTTCATTAAACTGTGACTTCAGTATATAATAAAAGCAATTTGATAGCATGCTGACATATAGCATGAATGTATTTATTCTCAATATAAAATACACTCATTTTTAAATCTCATGTTATACTAAAACAGTTATCTAATCGTGTATAAACCCTAACCCTAATAGAGATTTTCAAAATGACAAGTTTAAAAAGCTACCTGGTGAATTTACCTTCATTCTTGAATAAAAGAAAAAATACCTATAAGCTTAAAAATCTGAAGAATTACAAATAAATGGCAAAAAGTAAGTAAATTTCTAATCCAAGATAATTACAAATGATTTTAGAGAACCAACAAATATGAAATATTAGGGCCTTTACTATAAAATTTTGAAAATAATTATATAAGTAAGATTTTTGTTTTGTCTATCCAAAGTTATAACAGAAATTTGAGACTTTACTTTACTTTACAATTTGGGTACTAAGAAGTAATAGTGTACTTTTTCTTTTTGATTAGTCCATTTACAAAACGTTATTACATTTGAAATACAGATCCTCAATTTACGACACAATTAAACTCAAAATTTCTGATGCTAAGTGAGACGTTAAGTGAGTTTTGCTCCCTTTTATGTCCTTTCTTGCCACAGTTGTTAAGTGAATCATCACCATTGTTAAATTAGTAACATGGTTGTTAAATGAATCTGGCTTCCCCATTGACTTTGCTTGTCAGAAGGTCGCAAAAGGGGATCACATGACCATGCGATGCTGCAACCATCATGAATATGAGTCAGTTGCCAAGCCTCCAAATTTTGATCAAACAACCATGGGGATGCTACAAAGGTTGTAACTGTGAAAAATGGTCATAAGTTGTTTTTTTCAGTGCTGTTGTAACTTTGAACGGTCACTAAATTAACGATTGTAAATCAAGGACTACCTGTATTCCAGGAGATTTTTGAAACCAAGTGTCAGACTGTGTATCTGCCATTCTTCGTGGAAGAAGGGGGGGGATTTGGAGTTGTCACATTTAGTTCTTTTCCTATGTGTCCTAAGTATCCAATTTCCTGCCTGGTCCTCTTTGTATAAACTTTAACCTGATTTATAACTATTGCCTGGCACCAGGAATGCCTGCAGAATTCTCACACCTTGGGAAATGAAAGGGGAGGGGGGAACGAGTGGATTGTAAAATGACCCTGAGAAGCTCTTCTTATCTGTTTCTCAAAGAGGCTGGTACAATTCATCTTCACACCTGCAGATTGGTCAGAATCCACATTGAATAGTAGGGAGGGGGTTCCTAATTTCCTTTATCCTGAACTGCATGCCCTGAGGGACCCCAGAGCCTGCTTTGAGTTTTAACTTGCTTTCAACCCTTTCAATAAAAGGCTCCTTTTGAAACACAAAGTTCTCAAGAGTTCATACTTTCTTGAAAGGCGGGGGAAGAAGCTGGTCCTTACGTAAAGCAGGCTCTGCAATAGTGGTCAACCCGGAGAGGAATTTTTTTCCCTTAATTTTCACTCTGCCGAGGGGACCCTGCAACAATATCTGAATGAAGCAGTGAGCAAGGGGAAGCCGAGTGCTGGGGAGAAACCTCAACAACTACTCAGCCAGACACTGGTTCCATATGTCCCATCGAGGATATCGAAGCTGTCCTTGAAAGCTCCATGAAGCCCTGATGGTCGCTCGGCATAGGAAAGAAAGACAGCTGATATGGAAGAGCCAAGGGGGTGACCCTCACCCGTGGCAGCCATAAGCCTGGGTGAAAAGGGGAGCTGGAGGCCCATCTGAGTATCAATGGAGCAGCGGTATGTACAAACGCAATGGAGGGGGGGCAGTACATAAGATGCTAAGTAGACTACCAATAAGAGAAATGGGCAGATCTATTACCATTTGCGGAAGTGGCTTACAACAATGCAGTGCACAGTAACACTGGACTGACCCCGTTTCAGGTCACCAGTGGCATGGAGTTTGTTCACATGTCTGAGCTGCTGAGAGAGTCCCCTTTGTCCATGTCTTTAACAGAATGGATGAAGTCATTAAAGAAGGGGCGGAAACAGCTGGGATGGAAGAGCCAAGGGGGTAACCCTCACCCACAGCAGCCATAAGCCTGGGTGGAAAAGGGAGCTGGAGGCTCTGACCAGGGACCACTGGCGGATGATCAAACTGAGGCAGTACATCAACCGTATCGTGATGGAAGCCCTGGAAAATCTCAACATTCGAGGCGAACAGTGTCACCAATGAAGGAGAGCAGGCAGACCAGCAGCCAAGGAAACTCGAGCCCCTGACCCAGATGTGGCTGACCAAACAGATGACCAAGCCAGCGGAGCAGCAGCCATGCCAGGTAACCAACTTCCTGCTGTCCCAGCCCAGGCGATCATCCTCAGCCAATCCAGGGGGCCACAGCTAGAGAAGAAGGCTCCTCCCTTGGGGGTAAAATTTGACAGAGACCTCCCAAAAGTTGGGGTTTTTCCTGGCTCAAGTCCTCACCTACTTGCAAGAGTACAGACGGAATTTCCCAACCCAGGGGTCACGAGTGCGAGTCATTATCCTAGCCCTAAAAGGGGCAGTGGCCAGATGGATAGTGAGCCTCTACAACTCCAATGCTCCAGAGCTACGAAACTTCAATCGATTCATGACAACCCTGCACCACCACTTCAAAGATCCCCTTGCCAATCACAAAGCCCGCAACTGCATCAGAGTCATAAAGCAAGGCTGCTGTCCTGTAGCTGAATACACCGAAGAATTCCGGGGCCTGGCCAGCCGAGTCAACTGACCAGAAGATACCCTAGTCTGCTGGTTCAAAGATGGACTCAACAACGACCTGTACACTGCCTGCCTGTCCCATGGCACCCCTAACTGCCTGCATGAATGGTACCTGATGTCAGAGGAGGCAGAGATTGACATGACCCAAAACCAGTACCACACTGGCAGGGCTTGGAGAAGATCCCCACCCCAGGGGAAGTGAGAACCATTCAAACCTCAAACCGCCATGGCAGTGAGGCCATCAGGTTGCTTTAAGTGTGGGAAGGAGGGGCATCATGCAGCAGAATGCCAGTCAAAAACCTCCACCAGAAAGCCTGATTGCTTGTTGGGGGGAAGCCTGCAAAACCCACCCCCCTGAGGAAAAGAAACTGTGCTGAGAAGCCGAGCGGCCACGGAATTCTGTTCCCCTCCATAATCAGAGGAAGGATCTCTGATGCTCCAAGAGGACCCACTCCGAAATTGATCTGGACGACGACCCGCTGGTAAGCAACCCAATCAAACCACTCACCCTAACCCTAAGACTTTTTATTTCCAGCTGAGGGAAAGGGAGGAAGTAGCAGCATTGCTGGACTCGGGGTGCACCTGATGCCTCCAACCCTGGCAGGGAGATTAGGAATTCACCTAAGGAAAATGTAAACCCCATCACTTTTTGCCAGCTAGACGGAACTGTAGTGGGGTGGGGGGAGCCACAGAACCATTGCAAATGAAGCTGGGGGATCATAGTGAGACCCTCATGTTCATAGTAGCCCCAGGAATGGAATGGCCACAAGTCCTAAGGCTAATGTGGCTGCAGAAGTGGAACCCTAAAATAAACTGGATGAGAGGAACCATAAAATTCTAGGGGCATGTAACTTTCACAAACGTGAAAGACGAAGGAAAGGAAAACAGGGAAACAGCAATGACTGGCCACCCTGCTGAACCCACTAACATCCCCAAAGAATACTAAGCTTTGGCTGAGGTATTTAGCGAAGAGGCATCCCATGAGTTTGTACCAGAAGCTGGTCCTTACACTAAGCCTTCTTCTATGTTATTCAAAACATATATTCAAAAAATGTTAAGGAAGAATAACAGATGAGAAAAAGAATATTTTGAGACTTTTGTCCAATGTAGAAATATTAGAACTTGGAATATTAGAAAATTTTAAAAAGTGGATTACAAGACAGTAAACCAACTAATGTTAAAATAGAAATGAGAAGCCAAGAAATGATCTGAATAAGGACTTTCTAATGTATGTAGAAAAAAAGTTGTTAATGCTTAGAAAGCTAAAGTGGAAATCAAATGAAAAATCAAGAGAATGACCTAGACTAGGGGTGTCAAACTCAAGGCCCACAGGCCAGATTCAGGGGCTGCTTAGATCTGGCCCACGGGGCCTGGAAATATCAAAGGATGGGCCACGTGCCCCTGCTGGCCAAAACACTTCCATTTTCTGTTTTTAGCCTCCATGGCCTCCTGCAGCACTCTCCCGACTGAAAATCCTATATAAAAGAGTTAAACCCCTTAGCACCTGGGTCCTCTACATGTCTTTAACATCTACATTATGGAATTGAGACTATTTGTGCCATAAAGTAAATCTCCCTTTGTCTGGAATAGCTGATTTGAATGCAAAGGGAAAAATGTATCCAGTGGCCTGCTTCCCAGAGAGCACAGGCAAAGGAAAGGCTTAGCAAGCTGCCCCACTGTCCCTGGCCTCCAGCTTGCCTGTCTTGCTTCACCACCACGGCTGCATCCCATGTGGAACTGGGAAGGCACATGGTTGCACTGGCTGGGAGAACGCACTCCCCTGGCCGGGAAGCCCCATGAAAAAAATTCTTTTTCTTTCACGAGAAGTTGGAATTGATTGATTGAATTTTTTTTTAGCCCCACAAACTTTCGTTTCCCTGCACATGATGGTAAGAAACATGAAGGAGCTGGAAATCAGGTAGGCAAAGAAATCCATGGGAAATTTGTTCTCCCAGCCAGCACAGCCACGTAGCTTACCAGCCAGCAGGGAGAGCATTCTCCCTGCCAGCGCAGCCATGCAGTTTACCAGCACCACATGGGATGCAGCCGCGGTGGCAAAGCAAGGCAGGCAAGCTGGAGGCCGAGGATGGCGGGGCAGCTTGCTAGGCCTTTCCTTCACCCATGCTGTCCAGAAGGCAGGCCGCTGGCCCATGCATTTCCTGCCATTTCCTGCTTGCCCACACTGTCCAAGAGGCAGGCCACTGGCCCATGCTGTTTCCTGCCGTTTCCTGCTGTTTCCCACTTGCCCCCGCTATCCGGGAGGCAGACAGCTTCCCGGCACTTCCAGGATTTTCCCTCACTTACCACTGCTTCCCATGCTGTCTGGGAGGCAGGGCAGGCTGCTTGTCTGCACCGCTTCCCGCGCTTACTGGAGCTTCCCGCTTGCCTCTGAATGCCAGCTGAATGCTCTCCATCTTGCAGATGACTTCACAGCACTTCTCCTTGCTGCTTGGCTTTTGAAATCTAGCGCCACTTCTCTGGCTGCTGAACCTGAGCACTCTTGACTCCTGACCAAGAATGCTAGATTTCAAAAGCCAAGGAACTCAGTGCTACAAGGAGAAGTGCCAGGAAGCCATCAGTCAGATGCGTTACTGGAGCTGAACGGCTGGGCTTTAAAGCATTTTAAAGTAGCCTGGAGCAAGAATCCCTTTCTCCTTCAGCCTGGCCTTTGTGCTTTGTTTTGGCTTTCTCTTGGGCCCAGAAGTCGTGCATAACATTTTTGCTTTGTTTTGTTTTAATGCTCACCCTCACGAACTATAATCCTTGAAAGAATTTTGACTGCCTTCCAGAGGATTAGCAATGCATCCTGCGTAGCCTTCACTCACAATCTTTGTAGGGTGAGGGAGGAGGGGAATCATTATACATGAATGTTACCTTAATTGAGGTCGATATATGCCTCATAATTTTATAAAGCAGCACTTCTCCTGTCTCTGAAAATCCAGCAAATTCAATAAGAGCAGTTCATCTGCAGCTCTCAAAACAGTTTCTTCAAGTCACCCCATAGACTTTATATTTATAAATATAAAGAATAGAGACGTTCTGAGAAAATGTACTGGAAATACGATTTCGTATTGGTAAATCTGTGCCTTTGGAACCAGTAATTTTTTTTTTCCAGTAAATGTATATAAGTTTGGGATTTGTGAGCACACAAATCAAGGCTTGCCATTTTGCAAGGGTTGATCTCGCTGAAGTAGTATCTTAATTATTTGTAGTTCTCATTCATTTCACAGGGAGCATTTTGATCATCTTGGTTTAGTGGTGTCAGTGCTTGTCAAAAGAAACTGGGAAAGTCAGTCTGCTTCTGGATTAATCCCTGTTCAGGCAGTACATTTCAGCACGAAACTAAGAAGGTTGCTGAATTGCAGCATTAATTTTATTGAATGTTAAGTCTGTGGGTGTGGACAGAATTTCAGGCATTTCACTTGGAAGCCAGAATGAGTGGAAACTGGAAGAAAAACTAATAAAAATGTATTTGGATTTTACAGGCATCCTTGGTAAAGCATTCTTTTTAAAATTCTATACAAACTAATGGTTATGTTGGATGATAAACTACTATGGTTTTTTCCTGTATCAATTTATTTACAGAATGCATATAATATATAATGATTATATATTTTTTCTGTCATTATGGTCTGTGGTTAATGAAGGAAAAATGATTTGGAACAGAAGTTGCTCTGCTGTTTCCAAACTAAATGATGGTTAATAAAGCCTTTTAATAGTTAAGGCAGGTAGTCTTTTTGTCACCAAGCATGGAGATATATATGATGATGATGATGATGATGATGATGATGATGATGATGATGATAATAATAATAATAATAATAATAATAATAATAATAGGCAGTAAAATCAGAAGAAGGCTACAAGTACTTGGGGATTTTAGAAGCCTCTGACTTAATGCATAATAAAGTCAAGGAATTAACTTCAGCCAAGTACATTCGGCAAATTCGTAAGATATTAATGTCCAAATTGAGTGGAGGAAACATCATAAAAGCCATAAATACCTGGGCTATACCTGTGATTAGATACTCTGCAGGAATAATTGACTGGACCCAGATGGAGTTAGACAATTTGGACAGAAAAACAAGGAAGCTTATGACAATGAATCATGCCTTGCACCCTAAAAGTGATGTTGACCGATTATATTTACCAAGAGCAGAGGGTGGTCGAGGACTCCTACAAGTAAAGCAGACTGTGGAAGAAGAAAAATGCAGCTTGAATGATTACATCCAGAAAAGTGAAGAACCAATGATTAAGGAAGTAAATAAAGGAGGCCTTTTAAAGACAACTAAAACAAAAGCAGAATATAAGAAAGAAGTAATTGAGCAGCGAGCTGAAAATTGGAAACACAAAGCTCTGCATGGCCAATACTTGAAAAGTATTGAAGGCAAAGCTGACCAGAAACTAACTTGGAACTGGTTAAGATCAGGAGTACTGAAAAAAGAAACAGAAAGCTTTATTTTGGCAGCTCAAGAACAAGCCCTAGCCACAAACTGTATGAAGGCAAAAATTCAACATGTTACCACCAACAGCAAATGCCGCCTCTGCAATGAGAAAGAGGAGACAGTTGACCACCTGATCAGTGGGTGCAGCAAAATTTCACAAACTGACTACCTACAACGCCATGACCATGTTGCTAAAATCATTCACTGGAAATTGTGCCAGAAGTTTGGATTTGAGTATAGCAAAAACCACTGGGAACATCAGGTTGAGAAAGTTTTATAGAATGAGAAAATCAAGATCTTGTGGGACTTTAGGATTCAGACTGATAGGCACTTGGTCCACAACACACCTGACATAACAATAGTTGAAAAGAAAAAAGTATGGTTCATTGACATTGCAATACCTGGTAATGCACGAATTGAAGATAAGCAGCAAGAAAAAATCACAAAGTACCGGGACTTACAAATTGAAGTTGAGCGACTGTGGAAAAAGAAATCGTGTGTTGTCCCGATTGTAATTGGAGCCCTCGGAGCAATACCCAAAGGGCTACCCCGCTATTTAGAAATTCTAAATTTGCCGGACTTGAACTTTTTGACTCTACAAAAAACCACCTTACTCGGAACAGCCTACATCCTCTGACGATACCTTAACAGTTCCTAGGTCCTTGGTTAGGACTCGAGCTGCTGAGCTATTAACCAGCCTCAAAGGCTGTGAATCTCACTAAAGATTAACCAATAAATAATAATAATAATAATAATAATAATAATAATAATAATAACAACAACAACAACAACAACAACAATAATGGCACAAAGGGCACAGAGCCAAGCAATTATCATCCAATTACTTGTCTGCCAACAACATTCAAACTTTTTACAAGAATACTGGCAAATTCAGTATTCAATCATCTGATGGAAAACAATTTGTATCCAGTAGAACAAAAAAGAAATTATAAAAAATCAAGAGGAACAAAAGATCAGCTGCTCATTGACAAAATGGTACTAAAAATGCAAAATGAAGAAACACAAATTTAAATATGGCATGGGTTGATTACAAGAAGGCATTTGACTCACAACCCCACAGCTGGATTAACACCTGTCTGGAAAACTTTGGAATCAGCAAAAATATTTGTACATTTTTGAAAGCAAATATGCAAAAATGGAAAACAGTTCTAACAGCAAATGGGGAGAACATTGGTGAAGTCAACATCAGACGAGGAATCTTCCAGGGGGACTCACTTTCACCACTAATGTTCAACATCGCATTAATTCCATTGACAATAATTCTATGAAACACAAAACTGGGATACCAAATCTCAAGCCAACATGGCAAGATAAACCATCTACTATACATGGATGACTTAAAAATGTATGTGAAAAGCCCTACTGAACTTAAATCAATACTCAACACAGTTCAACTGTTCAGCAGCGACATCAAAATGAACTTTGGACATGAAAAATGTGCTATATTTTCCATGCAGCATGGAAAAATGAAAAAAATAGAAGGAATAGAACTGGGAAATGGAAACATAGTAAAAGCATTAGCAAAGGATGATGGTTACAAATACCTAG
This sequence comes from Arizona elegans, assembly GCA_022577455.1. Taxonomy (NCBI): domain Eukaryota; kingdom Metazoa; phylum Chordata; class Lepidosauria; order Squamata; family Colubridae; genus Arizona; species Arizona elegans. Next base: position 42,558,733 of record JAKOOJ010000006.1, read on the forward strand.
GCATATTGGAAGCAGATAACATCTTGATGTCAGCCTTGGAAGCCATATTAGGCCGGAAGCTTCAATGCTGCCATCTCCTTGTGTGTGGGAAAGTAGGAGGGGGGATTTAGGAGAGGAGAATTAGTAGACATAATAGCATTCTTCCTATCGGCCAAGGTCAGGGGCTGAGTCGAGGTGGAACGGACATTGATTGAAGCATGTGACCTACTGAAGAGAAATGGGATGGTTTTGGGAGCTTTGAATTACTGAAGGAAAGCCCAGGCTTTTCAGATTCAGGATTTCCCAGATGTGCCAGTTTGCCTATTCTAGTAAAGAGGACTTTAGAAAATGCTTGCTTCCATGTCTTTACTTGGAGATGGGTTTTTTTCTGGAACGCTGACATTATCCTGAATCTCTCTCTAAACCTAACAGCACCCCGTAAGGGGGCTGTCAGGGGTACTGAGCCCCAGCATCTACCTAAACTGTGGGTGATGTAAAGACTCAGTGAAGATGGAGGAGAAAGGAGAAATCGGAGGGAGGCTCGCCAGGGGCCTGAATGCTCAAGAATTTGCCGATCCCTTGCTTTCTCTTGCTGAAGAAATGGGACGTGCCATGGAGGCTGCCAAGGCATCAGATTCCTGGAAGAGTTGTCACTCTGACCCAGCTCCAGGAGGGGAAAAGAAGTCGCCCTGTGAGCCAGACTGGAGGATGGAAGTGGGGACTTTGACCCCCCTTCCCCACCCCTGGAGGTGAGTTGGAGGCTAGCGAAACCAACATTCACCCTCCCTGATCCAGGACATGGAGGGGGGATAAGTAGGACGCAGACTCCCCCTTACCCATCCAGAGGCCAAACAGGATTAGCGCAGCATTCCAATCCTGCAGCAGTGGGGCATCAGGCTCAGCTGGCATACGAAATGCAAAACCCCCCTTTCGGGGCCCCTTGCCAGCCTGCCTTCTTGTTACCTCCTGATGAGAACATACAGCCCGGATGGGGTTTCTGTCCCAGCCAGGGATGGATCCAGGGCCAGTGGTATCCCACACCATCTATTTCAAACTTCCAGGGATCCCCCTGGGCCCCCTCCTATGGCTGAACAATCCTGGCACCACAGGGAGGGCTAATCCAGCAGCCGGCTGGTGTACTTTTCCCTCCAGCACAGCAAGCGGCTCAGCAGCCAGGCCCCCTCCCCCCACAGCCGATGCCGTTGTCTGCCCCCCCCAACCCATCTACCTTCACACCAACCTGTTGGAATGCAACAATCAGGGGTACCACAGGGGGGGACTAATCCAACAACCGGCTGGAATGCCCCCCCTCCAGTGCAGCAAGCAGCTTGGCAACCAGCCTCCCTCCCCCAACCACCCCACTTCAGAGCAACTTTTGATGGGATGCCAGCCAAGCTAGCTTATTTCCTCAGCAGGGTCTGGGCTCACGTTGATCAGTATGGTGACCAATACGAATCAGAACGGGACTTGGTGTCGGCAATCTCAGATGGGATGAATGAAGGGGAGGCTCTGAATGGATAGCCCAGCTGCACGATGAGGGCGCTGTTGAACTGTATGATATCAATGGCTTCTACGATCCCGCTTTGACGACCCAGATCGCATACATGAAAATGAAGCCACGCTAAAAGTCATGAAGCAAGGTAATTGTTTGTTTGTTTTGTTTGTTTTATTAGATTTCTATACTGCCCTACTCCCGAAGGACTCAGGGCGGTGCACAGCCAAACAATAAAAACAATACAAAATACAAAATACAATACAAAATTTAAAAATAGAATAAAATCAAATTAAATAATTTTGGCCCTGACAAATTTAAAACCCCAAACTTTTAAAACCAATATAAAATTGAATATATAAAATACTAAAAGATATTTAAAATTTTAAAAATCTTTTATAAAAGAGGGGGAAAATTAGGCCAGGCCTGTCTGGTGAAATAGTAAGGTCTTTAAGGCGCAGCGGAAGGTGCGCAGATCCGGGATTCTCCGTATCTCTGGGGGGAGCTCGTTCCAGATAGTAGGTGCCCCCACAGAGAAGGCTCTCCCCCTGGGGGCCGCCAGTCGGCATTGTTTGGCTGACGGCACCCAGAGGAGCCCCTCTCTATGGGAGCGTACCGGCCGATGGGAGGCTATTGGTGGTAGTAGGCGGTCCCGCAAGTACCCGGGTCCTAAGCCATGGAGCGCTTTAAAGGTGGTAATCAGAACCTTGAAGCGCACCCGGAAGACCACCGGGAGCCAGTGCAGCTCGCGCAGGAGGGGTGTTACATGGGAATGCCATGTCGCTCCCATTACCACCTGCGCGGCCGCACTCTGGGCCAGTTGGAGCCTCCGGGTGCTCCTCAAGGGGAGCCCCATGTAGAGAGCATTGCAATAGTCCAGGCGGGAGGTGACAAGGGCGTGAGTGACCGTGCGTAACGAGTCCCAATCCAGAAAGGAACGCAACTGGCGAATCAGGCGAACCTGATGAAAAATCCTCCCGGTCACGGCCGTCAAGTGCTCTTCTAAAGACAGCCGTGAATCCAGGAGGACGCCCAAGTTGCGAGCCCTCTCCGAGGGGGCCAATGATTCACCCCCAATAGTCAGTGATGGCGTCAACTGACTATATCGGGACGTCGGAAACCACAGCCACTCGGTCTTGGATGGGTTGAGCCTGAGCCTGTTCCTCCCCATCCAGATCCGTACGGCCTCCAGGCACCGGGACATCACTTCAAGGGCATCGTTGGGGTGATCCGGGGTGGAGATGTACAGCTGGGTGTCGTCAGCGTACTGATGGTACTCCACCCTGAAACCACGGATGATCTCGCCCAGCGGCTTCACATAAATGTTGAACAGGAGAGGCGAGAGGACCGACCCTTGCGGGACCCCACATATGAGGGGCCTCGGGGTCGACCTCTGTCCCCCTGTCAACACAGACTGCGACCGGTCAGAGAGAAAGGAGGAGAACCACCGCAACACAGTGCCTCCCACCCCCAACTCTTCCAACCGGTGCAGCATGATACCATGGTCGATGGTATCAAAAGCCGCTGAGAGATCTAACAGGACCAGGAGAGAGGAGCATCCCCTGTCCCAAGCCCTCCAGAGATCATCAACCAACACGACCAATGCTGTTTCCGTGCTGTACCCGGGCCTGAAACCCGACTGGAAAGGATCCAGATACGTCGTTTCATCCAGGTGCTGGGGGAGCTGTTGCGTGACCACACTCTCAACAACCTTCGCAACAAAGTGAAGCTTGGAGACTGGACGATAATTTACCAACATTGCCGGGTCCAGGGAAGGCTTCACCACCGCCTCTTTCAAGGTGGCGGGAAAGTCACCCTCACTCAGCGAAGCATTTATAATCCCCTGGAGCCAGCCTCGTGTCACTTCCCGGGAAGCCAGTACTAACCAGGAAGGACACGGGTCCAATAAACAAGTGGTCGCGTTCAGTCTACCCAGAATCCTGTCCACATCCTCAGGGGTCACAGGATCAAACTCATCCCAGATAACATTCTCAAGACCTGCCCCTGTCTCTCCCCCTGAGACTACCCAGTCGGAGTCCAAATCTTCCCGAATCTGAGTGATTTTGTCATACAGATATGGAACAAAATCCTTGGCTCTACCCTCCAAGGGGTCCTCCCGTGCTTCCTGGTGGAGCAGGGAGCGGGTAACCCTAAAGAGGGCGGCCGGGCAGTTATCTGATGAGCAATAAGAGCAGCAAAATAGCTACATTTCGCTGGTTTTATTGCCACTAGGTAATTCCTAATGTGGGATCTTACTAGTGTCCGGTCAGATTCAGAAAGACTGGCCCTCCAACTACTCTCTAGGCGTCTTTTCTGGTGCTTCAACTCCCTCAGCTCCTCGGTAAACCAAGGAGCCAACTGAGATCAGCGCCGGGTCAGAGGCCGCAAAGGCACGACCTGATCCAAAGCACCAGCAGCTGCCCTATCCCAGGCGGCCACCAGGTCTCCAGTCGAGGCATGTGCCAGAACCTCAGGAAATGGCCCAAGCTCCGTCTGGAATCTGTCAGGTTCTATCAGGCGCCTGGGGTGGAACCATCTTACCGGCTCTGCCTCCCTGCGGTGGGGTGCAGCGGTTCGAAAGTCGAGACGAAGGAGAGAGTGATCTGACCATGACAAGGGTTCAGTAACTATATCCCCTATATCAAGATCCCTCAACCACTGTTCAGAGACAAAAACCAGATCCAGCGTGTTTCCCCCTGTGTGGGTAGGGCCATGAATTAACTGGGTCAGGTCCATAGCTGTCATGGAAGCCATGAACTCCCGAGCCATCTCCGACGCCTCATCCACGGACAGCAGGTTGAAATCCCCCATGACCATAAGCCTAGGGGTATCAACCGCCACCGCGGCGCTGACTTTGAGTAGCTCGGGCAGGGCTATTGCCATGTGGCAGGGAGCCAGGTAGTGATCAGCAAACCGATCAAATTGACCGATGAAAGACTTTGTATGGGACTTTAGGCGAGTCGCAGGGAATCTGGGCCATTGGCCTGACTGCACACTCCTGCACTACTTCAAGGAAGCCATCGACCCAGAAGTCAGAAAAGCCTGTGGGATCCAGAGATGCCTGAGCATCTCCACAAGTGGTATACCATGCCCATTGCTCTAGACAGAGAAGTCCCCCCCCCCCCAGCCAAACCCCAGCACAGCAGCCACCTTGTATGGCGTTAGCTAAAAAGCCCATTTCAAAACCTGCAAATCTCACCCCCCCTCCACTGGGGGGGGGGGGTGATTAAATGCTATCACTGTGGACAAATAGGGCATCAAGCTTCTGAGTGCCTGGCCCCTGCCCCAGTTCCACAACAACGACCCGCCACAGCTACACGAGGGAGGAGGGCTCCAAAGAAAGCCCCAGAAACCGGCCGATTTGCCAAACAAGCCATGAAGATTCTCCTCCCCACTGAAGAGAGGGGGTACCCTCCGGCTACAGGAGCACCTCCCGACAAGCCCAGCAGAGATGAAGACCTGATGGTGAGTGCACCCATCACCCCTTTCTCAATTAAAGTAAAACTAGTCCTGCCAGAAACAGGAGAAAAAAAAAAAACAGAACTCCCAGCAGTAATAGATACTGGCTGTACCAGATGTCTAATTGGTCTTAAGATTGTAGAACAACTGGACATCAAAACAACACCCTTAAAACAACCGATTAAATTTTATCAGGTGGATGGCATGCTAATTGGGGGAGTCCCTTCCATTCATATTACTGAACTGATTAGATTGGAGATGGGGAAACATCATGAACTTATACGATTTATAGTAACCCCAAAGATGTCAGAATCTATCATACTAGGCCTGGCTTGGCTAGACAAAAGGGGCCCCACCATCACATGGGAAGATGGATACTGAAAAATCAGGATAGGGGTTGGCCCAACACCCCCTGCCCCTCCCCCCAAACACCAACCCACCCAAAATGACCAGCAGCCAGAAACAGCAGCAGCTTGTTCAGACAGGCCTACAGGCGAACACCAATTCCCTAAGGTGTATGCAGACTTAGCCGAAGCTTTCAGCGAGGAGGAATGTAACCTCCTCCCCCCTCACCGGCCCACAGACTGTGCCACTGAATTACAACTGGGGGCTAAATTGCCAAAGCCTAGAATGTACTCCATGACACCTGCTGAGATGACTGAATTGAGGAAGTACATTGACACCAACCTAGCCAGAGGGTTCATCGAGCCTGCGAAATCCACCATGGCCACCCCAATATTATTTAAAGAAAAGAAAGATGGCACCTTAAGGTTGTGTATTGATTTTCGATCCGTGAACGCTATTTGCATACAAAATACCTACCCCTCCCACTGATGAAAGACTTACTGAACCACTTATCAAAAGGGAAAATTTTCACCAAGCTAGATCTAAGAGAATCCTACTACCGAGTTCGCATAAAGTTCGCGTTTGTGTTTGCGGTGCAATGGGCTCTCCTGTCCTGGAGGCACTTCCTGGAGGGGATAGATGAGCCTTTTGAGGTTTGGACTGACCATAAAAATCTCAAGGCTCTGAAGACCCCGAGGAAGCTCTCTCCAAAGCAGGTTCATTGGGCTCAATATTTCAAACACTTTAACTTTAACCTGAAATATATCCCAGGGGGTAAGAACCTTCTGGCTGATGCTTTCTCCCGCAAACCATAATTTTACAGCTGACGGGAAGAGGTAGTTCACACCATGGTCTCAGAGACTCAGCCAGTTGCCCAAGCCTGCACCAGAGTGCAAACGCGCCAGGGTTCAAATCTCCCTGAAGACAAGTTGACAGTGGAGCTAAAAGCGGCGCTCTTTAATGACTCCTGGTTTAAAGAAAACCAGGCGGACCTAACCCTAAAGGATGGGTTAGCCTGGAAGAGGACTAAACTTTATGTGCCCCACAGCCTGCAGGCTTCTGGTACTAAAGAGAAGTCATGATTCTCGCCTAGGGGGTCACTTTGGGTTTTTAAAAAAACCCCATTTGACTAGGAGGCAATTCTGGTGGCCAAAGATGAAACCTGAGGTGGAAGACTATGTGAGGAGCTGTGCCACCTGCACCACCATGAAATACCAACCAGGAAAGCCCCCTGGACTTCTCCAGGCTGTAGCCAAACCCACAAAGCCCTAGGAGGAGATTGCGATGGACTTCATAGTTGAGCTCCTGGACAGTGGGGGCAACTGGGTCATTTGGACTGTCATTTATTTATTTATTTATTTATTTATTTATTTATTTATTTATAAAATTTATATACCGCCCTTCTCCCATAGGACTCAGGGTGGCTCACACAATAAAAAACCACAACAATAAAATACTAAAAGCCAATCCAAATTTAAAATCCCCAAAGTTAAAAACCTCATAGTTGGTCAGGGAATTTGCTGAAAAAGCCATGTCTTCAGGCCAGCGCGGAAAGTGCAGAGATTGGGAGCCGTCCGGAGCTTGGTGGGTAACCCATTCCAGAGGGTTGGTGCGGTCACAGAGAACGCCCTCATCCTGGGGATCGCCAGCCGACATTGTCTGGCCGACAGCACCCGGAGGAGGGCAGCTCTATGAGAACGCACTGGGCGGTGGGAGGCCGGTAGGAGGTGGTCCTGCAAGTACCTCGGGCCCATGCCATGAAGGGCTTTATAGGTAAGTACCAGCACCTTGAAGCAGATCCGGAAGGCCACCGGCAGCCAGTGCAGCTCGCGCAGGAGAGGTGTTATGTGGGAGTAATGGGAAGCTCCTGTACCAACCTGCGCGGCCCCATTCTGGACCAGCTGGAGCCTCCGGGTGCACCCCAAGGCCAGCCCCATGTAGAGGGCATTGCAGTAATCCAACTGAGAGATGATGAGAGTTTGAGTGACTGTGCGGAGGGCATCCCTGTCTAGGAAAGGCCGTCACTGGCGCACTAGGTGAACCTGTGCAAAAGCCCCCCTTGTCACGGCCGTTAGATGATCCACCAAGGACAGCCGTGAATCAAGAAGGACGCCAAGATTGCGAGCTCTTTCAGAGGGAGTAAGCAACTCCCCTTCCATCAAAAGTGACAGGGTGACTAGATCAAGAGATGCCGGGATCCACAGCCACTTGGTCTTGGAGGGGTTGAGTCTGAGCCTGTTTCTACCCATCCAGACCCATACCACCTCCAGGCACTTAGATATCACGGAAAGGGCATCCCTGGGTTGATCCGGGGTGGAGATGTAGAATAGGGTATCATCAGCATACTGATGATACCTCACCCCGAAACTACGAATGATCTCACCCAGTGGCTTCATGTAGATGTTAAAGAGCAGGGGGGAGAGAACCGACCCCTGCGGTACCCCACAAGTTAGGGGTCTCGAAGAGGATCTCTGACCCCCTGCCCAAACAAACTGCGTATGGCCCGAGAGAGAGGAGGAGAACTACTGTAAAACAGTGCCCCCCATCCCCAACCCCCGGAGCCGTCACAGTAGGATACCATGGTTGATGGTATCAAAAGCCGCTGAGAGGTCAAATAGCACCAGAATAGAGGAACAACCCCCATCCCGGGCCCGCCAGAGATCATTCACCAGGGCGACCAATGCTGTTTCCATGCTGTGGCCACACCTGAAACCCGATTGGTATGGGTCTAGGTAATCTGTTTCCTCCAGGAATTGTGGAAGTTGGTAGGCCACCACGGCCTCAACAACCTTCACTACAAAGCGAAGGTTGGAGACGGGACGAAAATTGTTTAAGGAGGCCGGATCCAGCATTGGCCTCTTGAGGAGGGGACGAACCACCGCCTCCTTAAGTACGGCAGGGAAGACCCCATCCCTCAAAGAATTGCCCGGATCCAGTCTTCAGTCCCCTCTCTGGTTGCCACAACAAGCCAGGAGGGGCATGGGTCCAACAGACATGTGGAAGCTCCCAATCTACCCACAATCCTGTCCACTTCATCTATGGAAACAGGGTCAAACTCAACCCAGATGTCACCTTCAAGACTTGCTCCCATTTCCTCATTGGATTCTGCCCAGAGTCTAACCCCGTCCGGATCTGAGCGACTTTGTCTTGCAGAAATTGTACAAAATCCTCAGCACTGCCTTGTAAAGGGTCCTCCCTCGCTCCCTGATTGAGAAGAGAGCAGGTCACTCGAAACAAGACTGCTGGACGATTTTCTGCAGACACAATGAGAGCAGCGAAATAATCCTGTTTCACCAGTTCCATCACCACAAAGTAAGACCTAATATGGGTTCTTAGCTGTGTTCGGTCAGATTTGGAATGGGAAGATCTCCAACGGCCCTCTAGGCGTCTCTTCCGACACTTCATCTCCCGCAGCTCCACGGAAAACCAAGGAGCAAGCTGGGATTCCTGTCGGTGGAGAGGCCGCAAAGGGGTGATTCAATCCAGCGCCCCGGTGGCAGCCCGTTCCCAGGCATCCACCAAGGCCTCTGGCGAATCGCGGGAAAGGTCAGTGGGAAATGTCCCAAGCTCCGTCAGGAACCTGTCAGTGTCCATCAGGTGCCTGGGGCGGAACCAACGAGTCAGTTCTGCCTCCCAGCAGTGTGGGTTGGCGGATGGAAAGTCTAGTTTAAGGAGGGAATGGTCGGTCCATGACAGCGGTTGAGTAGAAAATTTACCCATACCCCGAGCATTTATCCACGTGTCATTGATTTATTCTCCAAGCAAGCCCACTTCACTGCCTGCAGCGGACTACCCTCGGCCAAAAAACTGGGAAAGCTGTTTGTGAAACACATCTACAGGCTACATGGAGTCCCAAAAAGAATAATATCGGACCACTGGGTCCAGTTTACCGCTAAGTTCTGGAGGGAGTTCCTACGATCCATTGGGTCGTCCCAGGGACTTAGTGTCAGCTCCCTCTGGAACCTCTGGATCTTGTGTCGAGGGGTTTTCTGACACTCAACACTTAGCTCGGCTTTTCACCCATCGACTAACGGATCAGCTGAAAATTTGAACTCAAAGGTGGAGCAGTACATTAGCTGTTATGTGAATTATCAACAAAAGAACTGGGCGACTTGCTACCGTTCGCAGAAGTTGCTTATAATAATGCAGTATACAGCAGTACTAGGTTGACTCCTTTTCAGATAACTACAGATGGATTTTGTGCCGATGCCTGAGTTGCCTAGAGAGCCGCCTACTTCCGTGTCCTTGACGGACTGGATGACCTCGTTTAAAAAGGGTTGGGAGAATACCAAAAAAGCTTTAGCGGAGTCAGCAGAAAAGTATAAGGCCCAGACTGACAAACACCGGGGTCTCCAACCACCTTTCAGAATAGGTGATAAGGTGTATTTGTCAACCAAGTACCTAAGATTGAGGTTGCCTAGCAAGAAGTTTGGACCCAAATTCATTGGTCCCTTTCCTATAGTGAAAGTGATTAATCCGGTGACTGTCCAATTTAGACTCCTTCACATATTAGGGAAAATACACCCCGTTTTCCACAGTAGCTTATTGAAACCGGTCAGAGAATCTACTCTCAGACCTTTACCAGCTGCTCTGCCCACTCCTTTAGTAGTACAAGGGGAGACTCATTATGAGGTGAAGAAAATTCTAGACTCTAGACTCTACAGGGGACGATTACAATATTTGGTGCACTGGAAAGGCTACCCTTTGGCTGAAGCTACTTGGGTTAAAAGTTGGGATGTGAAGATTGATGCGCTCGTGAAACAGTTTCATCACAAATTTCCTGACAAACCAAAAGGTCCTCCAGGGGGAGGGAGGGGGGAGTTGAAGGGATTGGTGCTAGCGTTAACCCCTTCTTTTGTGTTTGTCTGTTTTAATTTTAGGATGTGGTTTTTCTGCAGGGGGGGACGCCTATCAGCCTTGGAAGCCATATTAGGCCGGAAGCTTCAATGCTGCCATCTCCTTGTGTGTGGGAAAGTAGGAGGGGGGATTTAGGAGAGGAGAATTAGTAGACATAATAGCATTCTTCCTATCGGCCAAGGTCAGGGGCTGAGTCGAGGTGGAACGGACGTTGATTGGAGCATGTGACCTACTGGAGAGAAATGGGATGGTTTTGGGAGCTTTGAATTACTGAAGGAAAGCTTTTCAGATTCGGGATTTCCCAGATGTGCCAGTTTGCCTATTCAAGTAAAGAGGACTTTGGAAAATGCTTGCTTCCATGTCTTTACTTGAAGAGGGTTTTTTTTCTGGAACTTGAATGGAAAAGTCAAAGAGTCAACGCAAAAGTAATACATCAAGAGGGTCTGCAAAATATTAAAATCAAAACTGAATGCTGGAAACATAATTAGAGGCATTAATACATGGGAAGTTCCAGTGATACCCTACTCAGCTGGAATCATCAACTGGACTTTGGCTGACCTGGAAAACTTGGAGCAGAAAATGCACAATTTTTTCAATATGTACCACACTTTACATCCACAAAATGACATTGACAGGTTGTATCTGCCAAGAAAAATAGGGGGCAGAGGACTATTGCAAATCCATCAAACTGTAGAAAAAGAAAAACGAAGTTTGAATGATTATGTGAACCAAAGTACAGAAAAATTGCTGCAGGCTGTGAAAACAGAGAACATTATAAAAACAACAGAAACAAAGGTAGAATATAAGGAAAAACAGCTGGATGACAGATTAAATAGATGGAAAACCAAAGCTTTGCATGGACAGCATTTGAAAAACATTGAAGGAAAATGTGATAACAACTTTACATAGGCATGGCTTAAGATGGGAACCATCAAGAAAGAAACAGAAGGTTTAATACTGGCTGCTCAAGACAAGCACTGCAAACTAATGCATTGAAAGCAAAGATACAAAAATCCACCGACAATACAAACTGCCGATTTTGCAACAACAAAGTCGAAACTGTTTCAAATTTAATATGTGAATGCAGAAAAATCACACAAACTGATTACAAAGCTAGACATGACCGAGTTGCTAAATTAATCCACTGGTCATTATGTAAAAAATACAACTTTCCTGTATCCAAAGTCATGGGAACATAAAGAGAAAAAAGTTATAGAAAATGAGAAGGTGAAGATCTTGTGGGACTTTCAAATACAGACAGATCGTCACTTGGAACACAACATGCCAGATATCACAGTTGTCGAAAACTGAAAAGTACATTTTATTGACATCACGGTACCAGAAGATGCCAGAGTCGAAGAAAAAGAACTGGAAAAAATCATGAAATATCATGACCTGGCCATAGAAACTACACGGCTATGGATGAAACATGTCACAGTGATACCCATTGTCATCGGGGCACTTGGTACCATGTCCAAGAATTTCACAAAACACTTCAAGAAATTGCAGCTTCCTGCAATAACACCAGCAGAACTGCAAAAAACTGAGCTACTCGGAACATCATATATTTTAAGAAGGTACTTGGTTGATACCTAGGACACTGGCAGCAACCCGTATCAATCATTAGCACCAGTCAATGGTATTTGTGACACATTTTTAAATGTCCAGTTGACTGAGTTTCATTTTTAATGAATAAATAATAATAATAATAATAATAATAATAATAATAATAATCGACTGTGGAAAAAGAAATTGTGTGTTGTCCCGATTGTAATTGGAGCCCTTGGAGCAATACCCAAAGGGCTACCTCGCTATTTAGAAATTCTAAATTTACCGGACTTGAACATTTTGACTCTACAAAAAAACACTTTACTCAGAACAGCTTACATCCTCCAACGATACCTTAACAGTTCCTAGGTCCTTGGTTAGGACTTGAGCTGCTGAGTTATTAACCAGCCTCAAAGGCTGTGAATCTCACCAAAGATTACATCATCATCATCATCATCATCATCATCATCATCATCATCATCATACTAGAATGAGATGCCAGAGTCAAAGAAAAAGAACTGGAAAAAATCATGAAATATCGCGACCTGGCCATCAAAACTACATGGCTATGGATGAAACATGTAACAGTGATACCCATTGTCATCAGGGCACTTGGTACCTTGTCCAAGAATTTTATACGATACATCAGCAAATTGCAGCTTCCTGCAATATCACCAGCAGAACTGCAAAAAACTGTGCTACTTGGAACATCGTACATCTTAAGAAGGTACTTGGTTGATACCTAGGATACTGGCAGAAACCTGTATCAACCATTAGCACCAATCAATGGTATTTGTGATGCATTTTTGAGTGTTCAGTTGACTGAGTTTCATATTTAATGAATAAAGATAATAATAATAATAATAATAATAACAACATAATAATAATAATAAATAATAATAATATAAATTATTATAACATAATAATAAATATAAATAATAATATAAATATAAATAATAATAAAAATAAATAATAATAATAAAAATAAAAATAAAAACGAATTGAAGATAAGCAGCAAGAAAAAATCACAAAGTACCGGGACTTACAAATTGAAGTTGAGCGACTGTGGAAAAAGAAATTGTGTGTCGTCCCAATTGTAAATGGAGCCCTTGGAGCAATACCCAAAGGGCTACCCCGCTATTTAGAAATTCTAAATTTGCTGGACTTGAACATTTTGACTCTACAAAAAACCACCTTACTCAGAACAGCTTACATCCTCCGACGATACCTTAACAGTTCCTAGGTCCTTGGTTAGGACTCGAGCTGCTGAGCTATTAACTAGCCTCAAAGGCTGTGAATCTCACTAAAGATTAACCAATAATAATAATAATAATAATAATAATAATAATAATAATAATAAATTTTATGCCACTTGACTGCAGCAACTCAAGAAAGGCCATGCCCACCCAGTCACATGACCACTAGGCCACGCCCACCAAGCCATGCCCACAGAACCAGTAATAAAAAAATTTGAATCCCACCACTGGTTTGAATTAACAGAGGCAATTAAGAGACAGAGGAATAATAAAACACCAGGGCCAGATTGCCTACCGGCAAGATTCCCTGAGACTATTAATGCTGGAAGTTTACAATGAGGTCTTGTTAGAAGCTAAAATATCAAAATCCTGGATGGAAGCAAATATCACCTTCATACCAAAAGGAGATAGACTTATTGCAGATTAAAAACTATAGACCTATCTCACTTTTAAATGTGGACTACAAAATTTACACATCAATAATAGCTGAAAGACTGAAGAGATGCTTGAATGAATTTATACATTTAGACCAGAATGGTTTCTTGCTGAATAGATAAATTAAAAACAACATGAGAATAATTTTGAACACATTGGAATCAGGGGTGAAATGCTCCCAGTTCGGACCAGATTGCCCGATCCGGTAGCGATGAAGGCGGGTGGTTCAGAGAACTGGTAGCAAAAATCCCGCCCCCCATGCCCAGCTGAGCCATACAATCATCAGAGGCTTTTTTTATTTTTAAAAGTATTTTTTCTACAACTTCTGCCAAAAAAATGCTTTTAAAAGTTAAAAAAAAAGCCTCTGATGATCGGGCGGCTTGTCAAAGGCATTTAAAAGAAAAAAAGGCTTTTCTTTTATTTTTATAGCATTAACCTTCAATGTTTTCATTTTTACTCATGCTAGACATTTTCAACAGATACAACATGAAGTCAAAAAAGATATATAAAAATACAAAAAACACTAAGTCAAACCATATCCAAATTCATAAAGCATATTTTATAAATCAAAAACAGAAAGTTCTTAATATTAAACTAATAGTGTTTTATCATGAAAGAATAAATGATGTCTAATTAAGAGACTAATAATTAGACTAACCATAGGCTAGAGTTCTTCCAGATGGTTAAGGCAGGAACAAGTAGGTTCAAGGTTCCCAGCAGGGTCGAAACCACAGAAGTTTTAAATTAGGTTAGGTTAGGTTAGGTTAGCTTAGGTTAGGTTAGGTTAGGTTAGGTTAGGTTAGGTTAGGTTAGGTTAGGTTAACAGAGGTGGGAGGGACCTTGCAGGTCATTTAGTCCAACTCCCTGCCCAAGACTCTACACCAATTCTGACAAATTACAGTCCAATCTCTTCCTGAAAGCCTCCAGTGATGAAGGACCCACAACTTCTGAAGGCAAGCTGTTCCATTGGTTGATTTTTCTCACTATCAGAAAATTTCTCCTTATTTCTAGGTTGAATCTCTCCTTGGTCACTTTCAATCCATTATCCCTTGTCTGGCCTTCAGGTGCCTTGGAAAATAGCTTGACCCCTTCCTCTCTGTGGCAGCCCCTCAAATATTGGAACACTACTTTCATGTCTCCCCTGGTCCTTCTCTTCACTAGGCTAGTCATGCCCAGTTCCTGTAACTGTTCTTCATATGCTTTAGTCTCCAGTCCCCTAATCATCCTGGTTGCTCTTCTCTGCACTTTTTCTAGAGTCTCAACATCTTTTTTTATAGTGTGGTAACAAAAACTAGATGCAGTATTCTAGAGTGGTATACCTCACTTGATCTTGATTGTATCCCTCTGTCAATGCAGTTTAGGATTGTATTGGCTTTTTTGGCTGCCACTGCACACTGCTTGCTCATATTTTTTATTTTTTAAATTTGTTTTATATGCTGCCCTTCTCTGGAGACTCAGGGCGGCTTACAATGCGTTAAGCAATAGCCTTCATACTTTTGTATATTTATACAAAGTCAGCTTATTGCCCCCACAAACTGGGTCCTTAATTTACCTACCTTAGAAAGAATGGAAGGCTGAGTCAACCTTGAGCCTGGTGAGATTCGAACTTACAGTAATTGCAGACAGCTAGTGTTAATGACAATGCTATCAGTCTGCTGAGCCATCAGGCCCCTAATCAGCTAAATCATATTTAGCTGATTATCCACTAAGACTCCAAGATCCCTCTCAGAGTTACTGCTATTAAGCCTGGTTTCAGCCAATCTATATGTGTACTTTTGGTTTTCTTGGCTAAGTGTAAGACTTTACTTTTCTCTACATTGAATTTCATTTTGTTAGATAAGGCCCAGTGTTCAAGTCTCTCAAGATCCATCTGGATCTTGAGCCTATCTTCTAGGGTGTTAGCTATTCCTGCCAGTTTAGTATCAACTGCAAATTTGGTAAATTCCCCTTCTATTCCCTCATCTAAGTCGATTATGAAGATATTTTTTCCCATGTTTTATTTATTTTATTTATATAACATTCAATTTCGATCTAACTGTGTGATCTGGGTACAGTTATTTTTAAACAATCATAATCCACATATTTGTTGTAGTATTCATCACAATAATATTGATAATAGTAAAGGTAAAGATTCCCCTCACACATATGTGCTAGTCGTTCCCAACTCTAGGGAGCGGTGCTAATCTCCGTTTCAAAGCCAAAGAGCCAGTGCTGTCTAAAGATGTCTCTGTGGTCATGTAGCCAGCATGACTAAACACCAAAGGTGCACAGAACACTCTTACCTTCCCACCAAAGGTGGTTCATATTTTTCCACTTGCATTTTTATGTGCTTTTGAACTGCTAGGTTGACAGAAGCTGGGACAAGTAACAGGAGCTCATCCCATTACGCAGCACTAGGGATTCAAACCTCTGAACTGCCAACCTTTTGATCGACAAGCTCAGCATCTTAGCCACTGAGCCACCGCGTGCCTAATAATATTGATGATATAATAATAATATAATAACAATAATACTTAACATCATCTTCTTTAACAACTCTCCACATTAACATTTCCTCTTTTTATGTCTCCTCCTTTCTAACTTCTATTGTCTATAAAAATATATCCCATATCAAAAAATATTCAGTTTCTTTTTTAGCCTTAATAGTGAGTGTTAATCTATCTATTTCTGTGCATTCTAATATTTTCTTAATTACCTTCCCCTCTGATGGAATCTCATCGTTTTTCCATTGCTGTTCTAGTTGCAGTTAGTATATGTAAAACCAGATATATAGTCCTTTTATCATATTTTTATAGTAGAATGCCCAGCAAACATATCTCTGGTTTCAAGTCTATGTGTTGCTTTCTCATTTTTTCTAACCAAGTATGTATTTTCGTCCAATATTTTTTAGCTTTTGAGTATGTCCCACCACACATAGTAGTATGAACCAGATGGTTGATTATACTTCCAGCATTTAGCAGATCTATCTTTATACTGTACATTTGTGCCAATCTTGCTGGTGCAAAATGACATCTATAAAACATTTTATACAAATTTTCTTTATATGCAGTTGACATAGTCAATTTAATATTTCTGTCCCATAGTTTCTGTCATTTATCTGATTCTATTGCATACCCAAAGTTTTTAGCCCAGGCAATCTTTGTCTCCTTTACCTGCTCACTTTCAAGTTTAATACTTAATAAATAACAATATTTCTTTATCAGTTTATCTGATTCAGTTAATATCTGGCCTAATTCTGTTCTCTTTATTAAAACCATATGTTTTAGCATCTTTCTCATATATGCATTCTATCTGCATATGTGGCCACCATGCAATGTCTATCCCTTGGCTACTAAGTTCCTGTTTAGTTTTTAATTCCCCTTTATCATTCAAAATATCTTTATATCTTACAATTTTTTCCATGTTAATAACATTAGGATGTACCAATGCCTCCATAGTGGAAAGCCAAATTGATATTTTCAAATAGTGTTCTTTTATTTTAAATCAGACTAATAACAATGCATTCCTAACATAGTGTCTCTGAAAATAACTACTATATGTATCTTATTCTTCCCATACCATAAGAAAGCATGCCAGCCTAGTTGGAGGACATGCCCTTCTAATGTTAATAATCTTGTGTGTCTCAAGCTGATCCATTCTTTCACTGAGGCCTGGTAATAGAATTCCCAATCTGTTAGTTCAAAGCCCCATCTTTTTTTGGTTTCCTGCAACATTTTCAAGCCTATTCTTGCTTTTTTTTTCCCTAAACAAACATATCTTAATATTGTTTTATTTAATTCTTCAAGATATTTTTCTCCAGTTTTATTGGTGTTGTTTGGAATAAATATAATAGTCTTGGCAAAAATGTTCATTTTTATAGTAGCTATTCTTCCTAATAATGACAGTTGCAGTTCCATTTCTCCATGTCTAGTTTAATTTGCCTCATCAGTTTCATATAGTTATCCTCTATACATTTATGTTATACTAACGTTTTGTTGTTAGTTGTATTCCTAAGTACTTCACTTTTTTAACTATCTGTATATTAATTCTTTCCATCAACACTCTTTTTTTGTGTATCTGTAAGATTCTTAACTAAAACCTTGTTGTTTTATTTTCAGTCCTTCTACTTCCCCATATTCTTCTATTTTTCTAATTAGCTTTGATCCAGTTTCTAGGGGATCTTCTAGTATAAAAACGAAGTCATCTGCCTGTAGTTTATATTTCTCTTTTTTTTATTTCCATTCCTCTTATTTCTTCATCTTGCCAAATGTTCCTGGTTAACACTTTCAAAGTCAATATGAATAGCAGTGAGGACAGTGGACATCCCCGTCTGGTGCCTTTCTTGATATCAGAGTTCTCTGTCATGTCTCCATTTACACCATTTACTATCGCCTTGGTTGATTGTTTACAGTATATTGCTTTAATCATATTGTCAGCGTTCCAAATTAGGCTCTCTTCCAGTTCTGACATGAACGAGATGAAGCAAAGACCAGAAGCGTTGATTTATTGCTGAGATGAACTTTTACCTAGTTTTCTGTATGCAACAGATAGGGTTTCCTGGGGGACGAGGGTGGGGGCCACATTCCTGTGAAAAGAGAGTGCCGGGACGTAGAGATGGATCTGCATGATGGCCAATGGGACATTGGGTTGGAGAGCGGAAGAGGAGGGGGTTGGAAGGAGGAGTCAGTTTGGCTACAATTTGAGTTAGGAATGTCGGTTTTATTTCTGTTCTTAAATAAAAATGATTCATTAGAGATTTTGCGCTTGAAAATGAAGCTTATTTAAGATAGCACCGAAACCTGACAGACAGCCAAACTCTCTCAAAGCCAGGCTGGCTGAGTTTAAATCATCCCGTTCCCTCCCAGACGTATGGTCAGATTGGAGGTTATCCCCCGACACTATGGCTGAAGCGAAGCTCTCGGAGGAAAGCCTGCTTCAAGCAACGAGTGGAGGAGAAGCGGTCGTGACTCCAGCCAGTTTGGAAACTACGAAGGCTCAACTCTCCCCGCCTTCCTTCTTGGAAAAACTTCAAACAGAGAAGCCTGAATCAGATAAGTACCCGGGGACTGTGCCAAAAGCTTCAGAGGCGGAGTTTCCCTTTCCTAACGTGAGAGACAAGGGAAAACCCCTAAGTGAATTGGGCAGAGCCTCCTGGCTATGGGAGTGGGAACAAGCCAGAAAACAAAGTAAGCGCCAAGAAATTCTAAGGAAGCCACTCAAAAACCCCATAGATGAGTTGAAAGAGAAATTTGACCGTGCCACCCTTCAGGGGGAGGAACCATCCTGCAGACCTAAAGAAAAGAGAGAACCAGTCTGGGTTGTTGACCCGAGAGGACGTAGGCCAAGGCGCAGCCCTTCCCCCCTTCATAGCAGGAGGAGAAGGAGTCCAACGATGCATCCATGGGTCCCCCCCCCTCCCAGAAAGCAGCAAAGCCTAGATGAGGCAGCACCTCCATACCCCAGGATGAGAGGCGAGGCAGAGGACTATCAACACCGAGACCGGCCCTACACAGCTCAGCACAGAGAGGAGAGGGCAGAGAGGGAGAAGTCACCCCAATTCAGAGGGAAGTTCGACGGTGACCCAGACAACCTCGCCCAATTCCTCGATTCAGCTGAGATATACATAGAGCGTTTTGGACACCTTTACCCTTTCCCCAAAGCCCTAGTGAATGCCATTTCGGAAGGGCTGGAGGGAGAAGCAAAGAGGTGGTCAGCATCCCTCTATAAAAACAGGGCCCCCCAGCTGCAAGATGCGGATGGGTTTTTGCAACTATTGAGAGCCCATTATGAGGAGGATGAGGATGACCCCTATGTGGAAGATGAGCTAATGCAGAAGGGGAAGCCCATCAAAGAGCATATCCATGAATTCAGGAGAGTCATTGGGACACTGCCTCCCCTACCTGAGCGATTGCTGGTGTACTTTTTTAGAACAAGCCTAGATAAGAAAATTTCCCAAGTGACTGCTTATCGTGACATCCCAAACCGACTCTCTGAATGGTTCCGGGTAGCGATAAAAGTCGACAGAGGGTTGCGGGCGAGCGACACGCCGAAACCACCAGAGGGAAAGGAGAGAGGTCGACCAGACCAAGGGCCACTCAACAGACGGGAAACCCCAACATCGCAGCCCTCCCACAGACCAACTGCCCCACGGAGCTCACTGAAATGCTACCGATGTGGGGGGAGCGGCCACATAGCAGCAAGATGTGGAATGCCTAGACCGGGACCAGCTCCACCGCCCAAAGCACGACTGGAACAAGGGCCCAAGCGCGCCACCCACCTACCACGAGAAAACCCCCAAATCCCGGAGTTTTTCGCTCACCTGACTGAAACCAGAGGAACCCCAGATGAGGGAGATCAGTTTCCTGAACTCTACGACACAGAGGACGAAGGCGAAGACGACCCGATGGTGAGTGGACCTGTCCATCCTTTTCTTTTCCCCATATGCCTAACAGCCCCCAAAACAGGGGCCCAAGAGACTTTCCAAGCCCTAATAGACTCTGGTAGCACACGGTGCCTAATCAACCTACCCACAGTTCTGAAATTGGGAATCCGAGCTAAACAGCTCAAACAACCAATTCGTTTTGAACAAGTTGATGGGTCCCTAGTGGGGGGAGCGTACGCCACACACTTGACCGAACCCGTGAGACTAGAACTAGCAGATCACTGGGAGACGATCCGCTTCATAATAGCCCCCAAGATGACAGAACCAGTCATATTGGGGCTCTCGAGGCTGGACCAATGGGGCCCAATCATTTGGTGGCAAGAGGGGACCCACAGATTGAGAATAGCAAAGGGCCCCCAACCCCTGCTGCCCCGACCAGAAGAATTCCCTCCCACGCTGAGACCCCAAAGCAGCCCTCCACCACAAGACAAAACACCACCAACACAAGGGTCCCTCCCAGAAGGTACAGTAAAGCAATTGGCAGCCGCACCCACCACCGCTTGTAATGCAGATCAGATCCCAGGGGAGTACCAAGACCTTGCTGAAGTATTCAGCGAGGCCGACCATGACATTCTGCCCCCCCACCGCGAGACCGATTGTGCCATCGAGATTATCCCGGGAGCGAAACTACCTAAACCAAAAATGTATGCCATGACGCCCCGAGAAATGCAGGAAATGTGGGGCTACATAGACAAAAACTTACAAAGGGGATTTATTGAGCCAGTAAAACCAAGGGTAGCGGCGCCGGTCATGTTTAAAGAGAAAAAGGACGGCTCCATGAGATTAGTGGTCGACTTTCGAAATATCAATGCTGTATGCATGCAAAACTTGTACCCCCTCCCCCTCATAAAAGACATGCTAGCCCACCTAGCTAAAGGGAAGATTTTCACCAAACTAGACCTTCGAGAAGCTTATTACCAGGTACGCATAAAGGCAGGAGATGAATGGAAAACAGCGTTCAACTGCCCCCTGGGTAGTTTCCAGTTTAAAGTAATGCTCTTTGGTTTGCAAGGAGCCCCGGCAGTATTCATGCTGTTAATAAATGAAGTCTTACGTGAACACCTTTACAAAGGGGTCCTCGTCTACCTGGACGATATTCTTATCTACACGGAGACCATAGACGAACATATACCCCTCATCCGCCAAGTACTGAAAAAACTGCTACGGGCAAACCTATATGTCAAACTGTCAAAATGCGATTTCCACCAATCACGGCTAGACTACCTGGGCTACCGAGTATCAAACGAGGGGATAGAGATAGACCCAGCCAAGGTCCAATCAGTTCTACAATGGCAACCCCCTCGCACCCGCAGACAACTGCAAGTTTTCTAGGCTTTTCGAATTTCTACAGACAATTCATCCCCTCGTTCGCGAAGATTTCCAAACCTTTGATGGACCTGTTAAAGACAGGAAGCCCAGCGATGAAACCTCGCCCGGGGCAACCCTTACAGTGGGACCTGACCTGCCAACAGGCATTCGAGACACTAAAAGGACTGTTCGCGAAAGAACCTGTCTTAAAACACCCGGATCCGGAACAGCCTTTTGTCATCCAAGCAGACGCAAGTGATGTGGCAGTAGGAGCCGTGTTACTCCAAAAGAACAACCAAGGTGATCTACAACCCTGCGCCTACACCTCCCGCAAACTCACCGATACGGAGAGGCGATGGGCGGCGTGGGAGAAGGAAGCATTTGCAGTAAGATGGGCCTTGTTGACCTGGCGGCACCTTCTAGAGGGAGGCCAGAAACCATTTGAAATCTGGACTGATCATAAAAACCTAGAGGCCCTAAAAACCCCACGAAAACTGTTGCCTAGGCAAGTGCGGTGGGCACAATACTTCAATCGTTTCAATTTCGAGCTTAAGCACATCCCAGGAGGGAGAAATTTCCAGGCTGACGCCCTCTCCCGAATGCCTCAATACAACAGTGAGCGAGAGCACGTAGTGAATGCCATCATCCCCTCCACCCAAGCTGCGGCCCAAATGATCACCAGACGGCAACAACATGACCAGCAAGGCCAACTTGCTAGTGACTTAACTGCAAAATTAAAAAATGAAACGCTGACAGACCCCTGGTATCGGGACAATCAACATCTCTTGACAAAAAGAGAGGAACTAGCATGGAGGGGGACAAAGCTCTATGTCCCACAGAGTTTACGCATCCTGATTCTCAAGAGGAGCCACGACGTTAAACCAGCAGGACACTTCGGGTTCCTAAAGACTCTGCACCTAGTACAAAGGCAGTTCTGGTGGCCACACATGAGAAAGGACGTAGACAGTTATGTAAAGAACTGCATCACTTGTGCCATGATGAAAACAAGACCAGGGTGCCCGCCTGGATTGTTGCAACCAGTAGCTGAGCCCACAAGACCATGGGAGGAGATTGCAATGGACTTCATAGTAGACCTACCAAGGAGCAGTGGAAATACAGTGATCTGGACTGTAATAGACTTATTCTCCAAACAGGCACACTTCATTCCTTGTAGTGGACTGCCTTCAGCCCATCAGTTATCCAAACTGTTCCTGAAACACATTTACCGCCTACATGGAGTCCCCAGGAGAATCATCTCCGACAGAGGGGTCCAGTTCACAGCAAAGTTCTGGAGGGAGTTTCTACGATCTATAGGTTCATCCCAAGGGCTCAGCTCAGCATTTCACCCGAGCACCAAATGGGGGGGGGGGCAGAAAGACTGAACGCTATGATAGAACAGTATTTAAGATGCTACGTCGACTACCAGCAGTCCAATTGGGCAGACCTCCTATCTTTTGCGGAGGTTGCATATAACAATGCTGTCCACAGCACCACGGGGCTAACCCTGTTCAAAATAGTGAGTGGCATGGATTTTGTCCCCATGCCAGAATATCCGAGGGAGCCCCCTTCCTCAGTTAGTTTGACCGACTGGATGGCAACGTTGAGACAAACTTGGGAGAATGTTAAGAGGGCGCTGGCAAAGGCAGTTCAATCTTATAAGGAACAAGCAGACAAGCACCGAACTCCCCAAAGACCATTTCGGCTGGGAGAGAAAGTTTACCTTTCCACCAAGTACTTGAGACTTAGACTCCCGAGCAGGAAATTGGGTCCGAAATTTATAGGACCATTTCCTATAATAAAAATAATCAACCCCGTTACAGTGCAATTGCAGTTGCCACGGCTTTTGGGGAAAATTCACCCCGTTTTTCACAGTAGCCTTCTAAAACCTGTAGTGGGGTCTACTTTAAGGCCATTGCCACGTGAACCCCCTGGACCCTTGGTTGTTGGGGGCCAAACACACTACGAAGTGCAGCGGATTCTTAATTCACGATGGCACAGGGGGCGCCTCCAGTACCTAATTAAATGGAAGGGCTACCCGTTGTCAGAGGCTTCCTGGGTGAAGAGCACAAACATCCAAGCAGATCGCCTTAGAGCAAAATTCCATGCAGACCACCCGGGGAAGCCGGGAGGGGGGGTGCACAGCCAAGGAGGGGCTAATGAGATTTATCTTGTTGTGTTTTTTCCCTATGGGATAGGTGATGTCGCAGAAGTGAAGGGAGAGGGGCCGGATGTCAGCGTTCCAAATTAGGCTCTCTTCCAGTTCTGACATGAACGAGATGAAGCAAAGACCAGAAGCGTTGATTTATTGCTGAGATAACTTTTACCTAGTTTTCTGTATGCAACAGATAGGGTTTCCTGGGGGACGAGGGTGGGGGCCACATTCCTGTGAAAAGAGAGTGCCGGGACGTAGAGATGGATCTGCATGATGGCCAATGGGACATTGGGTTGGAGAGCGGAAGAGGAGGGGGTTGGAAGGAGGAGCCAGTTTGGCTACAATTTGAGTTAGGAATGTCGGTTTTAATTCTGTTCTTAAATAAAAATGATTCATTAGAGATTTTGCGCTTGAAAATGAAGCTTATTTAAGATAGCACTAAAACCTGACACATATTAATAAATCTCTCCCCAAAGTCCATATATTTTAGTTGTGCTAACATGAACTGCCAATTAACATTGTCAAATGCTTTCTGTGCATCTAAAAACATCAACACCATTTGTTTTCCAGGGTGTATTTCATAGTACTCCAATGTATTTAAGATCATTCTCATATTATTTTTGATCTGTCTCTTTGGCAGAAATCCATTTTGATCTGAATGTATAAATTCATTCAAGTATTTTTTAAATCTTTCTGCTATTATTGAGGCATATGTTTTATACTCTGCATTCAATAAGGATATAGGCCTATAGTTCTTTATCTGTGTTAAATCTGAGTCATGTTTCGGTATAAGAGTAATATTTGCTTCCATCCATGAATTTGATAATTTTGCTTCTAGTAATACTTCATTGTAAACTTCCAAATCACTGGGCTTAATACCTCTTCTAATTGTTTATATAATTCTGTCAATAGCCCATCGGACCTTGGTGTTTTATTGTTGTTGTTGTTATTGTTGTTTTTGGTCTCTTAATCACTTCTGTCAATTCCATCATGGTTATCCATTCATTCAACTTATCCTTAACTGTATCCGGTACCTTGGGAAGTTCAGATTGTTTCAAATATTGTTGTATTTTATTTTCCAAAATTTTCTCCTTATCATACAATTTCTCATAGTACTCTAGATAGGTTTTTTCTCCTCATTCTGATAGTGAAGAGTCCCTTTCTCATCGATTAGTCGGTGTATCAATTTTTCCCCTCTCTTTTCTCTTTTTTCTTTTTTCATCTTCCAGGCTTAATTTACCAAATTTCTATGCCGCCCAACTCCCAAGGGACTCTGGTCTTATTTGCATTTTCAAAGAAATTTTGTTTTGTACTTTTAATTTTTCGTGCCAATTCTTCTTTTTCCAATAAATTCATTTTATGTTTTATTAAGTCTATTTGATTTTTCAATTCCTTTTTTTTTTTTTTTGTGGTTCTCTCTGTAGTTCTAATTCCAATCTTTTATATTCTTCTTCTAATATTTTCTTATTTTGTTTCTTGTTATTATTTTTCTTTCCCATATAAGTTATAGCTAATCCCTGGGTATATGCTTTGACAGTATCCCATACAATTTGTAGGGAGGTCTTTTCCTTCTTGTTCTCTTTGAAGAAAAAGAGAACAATTCTTTTTCCATCTTTAGTATAAATTCTTTTTCTTGTGGTATTGCTTGATTTAATCTGTGGCTGCCCTGGCTCTCTAGAACCAATTACCCCCTGAGGTCTGGACTGCCCCCACCCTACTGGCCTTCTGGAAAGCGGTGAAGACCTTGATCTCGCTACAGTGATCCTGCGAGACCCAGCCACGAATTGGAGTGTATGGGTTTTAATGTTTTCTTTTTAAACTTTTGTATGGGATATTGTTCGCATTGTTTTATTCTTTGCTGTTAGCCGCCCAAAGTCCCTCAGGAGTTGGGCAGCATAAAAATGCGACAAATAAATGAATAAATAAATAAATAAATAAATGTCCATCTCCATTTTCTTTTTTGTCCTTTCCATACAACTTTCATCAGATTGTGATCTGCCCAGACATTAGGTTCTATTTCTATCCCTTGCACACATGTTTTTAGTTCTGATGTCATCCATACCAGGAATGGAGAGAGGGCGGAGCTGACGCTGTGGCAATACGACGATTCTTCTATAGGGGTGTATGGAAGTTCACCGAATTCCTCTTCCCGGTGGGTCCCAATGGACCTAAGCCACCTTGGGTGGATGATGAAGAAGAGAGGAGACCCCTGTAGATCACAAGGAGATCGCTAACTCCTTGTTTGATCCGGCAGAAGCTCTCAATCCGTCAGGAAGGAAAAGATGGCCATTGTGCACTGTCCAAGGCTGTGACAGCCCGAACAGAGAAGAATGAGGGAAGACTGAAGAAGAACAGTGTGGTGGATGGGTGAGAATTTTCTAATTTCTATCAAAACTGTCCCTTTTAAAACTGACTGAATGATAGTGGGGCTGCAAAAGAAGGGGGTGAATTTGTTGATTTCCCACCCCCTGAAATAGCGGCAAAAAAGCACAAAGCTGAAATAGACCTAAACAAGAATTTTGAACTATTTGGATAATTTGAAGATATAAATGCTAAAAGAGGAAAATCTGATTGGTTAACCTAAGGATTATATTAATTGGATATTATTGAACAAAAACTTTAATTAGGACTATAAAACTTGGGCTCTGGAACTTTGAAAGGGAAAAAAATGGTGTACACTAAAGAAACTTAAAGGAGAGGAGTAGAAGAGAAATAGAGCAACAGTGACACCTACTAGCCAGAAAAAAACCCGTAGGGAAAGTGAAGAAAAGAAAGTGTGAACAATAATTGACCTTGGGTAGCTTATTGGAAAAACATGGTTACAAGACTTAGATAAGCTGCCTGCACCTGGGAATTGTTTATAGAAAGAACTACAGAGAAAGAGAGTAGAAACAGTGTAAGCTGTAAACACTAGCTCCTTGACTGGATATAGATCTTAGCAACTGAACAACTGGAACTGGGAAATAATAGAGATTGTTTATAAAATAAATGAAGATTTTTATACTTCAACTCTTCTACTTGGGGATTTATAATTTGTTGGCCATAGTTCTGGGGTATAGGTGGGTCTTTGTGAATTACAATTTGGTGAGTCTTCGTGCATTACAACCTATAACTTTGTGAATTATAACGTATAAGTTATTAAAAAGAAAAAAGAAGAAAGAAAACAAACTTTGTTGTAGAGAACTTGGACTATGGATATTTTGGACTCATGAATATAGCACCTAAATGTGGAAGTGACTTGAGGCTTGAAAATAAGAACTGGGAATAAGAAAGGAAATTGTTGGACTATACCATGTATATTTTATAAGTTGGATATAGTGGAGTACTATTATGTTTGACTTACAGTATTATTGATTGTTGGGTTACTGATTGGTTGTTTTTGTTAAACAATAATTATCTAAAATATTTGACTATTCCAAACCATCAAAGTGACAAGTAACTCAAGTAAAACAGGGAGGAAAATCCCATCATCTGCGCCATCAGCAGTGGCATCAGCAGCAGCATTGAGTCCAGCAAGTCAATGCTCTATAGACACTATGTTGCAGAATGAAAAATTAAACGCCTTTCAGTCAGAGATGAAAAATATGATTCAATCATTACAGGAATCACCACAAGGAGCCATGGCTAAGAATCATGAGGCTATGGTAGATAGGATGCAAAAGATGGAACAAAAAATAATGGAAAATAAAATAGACAATATCCAGCAAATAATTACTAAAAATGAACAACAGATCCAGAAAGTGGAAGAAAAGACAGAACAAACAGTCAAGAAAGTAGAAGAGATGGAGAGTAGATTAACTAAGGAGATAATGATCTTGAATGATCCATAATTATGTTGGAGATAGATACGGCAGACTATTTTTTAAAATTCCAGAATGTTGAGGAGGAAAAAGGGGAAGATCTTGTGGAGAAAATGGCAGAATTACTGGCAGAGGTTTTGGAAATGAACAAACAGGAAGCTCTCTCTGGGATGGAAGAAATATTTAAAGTATATACAAGCTATGCAAGAAGAAATAAGCTTCCCAGAGAAGTGCACGTGAGATTTTCAAAGAAAGCAATAAGAGCGGAAATACTCCAAAGAGCAAGAGATGCATCATTGAAATACAAAGGAAGAGAAATAGTACTTCTGAAGCAAATACCCAGAAGGGTAAGAGACACAAGAAAAGAGTATCAATTTCTGACAAAACAATTGATAAAATATGAGGTAAATTTTAGATGGCTAATACCTGAGGGAATATTGGTGACTTGGAGGGGAAAAGGACATAGATTAGATAAGGTAGAGAAAGCAGAACAATTTTACTATCAGTACTTCACAGCACACAAGGAAGTAGAGAAAAGGAAGCAAGCAGAGATCCTGGAAGCAACTAAAGAAGGAAATATACAACAAAAAGAAACCAAAACAGAGGAAAAAGAGAGAAGAGAAAAAGAAGGAATAAAACAGAAGAAACAGAGAGAAATAAGATCAACTAGGACAACAAAACCTATCTATAAGTAAACAATGGAAGAAGAAATGAAATTACTATCAATTAATATAAATGGACTGAACTCACCAATGAAAAGAAAAATAATTTTTAACAAATTAGAGAAATTAAAATTAAATTTAATCTGTCTTCAAGAAGTCCACATTAAAAAGCAAGATAGTAAACTAGTAGAGTACCTCAAAATTGGGAGACTATATTTTTCATTAGCATAGCAAAAGAAAAGGGGGGTGGCGCTATATATTAAACAAACAATAATGGCTAGACAAATTTTTGCAGTTGAAGAGGGGAGAATATTGATGATGGAGGTAACAATAAATCAAAAACAGATATTGTTGATAGGGATATATGCACCTAATAATAAACAAGATGAGTTTTATAGAAAACTCTATAAGAAAATCATAGAATTGGAATATGAAAATATTTGTGTGGTAGGAGACTTTAATGCAATTGTAGATACAAATATTGGCTATAAGAGCCATAAAATAGGTAAAAAAGCCAGGAAAACACTCCCAAAAACTTTCTTTAAAATAATGGAAGAAATAGGAATACAAGATATATGGAGAGAAACTCATTCTAAGAAAAATCAATATTCGTTCTATTCAAACAGGCATAAATCCTGGTCCAGATTATGATGATATTGAAAAGTACTGGGCCTAAAATGGAACCTTGCAGTACCCCACTGCTTACTTCCCTCCATGTAGAGGTAGGCCCATTAAGGACTACTCATTGGGTACAGTTTGTCAGCCAGTTACATCTGGTGGTGGTGGTGATGCTATCACTTTTTTCTAGTTTACAAAGAAATAGGTTGTGATCTACTTTGTTGAACGCGTTGCTGAAGTTTAAGTATATTATGTCCATTTAATTTAGTCACTATGTTGAAGAATGAAATAAGATTGGTTTGGCATGATCTGTTTTTAACAAACCCATGCTGACTGCTAGTTATTACTTTACTCATTTCTAGATGTTGGCAGATCCGTTTTTTAATTATCTTTTCCAGTATCTTCTCGGGTATTGATGTTAGGCTGATTGGTATGTAGTTTCCTGGGTCTCTTTTTTCCCCCTTTTTTGAAGATGGGAACCACATCAGCTCTTTTCGAGTCCTCTGGTAGTTCCCCGATGCTCCAGGATTTTTGAAAGATGTGTGTCAGATCCCTATTGTGATACTGCCATTTCAGGGGGAGGGCTGGATCATTTATTCACTTATTACCCTCTTCCTGTTTCCTACATACCCTGTAATCCCTTAGTTTGTAACTGTAGCTCTGACACCTTTCTGCCCTGTGCTTTGATTTATCTTTGGGGAATGTGTAGATGGGGGAGGGCCATCTGTTTTGTCTCAGTTCTAAAGCCTCCTGAAAGAAGCACCCGGGAACAGTCCCTTATCTCCTTCCCAGGATGACCATTTTCACAACATCTTCACACCTGTGGATTGGCTCATTCAACATTGGACTGAGGGGAGGGGTTTCTAACTTCTTTATCCTAACAGAATTGCCTAAGGGGACCTTAGAGCCTGTTTTGCTTTTATCTTGCAATCACTCCCTTTCAATAAAAGGTTTCTTTTGAAATTCTGCTGTCTCAAGAGTCCGTACTTTCTTGATTGGGGAGTAGAAGCAGGATCTTACAATGTGGTAAGTGGCTCTGAGATGACATCTGCTAGCTCCTTCAGAATTCTGGAATGTAATCTGTCAGGTCCCAGTGATTTGTATTCATCAAGATCAGACAGGTGTTGTCTTACTTTTTTTTTTTTTTTTGCTTACTTAACTTTTATTTCTAGTCTGTCTCTTACAGTTATGTTTTTGGTAGGTTGGGCTATAGTTTCTTTCTGCATGAAGACTGATGCAAAGAATGAGTTAAGCAGCTCTGTTTTCTCTCTGTTGCCTATTACTTCCTTGCTGTCTTCTCTCTTTACTGGACTGATTGTTTCCTGGATATTTTTTCTTGTTATTTATATGTTGGAAGAAACTTTTTTTAAAATTATCTTTGACTTTTGTCGCAAGTCTTTGTTCATTCTGAGCCTTTGCTTTTGTGACTTTGTTTTTGCAGATTGTGGCTGTTTGCTGATATCCTGCCTTAGTTGTGTATCCCTCTTTCTATTATTTGTACTTGTCCTTTTTGTCTTTCAATTTGTCAGAGAGATCTTTGTGCAGCCATGCTGGTTTCTTCATGGATTTCTTGTTTTTCTTTCTCATTGGTATTGTTCTGGTTTGGGTTTTTATGATCATATTTTTCAGAGTTTCCCAAGATTCTTAAGTTGTTTCCCCCTTTAGGATTTTCATCTAAGAAATCTTTCCCAAGTTCTCTCTGAGTTTGTTAAAATGGGTGTTGGTCCTACCTGATACACCCTTTTTCAGTGGAATGAGAGACTTCAGGTATGAGTATCATTCTGTCTTCTGGCTCTATGAGAACTGAGTTCAATCTTAAAGAGATGCCCTCCTTTGCACACAGTCCCAGATTCAACAATGTCCCATGAGGTTCCAGGATACTGCACCTGTAATGACATCCCTAGAACACCTCCAAGACCAGACCCCCTTGTTAGGGTGGGGCTGGAGTCTCTCATTCCAGCCAAAAAAGGGTGTATCAGGTAGGATCAACACCCATTTTCCAGCTAGGAACTCGAGACTCCAGGCATGGGACTTAACCATTTAAGAAAAGGTTTCTCTTAGTTATTCTCATTGTTGCCAACCTCAGAAGACATATCAAGTAAAAGGAAAGATAATTAGTGGATGATCATCTGGAGGAACATTGAAAAGATAGTCAGAGATCAGGCAAGAGTGTTGAAGGAGATGACAAGCCTTGCATCTATTGTGACCAAAACGGGAAAGAAAACAACCCCAAACCTCTCTAATCCTAGGATTACAATGTCGTCACTTGCAATGCAAAAGTCAACAGAAGGTCTATCTAAGACTGAAAAATCAGCCATGATCCCTACCATGCAAGCAATGCAGTCGACACTGGCAATGATACAAGAGATAATGCTCATGATGCAGGAAAAGATGTCCAGCAATCACTCAGAACTGAAAACGGATATCAAAGGTATAGATCAAAAAATGAATGATATACAGCAGATACAAATGAATGAACAGAAAATATAAAAGATGGAATCCAAAATTGAGCAACAAGAAAAGAATTTGGACACAGTAGACCAGAAACTAATGGCACAAAACAGGGAGCTAGAGGACTTGACCACCCAGCTAGAAATGGACCTACGCTTCCAAAACATCTCCGAGGATAAGGATGAAAACCTGGGTCAAGTAATGGCGGAACTAATAGCCAAGGTCTTACAACAAGACACAGATGAGATAATAAAGGAACTGGATGAGGTATATAGGGTGCAAACGAACTATGCCAGATGAAACAAGCTGCCCAGGGAGGTTCATATAAGGTTCGCTCAGAAAAAATCAAGGACATTTTTTATAACATGGTGAGGGAAGAACCAGTCAGTTATAAAGGAAAGGAGATGATTGTGTTAAAGCAAGTCCCGAGGAGGGTGAGGGAATTAAGAAGGGATTATAGATTCCTTGCTATCCAATTGAATAAGAGGAATATACTCTTTAGGTGGATCTTGCCGGAGGGTATGCTGATTACATGGCAAGGGAAGAAAATCAAAATAGATAGTCTGGTAGAGGCCCAGGACTTTTTAGACCAATTGAGAGGGTCAGAAGAAGACCAGAGCAGCAAAGAGGAACTGGAAGTGACTACTACAGAAGAGGAACTTACCCAGCAAAGAAGATCTAAAGAAGGGACCCCGGAGGAGAAAGAGACCCCAGAGAAGAAAGAGAAGGAAGAGAAAGAAAGCAAGGAAGCAAGGAAAAAACAAAGACCACAGAGAGTTACACGAGCGAATAAGAACTAAAACAACACAAGGCTATAAGAATGGACGACTGGAAACTTTTATCGATTAATGTAAATGGCTTGAATGATTATAAAAAGAGAAAAATATTCTTCACCAAATTAGTCAAACAAAATGCAGATATAGTATGCCTCCAAGAGGTGCATATAAAAAAAGAAAATGAAAAATATTTGGAGTATAAAAAACTTGGAAATCTCTATACCTCCCTAGCAGGAAAAAAAAAAGAGGGGGTGGTACTGTATATTAAGAAGGAAATTAAAGCAGAGCTGAAATATGCAGACCCAAAGGGTCGGATACTATGGTTGAAATTGAGAGAGGTAATTCCTCAATATTAGTAACAGCTATCTACGCCCCGAATAAAAATCTGAGAGAGTTCTATAATAAAGTACAAGAATAATAAGTAAAATGGACAATAACAATATATGCATAATCGGAGACTTTAACGGAGTGGTGGATTCGAATAAAGATCATAAAAGACCCAAAGGCCAAAAGAAAAAAAGGAAAAACTTACCAAAATCTTTTTTTGACCTAGCAGACGAATTGAACTGGGGAAGGCAGAGAAGGAAGTGCAGCAAAACCCAGACAATGAAATAGCAAAAGAAAACTGGATGACTATACGTCACAGAATGAATATAATTGACCAGGAAAAATTAGCATATGAAATCAAACGAACTAAACAATATTACTTTGAAAATGCCAATAAGCCAGGCAGATGGTTGTCCTATAGAAAAAGAAAAAGAGAAAGGGATTATTTACCAACTAGAAGATTTAGAGGGTCACATCATAAATAAGGAATTTAGAATTTCTAAGAGAAATTAGAGATGGTCCGTGAATTCTATGCCACTCTATACAAGGAAGAAGATATCCCCAAGGAAAAAGTAGGACAATACATATTGAAAGAAGAACTTCCACTGATTAGGGAGGAGGAGAAAGAGATGCTAAATAAAAAAATCACAATGGCAGAGCTAAAGACTGCGATATCTAAACTTAAAAAGAACAAATCACCGGGCCCGGACGGATTCCCAGGGGAATTATATAAAAATCCAGATTTAGAGGATATTCTCCTTCCAAAACTGTTAGAAATCTATAATGAGGCTTTGATAAAATCAAAAATACCAGAATCATGGAGGGAGGCTTATATTACACTTTTACAAAAAGAAGGAACGGATGTAAAATTGATAAAGAATTATAGACCAATCTCCCACCTCAATACTGATTACAAAATTTATATGAGTATTATAATACTCATATAAAGGCTAAAGGTAATTCTGAATAAGGTAATACATAGCGACCAAAATGGATTCCTTCCAGGGAGACAGATAAGAAACAACACAAGGACAGTTCTAGATGTGTTAGAATACTATGAGGAACACCCGGATAAAGAAATGACACTAGTCTTCCTAGATGCTCATAAGACATTTGACAATCTGAACTGGGAGTTTATAAAGCAACAAATTAACAAAATGGGATTCGGACAAAATTTTGTGAACACAATAACCACGATTTATAAGAAACAAAGGGCCAATATCCTAGTGAACGGAGAACTAACAAAAACCTTCCAAATCAGCAAGGGAGTGAGACAGGGATGTCCATTATCACCACTCCTATTTATTTTGGCTCTAGAAGTACTGCTAAAAAGGATTAGAGAAAATAAGCAAATTAAGGTCTGAAAATTAGAAAGGAAACATAAAACCCAAGCATTCGCGGACGATGTGGCACTAATTATGGAGGAACCTGTGGAAACAGGCACCCAAATTTTGGAAGAACTTGGTAAGTATGGAGAGGTGGCAGGGTTCAAATTAAATAAATCTAAAACTAAAATGTTGACCAAAAACATGACCAAAGACCGGAAAAAAGTTTTGGAGGAATCAATGGGGATACAAGTTGTTAAGAAGGTTAAATATTTGGGAGTATGGATTTCAACAAAGTGTTCGGCCCTTAAAGAGGATAATTATGTACCCCTGGTCAAAAATATCAAACAAGACTTAGAGAAGTGGGAGAAGCTCCAGATATCCTTTTTAGGGAGGATTGCAGCAATCAAAATGATGTCCTACCCAAATTGCTGTATCTATTTCAAACTGCTCCAATCAAATTAGATAGGAAATTTTTCCGGGAATTTAATTCTATTATCAGGAAATTCATTTGGGGAGGGAAGAAACCAAGGATTGCAATTAGGAGCCTACAAGACAAAAAAGACAGGGGTGGTCTGGGACTTCCAATTTGGGAAATCTATCACAAAGCGGCAATCTTAGTTTGGTTAAAAGAATGGGCAACTCTGGAAAACAAAAGAATTTTGACATTGGAAGGGTATGACCTCCAGAAGGGTTGGTATGCTTATCTCTGGGAAACAGGAAAAAGAACAAGAACATATTTCCATAAACATAAAATAAGGGACACATTAATGTCAACATGGGGAGAAATAAGACAAAAACAATATACTAAAGTCCCCAGATGGCTATCTACGATGGAGGCGATAATATACCCCAATGTCCTGGAATTGGGCAAAACAGTAAAATATAAAGAGATATTAGATGGGGCAGGGAATCTCAAAACAATGGAACAATTGAAAGAACAGGGCACCCACATAGAATGGTGGACATATGCACAAATTAAATCACGATATAAAAAAGATAAAAAGCAATATGGCATAGAGATAGGCAGCAATGGGTTCGACAAGATATGGATGGGCACAGATAATAAACTATTGGTCAAATTATATAATTATTTGGTGGAGTACGACTTGATAGAGGAGGTGGTTAAGGACCCAATGCTAGCATGGACCAAAAATATTGGACAAACCATAAATCTGGATGAGTGGGACCAAATTTGGAACAACAATCTCAAAATGACCAGGGGAACAACTTATAAGGAAAACCAATATAAGATGATTTATAGGTGGCACTTAGCACCAGGATTGCCAAAATTTACCCAAATATGAGTCCAAACTGCTGGAAGTGTGGTCACCAGCAAGGTACTTTTTATCACTGTTGGTGGACCTGTCCACAAGCCAAAGAATTTTGGAGGATGATGTGTCAATGGCTGTCGGAAATAATAGGAGACACTATTGAATTAGAACCAAAAATATTTCTCCTGGGAATCTTGAAGACAGAAATTGCAAGAAAGAAGAAGTATCTTATTGTACATATAATAACAGCAGCAAGAATTTCCTTCGCTCAACATTGGAAAGAGAAAAAGTTACCACCCAAAGAGCATGTAATTAGGAAAATAATGGAATGTGCCGAAATGAATAAACTGACGTTAGAAATTAATGATACAGAGGAAACTGACTACTATAGCGTGTGGGATATGTGGTATGAGAGGTTAGAGAAAGAAAATCGAAGTGAAGCTCGAGAAAGCTAAAGGTCAATCTGATGATTAATTAAATGGGTATATTGAAATGAGTTGTACTACAGGCAGTAGGAAATAAAATGGAGTAAGGATATAAGCTTATGTAACTAAAATGTAATAATACGTATTAAGGATGATATAAGTAAGAAATCCTACGGGTAGTACTTTTTAAATTAAGATAACCAGGCAATACCATGTAAATAATAAGTAAATATTATGTATATGTATATGTATGTGTTTGTCAACACCATGAAACCGGAAAGGTCGAATTGTATTACAATTTTCTAACAATAAAAACTTTTAAAAAAAATAAAAAAATAAAGAATAAAAAAGGGGAAACAAAATGGCCGCCGCATCCGGTGACCTCCTCAGCAATATTTTGGGGCCAAAAATACACAAAAGTCCTCCAGACGGTGCTTCCACCCCCCTCCTTACTACTTACAGCCTTGGAGGGTAGGTGGTGAAGGCACAAGGCAATAATGTTCACTCTGTTGAAGTCCACTGCCTTATTGGAGGCAACACATGGCTCAGCGCACCACAAAATGGCAGCCGCTCCTCAAGCCGTCCACTAGCTGAGATCACCCAGCCTAACGCCCTGCAAGCAGAAGTGTCAAAAAATAAAGTAAAGGAGTCCTCAGCCGAGGAACCTTCCTCCCACGGCGTTCTTCCTTTGGCACATGCGCCCGATGGCAGCCACCACCAAATCGCACCGCCGCTACTCTTCTATCTTCCTAAACTCTAAGTACACTGACAATAAGAAATAAAACCAAACAAAAAAAAATATTTTTTTAACAAGAAATAACTATCTATTAAATTTTTACACTAAATTTAAACCAGAGAGAACTCCAAATCCGTCCGAACAAGCTCAGGACTGAGTTGAATCTGGGACCGTGTGCAAAGGAGGGCGTCTCTTTAAGATTGAACTCAGTCCATAGAGCTAGAAGACAGAGTGATACCCATGCCTGGAGTCTCGAGTTCCTAGCTGGAAAATCAGTTCTTTTAAACTCTAAGACCCTGGTATCATTATGTTCTATTGCTTGTGTCTGAGTTATGTTGAATTGTAGTATGATATGGTCACTCTCACCCAAGTTTCCTGCAGTTTCAACTCCCTCTATCACTTCTCTGTTTGTAAGAATCAAGTCCAGTATGGCTGTCTCTCTAGTTCCCTCCTTCACTCCTTTTGGACAACAAAGTTGTCAGCTAGGTTGGTTAGGAACCTATTTGATTTCTCACTTGATGCAAAATTAGTCTTCCAATTGATGTCAGGGTAGTTGAAGTCCCCCATTACTATTGTAATGGGGGAAAACACATTAGTTTCCTACATACATTTGTTAGTTAGCAAAAAGGACATCTATTTTTTCTGCTTGATTGGGTGGACTATGATTATGTCATTCTTTTTTTTTTCTTTTATATTGAGCCATGTGCATTCTAGGGGTTTTCATCTTTGGTTTTGTGCATTTCTGTAGCAATATAGTGGTCCTTTACATACAATGCAATGCAACCTCCTCTTTTATGGAGTCTGGTTTTTTTTTGAACAGTTTGTATCGGGTGAAATCCAGCAGGTTCTGACAGATTCTGGAGAACTGGTAGCAGAAATTTTGAGTAGTTCAGAGAACTGGCAAATACCACCTCTGGCTGGCCCCAGAGTGGGGTGGGAATGGAGATTTTGCAATATCCTTCCCCCAGGAGTGGGGAGGGAATGGAGATTTTGCAGTATCCTTCCCCTGCCATGCCCACCAAGCCACTCCCACCAAGCCACACCACGCCCACCAAGCCACACCCACAGAACTGGTAGTAAAAAAATTTGGATTTCACCACTGTTTTGTATCCTTTTATCCATATGTTCCAGTTTCATCCCACCAGGTTTCTGTTATTCCAACTATATCATATCTACCTTCATCTATTAATAGTTCAGGTTCACCCTGTTTGTTCCCCAGACTTTGTGCATTTGTATATAGCCACTTGAGATCTTTATGTCTGACTCTGGGTATGCTTTCTGTCTCCTATTTGGTGTTTGAGTTTGTCTTCCTTCCCATTCCTTCTTACTTCATTTTTTGACTTGCTTTCTAGGGGTTTTTGCTTGGAATTAGGTCCTGGAGTTCCTAGAGATTGGTCACCCTCCCCCCTCAATTTTAAAGCCCTCCTGATAAGTTGAGCCAGTTGCTTTCCGAAAACATACTTCCCAATCTTTGTGAGGTGCAGCCTATCCCTTGCCAGAAGCCCATGATGGAGATAGTACAGACCATGATCCAGGAATCCAAAGTTTTTTGGGTGACACCAACCTTTAGCCAGTGGTTCACTTCTAGAATTCTTTGTTCTCTTACCGGATGTTGTCCTTTTGTTGACAGTACAGATGAAAAAAACTACTTGTGCACCTAAATCCTTGACTTTCTTTCATAATCACTCAATATTGTTTTCAAGTCCTTTTTTGTGTCATTCGTCCAGTGATGAAATCCAAATTTTTTTTACTACCGGTTCTATGGGTGTGGCTTGGTGGGCATGGTGTGGCTTGATGGGCGTGGTGGGCATGGTGTGGCGTGGTGGGCGTGGTGTGGCTTGGTGGGCATGGCAGGGGAAGGATACTGCAAAATGCCCATTCCCTCCCCACTCCTGGGGGAAGGATATTGCAAAATCTCCATTCCCACCCCACCCAGCCAGAGATGGTATTTGCTGGTTCTCCAAACTACTCAAAATTTCCACTACCAGTTCTCCGAACTGCTCAAAATTTCCGCTACTAGTTCTCCTAAACTAGTATTCATCCCTACAGGTAGTATTAGAAAAGGGTAGTAATCTGTGGGTTTTATTATTTTGGTTAGGTTCTCAGCCACATCTTTGATTTTAGCTCCAGGGAGACAACATACCTCTCTGGATTGACTGTCTGGTCTATAGACAGCTGGTTTTGTTCCCTTGAGAATTGAATCTCCTATCATCAACACTCACCTTTTTTCCCTAGGGAGGTTTGGAGCATTTTTCTATCTATCACAGAAGCATTTGATTGTGCTACTTTTTTAGGGACATTTGATGGTACTTCTTTTCTATATGTCCACATGTTTTCTTCCAGGAAGAGTCTGTGAAATCGATTGCTTAACACCAGTGGAGCTGCATCAGAGTAGGTTGGATTGGACATGGGTTTTATAATAAGTTTGTGTTTTTTTCTATGAGTGACCTGTTTCCATCTGTCTTATTCTTCCTCTAAGGGGTCAATTCTTTTAAAAGTTATTTGATCCTTATTATGTTCAATTTGGGCATATTCTTCTTGCAAGGTTTGGGGTTTCTCATTTTGTTGGCTGAGTTTCAGAATGGTAAGAGTTTCCTCTAAACCTTTTACTTTTTCTTCTTGTAGCTTCATTAGTTTACATTTGGTACATATATGGGTATAAGTGTATACATGGAACATGTTCTGCAGATCACAATAGAATCAGTTTCTTTTTCTATGACTGGATTTAAAAAAAAAAATTAAAATGAAAATGTAGAAGGTTTTAACACATATGTTATTTGCTACTTGCTTATTTGAATTGTCCCAGACTGAGTTGAGTGGTGGAAGTGGACTACAGTGATTCAGCTATATGATCTAAGTCTCCATTAGAGTGATCAGGAGGGAAAAGGAAAGAGGAAGTTGATAGACTAAGTATTCCTAGTGGAGTCGTAATATATAAAAGACTTGAACACCATCTTGTGGCTGATACTGGAACTGCACTTTGACTGCTTTTTTTGGGGGGGGGACTCTTCCTCTCCCTCAAACCTGTTTCCTTTCTCAAGCTTTAAAGATTGAAGTTGAATAAATTTCAAGATTATTAGCTATAAATTACTTAAATTGTTTATTTTTTTTGCTAAATAGCCTAACTGATATTGAATCAAAGCCTCTAGATTCATCAAGTGTTCTAAATTCTGGATGGGGAGAAACAGGCTTTGACTCAACCCTTCCAAGACCGAGTGGCTGTGGCTGCCGGCGTCCTGGTATAGCCAGCTGGCGCCATCGCTGGTTATTGGGGGGCGAATCATTCACCCCCACGGAACTGGCTCGCAACTTGGGCGTCCTCCTGGACACACGGCTGTCTTTAGAAGAGCATATGACAGCCGTGGCCAGGAGGGCTTTCTATCAGGTTCGCCTGATATGCCAGTTGCGCCCTTTTCTGGATCGGGACTCCCTACGCACAGTCACTCAAGCACTTGTCACTTCTCGTCTGGACTATTGTAACGCTCTCTACATGGGGCTCCCCTTGGGGTGCACCCAGAGGCTCCAACTGGTGCAGAATGCGGCCGCGCGGGGGATTATGGGAGCGACAGGGTGCTCCCATGTGACTCCTCTTCTGCGCAACATGCATTGGCTTCCGGTGGACTTCCAGGTGCACTTCAAGGTGTTGGTGATCACCTTTAAAGCGCTCCATGGCTTAGGGCCGGGATACTTACAGGACCGTCTTCTGCCACCAATTGCCTCCCACCGGCCAGTTCGCTCCCACAGAGAGGGCCTCCTCAGGGTGCCGTCGGCCAGACAATGTCAGCCGGCGACCCCCAGGGGGAGAGCCTTCTCTGTGGTGGCACCTACTCTCTGGAACAATCTACCCCCAGAGATACGAGTGATCCCAGACCTCCGGACTTTTCATCGGGCCCTTAAAACCTACTTCTATCAGTTAGCCGGGCTGTCCTGATTTTATGATGGATTTTTAAAATTTGAAATTGGTTTTAAATTGAAATGTTTTAAATTATGGGCCAAATTATTTAATTATTTTAAATCCATTTTAACTTTTGTGTATAAAGTGTTTTACTTTGGCTGATCACCACCCTGAGTCTGAAAGGAGAAGGGCGGTATAGAAATCTGAAAAAAAATAATAATAATAAATTAATCAGTTGGTGGTTGATCGATATATTTATACATAACTAAGATTGGATCGATTATTTGTTTACCTTGTTGAACCCATCTAATTAGAATAAGACTAGGGTAAAGATATATGTTGTATGTTAGAGTGGAGCAACCTTTTTTTGTCCAACAAAGATGGCTACAACCACAATTACGACCAAGAAGAAGACACTCACAGTACTATCAATATCATCTTCAGTTACAACCTCCCCAAAGGCACATAAATGATTGGAAGATATGACATCAATGGCATCAGTAGGGAAAGCTTCAAATACAACTGGAATATCCTCACTACAAGATACAATGATGACAATGGTAAAAAACCAAGAATCAACGACTTAATTAATCAATGACTTAATTAAGGCAAATGAATGTCAAAATGGAAGAGATGAACTCGACAATGGTGTCGCATGGGGAGCGGATTGTGGAAATGGAGACTAAAGTGGGGAAAGTGGAGGAGAAGGTGATGCGACTGGAAACAAGACAATCTAGAGTAAATAGGAAGTTGGAAGACGAATTAATATTCAT
Organism: Arizona elegans; assembly: GCA_022577455.1. Classification (NCBI taxonomy): domain Eukaryota; kingdom Metazoa; phylum Chordata; class Lepidosauria; order Squamata; family Colubridae; genus Arizona; species Arizona elegans. Next base: position 42,599,047 of record JAKOOJ010000006.1, read on the forward strand.
AGAAATGAATAGGGCAGCCTTCTATATACGGTTTCAGAATATCTCGGAGGACAAAGATGAGAATTTGGACCAAATTATGATGGATATGGTGGCAGAGATTACAGGGAGAGACAAAAAAGAAGTATATCGATATATAGATGAAACTTTCCGAGTATATACCAGTTATGCTAGATGTCATAATTTACTGAAAGAAGTCCATGTACAATGCACCAAGAAGACTTTATGTGATGAAGTACTACAAAAAGCGAGAGATCAAAAAATAACATATAAAGGACGAGAAATAATTATATTACGTCAATTACCAAAACGGGTAAAAGAAATAAGGAAAAATTATGAATTTCTTACGAGGAGGCTTCAGAAGACTGGGATTCATTATAAATGGCTATTACCGGATGGGCTGATTATAAACTGGCAAGATAAGCGGATATGTATAGAAGATCTAAGAGATGCGCAGGAATTTTTTGATGTGCATTTTAAAGCTGATAAGCAAGAGAGCGGGGAAGAGGTAGAAAGTGAAAGTCAAGAAGAGATGCTTGAAATGGAAGTGATAAAGGAGCAGAAGGATTTAAGAGAACAAGAAGAAGACCAATTTACTGGGGGCTCGGGATCCCAGATGGTGATGAGACAGAAGAAGAAACAGATTGAAAGAACCAAATAAACAAACTGGCAGGAGACGGACTTAGGTTAATATCAATTAATATTAATGGATTAAACCTGTCGAAAAAAAGGAAGAAAATACAAATGAAATTACAGCGGGGGAGATATCAAATAATAAGCTTGCAGGAAGTACATATCAAAAAAGGTTACCAGAAGTTACTCATATGTCCCAAATTAGGTGATTTATTTGTATCCTTGGCTGATCAAAAAAAGAGGAGTTGCAATATATATACAGAAACATTTGGAACCCAAAAACACCTTTGCTGATGAAGAGGGAAGATTCTTCCTGGTGGAAATTAAAATATGCCAAAGAAAGGTTTTACTAGGAAATATTTATTTATTTATTTATTTTATTTTATTTCCAATTTATATACCGCCCTTCTCCCTGAGGACTCAGGGCGGTGTACAGCCAGAATTAAGAACATGAAATACAAATATTAAAAAACAATTAAAATATATATAAATTTGGCCCAAAAATTAAAAATCACAAACCAATTTAAAACTTTTAAAAATTTCTTCTTAAGCCAGCCCAGCTTGCTGGAAAAAGTGGGTTTTAAGGGCACGGTGGAAGGCACTGAGGTCTTGGATTCTCCTTATCTCTGGGGGCAACTGATTCCAGAGGGTAGGTGCCCCCACAGAGAAGGCTCTACCCCTGGGGGTCACCAGCCTATATTGTTTGGCTGATGGCACCCTGAGAAGGCCCGCTCTGTGGGAGCGCACGGGTCGATGGGAGGTCGTTGGTAGCAGCAGGCGGTCTCGAAGATAGCTAGGCCCTATGCCATGGAGCACTTTAAAGGTGATGACCAACACCTTGAAGCGCACCCGGAAGACCACCGGGAGCCAGTGCAGCTCGCGCAGGTGTCGTGTTACATAGGAGCGCCATGCTGCTCCCGTCACTACCCGCGCTGCTGCGTTCTGGACCAGTTGGAGCCTCCAGGTGCTCTTCAAGGGGAGCCCCATGTAGAGAGCGTTGCAGTAGTCAAGGCGAGAGGTGACGAGGGCGTGAGTGACTGTGCACAGGGAATCCCGATCAAGAAAGGACCGCAACTGGCGAATCAGGCAAACCTGACAAAAGGTCCCCCTGGTTACAGCCATCAGATGTTCCTCCAAGGACAGCTGCATATCCAGGAGGACTCCCAGATTGCGAGCCCTTTCTGTGGGGGCCAAAGACTCACCCCCAATAGTCAGTGATGGAGTCAACTGACTATATCGGGATGCTGGGAGCCACAGCCACTCAGTCTTGGAAGGGTTGAGCTTGAGCCTGTTCCTCCCCATCCAGATCCGCACAGCCTCCAGGCACTGGGACATCACTTCAAGGACATCGTTGGGGTGGCCTGGGGTGGAGATATACAGCTGGGTGTCATCAGCATACTGGTGGTATATCACCCCGAAGCCACGGATGATCTCGCCCAGCGGCTTCACATAAATGTTGAACAGAAAGGACAAGAGGACCAATCCCTGTGGCACTCCACAGATGAGAGGCCTCGAGGTCAACCTCTGCCCCCCTGCCAACACAAACTGTGACCGGTCAGAGAGAAAGGAGGAGAACCACCGCAACACGGTGCCTCCCACCCCCAACTCTTCCAGCCGGTGCAGCATGATACCATGGTCGATGGTATCAAAAGCCGCTGAGAGATCTAACAGGACCAGAACAGAGGAGCAACCCCTGTCCCGAGCCCTCCAGAGATCATCAACCAACATGACCAATGTCGTTTCCGTGCTGTGCCCAGACCTGAAACCTGACTGGAACGGATCTAGATAGGATGTTTCCTCCAGGAATTGTGGAAACTGTCGCGCGACCACACTCTCAACAACCTTCGCCATGAAGCGAAGGTTGGAGACAGGATGGTAGTTGGCCAATATTGCCGGATCCAGGGACGGCTTCTTTTCTTCAGTTTTTATTTATTTATTTATTATCAAATTTATATTGAAAAAGTTTTCAAATACAAGTTTTTCCCCCTTTCCCCCCCCCTCTTCCCTAACCCACCCTTTCCACCCAACCCCCCCTGTGACTTCTTCACAACAATAGGCTATTTCATAACTAGTTACATACATAATATCTTCCCTTTCCCTTAATCCCTTCTCGGAATACTGACCCTTAACTTGTTAATCTTATAACTCCCATTTTTACGGTAATCTGCCCTTTTTCTCCTCCCCTAAACTTATTGAGTATTATTACAAATTAACCTTTAATCTTTTATATATATTAATATAACATTTTAAATCGGCCTTCTCCCTGAGGAGAGGCCTCACCACCGCCTCTTTCAAGGCAGTGGGGAAGTGACCCTCACTCAACAAAGCATTGATAACACCCTGGAGCCAGCCTCGTGTAATCTCCCGGGAAGCCAGTACCAACCATGAGGGACATGGGTCCAGTAAACATGTGGCCGCACTAAGTCTCCCCAAAATCCTGTCCACATCATCGGGAGTCACAGCATCAAACTCCTCCCAGATAACATTCTCAAGATTATTCCTCGTCACCTTGCCCTGATCTACCCAGTCAGAGTCCAAATCCCCCCGGATCTGAGCGATTTTGTCATACAGGTATTGTCCGAAATCCTCCGCCCTGCCTTCCATGGGATCCTCCCACACTCCCGGATGGAGCAGGGAGCAAGTCACCCTAAACAGGGCGGCCGGACGATTCCCTGATGACACAATAGAGGCTGAAAAGTAATTAAACTTTGCCGTCTTTATCGCCACTAGGTAGGCCTTAATATGCGACCTTACTAGTGTTCGATCAGATTCAGTGAGACTGGCCCTCCAACCGCTCTCCAGGCATCTTTTCTGGTTCTTCATTTCCCTCAGCTCCTCAGTAAACCAAGGAGCCGCCCAGGATCGGCACTCGGTCAGAGGCCGCAAAGGCACGACTCGGTCCAGGGCCCCACCAGCTGCCTGATCCCAGGCAGCTACCAGGTCCTCAGCCGAGTCATGTGCTAGATCCTCAGGAAATGGCCCAAGCTCCATCTGGAACCTATCAGGATCCATCAGGCACCTGGGGCAGATCCATCTAATTGGGTCCGCCTCCCTGCGGCGGGGGGCAATGGTTCAAAGATCCAGGCGAAGGAGTGAGTGGTCAGTCCATGACAAGGATTCCATGTCTATATCCCATATAACAAGACCACTCAACCACTGGCCAGAGACAAAAATCAAGTCCAGAGTGTGACCTCCCCTGTGAGTAGGGCCATGAACTAACTGGGTCAGGTCCATGGCCGTCATGGAAGCCATGAACTCCCGAGCCACCTCAGACGTTTCACCAACGGATGGCAAGTTGAAATCACCCATGACTAAAAGCCTGGGTGTATCTACTGCCACCGTGGCTATCACGTCGAGTAGCTCAGATAAGGCTGTTGCCACGTGGCAGGGAGCCAGGTACGTAAGCAACAAGCCCATCTGAATCCCACGACCCCACCTCACAAGGAGGGACTCACATCCGGCTATCTGAGGCACAGCGGTCTCCCTCGGACCCAGATCCTCGTTAATAATAACCGCCACCCCCCCCACCCCTCCCCTGGGCCCTCGGCTGATGGAATGCTCTGAAGCCTGGTGGGCACATTTCAACCAGAGGGACGCGACCCTCCGGGCCCAGCCAGTTATCCGTAATACCCGCCAGGTCCGCTCCTCCCTCTTGTATAAGATCGTGAATGAGGGTGGCCTTGTTAACCACGGGCCTGGCGTTGCATAGCATCAGCCGAAGGCCCAGATCCTGAGTATCTAAGCCACCTAGTATCCAAGCGGAGCCTTGGGGACCGGGGCAAGCAATTGCTCTCAGACAGCAAGTGCGAGCTCCCAACACATGAAATGGTCCCCTGCTCCCACCATATCTGCCCCTCCCGTCTACCGTGCTGATGGTACAGCCCTCATAGGTATCGTCCCCCATCCCTTTCCCAATCCCTTGTCCTGCACCCCCCGGATCGTTACCCTGTGCTGGGATTGGCTCTGACCCTGGTGGATTCCCCCCCCCACATCCCCCATAGTCATATTCCCAGTTTCTCTAAAAAGATTATTACAAACCCCCTCCCAGAACCTCTTAAAATTTTAAAAAAATTCCCTAGAAAACCCCACAAATTCTTCCTTGCTCCATGCCATCTCTCCGGACTCCAAAGTCTGTCATCGAGATAGGCCCTCGATAATGTGGAGGGCCAAACCTGTGAGAGGGGAGAATCTCGCAGGGCAAGGAGTTCCGACACTGAATACATATAATCATCAGGGGAGACAAAGTCCAAGGGTAGGGGACCACCGATGTTACAAACATAGGGAAAATTCCAGTCTATGGTCAAGCTGCCAAGCTCCATTGTCCTCTCACGGCAATGGCGAAGGAGGTGCATGTCATTCGACCCCGGAAGTTTCCAGGGCAGCCGTCCTCTCACCTAGGCCGACCCATAGAAACTTTGATGGAAAACTCAGGCGTGAAGATAGCCATATTCCGCCTCCAACCGGCCTTGTGTCCATAGAACCAGTATCCTTCCTCGGATTAGTAGCATCAGGGAATCCAAACATCCTGCTCATAAAGAGGTTTAAGTTCACAAATTTATGTCAGAGAAGTTTTACATGGCAGGGAATTCAGACAGGCTAGATAAAGGTGGGGGGAAAATTAGGAATAATTCAGCAGGCCAGGATAGATGGGTAGCTATAGCCGTAATAAGGCCAATAGGCCTAAATTCAGTCCAAAGGAAGGAGGAGGGAGGGGAAATTCAAACCGCATAAGTTTGTAGTCATTTTCCGACCCCTGTAAATCCCTCAACCTTCCATTCTGATGGATAAAGCTCCCCTATTTCGTTTCCCCCCATCCAGCTCGCCCTGGGGGGTCTCTGGATCTCCATGGAGATAACCCTTCCCCCAAGGGTCAAACACTCCAATCACCCGGGAATCAAGTCCAAGGCTGCCGCTAAAGGATCCTATGCCATCTGTTTTAAGGTCTGCAGGCCTTTGGGAGCCGCCCCGACATCAGCCGCCATCACCGCGGTCGCTGCCGCGGCCGCCGCAGCCACCATTGCCGCCGTCGCGGCGCCCCTAAGTGTAACCAGAGAAATTTTTATAACATGATTTATAACAAACTAAACGAATTGGAGTATGAACATGTTTGCTTAACGGGCGACTTCAATGCGGTTATAGATGCCACTAAAGATTATGGGAAATAGGAAAGGGGTAAAGAAGACACTGCCGTTGATATGTGACCAAATTCGGGATGAATTAGGACTAGAAGATGCTTGGAGAGTTGCACATCCAAGAGAGGCTCAATTCACGTATTTCTCCCCTAGACATAAGACATGGTCCAGGATAACCTCATGGCCTGGGGTGGAGATGTACAGCTGGGTGTCATCAGTGTACTGATGGTATCTCACCCCAAAGCCATGGATGATCTCGCCCAGCGGCTTCACATAAATGTTGAACAGGAGGGGCAAGAGGACCGACCCCTGAGGCACTCCACATATAAGAGGCCTCGAGGTCGACCTCTGCCCCCCTGCCAACACGAACTGCGACCGGTTGGAGAGAAAGGAGGAGAACCACCGTAACACGGTGCCCCCCATCTCCAACTCTTCCAACCAGTGCAGCATGATACCATGGTCGATGATATCAAAAGCTGCTGAGAGGTCTAACAGGACCAGAACAGAGGAGCAACCCCTGTCCCGAGCCCTCCAGAGATCATCAACCAACGCGACCAATGCCGTTTCCGTGCTGTGCCCACACCTGAAACCCGACTGGAACGGATCTAGATAGGATGTTTCCTCTAGGAATCGCGGAAACTGTCGTGCGACCTGTCCTGTCTCCAACCTTCGCTTTATTGCGAAGGTTGTTGAGAGTGTGGTTGCGCAACAGCTCCCGCAGTACCTGGATGAAACCTTCTATCTAGATCCATGCCAGTCCGGCTCCAGGCCTGGGTACAGCACGGAAACGGCATTGGTCGCGTTGGTTGATGATCTCTGGAGGGCTCGGGACAGGGGTTGCTCCTCTGTTCTGGTCCTATTAGACCTCTCAGCGGCTTTTGATACCATTGACCATGGTATCATGCTGCACCGGCTGGAAGGATTGGGGGTGGGAGGCACCGTGTTGCGGTGGTTCTCCTCCTATCTCTCCGACCGGTCACAGTCTGTGTTGGCAGGGGGGCAGAGGTCGACCTCGAGGCGTTTGTTTGTGGGGTGCCGCAAGGGTCAGTCCTCTCGCCACTCCTGTTCAACATTTATGTGAAGCCGCTGGGTGAGATCATTCGTGGATTTGGGGTGTGGTGTCATCTGTACACTGATGATACTCAGCTGTACATCTCCACCCCATGCCATCCCAATGATGCCCTTGAAGTGATGTCCCAGTGTCTGGAGGCCGTGCGGGTCTGGTTGGAGAGGAACAGGCTTCAACTCAACCCTTCCAAGACCGAGTAGCTGTGGATGCTGGCACCCCGATATAGCCAGCTGGTGCCATCGCTGGCTATTGGGGGCAAGTCATTGACCCCCACAGAGGGGGCTTGCAACTTGGGCGTCCTTCTGGACACACGGCTGTCTTTAGAAGAGCATATGACAGCCGTGGCCAGGGGGGCTTTTTATCAGGTTTGCCTGATACGCCAGTTGTGCCCCTTTCTGGATCGGGATTCCTTATGCACAGTCACTCATACTCTCGTCACTTCCCGCCTGGACTACATGGGGCTCCCCTTGAGGAACACCCGGAGGCTCCAACTGATCCAGAATGTGGCCACGCGGGTGATTATGGGAGCAACATGGCGCTCCCATATAACACCTCTCCTGCGCAAGCTGCACTGGCTCCCGGTGGTCTTCCGGGTGCGCTTCAAGGTGTTGGTTCTCACTTTAAAGTGCTCCATGGCTTAGGGCCAGGGTATTTACGAGACCGCCTTTTGCTACCGATAACCTCCCACCGGCCAATACTCTCTCACAGAGAGGGCCTCCTCAGGGTGCTGTCATTCAAGCAATGTCAGCTGGCGGCCCCCAGGGGGAGAGCCTTCTCTGTGGGGGCACCTGCCCTCTGGAATGAGCTTTCTCCCGGAATATGACTGACCCCGGATCTCTGCACTTTCCGTAAGGCCCTGAAGACATTTTTATTTCAGCAAGCCGGCCTAGCCTAATTAGGTTTTTTATGGGTTAGTTTTTAATTGTACAGCTTTGGGGTTTTAAATTGGGGGCCGATTGATTTAATTTATTTTAGCTATCTTAACTTTTATATTGTATGTATTTTAATTTCGGCTGTTCACCACCCTGAGTCCCTAGGGGGAGAAGGGCGGTATATAAATTCAAATAAATAAATAAATAAATAAATAAATAAATAAATAAATAAATAAATAAATAAAATTTATGGATCCTGTGGTGCAAGGTTGGCCCTTGTGCATACAAGCTGTAGCTGCTACTGCACTTTTGGTGGCGGAGAGTAGGAAATTAATGTTATCTCAAAGAGACTTTGATTCTCTCGACCGGTAGGAATTTAAATCCAGCTGAATTTCTGTCAGGAGAGAGAAAGGAATGGGACAGTGTGGAACATAATTTATTGATGGGTCTTCCTGGGTGGAGAATGGGAAGAGGATGAATGGATATGCAGTGTCTATATTCACTAGACACTAGATAGTGTCTAGTGAATGTAGACACTGCTGAAGTATTAGAAGCTGGACAGTTGTCTTCTGATTGGTTGACACAAATATGTGAAGTCTTTGCTTTATATGCTTATGGGCTTTTAACGATCTTTGGTAAAAATATGGTTGGAAAGAGACAATAAAGAACAAATAGCTATAAATACATATAGGAGTACATTGAAAGGGAAACTTGAAACAGGTTATGGAGAATATATTGGCAGATGAAACCGCAAAGCTACACAAATGGGGGAGGAAAAGTGGTTTCATTCCTATTCTGGAATGTGATGAAAAACCTGACTTCACAGATGAGTAAGAGACACAAATTCTCATGATGAGAGTGTGGAAAAGAGAAATGGAAAATGGATTGATTACAAATAGTAGTAAATACACCTATTATGAGGAATATAATAGAGAGGGGATACAAGCATTACTAGAATTTATAAAAGAAAATATATTTGTAGAGGCATGTAAACTATAGCCATACAAGTGGGGAGATACTATTTACATTGTGTACGAATACATAAATACATTGTGTAAGAATAAAAAAGATTATGTGTAAACATGTAGAAATTTGACCATTTGGTCTTTTCAACTAATCCAAGTAGATTACATTGAGATGCCAGCGGTGGGAACACTGAAATATTTGCTGGTAATAGTGGATTATTTTACTGGATGGCTTGAAGCCTTTCCTTGTGCAAAGAGAAATAACTCAGATGACTGTTAATTATTGGAGCAAATAATACCCAAATATGGATTGGTTGAAAATATTGGTAGTGATAGAGGTGCACTTTTCACTGTCCAGGTGATAAGGGTAATGGAGCTATTGGGGATTGATTGGCAAAAAAATATTGGCAATATTGGCAATAATTCAGTGATAAGGTTAATGTTGGAGCTCCAGGTTCTTTGGATGAAATGTTTGCCTTTATCTCTTTTCCATCTAAAGAAAAGATATTTCATCATATGATATGATGTTTGGATTACCCTATACTGGGAGTGTGGGACTACCTAGAATGAAGCTTAAATATGTTTTTCGTAGAAAAAATACACAGGGACTGTCCCAGTGTTTTTCTCGTTTAAGGTCTAAAGGACTACAGACACAAACTCCACCTCTTGATTCCCAAGTTTATGCTTACCAAAGTGGTGACTGGTCCTGATAAAATCAATAAAGGAAAAGAAATTACAGCCAGTATGGGAAGGACCATTCCAGGTGTTGTTGACCACTGAGTCGGCTATGAGGACCAAGGAAAAAGGCTGGATTCATTATTCATTATTCCAGAGTTAAAGGACCAGTGGATTCATCTTATGGTTGGACTGTATCAACAGATGCAACAAACCTGCTTAAATTAACCTTCAGAAGACAGATATCCGACAATTGATGGAGCTTTCCAATGACTGATGGAACTTTGGGCAGTTGATTTAAATATTTGGTTGGGAGTAATAAACATTTTTATTGTGTTATTGATTGTATTAAGAAAGGAGACAATTGAATGGTGTAAATCAATGCTGTGGTATCCGGTGGATGTAAGTTCCCTACGATCAGCTGAAAGACTTGAAGTCTAAAGGTAAGCTTTTGAGCTTTTACCCATCTAAAACATACTCTAAACAGAGGGCCTAGTTCACTAGGAAGATGGGGTTTGCAGTGGTGATAATCATTACTTTATGGAAAATTATGCAACGTGTGCGTGTAGGAGTGGGAACTTTGGCTGCACTGTCTAGTTATCCTATAACATGGCAGCAGCTGTGTTTTCATACCGAACCTGAGCACCAATATTCCCTGATGCAGACACCACTAACCCTGATAGAAACTGCAGATGAAGCTGGGATTTGTATTAAATCAACTTTTGATGATGGTGCACCCTTGGGGAAATACCCCAGGTACAACTGTACATATGAAATATTTTCCCAGCACAAAGATCTCTCAAACAAAATTGAATTCTTATACAAACAATGCATTGTTTAATATGGTAATTATACTCCTTCTTATAAAAAGTTTAGGATTATAGAGGAAGGGCTACATTTACCATATATTGAAGTGAAAGCTCCCTCCAAACTTATGTTTTTATGTGGAATATAGCATTGGCTAAAGTACCTTTTATATGGAAAGGAATATGCACTGTTGGATAGCTTAAAGCACCAATGAGGTATATTAGAGATGTGGGGGAACCTAATAAAAAGGAAGGGAATATTTTTCTGGACTTGATGAAAGTAGCTCTCAATAGTTTGTCCTTTTGTATAAAAGGGGAGGCTACAATCTCCAATATAATGTTGACATGTTTTGTTGGGGTACCAGTCCCTGATAAATTCTTATTTGAGGAGAAATAATTTCTCCCCAAATAACCATAGAACCTAATTATAATTTATCACAAGTGATTTGGGAGTCCACAAAAGCCTAATAAATGGACTAACCAGAGGAAATTGGTAATTGAAGTGAAAACTACATTACCAGCTTATGATTGTGTGATATATAAACATCCTGAGAAAAAACAGGAGAAAGTAATATATGTTCCTGTGCCTACTGAGCATGTGTTTACCTGTTCTGAGGTGGAAGACATAGATGCTATAGGACAGGTGTTATATCTGCCTAGAGGATGGTTTTTATTTTGTGGGTTATATGCTTATGTGTACGTACCTGCATATGCAATAAGTGGTCCTTGTACAATTGGACATCTGATTACCATAATGGCAGTTGCACATTTTAAGGCATTAAACAGGAAACAGAATTTTATTATGAAATAATAAATGAATACTAGTCTCTATCATAGTAACCGTGTGCCCCACAAAGTTCTCAAAAAGGTAGCTACACATGATGGTTCATTGGAAACAGTGGATGAATCACATTTGCAAGAACATGGACATGTGGAAATACCGAAGCCAGAAAAAGAACCACATTTAATTGTATATGCTCCTGTAAAACCTATAAAATGGCATATAACCTATAAAATGGCATATAACTCCAATGATCATATGGAGGATGGAGCATATAGGGGAATATATAGGGGTAAGAGTGATAAATTACATGAAGCATTTGATGCAGGATGTAATGATGCAATAGTGATATTGAATAAAGTTCAAGCAGGGCTTTTAGGAATGTTTCCCTAGATGGCTACATAATATAACCAGTTGCAACTTGGACATCTTGCCTGTGCTTTAGCAAAAAGCATAAATGAAACATCATCTGCTATTGCTGCACTGGCTGATGAGATGGGAGAAATAAGAAAATCTCTATTACAAAATCGTATTGCTATAGACTATATGTTGTTAAGGATGGGATATGGATGCGAGGAATTCCATGGTATGTGTTGCTTTAATATATGAGATAACTCACAGTTTATAGAGTTTAAACTGAAAATATCACTACACATTTAACACATATAACAGAAAACACTGCTTTTAAAGGAATCTGTAATTTGTTAACCTCTTTGTTGCCTAACTTTACTCGGTTAAAGGATCTATTCATTGGTATCATTATCGTTGTAATCATATGCCTTATCTCCTGTATCTGTATCAAATGTGCACCTGTATGTTGTAACTGTTGGAAGTATTGTTATCAAATAACTAAACCAAAGAAAACAAATGAAGAATCAAGAGTGAGATTAGGGAGACAGGAAGTATCCATGTTACAAAACATACATGTTGATTTACAGGAATAAGACTGATAAAAAGGAAAAGGGAGGATTGAGAGAAAAAGAATTATTCCTGTAAAGAATATAGCCTAAGTGACTCCATATTTACATAACCTGAGTTATTAAGCTGAGTAAGATGTGTAGAAAAGTACATATCTAAGTTGGGTCAGGCTGACCCAGGCTCCATTGAAATAAGAGGAAAAGACTAAGTGTCCAATTAATAAGAACAATAACAAACAATTATGTATACATTTTTAGAGGGTATTTTTAGAGGGTATTTTTGGAGGAAAACTCCAGGGTGGAATATGTGAGAAAGCCAAAATGTTATGTAATAACCAAAAACAATATCTGGTGGGGCATTCTAATTGTTTTGCTGATCATCTGAAACTGTATTTAAACCATGTAACAGGAGTGATAAGACGTTCTCTCTCTTTCATGGGAGAACCCTTTTGCAAAAGCTATATACATACATACATACATACATACATACATACATACATACATACATATTTATATATATATGTAGGTCTTTGGTTATTCGGGTTTTCTCCCACGTAAAATTGGAGGTGTCTTGGCAACGTTTTGACGAAGTCTCATTCGTCATCTTCAGGCTGGTGTTCTCGGCTTCATGCTTCTAGGAGCAATGTGTGTGATCACAGCTGTTTCTTCCTTTTAACTGCCAGTGGGGGTGTGAACTGATTGGGTGGGAGCTTGGCTGTGTTCTGATTGGGCGGAGGTATGTTCTGATTGGTTGGGGGTTTGGCTGTGCTCTGATTGGATGGGAGGTTGGCTGTGCTCTGATTGGATGGGTGTGTGTTCTGTTTAGGTGGGGCTTGGTTGTGCTCGGGTTAGTCTGAGTAGCAGGGGGATTTGAGCTGGTGAGCTGTGTTGCTGTTGTTTGGCTTCGTGTTCGTGGCCGTGCCATCTCTTCATGTTGGGTGTCAGTCTGCTTCATGTATGGATTGGAGGGGTTTAAAGTGGCTAATGATGCAGCTGTGGTCTGGCTTCTGGTCCGGGGTCGTGCCTCATCATCAGTGTGGGTTTGAGTCTGTTTTCTGCGTGGATGTGTGCTGGTTACATTCTGTGGCTCTCGTGAGTATGGGTCTGGTGTCATTCTTTGTGTTAGGGACAGGTTTGTCAATAAGGGCGGGTCTCCAAATGGCTGGTAGGTGGGAGGTATCATCTCATTTGTTCATGCTGTGTGGATGTTTTTCTATCTCGATGGCTTCTCTGATTATTCTGTTGTTAAAGTGTTCAGTTTTGGCAATAGTTCTGGTCTTTTTAAAGTCAATATCATGTCCTGTGGCTTTGAGGTGTTGGACCAGGGAAGAAGTTGGTTCCTCTTTTCTGACTGAGTTCTTGTGTTCTTCAATGCGTGCACTTATTCTTCTGTTGGTTTGTCCGATGTATGTGGTGGGGCAGGCGGTGCATGGGATTTCATATACTCTTTGATTTTCTAACTCAATTTTGTCTTTGGAGTTTCTTAGGATGGTGGATATTTTTCGGTTTGTGCAGAATGCTGTCTTGATGTTGTGTTTGTGGAGAATCTTGCTGATTTTGTCTGTGGTGCCTTTTATGTATGGGAGGAGGGCTTTGCCGTTTTCTTGTTCTCTGTCTTGGATTTTAGTGGGGGTTTCTTTTTGGATTAGATTGGTGATCTTATTTCTGTGGAATCCATTGGATGTTAGTACGTTAGTGAGAGTGTGTAGTTCGGTTTTTAGGTGTTGTTCGTCAGCTAAGCATTTTGTTCTGGAGATGAGTGTCTTGGCTACGGAGTTGATCTGTGCTGGGTGGTGGTGTGAGAGTGCATGCAGATAGCGGTTTGTGTGTGTTTTCTTCTGGTAGATGGTGTGTCCTAGGGAGCCATTGGATTTTCTGTAGACTAAGACATCCAGGAAGGGAAGTTGGTTGTTCGCTTCTGTTTCCATGGTGAACTGTATTTTGGGGTGTAGGCTGTTGAGGTGTGTGAGGAAGTTGTCCAGTTTTTCTTTCCCATGTGGCCAGATTATGAAGGTGTCATCCACATATCTGAGCCAGAGTTTGGGTTTGTGATCAGATTTTTCTAGAGCTTGGGTTTCAAAGTGTTCCATGTAGAGGTTAGCAATGACAGGTGAGAGGGGTGATCCCATGGGTGCTCCTTCTATTTGTTTGTATTTTTTTCCATTATAGATGAAGTATGTGTTGGATAGGCAGTGGTTGGTCAGATCTTGGATGTGCTTGGGGAGGTTATATTTGTTTTGGATAACTGTCAAGGCTTCTTTGATTGGCACTTGGGTGAAGAGGGATATGACATCGAAGCTCACAAGTAGGTCGCTGGGCTGTAAGTTTTGTTTCTTTATGATCTCTATGAACTGGAATGAGTTTTTTACATGTGAGTTGATGGATTCTGCATAGGGCTGTAGTAGTTTGATGAGAAATTTGGGTAGGTTTTGTAGAGGTGAGCCTATGGAGCTGACTATGGGTCTAAGTGGGATTCCTTCTTTGTGTTTCTTGAGGAGACCATAGAGCTTAGGGCATCTGGATGATTTCTCTCTGAGAATGATTCTTTGCTGGATCTCTAAGCTGATGGGGGAGGCTTTTATTTTGGATCTAGTGGTTTTTTCCAGGTAGGTGGTGGGATCTGTGTTTAGGGGTTTGTATGTGGAGTCTTGGATTAGGTTGGTTAATTTGGTTTGGTAGTCAGATATGTTCATAACCACCGTGGTGTTTCCCTTGTCTGCTGGTAGGATTATTATGCTAGTGTCTTCTTTCAGGTTAAGTAGTACTGTCTGTTCCTCTTTGGGTAAGTTGCTTTTGGGTGGCTTGCTGGTGCAGAGGATGTTGGTGATTTCGAGTCTGATTCTGTTAGCGTCGTCGGGGTTGACTTTGGTCAGGCTGCTTTCAATTCCGCATATAATGGTTTCAGTGGGGATGTGTTTGGGAGCGACTGCAATGTTGAATCCTTTGGAAAGGACATTGGTTTCGGCTTTGGTGAGGATCCTATCTGAGATGTTATGCACTGTTTGTTTCATGTGTGGCTGTGGGGGGAAGGGGTTTGTTTCTGGCATTCTTGTAGTCTTCGGAGTTTGATAGTGTGTGCGTCTTTCTTGAGGGTGGTCTGTGTTTCGGCTCTCCAGACAGCGAGTTGTTTGGATTGTCCCAAAGTGCGGGGTGGATCTTGTTGCTGAGTTTGAGGTGAAGTGTGAGGAGATCTCTGTTGTTTGGTCTAGGAGGAATCTTTTTGTGTGAAGTTTATTTCTGATTAGGGCCAATTCTGTTCTTTTCAGGATGCGTTTGGTGGCTGCAGAGTTGTAGTGGTATTTCAATTGGAAGCATGTGGGGATTAAATTTTGATCACGGCAGTTGCGTAGGAATGCAAGGTCACATAAAATGGAAGCTCTTTGGACTTCAAGTTTTTCATAGGTCCTGGTCAGATGGTGGATATATATATATATACCTGGTCAGATACATACATACATACATACATACATACATACATACATACATACATACATATATATATAATCTGCTTTTTACTTGTTCATGTTCTCTGTTTCACTTTTTATGAGGTTTTATGAGGTTTGCTGTTTTTTTTTAAAATCTCACAGTTTCAAACAGCAATATTATCAGAATAGACTCGCTTTACACTATTTGTTAGCAAAAGGAGGAGGTGTGTATAGAAACTTTAATCTCACAAATTGTTGTTTCCAAATAGCAATAGCAATAGTACTTAGACTTAAATATTGCTTCATAGTGCTTTTACAGTTTTCTCTAAGCGGTTTACAGAGTCAGCATATTTTCCCCAACAATCTTAACGCATTGTAAGCCGCCCTGAGTCTCCGGAGAAGGGCGGCATATAAATCAAATTAAAAAAAAAAATCTGGGTCATCATTTTACCCACCTTGGACGGATGGAAGGCTGAGTCAACCTTGAGCCGGTGAGATTTGAACTGCTGAATTGCAGCTAGCAGTCAGCTGAAGTAGCCTGCAGTGCTACACTCTAACCACTGCGCCACCTTGGCCCTATGTATGATCAAGGAAAAGCTATAGAGGAGATTACTGCCAAAAAAGGAAAGTTGCACACATCCCAGTGCAGACTTGGACTGGGACAATTGACTTCAACTGGTTTGGCAGCATCTTCTCTGACTGGAAAAGTATTTGGTTTCTAGTGTTGTTAACCCTTGGAGGTCTCCTTCTGCTCCCCTGTTTCATCCCTTTGATCCAGTGTGTGGTTAAATCCACAATCACTGGGATGACAGTTACAGCTTCATCAGTCTGCCACCTCTCCTAATAAACCAGCAAAAATCATGGTCCTAAAGACCATCCCCACAAAATGTACTCCCCTAGTTCACCTTTGACAGGAAGCATCCTGTCTTTAAAGTACATTGCTTTATTTTTAATCACATTGTTTCTATCTTCTTTTTTCCAACCGTATGTATATCGTTCCTCATTTCCTTGTCTGTTAGCATATATTTATTTATTTATTCAATTTCTCCTAGTGGACTCTGGCCACAAACCAGGGGTGTAAAACCAGGGCCTACGAGCCAGATGTGTCACATGCTGGCCATGCCCATCCCTGGTTTAGTGAGTTTGACACCCCTGCCATAAACAAACAAATAAAAAATCACATGAGAGTCTTCAAAGATCACAGTGTCTTGTCTCCTTCTTCTCCCATCCCTACTTTGGAAACCTCTTTGTTTTTCTTTTCCTATTATCATTCTATAGCTTAATTTTTAACCCAATTTTGTGGTTTTCAATTTTCAGTGTTTCTGATCACTATTAAGGATAGATGGTTATAACAAGAGAGTCAGGAGGGTGTTTCATAACTTTCCTGCCTTTGGGAAACTTCCTGGCAGTCTCAGTAATGACTATACTTATTCTTAATTACCTTCAATATACTTACACAAGAGTTACATTCAGTAGAATTATTTCCTGGATTCTGTCTAATTAATCTGAAAGCAGCTGCTTTAGGATCTGGAATGATTAATAGTTGCAAGGCAGCTAAATGCCTTGTGAAAGGGAAATCTCTCCAAAACATATGTACATACAAACCCATTCTTGTCATGCAAACACAAGTAATTCCAATGAAAGCAATTTTCAGTTAAATATGTTATCAGCTCCTTGAATAGTCAGTTCTAGATGAACTTCAGAATTGTGTAGGGTTGCCAGGTGTCCACTATTTGAGCGGACAGTCCACTTTTTTCACATTATGTTCACTATTTTTTTTCACAAGCTTTATGATGAAATGGTACGTAATCTAAAGCTGTACACTCTAAGAGAATAAGGATAGGAGAATCGCGTTTTGTCTTTTTTTTCATAAATTAGAAGGAGACAAAGATCGAATGTTCATTGCAATAATCACATTTTACATAACAGCGCAAAAAATGCATTAAAGCAGTTATCTTTTGATATCGAAAATGTAGTGCTGAAGGTTTTTGCCGAATTTTCGAATTCTGCGAAGAAACGAGAAGAGTTGAAATCATTTTTTGAGTTTTGCGAGTCAGAATTCCATGAAGTTTTGCGCCATGTTCCAACACGTTGGTTAAGTTTGTTTAAAGCGGTCGAAAGACTTCTTTTAAACTGGATACCTCTAAAATCGTATTTTATTTTTCTTGGATCTGATGAGTGCCATAAGGTTATCTGGAACCTTATTTCGGATCAGGAAAATGAACTCGCAAAGGACGATGAACCAACAATTTCAGAATTGTATTTATATTTCACGCACTTCTTCATGTCAATAATGCAAGACACCCTACTGAAGCTGGAAAGCAAGAAAATTTTTGCATGTGATCTTCACATTATCATGTGTAAGCTGCGTGATTCTTTGCAAAAAAAATACGATGAGCAGTTTTTTGGAATGAAAGTTTTATTTGCCTTACGTAAAAAACATTTGCCTGAGAATGCGTGCAAAAGTTCAAGAAAGAAGCCATCAACGTGTATCAAAGTGCCATTGCGTACCTAGAAAAGTGGTATAATTTCACCGATTCAGTATATGAGAAGCTAAGTTGTTTCAATCTAATTGATCACAATAATCCTCCAACTTTAGAAGAAATGACGAACATCTGGTTATTATCACCATGGCAAGAAGAACTTCCACCCAACACTCTCTTCGATGAAATTTCCCTTTCATCGTACATCCCTTGATAAGTGGACGTACTTTTTCAAGAAAGAGCCAGCTCCGAGTTTACTGAAATTGTTCCAGTATTGTGTATCAATTCCGGTATCAAATGCAAACGTTGAACAAATTTTCAGCATCATGGGAAATTTGTGGACTGACGAACATAACCGCCGAACTTGTATCAGTTCGAAGTGAACTTTGTATATTTTTTAATATTTCTCAACGTTGTACTGAAATTAAAGAATTATTCCTTAAACACAAAGAATTGATCAAGCTGCGCAGTCAAATAAAAAATACACACGACAGCAAAGTAAAATGTAATTTAATATTTTACATATTATTATAATATATTTGATGTTTCGAATTTTAAGTAAAGTTTTGAAGTGATTATTTTAATACGTGTTAAAATGTTTGTAAGAAAATACATAATTTAATTGTAATTTTTTTTATTTTTTTACTACTTAACACCCCCCCCCCCCGCTTGTCCGCTATTTTTTGGAAGCAGACCTGGCAACCCTAGAATTGTGTAAAACTAATTAATCTTTTGAATGGGTAGTTTTGTAACATATGTTGTACAGTGTTTTCAACACATGCACTGTAAATATAGGTATTAGGTTCAAATTGCCCATGTGATAGTCATAAGCTAGAGATTCAAGAATATTCTTCATGTGACAGAGCACTCTCATTCAATCCTGAATGGATAAATATATACTTTAGCATTGAAATGATTGGATAATTCTGTTTTTGTAATACTTTGGACCACAGATGTTGCATGTAGGATAGGTAACTGTGCCAAATAACAGACAAAATAATTACAAACAAGAGAAATAATTTGGTATTGTATTATGACATAGAGAATACAGAATCTGCTGGAACAAAGACCTAGATCAGAGCTGTCAAACTCGCAGCCCACGCCCGGTTTAGTGAAGGGGGGAAAAAGTCCTGATATGTCACATGACACCGCTATGACAATGTGAGTTTGACATTCCTGACCTAAATCTTACTGCTATCAGTTTACTAAAAGTTCATAAAAAGTATGATGTTATGAATGACAAAATGTTGATCCATCATCAGTTTTTCAATCAAGCTGGAAAAATAATAGGTTTGCCAGTTATTGAATTGGACTGGCTCCTCAGAGCCCCATTTAAACTTTCTTAAAGGGAATCCCTTTGATCAAGTGTCAAACTCGATTGCATTATGTGTTCTATTGTGATGTATCGTGACATTTTTTGCCTTTGTGCAACTGGGGTGGAAGTGGCATGTGAGTGATGCATCCGGCCCGTGGGCCACCAATTTGACACCCCTGCTTTAAGGGCTCAACATCCCAGCCTCTATTTATCTCTCAATACTATAGATACTGCTCAGTGGCTCCAACATCTTCCAAAATTGGTTGGAATCAAAACTAAAAAAAAATGATGGCGAAATCACATAATGAAATATTAATTTTCCTAACACTGAAAAGAAAATGTCTAGCCCAGATAACTGCTAGCTATAACCTAAACTGATGCCTGGAAAAACAAACAAGCAAAAAAACCACTGCCTTGTGACCACAGTTCTCTTATTAATTGTGCTACAAAGAAGTGAGGCCAGTTACTTATTTCTAAAGACATCAGCAATATAATGCAAACAGGGATTCAGTAAGCAAAAAGGTGTTAGTAAGCAAAAATCTTATTCCTTTAATACAATTTTTTGAATTAAATTTTATTTTTATTATAACACAATATGACAAACACAAAACACAAAACATATATATATTGTTTTCTGAGGTGTTCGCGGGTGTTTGTATGTAGGTCTTTGGTTATTCGGGTTTTCTCCCGCGTAAAATTGGAAGTGTCTTGGTGACGATTTGATGTTCATCATACCTTCAGGCTGGTGTTTTCGGCTTCATGCTTCTAGGAGCAATGTGTGATCGCAGCTCTTTCTTCCTTTTAACTGCCAGTGGGTTGTGAACTGATTGGGTGGGAGCTTGGCTGTGTTTTGATTGGGTGGAGGTGTGTTCTGATTGGTTGGGGGTTTGGCTGTGCTCTGATTGGGTGGGGGTGTGTTCTGTTTAGGTGGGGGCTTGTTTGTGCTCATGTTAGTCTGAGTTGCAGGGGGATTTGAGCTGGTGAACTGAATTGCTGTTGTTTGGCTTCGCATTCGTGGTCATGCTACATTTAAACCCCTCCAATCCATACATGAAGCAAACTGACACCCACCATGAAGATGTGGCACGACCACGAACGCGAATCTCAAAAGTTCTTCACCGATTGCTTTCAAATTTTGATACAACATTGCATTCGACTACGGGCATGTTTTTATATACCTATATTATATACATGTCACACCTGTGACAGGTAAAACATGAAAAACATTGGAAAACATTGAAAGACATTGACAAACATTGACAAACATTGAAAAACAGTGCCATCTGCTGGATGTAAAACCAACATGGCAACCTCCCAGCCCTGATTATGCTCAACAGATTTCTGCTCCTTATATTTAGACTCTCCATATTGCTTCCAAGAAACTGTGCATTTGGAAGGCAGAGACACCCGAGGGCCATATCCTGCCACCAGGTTCGGCAGGTAGGCAGCCGGCTCCCCGCCGGGAAGCCCTCACAGCTGGCGCTTCTAGGGCTGGGCAGGGCCTGCCCAAGCCTGGCTCTGACCTCCCCCTCCCCTGGCCACCCCATGAACTAGCCTCGCCCGCCGTTGCTGCCCATCCCCCTCGCCAGCCACTCTCGGGGCTCCCTCCAAAGAACACCTGGCAATGAGGCTGCCTGGGTCCGCCGAGCGGGAACCCTCCGTCCCTCCCCTGGCCCGAATCGTGCCTGGCCCAGCGCTACCACGGGCCCCGAGGTCAGAAAGACCAACCGCTAACCAGCGCTATGCGAATCTGGTCGGTGAGCGGGAGATGGAAGCAACTAGAGCCTCGAGGTCACCTTTGACCAGCGCCGCCTTTGATTCACAGGTGGGCGCTCTGGCAGTTCACGGAACCTACACAAAAATTTCGGCCTCTGGCAGAAAAAGGGCTCCTGGGAGACTTCGAGGGGCGGAACAGCCAGGAGGGAGGATGGCCGGCCCTCCTTCGTTTCGAAGAAGAGTGGGGGATTTAATCATTCCCCTGCCCTTGGCAGGCGGGGGAGAATTGTGCAGCAGGGGTCCAGTGGGGGTGTGCATGGCTCTTGGCTTTGCCACTTTCTTCCTTCAGCTGGGAAGCCCCAAACCAGCCTCGAACCCCTGCCGCACCCCCTCCCTCCCTCCCTTCCCTTCCCTGCTATGCATCTCCCCGTCAAGCCCCCAGAGAACATCTGTGTAGGGAGGATGGAGGGGCCCCCCCGAGTTTCTGCTGTGGTGAGGAGAGCTGCCTGGCCTGAAAAGGTAAGGGTGATGGCGGGGGATGCAGAAGAGGCTGGGCCAGAGACAGAGATAAACAGAGAGAGAGGGAGAGAGAGACATAGAGAAATACAGAGAGACGAGGGGGGGGAGACACATACAGAGATACAAAGAGAGAGAGTGGGAGGGAGAGAGACATAGAGATACTGAGAGAGGGGGAGAGAGAGACACATAGAGAGATACAGAGGAGTGGGAGAGAGAGACAGAGATACAGGGAGAGAGAGACATAGAGAGATACAGAGAGAGGGGGAGAGAGAGACATAGATACAGAGGGGGGGGAGGGAGAGAGACATAGAGATACTGAGAGGGGGGAGAGAGAGACACATAGAGAGATACAGAGGAGGGGGAGAGAGAGACAGAGAGATACAGGGGGAGAGAGACACATAGAGAGATACAGAGGAGGGGGAGAGAGAGACAGAGAGATACAGGGAGAGAGAGACATAGAGAGATACAGAGAGAGGGGGAGAGAGAGACACATAGATACAGAGGGGAGAGAGAGAGACCTAGATATGGGTGGGAGAGAGAGACAGAGATACAGAGGGGGGGAGAGAGAGAGACATAGAGAGATACAGAGGAGGGGAGAGAGAGAGACATAGAGAGATACAGACAGGGGAGAGAAAGAGAGAGAGAGAGAGAGAGAGAGAGAGAGAGAGAGAGAGAGAGAGAGAGAGAGAGAGAGAGAGATACAAAGAGAGAGGGGGAGACAGAGAGGGAGGATTTTGTGGTTCCCATTGTTTTTTAGCAACCGGTTCTCTGCCCTAATCACCAGTAGGCGTGGCTCGGGAGCTGTCATGTGACTGATGAAAGTGAGTGACGTCGAGTTGGCCACACCCACCAAATGTTCGTGGAGAGTTTGGAACTTCAGCCTTGCTCTTTTAGCTCAGCGGAAGCACCAGACTGGGCCACAGCAATGCGTGGCTGGGTACAGCTAGTGTGTGTGTGTGTGTGTGTGTGTGTGTGTGTGTGTGTGTAGGTCTTTGGTTATTTGGGTCTTCTCCCACGTAAAATTGGAAGTGTCTTGGCGATGTTTCGACGAAGTCTCATTCGTCATCTTCAGGCTGGTGTTCTCGGCTTCGTGCTTCCAGGAGCAATGTGAGATCGCAGCTGTCTCTTCCTTTTAACTGCTAGTGGGGGTGTGAGCTGATTGGGTGGAAACTTGGCTGTGTTCTGATTGGGTGGAGGTGTGTTCTGATTGGTTAGGGGCTTGACTGTGCTCTGATTGGATGGGGGGTTGGTTGTGCTCTGATTGGCTGGAGGTGTGTTCTGTTTGGGTGGGGGCTTGGTTGTGCTCAGCTTAGTCTGAGTTGCAGGGGGATTTGAGCTGGTGAGCTGCGTTGTTGTTGTTTGGCTTCGTGTTTGTGGCCGTGCGAGCTCTTCATGGTGGGTGTCAGTCTGCTTCATGTATGGATTGGAGGGGTTTAAAGTGGCTAATGATGCAGCTGCGGTCTGGCTTCTGGTCCTTGATCGTGGCTCATTATCAGCATGGGTTTGAGTCTGCTTTCTGCGTGGATGTGTGGTGGTGACATCCTGTGTGGCTCTCGTGAGTATGGGTCTGGTGTCATTCGTCGTGTTAGGGACAGGTTTGTCAATAAGGGCGGGTTTCCAAATGGCTGGTAGGCGGGAGGTATCATCTCGTTTGTTCATGCTGTGTGGACGTTTTTCTATCTCGATGGCTTCTCTGGTTATTCTGTTGTTAAAGTGTTCAGTTTTGGCAATAGTTCTGGTCTTTTTAAAGTCAATATCATGTCATGTGGCTTTGAGGTGTTGGACCAGGGAAGAAGTTGGTTCCTCTTTTCTGACTGAGTTCTTGTGTTCTTCAATGCGTGCACTTATTCTTCTGTTGGTTTGTCCGATGTATGTGGTGGGGCAGGCGGTGCATGGGATTTCATATACTCCTTGATTTTCTAACTCAATTTTGTCTTTGGGGTTCCTTAGGATGGTGGATATTTTTCGGTTTGTGCAGAATGCTGTCCTGATGTTATGTTTGTGGAGGATTTTGCTTATT
Organism: Arizona elegans; assembly: GCA_022577455.1. Classification (NCBI taxonomy): domain Eukaryota; kingdom Metazoa; phylum Chordata; class Lepidosauria; order Squamata; family Colubridae; genus Arizona; species Arizona elegans. Next base: position 42,622,372 of record JAKOOJ010000006.1, read on the forward strand.
CTGTCTGTGGTGCCTTTTATGTATGGGAGGAGGGCTTTGCCGTTTTCTTATTCTCTGTCTTGGATTTTAGTGGGGGTTTCTTTAGGTTGGTGATCTTATTTCTGTGGAATCCATTGGATGTTAGTACGTTAGTGAGAGTGTGTAGTTCGGTTTTTAGGTGTTGTTCGTCAGCTAAGCGTTTTGTTCTGGAAATGAGTGTCTTGGCTACAGAGTTGATCTGTGCTGGGTGGTGGTGTGAGAGTGCATGCAGATAGCGGTTTGTGTGTGTTTTCTTCTGGTAGATAGTGTGTCCTAGGGAGCCATTGGATTTTCTGTAGACTAAGACATCCAAGAAGGGAAGTTGGTTGTTCGCTTCTGTTTCCATGGTGAACTGTATTTTGGAGTGTAGGCTGTTGAGGTGTGTGAGGAAGTTGTCCAGTTTTTCTTTCCCATGTGGCCAGATTATGAAGGTGTCATCCACATATCTGAGCCAGAGTTTGGGTTTGTGATCAGATTTTTCTAGAGCTTGGGTTTCAAAGTATTCCATATAGAGGTTGGCAATGACAGGTGAGAGGGGTGATCCCATGGGTGCTCCTTCTGTTTGTTTGTATTTCTGTCCATTATAGATGAAGTATGTGTTGGATAGGCAGTGGTTGGTCAGATCTAAGATGTGCTTGGGGGGGGGGGGGTTATATTTGTTTTGGATAACTGTCAAGGCTTCTTTGATTGGTACTTGGGTGAAGAGGGATATGACATCGAAGCTCACGAGTAGGTCACTGGGCTGTAAGTTTTGTTGCTTTATGTCTATGAACTGGAATGAGTTTTTTACGTATGAGGTGATGGATTCTGCATAGGGCTGTAGTTGTTTGGCGAGAAATTTGGCTAGGTTTTGTAGAGGTGAGCCTATGGAGCTGACTATAGGTCTAAGTGGGGTTCCTTCTTTGTGTATCTTGGGGAGACCATAAAGCTTAGGGCATCTGGATGATTTCTCTCTGGGAATGATTCTTTGCTGAATCTCTTCACTGATGGGGGAGGCTTTTATTTTGGATCTAGTGGTTTTTTTTCCAGGTAGGTGGTGGGGTCTGTGTTTAGGGGTTTGTATATGGAGTCTTGGAGTAGGTTGGTTAATTTGGTTTGGTAGTCAGATGTGTTCATAACCACCGTGGTGTTTCCCTTGTCTGCTGGTAGGATTATTATGCTGGTGTCTTCTTTCAGGTTAAGTAGTACTATCTGTTCCTCTTTGGGTAAGTTACTTTTGGGTGGCTTGCTGGTGCAGAGGATGTTGGTGATTTCGAGTCTGATTCTGTTTGCGTCATCGGGGTTGATTTTGGTCAGGCTGGTTTCAACTCCACATATAATGGTTTCAGTGGGGATGCTTTTGGGAGCGACTGCAAAGTTGAATCCTTTGGAAAGGACATTGGTTTCGGCTTTGGTGAGGATCCTATCTGAGATGTTATGCCCTTTTTGTTTCATGTGTGGCTGTGAGGGTGGAGGGGATTGTTTCTGGCGTTCTTGTAGTCTTCTGAGTTTGTTGGTGTGTGTGTCTGTCTTGAGGGTGGTCTGTGTTTCGGCTCTCCAGACGGCAAGTTGTTTGGATCTGTCCCAAAGTGCGGGGTGGATCTTGTTGCTGAGTTTGAGGTGAAGTGTGAGGAGATCCTTGTTGATTCGGTCTAGGAGGAATCTTTTTCTGTGGAGTTCATTTCTGATTAGGGCTAGTTCTGTTCTTTTCAGAATGCGTTTGGTGGCTGCAGAGTTGGAGTGGAATTTCAGTTGGAAGCCTGTGGGGATTAAATTTTGATCTCAGCAGTTGCGTAGGAATGCAAGGTCACATAAAATGGAAGCTCTTTGGACTTCGAGTTTTTCATAGATCCTGGTCAGATGGTGGATTTCCTCCCCGTAGAGGTTCGATATTTGTTTTCTCAGGTTTTCGCGGGTGTTTGTATGTAGGTCTTTGGTTATTCGGGTCTTCTCCCACGTAAAATTGGAAGTGTCTTGGTGATGTTTCGACAAAGTCTCATTCGTCATCTTCAGGCTGGTGTTCTCGGCCTCGTGCTTCCAGGAGCAATGTGAGATCACAGCTGTCTCTTCCTTTTAACTGCTAGTGGGGGTGTGAGCTGATTGGTTGGGAACTTGGCTGTGTTCTGATTGGGTGGAGGTGTGTTCTGATTGGTTAGGGACTTGGCTGTGCTCTGATTGGATGGGGGGTTGGTTGTGCTCTTATTGGCTGGAGGTGTGTTCTGTTTGGGTGGGGGCTTGGTTGTGCTCAGCTTAGTCTGAGTTGCAGGGGAATTTGAGCTGGTGAGCTGCGTTGTTGTTGTTTGGCTTCGTGTTTGTGGCCGTGCGAGCTCTTCATGGTGGGTATATACATATATATATATATATATATATATATATATATATATATATATATATACATATATATATATATATATATATATATATATATATATATATATATATGTTTTCTCAGGTTTTCGCGGGTGTTTGTATGTAGGTCTTTGGTTATTCGGGTCTTCTCCCACGTAAAATTGGAAGTGTCTTGGCGACGTTTCGACGAAGTCTCATTCGTCATCTTCAGGCTGGTGTTCTCGGCTTCGTGCTTCCAGGAGCATTGCTCCTGGAAGCACGAAGCCGAGAACACCAGCCTGAAGATGACGAATGAGACTTCGTCGAAACGTCGCCAAGACACTTCCAATTTTACGTGGGAGAAGACCCGAATAACCAAAGACCTATATATATATATATATATATATATATATATATATATATATATATGTGTGTGTGTGTGTGTGTGTGTGTGTGTGTGTGTGTATACACACACACACACACACACACACACACACAAACACACACACACTTTTTACAGCTATTTCGTGGTGGTCATCTTCTAATATTAACATTCTCCCCAATTCCCTTTATACTATTAATTGTCAGCGTTCCAAATTAGGCTCTCTTCCAGCACTGACATAGAGAGAACAGTAGCTTGATTTATAGCTGAGATGAACTTTTACCTAGTCTTTGTATGTTACAGATAGGGTTTCCTGGGAGACGAGGAGGGGGGCACATTCCTGTGAAAAGAACATGCTGGGATGTAGAGATGGATTTGCATGATGGCCAATGAGACATTGGGGTTGGAGTGCGGAAGAGGAGGGGGTTGGAAGGAGGGGCCAGTTTGGCTGCAAAATGAATCAGAAATGTCGGACTCTGCTATTCTTAAAATAAAAGTGATTCATTAGAGAGCTTGCGCTTGAGAATGAAGTTTTTTTCAAGATAGCACCGAAACCTGACATTAATTTTCTTCTTGTCCCTTTCTCTTTTAATTACATTATACTTCTTAACAATCATATTATTTTATACATTCTATACATTATCATATTCGTTCTTTCCATTTTCAACTTCACCCCTATTTTTATTATCCATTATTTCTTGTCTCTAGCCAATTATACCATTTGTTCCAGATTACATAATATTCCGTATTTTCCTTTTCTTTGAGCTCTTTTGTTAATTTGTCCATCTTGGCACATTCTAGGATTTTTTTATAAATTCTTCTTCTGTTGGTACTTTATGTTTTTCCTTTTCCAATTTTGTGCGTATGATATGTGTGTGGCTGTTATAATATGTAAAATCAAATATTTTATTTCTTTGGTGTATTTTTCGGTAAATATTCCTAATAAGAATGTCTCTGGTTTTCCATTAAAAGATTGCTCTGTTATTTTTTCTAACCATTTCTTAATCTTAGCCCAGAATTTTTTTGCAGCCGGACACATCCACCAAAGATGATAATATATTCTGTAGCTCTTATTGCATTTCCAACATACTGGAGAATTATTTGGAAACGTCTTCGCAAGTCTAGCCGGGGGAAGATGCCGTCTATAGAACATCTTCAACTGGTTTTCTTTGCATGCCACGGACATGGTTAATTTTGTATTTATTTACCACATTGATTCCCATCTCTCCAATTCTATTGTATGATTAAAACTTTTTGCCCATTTGATCATTGTATCTTTAACTACTTCCTCTTCCATCTTATATCGCAGTAAAAATTTGTAAATCCTACTATTAAATTTCTCCTCTGTCCCTTGTATAATTTTATCCAATTCATGTTGCTCGTTTTGTACTTCATATAATTTTGCATCTTCTTTATATTTAGACTGAATTTGCATGTATGTCCACCAATCAATTCCTCTATTAAGATCATGTTCCAATTCCTGTTTCAATTTCAAATTTCCTTGTTCTTTTAGTATATCTCTATATTTTATTTATTTATTTTATTTATTTTATTTTATTTCTATACCACCCTTCTCCTGCGGGACTCAGGGTGGTGTACAGCCAAGATAAAACATTGCATATAAAATTTAAAAACAGTTTAAAAAACAATTAAATAATTTCAGCCCAAGATTTAAAACAACCCAATTAAAAACCGAATTCAATTAAAACTGAGAGGATGGGATCAAGCCAGCCCGGCTATTTATTTATTTATTTGTTTGTTTAAATTTCTATACTGCCCTTCTCCAAAATAGGACTCAGGGCGGTGAACAGCCAAAGTAAAAAACAATACATACAAAATTTAAAAGCAGTTTAAAATAATTAAATGTTTGGCCGAAAATTAAAACAACCCAATTTAAAATCAATTTAAAATTAACTCAAGCCAGCCCAGCTAGATGGAATAGGTGTGTTTTCAGGGCCCGACGAAAAGTCCGGAGGTCTGATATTGTGCGTATCTCAGGGGGTAAGTCATTCCAGAGGGCAGGTGCTGCCACAGAGAAGGCTCTCCCCCTGGGGGTCGCCAGCTGGCACTGTCTGGCCAACGGCACCCTGAGGAGGCCCTCTCTGTGCGAGCGAACCGGTCGGTGGGAGGCTATATATCTTATTATATTAACTTATCTCATTCAATTATATTTGGATGTTTTAATGCCTCTATAGGTGAGATCCAAATTGATATTTTTGTGTAATGCTGTTTTTTTTAACCAAATTAGTAGCAATGCATTCCTTAGTATATGTCTTCTAAAATAGCTATGTGCTTTATGTTTTTCATCCCAAAGGAATGCATGCTATCCTGCTTGTAGATCATGTCCTTCAATTGCTAGTGTTCTTTTATTCCTTAATCCTATCCCCTCTTTTAGCCAGGTTATGCAAGAGGCTTAATAATATATTTCCCATTCTGGGAGTGCTACTTCTCCTTTATCTTTTGTGTCTTGTAGGAATTTAAGTCTAATTCTCGGTCTTTTTCCCTGCCATATAAATTTGGTAACTATTTTATTTAAGGCTTCAAAAAAGTTTTTTTCTAATTGGTATAACTTGGAATAAAAATAGTATTTTTGGCAAAATATTTATTTTAATTGTGGCTATCCTCCCCAATAGCGAGATCTGTAGGTTTTTTCAATTTTCTAAATCTTTTTTGATTTGCTGTAGCAATTTATCGTAATTGTCCTCCTTAATTGAGGAACATCTTGCAGTAAGCCAAATCCCTAAATATTTTATTTTCTTGGTTATTTGTATTTTTGTACTACATTCTAATTCTTTATCTTGTGTCTTTGTAAGATTTTTGGTTAATAATTTAGATTTATTTTTATTGATTTTGAGTCCCGCTACCTCACCAAATTCTTCTATTTTCTTTCTTTTTTTTTATTGAAAAAGTTTTTCAAATACAGATTTCCCCCCCCCCCACTTTTTCCCCTCCTCCCCCCTAACCCCCACTCACCCTCTCCACCCCCCATGGCTTCTCCAAAAATAAAATCCAGATTGATATCAAATTATATAATACTTTACCATCCTTTTACACCACCACCCACATGCTAACCATTTCTTTCTAACATTGTTATTATATCCCCCCTATACTATACATTTCAAAGCAACCTTCAGCTATAAAACTATATAATAAATCCTAATTTGACATTTACTCAACTCATAATCTACCCATTTCCTCCCCCATACATATATCTCCTAATTCAAATCTTTTACGTATATTTATATCTAAACATAACATCCCTTTTCCTAAACTAAACAATCAGTAACCTAATCCATCTCCACCCATTTTCCTACAGGTCTACCATACATAATATTTTTAATATCTTTGTTCTTCTGCCCACACCACACAACTAAAAAATATTTCCATATATGAATAAAATCCTCAAATGACTTTAAATTTATAATCCATATAGTGTCTTCTGTAGTGTCTTTCAACTAGATTATTAATTCCATCGCCCATGTTAGGGTAACATAAGGTGACCAGACGTCCCGCTTTTGGCGGGACAGTCCCGCTTTTGAGCAATTTGTCCCACGTCCCGCGGCGTTTTAAAAAAGTCCTGATTTTTCATTCTGCCTCCTGAGTCCCGGCTGCCTCCTGAGTCCCAGCTGATGGCTAGAGGGAAAAAACCTGTTTAAACTCTTGCCGCGGGGCTTCAAAGGGCCGCCCTACGTTGATTAACTCGGCTTCCCCCTCTCAGCTGATTTGCGCAGGGCTCTGCTCTTGCTAAATTGCTCAGCAGTTTTTTTTTTCTCTTTGTGCAAACCAAGCTCAAAACGAAACTGAAAGTAAAACAGGCTGTTGGCTTTGCTGTTTGCTTGCAACGTTGGGAAATTAGGCAGCAGATTTATTTTCCTTTTCCTCACCAAAAAAGGTAGGTGCAAACAATGGGAAATTATTTAGGGCAAAAGAGGAGAGTTCAAGATTTTAAAACACAAAAGAAAAAAAAGCTCTTTTTAACTAGGGAATTGTAATAATTGAGATACTATTAATTGTATATTTCTGAAAGCAGAAATGGTTAAGTTGTGGTTTGGAGGAATATATGGGGGAAATTATTTGGTTTATTATTATTGGTAAATATAATTAATTGATTTGTAAGAAATTGGATTGCATGGAAATAATTGGAATATTCATGTTCATATTGATTAATATACAAAAAAGATAGTTATATAACTAATTGATTTATATTAAAATATTGAATTTGTATTAAACAACTGTATTACATAATTACATAATTAACCAATGTGAGGATGGATATAAAAATAGATGACAATGGGAAGGGGTATAATATAGAATAGAAGGGAAAAATTGAATTTGATTAAGATTAGAGATGAGGATGAAGGCTAATATTGTTTTTTTAAAAAAAAATAGATGAGGAATAAATATGGCAAAAAGGAAATATAGAAACTGTAAATTTAATTGAAATGACTAAACACTGTTTAAATTTGTGAACCAGCCAAATATTCTGTTCAAAGAAAATACATTGTATGTTTGTATGTGTGTTTCTAATTATTGCTATTTATTCATATTTGTTCTCTTTTATTCTTTAAAGTTTAACAATTCATTCTTTATCTTAATATCTTTATATTTGTTTGGGGTTGGCTTTCTTCCCTTTCATCTTTTTTATTGTACAGCAATCTTTCTCCTCAAACCTACCACCTCTCTTTTCTTTCCTTCTTACTTTCTCTTCCCCCCACCTTCTTCTTCTCCTCCCTATTTCCTCTTCCTTTCTCCTTCTCCTCCTCTCTTCCTCCCTCTCTTACCGTCACTCCTACTCTAATTACCCTTCCCTTCCTTCATCCCTCTCTATTACTGTATCCTTTTATGCATATGGACTACTCAGAGGGCTGAAAAAGTTATTTTTGACTGGTCCTCACACTTTTGACCAGTCCTTGAACTTATGACTGTCCTCACATTTTACATTTTTGCCCTATCTTGTCATCATGGTGAAGAGAAGCAGTTGTGAAATGAGTGACATGGTTGTTAAGAATGCTGCACGGGCATAAATGTGAGGATGGTCATAAGTGTGAGGACCAGTCAAAAGTGCGAGGACCTGTCAGAAATGACATTTTTCAGCCCTCTGGTTAGTCCTTTTGTGCATATGGACTACTTGGAGGGCTGAAAAAGTTATTTTTGACTGGTCCTCGCACTTTTGACCAGTCCTCGAACTTACGACTGTCCTCACATTTTACATTTTTGCCCTATCTTGTCATCATGGTGAAGAGAAGCAGTTGTGAAATGAGTGACATGGTTGTTAAGAATGCTGCATGGGCATAAATGTGAGAATGGTCATAGGTGTGAGGACCAGTCAAAAGTGTGAGGACCTGTCAGAAATGACTTTTCAGCCCTCTGAGTAGTCCCTATACACATAGCCATGGCCACCCGGTCACATGACCAGCTAGCCACGCCCACCCAGTCACATGGCCTCCAAGCCACGCCCACACAATAAGCCACGCCCACAATGGTGTCCTTCTTACCAATGTTAAAATCTGTTCACCTTACCCTATACACATAGCCATGGCCACCCGGTCACATGACTAGCTAACCATGCCCACCCAGTCACATGACCAGCTAGCCATGCCCACAAAATAAGCCACACCCACAATGTCCCTCTTTACCAATGTTAAAATCTGGTCACCTTAGGGTAACATCAGGTTCAGCTTCCAACAGTATATTCAGTATCTTCCATTACCATCTGCCCCCATCAATAGTAAGTATTTTCATATATAAAAAACCACCCGAGTAACTTTATATTTATATTCCATATGGTATGTATACCTACATTGGGGTAACAACCAGATCTTCTGCATGCCCCAATCCCATAGATCTCTTGCCATATACGTAATCCATTTTTCAAAGAGTCCAAAATAGAAAGTTCCAATCCACTCAATCAGAGGCCATTTTCCGCATCCCAAAAGCACCAGCACTGCAGAGATCTGTTATTCTTCTCAAAATAGTATAAGTCAATAATTTGCCTCCATTATATTTTCATATATCAGCCATCTATGAATCCCGCTTGTTATATTTAATCGTCTCTTCAATAACTGGCATTAAACTGTTGTTTAGTTTAAAAATTTTTGGTTTTGTAGAACCTGCTTCTTCTTTTCTTAACTTTTTGTGATTTAGATCTCCATCCTAGTTGCCTTTCTAAGACTTGTATATCAGCTGATTGAGTTCCATGCTGGTCTGTAACTTGATAAGACATCTCACTAGAATCCAAATCTCTTATATTTATAGGTAATCCAGCTATAACCTCTGAAGGAGAATCCAAAAGCGGCTCGTCCAAGAGGACCTCTGTAACTTGTTTTTCCATAACCTCCATCTCCATCTGCTTAGCCTGAGTTTCAATCTCTTGTTCATTTTGCTTTTCTTCATTCTCCTCCTGTGTTCCTGACACTGATGGCATACGTGGAGATGTTGGATCCATTTTAAAAACCTTGTAGTAAAATTCTTCCGCTTTTTCAACAGTATTTAATTGATATATTTCTCCTTGGTATCTCAGTATTATACCAACTGGAGCATCCCACCTAAATGGGATGTTTTGTTTTTTTAGCTCAGTCACCAAAAATCCAAATTCCTTTCTATCTTTTAACATCTTGGACGGCAGCTCTTTATATATCCAAATCTTCCTTCCATTCATTTCTAGAGTGGAATTAAAAGACTTTTGCAAACTCTTCTATTTTCTTAATCAATTTTGGTCGTGATTCTAATGGTTCCTCCAATATAAACACCAGATCATCGGCAAAAACCTAGACCTTATATTCTTCTTTCTTTATTTTTAACCCTTTTATTTCTTGATCCTCTCTTTCTTCAGAAGCGTTTCCAAAGTTAATATAAATAGAAGTGGAGAGAGTGGGCATCCTTGTCTCACCACTTTTGTTATATCCAATTGTTCTGTAATGTCTTCATCATTCATAATTACCCTTGCCGTTTGTTTTGTATAAATTTTTTCAATCATCTTTTCAAATTTTGTCCCAAATTCCATGAATTTCAATTGGTTTATCATAAATTTCCAGTTCAAATTATAGAATGCCTTTTGGACATCAAGGAAAACCAGTGAAGCTTGTTTTTCTAAATGTGTTTCATAGAATTCTAGAGTATTTATTATTGTTCTCATGTTATTTTTAATTTGTTGGCCTGGCAAAAATCCATTTTGATCCAGCTGTATATATTTGTTCAGAATTTTTTTAATTCTCTTGGCTATGATTGATGTAAATATTACAAGATATTTAGTAATGAGATCAGTCTGTAATTTTGTATTTGTTGATGGTCCGTGTCTTCTTTGGGAATAAGAGTAATTATTGCTTCTGTCCATGTTTTCGGTATATTTGCCTGTTCCAGAGCCTCATTAAATATTTCCAATATCATCCCTCCCAGCATTTGGGTATTTTTGTACATCTCCTCTGGTAGTCTGTCCAGGCCAGGTGTTTTGTTTTGTTTTGTTTTTTCAATGCCATTTCAAATTCTGTCCCTGTTATTGTCCTGTTTAATATTTCTTGTTGTTCCTCTGTAATTTTATTCAAGTTTGCTCCCTCTATGTAATTTTTGACTTTTTCTTCTACTATATCTTCCTGGCAATATAAATTTGAATGATTTTCTTTTTATCCTCCCTTCTATATTGCATTGTCCCATTTTTGTCTTTTAATTGATATATCATTCTTTTATCTTTTAAATTTATAAGCCAACCATCTACCAGTTTTGTTCACATGTTCAAAATAGTTTTGTTTTGACATTTTTATTTTCTGGGCTATTTCCTTTTGAATTGTTAAATTTATTTTATGTGTAATTATATTGCATTCCTCTTTTGATTGTTTATTTTGGGGGTCTTCCTGTAATTTACATTCTGCATTTTTAAGTTCTTGTAATTTTTCTTGTTGACATTTCCTTTCCTTCTTTTTCCTCACATTGTAAGCCATTGCCAATCCTCTGATATATGCTTTTACAGTGTCCCAGAGGTTTTGTATTGAGGTATCCTCCTTTTTATTTATGCTAAAGAATATATTCAACTCATTTTCTAGCATCTGTTTGTATTCTTTGTCTCTACATATATTTTGATTCATTGTCCATCTTTTAAACTTTTTTTGTCCTTTCCATTTTATAATTATTGGATTATGGTCTGCCCATTTATTTACTCCTATTTCTACCTCTTCTAGTCCTGTCTGAATTTCAGCTGTCATCCAGGCCATATCAATCCTGGTCCAGGATTGATGTGGGTGTGAATAAAACGTATATTGGCTCTCTCCACTATGCATTTGTCTCCATACATCTCGCAATTTTAATTCTGATGCCATATTAAATAATTCTTTTGGTAATATATCTTTCTCCTTTTTGTTTTTCTTGTTACTCTTATAATCTTTTTTAATATTCGCTATTGCGTTATAATCCCCAATTAAACAAATGTTATCATATTCTAGTTCTATTATTTTGTTATGCACTTTTTTTAAAAAAATCATGTTGATTTTTGTTGGGGGTATATATTATTATTAATAATGATTGTTTTTGTTCAACTTCTAATTCTACCCTCTTTGTCTGAATGGATTAATTTTGATTTTATTCTTTCTTTTACATATATAGCAATTCCTCTTTTCTTTTTCTTTCTTTTTTTTTGTATTAATGTTGTGTATAATTTCCCTAATTTTGGATTTTCTAATAATTTTTGATATTTCTTTTTAATGTGTACTTCTTGTAGACATATCACATCCGCTTCAAGCTTTCATAGTTTAGTAAATGCTTGTGTTCTCTTTCTTGGTGCATTTAAGCCACTTATATTAACAGAGAAGAGTTTTATTGCCTTTTCCCATTTCTTACTGAAGTTGCTTTTTTGTGTTTCTTGTCTCTCTTCTTACTCACCCTTTCACTCCCTCTCTTTCTTCTCATTCTTTTTTCTTAATCTTTCTTGTTTCTCTTTTTATTTCTTCTATTTGATCTTCATCCTGGCTTTTGCTCCCCAATTCTTCCTTACTTTCTTGTTCTTCTTCCTGTGAAATATACAGTTTATAAAATTCTTGTGCTTTCTCTACTGAGTCCACTTCATATTTCCTCTCTTGCCATGTTATGAGTATGTCATCTGGTATCAACCATCTAAACATCACTTTGTTTTTTGTTAGTTGAGTTGTCAAGAATTGGTATTGTTGTTGTTGATTCCGAATCCTTCGTGGTATCTGCTTCAAAATTATGATTTCTTTATCTTTGTAAGTTAATAATTACTGTATATCTTTACACATCTCTTTCTCCTTCTCTGTCAAATATTTTAGATAAATATCCCAGTATATAACAGTTTGCAACATAATTTCTGTCTTTATTCCAAAAACACAGGTATTGATAAAATGATTTTCCCTATGCTTGGCCTCTTTAGAATAAGATTTCCCATGGATATTACTGATATTAATAGCATTTCCGGGGACAGGATTAATATTGTTGAAATGAATATTCCTCTTTGATTTAAGAGGTATTCCAGTGTTAATTCTAAATCAATATATATATTTAATTAGAGCAATTATTAAATTTATAAGGGAAAAGAGACTATCAAGAATTTTATTGGCTTGACTGAGATCATCTTTTGATGATGGTGATTTTAATTAACTAGTTTTTAAAAAATACAATTGGTCTTTTATTGTTCACATTTATGTGGGGTAAAAATTAATATGCTGTCAGCCTTTGTAGACCTTAATGAAAATTATTATATATTTTACTGAAATCTGAACAATTACTTGGGTTGATATATAGTAAAAAGGATCTTTCTTTCTATGATACAGAACAGGTAAATATGTAAACCCTTTGGGTCATAGATTGAATTTTAATGCCAAGACTCATAAATATGTAAGGCATGGAACAATTTAACCTTAAAAATAGATGGTAAGGTGTTCTATTGGAAAGTACAGGTTGTCCTCACATAACAGCCACAGCTGGGAACAGCAACTCTATCCCTAAATGGTATGGTCATTAAATGAAACATCACATGACCACACCAGAATTATGTCAGTTCTGGTTGTGGTCATTAAGCAAATCACCCATAATCGTCAAGTACAGTAGGACATGATAACAATTTATTTATTTATTTATTTATTTTATTTTATTTTTATACCGCCCTTCTCCTGCGGGACTCAGGGCGGTGTACAGCCGAGATAAAACATAGCGTACAAAATTTAAAAACAGTTTAAAAAACAATTAAATAATTTCGGCCCAAAATTTAAAACAACCCAATTAAAACCGAATTCAATTAAAACTGAGAGGATGGGATCAAGCCAGCCCAGCTAGATGGAATATGTGTGTTTTCAGGGCCCAACGAAAAGTCTGGAGGTCTGATATTGTGCATATCTCAGGGGGTAGGTCATTCCAGAGGGCAGGTGCTGCCACAGAGAAGGCTCTCCCCCTGGGGGTCGCCAGCTGGCACTGTCTGGCCGACAGCACCCTGAGGAGGCCCTCTCTGTGCGAGTGAACTGGTCGGTGGGAGGCTATTGGTGGCAGAAGGCGGTCTCGCAGATATCCCGTCCCTAAGCCATGGAGCGCTTTAAAACTGGTCACCAACACCTTGAAGGGCACCCAGAAGACCACAGGAAGCCAGCGCAGCTCGCGCAGGAGAGGTGCCATATGTGAGCGCTCCGTCGCTCCCATAATCCCCTGCGCAGCTGCATTCTGGACTAACTGCAGCCTCCGGGTGCACCCCAAGGGGAGCCCCATGTAGAGAGCATTGCACTTCCAGGCGGGAAGTGACGAATGCTTGAGTGACCGTGCATAGGGAGTCCCGATACAGAAAGGGGCGCAACTGGCGTATCAGGTGAACCTGATAAAAAGGCCCCCTGGCCACGGCCATCATGTGCTCTTCTAAAGACAGCCGGGCATCCAGGAGGATGCCTAAATTGCGAGCCCTCTCCGTGGGGGCCAGTTATTAACCCCCAATAGCCAGCGATGGCACCAGCTGGCTATATCGGGACGCCGGAAGCCACAGCTACTCGGTCTTGGAAGGATTGAGTCCGAGCCTGTTTCTCCACATCCAGGCCCGCACGGCCTCCAGGCACTGGGACATCACTTCAAGGGCATTGTTGGGGTAGCCTGGGGTGGAGATGTACAGCTGAGTGTCGTCAGCATACTGATGGAACTCCACCCCAAAGCCACGGATGATCTCACCCAGCGGTTTTACATAAATGTTGAACAGAAGGGGCGAGAGGACCGACCCTTGTGGCACCCCACAAGCAAGGCGGCTCGGGGTTGACCACTGCCCCCCTGTCAACACAGATTGTGACCGGTCAGAGAGGTAGGAGGAGAACCACCGCAGAACGGTGCCCCCCACCCCCAGCCCCTTCAACCGGGGCAACATGATACCATGGTCGATGGTATCAAAAGCTGCTGAGAGATCTAACAGGACCAGGATAGAGGAACAACACCTATCCCGAGCCCTCCAGAGATCATCCACCAATGCGACCAATCCCATTTCCATGCTGTGCCCAGACCAGAAGCTGGACTGGAGCGGGTCTAGATAGACAGCTTCATCCAGGTACTGGGGAAGCTGCCGCGCCACCACACTCTCAACAACCTTCGCAACGAAGCGAAGGTTGGAGACTGGACGATAGTTAGCCAAAACAGCCGGATCCAGAGAGGGCTTCTTGAGGAAGGGCCTCACCACCGCTTCTTTCAAAGCAGCTGGCAGGACCCCCTCACTCAGAGAAGCGTTAACAATCCTCTGGAGCCAGCCTTGTGTAACCTCCCGGGAAGCCAGTACCAACCAGGAGGGACACAGGTCCAATAAACATGTGGTCGCGTTCAGCCATCCCAGGATCCTGTCCATGTCCTCGGGAGCCACAGGATCAAACTCTTCCCAGATAACATTCTCAAGACCTGCCTCAGTCATCCCATCCGGACTTACCCAGTCAGAGGCCAGGCCTTCCCGAATCTGAGTGATCTTGTCATATAGATACTGCACAAAATCCTCAGCTCGACCCTGCAAGGGATCATCCCGCGCTTCCAGATGGAGGAGGGAGTGGGTCACCCTAAACAGAGTGGCTGGGTGATTATCTGATGATGCGATAAGAGCGGCAAAATAGCTGGATTTCGCTGCTTTTATCGCCACTAGATAGGTCTTAATATGAGACCTCACCAGTGTTTGGTCGGAATAATTTGTGACTTATTGCTAGCTTCCCCATTGAGTTTACTTGTTGGAAGCTGGCTGTGAAGGCAACAAATAGTGATCAAGTAAACTACATGACACTGAGACTGTCATAAATCTATGTCAATTGTCAAGCACCTGAATTGCAATCATATGATTGTGGGGATGCTGTGAAGTCCATAAATTCTTCCAAATATTGCTTAGCACATTGTAAGCCGCCCTGAGTCTCCAGAGAAGGGCTGCATATAAATCAAATTTAAAAAAAAAAAAATTCAAGAACTCTCCAAGGCTCAAGGTTGACTCAGCCTTCCATCCTTTCTAAGGTAGGTGAAATGAGGACCCAGTTTGTGGGGGCAATAAGCTGACTTTGTATAAAATATACAAAAGAATGAAGGCTATTGCTTAACGCATTGTAAGCCGCCCTGAGTCTCTGGAGAAGGGTGGCATATAAATCAAATTAAAAAAAAAAAGAACTGTTCATAAATCTAATTTTTCAGAACTATTGTAAGTTTGAATGGTCACAGAGTGAGGCAGTCATTAACTAACTGCTACTTGTAGGGGAAGCATCTGAAATAATAACTTTTAAATCAATTAATCTGTAATGATTGTGTTAATGATTTCTTGCAATTGCATATTGAATTTAATTTGCCTAATTCATAATAATGACAACGTTATCAATTCAATCATATCTTGATAGCTCATTCCACAGTTAGGATTGAAGTTATGAGTCAGGCACACTCACATGATATTCGCTTAACAACCACATCACTTAGTGATAGAGTTGTCAGTCCTAATTATGGTCAGTAAATTAAGACTGTTTAAAACCAGATGTTTAGCTATTTTGAACAACCCTAAGAAGCCTTATCTTATTTTTAAGTTATTCAGTGCTCCAAAGAATGTATTTGAAAGCAGAAATGTCAGATTTTTTTCTGTATTTATATCTATCTATCTATATATATATATCAGTACAGATATATATCTGTATACAGATATATCTGTAACACTATATAGTGTTAAATTGGTATTAACTGACAAAGAAATAAAGGGAGACTATTATAGATCTATTTCAAGCTATTTAGCTCTCATAAAGCTAGACATACCCTTCTGGGATTCGAACCTGGGATTTGAATCCCAGAAGGATATGGCTAGCTGATGAGAGCTAAATAGCTTGAAATAGATCTATACTAGTCTCCCTTTATTTCTTTGTCAGTAAATATCAACTTAACACAAAATAGTTTGTCGTGAAACAGACTGCCTGAGGGCTCCTGGATTGGGGCTGAAAGGTGAAAGGAAGCAGTATTGTCAGATCCCTAAAGTGATACTGCCATTCAGTTGGGAGAAGGGGGAGACTTGTATTTGATTTACTAGCATTGCCTGTATCAACAGATATTTCACAACCTATATCCTTGCGCCAAAGAGCCCTGAGATCCCTTTAATGTTGAGGAATGTTTATGACAGCCATGTGGGCTGTTTCACTTTAAAGGATAAAGGAGAAATGATATGAATACATATTTATCCTGTTCTCAGGCTAGCTGGTAAAGAAAACATCTGCACACTTTTGTATTGGCTAAAATCTGCATTCTGGCTTAAGGGAGGGGTCTCTACTGCTTTAATCCGACTTGTTTAACCTAAGGGTATTCAGACATTGCTTTGAATCCATTGCTGTCACTTCTGCTTAATAAAAAGATCCTTTTGAGATACTACGTTTCAAGAGTTTTACTTTCTTAAGTTGGAAGGAGACGCAGTCCTTACAGAAAGCAAGGTATGCAAAATGGTCAACCCAGAGAAGCAATCTTCGCTCTACTCTACCTACATCTCTTTTTCTGTCTCATTCGCAAGATGGCGGAGGCTGCAAACTGCATCATGGAGAATTTTGTAACCACGCTGGCTAATGGGATGAGCCAGCAGACTCCGCTAGAAGATGTCTCATACACCCAGCCAGAAAGCAGCAGCAAACCAACAGCAGAAGAGATGACTTCCAAGGATTATTACTTTGATTCCCGTGCTCACTTTGGAATCCATGAGGAAATGCTGAAAGATGAGGTCCATACACTGACCTACAGAAATTCCATGTTTCACAATCGGCACCTCTTCAAGGACAAAGTGGTCCTGGATGTTGGCAGTGGCACAGGAATACTTTGCATGTTTGCAGCCAAGGCTGGTGCCAAGCGGGTCATTGGAATTGAATGCTCCAGTATCTCTGATTATGCTGTCAAAATCGTCAAAGCCAACAAACTTGACCATGTGGTGTCCATCATCAAGGGCAAAGTGGAGGAAGTGGAGTTGCCTGTGGAAAAGGTTGACATCATTATCAGTGAGTGGATGGGCTATTGTCTCTTTTCTAAGTCCATGCTCAATACTGTCATCTACGCCCGGGATAAGTGGCTGACCCCAGATGGACTTATTTTTCCAGACCGTGCCTCCAGCTGTACAACCAGGGCCAGCTCCTGGTCCACCTCCAGCAGAACAAGTGCCTTTACTTCCACAGCCAGCACCTCAAATGCATGTTCCTCACCAGGCATTTTCTGTTGCTCCACTAGCTGGTGAGTCCAAATTAAAGATGTCAGGACAGAATTATAAGGTCTGGGTCAGTGAGATTGGATTGTTACTTCGCAGAGAAGGTACTCACTGTATGATCTTTAATCCCCCTGCTCAGCCATGGTCTCCTGCAATAAGAGATTTAGAAACTAAAGCTTGCACAACATTATTGATGTCCATGGATACTGAACTGCAGGTTACTTTTTCGCCTGATGCAACAGCCCAACAAATTTGGGCCCAATTGGAAAATTGCTACAGGCCTGTTTCAAGTGAATCTTCATGTTTGCTCATGTCTGAATTCCATGGTTCGAGATTGAAACCTGGTGAAAAAATTGGAGGACATTTGACCAAACTGAAAGGACTGAGAAGAGAATTGAGAGAAAGAGGTTATAACATTGATGATATTCAAATGATCAGCATTATCAAGAGCCTTGATAGTACAGTGGTCTACGCACCCTATTATTAACACAGCTGCCTGCAATTTACTGCTGGTTCAAACCTCTCCAAGGTTCAAGGTTGACTCAGCCTTCCATCCTTTCTAAGGTAGGTGAAATGAGGACCCAGTTTGTGGGGGCAATAAGCTGACTTTGTATAAAATATACAAAAGTATGAAGGCTATTGCTTAATGCATTGTAAGCCACCCTGAGTCTCCGGAGAAGGGCGGCATATAAATCAATTTTTTTTAAAAAAAATTATCATTAATTCTTTGAACTATGAATGGAAAGATGCCATTACAAAGATTAACCAAGTCCCTATTGCTCAACGCACAGTGGACAATGTATGCAGACTTTTAATTGAAGAAGAAGCACTCATGTTAGCCATGCCACACTTGAGAGGACCACCCACATCAAGAGCTCCAGCTAGGCGCTCCTTCCGAGGAAGGACCTACGCTCCAAGGATGCCAAGATGCTACATCTGTGATCGTGTGGGACATGCCACCTGGGATTGTCCCCAACGAGTTCCAGCTCCCGTCTCGTACCAACCCAGAGGAACAGACTCCAGAGGCAAAGGCAGAGGCGGAAGACAAGGCCGTCGTGGTCCCCGACGTGATCCACAAACTCCACTCGCCACATTGGCTTTAACCAATGATCCACAACCTCAAACAGAGTACGACAGATGACTCCTGTGGACTTTAGACAGTGGTGCAGCATTGCACGTTACCTACAGAAAGGAACTTTTCACAGAGATGCACGAGCCTGAACCTGAACTACGTGAACTTTATTCTTTTTCAAATCATCCTTGTCAGGTCAAAGGAAAAGGAACTGTTTATGTTGAAGAGCTCGATGCATTCATTCCTGATGTTTATTACATAACAACAGCAACCAGTAATTTGCTTAGTCAGTGTCACTTGTCTAGAATGTTAAAGTTCCAGGTTCACCACCTTGAAAAAGCAAGTTACATAGTTAAAGATGGAGATATTGTTGCTGAAACCATATTAATTGGTAGTGTCTATTACTTAAAGCCAAAGCCTAAAACGCAAACACAGGCAAGTATACAAACTCCAAAGAGGGAGAGCACAGGCCCAGAGAGAGATGCTCCAGAGAGAGATCCTGTTGCTATTCCAAAGGCTCCTAAAGCCAACAAAAAGAAAATTGGGAAACAGGTTGCTCAGAGCAAGCCTGAGGTCCTCATAAAACTGTTAATGTTGAAAATTCACTAACTGGTAAACCTTTGCATTCTAGGTGTATCCATAAATTGCATAGAAGATTGGGGCATGCCAGTTTCCGTGTTCTTAGGAAGATGCCGGAGTTCGCAAAAGGTTTGGATCTAAAGGGGTGTAAGGTGTTTTTGGATTGTGCTGTCTGCAAAAAGGCCAAATCCAAAGCAGCAGCCACTCCCAAACGCGCTACACGCCTGTCAATTTTTGATTTGGTTCACACTGACATAGTTGGTCCTTTTCTGCCATCATTTGGTGGTAGAAAATATTTTCTAACAATTGTTGATAATTACTCTAGATATGGATATGTATATCCTATGAAAGAAAAATCTGAGACTTTTCAGATCTTTAAAGACTTTGCAGCCCTTGTGTCAGCCTCAGCTTTGCCTGCTTCAGCTGCCATAAGAAACGGGGGGGAGGGACTAGTTAAGGGGCGAAGGGGGGGAAGGTGCAGGAGGTGTTTTTTTTTTCCATTGTAGGACGTGTCTTCCCAAGAAACGAAAGTGAATCTCCAAAGGGGCCGGCTGACCAACTGCCCTACATTCCTGATGAATGACATTGCCAGACATGATGCCACCTGACCTTTGGGAGACCTTTGGATTGGATGATGGTCAATGGGCACGGGGGGGGGGAGGGGAGAAGCTTAGTAGATGCTATTTCGCGTGTTTTGCTCACTTACAGCTTTACCTGGGTTGCGATCATTTCATATTCAGTAAAAGTACTAATCTCTTCAAAATGATTGAGTTTGGGTTTTCCTTTCCTGGATATTGAAGGAAGCATACCTGACACCTTGTTTCTACCCAACACCAAGTTTGCATCGCCAGAATCCAGAGTGATCGTGGTGCTGAATTCATGTCTCAGCGTTTCCAGGACTGGAGGTGTAAGAATGGAATTCTTCATCAGACGTCGGCTCCTTACACACTGGCTCACAACGGAGTTGTAGAATGAAGACAAGGGATCCTGCAAACCATGATGCGTTGTCTCCTAGAAGACGCCAACCTTGGTATGATATACTGGGGTGAGGCTATAAAATATGCAAATTACATTGTCAACCGTACTTGGAGCAGTGTAATAAATCAGACTCCTTTCTTCATGTTGTATGGCTACAAGCCTGATCTTAAAAACATCCATATTTTTGGTTCATATGCTATGGTGAACATTCCCTGAGCTCAAAGAAGAAAAGGAGGTCCAGCAGCAAAGAGACTGAGATTTATGGGTATTGATGATAATTCAAAATGGAGCAAATTTATTGACTCTAAACATGTAATTGTGATTTCCCAATCTGCTAATTTTGAGGAAGATGTTGACTGGTCCAGGATTCATTCCAATGATCCTGGAGTTTATTTTCCCAGAGATGATACTGCTGATGCCATGCAGATAGATGATCAAGATTCCACTGGTTCTTCTCAACCCGATGTTCCGTCTTTGTAAGCCGCGGATGCTGATGCTAACGACGAATGTGAGGACGAGGACGAAGCAGAAGAAGACTGGATTGTTGTCCCGAGACGTTCCAAGAGGGCCACAAAAGGAATCCCTCCACAACGATATTCTTGGCAACTGACAAAAGCACCCTTGCCTTTGATTTGCAATGTTACACTTCCACCTGATAATTTCACACAAATCAAGCAGTTTCCTGATTCAGAGCAAGACAAATGGTATGAAGCAATGCAGGTTGAAATGGACAGTCTAAAGAAACTTAAAGTGTTTACACCTGCAAAACCTCCAGCAAACAAAAAGGTCATTGGCACTCGATAGGTCTACAGAATCAAAAGAAACCAAATGGTGAGTCATTGTACAAGGCCAGACTTGTAGCTCAGGGTTTCGCTCAACGTTATCCTGAGGACTACACAAATACCTATTCACCAACAGTTCGAACTGAAAGTGTAAAAATTGCTTTAGCAACTGCAACTATCCTTGGTTTAGAAGTTTTCCAGTTCGATGTTGACACAGCTTATCTACATGCAGACCTAGATGAAGAGATCTACGTGAGAGGCCCTCCAGGATTCCGACAGCAAGAAGGGGATACCTGGTTCCTAAACAAAAATCTTTATGGTCTGAAACAGTCTGGTTTAATGTGGTATTTATGTCTTACTGACAAACTAAATTCAATGGGCTTTATTAAGTCTGAAACTGATGAGTGCGTGTTCACAAAAAGATCTAACAATGCATATGAGATAGTTCTTGTTTATGTTGATGATATTGTTTATATTGGTCCAAATAAGCAAATGAGTGAAATTTTTGCCAAAGCTTTGCAGAGATACTTCACATTGAAATCATTAGGTCACATTAGCACTTATTTAGGTGTTCAGATTGACAAAACACAGAAGGGATTTAGTCTTTCACAAGAAGATAAAATTGAACAAATTTTGCATCATTGCAACATGAAAGATGCTAACACAACAAAGACACCCATGCAAACAGATTTTCATAACTTGACACAAGAAGCAAGTCCTGAGTTCGAGGATCAAACACTTTATCGTTCAGTCATTGGGTCACTGTTGTACATTAGTAGTTGGACCAGACCCGACATTGTACTTAGTGTTAATCTCTTATCTCGACACGTAGGTAAGGCAAAACAGTTTCATTGGACATGCGTTAAGAAATTATTGAGATACCTAAAATATACTAAACACATGAAGTTATTGTTAAAACCAACACACACTGATTATGCAGAATTATGTTGTTATGCAGATTCTGATTGGGCAAGTGATAAGAAATCACGTAAAAGTACTTCAGGTTATATGATGTTCTTAAATGGATGTCCTGTTTATTGGCAAGTACATAAACAGAATTTTGTTTCTTGTTCATCTACTGAAGCTGAATATGCTTGTGTTTCAGATGCATGTAATTCTCTAACTTGGTTTGATGCTTTAGTCACAGATATCTGGACACACCTGATCCGACCGATCACCGTGATGGAAGACAATGAATCGGTGGTTTATATTTCTGAATCACATTTCACAGGTTCTAGGTCCAGACACATTGACATCTGTTATCAAAACATGAAACATTTAGTGAAAAAATATTTTGTTAAAATGCAGTATGTATCTACACATGATCAGATTGCAGAAATGCTCAACAAACCACTTCCAGCAGCTCAACATGAGTATCTGTGTAAGAAGATGTGCCTTATTTGATGATGTACCTGATATTTGCTCAACTGGCAAAAGAAGGGGATTGTCACTGCGTTCTTTTATTTACCAGATGAGCTCTCATTTTCTGGACTATCAGACTTTCCGTAGCTTGCCAAGAATCCTTATCAGTAAGCTAAACTACGCATGTCTCTCCACCCACATTCCTTCACACACTTCTTTTCTTTCTTCTCTTGCCAAGAAAGGTCCAGCTGAGAAATAGCCGGCACGAACTTTTGCAAAAATGTAACAATTAATTTCTTTAGATAGTTAGAAGTTTTATTTTCTTTATAACAAATAAATGAGTTTAATTAGAAGATATATCTTCGGGTTTTGTTTTCTTAAAGTATGCTGGCAAGGAAAAGTCTTGATCCACTCCTCTTAATCAAGGTATGATTATCCCAAAGCAGAATGGGATTAATCAGCGCCCTGACAGAGGGGACCTTGCAAACCATGGCCGAATGAAGCAGGGAACAGGGAGAAGCCGAATGCCGGGGGGGAGACATCAACCACCATCCAGCTGGATGCCTGTTTTGTACACTCTATTGGAGAGAATGAGGTAACTGTGGAGAATCCCGAAAAGTCCCGCTGGTCAATTGGCATCAGGAAGAAAAATAGCTGGGATGAGAGAACCAGAGGAGTCAACCTCAGCTGCGGTAACCGAAAACCAGGGTGGAAACTGGAAGTAGAAGCTCTCACTGACCAGGGGGAACTAACCAAAGTACCACAGGGGGAGGATCATCTGAAGAGGCATATAACCCAATTGGTGATAGAAACTTTGGAAAATCTCAACATCCGAGGGGAGCCAGGACAACCCCACTTCTGGAGCCCACCTATCGAGCAGATGGTGCAGCAGCAGCAGGAGAAGACCCAGCAAACCCTTCCCCCCAGGCAGCATACACACCAGCACCCATTCCCAACCAACCACAATTGAACAAATCTTGTAGACCAGGTGGGCATTGAGGTTCTTTAGGTCGAGGATCGCTCTCTAGCCCCCCGAATGCTTCGGTACCACAAAAAGCATGGAATAGTACCCCTGTCTCCTTTGGCCTGGTGGAATGGCTTCTATGGCCCTGATGGTCAGGAGGTGCTGGATGGTGTCCTCCATGAGGCGTCACTTGGCGAGGTCGTGGGAGACAGGGCATGGCACAAGTGGTCCAGAGGGCTGAACAGGAACTCTAGATGTAGATCGAATCTGATGGTTCTGAGGGCCCAAGGGTCCGTAGTTGTGAGCACCCACTGGTCCACAAAGAGGCTCAAGTGACCTCCTATGGGGGGAATGGAGGAGTAATTTCTGTTTGCGGAATTGGCGGCCACCAGTTCCGCGAAAGGACTGTCTTTGGGATCAGATTTGGCATCCCCTGTAATGAAATGGCTGTCTGTCCTGCTGTTGAAATTGCCCCTGCTGGTATGAAAGCTGTTGGGACTGTCCTTTTTTTTTTTTTCGTTTTAAAAACAAACTTTATTAAATTTAAAAAAGAATAAAATTATATAAAACATTCACAACCTTAAAATACAAACAACAATATCAACAAACAACAAACAAAGTATATATAATGTGTATAAGTACACATATATACAAACCTAATTTTCCCTTTTTTCCCCCTTAATGACGGTGTATAATTATTACTTTTAATTCCATACTAAATTTTGACTTTACTTTCTTTTCCATTGGTTTATCCACTCATACCAACTGTCCCATATCTTAAAATACTTTGAGTCTTCCTTATCTTTCAATTTCAACGTTAGTCTATCCATTTCTGCACATGTGTAAATTTTTTGAATTATCTGCTGCTCCAATGGCAATTGATCTGTTTTCCAAACTTGTGCTAGGGCTAACCTAGCTGCCGTAATTATATGTAATATTAGGTACCTTTTTTCCTTTCTAATGTTTTGTTTAATCATTCCTAACAAAAAAATTTCTGGTTCTAACTCAATATCCTCCGCCAATTATTTCTGATATCCAAATTTTTATTTTTATCCAATATTTCTTAATTTTTGGGCAAAGCCACCAGACATGGAAGAAGGTTCCCTGTGCTTGTTTGCATTTCCAGCACGTTGGATTAAGGTTTGCATACATCTTCGCTAATCTCACAGGGGCTAGGTACCATCTGTAACACATCTTGTAGTGGTTCTTCTTATATGCTACAGATTTTGTTATTTTATAGTTGGTTTCCCATACCCTTTCCCATTCTTCCAATTGTATATTTTTGCCAATATTCCTTGCCCAAGCTATCATTTGTCCTTTGACTAGATTTTCAGATAGGTCAAATTCTAATAAGTATTTATAAATCTTTGAAATCGAATTTCCATCTTTGGCTTCTAAAAGTTTGTCTAGTCGGTTGGGATTTATTTCAATTCCTACTTCATCATTGTCTTTATTAAATCTAGTTTGTATTTGTATGTAGGGCCACCAATCTATTTCTATGCCTTGTTCCCTGAGTTCCTGCTGTGTTTTTAATCTTCCTTGGGGATCCAGTACTTCTTTATATCTGAATAACTTATGGGGTTCTAATGTGTTGCGGTGTGTTGCCGCCTCCAATGCAGATATCCAACCAGGAACCTTCATATAATGTTTGTTTTTAATTTTGAACCAAATGCCAATCAGTGAATTTCTTATTATGTGGTCTTTAAAATGTTTATAGGTTTTGTTCCCGGCATTCCACAAATAGGCATGCCACCCCTTTAACAAATCGTGACCTTCCAATTTTAATAGTCTGTAGTTCTCCAAATTGACCCACTCCTTAATCCACGTTAAACTTGCTGCCTTATAATATTTTTCCCACGCTAGTAGGCCAAAACCCCCTCTAGATCTATCATCCTGTAATATATTTAAATTTATTCTTGGTTTTTTCCCCTCCCATACAAATTTTGATGTTATTTTGTTCAAATTTGTAAAAAAGTTTTTCTCTAATTTAATTGGAATAATTTGAAATAAGTAGAGGAGCTTCGGGAGTATATTCATCTTAATCGCCCCAATTCTTCCTAACAATAACTTTAATTTCCCCCATCTTTCTAAATCATTTTTAATTTGTTGTACTAACTCTCCATAATTATTATCTTTTATAGCCACATTCCTAGTTGTCAAATTGATACCTAAATATTTTACCCTCTTAACTACTTGTAATCCTGATTGTTTTTCTAATTCTTCTATTTGTTTTGCTGTTAAATTTTTAGTTAATATTTTAGTCTTATCCTTATTCACTTTTAAACCTGCCACCTTACCAAATTTCTCTCTTTCTTCTGTTAATTTTAGTTCTGTTTCTAATGGATCTTCTATGAAGAATACAAGGTTGTCAGCAAATGCTTGAACCTTGTATTCTTCTCCTTTAACCTTAAGTCCTTTTATATTTTTATTGAGTCTAATTCTTCTAAATAGATTTTCTAGCGTTAGAATAAAAAGTAGTGGTGAAAGTGGGCACCCTTGTCGTACTCCTCTACTTATTTAAAAAAAAATTGGTAGTTCCCCATTGATTAGTATCCTTGCTCTCTGTTTTGTGTATATTGAGACTATCATCTTTTTCGAATTTCTCCCCAAATTTCATGTCCTTTATTTGTTGTGTCATAAAGCTCCAATTGACCCGATCAAATGCCTTTTGTGCATCCAGAAAGATCAGGGCCACTTGTCTCTCTGGATGCACCTCATAGTCTTCTATTACATTGATCACTGTCCTTATATTGTTTTTAATTTGTCTTGCTGGCAGGAATCCGTTCTTGTCCGAATGCATTCTATGGTTTAATATTGTCTTTAATCTGTTTGCCATCAAATTCATAAAAATCTTAATCTGAATTTAGTAAGGAAATCGGCCTATAATTTTTTATCTGTGATGTATCTGCCCCCTTCTTCGGGATTAGCAAGATATATGCCTCCCTCCAAGATTCTGGTAGCTTTGCCTCTTTCAGTGCCTCATTGTAAACCTCTAATAATATCCAATTCAGTGATTCCCCTAGTCCTTTATATAGTTCTACTGGTAACCCATCCGTTCCTGGAGTTTTATTGTTGTTGTTTTTTTTGTTTCCTAATTGTTGCCTGCAGTTCCTCTATGGTAATCTCTCTATTGAGTATCTCTTCCTCTTCTTTGGTTACCACTGGCATTCTCTCCTCTTTTAAATATTGATTTATTTCTTCTGTTGGCACCTTATCCTGTGTGTACAGTTCTTGAAAGAATTGGGTTACAATCTCTTTCTTCTTTTCTAGGTTCTGGCATAATTTACCCTCCTTATCCTGCAGTTGATGAATTGTTCGTTTCTCTCTTTCTTTTCTTAATTTATAAGCCATTCACCTTCCTGTTGGCCTGTTCAAATTGATTTTGTTTCAGAAATTTCATTGTATTAACATATTTTTCTTGGTCAAGTAAATTCAGTTTGTGTTTAGCTGCCATCCAATTAGTTCTTATTTATTCATCTCCTGGCCTTTCCTGTAGTTTCCCTTCCCAATTTTTAATCTCTTCTCTAATTTTATTGTATTCATTTTCCTTCTCTTTTTTCCATTTACTATTATAGGCTATTGTTAAGCCTCTAATGTAAGCCTTTGTTGTATCCCACAGGTTTTGGAGGGATGTCTAATATTTATTGTTATCTTTGAAGAACCCCTTCAATTCTTTTTCTATCCTTTCAATATACTCCTTATCTTTCATTATCTGAACATTCATCATCCATCTGCTCCTTTTCTTTCTTTGCCCTCTCCATTCTATCATTTTCGGGTTATGGTCAGCCCAATCATTCGTCACGATCTCTACTGTATCTATCTCTTGTATTAAGCTCTTTGAAACCCATGCCATGTCTATCCTCAACCAGGATTTGTGGGGGTTAGAATAATATGTGTACCTTTCCTCTTTTGGGTTATATAGCCTCCATATATCTACTAAGTTTAGTTCTTCTGTTAAATTAAAGAATGTTTTTGGCAGCAAATTTTTCTTTTTTTATTATTTTGATCACTCTTATAGTCCTTTTTTGGATCCACAATTGCGTTAAGGTCTCCTAACAAACATACATTTTCTATATTTTGTTCTATAATCTTTTCATGCAGTTTTTGATAAAATTCTTTTTGTTCACTATTTGGCGCATATATAACCACTAATAACACACTTTTACCTTTAACCTTTACTTCAATCATCAGGATTCTTCCTATCTTATCTGCATATTTTAAATTACTTTCTATCTCTTCATTAACAAAAACTGCTATTCCTCTTTTCTTTTCGTCTGCTAAGGATACAAATGATTTCCCTAATTTTTTACATAGTAAAAATTTTTCATCTTGTTTTCTTATATGGGTTTCTTGAAGACATACAATATCTAATTTTTGTTTAATTAACTCCCTAAATATTTGATTTCTTTTAACTGGCAAGTTAAGTCCGTTTATGTTTAATGATATAATTTTAAGATTCCGGTCCATTCTTTAAAGTTGGTCTTTTCCTTTTTTGTTCCTTTACTTCCTGTCCTTCTTCTTAGCCTGGTTTTGTGCTCTTTTCCTTAATGCTCTCCTCACACGGGGTTTCTTGGTCTTCTCGTCTTTGTTTTGGCTTGCCTCTCCTTTCCAAGTCTTCTCTTCTGCCATTTGTTCTTTCTACTTCTATCACCTGATCGTGTAGTGTTTGTGCCTTCTCTAAGGAGTCAACTTTTATCTTTTTCCCCTGCCACGTGACCAATATTCCCTCTGGTATTATCCGTCAAAATAATATTTGTTTTTTATTTAGTAATGCTGTGAGGAATCCATAGTCTTTTCTCCATTCTCTAATTCTTCTTGGTATTTGTTTTAATGTTATGATTTCTTTCTGTCTATAATACATTGGTTCTTCTTTTGTTATTCTGAAAACAATATCTCTAACTTTCCTCCGCACAAAACGTACATGGACCTCCCTTGGCAATTTGTGTTGTCTCGCGTAGTTCGTGTGTACTCTAAACACTTCATCCAATTCATTAATGATCTTGTCTTTATCTCGTTGTAGAGCTTTCATGATCATTTCCGCCATTATTAGGGTTAGGTCCTCATCTCTTTCTTCTCTCATGTTCTGGAACCTTAAATAGAATGCCGCTCTCTCCATCTCTAACTGTGCCACCGTGTTCTCCAGATCTTTGTTGAGGCCTGTCATCCTCTCATCCAATAGTTCTAGCTTCTCCTCTGTTTGTTCCATTTTTTTTTCTATGGCCGTAATCCTTTGGTCATTTTTTTGTATTATCTCTTAAATAGAGTCCATTTTTTCATCTAATTTTTGTATATCTTCTTTGACCAACTTTTTGACTTCGTCCAGATCTCTCCTAGCTTCCTCATGGTTTCTAGATAAACACTCTTGCATTTTTAACATAGTCTCTTGTATTGTCGCTAATGTTGTCTGGACAGTCTGCATACTCATGGTGGAAGTTTACTTATCAGTTGAGAACATCCCTTCTAATGTTTTTTGTGTTGCTGGAGAAGCTGTTAGTCCAATTGGTGTTGAAGTGACCTTCTTTCCTGTTTTAACTGTGATTACTGTGGTGGATGTCATTTCCTTCAAAATTTTGTATTGTTTTTCTAGGATTCTGTCTATTCTTTCCCAAATCAGCATTCACTTCTGGCTTTGTTTTGTAGACTACTGTTTCCTAATGTTCTTAAATAGGTCTAAGTATATTCTATTCCTATTTTATTTAAATAGGAAGTCTCAATCTATACCTTACAAGTTGTATTTTAAATAGAATATTATTGTATATTTCTCTAATTGATTCTGACACGGGCTATATCTTAATCTTGATCTTAGTAAAAGTCCTTATAAATAATATTAAGTGTTAATTAATTGATTTACTAACTGGCTTAATATTGATAAAATCTTAATCAAAACATGTATAAAAAGGCAGACAAAATATTATAACATATAAACAGTACTAAACAAGTATGTATATAAGTTGATTAAAGTTTAAATTGATTATCTTATAAATAGTTAATGCTTAATCAATAATTAATACTAATTTGTAATTATCATAAATCTTAAATAGTTGAATAAATAAGTTGTTAAACAGTTATTAAATAATAGTAATTATTGTGTAAATATATAAATATATAGGTAGTTATTATATATAAGTTAAATATAAGAGTTAAATATAAGAGTACAAGGAATTTTTATTTCCTTCCCACAAATTAATCAATGCAATATTCCACTGTAATTAACACTAGTCCTCCTCTGGTAACTCTCCAACATCAACCGTTATATATCCAATTGAGATAGAGTCTTCTTTATAGAATCAGAAGGAAGCAGGAGCCAAGCACGTAGTTCAAAGTCTTTCACCCTCACTGTCCAAAATGGCGATCTTAGTCCTGCAACTTTTATTTTTGTCTCTTTTTATTATTGCCTATGTTGTCCTTCTCTGTCCTTCAACGTCCCTGCTTCAAATCACTTCTCTTCTCCGAGCTTCAAATCGCACGCTCTTTCAAACATCCTTTTCTATTCCTCTGTATGTATCTAGCAGGACAGGTTTCGCTGTGTCACTTTCGCTCTCCTCACTGTTTGCCGTCTGCACCTTTCCGAGTCTCCTTTTCCTCCCGCTGCTTCTCCGGACTCTAGGTTGTCAATTCCTCGCAGTTATTGCCTATAGCACTATTTCTAACGTTTAATCTCCTGCTCACACCACCAATCTTCACCCTGTACTCACTCTTTTGCTTCCCAATTTAGCGCTTGGGGCGTTAGATCTCTGGGTCGGCCATATCGGCCATCTTCTTCCATGTTCGAAATAAGGATTCTTCTTAGCGCAGTGGGAGACCGCACCTCTCCTCACCAGCTTTGCCGAAGTCACCCTCTCTCTATCAGTCTACCCAAGACCAATTTTTCCCGTAATGGGCACCGTAACACTGGAAATTCGACACGAATTGGAGCTCTCCTTCCTCGTGTCACCTTGATCCACGCCTCAACCAGAAGTCCCTGGGACTGTCCTTCTTATTTTATTTATTTATTCATTTGTTTCAATTTCTATACCGCCCTTCTCCAATTAGGACTCAGGACGGTGAACAGCCAAAGTAAAAAACAGGACATACAAAATGTAAAAACAGTTTAAAATAATTAAATATTTTGGCCGTAAAATTAAAACAACCCAATTTAAAAACAATTTAAAATTTAACTCAAGCCAGCCCAGCTAGTTGAAATAAATAGGTTTTTAGGGCCCGACGAAAAATCCGGAGGTCTGTTATTGTACGTATCTCTGGGGGGAGGTTGTTCCAGAGGGTGGGCGCCGCCACAGAGAAGGCTCTCCCCCTGGGGGTCGCCAGCCGACATTGTCTGGCGGACGATACCCTGAGGAGGCCCACTCTGTGTGAGCGTACTGGCCGGTGGGAGGCTATTGGTGGCAGAAGGCGGTCTCATAGGTACCCCGGCCCTAAGCCATGGAGTGCTTTAAAGGTGGTCACCAACACCTTGAAGCGCACCCGGAAGACCACCGGGAGCCAGTGCAGCTCGCGCAGGAGAGGTGTCACATGGGAGCGCCTCGTCGCCCCCATAATCCCCCGCGCGGCTGCGTTCTGGACCAGCTGGAGCCTCTGGGTGCACTCCAGGGGGAGCCCCATGTAGAGAGCATTGCAGTAGTCCAGGCGGAAAGTGACGAGTGCCTGAGTGACTGTGCGTAGGAAGTCCCGATCTAGAAAGGGGCGCAACTGGCATATCAGGCGAACCTGATAAAAAGCCCCCCTGCCACAGCCGTCAAATGATCTTCTAAAGACAGGCGTGGGTCCAGGAGGACGCCCAAGTTACGAGCCCTCTCTGTGGGGGTGAGTGATTCGCCCCCAATAGCCAGCGATGATGTCAGCTGGCTATATCGGGACGCCGGAAGCCACAGCCACTTGGTCTTGGAGGGGTTAAGTCGGAGCCTGTTTCTCCCCATCCAGGCCCGGATTAATTCTTGAGAATTAAAACGGACAAATTGCCTATTGGAATATGGAGTGGCCCGTCTGTCTGCCCTCCTAGTTGCAGAAGGTAAGAACTTGTCTATCTTTGTCTTCTATGAGAAGGGGATCAAGGGCTGCCCCAAATAGTTTGGTCCCCATGCAGGGGGCTGCAGCCAGCCACCACTTGGCCCTTAGATTTGCTGGCCAAGATTTGAGCCACAAGAACCTCCTGGAGGTGATAGAGGAAGCTAGGGCCCTAGAGCTGTATTTCGCAGCATTAAGAGTTGCATCCGTGGAGAATTGAGTGGCAGCAAGGATCTTATTAAGTCCTGGTGGAGTTGGGCCTAGGAAGGTGGCAATCGGGACTGAAGCTGTTGCAGCCATAAAATGGTGGAACGATTGAAGAAAGATGCCACGGTAGTGGCATTAATAGCACAAGTGGCCACCTGGTGAGTCTTTCTGAAAGATAATTCACATTTTTTATCCTCTGGTCTTAGGTTTTCAGAGGGATCCCCTGCTGTATATTGCAAAGAGGATAGCAAGGCCGCAACTGGACCATCCACTGGAGGGACCTGCAGGAACTGGCTGAAGGTAGAAGCCATATTGTAAAATTTTTTGTCAGAGCCACTGGGAGTTGGGCGGGATTGGTCCACTGGTTTTGGACAACGTCCAAGAAATGTTTGGGGGCCAGAATGAACAATTGCTGTAATACCGGCTCCAAAAATATCCCATGTCCCTTCCCAGGGGTAGGAGCCTGCATAGTGGGCCCTTCCTTTTTTAGACTGGCTGTGACCATTGCCTTGTGTAGCAAGGACTTAAAGAGCCCAGAAGGGAACAGCCCTGTGAAAGCCAGGGTATCTGGAAGAACATTTTCCTCATCATCAGAGAGGTCAGGGTCTCTCTGAGCCGCCTCCCCTGACACTACATCTACGCTACCCTCTGAGCGGGAGGGTGAGTGAAGAGAGGGTTCAGTTAAACTGGCCTGAGGGGATGTATGAGCCTGTCGGCTAAGGTATTCTGAAACTAGGGAGGTAGAGAGGTGGCTACGAATGCCTGCAGCAATGCCTGTGGAAATGGCCCTGGAAACTAATAATTGGATGTTGTCTGGTAAATCACCCAGATGACCATCATCAGACTCTGGAACCGTGCCAGCCTTAGGGTTCTCATGGTGGTGAGAACATGTAAATGGGTGACACTTCTTAGATTGGTCCCAGTCAGGAGCCTTCTCCTGTGGAATTGAAATAGCAGGGCCTGGTGAAAGGCCACCTGTGCCTTCCTGGAGAGAAGCCTGGGGCGAGGGTTGGTTTGACTCCTGATGTGCTGGATGGGAAACAGACTGGTCACTGGACCATGACAGGGTTTCCAACTGAGCTTGTCTTTTTTCTGGGAGAGAAAACTGCTTCTCTAAGGCCTTCTGTCTCCACTCCATGTCTTTTAGTTCAGCACTGGAGTGCTGAGAGACCTTGCGGCCATGCTTGGATTTGCATGAGGCTTTTTTACCGGTGAATACTCCACAGTGGCCTGAGACCTAGGCGTGTCTGCCATTTGAATGCTCAATAGTTAGGAGAGGCCTTGGAGACAGTAAAGGGTGGTGGGTGGTTGCTTTGGAGACCAAATTGACCAGCTCACACAAGACAGAAGCAAGGTCTGTCACAGGGCGGCTTACCTAGAGCGAACCTGAATGGTGCCAGCTCCTACAGCCCCTCCCCCAGTAGGCCAGTTCAAATTGTGGCAATACTTGCCAAGGTGCAGCCAGAGGCCAATTGGTGCTCCGAATGAGAGAGCTGCCCTCGTGGAAGAATAAAGATGGCCACCCTGGAGGTTGCAGAGGTGATTCGAAGCCCCTGGATGGATCCGATGCCAGCCTGGGGTGGCTGTAGCAGTGGCTGATGAAAAAGCCCTTCTAGGCTGGAGTTCTACCAGCCTGAGCTTCGCCCTGCAGCTCAAAATGGCGGCAGTAGAGATGGGGCAGTAAAATGGCCGCCTGGACTCCAAGCATGCCGCACGGATCAGTAAAGGAGGCGGCAGCAACAGTGATGGTGGCAGCGAGCCGCCTCTCAGCTGAAAGCCTCTCCATGAGGCTAAGAGCGATGGCGGCAGGCCTAATCAGCTGCTGCACAGCTGAGACTTCACCACGTGGCTCGATAGAGTAGCGTCTGCAGTGGTGGGAGCAGCTGCGGTAGTGGTAAAAGGCTGTGCCTTGGAGGGTGGTGTGTGTGTGCCTGTGAAGGCAAATCTAGGGACTGGTGAAGGCCAGAGGCCCAAGGAGCTGCATTATCAGTCAAGGCTGATCTGGCTAGCACGCAAACCTAATAATTGTAAGAAAACCTGTTTGAATGGTCCAGAAATGGATTGAATGGAGAGCAACTGCCAAAGATGTCTCTGTCAGAAGACTGAGTTGAAAACAGGGGCCTGACGGAGAGACTTGGAGGCATGGCCAAAAAATTATGACTCAGTCTCCAGGCAGATCAGACTGTATCAACCCATTCCTGAACCATTCCACAGTCTACTAGTCAGGGTTAATACAAGGATTTGGCTGAAGTTTTTAGCGAAAAAGCCTCAAATGAGCTCCCTCTCCACCGCGCCACTGACTGTGTGATAGAAATCTTACCTGGCGCTAAACTCCCTAAACCCAAGATGTTCAGCATGTCTCCAAGGGAGTTGGAAAAACTGAGAACATTTATTGAGAAAAACATAGCAAGGGGTTTCATCGAGCCAGCCCGACCAAACATCGCAGCTCCAGTGTTATTTAGAGAAAAAAAAGATGGCTCAAAACATCTTTGTGTTGATTTTTGAAATTTGAATACGATCAGTGTGGAGAACATGTACCCCTTCCCCCTTATGAAAGATAAGCTAGCACATCTCACTAAAGGGAATTTTTTTTCAAAGCTGGACTTAAGGGAGGCTTACTACCATGTCAGAATTAAGGAGGGGGACGAGTGGAAAATGGCATTTAACAACCCCCTTGGGTGCTACCAATTCAAGGTGCTCCCCTTTCGGCTACAAGGAGCCCCCACAATGTTTATGCAATTAATAAATGAAGTGCTATATCAGCATTTGTATAAGGGGGTCCTAGTCTACTTGGTTGACATTTTAATATATACCGAAACCAAAGCAGAACATGTAAAACTAGTCAGGGCTGTTTTAAACCAACTCCGCTCTGCCAAACTTTATGCTAAACTTTCTAAATGTAAATTCCATCTAGAGAAGATTGACTATTTGGGGTACTGCATTTCACACCAGGACGTAGAAATGGACCCTCAAAAAGTGCAGGCTGTACTTGATTGGGAACCACCACGCACGTGTAAACAGTTACAAAGCTTCCTGATTTTTGCCAACTTTTACCACCAGTTTATCCCTGTTTTCGCTCAGATTGCCCTTCCCAAGCTGCCAACGATGTGGCAATAGGAGAGGTCCTGCTTCAGAAAAATGAGCAAGACCAGCTACAACCATGCGTTTATACATCCAAAAAGTTGAATGAGACTGAGTAAAGGTGAGCCATTTGGGCGAAAGAGGCTTATGCAGTTCATTGGGCACTGTTAACCTGGAGGCATTTCCTAGAAGGAAGTCTGGACTGATCATAAAAATTTAGAAGCCCTAAGAACCACAAGGAAACTCTCCCCAAAACAAGTACGATGGGCTCAGTACTTTAAACAGTTTGATTTTACTCTAAAATACCTCCCCGGGGGGAAAAACTTTCTGGCAGATGCACTATCCAGAAAACCGCAATACAATAGTGCGAAGTCAGATGTAATCAAACCCATAGCATGTTTCCCAGAAAATAAGACAGGGTCTTATTTTCTTTTGATCCCCCAAATAAGGGCTTGGGGTGCAGTAAGCATGGGACTGGATGTCCCATTGCTGCCGTCGCCTCCCCTCCCCATTCTTCGCATTGGCTGCTGCCCTGACATGTTCTGCTGCCACTGCTTTCTCGTGGAGCAGGACTCTGCAAGGCTTATGCTGTTGCATGCATGAACTGCAGCACCGCCACGAGCTTCATCATACCAGCACAGCTGGCATCCTGCCACACGCGGCTGTGCCAGTATGTCAAACCTCGCAGCTGTGCTGCAGTTCCTACATGCAATGGCACAAGCCTTGCAGAGTCCTGCTCTATGAGGTGGTGGTGGCAGCTCGATGAGTTTCACAAAGACCCGTTTCTGGCAGGTGGGGTGAGGGAGAAGCGAGACGCATGGAGTGAGATGTGGCTCCCCTTGCCACTTCTTCTCCACCAACCACCAGGCATGACAGGGCTCCTGTCCCTTGCTTAGGCACCCGCCCTCACCTGCCCCCTTTAGGGTGTAATTTGGGGTGGCAGGTGGGATCGATGAGAAGTGTCTCTCTTCTCCCCCACCCCACCTGCCACCCCTCTCAATAAAGAGATGGTGGGGAAGGGAAGCAGCCAGGCTACTGTTGCTATTGGGGTGGGATGTGTTGGGCTATGAGATGTGTGTCTTACCAGCACCATCACATTCCTCACCTTTCTGTCCAAGGAGACACGTTGTAGAAAAAAATTTCTCGTGAGTTCAAGGAGTTTGGCTGAACTTGCGAAAAGTTTTTTCTACAATGTGTCTCCCTGGACAGAAAGGCAAGGAAGAGCCTTGATGGTACAGTGGTTTAATGCACCCTGTCATTAACACAGCTGCCTGCAATTTCTGCTGGTTCGAATCTCTCCAAGGCTCAAGGTTGACTCAGCCTTCCATCCTTTCTAAGGTAGGTGAAATGAGGACCCAGTTTGTGGGGGCAATAAGCTGACTTTGTATAAAATATACAAAAGAATGAAGGCTATTGCTTAATGCATTGTAAGCCACCCTGAGTCTCCGGAGAAGGGCAGCATATAAATCAAATTAAAAAAAAAAAGGAATGTAATGGTGCTGGACATGTTGCGTCTCGCGGCCCAACACGTCCCATCGCACCCCAATGGCAACAGGCAGCAAGGCTGCTTCCCTTCCCCACCGTCTCTTTATTGAGAGGGGTGGCAGGTGAGGCAGGAGAAAAGTGGGATGCACGTCTTACCTTTCCAGCACCGTCACGTTCCTCGCCATTCTGTCCAGGGAGACACATTGTAAAAAAAACCTTTCTCATGAGTTCAGTTCCTCACACCACGCATGTACTAACAGTAATTCTGAAAGATTGAGCTCGGTGCTAGAACAATATTTAAGATGTTTTATTAATTTTCAACAGGATAACTGCAAGTCCATCCAGTATTCCACATTAGTTTACTCAAGCTTAGGACCTGGCTATTTGTGAGACCGCCTGCTACCACCAATAGCCTCCCACAGACCAGTACGCTCCCATAGAGAGGGGCTCCTCCGGGTGCCGTCGGCCAAACAATGTCGACTGGCGGTCCCCAGGGGGAGAGCCTTCTCTGTGGGGGCACCTACGATCTGGAACAAGCTCCCCCCCGAGATACGGAGGATTCCGGATCTGCATACCTTCCGTCGCATGCTTAAGACGTTCCTATTCCAACAAGCTGGCCTGACCTAAACTTTCTCCTCTTTTAAATGGGTATTTTAAATTCGGTTTTAAATTATTTGGGGTTTTAATATGGTCAGCCAAATCTATTTAATTTGTTTTATCTCTCTTTTAAATTTTGTACTTTATATGTTTTATTTTATGGCTGTTCACCGCCTTGAGTCCTTCGGGAGTAGGGTGGTATACAAATTTAATAAAATGAAAAATGAAAAAAAAGCGAGAAGTAATCTCATCCCTCAGACCACCTGCATCCACACCACCTGTCCCCATCATGATTGAAGTTAAACAACACTTTGAAATCAAGGAAATCCTTGACTCTAGGATTCACAGAGGGAAAATCCAATACTTAGTTGCTTGGAAACATTTACCCTCAGCCCACAATGAATAGGTTGCTAAATACCATGTTTCTCAACCTTACTGAAAAAAATTCACTCCCAATACCCAAACAAACCTTGTTAATATACTATCATGAAATTTTGTTTATATTTTTTCACAGGTGGACCCTTTCATTTTCTAAGGAAGGTAGCATGTCAGATCCCTAAAGTGACGATGCCATTCAATTGGGAGAAGGGAGAGACTTGGATTCAATTTACTAGCATTGCCTGTGTCAACAGATACTTTACAACCTATATCCTGGCGCCAAAGAGCCCTGAGATCCCTTTAACATTGAGGAATGTTTATGACAGCCATGTGGGCTGTTTCACTTTAAAAGATAAAGGAGAAACGATGTGAATACATACTTATCCAGTTCTCAGGGCAGCTGGTAAAGAAAACATCTTCACACTTGTGTATTGGCTAAAATCTGCATTCTGGCTTAAGGGAGGGGTCTCTACTGCTTTAATCCTACTTGTCTTACCTAACGATATTCAGATGTTGCTTTGAATCCATTGCTGTCACTTCTACTTAATAAAAGGCTCCTTTTGAGATACTACGTCTCAAGAGTTTTATTTTCTTAAGTTGGAAGGAGAGGCAGTCCTTACAAGTATGCTCCTTGGATAGACCAGGTTGCTTCGATAGCAACATGTCTGGCTAATTCATTCTTTGTTTCTGTTCTTGTTATTATTGGATTATCTATCACTCTTTTGTTTATAGTTTGTTCTTGCATTTTTGTAATTTCTTTGCTGTCTCTTAAAAAGGGCATTGTCTTACCTGAACGCCTGTTCTGAGGGGCGAGGGGGCCAGCGGTCAGGAACGGGTTAACTCTCTTTTTTTGGGGAAAAACTTTATTGAGTTTAAAAATATATATATTGACATTTCCATTAATATCAGATGTGCAATGATTTTAACTATATACAGAATATATTTCTGGTGACAATTCAAATTACTTTTTGCTTTTATTTAACACACCTTTTTCTCTTTCTTTCATTTTATCAGACATCCATTCATACCACCTTTCCCACACAGTATAATATTCTACATTCTCATCATCATTTATTTCATGGGTTAATTTAGTCATCTCTGCGTACTCCAATATTTTCCTAATTATAAGCTCTTCTGGTGGCTGGGTTTTCTCTTTCCAATATTGTGCATAAGCCAGTCTGGCAGCTGTAATTATGTGTATCATTAAATGAATCCTTTCCTTTCCGTATGTCTTCTTTACTATTCCCAGGAGAAATATTTCCTGTGTTAATTCAATGTCTTCCCCAATTATTTCTTGTAACCATCTCCTGATCTTACTCCAATATCCTTTTGCTTCTGGGCACGTCCACCACACGTGAAAGAATGTGCCTTGACCATGGCCACATTTCCAACAGTTGGGATGTATATTGGGATATATCTTTGCTAGCCTAGCTGGGGCTAGATACCATCTGTGGAGCATCTTGTAATGATTTTCCTTGTATGTTGCCGCTCTGGTCAATTTAAGGTTCTTATTCCATGCCTCCTCCCATTCATTGAAATTTATATCATGTCCAATATTTTTCTCCCATGCACTCATTTGATTCTTTTTTAACTCTCTTGTCTGAAGTCTATGGACCGAGTCTGCAAGCTGATAAACTCCGCCTCTTCCTCTTGCTTCCCAGCTTTCTGACGAGAGATGACGCTGCAGACTCACACGCTGAGCTGAAAGGAGAACGTTAGTGCACACACGGTGAACTGGAAATGGGCGAGAAGCAGGGAGGGGCTGACCGCTGGCCTCCCTGCCCATCAGAATGGGCGTTCAGGTAAGATAACGCCCTTTCTCATTGAGCGTGGGGGCCAGTGGTCAGGAATGGGATATACCAAAGCATAGGTCCTATTGGGAGGCACCCGCCCGGGCCAGTGAGTCTACCCCCGTGTGAACCTGTTGGAGCACTCGGCAGCCAAAAGCTGCCTCCACTGAGGCATAGGTGTCAATTTTGTAATGGTGGATAAATGGAACCGGGGACATCCAGGTGGCGGCCCTGCAGACTTCTAGTAAGGAGGCCTGAGTAGCCCAGGCCACCGAGGTAGAAGCGCTCCTCATGGAATGAGCCATGAGATGGCGAGGGATTGTCAAGGCCTGTGCCTCATAAGCCTTAGCAATAGTCGCCCCAATGTTGCTGATGAAACCTTCTGGTCAATGGTCCCTGGTTGGAACGAGATGAAGAGAGACTCCATCCGTCGCAGCACTGAGATGCACGGCAGGTAGATACGGAGGGCCCGTCTGACATCTAAGGAGTGCCAGGCCAGTTCTAAGGGATGGGTGGGGTTGGGGCAGAAGTTTGGGAGAACTAACTCCTTTGCCCTGTGGAAGGGAGTGTTTAACTTAGGGAGGAAAGTGGGGTCCAACCTCAAGACAACCCTATCGGCATGGAAGATGCACAGGTCAGCCCTGATGGAAAGGGCCGCCAGCTCTGAAATTCATCTGGCCGAAGTAATGGCCAGTAGGAAGGCTACCTTATAAGACATGAATCGTAGGCTAATTTCCCGGAGCAGTTCGAAAGGGCCCTGTGTCAGTGCCTTGAGGACCCGAGGCAAATCCCATGTAGGGTACCTATGGATAGTCGGGGGACGAAGGTTGGTAGCACCCCAGAGGAATTGCCTTATCAAGGGATGGCTGGCCAGGGAACCCTTAGCCCCACAACAAAGTATAGATGAAATAGTTGCAACTTGCCTGCGAAAGGTATTGGGTGTCAACCCCGTGTCCAAGCCATCCTGGAGGAATTCCAATACCTGCTCGGTGGAGGCCATAACGGGAGCGAAGCCCTGTCTGTCACACCAACCCACAAATGACCGCCATGTGGAGTCGTAGATCCGGGTGGTTGATGGGTGGGGGACAGCCTGGATCATGGTGATGACACATGAAGACAATCTGGTCTCCCTCAGCAGGCGCCACTCAACCTCCAAACAGTCAGCTGCAACCATTTGGCATCCTGGTGTATTAAGGATCCCTGCCGAAGGATGACGACGTCCGGCAGCAGGCGCCACAGCCACTGCACCGACAAGGTGAGGAGGTCCGCGAACCAGGGGTGATGAGGCCAGTGGGGAGCGATCAGGAGTAACTCCGCCCATTCCATCAACAGCTTCCTGAGGACCTTGGGGATCAGGGGAAGGGGAGGGAAGGCGTACAGGAGGCCGGGAGGCCAACGGCTGAGCAAGGCATCCATGGCCTCCGCCTCTGGCTCAGGAAACTGTGAGAAGTACCGTGTTGTCTGGCGGTTGGTCCAGGTGGCGAAGAGGTCCACCACTGGATGGCCGAAGCGAGCTGTGATCTGCTGAAACAGAGCTGGGTCCAGGCTCCATTCCCCTTGGACCACTGTGGCTTGACTGAGCCAGTTGGCCTGTGTGTTTGCCACCCCTGAGATGTGAGAGGCCCAAAGGGACCTCAGATGAGTCTCTGCCCAGGCTCCCAGCTTCTCAGCTTCCTCCATATGGTGCCGAGAACGGGTCCCACCCAGGCAGTTCACATGAGCCTTCGCGGCCATGTTCTCTGTCCGGATTAATACATGTCTGTCCTGAACCCGGTCCTGGAACACACAGAGGGCTAGATGGATGGCCCGGAGCTCCAACTAATTGATATTGTGACCCAGGTCGGCCTGGATCCAACGGCCCTGAGCCATGATTAATGCTAGGTGAACTCCCCAACTGTGAAGGCTGGCATCCATGGTCAGGATGAGGCAATGGGGTTCCCTGAACTCCCTCCCCTTGAGAACTGAATCAGAGACCCACCATCAAAGGGAACTGCGGACCTTGGAGGGGAGGCAGACCGGTAACCAGGAGGGCCCCAAGTGACATTTCTGGTACGGGAGCAGGAACCACTGCAGAGCCCTGCAGTGGAGCCAAGCCCACGGGACAATGCCTATACAAGAGACCATCTTCCCGAGGAGTTGGGATGGTGACACCAGGGGAACTGGTCTCCCTGATGTGATTGACCTGACCAGGGACTGTAGGCTGGACAGGCGTTCCTGGGAGAGATAGACCTTACTTTCTACTGTGTCGATTATGGCACCCAGGTGTTGAATGCGAGTAGTCGGTATCAGGTGGCTCTTGGCCAGATTGACAGAAAAACCATGGGTCTTCAAGACCTGGAGGGTGATGTCCAGGTCTTGACACACTAGCCACTCCGAAGCGGACTGGATAAGGAGGTCGTCCAAGTAGAACTGAATCCTTATCAGCAGCAAAGGGAGGTGGCCCGCCAGTGTGGCCATCAATTTTGTGAACACTCGGGGAGCCAAGGAGAGGCCGAAAGGGAGAACGCAATACTGATAGTGACTGTTCGCATGGCAAAACCTGAGGAATTTTTGAAAGATCGGGTGAATGGGGACATGGAGATAAGCCTCCATCAGGTCGACTGACGTGAGGAAATCCCTGACCCTGATGCCCTCTAAGATGGACTGGAGGGACTGCATCTTGAACCGCCGGTATATGACCCGATGATTCAAGGACTTGAGATCAAGAATTGCTCTCCATCCTTCCGAGGATTTTTGGATCACGAACAGGTGAGAATAAAATCCTTGTCCCTGCTGCTCCTGTGGCACTGGTTCTATGGCCTGGATATCGAGAAGATGTTGAATGGTTGATGACACCAGGAGCCGGGCTGTCTGATCCTGTGAAAGGGGGCATCAGAGAAATTCCTCTGGGGGCTGGAGAGAAATTCTAGGGAGAGGCCCGACCTGACCGTCTCCCTGACTCAAGCGTCCGAGATCGTCTCCATTGGCTGGCAAAGAGAGCCATGCGGCCCCCAATGGGAGGGATGGATGTGCAGTCAACGAGCCCGATGGAAGGGGCGGCCTTGGCCACCCCGAAACGGGCACCTGAACTGTCCCCTTTGGGCTGAGGGCCCCTGGCAGTCCTGTGGGTGGTCTTGATGGGGTGGGAAATATCTCTGAGACATGGGACCTGAATAACTTCTCTCCGAACCCCGAAAGGGACAAAAGGAAGTAGATGAGCATTGCTCCGACCTATAGGACATGTTCGGCAAAATGTGGCGTTTAGCCCTAGATTCAATCAACAAAGGCTCCAATGGGGCTCCAAAGAGCTTGGTACCCTCAAAGGGAGAGGTGGCCAGACGCCACTTGGACTTAGCATCCGCCTGC
Source organism: Arizona elegans (assembly GCA_022577455.1). Lineage (NCBI taxonomy): Eukaryota > Metazoa > Chordata > Lepidosauria > Squamata > Colubridae > Arizona > Arizona elegans. The sequence goes on from JAKOOJ010000006.1 coordinate 42,664,338, forward strand.
CACGAGCGGAGCCAGAGCAGAGGGCGTGCTGCCACTGTAGATCCTATGGCCTTGGCTGCAAATCTCGATGTGTTCAATGTGGCGTCAGCTGAGTACTCTAACGCTGCCAACACCTTGTTGATGTCCTGGTGAGATCTTGTATCTGATATGGGAAGTCGCTCCTGGAGCTGACGGAGCCAGAGAATTGAGGCCTGATTAAAAAAGGACACAGCCATGGCTGACTTAACTGACCAGGCTGTAGCCTGGTGGGCCTTGACCAAGGAATGCTCAAGACATTTGTCCTCTGGGCGAAGGCTGTCCTCCGGAGGGCCTGTTAAGTTGGATGGGGCCGACAGGGTGACTACGGGTGTGTCTACAGAAGGTACCTGCAGGAGGGCGGACAGGTCAGGTGCCAGATTATAGAGCCTCCTATCTAAGCCGTTTGGGTTGGGCCCTGAAGCTGGGGTGGACCATTGTCTCTGTAGGACATCTCTAAACATCTTAGGACCTGGAATTTCCTCCGCCTCAAAGGTGGGTTCCTCGAACAGTGGAACTGATGGAATGGCCTCGTCCCCTTGAGGGTTGGGCTTTGATTGTGTCAGGCCCAAACCCGTAGTAGTTTTGGCCTTGTGCAGAAGTGAGTGAAATAATTGCAGTTTAAATAAACCTACAAAGGACAGTTGATCTGGAGACAAATCCTCGTCTTCAACATATCCTGGTCTCTTAATTCCTCCCCCATTAAGAAGTCATGGCCTGATGAGCCCATAGAGGGAGCTCAGGCAGGGGCTGGGTGCTGAACCCCTGATAAATGGGACCCTTCCACATCAATCTGGTAGTCTGCCGAATCCGACACCCAAGAGGAGGGTCTGTGCTGCAATTCTACATTAATACTCTTTTTGATGGCTTCCTGGATATAACTGGCCAAATCTGGGGAAATGAGGAACCCACTTTTGTCTGCCTGCAAGGCCTGAGAGGTGCCAGCTGAAGCTGGAGCTCCTTGAGGCCCCAGTGAAGGTGCTCTGGGAGGAATTTGGCCTGATTGGGCCCCAAACAGGGCCTCATTAACCCCCCCCTTGCTCCATCACTAACAAAGGATTAGCATCCAGGGACAAGGCCGGAGTGGAGGCTAAGAGGGCTGGAGGTCCCGCTGGTGGGGGGGATGACAGGTTCAGCGCTCTGAGTGTGAGGGTCCATTTCCCTCACTGAGGCTTCCTTAAGGGCCTTCTGGATTGATCTCTCTATGGCCTGGTGAAGTCTAAGTTCTTCTCTGGCTAGGGCCGCGCTAGACTTTGTTGGCCTAGTCTGCGTATGAGACTTTTTGCTCTTTTTAGGTGGAACAGCTTGGAAAGTACCAGGCTGCTCATTGTCTGGCAAGGTGTGCTTGGCCGCTTTAGCTTGCCTGACTGAGGCCATCTTGAAAAGCCCTGAAACCAGGCCTCTAATGCACACGAGACTGCCCCAAAATGGCAGCCGAGATAAGTAAAGCAATCGGGCTGCCACAACACACAAGGCTACAAACAAAATGGCAGCCGGAGAAATAACAGCCAAATCAAGCCTAGAGGATAATGAATAATAAGTGCCTCAAGTCGAAAGGAAGCTACAGTACTCTTCCTGAAGCTCCCCATCTCCGAAAGGGAGAAAGCCGGTCTGGCGCTGCTGCCTTGATCATCCAAATCTTCCTGAGTTCAGCCAGCCGGCCGGCGTATGGGCAAAACCCAGGAAACGCCACAATCTGCCTGTCAGCCGAGAGAAGACAAATTGTCAGAGCCCTCCGCCACCTGTGGGAACGTCTCTGGGTGCCCCACTGGGAAGATCAGAGCCTGCAACCAGTGATGCTGGGAGACTCTCGAAACCGCTCCAACCCTGTCGTGCAAAGGGAAGAGCTACCGACGCAATCCAAGGCTCTCTGGACGATTGAAAAGCCTGCTGCAATTCGATCTGAAGGGCTCCAGAAAAAACACACACAATGTCCTGCAGCGGTATTGGGCGTGAGCCCTTCACACTGCTGTTGGAGTGGGGGTGAGTCCCTGGCAGAGACTGGGAGGCCCCAGCCCCTAAATGTCACAGACGGCCTTCAGCAGGCTCGGGCACTAGACCCTTCACGCTGGCAAGCTCAACCAGTTTCTGGGAGCAGTTTGGGAGAAAAAATCTCAACCAAAAGTTCACACAAACAGTGAGAAATGGGCAGCTCAGAAATCTGTGTCTGTCCAAATCAGACCGAGACTGAAAGCTGGGAAGCAAGAGGAAGGGGTGGAGCTTATCAGCTTGCAGACTCGGTCCATAGACATCAGACAAGAGAGTTAACCCATTCCTGACCGCTGGCCCCCACGCTCAATGAGAATGAAAGGCATGCCAAGAATATGAGGCATGTTCCTTTTGGGACTGCTAGTTAATATTATGGTTATTATAAATTTTATACAAAAATGTATAATATTTATAAATAAATTTATTATAAACATCTATTTTAATAATTTTATTGACAAATGGCAACTCGAATTTTAAAAACAGTATACAATTGACAAGTTCTTTAACATTAAATGTTGCACAATTGCTAATCTAATATGTTTCCATTGTAAACTAGAAAAAATTGTGTTTATTTCAGGATATCTAGATAAATGTACAAAGAATTTAGTTTGACAAATATAAGATATGCTCAGTTCTTTGCTACATGAACATTTATTGAATAGTTAGATAAAATAGATTATATAGAAAGATACAATCTAATTTATACAATGGGATTTACTAATTCTTTACTTCATTATATTTACTGTATACACAGAAATGAAAGGGATTGTGATGCTATATTCTTTCCTTCTCTTTTTCTTTCCTTGAAATCTGTATGACAACAAACTATAAATATGATGTATACTTTCTTATTAGACAAGTTCACTCTTTTGACCTACATAGGTTCACCTGCTAAATGCACTATTTGATCATAATGATATCCACCAAATATAACAAGTCATTCCACAATGACTATTACCACAATTTCTTTCTTTTTGCAATAGGAAACCCAATTTCACATAAAAATCTTCTCCAAGCAGTAGATATATTTTAAAGTCATTCTTATATTTAAATACTGTTGATAGCACTTGTGCTTATATAAGGCAAAACAGAATAACTCTTCTAACAACAAAGACAATGAGGAAGACATATTCACTTAACAACTGTGCTACTAACTTTTGCAATTGCAGTGATTCACTTAACATCTTTGGCAAGAAACATTGTAAAATGGGGCAAAATTCACTTAACAACTATCTTGATCAGCAATAGAAATTTAGGGCTCAATTGTGTTGGTAGGTTGAGGAATACCTTTAGCTGGAGGTGGAGGTGTTAGATGAGGAGGAGAAGGAAAAAAGCAGTGTTGGAGGAGAAAAAGAATAATTGAATAATTAATAGAGAAAGAAAATGACAAAATAATAAATCTAAATTTCCATTTCTGATCATATTCTGAAGTTTAGATTCAGAATTCAGATATGACATATATTCTTTACAGGAAAATAGTTCTAGATGAATAAACCATATTCATTTATTTTATATATTTCTGATTAATGAATCTTTAAGTATCAAATTAAAGACTTCCGGTTTGACATCGCTGTGAGATCAATGCAGGGGAGCAGGGCTCCGTATCCCCACACCAAATCCTCTGCGTCAGAGGGTCCCCCCAAAGGGCTAAAGTTACCCCATAGGGGTGGTACACAAAGGAGGGGCACCCTGCAGGTTGTGGAGAGTGACAGTTCTCCTGCTGGACCCAGGGTTTCTTACCCTCTTTGCCAAAGACGAAGATGAGGCAGCCATGAAGTAGGGGCAGCCAAAGAAACTAAGATTGTGCTGGAGCAGTGTGAGTGAACAGTGATTGGAGCTGGGTGAGGTGATTTTTAATTTTTGCTTAGGACTTGACCCTAAAATAAAAGAAAATAAATCTGGGAAAGAGGCTCTCTGGAATACTTTTAAGTGGCAACTGAAGAGACACAGAGAGAAATTGCACCCTAACAGGAAATAAGTAAAGGCTATAAAACAGAGAATGACTGGATGTATAAATCTTACTGGCATAACTTTGAATAGGCATTTTAAAATGCTGGATAATTGACTGTGTATTGAATACTTTTTCTAATTAACTTGAAATAAATAACTGGTAGAATACCTATCGTTGAATTTTAAGCTGAAGGTGCCATATACTGGTGATTGCATATATACTATGTCATACTCCTAGGATAACAAAAATAACCTTGGAAAATTCTGAAAAAAAAAAAGAAAACAAAACAAAACAAAAGAACACCTGGAGGCCTGCTGTATTATCTATTGTTCTAAACTTATCTACTTTATGGTTACCAGAGGATCAACCTTGAAAACCTGGAGGATATTCAATGGAATGTCTTTTGAATACTGGAACTAACTAGCAATTTGAAGAGTGGATTTAAGGAGTTATTTGGAAAGCTCCCTGGACTGCATAAATGGAACTAACTGACTAACTGTGGGATATAAAGAACTATAAGTATTGTATCTCCTGATGGACAATGTTAAGATCAAGTAACTTGCTGGCTTCGGGAAATTAAAAAGAACAGACTTTTAAATGGTGATAGACAATTGACAGAACATTGAGTAATATTTGGACTTTTTAAAATAAGACAAGATCATCAGGAAGAACAGGAGGGACTTCAACAAGAGATTACGTTGATGCTCCAAGGTTTTATGATACAATGACAAGAAACTTCAGGGAGATAAAAAACTTACTACATAATATAACTGGAAACACTGAAAATGTGTAACAAGGAATAATGAATCAAGATAATAAAATCCAGGAAACAAGGAAGACAACTGGGAGCTTAGAGGATGAGATAGAACAGACTACACAATAAATAATACAAGGAGAAAGAAGGAGGAGATAATAAAGTTGGGTGAAATAAAGTTGGGAGAATATACACTAGGAGGTAGAAAAATAGAACTGAATAAACTGAAAGAAACTTTTGGGGAAAAGAAAGAGGATTTGGCAGACTCGGGGGTGGACTGGCAGCAAAAAATAGTGGAGTTGGGAATACTGGCTGGGTTTAATATCAAAGATATAGATAAGGATCCAAGGGAGGAGTATGGGAGGTGAGTTAAAAAGAGAAGAGAAACTTCTAAGAGGGAGAGGGATGATGGATAGGAAGGAACCCTTTTTTAAAATAAACAAGATTGGCTGTCAGATCCCTAAAAGTGATACTGCCATTCAATTGGAAGAAGGGGGAGACTTGGATTCGATTTACTAGCATTGCCTGTGTCAACAGATATTTTACAACCTATATCCTGGTGCCAAAGAGCCCTGAGATCCTCTTTAGGTGGAGGAATGTTTATGATAGCCATGTGGGTTTTTTCACTTTAAAATAGTAAAAATAGTAAAGAAAACATCTTCACACTTGTGTATTGGCTAATATCTGCATTCTGACTTAAAGGGAGGGGTCTCTACTGCTTTAATCCTACTTGTCTTGCCTAAGGGTATTCAGATCTTGCTTTAACTGGGTTGTTATCACTTCTGCTTAATAAAAGATTCCTTTTGAACAATGTTTCAAGAGTGTTTACTTTCTTAAATTGGAAGGAGAGGCAATCATTACATTGGCTGTATTAAGAATTAGAGTAGACCAAGAAATTAGGAATAGGTGGAATATTGTTATACATATTTTTGCACAACACATTTAAAGTGAAAGGTAGAGGTTAAGATTAGATTTTGAAAATGGGTATTATCAGGTATGCTCAAGAATAATGCTATTACTACTAGAAGGGTGTAGCAAATATTTAATTGAAAAATGAAGGACTACCTGCTGATATAAATTAATGTTGATTGATTGATTAATGTAGCAATTCTCATTTGTATCAATATTATTTTTGTATCGCCGGTGGCTCCACGTTCCCCAAATGGATGCTCCTTTTGGAGCTCCAGCCCCGTGATTCCGTTTGCCGCTAGAACAGCGAAAATCAGCTGTTCTAGCAGTTGGAAACTCTCCCCCAGGGAAAAAGGGGGAGAGAAGAGCAGAAGGGTCTGGGTAGAGCTCCCCTAGACCCCCAGGCATTTTTTTTTTAAGCCTGGGGTTTGCAGGGCAAGAGCTCCCTGAAAGCCCTTCGTTAGCTCCGGATCCGGGACAATTCTGCTTTAAGCAGAACAAGGGGTTGCGACCACACCAGCAGCGCAATTTTAAGGACTATGAGAAAATTCGAACCTGGATGCTGGCAGAGCAAATCAGGAGAACAGGAAATGCAAGTATTAAACTTTAACTCCATTTAAAAGAAAAAGGAAAAAAGATGGCGCTTAAGGGTGTTTAAAATGAAATTTACAAGTGAAAGTGATCGTTAAAGCTGCAACATTGTAAAAGCTACCAGATTACGCGGCAAGAAAAAGATTTAAAGTGCTAGTGAAATGAAAAAGACTATGGTATTGACCTTAACTACTTTATACTTCTAAATTGTGTGGAAAAATATTGGATTTATTGACCTGATAGCTGAACAAACTTAAAAATAATTGGACTTTGAAAAAAAGAAAATGGCTGGTACCTTTGAAAGTGCTGAAGGACTATTATTACACACATCAGCAAATACACAAATAAGAGTTATAATACATGAAATTTTTGAGTCACAAACCACCGCTTTACTGGAAAGTCTTAAAGGTTTTTTTGATGAAAGGTCTCAGGAAGAGGAAACTGTTTTGATTCAAAACATGGAGACAAAGGATAATATAGTATTATTTCAAGGCTTGTTAGACAGTAGTGAGCTGTTGGAAGAAGATGGGGCAGAAATTCAGTTTAATATGACTTTGGATAAAAAGGATGCTTTCCAGACCAAGAGGGGAAAGCAAAGGAATCTGGAAGAGTTTAACCAGAAGGATTTGAGAGAGATTTATGGGGGTTTCAAACTAAATGAAATAACTTTAAGAAGACAAAAACTTTCAAACAGACATCAACCTCAAATCCAAATTTTAAAATTCTCAAAAATAAAAGCAGGAGGAGGAGCAATGCTGAAGAAGAAAGAATTATCGAAGAAAAAGGATTGGAAAAAATACAGAAAGAAGGGAAGAACTGAAGATTAATCTTTTTTGGGGAGGATTTTGACAATAGGTTGAGAAGCTTAATTAAATTTGTATTTTTAAAGTTTATTCTAAGATAATAATATAAAGGAAGTATGTTATTACAATGGGTTTTGGACATAAAAATGATAGCTTTTTAAGAGTTATTGAGGTATTAAAATGGCTAATTAAAAATTTGAGGGATACCTTTCTGAAGGGCTTGAAATTTATATTTTGAGAAATGACTTAATGTCTTATTGATGTATTAAGAGATTTTTAAAATGTTTAACATAAGATTATAATATTTTAAGAAGGTATATGAGATAAAATGTTTAAAGTTTTAAAATGTTTAATTTTATGAAGGATTAAAGAGGATAAATGTCTAATTTAGAACTTTATTAGGGAGCAATGTTGATTGAGGAAGAAGGACTGGAAAAATATAGAAATGGTTAATTAAAAATTTAAGGGATAGTTTCCTGAAGGTTTTGAAATTTATATTTTGAGAAATGAACTAAGAAGGTCTTATTGATGCATTAAGAGGTTTTTAAAATGTTTAATATAAGATTATACTATTTTAAAAGGTATAGGTGATAAAATGTTTAAAGTTTTAAAATGTTTAATTTAGAATTTTTAATGCTAAATAGTTAGAAATTGATAATTGGTTTATAAAGGAATAAAGAGGATAAATGTTTAATTTAGAATCTTATTAGGGAGCAATGTTGAAAAAGAAAGGTGTTTGAGGGATGAAAATGAAACTTATCAGTGTTTGTTAATGCTTGTAATATTGTTAAAGGTATTGGATTACATACCAAGAAAAAGGCTTTTATATTCAGGAAGAAAGAATTTAATCCAATTGATTTTGAGAATTTACAAAAGGGAGGTTGATGAATTTACAAAAGAGGAGTTAAAGAGTGTGAGGGAGTTTTAAACTTTGTAGTAGGTTAGTATATTTTAACTTTTGCTTGTTAAATGTTATACCCTGTTTTTGCTCTGGGAAGTCGGGGGGGTGGGGGGTGAGGAGGGTTGGGTTGGGATAAAATTGTTGAATAGATAAAGGTACAAATATAAAAGTAAATGTGGGGGAAATGTTACAACAAATGAAATGATAATATCAAGATATGATAAATATTGGAGGAGTAAGAGGAAAAAAGATGTATTCAGATGATACACTGATTGATTGATTATATATTGTATGTATGCTTGTTTATAAAATAAAAACTTTAAAAAAATATTATTTTTGTATCAAAAATGAATGACACTCAGATGCCACACTGTCCTTGTAATAATGTTGATGTATATTTAAACATAAAAAACTTTATGCAAAAAAGTATCAAATTAAATAGTATTGCTTGAGAAGAAATATTTGATTCTGTTTCATTAGCAAAATATAAATCATACGGAGATTGCTTTACCAAATATTCTACTAATGCTTTTGCCAGTATTTATTATTTATTATATTTATTAATGATGAACTAATTAAACTATTACTATAGCTACACTACACTCCAATTTTTAGAGAAAAACTTTTCTAGAAAAATTAAATTAAATACTTCACTTCATTCTGGATCTAATTTATAATAAGATTTTTTAAATTCATGTTGCAAAGTTGAAGTTGCTTTCTTAAATCTATTTTTGCCAGGATGTACTTTTTATTCACTTTCTTATTTTTGGCTTTTCTGATTTGAAAAATTTCCATTGGAAAGATACTTAATATTTATTCATGATATTCTCTCTGGGTAATTAACCACACAATAATTGAGGGTATATAGATAGTCCTCAATTTACAACAGTTCACTTAGTGACCAGGGTTACAACAGCATTGGAAAAAGTGACTTATGTCTGTTTTTCACACTTGCAACCAAATCACATGATCAAAATTCAGATGCTTGGGAACTGACTCACATTTATGATCAATGCAGTATCCTGGGTTAATGTGATCATCTTTTAGGACTTTCTGACAAGCAAACTCAATGGAGAAGACAGATTCACTTAGCAACCATGTTACTAACTTTAACAACTGCGATGATTCACTTAACAATTGTGGAAAGAAAGATCGTAAAATGGGGCAAAACTCACTTAACAAAAGTTTTACTTAGCAACACAAATGTTGGGCTCAATTGTGGTCATAAGTTGAGGACTATCTGTATACAACATATTTTCATTTTCATTTTCATTTTATTAGATTTATATACCACCCTACTTCCGAAGGACTCAGGGCGGTGAACAGCCAGAAAGATAAAACACACAAACTACAAAATTTAAAAGACAATATAAAAACCCACTAAATAATTTGGCCCAAAACAATTTAAAACACCCCTAATGTTTTAAAACCAATTTTAAAAATTACAATTAAAAGGGAAGTTAGGCCAGGCTAGCCTGTTGAGTCTGGAGCTCTGGTAGTGCAGCAGACTAAAGCACTGTTATTAACATCAGCTGCCTGTAATTACTGCAAGTTCAAATCTCACCAGGCTCAAGGTTGACTCAGACTTCCATCCTTTCTAAGGTAGGTAAAATGAGGACCCAGATTGTGGGGGCAATAAGCTGACTTTGTATAAATATACAAAAGTATGAAGGCTATTGCTTAACACATTGTAAGCCGCCCTGAGTCTTCGGAGAAGGGCGGCATAAAAATCAAATTAAAAAAAAAAAAAGGGCACGGCAGAAGGTGTGTAAATCCGGGATCCTCCATATCTCCGGGGGGAGCTCGTTTCAGATAGCAGGTGCCCCCACAGAGAAGGATCTCCCCCTGGGGGCCGCCAGTCGACACTGTTTGGCCGACGGCACCCTGAGGAGCCCCTCTCTATGTGAGCGTACTGGCCGGTGAGAGGCTACTGGTGGCAGCAGGTGGTCCCATAAGTACCCTGGTCCTAGGCCATGGAGCGCTCTAAAGGTGGTAACCAAAACCTTGAAGTGTACCCGGAAGACCACTGGGAGCCAGTGCAGCTCGTGCAGGAGAGGTGTCACATGGGAACGCCACATCGCTCTCATAACCACCCGCGTGGCCGCACTTTGAACCAGCTGGAACCTCCGGGTGCTCCTCAAGGGAAGCCCCATGTAGAGAGCATTACAGTACTCCAGGCGGAAAGTGACGAGGGCATGAGTGACCCTGCATAAGGAGTCCCGATCCAGAAAGGGACGCAACTGGCATATCAGGCGGACCCGATAGAAAGTCCTCCTGGCCACAGCTGTCAAGTGCTCTTCTAAAGACAGCCGTGAATCCAGGAGGACGCCCAAGTTGCGAGCCCTCTCCGTGGGGGCCAATGACTCGCCCCCAATAGTCAGTGATGACACCAACTGACTATATCGGGACGCCGGAAACCACAGCCACTCAGTCTTGGATGGGTTGAGCCTGAGTCTGTTTCTCCCCATCCAGATCCGCACGGCCTCCAGGCACCGGGACATCACTTCAAGGGCATCATTGGGGTGGTCTGGGGCGGAGATGTACAGTTGAGTATCATCAGCATACTGATGGTACTTCACCCTGAAGTACCTTGGCTGATGAAATGCATGAAAACTGGGTGGGCACATTTCAATGAGGGGGACTTCCCCCTCCTGGCCCAACCAGGTCTCCGTAATACCCACCAGGTCCACTCCCCCCTCCTGAACAAGATCACAAATGAGGGGGGCTTTATTTACCACGGACCTGGCGTTGCACAACATCAGCCGAAGGCCCAGGCCCTGAGGATCTGTGCAACCCGGGGAATGGGCAGAGCATTGGGGGCCAGAGCACGCCACCACTCGAAGACAGCAAGCGCGCACTCCCACAACACGATATGGCCCCCTGTTCCCGCCATATGTTACAAATACAGGACAACTGCATTAGGCAGCTCATTAAAGAAGGCACATGAATATAAAATGATTTTATCAAATTAATTTTCCTCTTTTAAAAAGTTTAGAAGCAATTCATTTTCTCTTCTGTATATAAGGTTTACTTCCATATTGAATTTCCCCTGGTTTTATATTTATATTAGTTTGCCCAAGGACCTAGGAAAACATTGCATAGACAAAATTAGAGAGAAATTATGACATTATGAATCTCCCATTACTCTCATTCTATCCTGTCACATACATACTAAGATAGAAATGTTGTTCTTTTTAGTTGATAACCAACTGTGACATATTTTCACATTTGAAAAAGAGGCAATTGCTTTTATGACAAGAAGGAAGATAAAGAGGAAAGGAAAGACTTCTGGGAGAAAGAAAAGGGAAAAGGAACAGCTGATGAAAACAAAATAAAACAGATTCTAGCAGTGTTATCTATTAAAAACTGGTTGGTTGGAAGAACCTGACAAAAAACTGGTTCAGGAAGAACCTGACATAAAACTCTAGCATTGGATTGAGAGTAGGGGGTTTTCTAGGGAAAGAAGGAGTGGAGAAATAAAGGACAGTTATTTGCATGAGAATGTATTGAAGTGAGTTGTCCCATAAACTACCTTAGTCTTGTCCTTTTCTTCCTCCCCCTTTATTTATCTCCCTGTAATATGGCTGAAATTAATCAGACCACAATAACAGCAAACAGATACCGGGAATCAACACTTAGATATAATTCAAAGTGGTATGTTTTCAGCCTTCAGTTTGCACTTTCTCATCCTGCTCACTAATCTTATATGAACAAATAACTACAGTCCAAATCAGATGTTCTTGTATCTGAATTGAACGCAGAAGAATATACTCTTACGTTTAAGGATTCTGATCTGACTTAAATATCTAACTAGGAAGGAAAAGAATCTAGTCAGAACTATATCTTGGGAAGAGAAGCCAGGTCTAATGAGATGCCAATATCCTTAATCTGCTATCTCAAAGCTGCTACTGAACACTAATGCTGTTTATGCAGAATTGCATTTAGAAAAATCCAAGAACTCTGTTTTGTTTTTTGTTTTTTTGTATATTAGTTGTGACCAGGTTGAGAAAAAAAAAATCAGTAAGAATCTGAGGTGTCAGATCTACAAGAGCAAAATATATTATGGCCCAAAACATACAAATATATAATTAAACGTTTATTTTGATCCTAGTGAAGGACAAACAATCTCATTTGAGATTGGCAAGGAATTTGGAATAGATTCTTGAGAGATTTGGTATGGATACTTTCTAAAGAACCAGAAGAATTGTATGAGCTTAATTGGGCACTGAATAACAGCTGTGCTCTAACTTTATCTGAATACATTTAGACTGCAGTAAGTACAAATAATGCCCCTTATAGAAGACTGATTGCAATCCTACTGAAGCACTCTGTGCTTTTTATGTTATATATCAGGGTGAAATGCTACTGGTTTGGGGCGGTCTCCTGAACTGGTAGTGAAAATGCTACTCGTTCGCCCGAACTGGTAGTAAAAAAATGCTTTAAAAAGTTAAAAAAAAGTTCAGATGATTGCGCGGCACAGCTGATTGTCTGGACTTTTTTTTTACTTTTTTAAAGCATTCTTTTACTACCCGTTCGGGCAATAACGGGGTGTGGGTGCTGCGAAAGAAAGAAAGAGAGAGAGAGGGGGGGAGGGAGGGGAGAAAGAAAGGGAGAAAGAAAGAAAGAAAGAAAGAAAGAAAGAAAGGAGAGAAAGAGGGGAGAGAAAGAGGGGAGAAAGAAAGAAAGAAAAAGAAAGGGAGGGAAAAAGGAGAGGAAGGAAGGACCACAAACCTAGCACTAGACGCAGCTTCACAGGATAACTTGAAAGAGCACAGCAATCCAGTGCTGGAAGGGACCAGAGGTCATCTAGTCCAACCCCCTGCTCAGCAGGACATTGTTAAAGTGAGTTTCTGTCTTTTGACCTTTCAGTCACATGACTACATAGCCATGCCCACCCAGTCACATGACTCCACCAAGCCACGCCCACCAAGCCATGCCCACAAAACCAGTAGGAAATTTTTTTAAATTGTTTTTATTCACCATGTACATCTTTAAATCTTAGTTGCACTTTTACAGCTTTCCAATACCGACATTTTTAGTAATATCCAATTTATCTTTCAAACAATTATATACATACATTTTATTTGTTACATACTTATTCATATAATCAATAGGAAAAAAATTAGATTTCACCACTGTTATATATTCTTTGTGCAATTTACATGAAATCATAGCATGAAGGACTATACTTAGGCATTTGCATGACTTAATCAGCTTGATAGGATAATTATTTAATGTCCAAATATGTTTTAGGTCACTTTGCTTTCTTATAATTAATTTCCAAAGCTTCTGAAACACAGTAATCAGTGCTCCCAAGTGCCTTTCTTAGGTCAATCAGGATAAAAAATTAGTTAAAACATGAAATTTGTCATGGCTGCAGCTACCATTCATCTTTCTAAATTTCCAGTTCGGTAACCCAACACCAATCATTGTTGCTCTTTCAATATGAAGGCACCATCAGCACTGCAATGCATAAACCTGGGACAAATGCATTGTTAATGGCAAGACTCATTTTGAAAGAAAGGAGACAAAATTCAGGGTTTGAAAGACTGAATGGAAAATTCTATGAAAGAGAGATATTATTTCTGCATTTTTTTCCCAAGAAGGCAGTATAAATAATGAATGGCAAATATCATTTCCATTTTAAAAGGAGAAAAACGGAAAGGATATTTTACATGATATATTTGAGTAAAAGTCAATATGCTGTTTTTAAAATTAGAAAAAAAGAAAAAAGAAATAAACTAATGAATATATATTTTAAAAGAAGCAAAACAAAATATATTAGCAAACTATAAATCCCAAGACCATTTTTTAGACATGAGCAAATATGTCTAATATGCTTTTGCACAATTAACTAAAGATTATTTTCTGAAACAGCTCTGATAATAGCAGTAGTTATTTGTGACAGCAAAGTTGAACATGGGAAGAATTCACTTGTAATCTGGTTTAATTTAGAGAGTGAAATAGAAGAAGGAATTTTTCCAAATGACAGATGGAAGATTCCATAGTGATAATGACAAACTAAATCATCATCCAATTATCTTGCCAATTTTTAGCTAATTCTGTTTCACAAAGAATGTAGAGGGCAGGGCAAAATGCAATACAGCTTTTAAAACTGTCTTAAGATCTGTATTTAAATGATTGCACAGATTTCAGTTTCAAGTAAATAAATATTCTTAAAAGCGCTGTGAAATTTTCAAATAGCAAATGGATGGATGGATATAGGCTAGCACTGTGATGGTGAATCTATGGCACGCGTGTCCAAAGTGGCACATGCAGCCATGTTGCCTGGCACGCACAGCATCACCCATTCCTCTTCCGGATTTCTGGTGGACATGCGCGTGCGACAATCAGCTAGCCTTTTTGTGTGCATCGGTGCCAGAAACTGGAAGAGCTGGTCTTTTGTTTTTCTGTGCGAGCAGGCGCGCATGACAATCAGCTGGCCGGCGCACATGCTCACACAGTAGTTCATTTTTGGGTGCGCGTATGCGCCCTAGGCAGCTCTTCTTCTGGGTTGCGGCCCAGACGACCTTCGTGCGCATGCTCCCTTTTTGGCACTCAGTGCCAAAAAGATTCTCCATCACTAGGCTAGCACAATAAAAAAAGAAAATGATAAAGTAATGAATACTGCCCGTATTTGTAAACACAGCTACATTAAAATTACAAAAAAGACATTTCAATGAAGGCCAAGTTTGTTTGTTTTTACTTTCATTTATATTTCGAAGCAACATGTAGGTTTATTTGCTGGTGATCACATCAATGAGAACAAAAGAAAGCACTGTAATGATTCATTTATGTACCACTATTTGCAGAATGTTTTCTGAAAAAAGAAAAAGACATCATGGGATACATTTAAGGTTTATTTAATATTATTTATTATTCAAGAATATTTGTAAATAACATTTTAAACATACATTTTTTTCTTTTCATTTTCTTTTATGATCAGAACTTTTCAAGATAGCAAGAAGCAACTTTAACCTCTTTATAAGTAATTCTTCCAATTATGTTTGCCAGGATGATGTCTTCATTTAAGATCCTGAACAAAACATGTGATTGAATTATATAACTGTGAAATCTCTGTGGATTTCCTGATAAAGTATGTTGGAAATAGCAATAGCAATAACACTTAGACTTATATACTACCTCATAGTGCTTTACAGCTCTCGCTAATCAGTTTGCAAATGTCAGCACATTGCCCACAACAATCTGGGTCCTCATTTTACTGACTTCAGAAGGATGTAAGGCTGAGTGAACCTTGAGCCAGTCATAACTGAACTCCTGGCACTGAGCAGTGAGCTAGCTTGCAATACTGCATTCTAAGCACTACACCACTACAACTCCTTGCTTGTGGTGCAGAAGACTTGTGGACTTTGTTTTTTATTAATATACACATACATTCAGTCATCAATTACCTAACATGAAGAATAGAATTTAAAGGAAAGGTTGCTGTTAATTTGGGCCTTCCCTAACATTCTAACACAGTTTGAAGCTCAAAAAGGATCACAGAACATTTTAAAAGGCATTGTTTGATACAAAGTCTATTTCAAAAGCACGTGTATTTAAAAAATTATTTTTTAAAATTTAAATTTATTTTCCTACCATCTTGTATTGGAACAACATGAAATGTTATTTAATAAAACCAATCTTGTATAATGTTAAAAGGGATGAATGTGGTTGCATCCTTCTGTATCTTGAATGTATCTTCCAAACTCTTGGCTATTTCCCATAGCTTGGGAAATAGCTGTCTACGCAGACAGACAATTCCTATGTTGAGACTGCCACTCAGTGTGCAGTGCTACATAAATACTATGCAAGCCATTCAGAAGAACAGTTCCTTTAAGGCTTTCATGTGCTTTGCCCATGCTAATATACTTTTTCTAAATGCTTTCATATTTCACTTTCATGTCATGGTGATCTTCAGGAGAAACTCTGCATACATAACATTGTAAAGATTCCACTCATATTTAGATTACTGTTTCCAAAAGTGGTGCAAAAGGTTTCTGTCCAGCCCTAGCTATTAAATATTCTTATAAAAAGGCTTGCTGGAATTGAATGTTATTTTTTTTTACCTCATATTTTCTTGTTCCATGCCTTTGCATTACTTTCTGCTTCAGTTGTTATACAATTTTAAAAATTGTTTACCTTTATTGTTTCTTAAAGATAGCAAAACCTTTTAGCAATGGATACAATAATATTATGTAAATGAAAAACACATTTTATGATGAATATAAAGAGAAATGGAGAGGGATCTCTAAAAAAATCAATAATAAAATCATATTTAATAATTAGAATATACTGTAGCTATCTTATTGCAAATCACTATAAAATTATAACTCAAATTTGTCTAAAATAAAATGCCAGAAATGTAATGTTGATTGACATCCTTAGTTTATGGTACATATTGGTAAATTCAGGAAATTTTCTGTTAATATTTTTTTTAAAAAAAAGTATTGGGATTTTTCACTATAGCTTTTAGTAGGAAAAAAACAACTGTTAGCTATTGGAAACATCTAGCAGATCAGTACAATTTTTGTATATGAAGGTATGTGGGATGAACAATGTCATAAAACTAATGATCTACTATGATTAATGGGGCATTTTATCTCATATTTCCAATCTAGAGATGCTCCAGATGTATCAGATGAAAAGCCATTAATATATGTATAACACCCAAGTCTATTTCCATTTTACATCTAAACAGATGAAGTGAAGTAGTTTACACTGAAGTGGTAAGCATCAGGATGATAATGGATTAATTGACAGTATGTTATTCACTGGAGATGCTTTTTATTAGCTCAGATGGTGCATTGCTTGCTTTTGTTGCTTTGTAGGCTCAAATTATTTCATGCTTTGGAAACTTCTCCAATGGAAGATCTGGAACACTGATAATGAATCTGAACATTATAACATGCTGTGCCCAGTGGTGGGTTTCAAATTTTTTTACTACCGGTTCTCTGGGCATGGCTTGTTTGGTGGGCATGGCTTGGTGGTCATGTGACTGGGTGGGCATGGCTTGGTGGTCATGTGACTGGGTGGGCATGGCCAACTTGACATCACTAACATCAAGGGTTAGGGTTAGGGTGCCTGGCCTCTTCTCACCTCAAAGGCCTCAATGGGATACAATTTCCCTGTGCATTTATTTACTACTACTGAACATCCAAAATATACTATTTAATCCTATGTATATTTGCCATATCTGTACATACATATTACATACTATAGAGTGTGTATAGGCACACAATCTACTATATTATCTATTAGCATATTATCTACTATATACAGTATACTGTATGTGTATGTGTATACACACACACACACACACACACAGAGAGAGAGAGAGAGAGAGCTCTTCTAAAACTATAGACATTCAATCTCACTTACTACATTTGGAAAAAGACACCGAGTCCACTTTCTGCCACACATTTAACTATAATTTCTGTACATTTAGAACATTATACACATCTTCAGATGTTCTTCCCTAGCTTGCACATAACAATTAGAGCCAGGAGAGGTCATGGATTGAGTAAAATGTGGTGAAACTCACTTAACAATGCTCTTATTTACCAACAAAATTTGGGCTCAGTTGTGGTCATAAGTCAAGGACTTCGGCCTTCCTCTGCATGGCAGCCTTGTCTTAGTAAACTTCTCCTTTCTGGCAATTTTCCTCTCTGTTAGAGGCACCAAAATAATCCACACTGCTGGAGCAGGAGATTTGACTAGATGGCCTCCAAGGTCCCTTCCAGCCCTACATTGCTGTCCTTTTCAAAGCGTCTTTTGAAGCCACGTCTAGTGCCAGGGTTTTTGGTCCTTCGTTCCTCTTCTTTCTCTCTCTCTCTCTCTCTCTCTCCCTTCCTTTCGCTTTCTTTCTTTCTTTCTTTCTTTCTTTCTTTCTTTCTTTCTTTTCTCTCTCTCCCTTTCTCTTTCCCTCTTTCTTTTTCTTTCTCTTTCTCTCTCTCTTTTCTCCCTCTCTCCCTTCCTTTCTTTCTTTCTCTCTTTCTTTGTTTGTCTCTTTCTCTTTCTTTCTTTGTCTTTCTCTCTCCCTTTTCCTTCTCTCTCCCTTCCTCTTTCCTTCCTTCTCATACTTTCATGCTTTCTCTTTTTTTCTCTCTCTCCCTCCCTCCCTCCCTCCCTTCCCTCCCTCCTGAAACACCAGCAAAAACCACCACTTTGCTCCTAAAGTGGTCTAGGGCAGAGGTCTCCAGCCTTGGCAACTTTAAGGCTTGTGGACTTCAACTCCCAGAGTTCCTCAGCCAGCTGAGAAACTCTGGGAGTTGAAGTCCACAAGTCTTACAGTTGCCAAGGCTGGAGACCCCTGGCCTAGGGGAACAATCCATGTCACTAAAAAAAATGCAAAAAACCCCAAAAAAACAATCCATGTTGCATCTGTTTTAGGGGAGGAGGTTCAATTCATCACCCAGTTAAAGACTGAAATTAAATGCTCCAGGCTGACAGCATTGCTTCCAATACATTCAGCTCCAGATCAGATCGGGCTTTTTTTTTTTTTTTTTTTTTTTGAACACGGAGTGAACAAAAAAAAAAAAAAAAAAAAAAAGAGCCTCCAGCCTCTGACAGATGCTGAAGTGGCCATTCCCAGTCCTGGATGCTGGGTACACCTCTTATTTTCATCAGACCACTATCTCTTTGAGGCAAGGCTTGCTTTTTACATCATGGCAAGGAACAACAAACAGCATGCGTTGCTCCTGCTGCTGTTACCCTTACCCCGCAGAGGTCCAGTAAGGCCTTGCCAAAATGCCACATCCACCCAGGGATGCTTTCTCTTTCCCCTCCCCAGGGCTGCGCTAAGCAGTGGCTCATTCCCACCCCACCCACCCTCTTCCCTTTTACATTTCTTTAACATGCCCTGCTTCCCTCCCCAAACCTCCGCACCTCAAAGCATCTCGAGCTGGCAACAGGAAGGGGAAAAGAAAAAAAATGGCTCAGCATCTGAGGCCTCTTGAGGGCAATGTCCTTGTGTGTGTGTGTGTGTGTGTGTGTGTGTGTGTGTGTGTGTGTGTTTGTGTGTGGTGGCACTGTGAGGAGAGCCAGGTGAAGGGAACCTGGCCTGTGCCAATACTTCTCCAATGACACATTTAAGTTACTTTCCATCCTCCATCCAAAATGCTGAATTGAAGTGGATTAAGATTTGCCTGACCACAAAATAAACAAATAACTAAATAAGAATTTGTTGATTTAAAGGACTAAAAGAATTTACCCAAAAACAACTGTGAAGGTAAGAGACATTCTACATCTGTTGATTTTGTTGTGTATTTTTATATATGTATTAATAAGGAGATTAATTTCAAACCAGACGGTGGCCGCTACGGCAGGCAGTATTTATTAACATTAAGTGATACTATAATATTCCGCTCCCCTATCAATCTATTCCTGCTTTCAACTGTTATATGATATAGGCACTCAAGAACTATTGTATGATACAGGTATTTAAGAATTATAAGACATTTAATTATTCCTGTCAATATTGCTTTATATTTATTTATATCTACTATAGTATATACTATATGGTATATTATACGATACCCAATACATTTAAAATGCAAACTTTGATGTAACTAGGCACAGAATAGACAACTTGATAGCTTTGGTGTGGTGGAGAGAAACATAAGAGTAGAAAGTAAGTGGGAGGGCTGGTTTAAGATGTTGTTAAAGATGACAAGCATCCCTAACTTAACAAAAATTGATACAGAAAGAAAGCAGACAGCCCAGACCACAGCAGTTGAGTTGAGTCCATAGAGGAAATGATGCAATGAGAAAGAGCTAAACCCAGGATCCTCGGACCACGAAACGGAAGAAACGCAACAAATCACCAGTAGACAACGTTTTGCTTTGGGATGATGGTTTACTTTCGTAGCAACGAAGGATACTGCAGTCGTAAGCAATTTAAAAACGGCGCTACGGGCATGTAGGTCGTAGCATTTTTATGCCTCTCCGCCCAGCTGCTGTAGGGCGTAGCCCACGCCACGCCCATCCGCCCCCCCGAACCAGCGAATCATCGGCGGAATCCTTTCAGCTGAGACGACGTTGCATGCAGGAAACTGTGGCCACAAGAAGTCCTACATCCGACGCACCCCGCCACCTCACCCGGCCGCCTAACCCAGTGCCCCGAGCCCCACCCCCGTGTGCCACCGTTTGCGCCCACTGGCCATCCACCGCCGAAGCTGCAGGGTGAGGGATCGGCAGTGAGTCATGTCGAGCGTGAGGGCGAGCTCGGCAGCTAACTCGTTCAAAGATTTGCAATTAATGTTACAATCAATGCAGGATGTGATGTTGAAAAATCATGAAGAATTGAAAAAAGAGATAGAGGAAGTAAGGAGTGATACTGGAGAACTTAAAGAAAAGATGAGGTCAATGGATGGGAAGTTTGAATGTTTCCAATAACAAATTATGAAGAATGAACAAAAATTACAAGAGATGGAAGAGAGAATGGGAAAGGAGGAAAAAAGAGTGGAAGAAAAAAGCGAACAAAGAATTATAGACGACTGTCATATTCCTAGAAACAGAGAAAGCAGCCCATTAGCTACGTTTCCAAAATGTAAGAGAAGAAAAAGGAGAAGACCTACTGGAGATGATGGCAGACTTACTAGCGAAAACCTTGGGAATTGGAAAAGATGTTAAATGAGATGGATGAGATTTACAGGATCCACACCAATTACACAAGATAGCACAACCTCCCTAAAGAAGTTCATATCAGATTCATAAAAAAATCAATCCGAGATGAGATATTGCACAGAGCCAGATATGATCCATTAGAGTATAGAGGAAGAAATTAGTAGTACTCAAACAAGTGCCTAGAAGGGTGAGAGATTTAAGAAGCCTTACCAACATTTGACATCGAAACTGACTAGACATAATATTAACTTTAGATGGTTGACACCTGAAGGAATTATGGTTTCATGACAAGAAAAAAGATTCTGATTAGATACGATAGACAAAGCAGAAGAGTTTTACAGGCAAAACTTCGGTAGTAAAGAAGAACTAGAAGAAAGAGAAGTAAGAGAAGAAGGTGATACAAGAGCACAGGCCATGGAAGTGAAGGAGCTGCAAATTAGAGAAAAGGAAAGTGGGAGAGGAGAAAAAATGAATAATGGAAAATATGATGAGGGTAGATTCAAAGAACTCAAAGAGGCTAGATCAACAAGGGCGACAAGATTCAACTATAGGTAGAGACAGGCAGGAAGAAGTAGCGATCCTATCACTGAATGTTAATGGTCTCAACTCCCCCTCAAAGAGGAAAAAATTCCTTAATAAACTTAGTAAGATGAATTTGGGCATAACAATTACAAGAAGCACATATAAAGAGACAGCATCAACATCTATTAGCTTATCCTAAATTGGGGAACATGTTCACATCATCATCATTGCAGCAGAAGAAAGAGGGAAATGTGGCATATATCAAGGAGGAAATTCCAGCAAAACAAATCTATAAAGATGAGGAAGGCAGGATACTAATAGTAGAGGTAATTTTGAACCAAAAAAAGGGTGGTTCTTCTGGGAATCTATGCCCTGTATGAGGGGCAAAAACAATTCTATAAGAAGTTACATAATGTTATTGGAAAGATAGAAAATGATAATATTTATATTCTGGGGGACTTCAACACAATAGTGCACAGACATTTAGACTATAGAAGTGATAAAATAAGGAAAGGTGTTAGAAGAACCCAACACCTTTTCCAAAATGGCAGAGGGACTGAATATTCAGGATAGTTGGAGAGAGAGAAATTTGGGGAAAAAGCAGTACATACTACTCGGCTCAACAATTATCATGGTCTAGAATTGAGATGGTCTGGATGCCAACAGAATTAAATTTGGAGGTGGAAGAAGTTGTAATTGACAAAAACCTCTGGGCAGACCACAACCCAGTTAAAATTAGATGGAAAAGGCAAAAAAACAAAAACAAACCAAGGAGGTGGACTTAAAAAGAACAATTTTAAAACATAAAGAATTTAAATTAAAGATGGAAGAGCAAATGCGTTTGTTTTTTCAGAAAAATAAGAAAGAAGACACAAATTGTCAAAAGTTATGGGACATGGCAAAAGCTTACATGAGAGGTATTGCAATTGCCTACGTGGCAAAAGAAAATAATTCTTCTAGAGGAAGAATTTAGTAGACTAGAGGTAGAATTACAAAAGGAACCACAAAGACAGGAGCTGAAACAACAAATGGACCTAATCAAACACAAGCTGAATATTATTGAGAAGGAAGACCTAGCGCAGCAAATAAAATGTGTTTTATACAAATAAACAAAACTTCTTCGAAAATGCAAATAAACCAGGCGATGGTCAGCCTATAGACTGAAGAAACAGAAAGATAGAAGGTGGATTAGTAAATTATATAATGAAGAGGGAAAGATAAAATACCAAAACAAAGGGAAAAGAAATGTAACTTCTGAGTTTTATAAGAAACTATACAAAGAAGAGGAATGTAATATTGAAGATAAAATATTACAATGTTTCCAGAAAGGCGAACTACCTGAAGTCCCAGGAGACATAAAAATTATGTTGAATAAAATTATAACATTCTTAGAACTAACAGAGGCAATCAAAAGACAAAAAAATAATAAAACAACAGGTCCTGACAGACTACCATCAGAAATATATAAAAACCTACAAGCCTCTTTAGGGCCAACATTATTAGAGGTATTTAATGCAGTTTTTACAGTCCCATATCCTTGTTAAATTTGGACTACAAAATATTCATGTCAATAATGGCCGAAAGACTAAAAAGGTTTTTGGATTAATTCATTCACGCCAACCAAAATGGTTTTTTTGCCAAAAAGGCAAATAAGAAATAATATTAGGACCATATTGGACGTGTTGGAATATTATGAAGTTCATAACGAAAAGCAAATGGCATTAATATTTGTTGACAAGCAAAAAGCGTTTGACAACATCAAGTGGAACTTTATTTTGAATCAGTTAAGATACATGGAATTTGGTGAGAATTTTATAAATATGTTTAAGGCAATTTATTACAAACAGGAGGCCAGGGTAGTAGTTAATGGTGAAACAACACAAAGTTTCAAAATCCAAAAAGGTACAAGACAAGGATGCCCATTATCGCCGTTATTGTTTGTATTATCCTTAGAGGTATTGACTAGAATAATCCAGAAAGATAAACAAATTAAAGATTTAGAAATTAAGGAAGAATTTTTAACCCCAATCTGGCCAGGAAAGAACTTTTTTAAGGACCTTAATAAAATAATATCAAAATTTATCTGGAATGGGAAAAGGGCCAGAATCAAAATAAAGTGTATGCAAGATATTCGGGAAAAAGGAGGTTTAGGCCTACCAGACTGGGAGTTATATTATAAAGCAGCATCGCTAAACTGGATAAGGGACTGGATAGACCTTAAGAATAAAAGAATGCTATCACTAGAGGGCTTTGAATTACAACGCGGATGGCACGCCTTTTTGTGGGAGGGAAAGGACAAGCTCCACGGATATTTCCAGCAACATATTATCAGAGAATCATTGTACAAAACATGGCAAGAGATTAGAAAACATTATACCAAGATTCCACGATGGCTATCGACAATGGAAGCACTAATATATCCTAATGCCATGGATATAGAGAAAATGAGGACCTATAAAGAACTACTGAACAGTGAAGGAGAACTACAAACAAGACAAAAATTACAAAATCAGGGTATAGACATTGATTGGTGGCCATACATGCAAATAGAATCAAGATACAAAACTGATCGGGCACAATTTGGATTCCAAAATGAACTAAATGAATTGGATAAAATATTACAAAGTACAGATGAGAAAATGATTACCAAAATTTATAAGTACCTACTAAAATACAAATTAGAAGAGGAAGTTGTCAAAGAGAATATGATAATATGGGCCAAAAATATAGGATATACTATAGAATTGGATAAGTGGGAGAATTTGTGGAAGATAAATTATAAGATGACATTGTCTATACCCTATAAGGAAAATCTTTACAAAATGTTCTACCAATGGCACCTCCCACCGGCGCGCCTAGCCAAGATGTTCCCAAATACATCTCCGTTGTGCTGGAAATGTAAATCACAGAAAGGGACTTATTATCATCTCTGGTGGTTATGCCGTAGGGCAAAATAATACTGGCAGCAAATTAAAACAATGATTGAAGAAATCACGAAACAAAAACTCGAAATGAGGCCGGAAACCTTTTTATTGCGAATAATCACAGGGGAAGAAGCCGAGAATTAAATTAAAAGTATTACAGGACTCTAAGGAAAGAGAGGGATTCGACCTTCCCGATTGGGAAAAATATTACCAGGCGGCAGCACTTACTTGGGTAAGAGATTGGATAAAACTAAAAAATAGGAGGCTATTAACGCTGGAAGGACACGATATGCAAATAGAGTGGCATGCTGTTCTTTGGAATTTAAGACACAGGGCCCACCAGTACTTCCAAAAGCACCACATTAGACATGCTCTATTGGGTAAAAATCGAACAATGAAATGGAAATTCCAAACTGGTTATTGACATTGGAGATGTTTGTACACCCAAACTTCATTAAATCAGGAAGAGTAGTTACTTACAAGGATACACTAAACGAAAGAGGAGAACTAAAATCTAGGAAAGATGTACATGAGGAAGGAATAGAACTGGAATGGTAGGCATATCTAAGTCCAGTCACGATACACAAAAGACAAAAAAGAATGAGGTATAAAGACAGAACCGATGGAACTAGATAAAATTCTATTAGGAGCAGACGAGAAGGTGATAAGGAAAATATACCAATACCTACTGGAATATGTCATGGTGGAAGAACAGGTGAAAGAAACCATGCTAGCTTGGAGCAAAAGTTTTGGTTATAGTATTGATTTAGATAAATGGCAGGAATTATGGGAGAGAAATAGAAAATTAACTTTAGCCACTATGTAGAAAAAAAACCTATACAAGATGTTTTATAGGTGGCATCTCCCATTCACAAGATTAGCTAAAATGAACAAAAACCTCTCACCAATGTGCTGGAAATGTAAGGCAGTGCCAGGAACCTTCTATCATATGTGGTGGGTTTGTCTGAAAGCTAGGGATTTTTGGTATCAGATAAAATGATGGCTGGAAGAGATGTTAAATCAAAATGTAGATCCAAAGCCAGAACTCTTTCAATAAAAAAACAAAATCAAAGAGATCATCCTTCTTCCTGCGCATTTAGACTGAGAGTGGTTAAAATGTATGTCCCCAGAAGTGTTCTGTTAAAATTATAAAAGCGTTATATTCATCTGTTAGAGCAATGGTTCTCAACCTGGGGGTCGCGACCCCTTTGAGGGTCGAACGGCCATTTCACAGGGGTCGCCAAAGCCCTCTCTCGCCCCCACCACGCCTTCACTCACCCTCACCCTCTGCCTCCGTTGGCTCGCCGGTCGCCGTTTGCTTACCCCGCCCACTCCCAATCTATTGCTGCCTCCTGAGTCCCAGCTGATGGCTAGAAGGAAACAAACCATTTAAATTCTTGCCACAGGGCTTCAAAGGGCCGCCCTACAGCTGATCAGTGTTAAAAGAAAACAAATGAGAAGACCGGTGCCTGCAAAAATAGGAAAAAAAAGCCCCTTTCAGCTTCAGCATAGGTTAATTACCATAAGTTGATTTGATCAGCCTCCGGACTCTCAGCTGATTTGCTCTCAGCTGTTTTGCACAGGGCTCTATTGCTAGCTGCAAAGAGAGCTTCAGATTTTTTTCACCCTAGCTATGCTGAAAAAACGAAACTGAAAGTAAAGCAGGGTCTTTGCTGCAACGTGACAAAATGAGGCAGAGAGAGATTTCTTTTTCTTTTTCCTCACCAAAAAAGGTAGGTGCAAAACTTCAAACAATGGGAAATTGAGGGCAAAAGAGGAGGTTCAAGATTTTAAAACACAAAAGAAAAAAAGCTCTATTTAACTAGGGAATTGTAATAATTGAGATACTATTAATTGTATATTGTGTTGAAAGCAGAAATGGTTAAGTTGTGGTTTGGAGGAATATATGGGGAAATTATTTGGTTTATTATTATTGGTAAATATAATTAATTGATTGTAAGAAATTGGATTGCATGGAAATAATTGGAATATTCATGTTCATATTGATTAATATACAAAAAAAGATAGTTATATAACTAATTGATTTATATTAAAATGTTGAATTTGTATTAAAAAATTGTATTACATAATTACATAATTAACCAATGTGAGGATGGATATAAAAATAGATGACAATGGGAAGGGGTATAATATAGAATAGAAGGGAAAAATTGAATTTGATTAAGATTAGAGATGAGGATGAAGGGTAATATTGGTTTTTTAAAAAAATAGATGAGGAATAAATATGGCAAAAAGAAAATATAGAAATTGTAAATTTAATTGAAATGACTAAACACTGGTTAAATTTGTGAACCGGCCAAATACTCTGTTCAAAGAAAATACATTGTATGTTTGTATGTGTGTTTCTAATTATTGCTATTTATTCATATTTGTTCTCTTTTATTCTTTAAAGTTTAACAATTCATTCTTTATCTTAATATCTTTATATTTGTTTGGGGTTGGTTTTCTTCCCTTTCATCTTTTTTATTGTACAGCAATTTTTCTCCTCAAACCTACCACCTCTCTCTTTTCTTTCCTTACTTTCTTTCCCCCTTCCTCTTCTTCTCCTTCCTCCTTCCTCTTCTTTTCTCCTTCTCCTCCTCTCTTCCTCCCTCTCTTACCGTCACTCCTACTCTAATTTCCCTTCCCTTCCTTCATCCCTCTCTATTGTTGTATCCTTTTATGCATATGGACTACTCAGAGGGCTGAAAAAGTTATTTTTGACTGGTCCTCGCACTTTTGACCAGTCCTCAAACTTACGACTGTCCTCACATTTTACGTTTTTCGCCCATCTTGTTACCATGGTGAAGAGAAGCAGTTGTGAAATGAGTGACACAGTTGTTAAGAATGCTACAATGGGCATGATGACCAGTCATAAGTGTGAAGACCGGTCAAAAGTGCAAGGACCTGTCAGAAATCACTTTTTTTAGCCCTCTGGGTAGTCCTTTTGTGCACAGGGACTACTCAGAGGGCTGAAACAGTTATTTTTGACTGGTCTTCGCACTTTTGACCAGTCCTCTAATTTACGACTGTCCTCACATTTTACGTTTTTTGCCCTATCTTATCACCATGTTGAAGAGAAGCAGTTGTGAAATGCGTGACATGGTTGTTAAGAATGCTGCACGGGCATAAATGTGAGGATGGTCATAAGTGTGAGGACCAGTCAAAACTGCGAGGATCTGTCAGAAATGACTTTTTTCAGCCCTCTGAGTAGTCCCTATGCACAAAGCCATGGCCACCCAGTCACATGACCAGCTAGCCAAGCCCACCCAGTCACATGACCTCCAAGCCACGCCCACAAAATGAGCCACGCCCACAGAACCGATAGTAAAAAAATTTAGAACCCACCCCTGGTTGGGGGTCACCACAACATGAGGAACTGTATTAATGGGTTGCGGCATTAGGAAGGTTGAGAACCACTGTCTTAGAGGAAGAGAACAATAGCAACTGTGCTATTTAGCTCAGTGCTAAATGAAAACTGAGCAATTCTACATTTGGACTTTGCACAATGTGTTTGAGAACTCAGCTAATTTTTGTCAGCTGCATTTTATTTGAAAACATATTAAAATGAATATCATATTTTTAGGAACTTCCGGCGGTGACGTCATCGTGCCAGGAATGAGGGGAACGAAGCTCCATCCCCGTAGTTCCAATATTCCCAATTGGAAGCCTTTTTTAGGCACTATCGACCACGGAGAGGTTGATAGACAAAAAGAGGGAATCTCAAGGACCTCAGAGGGGGCAGCAACCACCACTGTCTTTGGATCGCATCAGAAAACAGCTTGGGAGCTGGAACCACCTCTGCACGAATGGAAGGCTCCTGAAGAGGGATGCTGAGAAGAAGATGTAGAAGCCTCCTTTTGAGTGGAAGAAGAAGAAGAACTTCCCAGGCCAGTAACATTTTGAGCTTTATATAACAAGGATCTGAATAATTGAGGCTTGAACAGCCCAATGAAGGAAGGCTGGTCTGGCTCCAGACCTTCATCATCCAAGAGATCTTGATCCAGGGCAATTTCTCCTTCAGATAGGGAACCTTGACTTGCATTTTCCTGGGAATCCTCCCTTTCCTCATTGTCCACAGGATCAGCAACAGCCTGGGCCCTCACAGAACGATTCTGCTGACTCACATAACTGGAGGCCTCAGATGAGGCCCTTTGCTGCAGGCCTTCAGCAATACCCTGCCTAATTGATAATGAAATAAACTCTGCCAAAGCAGGTGTTAAACTCAGAGGAGCCTCAGCCCCTTGATTGCTAGATTGAGCTGGAACCTCAGGGGATTCTTGCCTTGGGGGGGGCGCTGAATAGACACAATTGGAGATAGAGGCCTAGCAGCAGGAAATACAGAAGAAGCATCAGCAGCCACATTCTCACCCAGAGTAGACTGATCTGGAGAAAAATCATGTTCAATTTGGATTTGAGAAGAGGGAACAGCCACATTAAAAGTGGGGAGGGCAGAGGATTTAGAGGGCCACACAGCAGGAGATGAAATTCTAGAGGCCTCCGATGCAGCCTTCTGAAAGGCCTTTTCCATGGCCTTATGCCTCCTGGTCTCTTCCCTTAATGATGCAGCAGGATTGGCACTCTTGGAATGAGTGGACCTAGTAGAAACTGCCTTGGAAGGGACAGGATCCCCTGAAGATCCTTCCTTAGGATCAGAAGTATGGCCCCTTTTTCCTTTATTCTGGGATTTATTGCCCCTAGCATCCGCCATTTTGGAGCAGGAAAATAGTTTCACAGCTCAGAAATGTAAGGCCAAAATAGGGAAATACCCTTAAATATACACCCACAGGGAATAATTGGTGGTTCAGGTAACTCACTGCGCCAGGAGAGAAGCTGGAATGGAGCCAGGAGTCAGGATTGCCAAACAGGAGGCTGGAAATGGCCACTAGCCAACTGGCTTAAAGGCACGGGAAAATTAGGCGCGGAAAAGCCTCACACCAAAAACTTGCAGCAACAAAGGTTCCAACAGCTGCAGGAGGCAAGGAAACCTCCCAAATCGCCCCAAAAGGCCAGAAAACTGCTGCTGATAAGTGCGGCGGTGCTTCCGCATGTGCGCGCTGCTGTGGGGCTGCTCACGGCTGCCGGAACGCTCCTAGCGCTCCCCAGCTGATTTCAATTAAGTCCTGCTGCTTTTTTGTAAAACTGCCAGCAAACTAAGTAGAACAGAGTAAAATAGGCAGAAAATAGCAGAAAATAGTCAAAAAAGCTCTCCCCACGTGGAGTTAAAAGGGAGAGCTAAACAGACACAACTGTCCTCTACCAGACCGAGTCGAAAAACTGGGTACAGGAAGAGGCAGGACTTCTTT
This sequence comes from Arizona elegans, assembly GCA_022577455.1. Lineage (NCBI taxonomy): Eukaryota > Metazoa > Chordata > Lepidosauria > Squamata > Colubridae > Arizona > Arizona elegans. The sequence goes on from JAKOOJ010000006.1 coordinate 42,693,630, forward strand.
AGTTGGTAGACTCGGTCCTGGGATCACTGGATAAGTCACATTCCTCATGTGACCGGTGTTTCCTCCGTGACTGAGAAGTTGGAAATGTAATCAATCTGAAGGTAACTTTTATTATTTCTGGTGGATGTGATCTTTGAATAATTTGCTACCTCACTATTACTCTTGGAAATGTTCTGATTTTCTCTGATTTATCTCTAATTTTTTTCTAATTTCTTTGAATTAACTGAATTTTGAATTATAATAATGGGAAACAAGGTGAAACTACTTAATACATCTTTTGTAATTGCCTTTTTCAGAAGACAGCTTCTTTTGTAAGAAGATTTGATAAAGTTATATTAAAAATCCACTTTGTAACTTGAAATGAATTTACGTCTACAGTCTACAAGACTAAATTATATACAAAACTAATTACTTGACCCTGAATTTTTTGACTTTTCCAGATTTTTTCAATATACAGATTTTTGATCTTCATTTCAACAATATTGATATACAAATATAACAAACATTATGCACTATTTGCATTTTGTAGCTCATTGTGTGATTTAAATAGACATAAATGCAAATGTAGAAAATTTATCGCTATCTCATGTATCTAAAATTAGAATCAGATAACTGGAGCAGGTGCAGATAATTAGAACTGTGTTAAAGAGGATCTGGGAAGAATCAGTACTAGACATTTAGTTTGATTTTATTTTCATTGTTGAAGTATATTATGCTTAGAGCAAAAGAGCTCTATGAGCCCCTTATAAAGAAGGTTATAGATTCATATTCCTCAGGAATATGGGGAGGGGTTTAAAAAGATTGCAAAATATTTGAAGATCAATCATCAGGTCATTTACAAATGGAGAAAATTTAAAAGAACTGCCATCTTGCCCAGGTGAGGCCATCCCAGCAAGTTCAGTCTGAGAACAAAATGCAAGATGCTGAGAGAAATCTCTAAGAACCACAGAATTTCATTATGTAATCTACAGTTATCTATAGTTAATTCTTGCCACTAATGTCAAAGAATCTATCATTAAAAAGAAGTTGTATAAATTAATTCTACATGGGAGGTGGGCAAAAAAACCCCACAACTTTTGCTGTTGAAAAACAATATCATGGTAAGAATAAAGTTTGTTATTGAACAGCTAAGCAGCTAACCTGGACTTCTCAAACAATGTTTTCCATTCTGATATTGATCTCTATCTTTGAATTAACAAGAAGTTGCTCAGACAAGCAACCTCTTCCTATTTTCTCTTGCAGATTATAACAAAATTCTTGCTATAACCCCAATTAGGTAAACATTTCCCCTTTTTTGTTGCAGCAGATGCCATGGCCTACTGTACATTTAATCCTCATTAAAATAAACTTTTTTTAAGGATGCCTAAATTAAGCTATAAAAATTGTACACAAAAGGGGTGTTGGCTTACCTGAGACACACCTTCTAGTTCAGTGGAGACAGCAGCCAGGCATGGGTAGTTCTTGTCTGTTCAGATTGGAGGACTGAGTCTGACTGAAAATTGTTAAGTCCCGCCTTCGTTGCTTAGGGGCTTCCAGCTTTTTGCGAAGATGAAGATACAGACTTGACGTGATGGGAGCAAAAAAACAAATGGTTAATAAGGAGCACACACACTCACACAGTCAGACTGACCAAGGGTGGGGCTGGCTGCTGTCTCCACTGAACGAGAAGGTGAGTCTCAGGTAAGCCAACGCCCCTTCTCCGTATTGGTGGAGACAGCAGCCAGGCATGGGACATACCAAAGCTTATTGTCCCTAACAACGGGCGGGCCCAGTCTGGCTTGAAGACATCCCACTATCATGAACCCTTTACAACACCCGCCTGCCAAAAGCTGCCTCAGCTGAGACAAATTGTCTCTTTCATAGTGATTAGTAAACGGAGAAAGTGAAGTCCATGTTGCTGTTCTACAGATTTCAAGCAATGATGCCTGAGTGGCCCATGCTGCTGAAGTGGCTGCACTGCGAGTCAAGTGTGTAGTCAAACTGGAAGGTTAAGGCAAGGCGTAGTAATCCCTAGTAATAAACCCTAGTAATCGTTTGATGAATCCACCTGCCTATGGTAGAAGACGCCACCCTGGAACCCAAGAAACTGGGAGAAAGGAAAGGAACAGGGACTCCATACAATGTACGGCCACAGTCCCCTAAAGGCAAATACTGAGAGCCAATCTAACGTTCAGGGTATGCCAGCGATGCTCCAATGAATGGAAAGGAGTAGGGCAGAAATCCAGCAGGATCAATTCTTGCAGCTGATGAAATGGGGTATTAACCTTAGAAATGAATGAGGGATCGAGTCTAAGAACCACTTGACCATCATGAAAACGCAGAGACCACTCCTCCGGAAAAGGCAGCAAATTCTGAAACACCTGGCCAGGGTAATCACCACTAGAAAGATGACTTACAAGTCAAAAGGTGAATGCTGGTGGCCCTCAATGGTTCATACAGAGCTCCCATGAGAGAAGTTAGAACAATGGACCAATTCCAGGTAGGATACCTGTGCAACACTGGAAGGCACAAATTTGAAGCGCCCTTCAAAACCTCCTAAAGTAGGATGTCGAGATAAGGAGGCAAGTGTCCACATGCCAAAACTTCGCAGGAGCTGCCCCATGCCTTTTAATGGTATTGGATGAAAGTCCCTTAATAAGCTTGTCCTGAAGGAACTCCAGTACCTGACCTATGGTGACATGGCTTGGAAAAAAGGATTTTGTGAGTATACCAAGAACAAAAAACCTGCCACGTGGCCGAATAAATGTGTTCTGTCGAAGGACGGCGAGCAGCCTGAATGGTCTTCATGACCCTAGAAGAAAGGCTATTATCCCTCATAGCGTGCCGCTCAAATGACAGGTGGACAATTGGAGCTACTGGGTGAAGCTGCAACATGGGGAATTCGCTATGGCGGAGCCACAGACAAGGCTTTGAGGTTGGCAAACCAGGCACGACAAGGCCAATGAGGCGCTAGGAGAACCACCCCGGTTATCTCATCCAGCAGCTTGCGCCCCACTCACAAAGTGAGAGGAACAGGAGGAAAGGCATACAGGAGACCTGGCGACCATGAGCTGTGAAAGGCAACCACCCCCTTCACTCAAGGGTCCAGAAACTGAGTGCAAAACCGAGGAAACTGAGCGTCCTGAGATATTGCAAACAAATCCACTTCTGGAAGATCAAACCTGTCCATCAGGTTCCTGAAGAGGGGAGGAAGCAGCCACCATTCTGCATGATCGACAACCATCCTGGCCAGCCAAACCACTTGTACCTTTGATGCCCCGGAAATGAGCTCCACTGTTAATGAACACAGAGGCACTTGGCTCACAACCCCAATCTCTTGGCCTCCAACATCAGGCCTGCCGATCTGGTGCCTCCCTGGTGATTGATGTGCACTATTGTGGCCACATTGTCTATGCGGACCAACACATGGTTGTCCAACACTAACTGTCGGAAATGTCTAAGAGCCTAACGAACTGCTTGCAGCTCCAGCCAATTAATGTTCCGTTGCTGACCGTGACCATACCATCTGCCCTTTGACACAGGATGTCAAAGGGACCTTGGCTGTGGAATTGCCCCTGTCCATCTGAAATGGCAACAGAAAACATTGAAGGTCCCTGGCCTGCAGCCTGGCCCAAGGAGTGATATGAATGGCCGAAACCATCTTGCCTAGGACGGTAGATAACAGAGCCAAGGAAACCTTGCGAGCCACCAAAACCTTATTAACGATGTCTCAAAGGCTGGCTTGATGTACCTGAGACAGAAAAACTGTATTCTCTACTGAATCTATGACAACCCCAATATAGACTAAATGGTTGACAGAGTAAGCAGGCTATTTATTTCCTATTAATGGAAAAATATGCTCCGGAGACAATCAGCCATAACCTGAAGTTCCCTGATGGAAAACATACAGGAAGAAGATAGGAATAAAATATTATCTAAGTAACACTGTACCCGGACCAGAATAGCCCTGAGATGAGCCGTCAAGACGGCTAACACCTAAATAAAGGCGTGGTGCACTGAGGAAACCCCAAAGGGCAATCCCCGGTACTGGTAGTGATTTTCCCCGAAACAAAACCCGAGGAATCTACGAGGAGTAGAAAAAAATGGGAATATGCAAATAAACTTTTGCAAGATCAATAGAAGGGGGAATTGCCCTGTCTTATGCCAGCCAAAACAGATTGTAAAGATTGCATTTTGAACCATTAATACACTTTGTATTGGTTCAACCTCTTAAGGTCCAGAATAGATCTCCCCACCCCCACCCTGAGGACTGTGGAACAAGAAATAACAGGGAAGAGAATCCTGCCTTTGTCTGAGCATCTGGAACCTTCTGGATAGCTCTGATATCCAACAGATGTTGCACCGCCAAATCCATGAGAATCCTTGCAAACATCTTTAGAGACAGGACACCAAGTAAAGAACCTCGGAGGAGTGGAAACAAATTCAAGGAAGAGACCAGACCTAACGTATCCCTGACCCAAGAATCCAATGTGAAAGAGTCCCATAGGTTGGCACAAGGGGCCAACCTGCCCCCAATGGGAAAATTGGACACATTAACAATGGTGATGGAAGGAACAACTCCTTCCCCCTCGAAAGGGCCGTTTGCCTGAGAAGGCTCTACCTCAGGAAGATCTGACCTGGTACCCCCTCTGTCTAGCCCCGAAGGACCCTTGGGAATGGGAAGTATCAGCATGCCATTCGGATCCCCAAAAAGGTGGCCTGCGAGAAAAGGGAGAAAAAACCGGTTGACTGCGTTGAGCAAAGGGCAAAATCTTCCGTTCGTCCTTAGTTTCCACTAACAAAGGCTCCAAGGAAGGACCAAATAACTCTGTTCCCGCAAAGGGAGCTGATGCCAAACGCCATTTGCGATGAGCATCCCTCTGTCAATAACGAAGCCAAACTATGCAACGCGCTGCCACTGCTGAAACCAGAGATTTGGAAGCAAGCGAACAGAATGCAAGGGGTGTCAACTGAAAATTGAACAGCAGCTATAATCTTATTAAGATCTTGCTGAAGTCTGGTATCATCAGGATAAAGTTTTTCCTGAAGTTGACAGAGCCATAATAATGTAGTCCGGTTGAAAAAAGATGAAGCAGTAGCTGACTTGATTGTCCAGGCCGTTCCCTGATGCACCCATTGAAGGACCAGATCGGAGTGATGTTCTTCTGGTCACAACCTTCCTCTGGATTCCCAGGAATGACAGAGATTGGTAACAAGGCAGCTATTGGTGCATCCACTGACGGTACCTAAAGCAATGAAGCCAACTCAGGTGCTACGTTGAAAAATCATCTGTCTGCCAATGAAGGAGCCAAGGCTGCACCCAGAGAAGTCCATTGGCGCTGAAGCACATTAAGAAATAAACAGGGTGTAGGTATAGTCTCCACCAGTTTAGTCGATTCCGAAAATAGGGGATTTAGCCCTTCATGATAAGAAGCAGATGAAGAATCCCCCACCAAAGCAGGACCCAGCTGAGCCGTATTGACTGCCTTGAAAAGCAATGACTTTAAAATGTCTGGTGGAAAAGACCAGTGAAAGCAGGTTGTTCTGGCAAAAGTCTTTCATCATCAGAAAGGTCAGGATCCTGATGTTCAACCCCTGCTAAAGGTGATGGCCTACTTCTGTATGAAGACGTTGAAGACCCGGGATCTCAAAGAGATAGTAGATCATCCTGACATTCGTGACCAGTTGACTCTGAAGCCACGGACTTCACTGAAGAATCCTTGTAGAAGTGCTGATAACCTGCAGCCAATGATTGTTGAGCAGCTGCAGAAATAAGCAGCTGTATGTTCTCAGACAGAACAAATTCTTGATGTTGTGTCAGAATAGAACCAGCAGCTGCAGGAGGATGTGAAGTAGAAAGATCTACCTGCTCAGGTGAAATAGAAAGAGAAGCAGATGACCCCCATAAGGTAGCTGTGGAAATAGATAAAGAACAGTCTCGCAATGAAACCTGATCTGGAGTCACCCCAGGAGACATTTCCTCAGCAGTTGGTCTGGCAGGAATACTAGACCTCTCTTTGAAAGTAAACCAGAAGACGGAAATTTACTTGCCTTATCACAGAACTTCTGCAATGTTTGGTGTCGCCTTTGCTCATCACAGCTAGGAGCTGTGTTTAAATTGTGGGACTTGTACTGGGAACGAGATCCCTTACTAGTCATGATCTCCTGATGAGGGACAGATGACTGAGGAGATCCTGACCCAACATCTACAGGACTCTTACCAGCCTGCGTATCTGCTGCTGCTGCTGCTGTTGCCTTATGGCCATATTTAGACTTACTTAGTGCTTTAGGCATAATGCTGCTCCAATCAGCGTAATCCCTAATCAGAGATTAACAGTACATGAATAGGGAAAATTATACTCCCTTGACTGTAGACAGGTACATATATAGCTATGTATTTAAATGCCTGTTCAAATGTTCCTGTACAAATATTTAGTTTATGCATATAAATAGAGATATAATTTGTTGGTACAATTATGAATATAATCTGACTCTCATTAGTACCATTAATATCATTGTAACAATATATAACAATCCAATTCATATACAGGGACTGAATCAGTCTCAGTAAATTCCAAGAGTGTACAGACTTTAATAATAATAAAAAGGCTTGAAGACTCTGTCCACTTCAGCCGTTATCATTTAACAGTATGGAGCATAAATCTCCTGAAATAATGCCACTGCCTATGTTGCAGATAGGCTAAAATAAAGGCCGCTAATTCAAGCCACACATGTGACAAATCAATTAGAAATTCAATAAAGGCTCCAGCCTAGCAATATAACCCATGCTTTAAAACAAGGTGAGGCAGAAAACTGGAAGCCTTAGTCATATTTAAAATGGCGACCGTTATCACGTGGAGTGCTATACTCCTGATAGCTTAAAATGCTTCTAAACAATACAGGCGGTTCCATGGAGTGTAAAAACTCCTGATCAGATTGACCAAGAAATATTGGTTTTGAAGTCCCCGGTCGCGGCCATAGACTCGGGACAAGCGCTGAGCTGCAAAAACACCTCACTACAGGGCGACCATATGGAGCGCGAAAACTCCTGAAAACAATATGCCAAGCGGCCGACTAGTAAAAACAAAATGGCCACTCGACCAGCCCTGTTCAGAGCGCAAGCTCTTCCAAGCACTAAGTAACGAAATTCAGTAAAAATGGGGCTCAAATGTCCCAACCGCCAGTCCCAGCCCCTCAAAACTAGAAATAAGAAACTCCTCCGTGACTCCGGAGTATTAGCAACAATGGAACATCCAGATCCAAACTTAAAGAATTGGGCTGGGACGTCTTAAAAGGAACAACAACAAATACAAGACAGTATAATAGCTGCTTGCCAGCAGGCAAGACAGATATTCACTCACGAATCCAGGAAACTAGAAGAGGAAGAAATCACCAGGAGCCCTGGTGGTGCAGCAGACTAAAGCACTGTTATTAACATCAGCTGCCTGCAATTATTGCAAGTTCAAATCTCACCAGGCTCAAGGTTGACTCAGTCTTCCATCCTTTCTAAGGTAGGTAAAATGAGGACCCAGACTGTGGGGGCAATAAGCTGACTTTGTATAAATATACAAAAAGTATGAAGACTATTGCTTAACGCATTGTAAGCCGCCCTGAGTCTCCGGAGAAGGGCGGCATATAAATCAAACCAAAAAAATAAATAAAATCCAAGTAAATAAAATAGAAATCTGCAGAAAGTTGCTCCTACATGTCTGTCCAGTCTGAAGGACTGAGAAAAAAGCTGGAAACCCCTAGCAATGAAGGCGGGACTTAACAACTTTCAATCAGACTCAGTCCTCCAATCTGAACAGATGAGAACTACCCATGCCCGGCTACTGTCTCCACCAATACGGAGAATCAGCCTGATTGTAAGTGGAATTCTAGAGAATGTTCTTGCTATTTGGACTCACCATGGCAGATGGATGAAAGGTCTTTGATGCTGTAAGTAATTAATGTGTAAACCTTGGGAGACAGGGAAGATGAGCCACACCCTAGACCAGGGGTCCTCAAACTTTTTGAACAGGGGGCCACTTCAGGCTCCCTCAGACTGTTGAATAAAAGGTTTTTATTATTTTTCATAATCAAACAGATAACATTTTCACTTGTATATTTAAACATTTATAAAACCCCCCTTCCACCACCCCTTCCCACCTCCCTCCCCCGACTTCCCAGAAGAAAAACAGGGTATAAGTTTTATCAAACATACACTAAAATATGCTAAATTAATGCAAGACTATAATTCCCTAGACCCCTTAACTCCCCTTCTAGAAATTATTCATCAACCTCCCTTTAAACTCAAAATAACATATAATCCTTTAGGCCTAAGAGTTTTTAAAAACATTAACAAACACTAATAGATCATTCAAAGCCTAGAGTTCTCATAATACATCTGTAAAAAATTCTTAGTTCATTTTCTTAATCATTTTACTCTCCCTCCTACTTTTATTCTCAAGATTCAAATATTTTTTCTTAAACCTTAATTAATCATTAATTGAATTCTTAATTCATTTACTTAATCATTGTAATTAGTCATTAATACATCAATTATTAAACCAAGAAAATTAATCTTCCCTTCTTCCTTTCTTTCTATATTTTTTCCAATCTTTCTTCCTCCCTCTTGCTTTTATTTTAAGGAGGTTTTGATTTTCAACTGGGGGTTGATATATCTTTAAAACTTGCCCCTTTCTTGGAATCATTTCCTCTGATTTGGAGCCCCCATATCGACTCTTCTTGCTTATATAATCAGTCAGTCCATAGAACGAAGAGTTAATTCGATAAGTTTGCAAAAAAAAAGTCCAGTTGTTGCCTTTCAATTAATTGTGTGAAAGCCTCTGCCAAATCTTCCGAAACCTCGTAGGGCTGATCAATTTCTTCTTCTTTCTGCTCCAAATTATATTTTTGAAAAGTTCTGTCAGTTAATTCCACAAGGGCAGGAAAAGAGTTTGAAGATCCTTGAGAATCAGCCAAATCCAGCTTCTCTGTTTTAATCAAAATGTCTCCTTCATTGTCATTGTGCTTTCCTTCAAAAACATCCTCATTTGCTTTTAAATCCTCCACCAGCTCTATAAATTTTCGTTCTATGATTGCTGTAAACTTATTAATAATTGCCATTTGATTATTCATGGCTTCCTTTATAAGTTCTGTAAAGTCTCTGAAAAAATCCTCTTGGCTCTGTGAATCAGTTCTCTGTGTCATTTCTGACGCCATTAAAGAGCTTCCACCACTTTCAGAAACTCCTTGCTTGGAAGCCATATTATTTTAAGAAATTTTTTTTTCAAAGCCAAAACATTTCTTAAGCAACTTTCTCAAATTTATTTGTAGTTTATCAAGCAAGATAGTCTTTTCTACACCCAGCTCTCAAATCCCAGCAGCTTAAGTCCAGTCTCTAAGCACAAATCTATTAACAAGCACTTAGCTTTCACTTTCAGTCCAGCCATAATGAAGATGCCATTCCTCCTTCAGCTCAGCAAAATCAAGTAGAAACAATGTATCCCAGGAGTTAAGCAACATACTTGCAAAGGCTTGTTCTCCTGCTTCCGTTCTGCCTGCTTTTGGAATCAATTAATCTCCTTGTTGACAGCAGAGTTGGTCGCCGGCGTCTAGCTCCGTTTAAAACAGAGTCGCCACGGATCCGGAGCTTCAGTGGGCTGAATGGGGAGCTCTCATCCTCCAAGAGGATGGAGCAATTCCAGGGGGCTCCTGGGGAGCTCTACCCTTGCCCACTGGCTCTCCTCTCCTTCTTCTCCCGAAGGAGAGGTTTTTGAGCCATCTGACAGCTGATTAGCGCTGTCAGGCTGGCTCCAACGGAATCGCGGGGCTGGCGGTCTGAAAAGACCATCCGCGATGCCGGTGGTGCCAACGGAAATCAGATTCGATTTTTTTAACAACCAGTTCTATAGGCGTGGCTTAGTTGCGGGGTGTGGCTTGGTGGTTATGTGACTGGGAGGGCATGGCTATGTGCATAGGGACTACTCAGAGGGCTGAAAAGTCATTTCTGACAGGTCTTCGCACTTTTGACCAGTCCTCGCACTTATGACCATCCTCACATTTATGCCCGTTGCAGCATTCTTAACAACCATGTCACTCATTTCACAACTACTTCTCTTCACCATGGTGACAAAATAGGGCGCAAAATGTAAAATGTGAGGACAGTCGTAAGTGCAAGGACCGGTCAAAAGTGTGAGGATTGGTCAAAAATAACTTTTTCAGCCCTCTGAGTAGTCCATATGCATATAGGGACTACCCAGAGGGCGGCTGAAAAAAGTGATTTCTGACAGGTCCTCGCACTTTTGACCGGTCATCATTTATGCCAATTGCAGCACTTAATTAAATTAATTAAATAAAAATGACCTACTGGAGCGGTCGGAGGCGGACATTTGGGCCGGCTGCAGGGCAAGGTGATACAACCGGGGTAGGTAGGCTGCTACTATCCATGTGGGAGGTGGGCGCAGGCCTATAGGGCTGGCTACAGGGTGAAGCGATCGAATGGGGTAGGTCAGGGGTCTGCAACTTTAAACACTCAACCTTAAACACATGTAAACACTTAAACACAATCTTAAACCTGGGTGGGCATTGCCAACTCCATATCACTTACTCCCACCCAGGTTTTGTGGCTCCCAGTATTTTCTTTTAAACAGGTGTGCATTTCTTTCATCTCTTTCATCTCTTTCTTTCTCCCCTCCTCTCTTTCTCTCCTTCATCTCTCTTTCTCCTCCCATCTTTCTCTCCTTCATCTCTCTTTCTCCTCTCCCGCCTGGGCGGTGCACCTACTGCACCATCAGGTCGCGATGGGTGGGCGTAGCCAACTTTTTCTGCAACCTTAAGAGGTTGCAGAAAAAAATGCTTTTAAAAGCTTCTGATGATCAGGCAACTCATTTTTTCTCCTACAACTCTTTGGCCGAAAAGCCAGCCATGCACGGAGTGGGTGGGAGTGGTGGGGTGGGGGCCAGGGGAGGGGGCGGGGCTGAATCCCACCACTGTGTGGGCTGGATACATTGTGTCAGCAGGCCATACCCGGCCCACGGGCCATAGTGTGAGGACCCCTGCTAGAGACCTTCATAAATAATGGATCATGAAGGTGAGATAAGAATTCTAATATTAATACACTAATGAGTTTCTTTATGTGAAAAGCCACTGACCTAGAATGACAATGGCTTATTTCACAACAGGGAACAACTCAGCAAATATTTTTGTGCCTTTTCTAAAAGGTCTCAGCCTAACAAAATTAGTATTTAGATATTAAGACACTGATTATTTTTATACAGGTTTATACAGAGTGTAGTGTAGATCATATGGATTTAAACCTGACAAAATTCTCAGGTACTCATGCCATCAAACCCATGATCCATTTTTTTTTTCTGAAGGTGTAATATTAAAGTAGGACATAAAATGAGATTTGGATATAAGAGTGAAATGATACGGGGTTGGCTTGGATGATCTTTAAAAGTCCCTCCACCTTATTATTGTAAGAGACAGTTTCTGAGTTCAAAATGTCAATCCGTAGAGTTAGCTAACTTTCTCCTTCCATGTCAAAATGCAGAACTAAAAACCACATGGGTCAGCATGAATCAGCTTTTCTGCCCAGCAATAAGGGGCCTAGCCAATAGGACTGATTTCACATATTTCCCTGTTTTGTTGCTTTTGGAGACTATAAGAATGGGTGTCTTAAACAGAACATTGTTCAGATGTTAAATGATTATCTTTTCTGTCTGAACCTTTTGGTAAGAAATAAAGCTTCTCTTGATTTCAAAGTCCGAGTCCTTTGATTTTCTGCAATATTTATGGCAACCGCAGCAGGACTTAGAGCGATATTTCACTGAGGACGGCACGGATCAGCCAGTGCCCAATTGAGGCCGTCTTGCCCAACCTTCAGGCGCCACTGAGAGTTTTCCCTGGAAGGAAGCAGATGGCCCCTCTGGGGTACTCCACGTGTTTATTGGACCCATGTCCCTCTTGGTTGGTACTGGCCCCCCGGGAGGTCACACGAGGCTGGCTCCAGGGGACTATAAATGCTTCTTTGAGTGAGGGTGCCTTTCCCGCTGCCTTGAAAGAGGCAGTGGTGAGGCCCCTCCTCAAGAAGCCATCCCTGGACCCAGCTGAATTAGCTAACTATTGTCCAGTCTCCAACCTTTGTTTTGCGGCGAAGGTTGTTGAGAGCGTGGTGGCACGACAGCTTCCCCAGTACCTGGATGAAGCTATCTATCTGGACCTGTACCAGTCAGGCTTCAGGCAGGGGTACAGCACTGAAACAGCATTGGTCACATTTATGGATTATCTCTGGAGGGCTCAGGACAGGGGTTGTTCCTCTGTCTTGGTCCTATTAGATCTCTCAGTGGCTTTTGATACCATCGACCATGGTATCATGCTGCAGCGGTTGAGGGGGTTAGAAATAGGGGGCACCATTTTGCGGTGGTTCTCCTCCTTCCTCTCCGACCACTCGCAGTTTGTGTTGGCAGGGGGGCAGAGGTTGACCTCGAGGCGCCTTGCTTGGGGAATGCCGCAAGAGTCGGTCCTCTTGCCCCTTCTGTTCAACATTTATGTGAAGCTGCTGGGCGAGATCATCCGTGGTTTTGGGGTGAGAGTCCGTCAGTATGCTGATGATACTCAGCTGTAAATCTCCACCCCAGACCACCCCAATGATGCCCTTGATGTGATGTCTTGTTGCCTGGAGGCCGTGCGGGTCTGGATGGGGAGAAATAGGCTCAGACTCAACCCTGCCAAGACCGAGTGGCTGTGGCTCCCGGTGTCCCGATATAGTCAGCTGGTGCCATCGCTGACTATTGGGGGTGAATCTTTGCCCCCCACAGAGAGGGCTCATAATCTGGGTGTCCTCCTGAATGCACAGCTGTCTTTAGAAGAGCATATGACGGCTGTGGCCAGGGGGGCTTTTTATCAGGTTTGCCTGATTCACCAGTTGCGGCCCTTTCTGGACCGGGATGCCTTGCGCACGGTCACTCACACCCTGGTCACCTCCCGGCTGGACTATTGTAATGCTCTCTACATGGGGCTTCCCTTGAAGAGCACTCGGAGTCTCCAACTGGTCCAGAATGTGGCCGCGTGGGTGGTTATGGGTGCGACTCGTTGTGCCCATGTGACACCTCTCCTGCGTGAGCTGCACTGGCTCCCAGTGGTCTTCCGGGTGCAATTCAAGGTGTTGGTTACCACCTTTAAAGCGCTCCATGGCTAGGACCCGGGTACCTTCGAGACCGACTTCTGCCACCAGTAGCCTCCCACCGGCAAGTCCGCTCCCACAGAGAGGGGCTCCTCAGGTATGTTGACTGGCGACACCCAGGGGGAGGGCCTTCTCTGTGGGAGCTCCTGCCTTATGGAATGAACTGCCCCCGAATTGCGCAAGATCTCTGACCTCCGTGTATTTCGCTGTGTCCTCAAGACCCTGCTGTCCCGCGAGGCCGGGCTATCAAAGTAAATAATTTTAAATTGGGTGTTTTAAATTTCTGGGTTTTAATTTAGACCGAAATTATTTAATAATTTTAATTATTTTTTAATTGATATCTGTATATTTTTGTGTTTTAATAGGCTGTACACCGCCCTGAGTCCTTCGGGAGAAGGGCGGTATAGAAATAAATTATTATTATTATTATTATTATTATTATTATTATTATTATTATTATTATTATTATTATTATTATTCAGTGGCCTCCAACTGATCCAAGAACTGCACGAGATCAAGATAAGCCAATAAATAATGCTGGCTGAGAAAAGAAGATGCCTGCAGGCAAGTATTGTGGGAATTGTAGGCCCACTCTTTGAGAGTGGAAGAGGGGGCCTGATCACCTCCCTGGGTCCGGGAACGTCCCTTCCTAACGGAACCGGCGTGTCCTAATGAGACTCTAGAACTCCTGTGGGTGGTTAAGCCATTGCAGTTCCTGTTGGTGACCGTTGGAACGTCCGGCACCGTAGGTCAGTGGCAGTGTCTTAGAAAATGGGTGGCAGAGGAAGTGTTCCCTGAACACCTCTTCAATGTATGTTGAAGAATTTTAAGAAAGGTTTCAGTGGGGATTATGGAGACCCCAAGGCTAATCAGGTGACCTAAAGAAATTCTGTGAAAATGAGTGGCAAATAGTAGTAAAAGACTCTCATTCAAAAACACATATGGGCAAGACTGCGTTAGCAGAAGCACTTCAGCACATAGCTTACATTGATCGCCTCCACTCACTATGTGCCCATGCAAGTGAGAGATGTAACACATGTGCTCAAGTTAATTCAAGGCAAGGACCTAGACTTCCACCTGGAAGTCAGCCCAAGGGATATTATCCTATGGATTCACTAGTTGTTGATTTCACAGACATGCCCAAGTGTGGGCTCTATAAGGCAATGCTAGTCATGGTGTGCAATTATACTGGATGGCCTGAATGTTTTCCCAAGACAAAACAGGCACGTGAAGTGGCTAGAATCCTACTCAAGAAAATTTTGTTGGTTTTTTTGTCCTGTGAAAATCCCAAAAGCAAACCCCAGGATTTTTAGGAAGTTGTGAAGTGTAGGAGGTGTCCGTAGTCTGCGTTGGGAACAGCAGGTCCTCCCAGATTCCTGTTTTTAAAGAGGGGTCTGAAAACCAGTGGTGGAGAATTCCCTAACAAGAAGTACGGATATGCTGTAAGGGAACCAATGTCCTCTCCAGGTCTTTTTCCTGAAAACTGATGTTGTGTAGCCCGACTGAACCAAAGTGTGAAAGCCCACATCGGAAGGTTCCCCTACCACCTGGTTTCCACATGGGAAGTTGCAGCTCGAGGGTGGTAGATACCCCTTTAGGAAATTTGTTTGAGGCATGGGACGAGGGGCAGGTGCCTGTCCTGCCCAGTATGAAGAAGAGAGAGGAAAACACATGTAGGAAATGGACTTTGCTGAGGGATGACACAGGAAAACCAATTTGGCTAAATAAAGGTCCTTAAAAGAAAAGGGAAAATGTTGGGGGGTTTTGTTTGTTTGTTTGTTTGTCTCTTTCTCTGTCTTCTATGCAACCACGTGGTACATTTGTTAAGATCTGTGCCTTCCCTAATTCAACTGAGATTTAAGGTGGGAATGATTAGTGCGTATGTCTAAGTCTTTGTGTGCCTTCAAGGTAATTGCAACTGTTAAATGCCTGATCTCTAGAGATATGAATTTTAAATTGTTAGAAAAAAGTTGAAAGCACCGAGAGGAGAGAGAATGACTTTGCTCAGTTTGGTATGACCACCTAGACAAGTTGAGGAACAGAGCTCAACTTTTCTTTCTTCTCTGTGCTTTTAAGAAAAGCCCAAGTTTATGAGGAAACATTTTAAGTTCACTTAATTGCAATACTGATGTGTTGTTCTTTCAAACTCTGCCTGCAAGCTATCTATTCCCCCCTTCTAATCCTGCAATGCCTTTCCTCACCCAGAAAGGGAGGAGGGGACCTCATTCTCATGTCTTTTAGCCCTGCACAGATGACTCAAATCTGTGGAAGCAGAGCACATGGTTCCAGATGCTTCCACCAGTGGAGACCTCCCATCCATTCGAGCCAGAGAATTGGGTTTGGATCCAGTCACAAAAAAGGTCATCACAGCAACCAGAGTGGAGCAGACCTTCCCAAGCCTGACTGACCAGCCTTACCACCGAGCAGACATGATACATAGAGACAGTCAGAAACTGTTTGCTTTTGAATGGGAAGACCCCGTAACAGGTTGAAAGAGGCAATATGCTTGGACCAGGCTTCCCCATGGATTTAAAAATTCACCTACCCTTTTTGGCGAAGCCTTAGCCTCAGACCTAGAAGACTTCCAGCCTTGCGAAGATGGAGATGTACTACTCCAATATGTAGATGATGTATTAGTAACTGGGCAAACAAAGGAAATGTGGTGGGACAATACCAACCAACTGCTTCATCTGTTAATGGACAAGGGCTATCGTGCCTCAAGGCAGAAAGCCCAGTTGGTGAAGCCCCAGGTTAAATACCTAGGTTACACTATAAGCCAAGGGCAGAGAGTGATAGGACATGAGAGGAAGGAAGCTGTTTGTAGGGTTGCAGAACCAACAAATAGGAGAGAATTGCGGAGATTTTTGGGAGCAGCAGGCTATTGTAGAATATGGATCCCGAATTTTGCTCTGTTAGCCAAACCACTCTATGAATCTACAAAGGGGGGAGAAAAGGAACCCTTTGTTTGGGACCTGCAACATCGACGGGCGTTTGAAACCTTAAAGTCAAAATTATCTCAGGCTCCTGTCATGGGACTTCCCAATCTAGAGAAGCCTTTTAATTTATATGTTGACTCAAAGAATAATACAGCACTTGGGGTACTGACTCAAGAACAGGGAAGTTGACAACAGCCTGTGGCTTACCTGTCAAAGCAACTTGACGGAGTAGTGAAGGGATGGCCATATTGCCTAAAAATCCTGGCCGCAACTGCTCTTTTGATGGAGGAAGCTAATAAATTAACCTTTGGGCAGCCAACCACCATTTACACCAGCCATGCAATTCAAGGAGTCTTAGAGACAAAGGGCCATTTATGGCTGACAAACCCCAGAATTTACTAATATCAGGCTCTCCTCACTCAGAACCCACACAAGTGACCCTGAAGTGCCCTCAATCCAGCCACTCTCTTGCCAGCACCGGGTCCTGAAATTGAACACAACTGTATGCAGGTCATCGAGAGCCAGTTCTCATGCAGGTCTGACCTAACTGACATTCCGCTGAAAGCAGCAGACCATAATTTGTTTACTGATGGGTCAAGTTTCATCTCAGTAGGGGAACGCTATGTGGGTTATGCAGTAGTCTCACTTGACCAAGTCATAGAAAGTGGACCACTCCCAAAGGGCACTAGTGCCCAAGTAGCAGAATTATGGGCTTTGATCCGGGCACTTGAAAGGACAAAGAATAAAAGTGTAAACATTTGAACTGATTCTAAATATGCTCTCATCACTTTACATGTCCATGCTGCCGTTTATAAGGAGAGAGGGCTCTTAACAGTCTCAGGAAAAGAAATTAAACATCCCTTTCTAATCGAGAGACTCATAGCCGCCGTCAAGATGCCAAAGACAGTAGCAGTGATGCATTACCACTAACACTTTGGTCTGTGCGATGTACTCCACATAAAGGGATTAGGTTATTTCCTTTTGAAATGATGTTTGGGAGACCCCCATTTATCAGCGCTAATTTGAAAAATTATATAGGAGACCTAAGCCAGATAGGAACCACATGGGTGAATCAGATGGTGGTTGAATTAAATAAGCAAATACAAGAAATCCAACAATACTGTGTGTCCCTTAGCCCATCGTTTTTGACCACCTCTAGTCATAATATTCAGGTGGGAGACAGAATATGGGTAAAACACTGGAAAGGAGAAAATTTAAAGCCTAGATGGAAGGGCCCGTATACTGTGGTCATGTGTTCTCCACTTGCAGTAAAAGTATTGGAATCCAAGTCTTGGATTCACTGGACACGAGTTAAGCCAGCTGCTGAGGAGTATTGGGAGGCAGACCAGAACCAGGCCCAACTCTTAGTGGTACATTTGAGGAAGTGCCCCCTATAACTGTCCTACCGGCAATGGACAGGCTTCATACAGGGCAGAAGAGGCCTTACTGGCGTCACACCGGAAGCTGACCCTCCACGTACGGTCAAAGATTTGAAGGAGGAAAACAACATTCCATTTGTTAGAACTAAAATATATAAGGAAACCTGACCACCTGTCAGGGGATGGGAAGTCGAACATATATAGCCATAGCTACACTATCTCTTGCTTTAGTGAGCGTGCTTGCTCTTATTGTGATTTGCTGTATTGGATATTCATTCTGCTGGAATCACCTTCTCCCCAGAAAGACAGGTGCTGAGCCTAGAATCATTGACTGTGACAGAGAGCAGTACGAAATTCCTGGAGATACTTACGTTTGAGGAAGCCTGCGAGTGGGCTCTCTGTGGTGCTGCACTAGCTCTAGGACTGTGGATATTGTATTTAACAAATAAGGGGTGGTTCTGTGGGATACCTAAGACTGATATTGCCTTTTCTTAAGTCACATATAATCCTAACCTTCTTCCTGACATGGTGATTTTGTAGATTAAGGAAATTGTGATTGGATAGGTTTTGTGTAGGGGACAATTTTTTTTTTGAGTTTTTTTGTGGCTTCGGCTATTATTGGCAAAGGGCCTAATGAGTGATAACATCCTGAACAGTAGTTCCCAATGTTGTGAGAATGCCCGAGTGACCCCCCCCCTTGCCCTTGAGGAAGGATCCAGGGAAGTTGAGAACCCCAAAGAACAGTGCAGGATCAGGTCACAAGGTGTGGACACTTTGGAACAGGTCCGCTCCCATCAACGATGTATCATCAATAGGTGGGGTCGGTACCCTGGACCTAAGCCAACCCCAAGACTTAAGGACAAGCATCTGACAATCCCGGTAAAGAGTGGGGAAGGACAAAGGGAGAACAGGCCTCTGCAACAATTGAGAAAAGGGAACTACATGTTAAGAATACTGGAATAGGGTCAAAACCTAGTTAATCAGTCTGACCCTGCCCTAGGTCAAAAATGCTGGTTGTGTTTGTCTACTGGTCCTTCATCTTACAATGCTGTTCCAGTTGAGCCAGATCTTTGGGTCAGGACTAGGGCCACAATAGTCCTTGAGAAAGATGTTAGATGGAGAACCAAAGCGGCAGAAGTCAAGTTGCAAGGGGACTTTTATAACGCATTCAAAAGGCTGGGGATGAGCTGCCTCCCCATTGCTGGCCCTATAGCCATTGGTATGGAAATCCTAGAGTCACCCTCCTTGTGTGTAAAGTGACACCAGGAACCAGGTGTTCCTGTAGGGTCCCTGACAGGAGAACAATGTCCATCAGAAATACACCTTGACCCTAGAGTGACGCTTATGGATGTAAAACTAACTAGTGGTATTTCTTCTTCTGCCCACCACTTATTTTAACAGAAGGTCACTTTCTCACTACTAGCACATGTCTCCAGTAAAAAAAAATAAATGGGGAGGATGGAATATGTCTCAGGAAAAGTGCCCGAGGCCATTTCAGCCACCCTGATTTCCAATCTGGATCTCCCTTAGGTCCAGCACAGGCTTATGTGTCCTATTTCCCCCTGGAAATACAAGCTCCTGTTATCTTTTTGAAGGTCCAATCCTCAGAGATAAGCAAAAGGACCCTACACTAGAAGTCCCATTGCAGCCACTGACTGGCATGCTAGTGGCAGGGACTTTGAGGGTCTGGACTAATGAGAAGAACCAATGAGCCCATGCCTTTTCCATGAACATAGATGTGTGTGTAGAGAAAAATGGAGTTTTCTTCTTATGTGGGAAAAATGCATATTTGTGTTTACCTACAAACTGGACTGGAACATGCACTCTGGTACATCTTTCCCCCCAAACAGGTGTTGTCAGTGGAGAGCACTGTCCTCATATCCCTGTCCTCCTCATGGGACATGTTCAAAAAAGGGTGCCATTCTTAGTCCCACTATTAGTAATCCTGGGGATAGGGACAGCAGTTGGAACAGGTGTAGGAGGAATGACACACTCCATAATACAGTTTAGGCAATTGTCAGAGGAGTTCCAAGAAAGCCTGAACCAAATTGCAAGGACCTTGTTTAAGGTCCAAGACCAAATAGATTCTTTGGCAGCAGTGGTCTTACAAAACCGGCGTGCCATAGGCTTCCGGTTTGGCTTCCGTCGCCGCCAGACGGTCTTTCGGGACTGCCAGCCTCGTTGCCTGTAAAGAGCCGTCTCTACAGCTGAGAGACAGCTCGAAAAACTTCATCTCCTTAAGGAGACGTGAGATAGAGCCGGCGAGGATAGATAGAGCCCTCTGCGAACTCCCCAGAGTTTTTTATTACTCTTGGAGAGGAAGCAGAACGTGGCTCCCTATTCAGCTTGCCACTGCTCCGGGCTTCGAGGGAACTCTGCTTCTTGCAGAGCCAGGTGACGGGACCAATCCATTTAATGAAAATCAACAGGTTGTTTAAACAAATAGGATGAAATCCGGACTTTGGACCCTAAATCGCAAGTATTTCTAACAATTTTATAAGTGATTTTAAAAGCGAAGGAAAAAAAAAGTTTAAAATGGCGACTGGCTGAGGCTTGAGAAGAAGAAAGCTGAAAGCGAAAGTCCTTCCGCCTGAATAGTTTAACGCGTTACAAAGTAGCAGAAATAATAGCGCTGGCTAGAATTGAAAAGAAAAATTTTTACTTTATGTTTCTTCCTTCTTGGAGACTTGATATTGATACCGTTTGGAGAGAAGTCTTTTTCTTTAAAAAGAGTTTGTCTGTGTGGCAGGATGGCGTTAAAACTGATAAAGCCAGACAAACAAGCAGCGGGGGGGGGGTTTTCCCCCATTTACAAACCATATGAACAAGTTTTGAACTTGCAGACTCAGAAGAATGGCTTTAAAGACCTAAAAGAATTTGTCTTGGAGGAGATGGCAAGACATGATGAGATTGTGAACCAGAATCTTGAAAAATTCAGGTAGGAAATTAAAGAGTTGGTACAACAAAAATATGCCAATCTGAAACAACAGTTTGTAACAGCTTTGAAAACTTTTTCAGAAATAGTTATAAAAATGGATAAAGATATTAACTTAGAACTAGAGTCTAAAATGAAGGAAGTTGATCATAAGATTTATAATCTGGACAATAAAATACAAAGAATTGAAAATGATTTGATAAATATTCAAGACAATAGCTCAGAAGTAAAGTCTAAAAAGGAAGCTGATCACGAGACTTACAATGCAGATAATATAAAACAAAGGATTGAAAAAGAAGTTACAATGATGCAATTCAGGTCCATGGAATTTGCGGTCAGAATGAGGGGACTACAGGAAAATAATAGAGATGATTTGAGAAAGATGTCTGCTGAAGTTCTGGCTGTGATTTTAAAGGTTAGTCCTGAAGAGGTATCCTGTAAGATTGATAAGGCCTACGAAGTAAATTCTTGGGTTGCAAAGCAAAGGCAGTTGCCTAGAGATGTGGTGATTTACTTTACTGATAAAGGAACAAGAAATGATATTGTGCAAAAGTCTTTTAACTCCACTCTAGAAATGAATGGAAGGAAGATTTGGATATATAAAGAGCTGCCGTCCAAGATGTTAAAAGATAGAAAGGAATTTGGATTTTTGGTGACTGAGCTAAAGAAACAAAACATCCCATTTAGGTGGGATGCTCCAGTTGGTATAATATTGAGATATCAAGGAGAAAGATATCAATTAAATACTGTTGAAAAAGCGGAAGAATTTTACTACAAGGTTCTTAAAATGGATTTAACATCTCCATGTATGTCATCAGTGTTAGGAACACAGGAGGGGAATAAAGAAATGCAAAATGAACAAGAGACTGAAACCCAGGCTAAGCAGATGGAGATGGAGGTAATGGAAAAACAACAAGTCACAGAGGCCCTTTCGGACAAGTCGCTTTTGGATTCTCCTTTAGAGGTTATAGCTGGATTACCTATAAATACAAGAGAGGCGGCTTTGGATTTTAATGTGATGTCTCATCAAGTTACAGACCAGCATGGAAATCAATCAGCTGATATACAAGTCCTAGAAAGGCAATCAGGATGGAGATCTAAACCACAAAAAGTTAAGAAAAGAAGAAGCAGGTCCTACAAAACTAAAATTTTTTAGACTAAACAACAGTCTAATGCCAGTTACTTAAGAGACGATTAAATATAATAAGTGGGATTTATAGATGGCTGATATATGAAAATATAGCTGAGGCAAATTATTGACTTGTACTATTTTGAGAAGAATAACAGATCTCTGCAGTGCTGTGCTTTAGGGATGTGGAAGAAGGCCTCTAACTGAGTGGATTGGAACTTTCTATTTTGGATTCTTTGAAAAATGGATTACGTATATGTTGAGCTATAAGGCACGAGAATTATGGTGGGGCATGCAGAAGATCTGGTTGTTACCCTAACATGGTGGTTGGAATTAATAATCTAGATGAAAGACACTACAGAAGATATTATATGGAATATAAATATAAAGTCACTCGGGTGGTTTTTTATATACGAAAACATTTATTATTGATGGAGGCAGATGGTAATTGAAGATACTGAATATACTGTTGGAAATAGAACTTGATGTTACCCTAACATGGGTGATGGAATGAATAATCTAGCTGAAAGACATTATAGAAGATATCATATGGATTACAAACTTAAAGTCATTTGAGGATTTTGTTTATATATGGAAATATTTTTTAGTGGTGTGGTGTGGGCAGAAGAACAAAGATATTAAAATATTATGTATGGTAGACCTGTAGGAAAATGGGTGGAGATAGGTTAGATTACTGATTGTTTAGTTTAGGAAAAGGGATGTTAGGTTCAGATATTAATATACGTAATATATATAGAGATATATGTATGGGGGTGGAGGAAATGGGTAGATTATGAGTTGAATAAATGCCAAATTAGGATTTATTATATAGTTTTATAGCTGAAGGTTGCTTTGAAATGTATAGTATAAGGGGAATATAATAACAATGTTAGAAAGAAATGGTTAGCATGTGGGGGGGGTGTAAAAGGATGGTAAAGTATTATTTAATTTGATATCAATGATTTTATTTTGAAGAAGCCATGGGGGGAGGGGAGGGGGAGGGGGGTTAGGGAGGAGGGGGGAAAAAGGGGGGGAAATCTGTATTTGAAATTTTTTTTCAATTAAAAAAAAAAAAACCGGCATGCCATAGACCTCTTAACAGCTGAAAAAGGTGGTATGTGTGTATTCCTGGGAGAAGACTGTTGTTTCTACATGAATAAGTAAGGTGTGGTCAGAGAGATTGCCCAGGATTTGCAGGATGGGAGTGCGCTTCAAGGTTTTGGTTATCACCTTTAGAGTGCTCCATGGCTTAGGACTTGGTTATCTACGGGACTGCCTGCTACCACCAGTAGCCTCCCACTGACCAGTATGCTCCCATACAGAGGGGCTCCTCCAGGTGCTGTCGGCCAAACAATGTCGACTGGTGGCCCCCAGGGGGAGAGCCTTTTCTGTGGGGGCACCTACTATCTGGAATGAGCTCCCCCCGGAGATACGAAGGATCCCGGATCTGCAAACCTTCCATTGCGCGCTCAAGACTTTCTTATTTCGTGACTTCCGGTTGGCACCGCAGGCTCCGTGGATGGTCTTTTAAGACCGCCAGCCCTGCGTCTCCGTAAAAGCCGCTTTGACAGCGCAAATCGGCTGTCTAGTGGCTGAAAAACTCTCCTTCAGGAAAAGAAGGAGAGGAGAGCCAGTGGGCAAGAGTAGAGCTCCCCAAAAGCCCTCTGGAACATTTCCAGAGGCTTGGAGGGTGAGAGCTCCCCAGCCAGCCCACCAAGAAGCTCCAGAGCCAGGACGACTCTGCGAAAGCAGAGCGAGAAGCCGCGATCCGATCCTGATTTTAAAAGTGAGTTTGATTGACTACAAGTGCAGGCAGAGCGGAAAACAGGAGAACAAGCCTTAAAAGTACAGAGCTTAACTCCGAAGTTACTTTGTTTCAATTTGAATCTTTTTTTTTTATTTTTTATTTTTTTTTTATTGAAAAAATTTTCAAATACAAGTTTTTCCCCCTTTCCCCCCCCTCTTCCCTAACCCACCCTTTCCACCCAACCCCCCCCTGTGACTTCTTCACAACAATAAGCTATTTCATAACTAGTTACATACGTAATATCTTCCCTTTCCCTTAATCCCTTCTCGGAATACTGACCCTTAACTTGTTAATCTTATAACTCCCATTTTTACGGTAATCTGCCCTTTTTCTCCTCCCCTAAACTTATTGAGTATTATTACAAATTAACCTTTAATCTTTTATATATATTAATATAACATTTTAAATCGGCCTTCTCCCTGCAACCAAATTTATTCAATTCTGTCCACTTCCTCCACTCCTCTAAATATATGACTTGAAATCAGACAATACAATTCTAAATATAATCCACTACCCACTTTACTAGAATATACACATATCTATATATGCATCCCATTTTATAACAGTCAGTAAACTAACCTCTTTCAGCCCTTCAATTCCTACAAAATCATGCAATACGATTCTAAATATAATCAACTGCCCACTTTACTAAGATATACACATATCTATATATGCATTTCATTATGTAAAAAGAGAAAAGACAATAACTTTAAGTTTATGATCCATATAATATCTTCTTTGATGTCTTTCCACTAGATTATTAAATCCATCACCCATAATAGGGTAAAATAACGTGCTGGTGCAACAGTTTGTTCAAAATCTTCAGTCATCTTCTGCCCCCATCAGTAGTAGATATCCGCACACCTGTATAAAAGTAAAAACAACCACCTGAGTGACATTATAATTATGAATATATCCGTATGGTTATAGTTGTGGTATTCATCAGGATTGTTAATTCCCGTCATCCTACTGAGTAACATCCAGATCTTCTGCATGCCCCAGAAAAACTCTCCTGCCTTATAACTCAAAGTAGTTATAATATATTTCCAAGAGAAAAAAAAAGTAAATAAGAAAAAATTAGATGATTCAAATCCAACAAAGTGAGGCTCTTTCCACTTCCCAAAGTCATGGCCTTGCAGAGATCTGCCACAATCCTCAGGATAGTATCAGACAATTGTTCGCCACCACTGTCTTTTCTAATATTCATTCATTTTTTAAAGCGCCTGGCTTCACTGTTGCTTAGTTTGGAAATTGCTGTTTCTATAAGATCTGTTTCTTTTCTTTTTCTTTTTCGGGTTGAATTTCCATCCTCTTTTCTTGTTTACCAATTGTATATCTGCTGGTTGATTTTCATTCTGCTTTGTGGATTGTTCTTGTTGGGTTAATTTTATCATCTCATCTTTCTTCTCCATCACTTGTATATCAACTGATTGCTTTGCGCACTTGTCTGTGACTTGATGATTCATCACCTTGGGTTCGGATGACACTGCTCTCTTATTTATAAACAGTCCAGCTGGGGTCTCCAAGGAGTCCAAAGACAATTTATCCATCACAGCCTCTGTAATTTGATGTTTTCCTTTTATTTCCAACTCCTTTTGCTTATCCTGTATTATGCCTAAAGGTGTTAAATTCATTTTTAGAATTTTTTGATAAAAATCTTCCGCTTTTTCAACAGTGTGCAATTGATATCTTACGCCTTGATATCTCAATATTAAACCAACTGGGATGTCCCACCTGAATAGGATATTTCTTTTTTTTAATTCAGTCACTAAAAAGCCAAATTTCTTCCTCTCCATTAACATCTTGGGCGGGAGCTCCTTGAAAATCCAAATCTTTCTTCCATGAAATTGCAAATTGGAATTAAAAGAGTTCTGCACAATATTATTCCTAATTTCTTTATCTGTAAAATAGATCACCACATCTCTAGGCAGTTGCCTTTGCTTTGCCCACCAGGATTTTATTCTATAAATTCTATCAATCCTGCAATACACTTCATCAGGTTGAACCTTTAAGATCCCAGCCAGAATTTCAGAAGATACTTTCCTTAAATCATCTCTATTATTTTCCTGCAGACCTCTCAATCTAATTGCATATTCTGTAAAATTATATTGAATCATTAAAACTTCTCTTTCAATCCTCTGTTGTACATTTTCCTCATTACCAATCTTTTGGTCAGTCTCCATTTTAGATTTGTCTTCCAAGCTATTATCCTGAATGTTTATCAAATCCTTTTTAATTTTTTGAGTCATGTCATCCAAATTCTCCTCGACTTCCTTCATTTTAGTCTCTAATAATTCAGTCTTTGCCTCCATCCGAATCAGAAAGCCTGATAAACCATTAGCAACTTTTGAAATCTTTTTATTCAAGAAGTCAGACTCTGATTTCACCAATTCACCAATTTCTTTAATTTCCTGCTTAAATTTTTCAAGTTGCTGATTCACAATCTCATCCCTTCTTACAATCTCTTCAAGGATAAATTCTAATATATTAAAATCGGGTTTCTGACGCTGAAGAGTTGAAATTTGTTGGCGCAATTTCTTAAGGGGGGAAATTCCCCCCCCCTGTTTGTCCAGCTGTATAAGTCCTGATGCCATTTCCCACACAGACAAGATTTAGCAAAAATAAGAGAAGAAATAGAAAACAAAAAGACTTTCCCTCATTAAAAAAAACTTCTGAGCAGCACAGGAGCGAGGTTTCTCTAGAAATGTAGCCAATGATATTTATTCCGCTACATTGTAATAATGAAAAACGGAAGGACTTTCCCTTTTAGCCCTTCTCCAGCCACAGCAGACGCCATTTTAGAAGGCTCTTTTTCCCTCTTTTCCTCTGCTCTTTTCTTTTAAATAGTTTTTGAAAGGGTGAAATACTTGCGGTTCAGTATTAAGGGTCCAGTTCTTCATTTCTTTAATTATTCTTTTAGATTCAGAGGCTTGCTCTTGACGCCTGGCTCTGCATAGGCAGAGGTCTCCCAAAGCCCGGAGCAGCGGCAGGGGATATGGGGCTTCTCATCCGCTCCGTCCCAAAAGTTAAAAAAAAAACTTTTGGGACTCTGCGGGGAGTTCTACCCACCCCTGCCGGCTCTCTCTCCGTTTCCTCTTGGAAACGGAGTTTTTTCGAGCCGCCATCCGCTGTAACGGCGGCTCTATACAGGCAGAGGGAGCTGACGATCCCAGAGGAACGTCTGGCGGCGGCCAGCAGCAAACCGGAAGTCTCAATTTGAATCTTAAGCTGGAGGCGGAAGATGGCGTCTTTATTATGGTTTTGAAAGTGTAACCAGAAACGAAAGTGCTTGAGAACTTTGCACTGAGAGAGTTTGTGGAGGAAAGAGAGGGGGAAAAAAACTACTCTGCCTGGCAAATTAGAGACTATAAACATAAAGACTATAACATTAAAGACTACAAACATCTTTAAAGACTTTGTGGCTTTTAAAGAAAAGGGGGGAAGGGGAAAAAAGGCTTCTAGACAAGTGAAACCAGGAGTTGTTAAAGGAGGGGGAGGTTCTCCAGTTGTGTCAGTGGTGACACAGAAAGCACAACTTCCAGTTGATTCACAGAGCCAGACTCAGAGTCAAGATGCAGCACTTAATGATTTTAAAGAAATTATAAAAGAAGCCATGAATAATCAAGCAACACCAATGAGAGAAGCTATGAATAAGCAAGCCATAGCAATGAATAACTTAACACTACTTGTGGAAGGAAAATGTAAGAAAATTGAGGAGGATATAAGTTCGATCAAGGAAGCGGTTGCAGAGGAGCACGATAAAATAAGAGATGATATTGTTTTTGCTGTATCAGGATTATCAAATCTTGTTATCCAGCTTGATGGGAAAGTTGAAGAAATTAATGAAGCCAACTTAAATTTAGAAAGCAAAATGGGTGATGTCATGACCAGAACAAAGAAAGTGCATGATGAATTGGTAATGTTACTGTCAGGTTTCAGTGCTATCTTAAATAAACTTCATTCTCAAGCGCAAAGTCTCTAATGAATCACTTTTATTTTAAGAATAGCAGAATCCGACATTCCTGATTCAAGTTGCAGCCAAACTGGCCCCTCCTTCCAACCCCCTCCTCTTCCGCTCTCCAACCCCAATGTCCCATTGGCCATCATGCAGATCCATCTCTACGTCCCGGCACGTTCTTTTCACAGGAATGTGGCCCCCACCCTCGTCACCCAGGAAACCCTATCTGTAACATACAAAAAACTAGGTAAAAGTTCATCTCAGCAATAAATCAACGCTTCTGCTCTCTGCTTCATCTCGTTCATGTCAGCGCTGGAAGAGAGCCTAATTTGGAACGCTGACATCCGGCCCCTCTCCCTTCACTTCTGCGACATCACCTATCCCATAGGAAAAAACACAACAAGATTAGTCTCATTAGCCCCTCCTTGGCTGTGCACCCCCCCTCCCAGCTTTCCCGGGTGGTCTGCATGGAATTTTGCTCTAAGGCGATCAGCTTGAATGTTTGCGCTCTTCACCCAGGAAGCCTCTGACAACGGGTAACCCTTCCATTTAATTAAGTACTGAAGGCGCCCCCTGTGCCATCTTGAATCAAGAATCTGCTGCACTTCATAGTGCGTTTGGCCCCCAACAACCAGGGGCCCAGGGGGTTCACGTGGCGTTGGCCTTAAAGTAGACCCCACTACAGTTTTAGAAGGCTACTGTGAAAAACGGGGTGAATTTTCCCCAAAAGCTGTGGCAACTGCAATTGCACTGTAACTGGTTTGATTATTTTTATTATAGGAAATGGTCCTATAAATTTTGGGCCCAATTTCCTGCTCGGGAGTCTAAGTCTCAAGTACTTGGTGGAGAGGTAAACTTTCTCTCCCAGCTGAAATGGTCTTTGGGGAGTTCGGTGCTTGTCTGCTTGTTCCTTATAAGATTGAGCCGCTTTTGCCAGCGCCCTCTTAACATTCTCCCAAGTTTGTCTCAACATTGCCATCCAGTCGGTCAAACTGACTGAGGAAGGGGGCTCCCTCGGGTATTCTGGCATGGGAACAAAATCCATGCCACTCACTATTTTGAACGAGGTTAATCCCGTGCTGCTGTGGACAGCATTATTATATGCAACCTCTGCAAAAGATAGGAGGTCTGCCCAATTGGACTGCTGATAGTCGACATAGCATCTTAAATACTGTTCTATCATAGCGTTCAGTCTTTCTGCCCCCCCATTGGTGCTCGGGTGAAATGCTGAGCTGAGCCCTTGAGATGAACCAATGGATCGTAGAAACTCCCTCCAGAACTTTGCTGTGAACTGGACCCCTCTGTCAGAGATGATTCTCCTGGGGACTCCATGTAGGCGGTAAATGTGTTTCAGGAACAGTTTGGATAACTGACGGGCTAAAGGCAGTCCATGACAAGGAATGAAGTGTGCCTGTTTGGAGAATAAGTCTATTACAGTCCAGATCACTGTATTTCCACTGCTCCTCGGTAGGTCTACTATAAAGTCCATTGCAATCTCCTTCCATGGTCTTGTTGGCTCAGCTACTGGTTGCAACAATCCAGGCGGGCACCCTGGTCTTGTCTTCATCGTGGCACAAATGGTGCAGCTTTTTACATAACTGTCTACGTCCTTTCTCATGTGTGGCCACCAGAACTGCCTTCGTACTAGGTGCAGAGTCTTTAGGAACCCGAAGTGTCCTGCTGGTTGAACGTCGTAGCTCCTCTTGAGAATCAGGATGCGTAAACTCTATGGGACATAGAGCTTTGTCCCCCTCCATGCTAGTTCATCTCTTTTTGTCAAGAGATGTTGATTGTCCCGATACCAGGGGTCTGTCAGCGTTTCATTTTTTAATTTTGCAGTTAAGTCACTTGCAAGTTGGCCTTGCTGATCACGTCGTTGCCGTCTGGTGATCACTTGGGCCGCAGCTTGGGTGGAGGGGATGATGGCCTTCACTACCTGCTCTTGCTCATTGTTGTATTGGGGCATCCGGGAGAGGGCGTCAGCCAGGAAATTTCTCCCTCCTGGGATGTGCTTAAGCTCGAAATTGAAACGATTGAAGTATTGTGCCCACCGCACTTGCCTGGGCGACAGTTTTCGTGGGGTTTTTAGGGCCTCTAGGTTTTTATGATCAGTCCAGACTTCAAATGGTTTCTGGCCTCCCTCTAGTAGGTGCCTCCAGGTCAACAAGGCCCTTCTTACTGCAAACGCTTCCTTCTCCCACGCCGCCCATCGCCTCTCCATATCGGTGAGTTTGCGGGAGGTGTAGGCGCAGGGTTGTAGATCACCTTGGTTGTTCTTTTGGAGTAACACGGCTCCTACTGCCACATCACTTGCGTCTGCTTGGATGACAAAAGGCTGTTCCAGATCCAGGTGTTTTAAGACAGGTTCTTTCGCGAACAGTCCTTTTAGCGTCTCGAATGCCTGTTGGCAGGTCAGGTCCCACTGTAGGGGTTGTCCCGGGCGAGGTTTCATCGCTGGGCTTCCTGTCTTTAGGAGGTCCGTCAAAGGTTTGGCAATCTTCGCGAATGAGGAGATGAATTGTCTGTAGAAATTCGCAAAGCCTAGAAAACTTTTCAGTTGTCTGCGGGTGCGAGGGGGCTGCCATTGTAGAACTGATTGGACCTTGGCTGGGTCCATCTCTATCCCCTCGTTTGATACTCGGTAGCCCAGGTAGTCTAGCCGTGATTGGTGGAAATCGCATTTTGACAGTTTGACATATAGGTTTGCCCGTAGCAGTTTTTTCAGTACTTGGCGGACAAGGGGTATATGTTCGTCTATAGTCTCCGTGTAGATAAGAATATTGTCCAGGTAGACGAGGACCCCTTTGTAAAGGTGTTCATGTAAGACTTCATTTATTTACTGCATGAATACTGCCGGGGCTCCTTGCAATCCAAAGAGCATTACTTTAAACTGGAAACTACCCAGGGGGCAGTTGAATGCTGTTTTCCATTCATCTCCTGCCTTTATGCGTACCCGGTAATAAGCTTCTCGAAGGTCTAGTTTGGTGAAAATCTTCCCTTTAGCTAGGTGGGCTAGCATGTCTTTTATGAGGGGGAGGGGGTACAAGTTGTGTACACAAACAGCGTTGAAACTTCGAAAGTCGACCACCAGTCTCATGGAGCCGTCCTTTTTCTCTTTAAACATGACTGGCGCTGCTACCCTTGGTTTTACTGGCTCAATAAATCCCCTTTGTAAGTTTTTGTCTATGTAGTCCCGCATTTCCTGCATTTCTCAGGGCGTCATGGCATACATTTTTGGTTTGGGTAGTTTCGCTCCCGGGATAATCTCGATGGCACAATCGGTCTCGCGGTGGGGGGGCAGAATGTCACAGTCGGCCTCGCTGAATACTTCTGCAAGGTCTTGGTACTCCCCTGGGATCTGATCTGCATTACAAACAGTGGTGGGTGAGGGTGCCAGTTGCTTTACTGTACCTTCTAGGAGGGACACTTGTGTTGGTGGCATTTTGTTTTGTGGTGGGGGGCTGCTTTGGGGTTTCAGCGTGGGAGGGAATTCTTCTGGTCGGGGCAGCAGGGGCTGGGGGCCCTTTGCTATTCTCAGTCTGTGGGTCCCCTCTTGCCACCAAATGATTGGGCCCCATTGGTCCAGCCTCGAGAGCCCCAATATGACTGGTTCTGTCATCTTGGGGGCTATTATGAAGCGGATCGTCTCCCAGTGATCTGCTAGTTCTAGTCTCATGGGTTCGGTCAAGTGTGTGGCGTATGCTCCCCCCCACTAGGGACCCATCAACTTGCTCAAAACAAATTGGTTGTTGGAGCTGTTTAGCTCAGATTTCCAATTTCAGAACTGTGGGTAGATTGATTAGGCACCGTGTGCTACCCGAGTCTATTAGGGCTTGGAAAGTCTCTTGGGCCCCTGTTTTGGGGGCTGTTAGGCATATGGGGAAAAGAAAAGGATGGACAGGTCCACTCACCATCAGGTTGTCTTCGCCTTCGTCCTCCGTGTCGTAGGGTTAGGGGAACTGATCTCCCTCATCTGGGGTTCCTCTGGTTTCGGTCAGGTGAGCGAAAAACTCCAGGATTTGGGGAGTTTCCCGCGGTACATGGGTGGCGCGCTTGGGCCCTCGTTCCGGTTGTGCTTTGGGCAGTGGAGCTGGTCCCGGTCTAGGCGTTCCACATCTTGCTGCTATGTGGCCGGTCCCCCCACATCGGTAGCATTTCAGTGAGCTCCGTGGGGCAGTTGGTCTGTGGGAGGGCTGTGATGTTGGGGTTTCCCATCTGTTGAGTGGCCCTTGGTCTGGTCGACCTCTCTCTTTTCCCTCTGGTGGTTTC
Source organism: Arizona elegans (assembly GCA_022577455.1). Classification (NCBI taxonomy): domain Eukaryota; kingdom Metazoa; phylum Chordata; class Lepidosauria; order Squamata; family Colubridae; genus Arizona; species Arizona elegans. The sequence goes on from JAKOOJ010000006.1 coordinate 42,725,190, forward strand.
GGTGTGTCGCTCGCCCACAACCCTCTGTCGACTTTTCTCGCTACCCGGAACCATTCAGAGAGTCGGTTTGGAATGTCACGATAAGCAGTCACTTGGGAAATTCTCTTATCTAGGCTTGTTCTAAAAAAATACACCAGCAATTGCTCTGGTAGGGGAGGCAATGTCCCAATGACTCTCCTGAATTCACGGATATGCTCTTTGATGGGCTTCCCCTTCTGCATTAGCTCGTCTTCCACATAGGGGTCATCCTCCTCCTCCTCATAACGGGCTCTCAATAGTTGCAAGAACCCATCTGCATCTTGCAGCTGGGGGGCCCTGTTTTTATAGAGGGATGCTGACCACCTCTTTGCTTCTCCCTCCAGCCCTTCCGAAATGGCATTCACTAGGTCTCTGGGGAAAGGGTAAAGGTATCCAAAACGCTCTATGTATATCTCAGCTGAATCGAGGAATTGGGCGAGGTTGTCTGGGTCACCGTCGAACTTCCCTCTGAACTGGGGTGGCTCCTCCCTCTCTGCCCTCTCCTCTCTGTGCTGAGCTGTGTAGGGCCGGGCTTGGTGTTGATAGTCCTCTGCCTCGCCTCTCATCCTGGGGTAGGGAGGTGCTGCCTCATCTAGGCTTTGCTGCTTTCTGGGAGGGGGGGGACCCATGGATGCATCGTTGGGCTCCTCTCCTCCTGCTGTGAAGGGGGGAAGGGCTGCGCCTTGGCCTACGTCCTCTCGGGTCAACCGCCCAGACTGGTTCTCTCTTTTCTTTGGGTCTGCAGGATGGTCCCTCCCCCTGAAGGGTGGCACGGTCAAATTTCTCTTTCAACTCATCTATGGGGCTTTCAAGTGGCTTCCTTAGAATTTCTTGGCACTTACTTTGTTTTCTGGCTTGTTCCCATTCCCATAGCCAGGAGGCTCTGCTCAATTCACTTAGGGGTTTTCCCTTGTCTTTCACATTTGGAAAGGGAAATTCCGCCTCTGAGGCTTTTGGCACAGTCCCCGGGTACTTATCTGATTCAGGTTTCTTTGTTTGAAGTTTTTCTGAGAAGGAAGGTGGGGAGAGTTGAGCCTTCGTAGTTTCCGAACTGGCTGGGATCACGACCGCTTCTCCTCCACTCGTTGCTTGAAGCAGGCTTTCCTCCGAGAGCTTCGCTTCAGCCATAATGTCGGGGGATAACCTCCAGTCCGACCATACGTCTGGGAGGGAACAGGATGATTTAAACTCAGCCAGCCTGGCTTTGGAGGAGAGTTTGGCTGTCTGTCAGGTTTCGGTGCTATCTTAAATAAACTTCATTCTCAAGCGCAAAGTCTCTAATGAATCACTTTTATTTTAAGAATAGCAGAATCCGACATTCCTGATTCAAGATGCAGCCAAACTGGCCCCTCCTTCCAACCCCCTCCTCTTCCACTCTCCAACCCCAATGTCCCATTGGCCATCATGCAGATCCATCTCTACATCCCGGCACGTTCTTTTCACAGGAATGTGGCCCCCACCCTCGTCACCCAGGAAACACTATCTGTAACATACAAAAAACTAGGTAAAAGTTCATCTCAGCAATAAATCAACGCTTCTGCTCTCTGCTTCATCTCGTTCATGTCAGCGCTGGAAGAGAGCCTAATTTGGAACGCTGACAGTTACAATACAGATCCATGGAGTTTGCTCTGAGATTGAGAGGCCTGAAGGAAAATAGCAAAGAAAATTTACAAGACATTTGTGCTGATGCTATGGCAGAGATAATTAAAGAAAGACCAGAAGATGTGGCAATCCAAATTGACAAAATTTACAGGGTTAATTCCTGGTTGGCAAAACAAAGACAGCTGCCAAGAGATGTGGTGATCTATTTTACAACTTGGAAGATCAGAAATGAAATCCTACAAGTTTCTTACAAGAATAAAGTTCAGGTGGCTGGGCAAGAGGTGGTGGTTTTGAAAGAGATTCCTCCAAAGATGTTGAGAAGTAGAAAAGACTTTGGCTTCCTGGTAAATGAGTTGAGAAATCAACAAGTGGCATACAGATGGGATGTTCCAATTCGTCTAATACTGACTTATAATGGAGAAAGATACCGGTTAAACACAGTTTGGAAGACAAAAGATTTTTATGTAAATGTTTTAAAGGCTGGATACCCACCCTCACCAGAGAGGGGAAGGAAGAAAATGGAGATGTTACAACAAGAAAAAGATGGAAAACAGATACAAACCTACGCTGAAGTTGCAGCTGGAGGAATTATCATGGAAGAAGATTTGGATCTTGGGGGCTTACCCCCAACTTTAGAACCACCTAAGAAGGGAGAGCTGAAAGTACAACGATCGACCCGATCAACTTATAAATTGCAACAACAACAATCAAAAAGGCAACAATCTCAAGATTTATCTCAAGAAGTCCAAAAAACAGAAGCGGGGGGGGGGGCTAGGCCGAAGAGTAAGGTGGAGGAGGAGCTTCAGCTGATGCTCATAAGGCTTCGAAAGGCTAAAGATGGCAACTAAATTCCTATCTTGGAATGTCAATGGCATAAGAAAGTATTTCACTACTTGAAACAATTTAACAATGATGTTATTTGCTTGCAAGAAACACATATTAGATTATCAGACCAAAACTATTTGATAAGTTCAAGATTAGGTACAAATTTTGTGGCATCAGTGCCAGAGAAGAAAAATGGACTAGTCATATATGTAAGGAAAGGACTATCAGCTAATTTAATTGAGGCAGATGATCAAGGAAGATATATTGCAATTGAATTATCAACACAGACTGGAAAAATGCTTTTTATTGGAATATATGCCCCTAATCAGCAACAAGACAAGTTTTATAAATTTTTACATACTAAAATAATACAATGGGACTATAAATCTTTTATATTAATGGGTGACTGGAATGGAGTAATAGACACATAGAAAGATAAAAAAAGCTTATCAAAGATCTCAACACGTGCAAAATTACCTAAATCTTTTTTTGATATGATGGAAGATATAGAACTGAGAGATATCTGGAGAGAACGTAACCTGGAGGAAAAAGATTTTATTTATTTTTTTCTGATAGACATCAATCCTTCTCCAGGATTGATTTTATACTAACCACAAATGATTTTATTTCCAGGGTGAAGAAGACGAAGATATGTCCAAGAACCTTAACTGATCATAGTCCGGTTTGGGTGGAATTTGAACAGGAGAGGGGAGAAAGGAGGTCTTGGAGATTAAATGAAAACTTATTTAGATATGAAGAAAATGTAAAAGAGCTTAAAAAACAAATGAAAGAATTTTTTGTTATTAATATGAATAAGGGTACTCCTATGGAAATGGTCTGGGATGCTAGCAAGGCTTATATGAGGGGTATCTTAATACATATGAACAATAAATATAGACTAAAACAACAAAAGAAGCGTAAAGAGATAGAGGAAGAAATAAAAAAGAAAGAACAATTACTTATATCTAATCCAGGAGATAAGAAAGTGAAAGAAACAATAAATATACTACGAGGGCAATTTAATATGTTAATGGCTGATCAGGTGGCAACTAGTTTACAATATGCTAAACATAATACATTTTGTAATTCCAATAAACCAGGTAGGTGGTTGGCCTACATGTTGAGGAAAAAACAGAAATCACGAGTCATTAGTAAGATAGAATATAGAGGTAAGGAAGTTTACCAACAGAATATGATTAAAAAGGCTTTTTTGGAATTTTATACAAAGTTATATGTTAGTGACTCAATACAAGGTATAGATATAGATAGATATTTAAAGGAAGGGAATATTTTGGAATTAACGTTGGAACAGAGGGAAGGATTGAATCAACCAATAACTTCTGAGGAGATCGTTGTGGCAATTAAGCAGTTAAAAACAGGGAAAGCTCCAGGAACAGATGGATTAACAGCTGTTTATTATAAGAATTTACAGCTTGAAATGGTAGAGCCACTTAGAGCTCTATTTTGTAAAATTCAATTAGGGGGAAGAGTTCCACCCTCTTGGAGAACAGCTTTTGTTTCATTGATTCAGAAGGAAGATCAAAACTGTATCAAACCTGAAAATTTTAGGCCAATTTCACTTTTGAACACGGATTATAAAATCTTTGCTAAGATATTACCGAATAGATTAATGCCAGTTATGCAACAAGTTATTCACAATGACCAATCAGGTTTTATAAAAGGGAGGCAGATGAAATATAATGTTAGACAAATTATAAACTTATTGGAATATTTGGAAAAAAATAACCAGGTCCCTGCAGCGTTCATATTCTTGAATTCAGAGAAAGCATTTGATCGATTGAACTGGCAATTCCTGTTTAAAATAATAGAAAAAATGCACTTTGGGGAGTATTTCATACATTCAATTAGAGCAATATATCAGGAACAAACAGCACAAATAATAATTAATGGAGGTTTAACAGATGTGTTTAAAATTGAGAAAGGTACAAGGCAGGGTTGCCCCTTGTCGCCATTGTTGTTTATTTTAACTTTAGAAGTTTTGTTGAATAAGTTACGTGATTCTGATAAAATAAAAGGAATTGTAATTAGACAGCAGGATTATAGACTAAGAGCGTTTGCAGATGACCTGGTTCTTACTTTATCTCAACCTATAGAAGCGGCTCCCTATATGCTGGACATAGTAGCTCAATATGGCAAAGTATCTGGATTTAAAGTAAATCTTCACAAGACAAAGATGATAACTAAAAATATGTCCATAACTCAAAGAGAAGATTTAGGGAGAATAACGGGGTTTGAAGTAGTTAAAAAGGTTAAGTATCTAGGAGTATATATTGCAGCCTCAAACACGAAATTGTTTAAAAATAATTATGAAATTCTTTGGCAAAAAGTACAGAAAGAAATGGAAAAATGGAAAAAGTTACAATTATCACTACTGGGAAGGATAGCAGCAATAAAAATGAATGTACTACCTAGGTTTTTATTTTTGTTCCAAATGATACCAGTGCTTAAAAAAGATGGAAATCTGATGGAATGGCAGAAAGGGGTTAATACTTTTATTTGGGCTGGAAAGAAACCAAGAGTGAAATTGAAAATCATACAGGATATACATGAGAGAGGAGGTCTTAAAATGCCTAATTTAAGATTGTATTATGAAGCAGCAGCTTTATCACAAATCAGTGATTGGTTTAACTTAACTGAAGAAAGAATGTTAAACATAGGTTATGATTTGTTATATAGATGGCATGCTTATTTGTTACATGAAAAAAAAGTGGATAAAGTGTTTAAGGGTCATATACTCAGAAATGCATTGTTGAGGGTTTGGAAAAAGTACCAATATAAGTTGAACTATAAGATACCTATATGGGCAAATCCCAGATACGCAATAGAAAATATAAGTATAGAGCAAAAAATAGAGGTGATTACTTATAAAGAGCTTCTTCTTTTGGAAAGGGGTAAGTTGCAACTGAAATCTCTAGATGAATTAAAAGAAGAAGGGATAATTTATACTTGGTTTCAGTATGGTCAGCTTCAAGCTAGATGGAGGGGGATCAAAAATTGGGGTTATGCAAAATGAGGAAAATCTGGTGAAAAAGATTACAGATCAAAGTCAGATGCATATTAAAAGGTTGTATAATGCATTATTGGAAATAGATTCAGAAATGGAATTGGTTAAGGATTGTATGATAAAATGGGCACAAAACTTTCAGGAACCAGTGATGATGGAAACGTGGGAAAAGATTTGGGTCAGAAATGTTAAATTTACGCAAGCACAAAATCTGAGAGAGAACTTTTATAAAATGTTTTATAGATGGCACTTAGATCCTAAAAAAATATCATGTATGTACCTGAATTTGCAAGCTAAATGTTGGAGATGTGAATGTAATGATGCAACCTATTATCATATATGGTGGACCTGTAAGAAAATCAAGGCATTTTGGGTAAAAATTTGGTGGGTGATGCAGAACATTTTGAAAAGAAGGTTGAAATTTACTCCTCAATTGTTTCTATTGGGCATAACTACAGACTGCACAGTATCAGAGACTAAATTGATTTTGAACTTAATATCAGCAGCTAGGCTGTTGGTAGCTCAGTATTGGAAGAAGGACTCTTTGCCTACTACTGAAGAGTGGATATTGAAAGTAACAAACCTAGCAGAAATGGCGAAAATCTCAGCGTATTTGAAGGACCACACACAAGAAAGATACGTATCGGAATGGAGAAGATGGATTGATTATATTCAAAATAAGTATCAGACAAGAAAATATCAAATAGCTTATGAATAAATGTTAGTATTAGAAGTATTAGGTTATCTATAGTGGAGTTAAGGTTTCAGGGGGGGAGTTAGTACTTTGAGGATAAGTAGATTAATCTAGTTTATGATTGATTAAATGAAATACCTTGTATTTTGCTCTGGTAAGTGTGGAGGGGAGGGTGGGATGAAGGGGGGAAAGGGTGGGGGGAACATGGGGGGAAGAAATTTTTTGTATTTTTTTTTGTAAAACTTTTCAATAAAAAAAAAAGACTTTCTTATTTCATCAAGCTGGCCTGACCTGTCTTTCCCCTTTTTAAATGGAAATTTTAAATATGTTTTTAAATTATTGGGGTTTTAAATTTGTTCAGCCAAATTATTTAATTTGTTTTATTTTATTTTAAATTTTGTATTTATATGTTTTATTCTATGGTTGTTCACTGCCCTGAGTCCTTCGGGAGTAGGGCAGTATATAAATTCAATAAAAATAAAATAAATAAATCCAAAATGGGTCAGAAGTTACAAGCAACAGAAATGTGGTTTTCTTGGTTGCCTGGGTCCGGCTGGATTAAATAGATGTTATTCCTGTTGTTATGTGCCGTGGCAGGCCTGGCCTTTATTTCTTGCGCAATACCTCTGCTCAGACAGTTAGCTATGAGAGCAGTGAAGGAGATAAGGGTTGAGAAAGAGTTGATTTTGATGGAAAGCCTTATTGACCGTAAGATTGACCCCGATCCCTTTGATGAGATGAAGTTTCTGATGCAGGAACATATGTACAACTCTCAACAGGGTGACTAGAGAAAGTGCCTTCAGAGAATGAGATTTGAACGTCATCTCATATGTATTACTTGTCTTTTTCCTTCTCACTACTATCTATCTTTATCCTGAATTGATTATGTTATGCCAAATATTATATGCTTGCATTGCTGATTTAAGCTCTGTAATAGGTAAGACTCAATTGTAACCAAATAAAATAGAGTCTTAAAGGGGAGAGTAAAGTAGGACGTAAAGTGAGATTTGGATATAAGAGTGAAATAATACGGGGTTGGCTTGGATGATCTTTAAAGGTCCCTCAACCTTATTATTGTAAGAGACAGTTTCTGAGTTCAAAAAGTCAAACCGCAGAGTTAGCTAACTTTCTCCTTCCATGTCAAAATGCAGAACTAAAAACCACATGGGTCAGCATAGTAAGATCAAGATGTTAGAATATTTTTTAAAATTTGTGTTTTTGATTTTAATGTTAAAAGATGTAAGGGAGGGAATTAAGCTAGATAGAATTTTGATTGATATTTGGATATAAAAAATGAGTAGAGTTTATTTGGAAATTAAGGTTTTGGTGAAACAATAGACTGGTTTAGAATAAGATGTTAGAATGTGTGTTAAAAACTTTTGTTTTGATTTTTAATTTTAAAAGATGTAAAGGGGAAATTGGGAATAGAGCTTGTTAAAGGAATGTAAGTGATTGTACCTATCTATGACCGGATCAAGACTTCATTCTTAAAAGATATATTTTATGTTTATAATTTGGAAAAAAAATAAAAAAATATTTTTCAAAAAATAAAAAAATAGAGCAACTAAACAAAATTACTTTGAAAATGCCAATAAGCCCAGAAAATGGTTGGCTTATAAATTAAAAAAAAGAAAAGGAAAAGAAATTAATAAAACAATTAGAGGATGAGGATGGAATGGTGCATCTAGAAGAAGAAAAAAAGAAAAGTATAGCAGTAAACTATTTTCAAAAACTATACAGTTCAGAAAAAAATGAAGAGGAGAATATTCAAAGATACCTTAAAAAAGGAAACTTCCCAGAATACCAGATATAACAAAAGAAATATTAAATGAGGAAATAACAAAACTGGAGATACAAAGAGCAATTCAAAAGCAAAAAAAAAAAAAAAAAAAAGAGAGAGAGAGAGAGACTTGAGGCCCAGATGGAATTCCCGCTGAATTTTATAAAACATTTCAAGAGTCGTTAGAACAACTGCTATTAGAAACATTTAATGAAGTGGTGAAAAAGGCCAAGATACCAGAATCCTGGAGGGAATCATTAATAACTGTCATCCCCAAAAACAATAGTGAACAACAGAAGATACAGAATTATCGGCCAGTTTTGTTGCTAAATGCTGACTATAAAATATTTATGGACATAATAGTGGATAGAATTAAAAATATATTGAACGAAATTATACATTCGGACCAAAATGGATTCCTACCCAACAGATATATAAAAAACAATATAAGAATTATAATCAATGTATTAGAATATTACGAAGCTCACCCTGAAAAACAGGTAGCTGTGGTTTTCTTGGATGCACAAAAAGCTTTTGACAACTTAAACTGGGTCTTTATGATAAACCAATTAATAAGAATTTTGGAGAAAAATTTATAGACATGATTAGAGCCATATACATTGTACAAAGGGCAAAGATAATAATCAATGGGGAACAAACAGAACGTTTTGAAATAACTAAAGGAGTAAGACAGGGCTGCCCAATGTCTCTTCTGTTGTTCATTCTGTCCCAAATTAGAGATAATTGTTGTTCATTAATGTCCCAAATTAGAGATAATTCAGAAATAAAGGGATTAAAAATTAAGTCACAATGATATAAGGTCCAAGCATTCGCAGATGATCTGGCATTTATTATTGAGGAACCTTTAGAATCTGGACCTATTTTACTACAAGACATAAACCAATTTGGCGCAGTAGCAGGATTTAAAATGAATAATGACAAAACTAAAATATTGACTAAGAATTTAAACAACAGACAGAGTGAACAACTAGAGGAGGAACTGGGAATCTTGAGAACAAATAAAATTAAATATTTGGGAATTTGGCTATCAGAAAAGTGTACTACCATAAAGAGGAACAATTATGATACACTCCTATTACAAATACAAAAAGATTTGGATAACTGGACTAAATTACCAATATCATTAATTGGCAGAATTTCAACGATCAAAATGAACATATTGCCCAAGTTACTATATTTATTCCAAACAGTACCAATAACATTAGGGAAAATTTTTTTTGAACAAATTAAATTGACATCGAAATTCATATGGTCAGGGGGAAAAATTCACATTAAATTCAAATTATTGCAAGATAGTAGGAAAAAAGGAGGTTTTGGTTTACCAGAATGGGAACTTTACTATCAAGCGGCATCCTTAACATGGCTCAAAGATTGGATACAAGTTAAAAATAAGCAGATATTAATGATAGAAGGCCATGACCTTCAACTCGGTTGGCATGGCTTTTTATGGGATAGGAAAAATAAATCACACACTTATTTTCAACGTCATAAGGTAAGGGATGCACTACTGAAAGTATGGGAAAAGATTAAAAAGAATCACTATATGAAAGTCCCAGTTTGGTTGTCTACAATGGAAGCAATGATACATCCAAATACCACAGACCTAGATAAAATGGTAAGATGCGCAGATTTATTAGACACAAAAGGAGAATTAAAATCAATACAAGATTTGAAAAAACAAGGAATAAATTTGAAATGGTGGCCATATCTACAAATCAAAACTAGATTTTAAAAAGATAAGGAACAATTTGGCATAAACAGGAATATTAGGATCGGGAAGAAAAATGATTACAAATATCTATAATTACTTATTAGGGTACAAATTGGAAGAAGAAACAGTAAAGGAAACGATGATAAGTTGGGCTAGGAATTTCGGACATAACATAGAATTGGATAAATGGGAAAAATTGTGGGAGAAAAATTATAAATTGACCATGGCAGTATAATACAAAGAAAACTGCTATAAAATATTTTATAGGTAGCATTTAGCACCAGCGAGACTGGCAAAAATGTACCCCAATTTATCACCCCAATGTTGGAGATGTGGTCACAAACTAGGGACATGCTACCACATGTGGTGGATGTGCCCTAAGGTGAGGAAATTTTGGTATAAAATTAAAGGGTGGTTGGAAGAGATTACACTCCAAAAGATAGATTTTAAACCAGAGATATTTCTCCTAGGAATGATTGATAGAAAAATGGAAAAAAGTCTCTATTGTATTATATTGCATATTCTAAGGGCGGCCAGAATTACTCTAGCGCAAATGTGGAAGTCGACCAATACACCATCAGAAGAAACAATAATAAAGAAAATCCTCGAATGCGCTGAAATTAACGATGGAGATCAAAGAAAGAGAAGATTTGGATTATTATAAAGTATGGAATAGATTTTATACATGGTTGGAAAACAGAAATCAAATTAAGAAGTAAGAATATAAAGTGAAATTTGATATTAACATAAATGTAAATAATGATCCTGCTAACAAAACAGTTAATTATGAATATTTAAAAATAAAGAGAAGGAGCGGGAGGATAAAAACTAAGAGTAAAGACAAAAGTTGATGCAGAAAGTTGTAAAATTGTATATATCTGTTGTTAGTATTGTATTTTAACGTCTGATGTGCATGTGTTTTTGTTTTTTGTTTTTGTCTCTTGATTTCTTTTGCTATTGTGTGTTTGGTTTAAAAATATAAAATACTCAATAAAAATTATTTTTTTAAAAAAAAATAAGAAATGGTCATCTTATGTTTCTTTCTTCTTCAGACTTCTTCATCTAGAATAACTGTTCACTTAAATAAACAAACCCAGCTTGTTTTCTGGTCTGCTGCTTGTTGTATATTGGCAGATAAAATAAATTCTCCTTCATTCTTGACTTCATTTTGAATGCAAAGGAGAACTACCGGTAGTTCAGAGAGCTGCGTTTTTAATGACATGGTCAATTTAGTTTTATCTATTTTTTTCTGCAGGATGATTCCAATAACTTCCAGATTCTGAATAGTTAATATTCTGAAGAATCCATTGGAAGTTGACCCAACAGCTTTTCAATGACATAATTCATTTGCATACCCAAACTGAAAAAAAGGATTTTAATTGGAAGATGACTCAAAGCAAAGATAGAGGAAATCTTATCTCCTCTCTGACCTAATAATTAAAATAAAACCTCAGTATCAAGCCTGCTCACTGACTGTTATTATGATGATAAAGTAGGTTATGTTTATTTTGGACTGTGCTTCTCTGAAAGCCAACTTTGCTTGAACCACAGAAAGCAGATGATAGGAGCTGTGATCCAAAATATCTGAAAGGCATTGTTAAAGAAGGCTGCTTTAAACAAAACAAAATAATTATGTGACTTGCTGTGATTTTTCACTGCAGCATTGGAAATAAAGTGAAATAACGCTTCACTGGAAGCTTTAAAAAAAACACCTCTATTTTGCATAGAGGTGATAGCAGTAAAATTTCTCTGAAGAAAAGAATCAGCAATTTCCCATACTGCAAATTGGAATTGCTGAACTTAGGTAAATTTCATGCACATCTTCTGTTTCCAGCAAGGCTCTATTCATTAATGTTTTTTTCTGAATGAGTAAAGTGTTTTTAAAAGTAGTACAAAAAAAGTTACAATCTTGGCATAAAATTACTAAGTCGTTGAAACAGATCTGCTGCCTTCAATTTATCTGTTTACTGCTCAAGAATAGCAAGAAAATTATTAGAATTTTCAATGATTAATAAAGTCTTCATGAATCTCTTAATTCTCATGCTTCCAACTACCTTTTTTCTTGACACAGAAAAAGGTAAAGAAATAATGAAGGTGAACAAGCATCGTCAAACATGGTAGCTAAAAAGCTGATCAAAGTAGAAAAAAAGATGGAAAGGTAAGTAGCTGATGGTCACAAGAAAGTAAGGAAGCAGCTATAAAAATGAAAAAATATTGAGTTATACACTCAATAATTGTATGGAAAAAAATAATATAATATAAAATGGACATTCTTATTCACATGTTAGCAACAGTTAAAGTAATATGATTCAAGTCTAGGTGTAGATTTAAATTCTTTCAGGTACTACAAGGAATATGCCTTTGGCTGGCTACCACCATAGGTAATATATATGTAAGTATAAAGTATGTTCTTCAAGGCATTCTTCCTTTTTTTAAAACTACACTTTTCAATTGATAAATTTGATTCAAAGCCAAAAATGCTGTGTTCTATACAGAATACTTCCTTAAAATTAAACCAAACATTTTTAAAAAGACTTTACATAAAAGTCCAATATAAACATAATTCAAAATCAACTTTTTAACAATTTGAATTTTTAACAATAAAAGAAAAGGTTTTCCAAAATATGTAATCTGATAACACAATCTATTTATGTGTGAAGAAGTTCTTATTCAGAAAGATTGAGTTAATACCTATAAATTAATGCAATTTTAACTTTTTCCTTTAAGAATTACCATTATTAAATGCCCCATATTGCTTTATTCCCATCTCTATTGCTCACTTTTTTGTTTTTGTTTTTGTCTGTTTTGTTTATTTAGTATATTTAGTGTAGCAGATGGCATTGTAGTGTTCAATTATTTTATTAAGCAATCCTTATAGATAACATTAAGAGAAATTGTTTACTTTTTCCTTTTTTTCTAGTCTACGATCAGGAGGAATATAATAAATTTAATACACACTCTTTCTAAAATGTATCAAAACAAAATTACCATCTCAGAGTTTAACAAAATATTTCTAAATTGGTAGAGATGTAAAATGCCCACCAAGTAGCACATTTATTTTTATTTTTACTTACAGATTAATTTGAACTGCAGAACAAAATACCTTCATAGAAACCATGGGAGCCAAACTATTTAGAACTCACTTCAATAGAGTTGGCTAAACATAAATAAGAGGTATAGCTATTTGCTAATGGAACCACCACAGGTTTCCTCTCTGTTTTTAAAATAGGGCCTTTCACTACCTACAAGGAGCAGAAGGAAAATATTGCCAATACTGGCAAAATCTATGGAATAGAATATATACTCTAAACTTGATAAATGTTGTGCAACTTCAAAATGAAAAGGCCATCAATATTCTCCTTCATGTACTGTCCCATGAGTAGGAAATATTGTAACAACGTCTATTAAGCATGCAGTAAGTATTAAATATCCACCCTCACAAGCAATATAAAATTTCTTATATGTCATTAAAGAGATATTTAAAAAACTTTTTTTTAACATTGGATGAGAAACTGATAAAAAGTAATCTGTGAGCCATATGATTCTTTGCATGCCTATAGCAGCATATTTCCTCAATTATAATTTTATATCTTGGCCTATTGCAGAAACATCCATAATATATTCACTTCAAAGAAGGACCACCTTAATGACTGTCCTTGACTGGATCTTGGAGAGATTATAACTTTTCCTTCAGCAGAATCTTTTCCACCCTCATCTCTGAAGATCTCTACTCCCAGATTCTCACTAGCCAGTTTAAATCTCTGAATTTATAATAGTCTGTTGGAAGTTGGACATAGTTAATTGTTAGTTCAATTAACAAGCCAAATTTGTTTTTTCAGAATACAAAACATTTTTATCATGATAATAATTAGAACTAATTATTAATATGCATGCAGTCTTGTATATAAAGAAGGTATTAATGGAAATTTATTTGTATTGTAATTGATGAAGAGTTTATCTATGAAAAGAGGAAGACATGGAAAAGGGGAGAAGCAAACATCACAAATTAATCCAAGTAAAATAATCGCTGATTTACATGTTACATTACTCTTGAGTATAGAATATACAGAGAAAATTATCATGAAGAACATTTTCTTTCAAGAGATTATTAAACAGCCTCTCTACAAACAGTATAGGAATTCACATTTATTGAACTCATATAGGAAAATTTTGTTGACATCAATGTATGTTGGTGCTGATCTATTGAGAATAAGTCGTCCTCACAACACAATTAGCAATGCCCAATATGCACTCCAAGGGTACATTCTATAGAATATTGAGGAACTAACTCCTCAGTAAATACTCATGATTAATATGAAGAAATAATGAATGCCAAGAGACACAAATTCAGAAATCTTCTTTCCAAAGAAATATAATTATTTCAGCCCTAATCAGCAAGGCCAGGAAGTAAAACAGAATCCCAGTAAATGCTACCAATTAAAACAATCGTGAAAAATTTCCAGTGTAGAAACACTGGTAGTAATATTATTCTACCATAGAGACAATGATGATGTAATAAATCTGCTTATTGCAATTAAAGGTAAAGACTTCTGTGAAATAGCTGAAATTTCTCTTAAGTTGCTTTTTCCTTTTTTCTCAGGTACAGATTTGTCTTGTTTCAATGTATTTCATTCAAAAAAAATAATGTAAATACAATATAGTTCTAAACAAGTTTTATGCTTTCAAATCCAGTTCTAACATTCATTCTCTATCAGGACAAATGTATAATAGCACTTCCACTTTGAAAAGAAATGCTGATTTCATTCGTCAACAAAGCCACAACTGAATCCTTTTTTTTTCTTTACTTCTTCTTCAGCAAAGGGAAAAAATGATAAAATGCTTTTATTTCACAAAGATGATATGGAAATATTTTTAATATGGCACTAAAAGTAGAAATGGTCTCCAGAATTGGTATGGCAATGGGTAGCAAATATAGAATAGTGTTTTTTGTTAATATAAGAACAGTACCCTATGAGAGCACAGTACCCCATGGGAGCATAGATATTGTGCCGATACCTTTGGACTACACATGATACTTTATTATTTTGTTAGGAAGTGTATTACAGTTTAATTAAAAATACACAGACACGAATGCACAATTTTATCTCATATTTGTCCCCAAAGTATAATGTGACTCTGTTTAATAACAATAAACTTTAATATTAAATAAAGTGCAGAAATGTATCCAATTATATTTTGTTTTATCTTCATTCTTAAACACCCCCATTACCCTAACAGAGAAGGAACCAACATTTTCTGTTTTTGAATAAACAAAGAGTATGTTTTGAATTGCTTCAAAGAACTTCAGTTTTTATGAAATAAAAGTGAAGAAGAAAAATAGAAATGTCACATTAGACTACATTTTTCTACTGTTTTGGCTCATATAGGCAAATATACTAATCATTTGATGAAGAAATCAAGAAATAAGTAAATAAATTTTCTTTTAAGTTATCACATAACAGAGAGACAGGTACTAAGACAAGGCTGGGACCTTTCAGATATTCAAGACAGCTAACTAGAGATAGATGTATTGTAGGTTTGGTTTTTAATAACAAAATCATGAAGAATTTCAGGCAGAATGAATAACTTTTTAAGCTAAAACTTGTTTTTTATACTTCTAGAAGGCATATATATCATTCTTTATATATGACATAGATATATGTCATTCTTTAATTATTCATTCAACATTAGCTATACATCCTAATGTTTCTTCAGCAAAAAAACAAAAACAAATCCTGAGTCTAACTCTAGGAACTTGTAAGTATATTTACTTTATGTAGGTGATGGCTGTTCTGAGGCAGTTTTTACAAAAATATCTGTAAGAAAGTAATCTCTACCCTAAAGTGCTGGAATTACATATCAGACATTAATACAATTGAACGTATCCAGAAATATTTCACATGAAGAGTCCTCCACTCCTCTGCTCACAACAAAATACCTTATGCCACCAGACTTGAAATTCTGGGCTTAGAAAACGTAGAACTATGCCGCCTTCGGTATGACCTAAGTGTAGCTCATAAAATTATCTGCTACAATGTCCTATCTGTCAATGATTACTTCAGCTTCAACCACAACAATACACGAGCACACAATAGATACAAAGTTAAAGTTTGTATCTCCAAACTCAATTGCAGAAAATATGACTTAAGCAACAGGGTGGTCAATGCCTGGAATACACTACCTGACTCTGTGGTTTCATCCCCAAACCCCCAAATTTTAACCTAAGACTGTCTACTGTTGACCTCACCCCATTCCTAAGAGGGCTGTAAGGGGCATGCATAAGAACACCAGTGTCCCTACCGTCCCTGTCCTAAATGTTTCCTCTATTTGTATCTATTTTATGTTTCCAATCCATGTTTATACTTATTATCTAATACAGTCTTGACAAATAAATAAATAAATAAAATAAAAAAATCCCATGATACCTATAAATACAAACATTTTAACACAAGAATTCTTGGGTGTCTAAATTGACTTGTCCTTTTGAGTTGCATGAAGATGGGAAAAACATCCCAAAAGATTTAAATATATATTTACAATCTAGATAGTAAGCCAGAGATTAACAAAGTATGGGAAGTATTCTTGCTATGAGCAACTAGTCAGAAATAGGGATGCCAATTATCTCTGATAACGTTTTAAAGGGGGGGAGTAGCTTAATTTCACTTTTATTCTTTTATCTTTCAAACTACTTTCAAACTTTATCTTTCAAAAGGCATTCTTTTTTTTTCTTTTTTTTAAAATCTGGTTCCCACCAGCTAAGTACAGCACATCAATCTTAAGGAAGGTTTGAGAATAAGAAAGAAATAATCATTAAGGCAAATGTGAACTAGAATTAGTATAATTTTAAAATTGATATTAAGGGTTGAACTGCATCTCAGTCCTATTTTGTCTTTCCTTTATTGTCTGTGTGGATGGATACTTATTATATTTTGTAAGATAAACTGTATGTTAAATCTGCAGGATTTATGATATTTTTCTCTGTCCCATTTTCTTTAACTCTCTGTCCCATCTTTAACTCTCAATTACTTCCTAATTGTAATTTGCATTATTAATAACTTGAATATCTTCTAAAATTACAATCTCATTCTAACACGGAATGTGACTACCATACCAGCAAGATACTTTCCTATCTACAGAAAAACAAGAATCCTGGGACCAGCTTTTTAAAAGTAATTTCTTTTTGAATAAAAGATAGGAAGGTAGCAATAACCAAGACTCATAGAAGAATTCTGGAAATGTACAATAATAGAAGTAAGGAACTCCACCTGAGGGAGCCAGAAGGACCAATGCATATTATCCCCATGAATGGATTTGCAAGTGCTCACACCATTACAAAAGCTGGACAATGCTGGAATATTTTTTAATGCTGCCTGATTAAATTCTTCAACAATTGAAAATAACTACAGGAATTAAAATACATGTGAAATTAATATAGTTTGATCAACAGAGATACAACTAAAAATGGAAGCTAAGGAGAAAATGCATGAAGTCTGTCCAGTACAAAGTCCTTCACAAATGATAAAAAAGGTCACTTTTTTCTTAATTACCTTAAAAAATCAAGTTAAATATTTCTAAAACTAAATTTGCTATTAAAATGTATGCTGATCATAATTCAATGTAAACTTTTTTCAAAGTGCACAACTGTATGTAATTCAATTTGGTATAGTTGAACATAATTCAATAGAAGATGAAATAAAATGGTATATGGTTTCATGGTATAACAATGGCCATACCATTTTTCTAATATATAGATACCATATCATATTATTATACTTTTTAATTCCTTTTCTTTTAGTTTTCCTCCAATTTCATGTTTAATTAGTTTTATTCTTCCCCAGCTTATATTTCAAAAGTTTTCTTTGTACAAAATATCAAGTAATATTAAAAATACCTTCCATGAAGATATTAATCAAATATAGTTATATCTATATAACTAGTAGGTCGTCTATCGTTATTTCATCAAAATGATTAACAATGACATTGGCTATTTTGGACATAATGCATCCTTTTATATGCATAACAGGAAGTATATAAATGCTAACCTGCTGACATTAATACCTCTGGTACACTTTCTTTCAAAAAGCAGCTATCTAGAATAACTTAAAGGTTAAGTGAAGTTACCTGAAAAACAAGCAAATTTGCTACAAAATAAGAATCCCTATTATAAATCCAAATATGAAAATTAAATATATAGCTATCCACAAGATCTCTTCTTTCAGCAGCATTTTCTGATATGAATACTAGAAAACTATGCTAAGAATTAAGCATATTTCTATAATATATATTGTACTTTAAAAAACAAAAACAAAATTCCATTGCTAGATCTATGCCGAAAAATATATTGAAGCTATAGTTGAATCCACCATGTGATTGAACAACCAACTAAATACAAAATTTGCAAGCAGCACATAAAAAACTAAATATGCAATCCTAGTAACATTAAATGAATAATCATGTATTTTAACACTTCCTACTTAATGAGAACAAACATCAAGTATATTATGGACCACATATGCAAAACTGAATCTTTTACTTCAATGGGAAATTTGTACATCATCACCACAACTCTATATCATAGACAGATTTTTGGTTGTTTTTTTTTCTCTCTATAACCTATAATATTAGTATCAAGATTTATGCTCAATTAGAGCACTACTAAAATCAATTTGATTTTGCTTATCATTTTTTAATTTATGTAGGTCTGTTGTAAGCATGAAGTAGAATCTAATCCTTTGCCATTGATGAACCAACTGAAAATTATTTCTAACGGATCATGTTTAATAGTACATGTAAAACAAATGTAAGAAGGATATTTTGTTTCACGAAAAACTACTTTTTTGCTTTGATATAATCAAAATGCACATTTAAACACATATATTTATATATATACTGTATATGCAATTTCATTTCCATATATTCTGACAAAATGAAAAACAATCTTCTTACCTGAACCCCTTTTGGTCACAACCTTCAAACATTGAACAAGACTTGCATAGAAGATAATTAAGTGAGGAACTGGAACATTCATTTTCTAGTTCTCCAAGGCTGTTCCCTAAAGCAAAAACAAGACATATTTGAAGTATTTTATTGGTTTTTGATGACAAAGAACTTTAAGAGTTGCAAAGAGTTTACCTCTTATAATATACTTTATATACGTATCTAAAGAATGCTGGTTAGGTTTAAAATTACTTTTAATTATTTAAAAGTATATTATTCAAAATCATAAAGACCCTTTTTCCCACTCAGTGACTTACAAATTAAAACTTTTAAACAATGTATAAACAGTTTACTTAAGTAATATTGTGGTAAAATCTTATTCCATTGAAGAATGGAAATGTTCATATAGATGTACATATAAGAAGGAAATTATACTTCTTAAAAAGAAGAATGCATAGCTCAATTGAACAAAGTTAATTGTAATGAGATTGCAATCAATGGGAGTCCATACTGAATTATGGTCCATAGTATTATATTTAAATGACTTCAGCATAATACAATTGAAGTCTAAATCAGTTTGCGAATCAGACTTTTAAGGCAATAATATTCATCTGTGCCTTCCTAGACAGTATTAATTTATGTTTAGAATGCTCCTCTTGTTTGAAGAAAGTGGTATTCCCATGCAGTTAGCTATTATTAGAATTATACAGCAAAAAATATAATATAGTTGAATATTTTCTTCCATATCTATAGTATCTCACTGCCAAATACTGAGGCAGCAATATTTTGAGGTAGGATATGGAACATTCTTAACTTGACAATTGTGAAAGCTAGACTCTAGAAAGAAATTGGGATGGCAGCTGGTGTCTGTGTGTTCATGTTTGGCTGTTATACAGTACATATGTAATTCCCAACAAATCTTTGCAAAAATGAAGGTTATTCATTACATGTACATTCCTATCTTGAACACAGAAGTTGACTAAAAAGAGTAGAATTGATCTAAAATTTGTTACTTGTACATTTATTTCTAGTAATGTTCTACCAAATCTGTCGTCAATTTTCTTTTGGGGGGGGGGGCAATTCTCATTCAGTTTTATGATAAGATAATTGCTTTTAATAGTTGCAGGGTTGAATTCAGATTCTGATGTTTTTTAACTAACTAGGAGATCACCCTAAATGTCTGTGGGTGTGATAGAAGACTCCATCATTAATTGATTGATTGATTGATTGATTCATTCATTCATTCATTCATTTTCATCCATTCTCTCTTGTATGTCCAACTCATAGCAATGATGAATTATGTATTAACAGTATTGCTTCAGCAGTCTGCAACTTTTCTGGCTTCTCACATTTCAATTAAACTTTGAAAAGAGGTATTCTTCCACTCAAACTTTTTCTGATCGAGAAGAGTACTCAGCCAGCATGATTGCACAACAATGAGACATCTCTAATACAACACAGACCAAAGCATCAACAACATTTTCAACCACTATGTTTTAACATTTCATTTACACTAACAAGATCTGAAAGGAATTCTAAAGCTTCCTGTATCTTCTTTGGCTTTCGATACTGAAAATAAGTATTGTAACTGTAGGGAAAGTTTCAGGGAACACAAAATTGTATATCACCTAGATTTATATATGTGAATACAGAAAAGGAAACAATAATTGTGCAGTCATATTACAAAGAAATATGGAAGTACCCCATTTTGCCAATATTCATGTTTAGAAGGAATAGAAATGCAGCAAAATCTAGCTACAAAGCAGAATCAGGATATTAATGAAACCTCCCATTTGTTATTTTTGAAACAACCAAGACTATTAACTTCCAATTATTGTAACATTAGGAAAAATTCTGGAAAACAGTTTTTCATCAGTTCATTTGAAACAAATATTGAACTAACATAATAAAAGTATCTTTTGACACACAATGTTTAAATTGATAATTTTTGTTTGCTAAATTTTGCCTACTTTTTTATTACTAGGCAGCAGATTTTAATGTTTGGGATTTTACTATTAATTATTAGTTTTCATCCATTTATTAAAAACAGACCATATTTAAATTGATAAAATGGGTTAGAAATGGATTCATCAAACTGAGCACAAAGGCTGGTGGTATGAACAGCATAGTTGTGTCAACTCTCAAAATGACTCTAGCTGAAGCCATATATTTCTTGCTTTGTTTCTTGGTTGCCATACTTATGGCAACTTATGGGGAGGGGAGGGGAGGGGGACTTATGGAATGTAGAATGTTTTCCTCCAATGTGCCAGACATAACAATGATAAGGCTCCTGAGAACCAAGGCTAAATCAGCAAGCCCAAGCTACAGCAGGAGGGAGTGCTGAGAAGTTCATCACCTGCTTGGTTGGCTAACATGACACAAAGGGGGTGGACAGTATCTATTCTTTAATTATAACAAAAACACGGGAATTATTCAATGTTGGTTTCACCTTTAACCATGCATATATGATGTACCCAATAAACCGGATTCGGGAGGAAGCCAAGGCCTCAGAGTCTTGAATTGGTTGGAAGCATTACTCAGAACCATGACAGTAAGCATATTAACTCTGAAACTGCACCCAGTTTTGTGTACTCAGTTTTACTCTTTAAAGGTCTTTACAAAATTATCAGAAAAATGTATTTATATTATTATGAAAATCATAATTATACTGTATGTTAAAAGCCTCAGGATTCAGTTTCCATTTTAAGATAATTTTCATGCTTTAATGAAATAAGATCAAATCTTTTTGATTGGAAATGAAAATTATTATCATTCACACAATTCTGCCTTGTCTTGCAGAACCTAACCTACTGTATGTGTGTAAATCAGATCATTGGTTTCTTATTTCCTTCCAGCAAAATATAATTAGAATATGTGGGCTGAGCTGCCTGATCGTCAGAGGCTTTTGTTTTCTTTTAAAAGCATTTTTTTGGCCAAAGAAAAAAGGGCAGGGATTTTTGCTACCGGTTCTCTGAGCCACCCGCCACCATCGCTACTGGATCAGGTGATCTGGTCTGAACTGGGAGCATTTCATCCCTGATGTATGTGTATGTTTTTACAAGTTTTTACAAGTCTGACTTGTAAATTTGTAAATTTGAAGCCATCGCTTAAAAAAATTACAAAATGAGTGCATTAATTAAGATGGAAAATTCAAACTACTGTCCTGCTTCAGATTCTTATGATGCCAACAGCAAAGAATCACATCTATGTGGAAAATATTGCTTCATTTTTACACACTTTTTTCCCCTAATTTATAATTTATTAAATTCATTTGCCACTCAACTCCCTGTGATTCCAGGCATTTTAAAACAAAGAACAATATAACAATATAACCCACCCACCCAAAAAAATCCACCCAAAATCAGTATAAAGCAAAAGACCAACAAAGAAAACACATCCATTTTTCCTTCTTTTGATAAATGTTCATTTCTTGCAATCCATATAAGCTACTATCTTTTTACTGCTATTTACACATCTTAAACTTTATGCATTTATCTACTAATAATATTGTTGGATCCTTATCCTACAGTTGGGTAGATGATATGTACTGTAACTTTAACTGCTACAAGTTGACTAATTGATTAAGTGGTTAACACAAAAATAAAAGGAAGGCAGGAAGTTCATTCACTCCTTCTCACTCCTGCTCGTGATATTACTGTGAGAGATACTGTGTCGGTGTTATGGAACTAGAACTGTAAGCAAACTTTGTTTTGTATTGAAAGTGTTATCTTTGTTTATGAGAAGCCAAGTTTGTTTGTTTTACAACAAGTAAAGACTATTTATTTTTCTAACAATGTTCAGAGTCTGAGAGTATCTGTGTTGCAACGCTTACCCTCAACAAATATACTTTCTGCCAAGGCAATACTGATTCACAATTATTATATACCATCAGCTATATGTGAAAGGTAACAGGCAAATATTTTACTGGAATATATTTTTATGCTTCTAACAAGTCTCATGAATGTTTTTCAGTATAGGTCACTTCATCGGGAGAAGGGCAGTATATAAATTTAAATATTAAATTAAATTAATCAGTCAAGATAATTCAAGGCATGATTATACTAACTCATAAAGCTTCTTGTGTACCATACACAATTATTTATGTACCATAAATAAAATTATTTATATAAATAAAACTATTTATGGTATTCATCTGATGGCTTTACTACTTTTTCATATAAATTATCTAAATGTTATATGCAGGTTAATTATGTTAGCAAATATTAACTTATACCAGAAACAAAAATTTAGACAGCATTATTTTAGTTTTGAAATTGTAAGTATAAAAAGAGATATTTCAAGTACTTTCATACAAAAATAATACAAAAATTTTGTATTATTAGAGAGTAAAAATACTTGTCAACAGGGACATAAACTGTGCTTCTCCTAAGACAGTTGTATTGATTTGTCACTGTATGTAGTGTCTGAAGGAGAAAGTGCATAGCCTCTGATCTTTATCACTGAAAGGACAGGTAGCCTCAGAGTAAGGAATGCCACTAGTTCTTGGGTGGTTTGTCAAGTCTATAATTCCATGACCAGAGTAGCCTGGATAAAATGATCCATATCTTAGTAGCTCTATGTAAAATCTGCTGTTATGTTCTGAGTTGGGTGAGCTTTGATTATGATTCATATGCTTCAGTTCTTTCAATTTACAGTAGGGATGCCAGGTCTGCTTCCAAAAAATAGTGGACAAGCGGGGGGAGGGGTGGTGGTTAAGTAATAATTTTTTTTAAAAAAATTACAATTAAATTATATATTTTCTTACAAACATTTTAACACGTATTAAAATAATCACTTCAAAACTTTACTTAAAATTCAAAACATCAAATATATTATAATAATATGTAAAATATTAAATTACATTTTACTTTGCTGTCGTGTGTATTTTTTATTTGACTGCGCAGCTTTGATCAATTCTTTGTGTTTAAGGAATAATTCTTTAATTTCAGTACAACGTTGAGAAATATTAAAAAATATACAAAGTTCACTTCGAACTGATGGTTCAAGCAGTTGGTTACGTTCGTCAGTCCACAAATTTCCCATGATGTTTAAAATTCGTTCAACGTTTGCATTTGATACCGGAATTGATGCACAATACTGGTACAGTTTCAGTAAACTCAGAGCTGGCTCTTTCTTGAAAAAGTACAGCCACTTATCACAGGATGAATCACCCTGCAGATGAACATAAACTTCTTCTAAGGCAGAAATTTCATCGAAGAGAGTGTTGGGTGGAAGTTCTTCTCGCCATGGTGATAATAACCAGATGTTCGTCATTTCTTCTAAAGTTGGAGGATTATTGTGATCAATTAGATTGAAACAACTTAGCGTCTCATATACTGAATCAGTGAAATTATACCACTTTTCTAGGTACGCAATGGCTCTTTGATACACGTTGATGGCTTCTTTCTTGAACTTTTGCACGGCATTCTCAGGCAAATGTTTTTTACGTAAGGCAAATAAAACTTTCATTCCAAAAAACTGCTCATCGTATTTTTTTTGCAAAGAATCACGCAGCTTACACATGATAATGTGAAGATCACATGCAAGAATTTTCTTGCTTTCCAGCTTCAGTAGGGTGTCTTGCATTATTGACATGAAGAAGTGCGTGAAATATAAATACAATTCTAAAATTGTTGGTTCATTGTCCTTTGCGAGTTCATTTTCCTGATCCGAAATAAGGTTCCAGATAACCTTATGGCACTCATCAGATCCAAGAGAAATAAAATACAATTTTAGAGGTATCCAGTTTAAAAGAAGTCTTTTGACCACTTTAAACAAACTTAACCAACGTGTTGGAACATGGCGCAAAACTTCGTGGAATTCTGACGCGCAAAACTCAAAAAATGATTTCAACTCTTCTCATTTCTTCACAGAATTCAAAAATTCAGGAAAAATCTTCAGCACTACATTTTCGATATCAAAAGATAACTGCTTTAATGCATTTTTGCGCTGTTGTGTAAAATGTGATTATTGCAATGAGCAGCTACAATATTGTCATTTTCCAGCAATAATTTTTGGTAAACAGATTTGTTCACTCCATAATTGACTGATGCATTATCTGATGAGTAAACTGAAACATTATTTATTTCCAATTCATTATCACTAAGAACTCGACACAGCTGATTTTTTATTGATGTAGAATCTTCGAAAGAATCCCCATAAAAGTCTAAAATTTTCACACACAGTCCTTCTTCACAAGTAAAATATTGTGCAACAATGGGATACATTTTGCGATTTCCCTTGTTTGATGCATCAGTGGAGAGAGAAAATGGAATTCCAGTTTTAAGATCATTGAGAACCAACTCAATAGAAAAAGGATACAAAACCTCATTGACAATAGCTGATGATTTGGTTCTTCCACAAGACATCTTTTTTACAATTTCTGAATCATCAAAAATTTGCTTCATTAACTTAATACCGCAATCTTGAGCCAGTAAAGAAATATGGTGTTTGATCCCATGGTAAGTTTCAGCCATTTCAGCTACAGTCACTTTCTCACTGAAACAGGATTATTTAACAATGAAAAACGAATTGATTCGCTTCTTGCTGGAAGCTATTTTCTCCTTATCTAAATGATTTTTTGTGCTTGCGTGCTGTGTGACAGCTTTTATACCATTATATTCAATTGTGAACGATTTCTGACACAATTTACAGTAGGCCATTGTATTTGTTCTGTCGGTTAGGTTGTTGGTAATCCATGCAAAAGTAGCTTCCCAGTCTTTGATGTATTTGCACATTCCTCTCTTTCGTTTTAAAGAATTCGAAATCTCGCTGCTGTCACTCTCATCACTCGATGCCATTTTAGGTCAGTCGACACAAGCTACAATACATTTTAAAAATGTGAACTGTACATAATTTTATAATATATTTTTATTTTGATCTCATCATTAATTTTTTCAGAGAATCGAGTTCAATGAATATTCAATCTTTGTCTCATTCTAACTTATGAAAAAAAAGACAAAACGCGAAAGATAAAACAGCTTTAGATTATGTACCATTTCATCATAAAGCTTTTGAATAAAAAAATGTCCACTATTTTGTGAAAAAAAAATAGTGAACATAATGTGAAAAAAGTGGACTGTCCGCTCAAATAGTGGACATCTGGTAACTCTAGTTTAGAGTTGCTTCAGTTTATTACCTTGTGGCAGTGGTGGGTTCCTCCCGGTTCTGCCCGGTTCCGCCGAGCCAGTAGCGGTGACGATATGACGTCACTGAACCAGTTCTGGGGCCCCCAACCCCACCCCTAGCCCCCGTGTTATTCTTACCTTTTATTTGGCCCCACCCCCAATCTATTGCTGCCTCCTGAGTCCCAGCTGATCGGCTAGAGGGGAAAAAACTGTTTAAACTCTTGCCGCGGGGCTTCAAAGGGCCGCCCTACAGTTGATCAGTATTAAAAGAAAACAAATGAGTAGACCAGTGGTTCCCACAGTGGGCAGTACCACCCCCTGGGGAGCGGTGGAATGCCTTACAGGGTGGTAAGGGGCAAGGGGGGTGGCAGGGGGGCGCTAGAGCCAAAAGGGGGAGGCAGGGGGGTGCTAAGTGGCAAGGAGGGTGGCCTTTGGCCTGTGCAGTTACCTCCTTGCAAGCAAACAGCAAGAAAAAATAACTCCTTTCAGCTTCAGCATAGGCTAATTAGCCCGTTGATTAGATTGGCCTCCTGACTCTCAGCTGTTTTGCGCAGGGCTCTGCTGCTTGCTGCAAAGAACTAAATTGCTGGAGCAGATATTTTTTTCTCCTTGTGCAAATCAAGTTGAAAACGAAACTGAAAGTAAAGCAGGCTGTTGGCTTTGCTGTTTGCTGCAACATTGGAAAATTAGGCAGAGGCAAATTTCTTTTCTTTTTCCTCACCAAAAAAGGTAGGTGCAAACAATGGGAAATTTAGGGAAAAAGAGGAGAGTTCAAGATTTTAAAACACAAAAGAAAAAAAGCTCTATTTAAATAGGGAATTGTAATAATTGAGATACTATTAATTGTATATTGTGTTGAAAGCAGAAATGGTTAAGTTGTGGTTTGGAGGAATATCTGGGGGAAATTATTTGGTTTATTATTATTGGTAAATATAATTAATTGATTTGTAAGAAATTGGATTGCATGGAAATAATTGGAATATTCATGTTCATATTGATTAATATACAAAAAAGATAATTATATAACTAATTGATTTATATTAAAATGTTGAATTTATATTAAACAACTGTAATATTACATAATTAACCAATGTGAGGATGGATATAAAAATAGATGACAATGGGAAGGGGTATAATATAGAATAGAAGGGAAAAATTGAATTTGATTAAGATTAGAGATGAGGATGAAGGGTAATATTATTTTTTTAAAAAAAATAGATAAGGAATAAATATGGCAAAAAGGAAATATAGAAATTGTAAATTTAATTGAAATGACTAAACACTGTTTAAATTTGTGAACCGGCCAAATACTCTGTTCAAAGAAAATAAAGTTTATTTGTGTGTTTCTAATTATTGCTATTTATTCATATTTGTTCTCTTTTATTATTTAAAGTTTAACAATTCATTCTTTAACTTAATATCCTTATATTTGTTTGGGGTTGCCTTTCTTCCATTTCATCTTTTTTCCTACAAAGGAGCCTGGTGGTGCAGTGGACTAAACTACTGTTAAAGTAGTATTTAGCTGCCAGCTGCCTGCAATTACTGCGAGTTCAATTCTCACCAGGCTCAAGGTTGACTCGGCCTTCTATCCTTCCAAGGTAGGTAAAATGAGGACCCAGTTTGTGGGGGCAATAAGCTAACTTTGTATAAAATGGAACACCGCTTAGGGGGCCCCAAAAGCCCTACTAAGCAGGTATATACAAAAGTATGAAGGCTATTGCTTAAAAGCATTGTAAGCCACCCTGAGTCTCCAGAGAAGGGCAGCATGTAAATCAAACTAATAAATAAATAAAATAATAAAATCTTTTTTATTGTACAGCAATCTTTCTCCTCAAACCCACCACCTCTCTCTTTTCTTTTCTTATTACTTTCTCTCCCCCCTTCTTCTTCTCCCTACTTCCTCTTCCTTTCTCCTTCTCCTCCTCTCTTCCTCCCTCTCTTACCCTCACTCCTACTCTAATTTCCTTTCCCTTCCTTCCTCCCTTCTCTTCCTTCCCTCTCTCTCCTTCCTTCTTCCATCTCTCTTCTCCTTCCTTCATCCCTCTCTATTGCTGTATTCATTTTCAATTTTATATTTTCCACTATGGAGTCCCCGGTCTTTCTTTCATTTATCAAGTATATTTCTCAAAATTTCCCCTCATCTTTTTAATTATTAGCAGTATATTTCATCTTATTCCATTTTTTCTATTGAACCCAGTATAACCATCTTTATCTTTTTTTTCAATTATTTCCTTTTCAATATTATCTCCTTGTTTCTCTTTCTTCTCATTCATCTTTTCTCTTTCTTTCTTTTCTTTTTTTTGCAAGCTAACCAATTCTCTGCTTCTTTATTTCCCTTAAATGCCTCCCTTACTTTTTGAAACATCTCCCTTAGTGTCTCATATTAATCCTCCCAATTCTCCATATTTTCAATTTTAAAAGGCTAGGATTTTTAAGCTTATTCTTTTCATTTACATATGTGGGGGGGATGCTTTTCAAAGAGCCACAAGGGGGGCTGAGAGCAGAGTCATTCGGACAGTGTCTTTTAAAATTGCTTGGAAGACCCATTTTTTCCTTAACAATAATGGTTTGTATACTTTGGAATAAAACATATACCTGGAAAAAGTACTTGCAAAACTTGGACAGAAGGAAAAGAAAGGCAGGACTGGACTCATTATCAGTAGCTAGTTAGTTCATTGTTATCAGTGACTCCCACTGATTCTAAACTCATTTTAAAACTGGGATTGGTGACTACTGAAATTTAAGTATTCAACATTGGTCAGATGTTGGATACTTTCTGTTGGATACAGAAATCTTTGATTTGAACTATCAAATCTCTGATTTGAACTATCAAATCTTTGATTTGAACTTTGATTTGAACTATGGCCAGAAAAATCGTAAAATGGGGCAAAACTCATTTAACCATAATAATTTCTAGATATTTTAAGTGTAGAGAATTCAAGTGTTGAGAATGACCCATTATTTTGTCTCTTTTTCCGCACTAGATACCACTATTTGATTTCTTTTCATTTTATTCAAATAACAACAGAAAATCCAATACAGTTCAGTATGAATTGGCTTTCCAGTCCTCCCTTGATGCACTTTTTCACATTGGTTATCTAGTTTAAATGCCAAAGAAAAATCAATGATATATTTTTCAGACCTTTGGAGGATCACACTGTCAACTGTTCACACTGCTCAAGCAAAACTAACAGGTGTAAATTAAGTTTTAGTTAAAAAATGGAGCTTTAATTCCAGAAGTCCATTCTTTAAACTTGGACTTCTGGAATTAAAAGGCTCTTGATTAAATGGTACTCCAGACACACAATGGAGAAGAGTATCTTGCTTTTAGACATGATAATAGCTGTCTAGAAAGGTGAGTT
The DNA here is from genome assembly GCA_022577455.1 of Arizona elegans. Classification (NCBI taxonomy): domain Eukaryota; kingdom Metazoa; phylum Chordata; class Lepidosauria; order Squamata; family Colubridae; genus Arizona; species Arizona elegans. The sequence continues at coordinate 42,754,292 of JAKOOJ010000006.1, forward strand.
ATGAGCTATTTTTACGTCATCAGAAATTTAATTTATTACCTGTTAAAAATGCAAAGACAAGGAGTACAAGGAGCAAATAAAAGACCTTCATGTTGGGGTTGGTTCTGGACCAAATCTTATTTGTGGGACAGAAACCAGCTCTCAGCCCTCCTTGTGACTTCTTGAAAAGCATCCCCCCACACGGTCCACTGCCTTAGGAGGCAGGGGAGGGCTGCAGGTTGATCCCAAGGGGGTCTGGGGCTACTGGTCTACCAGTTAAAAGCCTGGTAGACCAGTACCTCTGCTAAATCCTAAAGAATTGTCACATGACCATCAAAATAAGCCATGCCCACAGAACCGGTAGTAAAAAAATTTAGAACCCACCCCTGCCTTGTGGCATTCCAGACCATGTTTGCAGCAATCTGCATTGCCTGGCCAGTTACATTGACAATTGCAAGCTCATAAGTGTTATAGCTTAAATATTTGTTAGAGTGTGTCTTCCTGGTTTTAAATATATTTGTATATCAACCTGATATTTGTAATGAAAGATACCCAGAATGTCATTGGGTTCATTATTGCAGTTAATGGGCCGGCCCGCATCGCCTCAGCCCAGCTACCCCATCACGGCAGGCACTCACACAGGAGCCAGAAAGCACATGGAGACTGGCCATGCTCATTGGCTTCGCCCCACCTGGCCTCTCGCCCCTGCTCCTGGCCTGGCCTCTTTGCCCAGACTGACCTTTTTGCCTGGTCTGGCCTCTTTGCCCGGCTTGGCCTCACCTCTTCACCCAGGCTCACCTTGCCTCACCCCACGGCAGCACCACCAGCAGCCTTGAGAAAGAGGTAAGTGTGGCTGGGCACCTCCTTGGGGAAGCAGGGCTGGGAAGGGTGCCTGGGGATGTGGAAAGCAAAGGCTGCTTGTGCATGACTGTTTCTCATGCCTGGGGGGGGGGGTCTGGCAGGGCATCAATGCTTGTGCACAACTGGAGAGGGTGCCTAGGGGATCAAATGATGCACAGTGAGAGGGGCAGCCAAACTGCACAAACTACAATAGAGAGGGGAAGTGAAAATAGGAAACTGCCATGGACAATGGGCAGGCAACAGTGGGCGGGGGCTTCTCATTTGACCTCGAGCTCCTGTTGTCAGGCAGACAGGATCAGGTGCAGGGTGGTGTGGGGTGGCAGGTCAACTGCCAGTTCAGTGTCAGGCAGGCAGGATAAGGTAGTTAGCCTGCCACGCATTACTGCCGTTTGTCTGCTGCAAGTGGCTGGCACAACTTCTGCAAATGCAGGGGGACTGGGGGGCGGGGTGTCATGCAAGCAAACGGCAAGGCCGGTGCAGCTTCTGGCACTTTGTGTGTGTGTGGGGGGGGGCTGAGTCACGTTGGTGAGCAGCAAGGCCGACGCAGTTACTTTAAATGCAGGGGGACTGGGGGGAGGATCCAAGGTCTCCAGCAGAGGAAGTAGAGACCAGGGCAAGCACCAAAGCTTCATCCATCAGGGGAGTCACACAGGCAAACAGCAAGGCCGGCACAGCTTCTACAGTTGCAGGGGGTCTGGGGGAAGACACAGCAGGCAAATGGAGATGGTGCATGCTTGGGGGCAGCCGAACTGCCTGTTAGGTGTCAGGCTGGAGTGGTAATGGTGGGGCTCCTCCAAGCCACACACCTCTATTCACCTGCTTGTGTAGCCCCCCTCCCCCCCAGCACCCCGTCCACAATGCCAGAAGCCGTTATATCATCAAAATATATGAACGTTATATAGTTATCACTATGCAAAAGATTTCATATTTGTTATTACTATTTATCTAAATGCCGTGATGCATTTAATCATGCATTCTGTTGTTTTGAATTCCCTAGTATACCTTTCTTTATAACTAGTTTGTGAGTTCAGAAATACATTTACAAACTAAACAAAAATTGGTTTATACTAAAAATCTGAAAAGAGGTTTCTATAGAAAAGATAATACAATCAGGCTAGGTTCTTTCAAGATGATTTAGGGTTAATAGTGAAATAATTTGTGAAATAATTTACAATCCTGAAGTCTATTATGGAAACATAGATTTTATGACCTGACATTACCATCTCTAGATACACAATTTAGAGGTGATCATGCAACTGTGCTTCAGAAAAGAAAAATATACTTGCCTTCCAAAACCTAACACTTTCCAAATCTTTAGGAATTCTGAGAATTATACTTTAGAATAGTGGTCACCAAATGGTGGTCCGTGGACCACTGGTGGTCCGTGAGAAAATGTTGATGGTCAACAGAAAAATTATTTGCATTTTTTATATTGTACTAAATCAAGGATCCTCAAACTAGGGCCCCTGGGACGGATACGTGCAATGAACGTTTGTGTTGCTGCAGAGTCTCCCCCTTCAGGGTCTTTTTGTGCGGGTTGGAGGGGAACAGATATTCCAACTTGGGTTCCGCTTCAGCCTCCTGGTGTGGGGCTTTGGGCAAAGGATGGAGGGCCGCTGGTGGCGAAGAGCTGTCCATCTCAGTCCGTTGAGCCTCCAGGTGTCAGCACCTGGCCTTGCACTCCCGCGGATCTTCCCTCTGCTTGGAAAGCCTATGCTCATAGTCATCAATGAGGTGCTTTTGCTGAGCCTCCTTCTTGGCCAGATCCAATTTGAACTGAGCCAGCTGTTTTGCCAACTCTTTCTCATGGTGGCTGGGTCCAAGGCACCCAGGTGGGCAGGTGAGGAGTGGCTGGGAGGGGAGGGGCAAATAGAGGCTGGCGATGCGCTCCTCAACGTGAGTGACATCAAGTTGGCCATGTCCACCCAGTCACATGACTACCTAGCCATGCCACCCAGCCAGTCATTAGGCAGATCATATTAGTGGTCCACAGGTTTTAAAATTATGAATTTAGTGGTCCCTGAGGTCTGAAAGGTTAGTCAACCCTGCTTTAGAACACAACTAAGGAAGTTAGCATACGCATATACTTTCCTAGTAATTTTCAGTAACCCTTTAGCTTTGTGAAACAGATTAGTGATATTTTTGTTGAATAGGGAGGATCTAGCCCAATAACTCTCGATGCAGATTAGTATTTGTTGAAATATATTTATTTACAGCTTAAATATATCACAGGCTTAAACATATAAAGTAACTGACCTATGTCCTTTCCTTTCAGGTGTGTATCTGGAACTGTCCGATGCCCATGTGGCTGGTGCTTTTGTACCCAGGGGAAGGAGTTAAGGTAAGGTGGGATTGTGGGAGTTATGGGTTGTGTGGTGATGTTAACCCTTGGTGAACCATGGAATAGTGGGAATATATAGGTTAGACATTTTACATGACAAAACCCCCTCTAAATGTCTAACTGATGGAGAGTACATGTGTACGGATATGATTTACATATAAACACATAATTTAGACATAAGGTATGCATGTTGTTTTTGTTGCAATGGCTTGGTGAGTATGTTTGTCATTTGCTCCTCGGCGTCACAATGTATGGCTCTGATGAAGCCAATCTCTAAAGCTGTCTAACATGTTTACATTTTATATCAATGTGGCGTGACCTTTGACCAACGGCGTCGGATTTTGATATTTCGATGGCCACTTTATTGTCCTCGTGGATTACTATGGGGTACAATGGTTCTGTCCAAATATCTTTGAGTAAGTCATCAAACCAGGTTAAGTTATTGGCGGCCTTGGACATACAGACAAACTCTGCCTCGGTGGTGGAGGTGGCTACTAGTTTTTGTTTACCTGTATATCAATGTATGGGACTGTTGTTGAGGAAGAAGATGTAGCCAGAAGTGCTCTTCCGGCTTTTGATGTCTCCTGCCCAATCGGTATCTGCGTAGCATGATAGTTTAGGTTCCTTGGATATGTCTGGTTCAAGGCACAAATAAGCATTGGCACTGTATTTCAAATATCTAAGTATCTTCTTGATGGTGTCCCAGTGGTATACGGTGGGTTGGCTGACATGTCTGGACAGTAAGTTGACTGCTAAAGCAATGTCGGGCCTTGTCCAATTGGCTATGTATAGAGTGATCCTATTGTAGATCTGTACAATTTGTTATTTGTAAATGGCTCTGCTTCATTATACATATTCTTTAGGAAGTCCAGTTGCATGGCAATTTTGCTGGGTTTGGCTTCTGACATGTTACATTTATGTAATAGCTCTATGATTTTTTCTTTTTGGGAGAGTCTGAAACCTTTGTCTGTTTTGATTATGTGAACTCCTAAGTACTTATCTACTGTTCCCAATGATTTTAGTGAGAAATGCTTCCTTAACTCAGCAGCAAAACTATCACATCTGGATTTCTGTTTCCCTATATATATCATCTACGTAAACGAGGACACTCTCGATTGACCCTTCTTCCCTTTTTATAAAAAAACATTTGTCCGCTGAGGTAGCTGTGAAACCCATTGATTTTAGAGCCCTGGATAAACATTCATACCACCTTTTGCCTGATTGTCTGAGACCATATAGACTTTTGTTCAGGAGCCAGGTGCTATCTTTCCCATCGTTAATTCCAGGTGGGGCCTTGACATAAATTTTCTTGTCTAAATCAGCATGCAGGTATGCTGTTTGTACATCAAACTGATATACCTCTAGTCCTAGTGTGGAGGCTATTACCAGGGCACTCTTGATACTCTCGGCCTTGATGGTGGGGGAGTAAGTATCTGTGTAGTCCTCTGGGTATTTTTGGGCAAACCCTTGGGCAATCAGTCTAGCTTTGTACAACACCTTATTATCTTCCAGTGGTTTAATCTTGAATACCCATTTAGTCCCAATTGGTTTTTTATCATCTGGCGCTTTGGCTGGCATGTACACTTGTAGGTCTTTAAGGCTTCTCGTCTCCCTTTCCATAGCCTGCTCCCATTTCTCTTTTTCTTCTTAAGGGAGTTTGAGTATTTCATCGTATGAGCTGGGGGTGATGTTGTTCGTCTGTATCAAGATAATGTAGTCCTCGAGTCTCTTTGGTTTCTTATTTCTGTTTGCCCTGACTGGCCTGTCTGGTGGTGTGTCCGCCTCATGTAAGCATTCGGCTTCTTTGTCTGTGAGTTTGTCAAAGCTTAGTGTGGGGTGTCCTTCCTTCCATTCTTCGATCTTAAGTCCATGGAGTTTGGGTCTGTGGGGTTTGGTGAAATCAACTGTGTCTGCGCCCTGGTCCCTCTCCTTCTGTTCGTGTTTGGATATGTCTCCGCCAAGGAAGATGTCGTTGGAGTGTAGTTTAAACCAGTTGGTGTGTTCATGAAAATCTGCTGATTTTGATACCACAAATTTGTTATTGCTATCTATGAATCTAAAGCCTTTCGTTCCTGGTTCGTACCCCATGAACTTTAGTCTTTTGGAAACCTTATTTCCCTTTCTTCTTAATTGTCTGGGTATATGTACGTCTGCTGGGACACCAAATACGTGGAGGTGTGTCAGGTTGGGCTTCCTTTTGTGCATCATCTCATATGGTGTTTTGTTAATCACACTGGACCATAACCTGTTTAAGGTATAATTTGAATAATGGAGAGCTTCTGACCAGAAGGCTTGACTCATCCCTGCATCTTCCAGAACACATCTCATCATGGTTTGTAGGATCCTATTTTTGCGTTCTACCACACCGTTTTGGAAGGCCGAAAATGGAGAGGAGGTGAAATGTAATATGCCGCATTCCTTCAACCATTTGGAAAAGTCTCTGGACAAAAATTCGGAACCGCGGTCCATCATTATCTGTTTGATCTTGGTGTTATGTTGAACCTCCACCCTCTTATAGAATTCCTTAAATCTCTGGAATGCTTCGTTTTTGTGTTTGAGTGTGTATACAAAACCGTAGCGGTTAAAGTCGTCCACTATGGTCAAGAAAAAACATTCCCTGTATCTGATAGATGGTCTCAGTGGCCCTACTAGGTATTAATTGGAATGTGGAGTCAGTGGTCCGCCCTGATTTCTTTGGCCTCGGCCTAGCTTTGATCTTTGAGCATTTACAGACAGAACACTCAAGGTAATTTTCGCAACTCTTTACTTTCAACCCTTCAGTACATTCAAACATCTTTTTGACGACTGGGAAACTAATGTGGCCTAGTCTCCTATGGAGGAGGTGAGTGCAGTTATCGTGGATCAGTTTCCCTAGGGAAATCTTGGTATTTTCAGGTGATTTATAATTGGTGGTCTCCTGGCTGACCCCCTCTGTTTCCCCTTTCTCCCTTTCCTCACTGGCCAAGTTAGTGTTTACGCATTGTTGATCGCTCTCTTTTGGCATGAAGTATGGTAGGCCATCATGTACTGTTACTTCCCCAATGTTTTCTCCATTGTAGGACATGTGTGCACTACCTTCTCTGAATACCACCTCAATGTTAGTATTGCGACTTAATTTAATTGTACGTTATACATACGTTATATGGTATATCGGGTACGAATAACACCCCCTCTATTTCTCCTATCCCTGGGATGTGTATGTTTCCTTTCCCAATTACTCTTACACTGCTCTGGTTGGCTACTTTTATCTCAAAATTCACCTCAGTGAAGGTGGTAAATAATTGTCATTGCATGTGGTGTGATTGGTGGCCCCTGAGTCTATCAGCCAAATGTTCTTTTTGCTTTCCTGACTAAGAGTTGGTTCCCCAAGTCTAAAGCCATACACAGATCCCATGTTGCTGTCTCGAGAGCTGTCCCTGCGCTCTCGCCTGGGGTTGGGAGACCATCCACATCCCCATTCCTGTGTGGGTCTGTATTCTGGAGATTGCCCCCTTTGGTACCTCCTTCCGGATTCGGGCCTTTCCCTGCGCTCATTGTGCCCCCTGTCCCTAGTATTTCTGGGGCAGTCCCTTTTAAAATGGTTCCTGGAACCACATGAGAAACACTCAGGGATGCTATTTATCCTGTCCTGAAACTCAACCCTCTTTATGGTTCTGTGTTCCCTTCTGGACATGTGGCGGTCCTTTCTTAAGCTGTCTTCTGCAATTAATTTGTTGGTGAGACTGTCTAGTGATATGTGCCCTATGCTCAGGCTGTCTAGCTGGGTGACAAAGTTATCCCAGCTGTGGTCTAGTGAGTTTATTATAATACTCATCATGCTTTCTTCCGTGATGGTCTCACCTCTCTGCAATAATTCAGCCCTAGTGGCATTGAGTTTTAATAAATGCTCACTCATAGACATCCCTGGCCTGAGTCTGGCTGAGTGAAAATCCCTCAAAATTCTAGTGGTGGTGGCCCTGCTCCTACTGTAGAACAAGCCATAGAGTTTTTGCATAACCTCAAACACGGTCAGGTGATTACCTATGCTGGGATACATGGTGGGTGATATACTCACTAAAAGTAAACAAAATGCTTTGTGGTGCATACAATCAATCTCAAAAGACCATGGCTTATTGGGTGGCTTAGAAATTAGAAAAAGTACATTTTCCCTCATAAATACTATTTGGAGTTGTTGGCTCCATTCCAGAAGATTTTTCCCATCTAATTGAAGTTTGGGGAAACCATTGGGTAAAGCCCCAGAATTGTGAGAACTGCTACTTACAAAAGGCAGCTGTCCATGGTCCTGGATATGAGGGAACTCACAGTAAAGGGTTGGTATACAGGCTGACAGGTTAAAAAAACAAGCGTCTATTTTTTTTCCTCCATTTTCAATAGGAGCGAACTGAGCATGCACAAAGCTCATTCTGTGCTGGGATCTGTTGGGTGAGGAGCTTGTGGCCCCAGCTCCTGAAGCTAGGCCCAGCCCTGCCAGGGGAAGGTCGGATTCACCCTTGGGGGCCCGTAGCTGGGCCGTGGAAGTCCATAACTGGTCCTGTGCTGCGGGATTGTTGTCGGTCGTCATCGGGAGGCCCGGAAGACTCGCGTTCACCAGATGGGGCCTCCAGAAGATCGGCTGATCGGTGATGCTGGCGAACGGCTCCGGTCTGCAGGTGCTGGTTGTGGAGTGGGCCGAGAAGCCCAGCGGAGGTCTCGGTGCCGGTGAGTAGTTCGCTTGATCTCTGGGTCTTGGATCTTGTGCTGGCTGGTTCATGGTGCGCCATAGGATCGATGCGCTGGAGGTGGGTGGCTGTGGTTTGTTGGCAGCTGTTGTCGCATTCCTCTGGCGTGTCATGGTTGGTGTCCCTTGCTCATTTATTTGGACCCCAGGGGTCGTTCCGGGGCCCAGAGGAGGTTTGGGCGGCTTGTAGGTGGGACCGAATGCTGCCGTGAGGGTCTCGATGGCTTTTTCTATCTCAAGCTCGGTAGGTGAGCTCCTGGTGATTTGTTTCTGTAACTCTCCATTATTTTTGGGTGCCCCTTTGTTTTTTTCGAGTTCGGGGCTATTTCGCGCCAAAAGGTTTGAATCCAGACCTCTCATTGGCTGTTGGTCATTCCAAGATGGCCACCGTGAAAAGGGCGCAAAATTTGTTTCTGCTGCTTCTGGTGTGCCGGGCTGGGATGGCTCCTCTCTTACCAGTGTGGTGGCTCGTAGGTTAGATTCTGGTCCCTCGATCGCTGCTCCATGGTTTTTAAGCAGTTTCTGGAGGTTCGCGACGAAGTCTTCATTTGAGGCAGGCATTTCCATCATTTTCAGTATGGCTTGCCTGAGGTCATCATTTTTTGTGATGCATCTCTGCAGTTATCGTTTTCTTCTCTTCGTAGTTCCTCACCCCTGGATGGCGTGCTCAAGTCTATGGTCTGCGCTTTTCCAGTCGGGGTGGTCTTGGATATGGTTCCAGTGGGCGTAAGTTGCGCTGCCATCTGCCTGGTAAACGCTCTGGTGTTTATTCTGTTCTTCTTCGTTGAGCATTCAGCTTGCTCAGACATGGTTGGGAGTTATGGGCAACCATCCTCTGCTACCATCTTGTTGAATAAGGAGGATCTAGCCCAATAACTCTCGATGCAGATTAGTATTTGTTCAAATATATATATTTACAGCTTAAATATATCACAGGCTTAAACATATAAAGTAACTGACCTATGTCCTTTCCTTTCAGGTGTGCATCTGGAACTGTCCGATGCCCATGTGGCTGGGGCTTTTGTATCCGGGGGGGGGGAGTTAAGGTAAGGTGGGATTGTGGGAGTTATGGGTTGTGTGGTGATGTTAACCCTTGGTGAACCATGGAATAGTGGGAATATATAGGTTAGACATTTTACGTGACAATTTTGTTCACACAACAGAACACAAAATGAAGACATTCAAAGATTTCAGTTTACCCTTTAAAACAGACCTGGGGATTTCCACCCTCAGTTCACAACCAGCCCTTTGGGTTTCCTTGTTTGGCCTGCATGAGATCTGTTGGAAATTAGAAATCAAATGTACCCGTATTTTTCAGAGTATAAGACTCACCTGACTATAAAACGCACCTAGGTTTTAGAGGAGGAAAACAAGAAAAAAAATATTCTGAACCAAATGGTGTAGTAATATATTTAATAAAATATAGCAGAATAATATTTCAACCATGTAAAGGCAACAGCGGTATTAAGAATCACTATCATTAACAAATGAGGAGAGACTTTAAGGTTCAAGCACTCTTCTAATTTTTTGGAAACCCCAAGAACTCATCATTGCTAGTGTTAGAATTTAGAAAGCTCAGTTGCTCACGATCACTGATATCACTTTTTTTGCTACCTTCATATATGATATCAGCTTCAGTTCTATCTAAGGCATTGCTAATGTCATATTTTTTGAATGACCATGCAACAATTTCATCCTTCACTGAGTGACATGATGTTTTCACCCATTCACAAACTTGAGTGATAGTGGGCCTCCTTATTCATCCAGTAAGTGTCAGATCATGATTACCAGCAGCCATCCATTTGTTCCACTCTTCTCGCATATAGACTTTAAATGGTTTGTTGATGGAAACATCAAGAGGTTGCAACTGGCTGGTAAGACCCCAGGAATTACTGCTAGATGAGACTTCACTTCTTTGAATCTTTTCTTTGTGGTTTTGCTAATCTGTGCTCTAAACTGGTCGAGCACTAATAAAGCAGAATTTTTCAGAAGCCCTCCAAGATGTTTGGACCACACTTTTTCATACTCTCATTCCATTTTCATCCATCCATCCTTTCTCATGGACATGCACAACAATACCTTTTGGAATCACTTCTTTTGGAAAGGTTTTCCTTTTGAATATTAACATTGGTGGCAATTTGGTGCCATCTTCACAGCAGGACAACACAACCGTGTAATGTGCTTTCTCATGTCCTGAGGTTTACACGGTTATGATTTTGGCACCTTTCAGATCAACAGTCTTATTAGATGGCACATCAAAGGTTAGCAGGACTTCATCCGTATTCCCAATCTGACCAATTTTAAAATTATTTTTCTTCCTAGCGTCTATTACAAATGTATGAAAAGACAGAATCTTAGATTCATACTCTTTTGGCATTTTTGGTGCGCATAGCAAGGCCATATCTCCTCATAAATCTGAAGCACCACGATGGTGATCCAGTAAAATCCTGAATGCCTTTCTGTACAGCAATGCACTTGGTTTCATATATTACCATTTTTGTGGAAATTCAGTTGGAGGTGGTCCAAAATGTTTCTCCACTGCTCTGTTTCCATCTTCCTCAGCATATTTCACTATTTCCTGTTTAAAATACTACGGTACTACATACATATAGTGTCAGGAGGTTCTGTAGTATTTTTCTTCCTTCTTTCTTCCCTTCCTCTCTGGCACTGGAAGCCAAGCCATACCTCTTGCTGTGTCTCTGGGCTCACAATCCACATAGTCCACACAGTCCAGGTGGTGCAGCAGTCCAGGTGGGGTGGTGGGGCAATGGGGCAGTGGAGCAGCAGGTGACAGTGGGGTGGCAGCCCGGTGAGGTAACAGGGTTGCAAGTGGAGGCAGGGCAGCAGGCCCGGTGGAGTGACAGGGCGGCAGGTGGCGGCAGGGCAGCAGGCTTGGTGGAGGTGTGGCAGGCCCGACAGCAGTGTGGCAGGCAGCGGCAGGGCATCCTTGGCAAACTGTTTGACGAACAGGGCAGGCAGTGGTGGAATCAGCCGATTCGCCAAACTTTAAGAAATGGTTCTGCTGAACTGGTTGGATCCCACCTCTCCAATTGGTAGTTGGATCAGCCTCCCAGAATTCCTCCAATCAGCTGCCTGTTGCCGTTGCTGCTGCCGCACAAACTCGTTCCCCCCTCCCCCCAAGTATGGCTGATGCAACATTCGGTGTATAAGAAGCATCACAATTTTCACTCACTTTTAGGGGGGAAGTGTGTCTTATACTCTGAAAAATATGGTAAATGAGTATATGCCATGCACACAATACAACTGCATTGTTTTTAGTTTGAAGGCAAGTGCTATCTTTTTTCAATTTGGGTGTGTATGAGTTTGTGTGCGCATGTGCGTGCCCATGCAACTTCACAATCCTATTATTTCATCTCTCCACAACAGTCTCAGTTCTCATGTGGACCATTGGGGAAAATAATTGCCCATCCCTGCTTTACGAAGTCCTCGTAGGGTGATTTCTCTTGTTATCCCAGATGTAAGAGTGAAAAGACTATTCCAGAAAGGCCTCTAAATCTCTTCATCACTTGGAAGTTCATCCCTCTTCAGTATCTTAGCATCAGGAATTCTTCTAGCTTTTGATATGAGATACCATACATTCACCTTGGTTTAGATGTAATAGTGTAGACTACACCACCACGTCTTTAGAAGATAATTTTGGGAAGAATCAGTCCAGACTACATGGCACCTAGAACTTTAAAATGTATTTTTTCACTTTCACTAGTGTGACTTTTCTTTCCAAAGTAAAAATTATTTAAAGTTTTACTATTGCAATTCTGCTAAAGTTTTAATGTTTATCATTATGCTTAGTCATCCTAGGAAAAGTGAAGAAGGAAGACATCTTATGAGTCCCGACTTAAAACTAGATAACATTATGTCAGTATTATTTATTCTTCTCTTTGAGTTATACTTTTTCTTTAAAGAATCTGAACTTTATAAAGATAAGATACTAATCATTCTGCTTTCAACTTCCCCCTTCTTTTTAAAAAAGAAGCAAATAAACAAATAGGCTAGTATTACTAAAATTAATAAAACACTGAGGAAAATCATGTTCAGCAAACTCTACAAAAAGAAATCTGTACTGCAATTCTTAATGATCCTTTTCTAAATTAAGCTGTCTTAAATTCAATCTGCTCCTGATTACACTGTGCCCAATACTATAACTTCACTGAATGCTATTATTGCAATATAACAAATATTGTATAGCTAAGTGCATAGAAATTGTTAAACATCTGTTTGCAATTTTATTAAACCTGCCTAGATTGCCTTGTCATCTGATCCAGAAAAACAGGGCAAATTGTCCACTTTCAAAGAAGATAATTTGATTGCTTCCTGATCTATTTTTAAAATATATGTCCCAGTTTTTCAGCATTGATTTAAACCAGTTGGAGGACAACTCTTGCATCCTTCATATGCAGCAAAGATGGAATTGCTTTTCTGTGAAACAAAAAATCTTGGTAGACATTTTTCACAAAATAGAAATGCTACCAGTTATGTGGAAAGAACTTTGTAAGGTACTTATGATGGCATAATTCACACAAAGAGATTGGGTGTGCTGCAACAAAATCCTTATGCAAAATGCATTTTCCCACAACAAAGACTTCAGCATGAATCAGCTTTTCTGCCCAGCAATAAGGGGCCTAGCCAATAGGACTGATTTCACATATTTCCGTGTTTTGTTGCTTTTGGAGACTATAAGAATGCGTGTCGTAAACAGAACGTTGTTCAGATGTTAGATGATTATCTTTTCTGTCTGAACCTTTTGGCTAAAATAAAGCTTCTCTTGATTTCGAAGTCCGAGTCCTTTGATTTTCTGCAACAATATGAATAGAGAGATACATTCTATACATAAATATGCAATATATATGATTTTTTTGAGAGATAGCTCTTACAACTCTGAAAAAGCCTCAAATGAAGGCAATACAGAGAAAGGAATGACCAAATTATTTTATTTTTCACTTAAAAATGTAGCTAAAAGGACAGATAATTCACCAAATTGTGGCTTTTTCCTCCTGCTCCTTTTATGATAGCAAAATATTCTTGCCAATACTTGAAGAGGAAAACATTGTAAATAAACTGCTTAAACTCTATTCAGATGTATATTCTCCTACTGTGGCTGGAAAACAGACTTCCTACTGTACTACTTGAATCATACTGACCTGATTAATTTTGTACATATCTAAGGCAATGGGTGACTTCACATACTGAGTGGCATGTAAATTATGTGGATTGATTCAAAACGTCATAGATGTTGTGTGAAAAACATCTGTATTTCCATAACAGAAAATTGTCCAAATAGATTATAGTGAATAAAAAGTCAAATTACCTTCTTAACTATGGTATTGGGATGAATATCCCCTAAAACAGGGATGTCAAACTGGATTTCTTCGAGGACCGGATCAGAATTATAGTTTTCCTCTGTGGGGTGGGGAGCAGGAGGGGGAGATGGGATGGATGTTTCCTGCAGCACCCTGTGGCCAAAACGGGCCCCCATTTTCAGCCTGAAAGGCTTCCTGCAGCAGGAGGGCCAAAATGGGCTGCATGTACCCCCCCTCATTTTTGCCCTCCGTGGTCTCCAACAGCACTCTTCCAGCCAAAAATGGGCCACGCGGAGGCCTCCCAAAGCCCTGGAGTGGCCCATTCTTGGCCTCCCTGCAGGGTTTTAGAACCATGATGGCGAGCCTATGGCACAAATGCCGGAAGTGGCACACAAAGCCATTTCTCTGGGCATGCAGAGCCATTGCTTGTTGCTCTTCTGGGTTCCGGTGCACTGGCCAGCTGGTCTTCACGGGATCTCTAGCAACTGAAAGAGCAGCTACCTGGTGCACCTGGGCACGCTGGGAAGATGATCTTCCGGTTTTCAGTTTCCAGCACACGCATGCATGTTGGCCACCTGGTTTCTGGTTTGCATGTGCACATGAAGACCAGGTGGCCATCACACATGTGTGCACTGGAAACTGGAAGGTCATGTTCCCAGTGCACGCATGCGCACCATACGGCTGCTCTTTCAGTGTCTGGTGCTCCCGTGCATGTCAAGATCAGCTGGGTATTGTGCATTCACACTCTGGAACCCACAAGGGCAGCAAGAGCAAGGGGAGCACAGCTGCCAGCCAAGACAGGCAGGCAGGGGCTTCCCTCCCTCCCTGCCCAAGCAGGCTTCTTGCATGGCCCCAGCCCTCCAGCCCATGGCACTGCTGTGCATCCATGGTATGGAGCACCTGGCCAGCTTGAGCGCACAGGGAAGCAGGGCAGGGTTTGCTGGTGGGGTGGCTGGCCACCCTGCCCACTGCTCCTGCCTCTGTGAGGGGGTGGTGGCAGTCTTGTGCTGCCACTTCTGGCTGGGATGCTGGAGGAAAAGGAGCTGTGCTGCCCCAGGAGGGCCAGAGAAAAGCGCAGCATGCAGATGCTGCTGAGGGATAAGAGGCGCACTGGCCGGGAAATGACCGGGAAGGGGTGTGTGTGTTGGCGTTTTCTCAGTGGTGGGATGGGGGGGCGCTTCATCCCAGCCAGAGTTGGGGTGAAGCTCTCCTGCCTGCTGGCCTCCCAACCCAAGCCCCAGGAACGCTGACACCCCTTACCTCCAAGGCTGGGAAGGGGCGCCGGCTTTCCAGTGGAGGAAGGCAACGTTTCTCACCCTGTCTGGGGCTGCGGATGGGTGGGGATGTCCCGCCACCCTGACAGGGTCCAGAAGGGTGGGCAGGGGGATGGGCAAGGAGGCGCGAGGACCCCTGAAAGGCCAAGCTGAGCCAGGGCATGTGCGTTGGACAGGTGGTCTATGCACATGCTGAAAACCAGAAGATTATCTGCTTTTCCGGTTTCTGGCGTGCACGTGCTTTGCGTGCTTTGGTTCTCGATGCCGAAAATGTTCACGGGCTCCCATTTTGGCACTTGGTACCGAAAAGGTTAGCCAACACTCTGTAGACCACAGGTTGATCAAGTGTAAAATCCAAGACAGCAGATATTCAAAATTGTAGATATTTTAAATAACTTGCTAAACAATGTTTTTCTTTGTTTTTCTTCTAATGCAGCAGAAAAGTAGAAACAGCTGTAAAGCATAATTCTGTTGTGAAGAGAGAAAATATAATTATGTGCTTCATAACCTGGCAATCTAAAAGGAGCTTATAACTCCATTATATGTAGATTTTAAATTATTAAGTTAATTAGAACATACCTAGGTCTTTTTATGATTATGAAATAAGGGACATGCAGCACTTACTGCTGAAAGTCATAAGTCATAATGATTGTATTTAAATAAAACTTTTGCCACTATTATTTATGAATATTAATGCAACAATAATCAAAAGCAAAGCCAAATAAAACTGGGTAGTTTGGTATATCACATTGTGAAATATTTTTGACCCTAGTAATTGTCGCAACATTAGCTGCAAAATTTTGCAATAAAGTTTTAATACAGTATTTATTTAAAAACTTCCAAACAGTGTCATATGTAATAATTTCCTCAATTATTTTATTTGTATTACATTCTTGAATTTCAATGGGTTCAATTTAATGCAATTTTTCCATCAGTGAACTCATCTGGCACAAACTAGACTGAAGTAGCTTGTATTCTCGATTTTTTTTTTGTTAAACTATATTTCCCCATTAACTGAGAATGCCAAATATGTTAGAATTTTTTTGTTGGGGTGCTGTGGTAGCAACAGAAGGGCATTGTGTTCCAATTTCTAATTCTGTAGATGTTCATAATTAACACACCATTTTAAAGACATTGCAAGACAATCTTGTAATTGTTTCAAAGCAAAAATATCAGTGCTACTCTAACATAAAATTATTGATTGCACGGTGCATGATAGAGCAAATGCTATGTTAGAAACATGCTTGGGAAGCACTTATAAATTGCTTTAAAATGAGCACTTGATTGAAGGAGCTGGGGAAACTACAGCAATAAGCAAATATGCAAACTTTCAACTTTAGTGTTGAATTTGAACATACAGAATAAATGCATTACTTTGCTGTTTTAATATACATTCAAGTTAATTATCAAAATTTATAGATTGCTACTACTCAAGAAAGAAAGAAAAAGAATTAACATGACTATTCATCATTCATAAACTATTCAGTTAAATTAATATTCAATAAGCTCATATTTTGTGTACAAATATTGTAAAATTAATTAGTTTATAATCAGTTTATTTAAATTTTGAAGATGAAAAACTCTAAAGATACAGAATTATGTACACAGACTAATTTTCAATAAAAAAAATCCAAGTTTTTTATGTAAGTATGGAAAAAGAGGGAAATTGAAAGGATAGCTTTCTATCCTTTTTACATCAACCATTTCATAAATATAAGAGTGCATAATGTCCACTTCCTTTATCCCTTTCCTAGTTTTGTCATTCAATCAAAGTCACAAAGGGGCCTTAAGGGAGAGATATAGCTGAGTGCCAGCTGGAGAAATGCATTTGCAGTGTATCAAGAAACATGGAGAATAACTCTAAAAATTGGATTTAAGTTCTAAGATAGATGTTTCCACATATATACAGAAATTAACTCTCTCTGTGTGTGTGTGCGTGTGCACACACACATGTGTGTGTATGTATGTATGTATGTAAACAAATACATTTTAAAATTGTGTTGGATCATATTTGAAGCCCTATCCTGTTTGTGCATGCATGCACTATCACCATATGAGAGGACATAATTAACTTGACCTAATCTTTATCTGCAACTCTCCCTTTAAGGACCATTGCTTATAACTGAAGTCTAGCTATATCAGAACAAACAAAAGGAAGATAGAAAAAAAGAAAAGAAAGAAGAGAAATCCAACAAAGAAACTGAAATTCTCTTTATACCAGACAGCGAATAGATTATTTTGAGTCTAAGCAGACAAATTATCTTAACCTCCTGGCAGTGAGATTTCTTGAAAGGACTTGCACAGCAATAGCTGATCAGAGCAGAGTTCTAGATGAAAAGTCCTCAGAAGGCCTTGGGTGAAATGATTAATGTTTAACAGAATTATTCCAAGAACTGCGTAATTTAATATTTCTGCTGTCCTCGGTAGTTCACTGGCTAAAATAAAGCTAGAACTCTTCCTTCAGCTCCTTAAAAACTGAGCTATTGTAATTAACTTCTTAGGACTCAAAAACCTCAATACCAACTCTTTTTTAATCATTACCCCTCCCACCTCCAAGACATACCAATAGTCTGGATTTTTCTCTGATAAACTAAACATTTATTACATAAATCCTTTGCTATACTTTATGATGCCAAAGCTGGGTGCCAATAGAAATCCATTTAGAATTATTTCATTTTCCCCCATTTCAGAGACTATCAACCATACACCAACAGGCACTAAATTCAATTTTTTTAAAAAAGACACAAGACTTGATTTACTTTATAGTCAAAGGGATATTTTGTATTTGTTTTAGAATAAATAGTTTGCCTCTTATAAATTGCTGTAGATTTTGACATGATATATTGGCATTAAAGTTTAAAATTGCATAACTATCTGTAAGGTCCTGCCTCTACTCCCCATTCAAGAAAGTATGGACTCTTGAGAAAGTGGCATTTCAAAAGGGATCTGACATGCTGCCCCCCTAGAAAATTAGGGGTAGACCTGTAAAGAAAGCACAAGAGAAACATCATAGTGAGTTATTTGAGTTTGTTAGGGTACTGTGAGTGGAACCTTTTCAGTAATATGGGGACCCTAACATGTTTTTTAGCTACCCATTCATTCTGGGAGGGGGTAAATGCTTCCAGGCTACTAAATATTGTGTGGAGCCGTGGTGAGTGCATGTGTCTAGGATTTCCTTAATCTCGAAGAGTTGTTCTTCCTCAATTATGATAGGGGTTGGAGGAATGTGTTCTGTCCCCATCTCACACACGCACACAAACAGACAGACAGGGGTTAAATAAACTGGCAGACAACCAATTCTTCCGATAAGAAGCTTGGCAGCAACCCAGTAGCTGCTTGCCAAGAACTTTACTCATAAACAAAATACACACAGTCAAGAATAGTCCAGTTCGTAAAATAAATCCAAGGTCTATAATGTTGTTTCCAAAGATGCAATGTGACTTGCTAGTAGTTAGTTTTGTCCATCACAGAGTCTGAATGGCCACCTCACCCCCTTTTATACCCTGTGGGGTGTGGTCCAGTGACTCAGCTTAATCTCTGGCACGCCTTTTCTTCTGTTGCGTGCGCTTATCTCTGTGACGCTGCCGAGGATCCAGCCAAGACTCATTTCCCTCATCACTGTCCACCTGTGGCTGCGTGGATGTGTTTGGCCCCAGCCCTATCTCTTGCCCTTCGGCGGACACCGAAGGCATTGCCAGAGAGGAGGGTCCTGGAGAGGGAGGCCTTGCCAACTTGTCTCCTTCACTCTCGGAGTCCTCTCCTGCCGATGACACAGGCTCAGGTAACGGAGCCACAATAGAATGTCTGCAAGTGGGGCGAGGTAATTTATGGATTCAGTAGGCTGCAGTAAAACATTGGGTAGACTTTCCTAAGTGTTTTGGGGAGGAGTAATTCCACTATCACCGGGTTAATGATCCTAGTTATAGGGAAAGGTCCTATGAACTTAGGTCCCAAATTTTTGGAGGGTTGTGATGACTGTAGGAACTTGGTGAATAAATAGACCTTATCCATTATTTTAAAAGGTTTTAGCTCTGTTCTTTTTTTGTCAGCCTGAGCTTTAAAAGTGGCCCTAGTCTTGCTCAGAGCCAATCTCTGAGGCCAGATGTTTTGTAGTTGTTATATCCACTCTTTAAGGGAGGGTATGGTTGGCTGCTCTACTGGGAGCGCTGGCATTGGGGTGAAACCCTGGCCTGTTGCAACTCAGAATGGGGTGAATCCAGTGCTAGAATGCACATAGTTATTGTATGCATACTCAGCAAAGGGCAGGAGGTGTGTCCAATTAACTTGTTGATAATTAATAAAACATCTCAAATATTGTCTAGAATGCTGTTGGTTCTCTCCAATCCTCCATTAGTGGCCGGATGATGACTTGAACTTAGGCCTTGTCTAGTACCTAGAAGGCCCAAAAAAGCTTTCCAGAACTTTGAAGTGAACTGAACCCCCCAATCAGATATTATCCTTTGTGGGGCCCCATATAAGCGATAAATGTGTTGCAGGAACATTTTTGCAAGTGCCCTGGCAGTGGGGATTTTTTTGGCAGGGAATAAAATGGACATGCTTGGAAAACACGTCCGTTACGGCCAGGGGTGGGATTCAATTTTTTTACTACCAGTTCTGTGGGCGTGGCTTGGTGGGCATGACATGGTATGGCTTGGTGGGTATGGCTTGATGGGCATGGCAGGGGAAGGATACTGTAAAATCTCCATTTCCACACCACTCCAGGGGAAGGATACTGTAAAATCTCCATTCCCTCCCCACCCCACTAACCTGCTTTCCAACTCCGTTCTCTTGTGCAGGACAACAAAAGAAGATCCAGCCAATCAGTGGGACTCGATCAGCTGGGATTCAGGAGGCAGCAAATAGATTGGGAGCGGGGCCAACCAGAGGTGGTATTTGCCAGTTCTCCGAATTACTCAAAATTTTGGCTACCAGTTCGCCAGAACCGGTCAGAATCAGCTGAAAACCATCTCTGGTTACGACCCAAATGACAGAATTCCCCCCACTTTCAGGCAGCTCTACAATAAAATCCATAGAGATCTCTCTCTAGGGTGCTGAAGGCTCAGCTACAGGTTGTAAGAGTCCAAGGGGTTTCCCCTGCCTCATTTTTGCTGCTGCACAGACAGGGCAACTGGCAATGTAGCTTTCTATGTCTTTCTTGAGGGATGGCCACCAAAACTGTCTTTTAATAAGCTGCAGGGTTTTCACAAAGCCGAAGTGGCCAGCCAGTTTGGAATCGTGGCATACTTTCATGAGAGGCATCCTCTGGCTAGCTGGAATGTATAATTTACCCCCCAACCAAGCCAAGTCATTTCTAAGTAAACACATATTTTTATGGGCTTGGAACCATTCATCATTTAATAGGACTTGTTTGAATGCCTGAAGGTGGCATTGTCTGCTAGGGGGTCTTTTTTAGCTTGTACCCTGGTTATCACCTTGGCCACCAGCTGGGAGGCCAAGGTGATTATACTGTGGTTTTCTGGACAGCCCATCTGCTAGAAAAAAAATTTCCCCAGGAAAATATTTGAGCCTGCAGTTGAAATGTTTAAAATATTGAGTCCACCGCACTTGTTTTGAAGATAGTTTCCACAGGGTCTTAAGTGCCTCCAGATTCTTATAATCAGTCCACACTTTGAAAGGGATTTTGTTCCCCTTTAGGAAATGTCTCCAGATAAGAAGAGCCCATTGCACTGCATATACCTCTTTCTCCCAGATAGCCCATCTCTGTTCAGTGTCTGTTAGTTTTTTAGAGGTGTATGTGCAGGGTTGTAGTTGGCCCTGTTCATTTTCTTGGAGTAGGGCTGCCCCAACAGCCATGTTGCTGGCATCTGCCTGTATGACAAAAGGTTTTTCTTTTGAAACTGGATTCCATAATCCAGTTTAAGGGTTGCTTCGGCTTGTCTCCCCCTTTTGGTTTCAAAAAATTAATGACGGGGAGTGCAATTTGTGCAAAAACTGGAATAAATTGTTGATGGAAGTTTGCAAACCCCAGGAAACACTGCAATTGCTTGTGCGTGCGGGGAGGGCCCCAGTCAATCACTGCTTGCATGTTCCCTGGGTCCATCTCCATGCCCTCATGGGATATTCGGTATCCCAGGTAGTCTATCTTATCCTAGTGGAATTCACATTTAGAAAGTTTTGCATAAAGCTTAGTGGTACCGAGTTTGTTTAGGATCACCTGGACAAGTTTATATGCTCAGATTTGATTTCAGTGTACATTAAAATGTCATCTAAAGATACCAAAACCCCTTTGTATAGGAGCACCTCATTTATGAGTTGCATGACATGGCGGGAATGTCTTGTACTCCAAATGGAAGCACTTTGAATTGGTAACACCCCAAGAGGGTATTAAAAGCTGTTTTCCATTCTTCCCCTTCCCTAATCCTGATTTGGTAATAAGCCTCTCTTAGGTCCAGTTTTGAAAAGATTTCCCCCTTGGATAGGTGGGCTAACATGTCCTTCATGAGAGGAAGGGGTTACACCTTCTCTATGTTTACAGTATTTAAATTTCTATAGTCTATGCATAAGCATAAAGACCCATCTTTTTTTTCTTGGAACAGCACTTGGGTGGCAATTTTTGCTTGTGTTGGTTCGATGAAACCCCTAGCCAGGCTCTTATCAATGACAATCCTCAATTCCTCAAGTTCCTGGGAGGACATGCTATACATCTTGGGTTTTGATAGTTTGGCGCCTGGGAGGATTTTGATGGCACAGTCTGTGGGACAGTGGGGGGTGGGAGCTCATTAGAGCCCTCTTCACTGAACACATCAGTGAAGTCCTTCTATTCCCTGGATATGCCCTGGGTTGGCACAGCTCTCTCAGCCACAGCTGTTCCTTTGTTTGGGTTTTCTTCCACGTCCTTCCTTTGGCCATCTAGTCTGGTCACTCCCCATTGGAATTTTAGGTTCCCGGCTTCCAGTTTACTCTGGGGTTCCACTTCCTCAGCCAGGTGACTAATGGCCATTCCATTCCGGGCACCACAATAAACGTGAGTCTCTCATCATGAGTTCCCATGGCTATATATAGAGGTTCTGTGGCAAAAGTTGCTGGCTCTCCCCCCCCCCCCAGTGACTGATCCGTCTAACTGGCAAAATGCAATTAGGAGTTTTAGCTTCCACAGGTGAATGCCTAGTTTCCACACCAGAGTTGGGGCTAATTAAGCATCAGGTGCACCCTGAGTCCAAGAGGGCGGAGAGTTTTACTCTTTCCCCCTGGCTGAGGATGAATAGTCTTTGGAGCAGGGTGAGCAGTTTGTTTGGGTCACTTACCAGCGGGTCATCTTCAGGGTCGCTTTTGGACAGGTTTGGTCCTTCCCCTGGTGGTGCCAGAATCCCTTTCCCCAATTTTGTGGGGGAGGGGGTGGGGGGGTGAAACTCCATGGCCTCTCCACTTCTCAGTGTGGTGTCTTTCCCACAGGGGGTGGTATTCATTGGCTTTCCACCTGACAGGCGTTCAGGCTTTTGAATGGCAGGGGTTTTCAAACGGCATTCAGCTGCACAGTGCCCCTCCTTCCCATACTTGAAACAGGCTGATGATCTTGGCAGGAGGGCGGTTTACAGCTTGGACACTTCCCTTTTCCACCTCTTTGGCTAGGATGTACCATTCATGCAGACAGTTTGGGGCTCCTTTGATTTGGCAAGCCTGGTAGAGGTCATCATTTAAGCCATCCTTGAACCAGCTCACCAGGATATCTTCCAGCCAATCCATCCTGCAGGCGAGATCTTGGAATTCTTCAATGTATTGACTACCAGCCGGTGAACCTGCTTTTACGGTGGAGAGCCATCATAAAATGGTCAAAATTTTTCAGCTCAGGGACGTTGGCATTGTGGAGGCTCACCATCCATCAGGCCGCCACCCCTTCCAGGATCAGAGTGACAACTCAGACTCGGGCACCCTGGGTTTGGAAATACTGACTGTACCCTTGCATGTATGTGAGGACATGCACCAGGAAGAATCCCAGTTGTTGTGGGTTGCCATCATACTTCACTCCCGGGGGGTTCTTCCTCTCCAGCCGTGGTGCTTTGGGCTGATCAGAGATGTTCGCAGGAGGTGGGGTTGTATGGGGCAGGTTTGGTGGGTGGCTGCTGCTCCTGCGTTGGGATTGGCTGGGCCTATGGCTGCTGGATCCAAGATGATACTGGGTCCATTGGCTGCCACTACAGCCTCCCCCCCCCAGCAATGATCCAACTCCCCCTTTACTCCGAGGTCCTCAAAAGCTTCCACCATGAGTCGCATGACACATTTTTTGAGTTGATCATCCCCGGCTGGTTCCTCAGTCAGTTCTTCTTGGTCTGACAGGGCTTCCAGATCACATTTCCAGCCCAGTTGCCGGCTGCCATGGGTGAGGGTGACTGCTGAGGTTCTGCCATCCCAGTTGTCTTTCTTCCCCACTCTAATCAACCACCAAGGCTTCATGCTTCATTGAAGCACAGCTTCAATGTCTTCAATGGGGCAGATGGAGCTAGCATCTGGCTAGGTGGTAGTAGAGGTCTCCCCCCAGCATTTTGCCTCTCCTTGCTCACCACTTTGTTTGGACATTATTTGTAGGGTCCCCTCAATAGAGCGAAATTGCTTCTCCGGGTTGACCACTTTTGCTATGACTATGGAATGCCAGGCGGTTATAATAATAATTTTAATGCATATATTGTAATGCATATATGCACTGCATAAAAAACATATCATTTACTATATATACTTTAACCTTTGTAGCTGAGCAATTACATTTTTATTACTGGTGAAACAAGGTATTCTACTCCTGTTGTGTAAGGATTACAAGACCACAGAATAACAAGTTAGTAGTAAGCTAGGTCAAGAGGCTACAGACTGAGCAAAGCACCCAAAGTCAATTATAAGCAGAGTCAAAAATTAGGCCATAGGACAAAAATAGGTTTCCAATAGAGAGAAACATCAGGCAGAATTGCAATATAATATAAGCTTCCAAAACAATCCCAGATCAAGAAGCAGAGGCCATATAAAAAAGGCATGATAGTAAGAGAGGGTGCAAGGCTGGTATACAAATAGCAATAGCACTTAGACTTATATACTATTTCAATCTTCATTTTTGGGAACTATGTTATGACAATAGCCAATGATCCGCTACTAGCCATCATTTGATCAAGGAAAACTATTTCTTGTATGCTGTCCTTCAATCATGTACCAAATATCTGGACTTTAATCTTCAAGCACCTTTTCTCATTAGGACTTTGACCTCTAACTGATTAGCCATTCCCTGACAATGTGACTATCTAGATATGCTGGAATGATCAAATTCTGACTTACACAAATCCAGATATTCTGTAGATTCTGAGTCATTCATCCTCAATGGTATTTTTCAGAGATGTATGGCATAGACAGAAATAAGTCAGAATTATTGAACTATCTGCTTTCTTATAAAACAAGAGACAACTGCTTAAAAGAAAATTACTATGATATAGTTTTAAGAACCTATCATTCCTAGATAGATATGGCTATAGCAAGAGAGAGAGATGATAGAGATAGATACAGATAGATAGATAGATAGATAGATAGATAGATAGATAGATAGATAGAGATAGCGTCAGATCCGTGTATCTCCATTCTTCATGGAAGAAGTGGGGGGATTTGGAGTTGTCACATTTAGTTCTTTTTCCTATGTTTCCTAAATATCCTATTTCCTGCCTGGTCCTTTTTATATAAACTTTAACCTGATTTATAACTGTTGCCTGGCACCAGGAATGCCTGGAGAATTCTCTCAACTTGGGAAATGAAAGGGGAGGGTGAACGAGTGGATTGCAAGATGACCCTGAGAAGCTCTTCTTATCTGTTTCTCAGAAAGGCTAGTACAATTCATCTTCACACCGGTGGATTGGTCAGAATCCACATCAGATGGTGGGGAGGGGGTTCCTAATTTCCTTTATCCTGAACTGCATGCCCTGAGGGACCCCAGAGCCTTGGGGGTTTTGAGTTTTGACTTGCTTTCATCCCTTTCAATAAAAGGCTCCTTTTGAAATACAAAGTTCTCAAGAGTTCGTACTTTCTTGGAAGGGGGGGGGAGATAGATAGATAAATAGATAGATAGATAGATAGATAGATAGATAGATAGATAGATAATGATAGATATGCAGATAGATATAGTTAGTTCATTTGGTCCATAGTTAAAAATATTCTTACCATTACTTGTCATAATACTTTTGCTTGCTTGAATACTTTGTTCATACAAGTACGTATAGAGGTTTATAAAGGTTTTTTTTTCTTTAAATATCCCAAATTTTTATTTTGTCTGCATTTTCTTAAATCTATTGTCTATACTTGTTTCTAAATGTTGTCCAATTAAATTTGCTGTCATACTGGTTTAAAATTGTGGTTCACATTGTTACTCCAGCACAATAGCTGACTTTCCCGTACTAAGCACTTATTTAATGGCATGCTAGCTCTCCAGAGCATTTAAAATGTTATTGCCAATTAAGAGGAAAGTGTGATGTAGCTGGAAAGTGGCATTTTTATAATATGGATTTGAATCCATGTTTATCAAATTATATTTCTATCCAGCTAACTGAATAAACCTACAAATACCAATTCATATTCTCTAAACCTGTACATCTCCACCCCAGACCACCCCAATGATGCCCTTGATGTGATGTCTCGCTGCCTGGAGGCCGTGCGGGTCTGGATGGAGAGGAACAGGCTCAGACTCAACCCATCCAAGACCGAGTGGATGTGGCTGCCGGCGTCCTGATATAGTCAGCAGGTGCCATTGCTGACTATTGGGGGTGAATCTTTGCCCCCCACAGAGAGGGCTCGCAATCTGGGTGTCCTCCTGGACACACGGCTGTCTTTAGAAGAGCATATGACCAGGGGGGGCCTTTTATCAGGTTCGCCTGATCCGCCAGTTGCAGCCCTTTCTGGACCGGGACGCCTTGTGCACGGTCACTCATGCCCTTGCCACCTCCCGGCTGGACTATTGTAATGCTCTCTACATGGGGCTCCCCTTGAAGAGCACTCGGAGGCTCCAACTGGTCCAGAATGCAGCCACGTGGGTGGTTATGGGCGCAACTCATTGTGCCCGCGTGACACCCCTCCTGCGCGAGCTGCACTGGCTCCCAGTGGTCTTCCGGGTGTGATTCAAGGTGTTGGTTACCACCTTCAAAGCGCTCCATGGCATAGGACCCGTGTACCTTCGAGACCGTCTTCTGCCACCAATAGCCTCCCACCGACCAGTCTGTTCCCACAGAGAGGGTCTCCTCAGGGTGCCATCAGCCAAGTTATGTCGGCTGGCGACACCCAGGGGGAGGGCCTTCTCTGTGGGAGCCCCAGCCCTGTGGAATGAACTGCCCCCGGAAATACGTAAGATATCCGACCTCCAGGTGTTTCGCTGCACATTGAAGACCCTGTTGTTCCGCCAGGCAGGGCTATCAACATAATAATTTTAAATTGGGATATTTTAAATTTTTGGGGTTTTAAATCAGCCAAATCTATTTAATTATTTTAATTTTTAATCATTGTTGTGTCCTGTGTTTTTAAATTGGCTATACACCGCCCTGAGTCCTTCGGGAGAAGGGCGGTATAGAAATAAAATTATTATTATTATTATTATTATTATTATTATTATTATTATTATTATTATTGTTGTTGTTGTTGTTGTTGTTATTATTATTATTATTATTATTATTATTATTATTATTATTAAACCGTATGTATTTCTAAATATAGGAATTGCTGTGATTCTTACATATGTTTGCCTAGAACAGGTGCCTGCAACCTTAAACACTCAAAGAGCCATTTGGACCCATTTCCCACAGAAAACAAAACACCGGGAGGCAAAAAAAACTTGGGTGGGCATGGCCAAATTGACACCACTCACTCCCACCCAGTCACATGACCCAGGTTTTGTGGGGTATTTTCTTTTAAACAGGTATCTCCCTCCCTCCCTCTCCCTCCCTCTTTCTCATCTCTTTCTCTCTCATATCTCTCTCATCTCTTTTCTTCCTCTTTCTCAACCCTCTTTCTCTTTCTCTCATCTTTCTCTTTCTCTCTCTCACCTTTCTCCCTCTCCCTTTCTCTCCTCATCTCTCTTTCTCCCTCTCTCATCTTCTCCCTCTCCTCTTTTTTCTCCCTATCTCTCTCATTTCAGTCTCTTTCGTTCTCCATCTCTCTCTCTTTCTCATCTCTATCTCTCTCTCCCTCTCCCTCCCTCTCCCTCTCTTTCTCATTTCTCTTTCTCTGTCTTTCTCTCTCTCTCTCTCTCACCTCTTTCTTTCTCCCTCTCTGTTTCTCATCTTTCTTTCTTTCTCCCTCTCTCTCTTTCTCATCTCTCTCTTTCTCTCTCATCTCTCTCTCCCTCTCCCGTGTGTTTATGTGTGAGTGTGTGCACATGCACATATTCCCTCTTGAACCATTTCCAAAAACAGGTAAGGGCTGGGGTTGGGATTTTTTTTTTTTGTGCTGATGTTGTTCTTGCTTCTTCTTTCTACCAAATTATTTAAATCAAGAGTCATTTCAGGTTCCCAGATAAATGAAGCTCTTTCGTCCCCTTGCTGTGGCTCCCTGTTGGCTGGCTGGCCCCCTGCCCTCCCCTCCCACTACTTGTGTCAGATCTCTAAAAGTGATACTGCCATTCAATCAGAGGAGGGAGGACACTTGGATTCGATTCCCTAGCATTGCCTGTGTCAACAGATACTTTACAACCTATATCCTGGCGCCAAAGAGCCCTGAGATTTCCTTTACCTGCAGGAATTTTTATGATACCAATGTGGGTTGTCTCACTTTGAAGTATAATGGTGGGAATGCATATTTGTTTGGGTTCTCAGAGGAAATAGTAAAGAAAACATCTTCACACTTGTGTATTGGCTAAAATATGCATTCTGACTTAAAGGGAGGGTTCTCTACCACTTTAATCCTACTGCTTTGCCTAAGGGTATTCAGATCTTGCTTTAGCTGGATGGCTTTCACTTCTGCTTAATAAAATAATCCTTTTGAAAAAAACCATGTTTCAAGAGTTCGTGCTTTCTTAAGTTGGAAGGAGAGGTGATCCTTACAGACCAGATCCAAATAGACCAGAACCCCCTTATATAAATGCTGATGCAGCACTTCATTTATTAACTGCATAAACGCTACAGGGGCTCCTTGCAACCCAAAGGGGAGCCCCTTGAATTGGTAGCAGACAAGGGGGGTGTTAAATGCCATTTTCCACTCATCCCCCTCCTTAATTCTGACACGATAGTAAGCCTCCCTTAAGTTCAGTTTTGAAAAAAATTTCCCTTTAACGAGGTGTGCTAACATATCTTTCATAAGGGGGAGGGGATACATGTTCTCTACACTGGTAGCATTCAGGGTATGAAAATCAATGCAGAGACATTTAGAGCCATCTTTTTTCTCTCTAAAAAGCACTGAGCTCTGATTTTAGGTCGGGCTGGCTTGATGAAACTCCTTGCTAGGTTTTTCTCAATAAATGTTCTCAGCTCTTCCAATTCCCTTGGTGACATGCTGTACATCTTGGGTTTAGGGAGTTTAGCACCGGGTAAGATTTCTATTGCACAATCAGTGGCGCGGTGGGGGGGAGGTCATCTGAAGCTTTTTCGCTAAAAACCTCAGCTAAATCCTTGTATTCTATGGGTATGCCCTCAGTTGGTATGGCATGACCCAGCATGACTGTTTCTCGATTCTCTGCCCCCTCAGTTCCTTTATGTGGATTCTCAGCAAAAGTCACATTCCTCTGGAATTTTATTTACTTTTTTTTTAAAAAAAATCTTTATTAAATATTTACAGTAAAATTAACACATAATAATGATTGGAAAACAATATAAGAAATGAAATGTAGGAACACATAAACACAAGACTAAAACGAAACAACAAACATGACTAACTGAGAGTTAAGCTCACTCTCCAATTAATATTAACTAATATCATCCTAACCAAACATTTCAATACAATCAAGTTCTTTTAATTATCTACAAAACAATTGGCCTGTTTTTTTCAAAATTATAAAGAATTATATAGCCTATTAAGTATCTATTTAATCTAATAAGACGATCTTATCACCTATCTCCTAGATTTAACCTTTTTTTAAGCCAGACAAAGCATCTGTCCCAACTATTATATATTGAGTCTTTCTTATCTTTTAAGATATATATTAACCTGTCCATCTCAGCACATCAAAGAATCTTATTTATTATCAGATGGTCAGGGGGCATATCTGCATCTTTCCACAGTTGAGCAAATGCCATTCTCGCCGCTGTTGAGACATGGACAAATATATACCAATCCCTGTTGTCAATGTGGTCCGGTCTTATTCCGAGTAAGTAGAGGTCTGGGTGAAGGGGAAAGCTCACACCTGTTATTTCCAGCAGCCACTGCTCTATTTTCCCCCAATAGCGTCTAGTTGATGGACAAATCCACCACTGATGGAAGAAAGTACCCTTGGCTGACCCACATTTCCAACATCTATCAGAGGATCCTGAGAACATCTTAGCAATTCTGGCGGGGGGGGGGGGAAGATACCAACGGTAGATTATCTTATAAAAGTTTTCTTTGAACGGGGAAGAAAGGGTCAGTTTCATAGTTTTGTTCCATACATTTTGCCATGCATCAAGCTGAATTGTTGTTCCAATATTTCTCCCCCAGGAAATCATCATGTCCTATACAATCTCCTCCGCCATAAAATTGGATAGAAGAAAATTGTAAACGTTGGAAATAAATTTCCTTTGGCCACCTAGGAGAAACTTGTCAAAAGTTTGTAAATGAAGGGAAATACCATGTTCCTGTTTATCCCTAGTGAATCTAGTTTGAATTTTAGCATAGGACCACCAATCTATATCTAATCCTCTAGTTTGGAGATGGGCTCTAGGTCTAAGTCTCCCGACTTCATCCAACAAGTCACCATAAACCCAGTTCCTCTTTGTGTTGTGCACAGTCGGAAGGGTCACTGCCTCTAACGGAGACACTCATTTAGGAATCTGTGTGTAAACTTGCTTCTTCACCATTTTCCAAACCCTTAATAAAATTCCTCTAATATAATGATTTGTAAAATATTTGGATTGTTTGTCTTTCTGAGACCACAAGAAGGAATGCCATCCCTGGTGCAAATCATAGCCTTCAATTGCTAAAATGCGCTTTCTTTAGAGGATCACCCAATCTTTTATCCAAACCAGGGATGAAGCTTGGTAATAAAGCTCCCACACAGGGAGCCCCAAGCTGCCCCTTGTTTTGTGCTCTTGCAGCATTTTTCTTTTTATATGGGGTTTTTTACTCTGCTAAATAAATTTACTTAGAATTTGGTCTAATTTCCTAAAAAAAAATTTATCCAATCTTGCAGGAGCCGTTTGAAATAAAAAGATCCATTTCGGTAAAACATGGGCTTTTATCGCAGCAATTCTACTCAAAAATGAGATCTGAATATGCCGCCATCTCTCCACTTCATTCGCTGTGTCTATTAATAATTTAGAATAATTGAGCTCTTTGATAGAAGAACATCTATTTGTAAGCCAAATACCTAAATATTTAAGTTTTTTGACACAATTAATCCCCATATTTTTTTTTAAATTTGATTTATATGCCGCCCTTCTCCGGAGACTCAGGGCGGCTTACAATGCGTTAAGCAATAGCCTTCATACTTTTGTATATTTATATAAAGTCAGCTTATTGCCCCCACAAACTGGGTCCTCAATTTAACCACCTTAGAAAGGATGGAAGGCTGAATAATACTTTGGATCTGTTCCTTTTGGGCACCTGACAAATTTTTTGTTAACATTTTGGTTTTATCCTTATTGATTTTTAATCCCCCTACCTCCCCGCATTCATCTAATTTAGTAAGTAATTTTGGTCCCGTATTAAGGGGATCTTCTAATATGAAAACCAAATCGTCGGCAAATGCTTAGAGTTTGTATTTTTCCCCTTTAACTTTTAAGCCCTTAATTTCCGAATCCTGCCTGATCGTCTTAAGAAGTGGTTCAAGTGTTAAAATAAATAGCAGCGGAGAAAGAGGGCATCCTTGTCTGGTACCTTTATAAATCTGTATCTCACCTGATAGTGATCCATTAAACAATAGCCTTTTAGAATAGATGGCTTGAACTGCCCTTGTAAATTGAAACCCAAAACCCATCATTTCCAATTGTTGTATTATAAAATTCCAGCTGATTCTGTCAAAAGCCTTTTGGGCATCCAGAAAAATCACTACCATTGGTTTATCAGAGTGTGTCTCATAGTATTCTAAGGCATTCAATACCACCCTTACGTTATCTCTTAGGTGCCTATAAGGCAGGAAACCATTCTGGTCTTGGTGGATAAATCGGAACAGGAACACCCGGAGTCTCTCAACTAGTATTGTCGCAAAAATCTTATAATCCACATTCAGGAGCGAGATTGGTCTATAGTTCTGGATCAGAGTTTTATCTGTTTTGGGTTTCGGGATTAGGGAAATGTAGGCTTCCGTCCAGGATGGAAAATTCCTCTGGAATTTTATGATGCCTTGTTTCCAATTGATTTTTGGGTTCCATTTTTTCAGCCATGCAAGGCCCAGAACTACTGGCCATTCCATGCCAGGTGCCACTATAAATGTAAGCCTTTCCTTGTGGCTTCTGATGCCTATATGTAGAGGCTCAGTGACAAAAGAAGCTGGCTCCCTTCCTGCTATTGACCCATCTAGTTGGCAGAAAGCAATGGGGTTTTTCAACTTTCTTATGTTAATCCCTAACTTTCCTACTAAGGTTGGGCTGATGAAACAATGGGTGCACCCTGAATCCACTAGGGTGGAGATACTTATCTCCCTGTCCTGGTTTGGGATAAATAGTCTTAAGGGGAGGGTAAGCGGTTTAATTGGTTTGCTTACCAGTGGTTCATCATCTGGATTGCTTCGAATGAGTGTGATTCCTCCTGTTCAGTTGCCAGGGTTTCCTCCCCAAAGAGGGGAGGGGATGGAACTTCTGTGATCTGTCTGCTCCTCAGAGCAGTCGCCTTCCCACGCCGACCTGGTTTTGCAGGGCCCTCCCCCAGTGGGTGGTACCGGGTGGGTGTTTGTGAACGACACTCTGCAGCTCGGTGCCCCTCTTTTCCACACTTGAAACAGGCTGAAGATCTTGGAGAGAATGTGGTTTGTAGTTTGGGGGGCCCTTGTTTCAATTGGGGTGGGGAATTCTTCCATGCTCACCCCACTCGATACTGGTTTCTGGCCATATTGATCTCAGCTTCTTCGACGGTGACATACCATTCATGTAGGTCATTCGGTGCACCTCGGGCCACACAGGCATTGTTTAGATCATCACTCAGTCCATCCATGAAACAGCTCACCAAAATATCTTCCGGCCAGTGCACACGACACGCAAGGTCCCGGAATTCTTCAGTATACTCTGCTACTGGCCATCGCCCCTGCTTCACCACCTTAATGTGGTCGTGTGCTTTGCAATCTGCCAGTGGGTCCTCGAACCGACATTGCAGGGCCATCATGAAGCGGTCGAAATCCTGCAGTTCTGGTGCGTTGGCGTTATGTAGAGTCACCATCCATCTGGCCGCGGCACCCTCTAGGGTTAGGGTCACAACTCGCACTCAGGATTCTTGGGTTTGGAAATCCCATCCGTACTCTTGCATGTAGGTTAGCACATGTGCCACAAAGAATCCTAATTGTTGCAGATTCCCATCAAACTTCACCCCAAGTGGGAGAGTTTCTCTTTACAGTTGCGGGACCCAGGGCTGATTGGGAATGGGCGCCGGTGTGCGTGCTGCCTGTGGGGGAGGGTTTGCTGGGTCTTCTTCCACTGCTGCTATGCCCTCTGCTCAATAGGCAGGCTCCAGAAGGGGGGTGCCTCC
Source organism: Arizona elegans (assembly GCA_022577455.1). Taxonomy (NCBI): domain Eukaryota; kingdom Metazoa; phylum Chordata; class Lepidosauria; order Squamata; family Colubridae; genus Arizona; species Arizona elegans. Next base: position 42,786,554 of record JAKOOJ010000006.1, read on the forward strand.
CGTGGCATCATCTGCGACGGCTGCCCCTTCCGCGCCCTTTGGTTGTTGTCCTGGCTCCCTTCGGATGTTGAGATTTTCCAAAGTTTCCATCACCAATTGGGTTATATGCCTCTTCAGATAGTCCTCCCTCAGTGGTGCTTTGGTCAGTCCCTCCTGGTCAGTAAGGGCTTCTAGTTCCAGTTTCCTCCTGGTTTTCGGTTGTCACAGTTGAGGGTTCCTCTGGTTTTCTCATCCCAGCCATCTTTCTTCCTGATGCCAATTGACCAGCGGGGCTTTTCAGGTTTCTCCAGGATTACCTCACCCTCTCCGATGGGGTGCACGAAACAGGCATCCGACTGGGTGGTGGTTGCTGTCTCTCCCAGCAATCAGTTTCTCTCAGCTCTCTGCTTCGTTCAGAAAGCAGTTGCAAAGTTTCCTGGGTTTTGCAAACTTTTATAGACAATTCATTCCCTCATTTGCTAAGATTGCATTACCCATTATTGACCTTCTGAAGACAAAGGGAGAGGCTAAGCCCAAGCCTAGCCATCCGCTTGAGTGGATGATGGAATGCCAAGTGGCCTTTGAGAAACTGGAGTGGCTATTTACAGCTGAACCCATACTTAAATATCCCAACACGGATTCCCATTTGTGGTCCAGGAAGACACCATTGAGGTGGATGTGGATGCCGTGCTCTTGCAGACTAATGCCAAAGTAGCCTTACAACCCTGCGTTTACACCTCCAGGAAATTAACAGAAGCTGAGAGGAGATGGGCAATTTGGGAGAAAGAAGCATTTGTGGTCCGATGGACCGTACTGACTTGGAGACACTTCCTTGAAGGGGCAAAGCACCCTTTTGAGGTGTAGACTGACCATAAAATCTTAGAAGCCCTAAAAACTCCCTGAAAACTGTCACCCAAGCAAATTCATTGAGCACAATACTTTAACCATTTTAAATTTTCCTTGTGCACATTCCTGGAGAAAAGAACTTTATTGCAGATGCATTGTCTAGATTGCCCCAGTACAATAGTGCTAGGCCAGAAGTGATCCGTCCTATCATCCCTTCTAAGCAACTAGCTGCCCTGATGGTTACCAGAGCCCAGGAAAAGTTGGGCTCTTCCAAATGACTTATGCAAGGAGTTGAAAGGGGAGCTGAAAACTGATGGTTGGTTTCTGTCCCACACAAAGGAGTGCACTATGCAAGATTGCCTGGCATGGATTGGTGCTAAACTATACATACCCACCAGTCTTAGGGGGGCTGTGTTGCAATGGGCCTGTGATTTGAAAGCTGCTGGGCACTTTGGCTTCGTGAAGATTTTACACCTGGTCAAACAGCAGTTTTGGTGGCCTTCATTGTAAAAGGACATAACTCAATCCATAGTAGCACTGGCTTCACCCTGTTTAAAGTTGCTTCTGGTTAGGATTTCATCCCCATACCAGAACTGCCTCAGAAAAAGCCTCAGATCCCCTTCTTGGTGGAATGGATTGAACAGCTACAACACATTTGGCTGGTCACCAATAAGCTTCTTATGGGCACATCAGGCCCATAAGAAGCAGGCTAACAAAAAAGATTTAAACCAAAAAATTCCAAGTGGGGGACAAGGTTTTCCTATCTACGAAGTACTTACAAACCACCCCAAAATCAAAGAAACCGGGGCCCAAGTATGTAGGCCCCTTCCCCATAGTCAGAATCATCAATAACAGATCTCTGCAGTGCTGGTGCTTTTGGGATGTGGAAGATGGCCTCTGATTGAGTGGATTGGAACTTTCTATTTTGGACTCTTTGAAAAATGGATTACGTATATGTTGAGTTATAAGGCAAGAGAACTATGGGATTGGGGCATGCAGAAGATCTGGTTGTTACCCCAATGTGGTGGTTGGAATTAATAATCTAGACAAAAGACACTACAGAAGATACTATATGGAATATAAATATAAAGTCACTCGGGTGGTTTCTTATATACGAAAATATTTATTATTGATGGGGGCAGATGGTAATGGAAGATACTGAATATACTGTTGGAAGCTGAACCTGATGTTACCCTAACATGGGTGATGGAATTAATAATCCAGTTGAAAGACATTACAAAAGATACTATATGGATTACAAATTTAAAGTCATTTGAGGGTTTTATTTATATATGGAAATATTTTTTAGTCGTGTGGTGTGGGCAGAAGAACAAAGATATTAAAAATATTATGTATGGTAGACCTGTAGGAAAATGGGTGGAGATAGGTTAGGTTACTGATTGTTTAGTTTAGGAAAAGGGATGTTATGTTTCGATATAAATATACGTAAAAGATTTGAATTAAGAGATATATGTATGGGGGTGGAGGAAATGGGTAGATTATGAGTTGAATAAATGCCAAATTAGGATTTATTATATAGTTTTATAGCTGAAGGTTGCTTTGAAATGTATAGTATAGGGGGGATATAATAACAATGTTAGAAAGAAATGGTTAGCATGTGGGGGTGGTGTAAAAGGATGGTAAAGTATTATATAATTTGATATCAATTTGGATTTTATTTTGGAGAAGCCATGGGGGGAGGGGAGGGGGAGGGGGGGTTAGGGAGGAGGAGGGAAAAAAATCTGTATTTGAAAAACTTTTTCAATAAAAAAAAAAAAGAGAATAATCAACCCGGTCACAGTACAGTTAGAGCTCCCCAAAACCCTTAGGTGGATCCACCCAGTATTTCATATTAGCTTGCTCAAGCCTGAACTAGTGTCTCCTCTTTGGCCTGCCAAGCCTGCCCCTGCTCCCCAGTTCCCCTCCTCTTAGAAGGGGAACAGCACTTTGAAGTCAAGAAAATCCTAGATTCCAGGAAACATACGGGGAAAGTAAGTATTTGGTGGCCTGGAAACACTTCTCTCCCTCACAATCTGAATGGGTGGATGCTCTGGACGTCTGGGCTCCCAAACTCCTTTAGTTATTTCACCAAAAATACCCTGATAAACCATAATGTTCCTTTACTCTCCTGTACTGTAGGTTACTCTCTGTATTCTATGTTCTTTGTTTTTTTCCTTTAGAGCTAACGCCTCTACTGCAGGAGAGCTGAATGTCAGCCAGATCTTCAGCAAGGGATTCTACTTTGATGCATGCTTGCTATCAGCTGCCATAGTAACTGGAGGCGGGGCATGGCATTTGGGTTGGGGAAGTGAGCTGGGGAGGTGAAGTCCTCTGTGAACTAAAAGGGAGGTTTGCTCTTAATTACTGTGTCGCTGAGTGGAGTTGTTTACATCCTGTCAAGGCCAACTGTCCTAGGACTCCAGATGGGTGAAATACCTGAAGATGAGCTTCACACAACATCATACTGGATGTTGATTGGACACTCAGCAAGGGGAGGGATTTGGGCAGTGGTGAAATCTAAAATTTGTTACTACCAGTTCTGTGGGCATGGGTTAGTGGGGGGGTTAATGTGACTGGGTGGGCATGGCCAATTTTTTTTTTTTTTACTTTTAAAACCATCTTTTCTACAACCTCTTCTGCGAAGAGATTGTAAAAAAATGTTTTCAAAAGGCTCTGATGATCCCAGCTCAGTTGCCTGATTGGCAGAGCCTTTTTTTCTTTTAAATGCCTCTGACGATCCAAGCTGAGTTGCCTGATCGTCAGAGGCATTTAAAAGAAAAAAGGCTCTGCCGATCAGGCAACTCAGCTGGGATTGTCAGAGCCTTTTGAAAGCATTTTTTCTACAACCTTTGAAGAGATTGTAGAAAAAATGCTTTTAAAAGCCTTTGATGATCCCAGCTAAGCCACACGATCATCAGAGGCTTTTTTTTTACTTTTAAAAGCATTTTTTCATCGGAAGAGGTTGTAGAAAAAATGCTTTTAAAAGTAAAAAAAAAAGCCTCTGATGATTGTGCGGCTCAGCTAGGCATGGGGAGGGGACAGGGATTTTTGCCTCCGGTTCTCCGAAGCACCCGCCTCCCTCGCTACCAGATCAGGCGATCCGGTCCAAACCGGGAGCATTTCACCCCTGGATTTGGGGAAACTTTCAATCTGTAACTTTCACACATTTTGAATCGGATCTTGCCTTGCTTTCACTGTTGTCATTTCAAACTCAGTAAAAGTACTCCTTCTCTACATCAATGGAGTTGGCGTGGGGTGGGGTCTTCTTGGGTTTTGAATGGAGGCAGGCCTGACATATGGCTTCTCCGTCACATTGCTTGCCTTTTGGAGCAACGTTTCACTGAGATTCAGATAGCCACAAATCTGTTAGCCTGTGGGGAAGAGATTACAAATCTATCACTTTTATCTGGGGTTGGAGTCAGATTGTTAGGCTAACCCAAACTTTGTGATTTGAATGAGAAATGTTGCTTTTAGTGTATCATTTTTGTTATAGGTTTTTTCAATTTTTTTTCCTGAGTTTCCTATCTTGGTTTTTAGTGTATTATAGCTTCCCAGAGTAGGAGAACAGGTTGGATGGCTATATAAATTATATGAATAAAGCAGCAAACGAGGGAAGAGAAGGCAACAAATTAAGCCTGAGATTCCAACAGACAAGGAGGGAAGACCCCGGTAGAGAATAAAAATAAATGCAGGACAAAAAATAAAAGATAAATAAATAGGCAAATAATAAGGACAAGTGTGGAAAAGTAGAAATCAAGGAAGAATAGGATTAATAAAGATCAATCAAATAAATAAGGCAAATCTTGAATAATAATATAGGGGGGAACTGAAGCTCAAAACCTTTTTAAACATATATGGAAGAAAGGGATAACTAAAACTAATATAATAGTAAGCAAGGAAAATAAATAAAAAGGTATAAAAACAAGCACAAAAAGGGAGGAAAAAAGGATAGGAAAAAAAAAAGATACAAAACTTTTTATCCTTAAGAGAACCAGCAAAAAGATACAAACTCATGGAACAGGTGACTGATACTATTCCGGTATGCAATATATGTTCCATGTATGTCCTTATGCCCAAAGAACACCCAAATTATGCACATATTAAATGTAAGCTATTTGAGCTACTAGAGGAAAAAGTATGGGATCTAGAGGCAGCTCTAGCCAAATTCCAACTTATGTAAGAAAGCTATGCTCAAATTGAACCAAAGAATGAACAAATAACTCTCAGAGGATTTGACCCTGCTGATAAACCCTGGGAGGAAGATAAATGTCACACATAGAAGGAAACACAATAATCAAAGAAAGAAGCAGCAGACATCCAGGGCCGGATTTAGATGAAAAGAGGCCCTAGGCTATTCCACTTATGAGGCCCTTTCACCTATAGTGAAAGTGTAATTTTAATTTTGCTAACAATTTGAATGTAGGCCCCTCTTGATCTTGAGGCCCTAGGCTGAAGCCTAGTTAGCCTATAGGAAAATCCAGCCCTGCAGACATCTAACAAATCCTTGCTGCCCAATCTAACCCAATCTAACCCAATCAGAAGCAGCCCCATTAAAACTGAGAACCAATTTCTCCCCCTAATTGAAAATACTCAGACCCACAACCTCCCCCTCAAAGAAAACATGCAAACACTTAGAAAAGAGACATCATCCAATATCCCTAAAAAAATCACATCAACAAACTCACCTGGATAAAAGAAAAGCACCACACACTGCATCCCCTAAAAAAGGAATGTGAATGTTGGTGATTGGAGATTCTATTCTTAAAGGAACAGAACGAGCCATCTTGTCACCTCACGGTTAGATTATTGCAACACGCTCTACATGTGGCTACCCTTGAAAGGTGTTCGGACACTACAATTGGTCCAAAACACAGCCGCGCGAGCTGTCGTGGGTACACCTAGGTACACCCACATTACACCAATTCTCTGTGAGCTGCACTGGCACCCTATTGGTCTCCGGTCACAATTCAAGGTGTTGGTTATTATCTTTAAAGCCCTACATGGCTCAGGGCCAGTGTATCTTTGAGACCGCCTTCTACCGCATAACTCCCAACGACTGGTAAGATCCCACAGAGTTGGTCTCCTCCAGGTCCTGTCAGCTAAACAATGCCAGCTGGCAGGCCCGCGGGGGAGGGCCTTCTCTGTGGCTGCCCCAGCTCTCTGGAACCAGTTACTTCCTGAGGTCTGGACCATCCCCACCCTATTGGCCTTCTGAAAAGTGGTGAAGACCTGGCTTTTCCGGCAGGCCTGGGGCTGTTGATTTCGCTCTTGCGATCCAGCGAGATCCGGCCATGAATAGTGTGAATGAGTTTTAATGTTTTTAATTTTTAAATGTTTTTTATAATGATTTTAAATGCATTGTGAGCCACCCTGAGTCTTCGGAGAGGGGTGGCATACAAATTGAATAAATAAATAAATAAATAAATAAACAAACAAACAAACAAACAAACAAACATCTGCAGACTGGACATACAATCAAGGGAGGTATGTTGTCTCCCTGGAGCAAAAATCAAGGATGTGGCTGAGAACCTAACCAAAATAATTAGGCCCACAGATTACTACCTTTTTCTACTACTACATGTAGGGAAGAATGACACAAAAAAGGACTTGAAAACAATATTGAGTGATATTGTTCTGTTACCAGATGTTGACCTTTCATTGCTCGTAAGAGCAGCTAGGCAAGAAAGTTAAGGAGTTAGGTGCACAAGTAATTTTTTCATCTGTACTGCCAACGAAAGGTCAACATCCAGTAAGAGAACAAAGGATTCTAGAATTGAACCACTGGGTAAAGAGTTGCTGTCGCCAAAAAACCTTTGGATTCCTGGACCATGGTCTGCACTACCTCCATGATGGGCTTTTGGTAAGGGATGGGCTGCACCTCACAAAGACTGGGAAGAATGTTTTCAGAAAATGACTGGCTCAATTTATCAGGAGAGCTTTAAACTAAAATTGAGGGGGGAGGTTGACCAATCTCCAGGAGTTAATTCCAAGCAAAAACCCATAGAAAACAAGTCAAATAATGAGGTAAGGAGAGATAGCAAGGAAGACAAACTCAAATACCAAATAGGAGACACAGGAAGCATACCCAGAGTCAGACATAAAGACCTCAAGTGCCTATATACAAATGTACAAAGTCTGGAGAACAAATAGTGTGACCTTGAACTATTAATACATGAAGGTAGATATGATACCTTGGATCTGTAATTCTGTTGGAATTATAGAAACTTGGTTTTGAAACTAACAAGACAGCTCCCCCTCCCCCGTTACAATGGCAGCCATAAACAAGCAAGCAATATAGAAGCGGAGGCTGACACAAACTAGAAATAAAAATTAAAATAAACAAAAAAATTGGTAAGAGAACACCTGTTTGATCTTGATGAATACAAATCATTGGTACCTGGTGGATTACATTCCAGTGTTCTAAAGGAGTTGGCAGATGTCATCTCAGAACCACTGTACCGTATCTTTCAAAAATCCTGGAGCACTGGGGACTGGAAAAGAGCTAATATTTATTTATTTTATTTATTTTATTTTATTAAATTTGTATACCGCCCTACTCCCGAAGGACTCAGGGCGGTGAACAGCCATAAAATAAAACATATAGATACAAAATTTAAAATAGAGATAAAACTAATTAAATAAATTTGGCTGAACCATTTTAAAACCCCAATAAATTAAAACCAAATTTAAAATTCCATTTAAAAAGAGGAAAAGTTTAGGTCAGGCCAGCTTGATGGAATAAGAACGTCTTAAGCGCGCGATGGAAGGTACGCAGATCCGGAATCCTCCGGGGGGAGCTCGTTCCAGATCGTAGGTGCCCCCACAGAGAAGGCTCTCCCCCTGGGGGCCGCCAGTCGACATTGTTTGGCCGACGGCACCCGGATGAGCCCCTCTCTATGGGAGCGTACTGGTCGGTGGGAGGCTATTGGTGGCAGCAGGCGGTCCCGTAAATAGCCAGGTCTTAGCCATGGAGCGCTCTGAAGGTGATAACCAAAACCTTGAAGCGCACTCGGAAGACCACCGGGAGCCAGTGCAGCTCGCGCAGGAGAGGCGTTACATGGGAGCGCCACGTCGCTCCCATCACCACCCGCGCAGCCACACTCTGCGCCAGTTGGAGCCTCCGAGTGCTCCTCAAGGGGAGCCCCATGTAGAGAGCGTTACAATAGTCCAGACGGGAGGTGACGAGGGCATGAGTGACCGTGTGTAACGAGTCCCGATCCAGAAAGGGACGCAACTGGCGAATCAGGCGGACCTGATGAAAAATCCTCCCGGTCACGGCCGTCAAGTGCTCTTCTAAGACAGCCGTGAATCCAGGAGGACACCCAAGTTGCGAACCCTCTCCGTGGGGGCCAATGCTTCGCCCCCAATAGTCAGCGATGGCACCAGCTGACTATATCGGGACGTCGGAAACCACAGCCACTCGGTCTTGGATGGGTTGAGCCTGAGCCTGTTTCTCCCCATCCAAATCCATACGGCCTCCAGGCACCGGGACATCACTTCAAGGGCATCGTTGGGGTGGTCTGGGGTGGAGATGTACAGCTGGGTGTCATCAGCGTACTGATGGTACTCCACCCCGAAACCATGGATGATCTCGCCCAGCGGCTTCACATAAATGTTGAACAGAAGGGGCAAGAGGACCGATCCTTGTGGCACCCCACATATAAGGAGCCTCGGGGTCGACCTCTGCCCCCCTGTCAACACAGACTGCGACCGGTCGGAGAGAAAGGAGGAGAACCACCATAATACAGCGCCTCCCACCCCCAACTCTTCCAACCGGTGCAGCATGATACCATGGTCAATGGTATCAAAAGACGCTGAGAGATCTAATAGGACCAGGACAGAGGAACAACCTCTGTCCCGAGCCCTCCAAAGATCATCCACCAACGCGACCAATGCTGTTTCCGTGCTGTACCCAGGCCTGAAACCCGACTGGAACGGATCTAGATATGTCGTTTCATCCAGGTACCGGGGAAGCTGTCGTGCAACCACACTCTCAACAACCTTCGCCACAAAGCGAAGGTTGGAGACTGGACGATAGTTAGCCAATGTTGCCGGGTCCAGGGAAGACTTCTTGAGGAGAGGTCTCACCACCGCCTCTTTCAAGGCGGCGGGAAAGACACCCTCACCCAATGAAGCATTTATAATCCCCTGGAGCCAGCCTCGCGTCACCTCCCGGGAAGCCAGCACTAACCAGGAGGGGCAGGGGTCCAACAAACATGTGGTCACATTCAGTCTACCCAGAATCCTGTCCACGTCCTCAGGGGTCACAGAATCAAACTCATCCCAGATAACATTCTCAGGACCTGCCCCCGTCATCCCCGCTGGATCTATCTAGTCGGAGTCCAGATCTTCCCGAATCTGAGTGATTTTGTCATACAGATACTGAACAAAATCCTCAGCTCTTCCCTCCAAGGGGTCCTCCCTCGCTTCCTGGTGGAGCAGGGAGCGGGTCACCCTAAACAGGGCGGCCGGGCGGTTATCTGATGACGCAATAAGAGCAGCAAGATAAGTGCATTTTGCTGCTTTTATTGCCACTAGGTAATTCTTAATATGAGATCTTACCAGTGTCCGGTCAGATTCAGTACGACTGGCCCTCCAACTACTCTCTAGGCGTCTTTTCCAGCGCTTCATCTCCCTCAGCTCCTCAGTAAACCAAGGAGCCAGGTGAGATCGGCGCCGGGTCAGAGGTATATGGTTCCTATCTTCAAAAAAGGAGGAAAAAAAAAAACAGACCCAGGAAACTAGAGACCAATCAGCCTAACATCAATACCTGGGAAGATACTGGAAAAGATAATAATAATTTTTTAAAAACAGATCTGTCAACATCTAGAAATGAGTAAAGTAATAACTAGAAATCAGCAGTTTGTTAAAAACAGATCATGCCAAACCAAACTTATTTCATTCTTCAACATAGTGACTAAATTAGTAGGCCAGCAAAATACTGTGGACATAATAGATTTCAGCAAGGCATTTGACAAAGTAGACCACAACCTACTTCTTGGTAAGCTAGAAAAAAGTGGGATAGATAGCATCACAATCAGATGGATTTGTAACTGGCTGACAAACCATATTCAACAAGTTCTTCTTAATGGTACTACATACATACATGGAGGGAAGTAAGCAGTGGGGTACCACAAGATTCCATTTTAGGCCCAGTACTTTTCAATATCTTCATAAATGACTTAGATGAGGGAATAGAAAGGGAACTTACCAAATTTGCAGAAGATACTAAGCTGCCAGGAATAGCTAACACCCTAGGCTCAAGATCCAGATGGATTTTGACAGACTTGGCCCTATCTAACAAAATGAAATTCAATGTAGAGAAAAATAAAGCCTTACACTTAGGCAAGAAAAACCAAAAGTATACATATAGACTGGGTGAAATCAGGCTTAATAGCAGTAACTGTGAGAAGGATCTTGGATTCTTAGTGGACAACCAATTAAATATAAGCCAACAGTGTGTGGCAGCAGCCAAAAAAACCAATGCAATCCTAAATTGCATTAACAGAGGGATGCAATCAAGATCAAGTGAGGTACTAATACCACTCTATAAAGCCTTAGTAAGACCACACCTAGAGTACTGCATCCAGTTTTGGTCACTACACTATAAAAAGATGTTGAGACTCTAGAAAAGAGTGCAGAGAAGAGCAACCAAGATGATTAGAGGACTGGAGGCTAAAGCATACGATGAACGGTTTCAGGAATTGGGCATGGCTAGTCTAGTGAAGAGAAGGACCACGGGAGACATGATAGCAGTGTTCCAATATTTGAGGGTCTGCCATAGAGAGGAGGACTCAAGCTATTTTCCAAAGCACTTGAAGGCCAGATAAGGAATAATGAATAGAAACTGAACAAGGAGAGATTCAACCTAGAAATAAGGAGAAATTTTCTGACAGTGAGGGCAATTAACCAATGAAACATGTTGTGGGAGCTTCATCACTGGAAGCTTTCAAGAAGAAACTGGATTGCCATCTGTCAAAAATGGTGTAGGATCTGCTTGGGTGGGGGGTTGGACTAGATGACCTACAAGTTCCCTTCCAACTCTGTTAATCTATAAGGATTCTGTGAGGCCAGCTTTTAAAAATGCAGATTTGGTAATCCATTCAGAAAGAATGGGTCAAGACTCAGATAAACAGCAAGCAAAAAGTTGACAAAATTAGTTCAAACAAACACCCTAGGATTTGCATTTCCTTTTTCCTACAGAGCCAGCTATGACCCATACAGCTAATAGAATATATGTTCTTGCACAGGAACAGGAAGCTCAAGTGAAAAACCCAAAAGAAGGTATAACCCCACCACCCTCAACTCCATTTTGTCAGCTACCTGGAACCACAAACATGTGGTTCTGCTTCATCAATAAACCATCTTTCCAATCAGCCTCAATTTTTCCAGTGTCTTTCTCCCAACTTGGAACTGAACAAGATAGATTTTCATTCCAACAATTTGGCACCTTAAACTGGGACTCCAAGCTAACCTGACCAATGGACCTGGCCCAGTTAAGCCTCCCTTACTGGCAACAGACCCATTGAGTCTGGGTGGGTTCCTCTAGATTTTGGCCATTTGGAACAAGGGTAGTGAATGGAGTGTTGAGTTCAAAGGCTGCTTGGAAAGAAGGTGAGTACCTCTAAATTTTAACTTTTGAAGCCCAGAAAAGTGAGGGAAATGTGTATATGCCTATGTGTGTGAGTGGGAGTACCCTCTCCCAATCACAGCTGGATCCTGCTCCTTCTGTGCCTTTCCTAACTGCAGAAAGATCTGTTCTACCAACAGAGCCAGGAAAGCATGGGGGATTTGCCAGAGCGCAGGACCTTCTGTTAAGGAAAAGGGAGAGGCTGTGGGGAAAATGGAATGGAAAAGTGAATGAGAGAGTTGAACTTGAGCAACCAGCTGGGAAGTCACTGAGCAAAGCCCTGTGTTAGGAGGTGCCTGTACTCACTGCTTAGGAGAAGCAGCAAATACCCCCAAACCCCCGAGGTTCTGAAAACTGATGGCAGAGTTTAGGAGGTGCCCATACTACTGCATAGGGAACAGCAGGTCCTCCCGGACCCCTTTTTGGTTCAAAAACTGACAGCGGAGAAGTAGACCTGACTAAGTCAAAGTGAACTCCACATCAGAAGGGGAACATGGGAAGCTGTACCTCGAGAGTTGTGACAGAACCCCCCCAGGTGATTTGATCAAGGCATGGGATGAGCGGCAGATGCCCATCCTGGCTGGTAAAGATATGAGCAAGGAAATTGTGTAAAGAGTGGGCTTTGCTCAGGGAAGAAGCTGGAAAATCTCTTTGGCTAAATAAAAAGGTCCTTAAAAGAAAAAGGATATTATAAACATTGGGTTGTTTTTCTCTTCTTCCTGTCTTCTATGCAACCAGATAATATGTTTGTTAAGACTTCTGCCTTCCCTATATTAACTGAGACTTACTGTGGAAATGACCAGGGTGTAAACCTGAGATGTTCTGTTTTTCTCTCCTTTTCTCTTTTCCCTGTCTTTGTATGCATATGTGTATCCAAGTCTTTGTGTGCCCTCGAGATAATTGTAACTGTTAAATGTCTCTGATCTCTAGAGACAAGAATTTTAAATTGTTTTTCAAAAAAGAGTTAAAACAATGAAAAGAAAATGCCTTCACCCTAGTTTGTCTGGCCAACAAAATAGAGTGGAGAGAACTGTATTCACTTTTCCCACCCTTTCCTCTCTGTACCTTTAAGAACAGCCCAAGGTTATAAGGGAATGTTTTATTCTTTGTTGTAAGCCGCCCAGAGTCCCTTGGGAGTTGGGCAGCATAGAAATGTGACAAAATAAAATAAATAAATAAATAAGTTCATTAACAGGAAAAAAATTTATTCTTGCATTTACTGTATGTGTTTAAGTGGTTTTATCTGTCTATTTAACATCTGCAATGTTAACATTAATGTTTTCAAACTTTGCCTGCAAGCTATCTATCCACCCCCACTCCTCCTCTCCATCTCTTATCCTCCAACAATGCCTTTCCTAGGAGGATCACCCACAAAGAGGCAAGGGGGCCCTGTTCTCATATTTTTCAGCCCTGCACAGACAACTCTGCAACCTTTGGAAGCAGATCACACTGACCCTGATGCTGCCTCCACAGGAGACCTTCCATTCATTTGAGGCAAAGAACTGGATTTGGAACCAATCATCCAAAGAGTCATCACAGCAACCAGAATGGAGCAGACCTTCCCAAGCCTGATTGACCGGCCTTACCACCAAGCCAAGCATGACGCCACCCAGCAGACTTGAAAGAGAGGACCCTGAGATGGACCAGTGAAGACTAAAGAGTCTTTTCAATCCCCAGAAGACAGTTGGAAAGACTATAGGGGGAGGGCAGAAATTAATTTCAAGGTTTTCTTTCTTGCCTCATTTATGTTGTAATCAGTCAAATAGATTCATGGAGGGATGGCATTTGGGAGTGGTTGGCACTGCAAGTCCCAAATACCTTGGACTTCTGTCTGGTGGGAGGAAAATCTGTCCAGGATGCTTGCATTGTCTGTCTTGTAGAAGTAGCTGCACACACACACACACACACACACACACACACACACACACACACCATTCAGAATCAGACTGAGGCTATACCCTTCACCCATTCCACATAAAGCTTCCCCTAGGTTGGCTCTTGCTCTGTGGCACTAAGGCCCAAGCAGTCATACTTCTCTCCCAATTCCATGGGGTAGAGGGCATGCCCCCTCGGGCAATTTCCTCACTGAAGAAGTAGCAGAAAAGATATCTTCAAACCCCAAGCCCTGATTGTGACTCACAAATGATGCTGCCTAGTTGCCCACTAAAGAAGGATATGTTCCACTGGTGGTCTCATTAGTAGGAGTTCCAGGGCTCATTTTGCCCAATTTCAAAAATATTAATAGCCTGGATTTCACACTGGCTAACCTCAATCTGGCCTCACTGGCCAGAAACACTAAACTAAGAGCTAAGGCAGGTTCAGGAAGCAACCTTAGAAATAGGCAGCCAGTAGTTATTTACTAAAACAAAAACCATGGCTGTGAAGAATTTTGGGGCTTGTGCTTGCTTCAAACCTGACTGGAAGCTGGCAGAAAGTGACATCAAACATCTGAAAAGAATTGGCATAGAAAATTGGATACTGCAAATTTATTTCTATAACTTTTGGCCTGGCTGCTAGACCTTCATAGGTTGAAAGCTCTTCTTTTGGGAGCCACTGAAGGAATCCTTCTCTGCTGCCTCTATCAATGCCTTATCCTTTATATTAAAAAATTAAAAGTGCCCATCAAGTCTCCCTGATTAGATCAATTTCTAATCTTGGGCCAGTAAAAGTGTGTCATCCACACTTATATGGACCAAAGGGGGGATTGTAGAAAGTCAGCATCCACCCCTCCCCCCAGAAGAATGAAATATTTTGGGAAATATTAAAAAGGCAGAATATTATATTTCCCTAATGGAGAAACATGTTTTTTTAAAGACAGAAAGAGATTCAGTCTTACTTAGCCCCCAGCAGATATTCTGTGCCCATTAAGAAAGATTGGGCCAGCCTATTCAGAAACCAGCCTGTTTCTCTGCCCCAAGCAGGGAAGGCGGCCAGCTCTTAGAAATGCAGATTTGGTAATCCATTCAGAACGAATGGGTCAAGACAGAAACTCAGATAAGCAACAAATAAAAAATTGACAAAATTAGCTCAGACAAACACCTAGGATTTGAATTTCCTTTTTTGCTTATAGAGCCAGCTATGACCCCTACATAACTCCATAGGAATCTGACAACAGTCAATAGAATACATGTTCTTGCACAGGAACAGGAAGCTGAACTGCAAAGCTCAAAAGAAGGTATAACCCCCCCCCAACTCCATTTTGTCAGCTGCCCAGAATGACAAACATGTGGTTCTGCTTCATCAATAAACCATCTTTCCAATCAGCCTCCATATTTCCAGTGTCTTTCTCCTAGCTTGGAACTGAACCAGATGGATTTTCCTTCCAACAATAAAGATCTTCATAAATAGAACAAATAATTTGAATTCAAATGCCTTAAAGATATAGATATGTTTATAGATAGTCCAACTTACAACAGTTCATTTAGTGACTGTTCAAAGTTACATCAGTACTGGAAAAAGTGACTTATGACCATTTTTCATACTTATGATCTTTGTATCAACCCCATAGTCATGCGATCAAAATTCAGATGCTTGGCAACTGGTTCATACTTATGATCATTACTATGTCCCAAAGTAATCTTTCACAACCTTTTGCGAAGCAAACTCAATGGGGACGAGATTCACTTAACAACTATGTTACTAACAATTGCAGTAATTCATTTAACAACTGTGGCAAGTAAGTCATAGAATGGGCAAAGCTAACTTAACAATTGTCTCACTAACAACAAAAAGTTGGGCTAAATTGTGGTCATAACTACAATGGGAATACAAAACCAAAGCCTTTGTCTTGCTTTAGGTTTAATTAAAAAGAGGCAATTATTTCAGTTTTCTGCCATTCTCAGTTTAGACACTAATTCTAAGCCTCCTCTATCTCTTTGGAATTTTGCTATTTTTTGCTACAGCCTTTCTTGGATTTCCTGTCCTCTTCCCAACATAATTTATTTTCTTCATAAATGAAAAATATGTTCTTCATATTCTTTTTTTCTAAGTAAACTTGGTTTGTTCTGTTTTTCACAGTAATGTCCCATCTCAATATATTTATTTTATTATTATTTTATTATTTATATTTATATACCGCCCTTCTCCTGAAGGACTTGGGGCAGTGAACAGCCAACAGATAAAACACAGAAATACAAAATTTAAAAACAATATTAAAATCCGATTAAATTAATTTGGACCACAATTAAAAAACACCCCTGTGTTAAAACCCATAATTAAACAGTTTAAAGATTAAAACAATTTAAAAGAGTTAGGCCAGTCCGGCTTGTTGGAATAAAAACATCTTTAGGGCGCGACGAAAGGTGCGTAGATCCGGGATCTGCCATATCTCCGGGGGCAGCTCATTCCAGAGGGTAGGTGCCCCACAGAAAAGGCTCTCCCCCTGGGAGCCGCCAGTCGGCATTGTTTGACCAACAGCACCCTGAGGAGCCCCTCTCTGTGGGAGCGTACTGGTCGGGAGGCTATCGGTGGCATAAGGTGGTCTCGTAAATACCAGGTCCTAAGCCATGGAGCACTCTAAAGGTGGTAACCAATACCTTGAAGCGCACCCGGAAGACCATCGGGAGCCAGTGCAGCTCGTGCAGGAGGGGTGTTACATGGGACTGCCAAGTCGCCCCCATAACCACCTGCGCGGCCGCATTCTGGACCAGTTGGAGCCTCCGGGTGCTCTTCAAGGAGAGCCCCATGTAGAGAGCATTGAGTAGTCCAGGCGGGACGTGACAAGAGCATGAGTGACCGTGCGTAAGGCATCCCGATCCAGAAAGGGGTGCAACTGGCGGATCAGGCGAACCTGATAAAAAGCCCCCCTGGCCACAGCTGTCATATGCTCTTCTAAAGACAGCTGTGTGTCCAGGAGGACGCCCAAGTTGCGAGCCCTCTCTGTGGGGGCCAATGACTCACCCCCAATAGTCAGTGATGGCACCAACTGACTATATCGGGATGCCAGAAGCCACAGCCACTCAGTCTTGGACGAGTTGAGCCTGAGCCTGTTTCTCCCCATCCAGATCTGCATGGCCTCCAGGCACTGGGACATCACATCAAGGGCATCGTTGGGGTGGTCCGGGGTGGAGATGTACAGCTGAGTGTCATCAGCATACAGATGGCACTTCACCCCGAAACCATGGATGATCTCACCCAGCGGCTTCACATAAATGTTGAACAGAAGGGGCGAGAGAACCAACCCTTGCGGCACCCCACACACAAGGCGCCTCAAGGTCGATCTCTGTCCCCCCGTCAACATGAACTGCAACCGGTCAGAGAGGAAGGAGGAGAACCAGCACAACACGGTGCCCCCTACCCCCAACCCCTCCAATTGGCGCAGCATGATACCATGGTTGATGGTATCAAAAGCTGCTGAGAGATCTAATAGGACCAGGACAGAAGAACAGCCCCTGTCCCGAGCCCTCCAGAGATCATCAACCAATGTGACCAATGCCGTTTCCGTGCTGTGCCCAGGCCTGAAACCCTACTGGAACGGATCTAGATAGGCCGTTTCTTCCAGGTACCGGGGGAGCTGTCGTGCCACCACACTCTCAACAACCTTCACCACAAAGCGAAGGTTGGAGACTGGACGATAATTCGCTAATACAGCCGGGTCCAGGGAAGGCTTCTTAAGGAGGGGCCTCACTACCACCTCCTTCAAGGCGGCGGGGAAGTAATCCTCACTCAAAGAAGCGTTAATAATCTCCTGGAGCCAGCCTCGTGTAACCTCCCAGGAGGCCAGCACCAACCAGGAGGGACACGGGTCCAATAAGCATGTGGCCGCACTAAGCCTGCCCAGAATCCTGTCCACGTCCTCGGGAGCCACCAGATCAAACTCCTCCCAGATAACATTCTCAAGGCCCGCCTCAGTCACCTTGCCTGAAACTACCCAGAGTCCAATCCTTCCCAAATCTGAGCGATTTTGTCATGCAGATATTGCAATTCCTGATTGATTTTCTGTAATTGTCTACAGGTGAACTGACTACAAATTTAAATGTTTTAACAAAAACATTTTCCCAGATTAAATCTCCAACCTCGGAGCAATATTTTTGTTGGAATTCTTCATCTTTAAAAGTATGCTTAGATGTGGACCAGTTCGATACAACAAAATGGAACAGACTGATCCATTTCATCCATGCATATGATACTGGTTCAAATCTGCATTTCTAAAAAAACATTTTCGGGTATGAGCAAGGTGAACAAAATGTGCTTTTATACTAGATACTGGCAAAGAATTCCCTCCGCCTGTGTCTGATCTTAACAAAGTAGACGAAGTTTTTGAAAGACTGAAGAGTGCACCTGCAATATTTCTACAGTTCTTAGAATGTCAGATCAGAGAAAAATTTAAAATCCATTAAATAAACCACACCATTCTCCCAAAATGGACCTAGAACAAGTGAATCTCTGAAATTTTGTGGCAAGCCTTTTTGGTCCTCCCTGCTTCATATCCTTCAATCCATTCTAAATGCTTGACATTGCATTGCAAGGATTCTAAAAGAGGAAGGTGAATTTTCATTATCTTCAATTATCTGGATTTAAGCCAATTAATAAATTACTTTTATCCAACAGTAGTTTTTAGACTAGATATCAGCAATTGTTTCTTTACATTTGATAGGGTTGCCTATAAATTCTCAAAGTGGTTTCAGAAGAATTTCATGATCTCAAAACCAATTGTGGAAAAATTCTCTGGGTGTGGATCACCATTACATTTATTTTATTATAACTTTGTTGTCCCATTGAATACAATACTGTAGTATTATAAAATATAATTTCCAGTAAACAGGAGATTTGAACTAAATATTTGAATATAAGTCTCAACAAGTCATTTTATCTCAGTTCTCATTCCGTCATGTGTCAGGAAGGTATAATGTCCACCTCCCTTAAACTTAGTCTGAGCAATCCAATGTAAATGGTAAAACAGTTTTAAATTAAAACAAGTAGTAGAAATTAAATTTCTCAACTGAAGCATAACAAATCTTGTACTCACTATATGCAAGGGATAAAAAAGAAATGAAATGAATTTGCATTTATTTCATTGTGCAGGCTCTGCAGGACTTCAGGGCGTAAAATATAGGAGAAAAAACAAGTAGCCATAATAAAATAATGTTGAATCCAGCATATGAGAAAATTGAAAATAAACAGAACCCTTTTCAGATCATAAGTGCATTTTAATAGGATAATTCTCTTGGTTGATTTCTATAGTGTGAGAAAGAGAAGAGAATAATGAGGCTTTTCCCCCTCTGGCAGTAGTCACAGTCATAATATAGCAAGAAACTGAATAGTCTAAATAATTGGCAGAGGGAAGTCTTCTGCTGCTAATCACTCACAAAAGAGACATTGAGGTGTGGTGAGGACAGGTTAGCAGCCAACAGGATTACACTGGGAAGTGCACAAGACTTCCTGCTCAGTGAGTCCTCCAGGTACCCTGGATGCATGATTATATTCTTCTCAGACATTAATGCTTCCCTTTCTTTTTGCAGAACCCCATTGCTTTATAGATACTCAATCTCAATATACATCTGCCCAGAAGTTTCATAAAGTAGCTTTTAAAGTAAGAGAGAGATGTTCACTCAAGACTGTACATTGTATTCCATGAAATGTAATTGTCATGGAAAAGCAAAAAGAAGAGCATCATCTATAGGTAATTCAGATAATAAAAATAAAGAAAGTGTAGCTATTTTGTCCTCACTACACATTACTCTGTGTGCAGCTTGACATGCAGCTAAACCCACCTATCCTCCAATAAAACAGTCCATGTGCATAGATCTGGATGCTTTATTAAAGGAACAGGATGGGTAAAACTGGAAAAAATAGAAATACATACAATAAGAACCCAAATACAAAATAAGCAATGTTGAGTTCCTAGTGAGCATAACAAATAACAAATACAGATAAATCTAAAACTCACTAGCGATGCTATGTGTATGGCAGTGGTGGGTTGCTCCCGGTTCGCACCGGTTCCCGTGAGCCAGTAGTGGTGACGATATGACATCACCGAACTGGTTCTCCCCCCGCCCCTCCCCCCTCCCCCACACGTTATTCTTACCCTTTATTTGGCTCCACTCCCAATCTATTGCTGCCTCCTGAGTCCCAGCTGATGGCTAGAGGGAAAAAAAACTGTTTAAACTCTTGCTGCGGGGCTTCAAAGGGCCGCCCTATAGCTGATCAGTGTTAAAAGAAAACAAATGAGTAGCTATGCTAGGGAAAAAATGAAACTGAAAGTAAAGCAGGCACTGCTGCAACGTGACAAAATGAGGCAGGGAGAGATTTCTTTTTCTTTTTGCTCACCAAAAAAGGTAGGTGCAAACAATGGGAAATTTAATATAGAACTTTTAATATAAAAAAAGGAACAAGACAAGGATGTCCCTTGTCTCCATTATTGTTCATCTTCACTTTGGAATTTTTGTTGAGTAAGATACGTGGGTCGGACAAAATAAATGGAATTAAAATTAGGCAGTATGATTACAGAGTACAAGCATTCGCAGATGATTTGGTTGTTACTTTAACCCAACCATTACAGTCGGTTGTAGGTTTAATGGATATAATTAAGCAATATGGGCAAGTATCTGGATTTAAAATAAATGCAGGGAAAACGAAGATAATAACTAAAAACATGACTACAAATCAAAAAAATGAATTAGAAGGATTAACAGGATTTGAAATAGTAAAAAAAGTTAAGTATTTGGGGGTTTATATTATGACATCAAATGCAAAATTATTCATACATAACTATGATCCGTTGTGGCAAAAAATACAGAGAGAGATGGAAAATTGGAATAAATTACAATTATCCTTGTTAGGAAGAACAGCAGCAGTAAAAATGAATGTTTTGCCTAAGTTTTTGTTTCTTTTTCAAATGATACCAATACTTAAAAAAGATGAGAATTTGAAGATATGGCAGAAGGGTATTAATAACTTTGTTTGGGCAGGGAAGAGACTGAGAATAAAACAAAAAATAATGCAGGATATACCTGAAAGAGGAGGTCTCAAAATGCCCAACTTAAGACTATATTATGAGGCAGCTGCCCTATCAGCAATGAGTGATTGGATGAACTCAACAGAAGAAAGAATATTGAATATTGAGGGATATGATTTGGTTTACGGGTGGCATGCTTATTTACTAAATGATAAGAAAGTGGATAAGACTTTTAGAAGTCACATATTAAGGAATGCTTTATTGCGTGTCTGGAAAAAGAATAAGTATAAACTAAACGAGAAGTTACCATTGTGGGCAATACCCAGACACGTGATAGAGAATATAAGTGTAGAGCAAAGGCAGGATGTGATTACATATAAAGAGCTTCTTAACAAGGAAAGAGGTATACTACATTAAAATCTTTGAACCAACTAAGAGAAGAAAGGACAATTCGAACATGGTTTCAATATGTACAGTTGCAAGCTAGATGGAGAGAAGATCAAAAAATTGGTTTTCTGCAAAATGAGAACTTGGTAAAACAGATTAGAGATCAAAGTCAAATGCATATAAAAAGGTTGTATAATGCATTGGTAGAAATGGATTCAGAAGCGGAGTTAGTTAAGGACTGTATGATAAAGTGGGCACAAAATATTGAAGAACCAATAATGGTGGAAACATGGGAAAAAATATGGGTTAGAAATGTGAAGTTCACGCAAGCCCAAAATTTAAGAGAGAATTTTTATAAAATGTTTTATAGATGGCATCTGGATCCTATAAGGTTAGCCTGTATGTACAAGTGTGCAATCTAAGTGTTGGAGATGTGAATGTGATGATGCCACGTATTATCATATATGGTGGACTTGTAAAAAAAATTAAGGCATTTTGGATAAAAGGATGGTGGATTATTCAAAATATTCTTAAAAAGAAGATAAAATTTACTCCACAGTTCTTTTTGTTAGGCATAATTACAGATTGTACTGTTATAGAGACTAAGTTGATTTTAAATTTAATAACAGCAGTCAGACTCTTGGTGGCACAGTACTGGAAGAAGGAAGACTTGCCTACTTTTGAAGAATGGACACTAAAAGTAGTGAATTTAGCAGAGATGGCCAAAATTTCAGCGTATTTGAAGGACCATTCAAATGAAAGATATATATTGGAATGGAGAAGATGGATTGACTATTCAAAACAAATATCGGACTAAAAAGTTTCAAATAGTTTATGAATGAAACCTATCGTTTTTGTTTTTTTAAAAAAATACGTTTAGTTAGTTGAAAGGGGAGTTAAAGAGCAAGAGGGAGTTTGGAGACCACAGAAAGTTAGCTTATTTTAGCTTATGTTTGTTATGCTATACCCTGTTTTTGCTCTGGGAAGTCCGGGGGGGTGGGTGGCCGGGGGGAGGGGGATTGGAGGGAGAGGGGGGATGGGGATGGGGATGAGGGGGAAAAATTTTTGTAATGATTGTTAAAACTTTTTAAATAAAAAAACAATGGGAAATTTAGGGCAAAAGAGGAGAGTTCAAGATTTTAAAACACAAAAGAAAAAAAGCTCTATTTAACTAGAGAATTGTAATAATTGAGATACTATTAATTGTATATTTTGTTGAAAGCAGAAATGTTTAAGTTGTGGCTTGGAGGAATATATGGGGAAATTATTTGGTTTATTATTATTGGTAAATATAATTAATTGATTTGTAAGAAATTGAATTGCATGGAAATAATTGGAATATTCATGTTCATATTGATTAATATACAAAAAATATAGTTATATAACTAATTGATTTATATTAAAATGTTGAATTTGTATTAAACAACTGTAATATTACATAATTAACCAATGTGAGGATGGATATAAAAATAGATGACAATGGGATGGGGTATAATATAAAATAGAAGGGAAAAATTTAATTTGATTAAGATTAGAGTTGAGGATGAAGGATAATATTGGTTTTTTAAAAAAAATAGATGAGGAATAAATATGGCAAAAAGGAAATATAGAAATATAGAAATTGTAAATTTAATTGAAATGACTAAACACTGTTTAAATTTGTGAACCGGCCAAATACTCTGTTCAAAGAAAACAAATTGTATGTTTGTATGTGTGTTTCTAATTACTGCTATTTATTCATATTTGTTCTCTTTTATTCTATAAAGTTTAACAATTCATTCTTTATCTTAATATCTTTATATTTGCTTGGGGTTGCCTTTCTTCCATTTCATCTTTTTTACTGTACAGCAATCTTTCTCCTCAAACCTACCACCTCTCTCTTTTCTTTCCTTCTTACTTTCTCTTCCCCCCTCTTCTTCTCCTTCCTACTTCCTCTCCCTTTCTCCTTCTCCTCCTCTCTTCCTCCCTCTCTTCCCCTCACTCCTACTCTAATTTCCCTTCCCTTCCTTCCTCCCTTCTCTTCCTTCCCTCTCTTCTCCCTCTTTCATCCCTCTCTATTGCTGTATCCTTTTGTGCATATGGATTACTCAGAGGGCTGAAAAAGTTATTTTTGACTGGTCCTTGCACTTTTGACCAGTCCTTGAACTTACGACTGTCCTCACATTTTACGTTTTTCACCCTATCTTGTCACCATGGTGAAGAGAAGCAGTTGTGAAATGAGTGAACCGTTGTTAAGAATGCTACAATGGGCATAAATGATGACCAGTAAGTGCGAGGACCGGTCAAAAGTGTGAAGACCTGTCAGAAATCACTTTTTTCAGCCCTCTGGGTAGTCCTTTTGTGCATATGAACTACTCAGAGGGCTGGAAAAATTATTTTTGACTGGTCCTCACACTTTTTGACCAGTCCTCGAACTTACGACTGTCCTTACATTTTACTTTTTTTGCCCTATCTTGTCACCATGGTGAAGAGAAGCAGTTGTGAAATGAGTGTCACGGTTGTTAAGAATGCTACAATGGGCATAAATGATGACCAGTCATAAGTGTGAGGACCAGTCAAGAGTGTGAGGACCTGTCAGAAATCACTTTTTTCAGCCCTCTGAGTAGTCCCTATACACAAAACCATGGCCACCCGGACCAGCTAGCCACACCCACCTAGTCACATGACCTCCAAGCCACACCCACAAAATAAGCCACGCCCACAGGACCGGTAGTAAAAAAATTTAGAACCCACCCCTGGTGTATGGGATGAAGATTTTTGTGTTCAGATGAACATGTGCCACAGATTAGGCTGGATTCTTCTTGGTGCTTCTGTTTCTTTCTGAATGCTAAAGGAAATGGAGTATGGCTTCCCAGGATGCACTTGTTTTTGGAGTGAGGGTTGCTGGGATGAAGACTCTTAAAGGGTAGAGTCAGCTTCTAAACAATACAGATTGGTATTTGGCCCTGCCACTAGATGGGGCTAGAGAGCAACAACAATATATACACAAATTATATCAGAGGGCATGACAGTAGCTGTTTTAATGTTTCAGTGACTTTCAAGAGATAATATAGTGTGTCAGCATGCTGGTGATTAAAGATACAAAAGAACAACAGTGGTAGAAATTAATTCTGTAATTTTGCTTATTGATGCAGAATTCAAGCCATAACTTCATTCCAATTTATATGTTTCTCTGAGACAGGGGTCCTCAAACTTTTTAAACAAGGGGCCAAGTCAGGGTCCCTCAGACTCTTGGGGACCTGGATCTGGTGGGTGGGGGTGGCTAGGTGGTCATGTGACTGGGTGGGGGTGGCCAATTTAGTATTTTGCCTTTGACCTTCCTAAGCTGTACTTGCTCAACACAAGGCATCTATTTATTTAATTAAAAAACCCTCCCTGAAGGGAAAAAGAGTGCAAACTTTCTTGCCACTTGTCTAACTTCATTGTCAGCGTTCCAAATTAGGCTCTCTTCCAGCGCTGACATAGAAAGAACAGTAGCTTGATTTATTGCTGAGATGAACTTTTATCTAGTCTTTGTATATTTCAGATAGGGTTTCCTGGGAGACGAGGGGGAGCACATTCCTGTGAAAAGAATGTACTGGGATGTAGAGATGGATTTGCATGATGGCCAATGAGACATTGGAGTTGGAGTGCGGAAGAGGAGGGGGTTGGAAGGAGGGGCCAGTTTGGCTGCAAAATGAATCAGAAATGTCGGACTTTGCTATTCTTAAAATAAAAGTGATTCATTAGAGAGCTTGCGCTTGAGAATGAAGTTTTTTCAAGATAGCACCGAAACCTGACAGACAGCCAAACTCTCCCCCAAATCCAGGCTGGCTGAGTTTAAATCATCCCGTTCCCTCCCAGACATCTGGTCGGACGGACTATGGCTGAAGCCAAGCTCTCGGAGGAAAGCCTGCTTCAAGAGACTGGAAGAGCAGAAGCGGTCGTGATTCCAGCCAACTTGGAAAATACAAAGGTTCAACTTTCTCCGCCTTCCCTCCCCGCAGAACTTCAAGCAAAGAAATGTGAGGCAGATAAGTACCTGGGGACTGTGCCAAAAGCTTTAGAGGCGGAATTTTCTTTTGCAAATGTAAAAGATAAGGAAAAACCCCTAAGTGAATTGAGAAGGGCGAGCTGGGGATGGGAATGGCAGCGAAGCCCAGACAAGGCAGCACCTCCCCACCCCAGGATGAGAGACGAGGCAGAGGACTATCAACACCAAGGCTGGCCCTCCAGACCTCAGCACAGAGAGGAGAGGGCAGAGAGAGAGGAGCCACCCCAGTTCAGAGGGAAGTTCGATGGTGACCCAGACAACCTCGCCCAATTCCTCGATTCAGCTGAGATATACATAGAGCGGTTCGGACACCTCTACCCTTTCCCCAGAGCCCTAGTGAATGCTATCTCGGAAGGGCTGGAGGGAGAAGCAAAGAGGTGGTCAGCATCACTCTACAAATACAGGGCCCCCCAGCTACGAGATGCAGATGGGTTCTTGCAACTATTGAGAGCACGTTATGAGGAGGAGGAGGAGGACCCCTATGTGGAAGACGAGCTCAGAAACCTAATGCAGAGGGGGAAGCCTATCAGAGAGCATATCCGTGAATTCAGGAGAGTCATTGGGACACTGCCTCCCCTACCAGAGCGATTGCTGGTGTATTTTTTTAGAACAAGCCTAGATAAAAGAATTTCCCAAGTGACTGCCTATCGTGACATCCCAAACCGACTCGCTGAATGGTTCCGGGTAGCGATAAAAGTCGACAGAGAGCTGCGGGCGAGTGACACATCAGAACCACCAGAGGGAAAGGAGAGAGGCCGACCAGACCAGGGGCCACTCAACAGATGAGAAACCCCAACATCACAGCCCTCCTACAGACCAACTGCCCCACGGAGCCCACTGAAATGCTACAGATGTGGAGGAAGCGGCCACATAGCAGCAAGATGTGGAACGCCTAGACCGGGACCAGCTCCACCACCCAAAGCACGACCGGAACGAGGGCCCAAGCGCATCACCCACGTACCGCGGGAAGCTCCCCAAATCCCGGAGTTTTTCGCTCATCTGACCGAAACCAGAGGAATCCCAGATGAGGGAGATCAGTCCCCCGAACCCTATGACACAGAGGACGAAGGCGAGGATGACCCGATGGTGAGTGGACCCGTCCATCCTTTTCTTTTCCCCATACGCCTAACAGCCCCCAAAACAGGGGCCCAAGAGACTTTCCAAGCCCTAATAGACTTGGGTAGCACACGGTGCCTAATCAACCTACCCACAGTTCTAAAATTGGGAATCCGAGCTAAACAGCTCAAACAACCAATTCGCTTCGAGCAAGTTGATGGGTCCCTAGTGGGAGGAGCGTACGCCACACACTTGACTGAACCCGTGAGACTAGAACTCGCAGATCACTGGGAGACGATCCGCTTCATAATAGCCCCCAAGATGACAGAACCAGTCATATTGGGGCTCTCGTGGCTCGACAAATGGGGCCCAATCATTTGGTGGCAAGAGGGAACCCGCAGGCTGAGAATTGCAAAGGGGCCCCAACCCCTGCCGCCCCGACCAGAAGAATTCCCTCCCACGCTGAAACCCCAAAGCAGCCCTCCAATACAGAAGAAAACACCACAAACACAAGGGTCCCTCCCAGAAGGTGCAGCAAAGCAATTGGCAGCCGTACCCACCACCGCTTGTAATGCAAACCAGATCCCAAGGGAGTACCAAGACCTGGCAGGGGTATTCAGCGAGGCCGAGTGTGACATTCTGCCCCCCCACCGCGAGACCGATTGTGCCATCGAAATTATCCCCGGAGCGAAACTACCCAAACCTAAAATGTATGCCATGACGCCCCGAGAAATGCAGGAAATGCGAGACTACATAGACAAAAACTTACAAAGGGGATTTATTGAGCCAGTAAAACCAAGGGTAGCGGCGCCGGTCATGTTTAAAGAGAAAAAGGACGGCTCCATGAGACTGGTGGTCGACTTTCGAAGTTTCAACACTGTTTGCGTACACAACTTGTACCCCCTCCCCCTCATGAAAGACATGTTAGCCCACCTAGCTAAAGGGAAGGTTTTCACCAAATTAGACCTTCGAGAAGCTTATTACCGAGTACGCATAAAGGCAGGAGATGAATGGAAAACAGCATTCAACTGCCCCCTGGGTAGTTTCCAGTTTAAAGTAATGCCTTTTGGATTGCAAGGAGCCCCGGCAGTATTCATGCAGTTAATAAACGAAGTCTTACATGAACACCTTTACAAAGGGGTCCTCGTCTACCTGGATGATATTCTTATCTACACGGAGACCATAGACGAACATATACCCCTCGTCCGCCAAGTACTGGAAAAACTGCTACGGGCAAACCTATATGTCAAACTGCCAAAATGCGATTTCAACCAATCACTGCTAGACTACCTGGGCTACCGAGTATCAAATGAGGGGATAGAGATGGACCCAGCCAAGGTCCAATCAGTTCTACAATGGCAGCCTCCTCGCACCCGCAGACAACTGCAAAGTTTTCTAGGCTTTGCGAATTTCTACAGACAATTCATCCCCTCGTTCGCGAAGATTGCCAAACCTTTGATGGACCTCCTAAAGACAGGAAGCCCAGCGATGAAACCTCGCCCGGGACAACCCCTACAGTGGGACCTGACCTGCCAACAGGCATTTGAGACACTAAAAGGACTGTTCGCGAAAGAACCTGTCTTAAAACACCCGGATCCGGAACAGCCTTTTGTCATCCAAGCAGACGCAAGTGATGTGGCAGTAGGAGCCGTGTTACTCCAAAAGAACAACCAAGGTGATCTACAACCCTGCGCCTACACCTCCCGCAAACTCACCGATACGGAGAGACGATGGGCGGCGTGGGAGAAGGAAGCGTTTGCAGTAAGGTGGGCCTTGTTGACCTGGCGGCACCTTCTAGAGGGAGGCCAGAAACCATTTGAAGTCTGGACTGATCATAAAAACCTAGAGGCCCTAAAAACCCCATGAAAACTGTCGCCCAGGCAAGTGCGGTGGGCACAATACTTCAATCGTTTCAATTTCGAGCTTAAGCACATCCCAGGAGGGAGAAATTTCCTGGCTGATGCCCTCTCCCGGATGCCCCAATACAATAGTGAGCGGGAGCAGGTAGTGAATGCCATCATCCCCTCCACCCAAGCTGCGGCCCAAGTGATCACCAGACGGCAACGACGTGATCAGCAAGGCCAACTTGCAAGTGACTTAACTGCAAAATTAAAAAATGAAACCCTGACAGACCCCTGGTATCGGGACAATCAACATCTCTTGACAAAAAGAGATGAACTAGCATGGAGGGGGACAAAGCTCTATGTCCCACAGAGTTTATGCATCCTGATTCTCAAGAGGAGCCACGACGTTAAACCAGCAGGACACTTCGGATTCCTAAAGACTCTGCACCTAGTACGAAGGCAGTTCTGGTGGCCACACATGAGAAAGGACGTAGACAGTTATGTAAAAAGCTGCACCATTTGTGCCACGATGAAGACAAGGCCAGGGTGCCCGCCTGGATTGTTGCAACCAGTAGCTGAACCAACAAGACCATGGGAGGAGATTGCAATGGACTTTATAGTAGACCTACCGAGGAGCAGTGGAAATACAGTGATCTGGACTGTAATAGACTTATTCTCCAAACAGGCACACTTCATTCCTTGTAGTGGACTGCCTTCAGCTCGTCAGTTATCCAAACTGTTCCTGAAACACATTTACCGCCTACATGGAGTCCCCAGGAGAATCATTTCCGACAGAGGGGTCCAGTTCACAGCAAAGTTCTGGAGGGAGTTTCTATGATCCATAGGTTCATCCCAAGGGCTCAGCTCAGCATTTCACCCGAGCACCAATGGGGGGGCAGAAAGACTGAACGCTATGATAGAACAGTATTTAAGATGCTACGTCGACTACCAGCAGTCCAATTGGGCAGACCTCCTATCTTTTGCGGAGGTTGCATATAATAATGCTGTCCACAGCAGCACGGGGCTAACCCCGTTCAAAATAGTGAGTGGCATGGATTTTGTTCCCATGCCAGAATACCCGAGGGAGCCCCCTTCCTCAGTCAGTTTGACTGACTGGATGGCAATGTTGAGACAAACTTGGGAAAATGTTAAGAGGGCGCTGGTAAAGGCAGCTCAATCTTATAAGGAACAAGCAGACAAGCACCAAACTCCCCAAAGACCATTTCAACTGGGAGAGAAAGTTTACCTCTCCACCAAGTACTTGAGACTTAGACTCCCGAGCAGGAAATTGGGTCCAAAATTTATAGGACCATTTCCTATAATAAAAATAATCAACCCTGTTACAGTTCAATTGCAGTTGCCACGGCTTTTGGGGAAAATTCACCCCGTTTTTCACAGTAGCCTTCTAAAACCTGTAGTGGGGTCTACTTTAAGGCCAACGCCACGTGAACCCCCTGGGCCCCTGGTTGTTGGGGGCCAAACGCACTACGAAGTGCAGCGGATTCTTGATTCAAGATGGCACAGGGGGCGCCTCCAGTACTTAATTAAATGGAAGGGTTACCCAGTGTCAGAGGCTTCCTGGGTGAAGAGCGCAAACATTCAAGCTGATCGCCTTATAGCAAAATTCCATGCAGACCACCCGGGAAAGCCGGGAGGGGGGGGTGCACAGCCAGGGAGGGGCTGATGAGACTAATCTTGTTGTGTTTTCCCTATGGGATAGGTGATGTCGCAGAAGTGAAGGGAGAGGGGCCGGATGTCAGCGTTCCAAATTAGGCTCTCTTCCAGCGCTGACATAGAAAGAACAGTAGCTTGATTTATTGCTGAGATGAACTTTTACCTAGTCTTTGTATATTACAGATAGGGTTTCCTGGGAGACGAGGGGGGGGCACATTCCTGTGAAAAGAATGTACTGGGATGTAGAGATGGATTTGCATGATGGCCAATGAGACATTGGAGTTGGAGTGCGGAAGAGGAGGGGGTTGGAAGGAGGGGCCAGTTTGGCTGCAAAATGAATCAGAAATGTCGGACTTTGCTATTCTTAAAATAAAAGTGATTCATTAGAGAGCTTGCGCTTGAGAATGAAGTTTTTTCAAGATAGCACCGAAACCTGACATTCATTACAACAGCAGCTTCAGGTTCCTTAAAATAGGTCATTAAAAAATAATAAAACAAACAGGATTTCCTTCTTTGTTTTGGGTGGGTGGGAGGGCAAGGGATTTAGCTCAAGAGTTGGGCCTTCTTAGAGAGGCAAAGGAGCAGAGACTGGAAACAGGCACCCCTCAGCAGCAACCTCCCACATACTTGGGGCTGTTCAGTCGCTAAACAAATGGTCCTAAGTCAAAGACTAACTGTAGATTTTACAGAGAACGTCAGATTGCTGTCTCCAGTTTAGGAGAAAGACAATGGAGGATCAGGAGAGAAATGAAAGTGAAGTAAATGGAATTTTCCTTGCAAGAAGCAGGGTTCAGATCAGGCTGGACCTGCCCCTTCTCCTCTTCTTTGGGGAAGAGCCAGGGATGGAGCAGAAACTTTCCTGGAGCATCAAGGTCTGTCTGTCTGTCTGTCTGTGTTAGTATCCTCCCATTTTCTGCTCCACTGGGTATCAGAAGCAGCAGCAGCTGCCCCTACTTGGTTCTTAGATCAGGGGATCTGCCAAAGAGCTCTGGCCCCAGAGTGTCTCTGGCCGTTGTGTCTCTCACAGTCCCACCACCACCTCAGTGCGCATGGCTTGGTCCTGGCTGGTGCTCGTGGCCAACAGTTTGCAGAGCTCATCCCCCATCCATGTCTCCATCTCTATCTGCTCCTGGGACCCAAAAGTGAAGGATATGTGAGTGGAGGGGATCCCGAAAATCAGCAGACCCACGTCTCGCATCTCCCCAGAGGCCAGACTCTGTCAGGAAGAGACCTCGGGAACACATCTGGGAACCTTTCTTCGGGGAAGAGCCAGGGATGGCTCTGACACCACCGTCTCCCAC
Organism: Arizona elegans; assembly: GCA_022577455.1. Lineage (NCBI taxonomy): Eukaryota > Metazoa > Chordata > Lepidosauria > Squamata > Colubridae > Arizona > Arizona elegans. Next base: position 42,817,200 of record JAKOOJ010000006.1, read on the forward strand.
ACACTCCCCATGCACATCAGTCCACCCACCACCACCACAGCCCTGGCCACTTAGTTAGGGGGGTTTGGGAAATCCCGCAGTCTCTCCAAAAGTAACACATCGCTTGAAACTTGAAGATTCAAGGCAACCCTCGGCTCCCACTGCTTCAGGCTCGGAGCTGTAAGCCACATCTGGCAAGCACTGCAGCAGAGAGAAGTGGCTGGGTTCAACCCTAGCTTTGCTGTCCATTGCAGCTAGGAATCTCAAATACGGCTGAGAATGAACATTTGTGTTGTAGCCGCTGGAGGGGTTTCTTTTTGGATTAGGTTGGTAATCTTATTTCTTTGGAATCCATTGGATGTTAGTACATTAGTGAGAGTGTGTAGTTCAGTTTTTAGGTGTTGTTCGTCAGCTAAGCGTTTTGTTCTGGAGATGAGTGTCTTGTCTATGGAGTTGATCTGTGCTGGGTGGTGGTGTGAGAGTGTGTGCAGATAGCGGTTTGTGTGTGTTTTCTTCTGGTAGATGGTGTGTCCTAGGGAGCCATTGGATTTTTTGTAGACTAAGACATCCAGGAAGGGAAGTTGGTTGTTCGCTTCTGTTTCCATGGTGAACTGTATTTTGGGGTGTAGGCTGTTGAGGTGTGTGTGGAAGTTGTCCAGTTTTTCTCTCCCATGTGGCAAGATTATGAAGGTGTCGTCTACGTATCTGAGCCAGAGTTTGGGTTTGTGATCAGATTTTTTTAGAGCTTGGGTTTCAAAGTGTTCCATGTAGAGGTTAGCAATGACAGGTGAGAGGGGTGATCCCATGGGTGCTCCTTCTATTTGTTTGTATTTTTGTCCATTATAGATGAAGTATGTGTTGGATAGGCAGTGGTTGGTCAGATCTAGGATGTGCTTGGGGGGGGGGGTTATATTTGTTTTGGATAGCTGTCAAGGCTTCTTTGATTGGCACTTGGGTGAAGAGGGATATGACATCGAAGCTCACGAGTAGGTCGCTGGGCTGTAAGTTTTGTTTCTTTATGATCTCTATGAACTGGAATGAGTTTTTTACGTGTGAGTTGATGGATTCTGCATAGGGCTGTAGTTGTTTGGCGAGAAATTTGGCTAGATTTTGTAGAGGTGAGCCTATGGAGCTGACTATGGGTCTAAGTGGGGTTCCTTCTTTGTGTATCTTGGGGAGACCATAGAGCTTAGGGCATCTGGATGATTTCTCTATGGGAATGATTCTTTCCTGGATCTCTTCGCTGATGGGGGAGGCTTTTATTTTGGATCTAGTGGTTTTTTTCCAGGTGGGTGGTGGGATCTGTGTTTAGGGGTTTGTATGTGGAGTCTTGGAGTAAGTTGGTAAATTTCGTTTGGTAGTCAGATATGTTCATAACCACCGTGGCGTTTCCTTGTCTGCTGGTAGGATTATTATGCTAGTGTCTTCTTTCAGGTTAAGTAGTGCTGTCTGTTCCTCTTTGGGTAAGTTGCTTTTGGGTGGCTTGCTGGTGCAGAGGATGTTGGTGATTTCGAGTTTGATTCTGTTAGTGTCATCGGGGTTGACTTTGGTCAGGCTGGTTTCAACTCCGCATATAATGATTTCAGTGGGGATGTGTTTGGGAGCGACTGCAAAGTTGAATCCTTTGGAAAGGACATTGGTTTCGGCTTTGGTGAGGATCCTATCTGAGATGTTATGCACTGTTTGTTTCATGTGTGGCTGTGAGGGGGGAGGGGTTTGTTTCTGGCGTTCTTGTAGTCTTCGGAGTTTGTTAGTATATATATATTCTGTTTTAGTGAAAGAATTGGGACAAACTGAGATGAAGCAGATTAAACACAAGAGACTAGACTTTATTTACAGACAACCGCTATAACTGCTATAACTGAACTAACTGAATGTTCCATCTGACAGCTCCTTTTATATGTGAGCTGTCAGACGTCTCAACCAATCAGCACTCGTCCTTTTCCACTCATGCTGCAAGGCCAGCTTGTAAACTTAAAATGCTACACTCTTTCCCACTCAGATGGCACATTTGTAGTCATCAAGATATGTGTGATGGTGTCGACTCCGGCCAGATCTACACAGCTCAATTGGCTCTGCTGGATTAACTCTGGGAACTCCTGGAGACTGCACGGTCAACCTGGCAGGAGGTTCATCCGGCGGAATCAGGCTCAGTTCATCAGGTACGTCCGTTCCCCTGTCGAAACTAATTGGACCCACATTGTTAGGATGGCATTTCCCGCTGGTCTCTTGTATTACTTGGAGTTGTCATTAAGTCTTGCCCTGCCTTGTTTGCTATATTAATGGGTATTGGTGAACCTTCTTCCCCTCAATTGATCAATGTGGCGATGCCACATTCTGCCATCTTCCAATTCCACTCTATAGGATTTGGGCCCGGTTACTTCTATGACCCTTAACAAGCAACTGCTATAACAGCTATAACTGAACTAACTGAACATTCCATCTGAGGCTTCCGCTTGGCTCCGCGAGCCTCGAAAGACGTTCTTTTGAGAGCATCGGCTCTCTGGCTCCGTTAAAGCCCCAGAGCAGCTGACAAACGCTGTCTGGAGGCTTGAAATTCTCTCCCTGGGCAAAGGGGAGAGAGAAGAGCAGGCAGGTGGAGGTAGAACCCCCCCGAACGCCCTAGGAAAACTCCTGGGGCGCGAAGGGCGCGCGCTCCCTAAAAGCCTGTCAAGCCGCTCCAGACCAGGGACGTCTCCGCTAATTAGCGGAATTAGAAGCCGCAACCAATCTTGCTGAATGGAAATGAGGGAATTAACATCTTGAACTAACAGCAGGTGGAACGAGCAAGGAGAAATCAGACTGCAAGTATTTTTTACCTAACTCCAATGCCTAGAGCCTCCTTCGGAAGTAATCACTTAGTACTTTGCAACAATATGGTGATTGAAGCTTGAAAGGGTAGAGGAAACGGAAAGTTACAGGAAAAGTTTCGTTTTGCTGGCAGCCCTTCGCCTGGGGGAAAAAAAAAGCTTTTGTGCTGGCAGAAGGAGGATTTTAAACGTTAATTAATATTGGGAAATCTTTTGAGGAACTCTTCTTTTTGACTCTGATTAAATATAAAGACTAATTTCAAACTGGAAATGGCCTCAAAGTCTGTAAAAACTGTTCCTACTAAAGGAACTGGGAGTGCTGGTAGCTCCCCAGCTCATATTCCTAGATTACAAGTTTCTGCTCCTCCAGCGGATCCACAGACCCTAACATTGGAAATATTGCAACAAGCTCTCCAAATCACCCAAAATAAAATTGTTGATGTGATTGATGAAAAAATTAAGGAAACTAATGAAAAAATTAAGGAAACTAATGAAAAGATACAGGCTGTGTCAGATGAGATTGCAATTCGCAATCAGGGGATTAGGGATGATATATTAATGGCATTTAAGTGTCTGGCAGGCAATATTGAGATGGTGGATGATAGAGTTGAGGAAATTAAACAATCTTCTGAAATTTTGGATAGTAAAATAGGAGAAGCTCAAAACAAAATTCAAAGGGCTGAAGACGACGTAATAATGATACAATACAGAGACATGGAATTTGCTTTAAGATTCAGAGGGGTGAAGGAGAATAAACAAGAGAATTTGAGAGAAATGATGTCTGAGGCATTGGCACCGCTGGTGGGGGAGTCAAAAAATGATCTGGGCTGGCAGATGGACAAGCTGTACCGCGTTAATTCCTGGATTGCTAGACAGAAACATCTACCAAGAGACATTGTGATATATTTTACTACAAGGAGAGTACATAACAAAATTTTACAGGCTACTTTTAAAAACAAGCTTCAGGTGGGAGGCCAGGAAGTAATGACAATGAAAGAAATCCCCCCTAAGATCTTGAGAGCTAGAAGGGAGTATGCCTTTCTGGTGGATGAGCTGAGAAAACGTCAGATACAGTACAGATGGGAGGTGCCAACTGGACTAGTGGTGACTTACTCAGGAGAGAGATATCGGCTTAATACAATTTGGAAAGCAAGAGATTTTTATACTAATGTATTAAAGGCTGGCGCACCCAAACCAACTAAATCACCAGAAGGCAAAAGAAAGAAAGAAGTAATGGAAGCTGAGACAGAAGAGCTCTTGACAGTAGTTCAGGGGGGAGCTTTGGCTGATCAAGAAGAAATATTACAAATCCAAATGGCTACTCAAGAGTTGGCGCTGATTGATTTCTCGCAGTTATCAAAGGACCAAAGACAGACCAGATCAGTGACAGCTAGACTCAAGGAAGAATTAAGACAGCAACAATTCCAGATGGCAACTCAAGAAATGATTCAAGATACTACTAGAACAGGAGCCGTGGGGGGAGCAAGACCTAAAACTCAAATGAGATCAGAGCATCAGGACTTGCTTCAGAGGCTCCAAAGGCCCAGAGATGGGAACTAGATTTTTGACTTGGAATGTTAATGGCTTGAATTCTCCACAGAAAAGAAGAAAAATATTTCACTATCTTAAGCAATTTAAGAATGAAGTAATTTGCTTACAAGAGACTCATATAAGAATACAAGATCAAAAATATTTGATTAATGCAAGACTTGGTACATCTTACATAGCAGCAGCATCAGAAAAGAAAAATGGTATAGTTATATATTTGAAAAGAGACTTAGTTGCTAAATTAATTGAAGCAGACGATCAAGGAAGATTTTTAGCGATAGAACTTTTAGTAAAAGGAGAAAAAATACTTGTAATCGGAGTTTATGCCCCAAATCAACAACAAGAAAACTTTTATAATTTACTACACTCAAAATTGACACAGTGGGCATATAAAACTTGTATCCTGTTAGGCGACTGGAACGGTGTTTTGGACGTTAAAAAAGACAAGAAGGGACCTAAACAAAATGTGTTAACAAGAGCAAAATTGCCCAAAGCGTTTTGGGAAATGATGGACGACTGGGAGTTGAGAGATATCTGGCGTGAAAGAAACCCGGAAGAAAAAGATTTTACTTTTTTTTCAGATAGGCATCAATCCTTTTCAAGGATTGATTTTATACTAATTACTAACAATCTTTTATCTAGGGTGAAAAATACGAAGATTTGCTCAAAAACATTGACAGACCATAGTCCAGTTTGGCTGGAATTGGAGTATGAGAAAGGGCCTAGGAGGTCCTGGAGGTTAAATGATAATTTGTTTAGGTATGAAGAAAATGTAAAAGAGTGTAAAAAATTTATGAAAGAATTTTTTGTTATGAATATGCAAAAGGGCACATCGATGGAAATGGTATGGGATGCAAGTAAGGCATATATGCGAGGAATTTTGATATATTTGAATAATAAATATAGAAACAGGGGACAAAAAGAAAAGAATTAGAAGATGAGATTAGTAAACAGGAACAGGCTTTAGTAGCTAATCCAACGGATAAGAAAATTAAAGAGGCAATCAATTTATTGAAAGGTCAATTTAATATGTTAATAGCAGATCAAGTGGCAACTAATTTAAGATATGCAAAACATAATACTTTTTACAATGCCAATAAACCAGGCAGGTGGTTAGCATATTTATTAAGGAAAAAGCAAAAATCAAGGACAATAGAGAGAATAAAATATAAGGGTAAAGAGGTTTATGAGCAACAATTGATTAAAAAATCTTTTTTAGAGTTTTATTTGAGGCTGTATACTGGTGATAAAATTAAAGATATAGATATAGAGAGATTTTTGCAGAAAGAGAATATTTATACAATTTCAAATGAGCAGAGGGATAGTTTAAATCAATCGATAACTTCCGAAGAAATTGCGTTAGCAATTAAGCAGTTGAAAGTGGGTAAAGCTCCTGGGACGGACGGTTTGACGGCTATTTACTATAAAACCCTACAGGAGGAAATGATAGAACTGTTGAAAGAATTATTTAACAATATACAACAGGGAGGAAAGGTACCTCCAACTTGGAAGACAGCATTTATCTCGTTGATCCCAAAAGAAGGGCATGATGATACAGATCCTAAAAATTATAGGCCAATTTCATTATTAAATACAGACTATAAGATATTTGCTAAAATTTTGGCAAATAGATTAATGACAGTCATGCAGCAAATGATTCACCATGATCAAACTGGTTTTATAAATGGTAGACAAATGAAGAGTAATGTAAGGCAAATTGTTAACTTATTAGAGTATTTGGGAAGGAACAACCAGGTCCCCGCAGTGCTTGTGTTCTTGGATGCTGAGAAAGCCTTTGATAGATTGAATTGGCAATTTTTACTAAAACTAATAGAAACAATGCAATTTGGAGAACAATTTGTACAATCTATTAAGGCAATATATCAAAAACAAACAGCGCAAATAATAGTTAATGGTGGTTTAACAGATGCTTTTAACATAGAAAAAGGAACAAGGCAAGGCTGTCCTTTGTCCCTGTTATTGTTTATTTTGACGCTGGAAATTTTATTAAACAAGATACGCGAGATGAATACAATTAAGGGAATTAAAATTAGACAGCATGAATACAAGGTACGAGCATTTGCGGATGACCTGGTTGTTACCTTAACCCAACCAGTACAATCGATTACAGCCTTGAGGGATATAACCTGCTTATATGGACAAGTATCTGGCTTTAAAATAAATGCAGCTAAAACAAAAATAATAGCTAAAAATATGGTTAGGAGCCAAAAAGAAGAGATAGAAAGGTTAACAGGATTTGAAGTAGTTAAGAAGGTTAAATATTTGGGGGTTTATATTATGACTGCAAATACGAAATTATATCAGTACAACTATGAACCATTATGGCACAAAATACAGAAAGAGTTGGACAACTGGAAAAAACTACAACTGTCTTTGCTGGGAAGGATAGCCGCTGTAAAAATGAATATTTTACCAAAATTTCTATTTCTTTTTCAAATGATACCTATACTTAAAAAAGATGAGAACTTGAAGGAATGGCAGAAGGACATAAACAAATTTGTGTGGGCAGGGAAGAAACCACGAGTCAAACAAAAGATATTGCAAGATACTAGAGAAAGAGGTGGTCTTAAGATGCCCAATTTAAGATTGTACTATGAAGCTGCTGCCCTCTCAGCAATCACAGATTGGATAAACTTAACGGAAGAAAAGATATTGAATATTGAAGGATATGGTTTGGTTTATGGCTGGCATGCTTACTTAGTGTATGATAAGAAAGTAGATAAGACTTTTAAAAGTCATATATTAAGAAATGCTCTATTGCGTGTCTGGAAAAAGTATAAATATAAACTAAATGATAGGTTACCAATATGGACAGTACCCAGACACGCAATAGTGAACATAAATTTAAAGCAAAAGCAAGATAAGATTACATATAAGGAACTCCTTTATAAGAAAGGAGTTAGACTACAGTTAAAATCCATGGAACAACTAAAAGAAGAAGGGATTATTAAGACTTGGTTTCAATATGGACAGCTGCTGGCCAGATGGAGAGAAGATCAAAAAATTGGTATTTTGCAGCAGGATGAGAATTTGATAAAGCAAATAAGAGATGAAGGTCAAATGCACATAAAAAGGTTGTACAATGCATTACTGGAAATAGATTCAGAAACAGAGTTAGTCAAGGATTATATGATAAAATGGGCACAAAATGTAGGTGAACCAATAATGATGGAAACATGGGAAAAGATATGGGTTAGAAATGTAAAATTTACACAAGCACAAAATTTAAGGGAGAATTTTTACAAAATGTTTTATAGATGGCATTTAGATCCAAAAAAACTGGCTTGTATGTATCCAAATTTACAACCCAAGTGTTGGCGATGTGAGTGTGAAGATGCTACATATTTCCATATATGGTGGACATGTAAAAAGATTAAGGCTTTTTGGATAAAAATATGGTGGATTATTCAAAATATTTTGAAGAAAAAAATTAAATTTACACCACAGTTTTTTCTGTTGGGAATAGTTACGGATTGTACTGTAATAGAGACTAAGCTGGTTTTGAACTTAATAACGGCTGCCAGGTTACTGGTGGCACAGTACTGGAAGAAGGAAGATCCACCTACTATTGAGGAATGGACATTAAAAGTTGTGCATTTGGCGGAAATGGCAAAAATTTCATCATACCTTAAAGACCATTCAAATGAGAGATATATATCGGAATGGAGAAAATGGATTGATTACATACAGAAGAAATATCTGAATAAGAAGATTCATATAGCTTATGAATGAAATAATATTAAGTAGTTTATGTTTGTTTTTTCTGAGTTATAAGGAGTTAAGGACCTAGGGAGAACATGAAATGTAATAATTTGTTAGCACACTTTAGTTCTTGGTTTTGTGAATGCTATGCCCTGTGCTCGTTCTGGGAAGTCTAGGGAGGGGGGTGGGTGGAGGGAGGGGAAGGGAAGGTGGGAAGGGGAGGGGGGGTTGAGGGGGGAAGGGGGGGTGAAAATGTTTGTATTTTTCATAAAACTTTTCAATAAAAATAATAAAAATAATAATAAAAAACATTCCATCTGACAGCTCCTTTTATATGTGAGCTGTCAGATGACTCAACCAATCAGCACTCATCCTTTTCCACTCGTGCTGCAAGGCCAACTTGTAATCTTAAAATGCAACAATATATCTATATCTATATATATCTATCTATAGCTATAAATAGAGAGATAGAGAGATAGAGATAGAGATATACATTTGGTGGATCTATACATTTTCTGAAATTAATTAAAGCTGCACTGATAGTGCAGGCCAATAATGGATTTAAGAATGCAGTTTTTTGACAGTGTTAGAAAACCCTAGTTTAGTTCTCTCCAGCAAGCAGATATATTTTTTACCAGGCAATTATAAAGAAAAGAGTAAATGGGCAGGATTTAAGATTGAGATTGACAGAAATTTAGTCTATTGATTTTGAGTTTAAATGAGTTAAAACCATCAAAGCCAAGTGAACATTTACTGTATGTATTATCTTTTGGAAATCCTGGAAAGTGGATGTGGCAGACAAAGGATAAAGGCAAATGTTGCTTGTATGATTTAAATGCAGAAAAAGGATATTTCAGTGAACAACAGACCCAGGTAATAAGGGAATCAATTTATACTTCCAAAAACCAGCATTTATTTGTCATGAACAAGCCATGCCAGACTAACCATATTTCATTTTTTAATGGATAACTTTCTTAATAGATATGCAAATGCTCCAGATAAAACATACCGTGTTTTCAACAAAGCATTTGACAATAGGAGTAGCACTTTAATCAACTATAGCCTGGAAGCAAACAAATCAAGTGAGGCATAAATGGCTTGAAAATCATCCTCAAAGAATGATTCTTCACTAAAATGGTCAGAAGTATTAAAACTTACTCCCAGAAGTAATGTTTTCATTTAATGATTTGCTTAAGGAAAAAGAGTGTTTGTTAAATTTGGAGATTTCTAAAAATTCTGAATAATAAGAACCGTTTGATAGTGAACCAATCACTAGGTAAGAGGTGAACAATCAAGTGTTATGGGTGCTTTAATTTAAATTCCTGCAAAAACCTGAGAGGGCTGAGAGACAATAGTTCCATTGTACTTGTGCTGCTTTAACTGTGCTTTTTTTAAAAAAAAATGATTTATATGCCGCCCTTCTCCGGAGACTCAGGGTGGTTTACAATGCGTTAAGCAATAGCCTTCATACTTTTGTATATTTATACAAAGTCAGCTTATTGCCCCCACAAACTGGGTCCTCATTTTACCTAGATTAGAAAGGATGGAAGGCTGAGTCAGCTTTGAGCCTGGTGAGATTTGAATTTACAGTAATTGCAGACAGCTGGTGTTAATCACAATGCTTTTAGTCTGCTGAGCCACCAGGCCCTTAGAATACTGTATCCAATTCTACACACCAACAAATCATAAAAAGAATTGTGGACTGTTGAAAAGAAGTGTGTTCATGAGAGATCCATAAATATATAAATCTATTTTAAGAAACTATTAAATAAAATTGGAGCTAAATTATTCAATAGAAAATTAAATGATAACTAATAAAAATATCAGAAGCCAATCATAAAACTATGGACATCCAGACAGAATAAAGCTAGATTTTTCCTAAACATGAGGAAAAAGAAAGATTTTGCATAATATAATAGAAGTTGAAGTAAAAAGCGAATCATGTATCATCATTTTAGTGATATAGCTCACATTGCTGTAATGTAGAGGCTATAGTACAGCTCCCTTGACCTTTTCAGCACTTTAACCGTATATCTGTTTGGAAATAATTAAATCTATTAGAGACAAAAAATGAAAATGAAAACAAAAATAGTAAAATAATTATGAGGTAATTTAACATAATTTTCTTATGATTGTAGTTTCCTGAATTAGTCCAGTGAATATGACCTCTGAATAGTAATATTTATTTGGTGCATAAATATATTTTGGAGAGTGTTAACAGTGTAATTAACAAAATAAATCTTGTAATTCTCTTCCTTAAACTATCTGAGTTATAAACTCTTTCTATTGTACTAAAAACCATCTCAATATCTACCAATAAATCCTACGTATCTTTCTTCTCACTGTATTCCAGTGGGTATAGAGTATTAATTCAGGATTTCAGCATGTATTCCTTTATAAAGGAGCCATGAAAGTGACATCTATGCCAATGGATTTCTTGTCTGTTGAGGTCAGTTGAAAAATGTTTTGTGACTTTAATAGCCTTTCAAAACAGGGTGGAATGAACAATGTAGAACAATCTCTTTTCAAAAGGGATGGTTTGCCAATTCATTTACTGTGTTAGTTTTGACTACTGAAGGTTTTCTCTGTTTAAACAGGGGGAAAAAAGCATAATCTTTTCTATCTTACTGGCCAAAATCCATTTTGGCACACATTGAAAAGCATCTTGTTTTCATTTATTAAATTTTAATGTATATCATGTATATGTAAAAAAATATTGTTGTTACATTTACATCTCAGTCTAATTAAATATCAGTGCTAATGTTCAAGAGGGTATATGTAGGGACTGAAAAATTAAAATGGCTTTAGTGAATCCTTTACATGTCCTTTCTTTGTTAGTTAACTTTTACACTGTCCTCAAATAATTAATTTGCATCAATTCTCTGGGATTAAACTTTTTTTAGTCATCAATCTGGAGAGTGAATTTGTATTCTCAATTGACCACTTTTCTACCTCAATTCATCCTCAGACTCTAAAATTAATTTCTATTTCTTGGCATGCATATTTATTCTACGAAAATAAAGTGGATAAAGTATTTAACAGCCATATGCTTAGAAACTCTTTGATGAGAGTATGGAAGAAGCACTAGTTCAAATGGGATTATAAAATACTGTTGTGGTTGGATCTTGGTCATATCATACGGAATATAAATATAAAGTCACTCGGGGGGGTTATACAAAGAAGCACTTTTTAATGATGGGGGCAGATGGCAACTAAAGACATTGAAAACACTGTTGGAAGAAGGGATTAATTTAACTTGGTTACAGTATAATCAACTTCAACTGAGATGGAGAGAAGATCAAAAAACTGGTTTAATGTTGCATGAAGAAGAATTGGTTAGACAGATAAAAGAGAAAGTCCCAATGCATATCAAGAGAGTTTATAATGTTTTGTTAGAAAGAGATTCAGAAAATGAACTGGTTAAAGATTGTATGATAAAATGGGCGCAAAATTTTGCAGAACCAGTTATGATGGAAACGTGGGAAAAAATATGGGTTCAGAATGTTAAATTTACGCAGTCACAGAACTTGAGGGAAAATTTTTATAAAATGTTTTATAGGTGGCATTTAGATCCTAAGAAATTGTCATGCATGTATCCTAATGTTCAACCGAAATGTTGGAGATGTGATTGTTTGGATGCTACATATTATCATATATGGTGGACTTGCAAGAAAATGAAGGCTTTCTGGATAAAAATTTGGTGGGTTATGCAAAATGTTCTGAAGAAAAAACTCCAATTTTCTCCTCAATTGTTTTTACTGGGTATGGTTAAGGGTTTTTCAATGGGTGAAACAAAATTGATATTGTACATGGTGACAGCAGCTAGGTTACTGATTGGTCAATATTGGAAAAGGGATGTTTTGCCTACTATTGAAGAATGGACTTTGAAGGTGGTCAGTTTTGCAGAAATGGCGAAGATATCAGCATACTTAAAAGACCGGACTCAAGAGACTTATGCATGGGAGTGGAAGAAATGGATAGATTATGTGCAGAATAAATACCAAACTAGGAAGTATCAGATAGCTTTTAGTTGAATGTTATGTAGAAATGTATAGTATATAGGGGGTAGAATAGTTCAATGTTATCTAGAAATGTATAGTACACAGGGGGGAGATTAGAAGGGCGGTAAAGTATGATATAATATGATGTGGATTTGGATTTCACCTTGGGGAAGTCATGGGAGGAGGGGGGGCTAGGGAGGGTTAGGGAGGGAAAGGGGGGGAAATGGGAAAATTTGTATTTGTAAAACTTTTTCAATAAAAAAATAAATAAAATTAATTTCTATTTTATATATAATGTTCCTTTTTATGATAGATACCTTATTCAATTTCAAACTACAGAGACACAGAAAAAATCAATACAGAGTAGTCTAGAAAGTCAAACTATCACCTTCCATACTGAAAACAAAAGTTTTTGTCACTATTAAAAGTGACAAAAGAAAAGAAAAGAAAAGAAAAGAAAAGAAAACTTCTGAGAAAACATGTATTTTAAAATTTGTGCCAATATATATTTATGTTCTAGCACAAACAGTCAAGTAAGGTATAGATCTCTAATTCAAGAAATTGTTTCCCTTATCAGGTGGATGTTGTTGTTCTGGACAATATTTACATAGGCAGTAAACTAACATATGGATTTAAGAGTGTATATGTATGGGGCAGGAATATATGTCAGACTTCAGTGCTGATGACCTCCAAAGTTTTGGATCCAGTTCTCTTCCACCAAACTCTAGTATGCTTTGAGCAAACAAAAACAAATATTAAGTTATGTGGGACTGTTCGTATTGATTTGACTTGATTTGAACTCATGTTTTATTCAGGTCTTACCCAATGTTGGAAGTTTGCTTTTCCAAACACTACTCCAAATTTAATCTGCTGGAAGAAGATGGAATTTTTTGGGGGTGGGGGGGATATAAAATATTTCTTTGGAATCCTCTATTACCACAAAAAATAGCCCTTACACACTTGGTTTTTTTTCTTTCTTTCAGTTACAAATGCCATTTTTTTAACCAAGTGTAGTGAAAAAGAAATGATTCACTGCTCTTCATTGGCACAATGCAGGCTAATTCTGGCATTACATTATTATGCATGCATGCATCTTTAAGATCTTGATAAATGAATGGAAATCTGCTCCTTTCCAAACCCCACTTCCAAATGTAGGACTGAGTGAGGCTGAAATATAATTATATAAAGCGCTTTCATATCCATTATTCCAGCCTTCAGAAATTCCTGTCTGGCTGCAGCTTTATTTCAGACACAATAGGCATCAAAATTGTTCAGTGTTATGTAGACTTTGTTGTCTACCCATCTAGTTGTTGCTATTTTATGTTATTTAGGGTAATGAGCCATTTTGTTGACTATACAGTGAAAAGTCATAGCAACAAAAATAATGTAAAAAATAGACCAGCGATTTGGTAAGATTAGCCAAACAGATCTTTCAAAGAGGAAATTGGATGTTCCTTGTACACAGTCTGAAGCTTCAGGCAAAGACTATGTACTCAGGGCTCAATAGCCTTTATTAAGGCAATAATAAAGTAAGCCTTGTTTTGACACTGCAGCTGCTGAAATCTCTTCATGTTGCCATTCTCAAAAATTCTTTCTCTTTAGTGTTTGAGATGACCCGGAAATATCCTTGCTTTAAGCAATAGGCTAGCATCCTAAAAGACAAATTGAATATGAAATGCAACTGGTTGCAGCCTGATACACTATTATCAAGTTGCAGATATTTTATTTTTCATCCACTTAGTAGCTACAATTCTAATATGGATAAAGAAGATAGAGATTTTTCTCTTGCCTACGTTCTATTCCTTATAGCACTTTACAAAAATAATCTTAAAGATGTGAATATGTTTTGCAATTTTATTATGCATTATTATTTCTTTGCACTCAGGCCAGCATATATTCACATTATTCAATATATTATATGTATTAAATAGCTGAGATTCCACCTACATGATAATACCCCTCTAAACCAATTAATCTACATCTATTAAAACTATTTTAGAATAGAATCAGCTGGAAGGGATCTTGGAAGTCCTCTAGTCTAGCCCCCTGCTCAAGCAGGAGAACTTACATTATTTCAGATAAATGACTGTCTAAACCAGAAGTGTCAAACTTGCATTGTCTCATCATTATGTGTTGTATTGTGACTTTTTTCTCCTTTGCTAAAATGGGGGTGGACATGGCCAGCAAGTGATGCATCCAGCCCGTGGGTTGCGAGTTTGACACCCCTGGTCTAGACAGTGGTAGGTTCCTCCTGGTTTGGCCTGGTTCCGCCGAGCCGGTAGTGGTAGAGTAGACCGGTACAGCTCTGCAAGCAGTTAAAAGCCTGGTAGACCCGTACCTCTGCTAAATCCTAAAGAATTGTCACATGACCATCAAGCCACACCCACAAAATAAGCCACGCCCACAGAACTGGTAGTAAAAAAAATTAGAACCCACCCCTGGTCTAGACTCTTCTTAAAAACATCCAGTGATGGAGTGCCCATGATTTCTGGAAGTAAGCTGTTCCACTGGTTAATTGTCCTCACTTAAGTTTCTCCTTAATTCCAGGTTACTTGTCTTTTTGATTAGTTTCCAACCATTGTTTCTTGTTATTCCCTCTGTTGCTTTGGAGAATAATTTGACCCAACTTCTTTGTGGCAGCCTCTCAAATACTGGAACACTGAAATTCTTCTTTTCTTTAGACTAGCCAAACCCAAATCCTGCAGCCATTCTTCATATGGTTGTCCTTTGATCATCTTAGTTGCTCTTCTCTGAATTTTTTCCAAATATCAGGTCCCATAGATTCCTACAGTGACACTATCATTCTGGTGAGAGGCTAGGGGAAATCTCTGTATGGGGTTTCTGTTTCTGTTTCTTGCTTCGCCTTGCTGTAACTTTTGGGACCTTGGAAGGGAGGAAAGGAATGTGCCTCAAGCCAGAGAAGAGCAGCAGCATTGCCTTGGAGACTGCCATTTATCACTTTCTCAGCCTGAGTTTCCCATAACATCTTCACACCTTGGGACTGGCTCGATAATGTATTGGACTTTGGGAGGGGCTCTGTCTGCAATGGTTTAATCTAACATTTTGAGCAGATTTAGTTATTGCTTACATCTCTTGCTATCACAATCTTCCAATAAAGTTTCCTTTTGAAATGGCTTTTGTTTCAAGAGTTCTGCTTTCTTGAGAAGACTGGCAAGGCAGAACCTTACATTAGGCAGGATTAGGCAAACTGATCAACCTGGAGAGGCAACAGCCCTACCATGGGGACCTTGTATACGAAGTCTATCCAGGGCAGCAACCACGAAGATGCTGAATGCTAGGGGAAAACCTCCAACAAAACCCAGCAGGAGGAATTCCTCAAGGCCTGGGTCGAGGAGAACATTGCCTCAAGCAGCTCTGCAAAGCTGAGGTGGTCCATTAGCATCGGGAAGAAGAGAGGCTGGGACGGCAAAGCCAAGGGAGTAACCTTCACCCATGGGAGCCGCCAGCAGGGCTGGAAGCATGAGCTGGAGAACCTCCACCATGACGACGAAGTGGAGGAAATTCCAGGCTGTCCCAACCAACACCTGAGGGAAGCCATGAACCTCATGAGAGAAGCCATCCATGGCATACAGATCCAGAATACCCCAGTTTGCACTATGGGCAAGAACGAAGCATGAGAAGAGGCTACTGGTGGGCGAGGGAAGTCCCCAACCCCGAGGATGTCTGCTCCTGCAGGAGCCACTAGCGAGTCCATTGTGACACTAGAAAATCCACCCCGGAGGGACCCTGGCATGGGGCATGGCCCATGACTCAGTGGGAGGAGGCGGGAGGAGGCTTTCTAGAGCAAAAGGCACCCCCTGGGCATCAAGTATGATGGGAAACCCCAACAACTGGGATTTTTCCTCATGCATGTGCTGATTTACATGCAGGAGTATGGAAAGGACCTCCCCACGGAAGGAGCCAAAGTCAGGGTCATCACCCTGGCCCTAGAGGAGGTGGCTGCATGCTGGATGGTGACCCTCCACAATGCAGATGCCCCAGAGCTCCACAACTTCAACGGTTTCATGACAGCCCTAAGACAGAGATTTGAGGACCCCCTAGCTGACCACATCAGGCACGGACACCGATCAGTTGCCGAGTACACCAAAGAATTCCATGACCTGACCTGCAATGTAGATTGGCCAGAGGAAATACTCATGAGCTGGTTCAAGGATGGACTCAATGACAACCTGTACAATGCCTGCATTGCCCGCGGAGTCCCAATCCGCCTGCAGGACTGTTATGTGTTGGCTGAGGAAGCTGGAATTGACCAAGCCTGAAACCTGTACTGCACGAGCCACACCTGGAGGAGATCCCCACCCAAAGGGAAGAGGAAGACAGCAGAATCTCGCTCTACCCTGCCACGCTCGACAGCCTGCTTCAACTGTGGAAAGGAAGGCCACCTCACAGCTGATTGTCATGCAAAGATTCCTACCCAAAAGGGAGAGAAGCAAGCCAGAGTGAGGCCTGTGAAGCCACCGCCACATCCCAGGGACACCACATTGAAATGCCGTGTGGTTGTGGAGTTCCCGCAGAGTTGCCTCCAGTGCTGGGAACTCCAACCCCTCTGGCAGAAGAACCTGACCATTTAGGGAGTGACTACGAAGAGGTAAGTGAGACTGTCTAACCCACTTTAATCCCCACAGAACTATTAATTCCACTAACATGGAGAAAAGTGAGACTTAAAGCATTGTTAGATTCGGGGTGCATGGGGAGCCTAATAAGACCAATTTCTAGTTGACAGACTGGGGATCCAACTAAGACCATTAAAAATCCCAGTCTCCATTGTGGGAGTAGCCCTGCCATATTTGCCACTGAACTCCCCTACCACGTTTGCTGGAACTCACCACGGCAAACCACTCCAAAACCATTGCTTTCATCGTGATTCCGGGGATGGAGTGGCCTCTAGTTTTGGGACTAACCTGGCTAAAGAAATGGAACCCAAAAGTGGATTGGATGGAGGGGACCCTCTGATTTCCTAATGGTGAACTGGCCCAGAGGGAGGAGCCCCACCAGGTGGGAATGACACATAGTGAGGAAGTAGCTGCTGTCATGACAAGCGGACCCCTACCAGGCATCCCCAGGGTGTGATGTATTTAGTAAAGCGGCTTCAGATGAACTTCCTCCTACAGACTGTGGCATCGAGATTCTATTGTGGGTCAAAGTAACTAAGCCAAAACTTTATGCCATGACCCCCCAGGAGCTGGATGAACTCCACCAATTCATAGACAAAAACCTGGCTCATGGTTTTATTGAACCTGCTAGGCCCAAGGTGGCTGCTCCAGTACTGTTCTGGGAGAAAAAAGAGGGCTCGTTTTGTCTGTGCATGAACTATAGAAATTTGAACACTATTTGCAAGGAAAACCTGTATTGCCTGCCTATGAAGAACATGCTGGCCCATTTGGTGAAGGGGAAGATTTTTTCCAAGCTTGATTTAAGGGAAGCTTATTATTTGGATTCAGATTTGGGAGGGGGATGAATGGAAGACAGTGTTTAATTGCCCGTTGGGGTGTTTTCAGTTTAATGTTTTGCCATTTGGGCTCCAAGGTGCTCCAGCCATTTTCATGCAGCTGATTAACGAAGTGTTGCATGAGTACTTGTACAAGGGGTTTTTGGTTTACCTTGATGACATATTGATTTACACTGAAACTAAGGCTGAACATGTTAAGTTGGTGCAGGAGATCTTGAAAAAGCTAAGGGCAGCTAGGTTGTTTGCCAAACTTCCCAAGTGTGAATTTCATCAGGACAAAATAGATTACTTGGGATACCAAATCACCCACCAAGGGGTGGAAATGGATCCCACAAAAGTCAGGGCAGTGCTTGAGTGGGAAACCCCTCGCACCCGCAAGCAATTGCAAAGCTTCCTGGGTTCTACTAACTTCGGTTGGCAATTCATCTCCTCTTTTGCCCAGATAATGCTTCCAATTACTAATCTGTTGAAAACCAAAGGGTTTTCAAGCCAAAACCCAGTCAACCTCTAAAATGGTCAATGAAATGCCAAGCGGCATTCAAGAAGCTGAAAAGACTTTTTTCAGCTTAACCAGTGTTAAAACACCCGGACCCAGAGAAACCATTTGTAATTCAGGCCAATGCCAGTGATGTGGCAGTCAGAGTGGTTCTACTCCAAGAAAATGAAGAAGGCAAACTGCAACCATGCATGTACACCTCTAAATGTTAACTGAAACTGAACAAAAGTGGGTGATATAGGAGAAAGAAACTTTTGCAGTCAGGTAGGTGCTCCAATGACTTGGAGACATTTCCTGGAGGGGAATAAAATACCCTTCCAGGTGTGGACTGACCACAAGAATTTAGAAGCTCTCAAAAACTTGAGGAAAATGTCCCCAAAACAGGTCCAATGGGCACAGTATTTCCAATGGTTTAATTTTATTTTGAGATATTTACCGGGAGAGGGGTGTGTGGACTTTCTGGCAGATGCCTTGTCCAGATTACCCCAATATAACAGTGCTAAAGCAGAACTAATTAATCCTATCTCCCGGCTTCCCAGCTGGCAGACAAAGTTGTCACACATTCCCAGGCAAAGAAGGACCCCTCCACCTTAGACAAATTGACAAATTGACAAATTGTCCTTATTCCAAGGACATTCCCAGCTTTGTGAAAATATAATTTTCTTTCCTTCACCAGTAGATGGCACCATCACCTAAAATTCAACGTTGCACCCAATCTGACAGCTAGAAATCTATTCCAATTTCCTTCAGATAATTTCTTTCAGTTTCTTCCAATAATCAGTCCAATGTTTCCAGCATTTTAAAATGCCCTTTCCAAATTTTTCCAATAAAGTATTCCAGTCCAGTCTTTCTCTATTTAAGAATTATATTCTCTCTTAAATTTCACTTTCTTTTGGATCTATAATCTTTCTTTAAGTCTTTACCACTATTTTAACATTTTAAAGAGTCTATCTTTTTGGAATTTCTTTTCTTTGGGTTTTAGTCTCTAGTAAAGAAGTTGAAAATCATCTCACCTAGCTCCACTCCACTGTTCACATACCACTCCAGCACATTTCTTTCTTCAGTTGTCCCAGTTTCCCGGTGGCCATAATGGCCTCCTCTCTTCTTCATTGTTAGATAGGAGGATAAGCCTTGGATCAAGCACGAAAGTTGCCACTCTCCATGATCTACAAGGGGTCCCTCCTTTCTTCATCACCCCTCCAAGGTGACTTTAGCTCTATAAGCCCCCCCCGATAAAGAGAGATCAGCTTAGGTTCGTGGAGCCCCCCTCCATACAACTGTGTTGCAGTGACAGCGACTGGAAGTCCCAGCTTATCCGTTGTTTCAAAGAGGGGATTTCTGGTTCATGTAAGGGCAACTCTGGTATAGCATTAAATGCTTGTCCTGTGGCTACCCTGAAAGGGGTGAATCCTGTGTACAAATGGCAGTAGTTTGATCCAGTTGTCCTGTTGGTAATTTATAAAACAACTCAGCTATTGCTCCAGAACTGAGTTAGTTCATTCCATTGCCCCATTCATTTGTGAATGATGACTAGAACTAAGCCCCTGGCTGGTTCCAAGGAGGTCCAAGGAGGCTTTCCAGAACTTGGAGGGGAATTGGACCCCTCTATCTGAAATAATACATTGTGGATCACCATGCAAGCGATAAATGTGTACTTAAAACAGCGTAGCTAGGGCTTTTGCCATAGGGATCTTTTGGCATGGTATGAAATGGAACTGCTTCGAGAAGTAATCTGTGACAACCCAAATTACTGTGTTTCCGGAACTCTCGGGCAATTCTACAATGAAATCCATGGAGAGCGCTCTCCAGGGTGCTGAAGGATCTGCAACCAGCTGTAGTAGACCAGGGGTTTTCCTTTGCCTGCGCTTAGCCACAGCACAAATGGGACAGCTTGCTACATAGCTTTCTACATCCTTTTTCAACAAAGGCCACCAGAGTTGCCATTTCAGCAAGTGTAGAGTTTTCACAAAACCAAAATGACCGGCAAACCTAGAATTGTGACAGGCTTGCATAGTTTTCAATCTTTCCATGACTGGGACATACAGTTTGTGTCCCAGTCAAGCTGGTCCATCCTTTATTGTACAAGTGTGTTTGTGAGCACAGAATCAATGTTTCCAATGCTTTTTTGAACACCATGATTGTGGTGTTGTCTAAGATTATAGATCCAAAAGAAAGTGAAATTTAAGAGAGAATATAATTCTTAAATAGAGAAAGACTGGACTGGAATACTTTATTGGAAAAATTTGGAAAGGGCATTTTAAAATGCTGGAAACATTGGACTGATTATTGGAAGAAACTGAAAGAAATTATCTGAAGGAAATTGGAATAGATTTCTAGCTGTCAGATTGGGTGCTACGTTGAATTTTAGGTGATGGTGCCATCTATTGGTGAAGGAAAGAAAACTATATTTTCACAAAGCTGGGAATATCCTTGGAATAATTATCTGCAATATAGAATGGAGATTAAATAACATCTGGAAGACTGTTCTTTTCTCATGCACACTGTCTGATACCTATTTGTTTCATGATTAAGGAGGAAAAATCTTTCAGACTTTTGAAGACTGCTAAATAGAGTGGTTCATAAATATTTGGAATTATCATTGGAATAAAAGAGCTGACTATGTGGCTGATGAAGACAAGGGAAAACCTGTTGGATCATCTATGAGTATAAACGTTGTCTGATAACACCACAAAGAGGTGAAAGAAGGAAAACCAAAGACAAGACAAGACAAAAGGTTTTTTAGAAAGTTTGGACTAGTTTTAGGACTGAGCAAATAGTTTTAATATTGACTTTTTGATGTTACAGACAACAAAGATTTTGCGACCTTGATAGATTATTGAGTAACTTTTGGATTTATTAAAATAAGACAGAATGCTTCAACAGGGAAAAATAAGTATATTTCAGAAAGAAATGTCACTGATGTTTCAAAGTGTCTATGAAACTATAACAAAGAACCATAGGGAGATAAAGGGTTTGGTGCATGATATAGTTGTGAGACTAGAAAATGTCCAGCAAACAACAATGAAAAATGAACAGGAAACCCAGGAAATAGAGGAGAAAATAGAAAAAACAGAGGACAGGATAGAGCAGATTAAACAACAAATGAATTTAGAAGACAAGGAAAAGGAAGAGATAATTAAAATGAATGAAATAGATCAAGTTGACTATACATTAAGAAATTTAAAAATAAAATTGGATGAGCAGGAAGACATTCCTAAAGTGAGGAAAGAGACACTGATGGGTATAGTGAAGATTTGGCAGCGAGAGGCAGAGGCAGTGACAGAGAAAACTTTTAGACCAAATGTCGAGTGTCAGCCATTCCCTCGACACATGATCCCGGGGACTGTGACAAGCCAGAAGAACAGAGACATGGTGGGGGGGTGTTGTAGAGTTTAGCACGGCACGGTGATATCAGGTGGTGGATGGTATAGGGAATCTGGGGACAGGGTCAATAAAACGATGTCAAAAGAAACAAACGCCCTTCAATACGAGGGACAGCGAGATCCAGAAGTAACTGAAGGATTAAATAGCGTGGTCACTTTAAATGCACAATTGAGCAAGGGAGGGGCGCTTGGGGGCGTTCTATAAAGCCAGATAAGCAGAGGAATCGGGCATCTCCGACTTTGTTTTTCATCAGAAAACTTCAGCGCTTACTGTATGACCACCGTGTAAGCTACAATTAAACTGGATAGCTTCACCTTTGAGTGTGTGCGTGTGGTGTTTGTTCGGCAGAGCACAGGTGGTTCCAGAGGAGGCTGACAGAAAGGTAGTCCTTTACAGGGGACTATTATTGACCTGTTTTCCAAACAGGCGCATTTTGTCCCCTGTAAAGGACTACCGCCTGCTGGGCGTCTAGCGAAACTGTTTGTCCAACACGTATATTGACTTCATGGCACACCCAAACGTATAATCTCAGACAGAGGTCCCCAATTTACTGCCCGGTTCTGGAGACGTTTCCTAGGACAATTAGGAACAGAATAGGGACTGAGCTCTGCGTTCCACCCAAATACCAACGGAGCCGCTGAAAGAGCCAATGCCATGGTAGAAAGGTATCTACATTCCTATGTGTCATACCAACAAACAGACTGGTACGAACTCTTACCTTTCGCAGAATCAGCATATAATAACACCGTGCACAGCAGTACAGGTTATACACCCTTCCTAGTAGTTTCTGGAAAAGAGTTCCTGGCCATCCCCGATCTAGATGTACAAATGACTAGTTCCCATAGTCCAAAAGAATGGACAGAGAAGGTTAAACAGAGTTGGCCACACATCAAAAATGCATTAGAAAAAGCTTCTGAAGCGTACAAAATCCAAGTAAACAAACAGAGACGAGATAACCTACCCTTCAAAATAGGAGAAAAAGTGTATTTGTCCACAAAATATATCAATCTGCGTATGCCCAGTAAAAAATTAGGTCCAAAGTATATAGGTCCCTTTCCCATCACCAAAATAATAAATCCCGTAATGGTATCTTTACAACTACCCCCCTTACTGAAAAGAATACACCCAGTATTCCACAGTAGTCTCCTAAAACCAGCAGCCAAAATAAGAGAGACAGGAACACGTCCAGGGTCTGTGACAGGAAGCTCATACGAAATTAAAAAGATCCTCGATTCTAAGATATATCATGGGAAGCTTAGGTATTTAGTACATTGGAAGGGATACCCTATATCAGAAGCAATATGGGTGAAAATGAAGGATATAGATGCTCCACGATTACTAAAACAATTCCATGAAACATATCCAAACAAACCAAGTGGACACTTTCCCACTTAATGAGAATAACCGAATGTTTTTATGTCCCTACAGGAAGAGACCTGGTGGGGGGGGGGGCACATGTCGAGTGTCAGCCATTCCCTCGACACATGATCCCGGGGACTGTGACAAGCCAGAAGAACAGAGACACGGTGAAGGGGGGTGTTGTAGCGTTTAGCAGGGCACGGTGATATCAGGTGGTGGACGGTATAGGGAATCTGGGGACAGGGTCAATAAAATGATGTCAAAAGAAACAAACGCCCTTCAATACGAGGGACAGCGAGATCCAGAAGTAACTGAAGGATTAAATAGCGCGGTCACTTTAAATGCACAATTGAGCAAGGGAGAGGCGCTTGGGGGCGTTCTATAAAGCCAGATAAGCGGAGGAATCGGGCGTCTCCGACTTTGTTTTTCATCAGAAAACTTCAGCGCTTACTGTATGACCACCGTGTAAGCTACGATTAAACCGGATAGCTTCACCTTTGAGTGTGTGCATGTGGTGTTTGTTCGGCAGAGCACAGGTGGTTCCAGAGGAGGCTGACACCAAATATGAATGAAACATGGAATTCCAAAGGAGGAGGAGGAATATGGAAACCATGCTAAAAATCAATGAATTGAAATATTGAAGCGAACAAGAAATGATGGATAGAAACAGAATATCCACCAATCAAGATTTGTGCTATCAAAACTTAGAGTAGAGGTAGGAATTAGAAAGCGGGATAATATTATTAACTATATTCTTATATAATGTTTTAAAATTAGTATGTAGAGGAAAGGATCAGAAGTTGAAAGATGATTGTATTATATAACCTTAAACAACAGTATTAAGGTTACTACAGCTTTTAGTATTCTGTAATAAAATATTGGAAAAATTAAATGGTGAGGGATTAGATATATGGTGGTGTAAATATTATAATGTTAACAATGTTAATTGTAATATTTATAATGTTATCATAATGATGTGGAAAACATGCCAAAGGAAAAAAAAGAAAAATTAACAAGAACTGAAATACTAAAATGGACAAGGATAGAAATAGAGTATCTACCAATATAAGATTTGTGATATTAAGATATAGAATAGAGGTAGAAATTAGAAAGGAGGAAAATATTATTATGCATATTTGTATACAATATGTTAAAATCAGTATGTAGATGAAAGGACTAGAAGTTGCTAGATGATTGTATTATGTACAATGGTATTATAATGATGTGAGTATGATTAATGTAATCAAGGCTATCAAAATTGTTAATCTCATCACTATTACTTGGTACCAAAATTAAAGATACCCAGATGCCATACTGTTCATGTATTAAATACTTATATATATTTAAAAATAAAAAACTTTTTAAAAAAGAAACAATGGATAAGTCACTTACAAACCACCTTGCCAGTTGTCCGCAAAGCTCTTGATGAAGCCAGAGCTGCCTATAAGGCACAAGCCAACACGAAAAGAATAGAACCTAATCCTTACAAGGTGAGTGACAAAGTTTACCTGTCCACCAGGTTTCTAAAATCCTTGCAACCATCCAAAAAGTTAGGTCCTAAGTATATTGGCCCTTTTACCATCATTCAAATTATTAATCCAGTCACAGTGGAACTGCAACTACATAAATCGTTATGGCAAGTCCACCCTGTTTTCCATTGTAGTTTACTGAAGCCTGAAATCACCTCTGAGCCTCGTCCTGCTCCTTTCCCTTCTCCACACCCTATTATGGCTGAAGGTGAACAATATTTTAAAATTAAGGAAATTTGGGACTCTCAGAAATTCCATGGGGGGCACCCAGTACATGCTGGCATGGAAGCGCCTCTCTTCTTTGTGTTCACAAGAAACATGTCAATGCTTCTAAATTGGTATGTATGTTCCACCATTTGTACCCTGACAAACCTCACTGATTGTATGTTATGTTGTTTCCCTCCCTGTTTCTATTTCTTCAGGTGGACTTCTCGTTTTTCTAGGGTGAGCAGCATGTCAGGTCCCATAGATTCCTATAGGGACACTGTCATTCTGGTGGGAGGGAGAGGCTTGGGAGGATCTCTGTATGGGGTTTCTGTTTCTTGCTTTTCCTTGCTGTAGCTTTTGGGACCTTGGGAGGAAGGAAAGGAATGTGCCTCGAGCCAGCTGCCTTATATCATCTCCGGAGAAGAGCAGCAGCGTTGCCTTGGAGACTGGCATTTATCACCTTCTCAGCCTGAGTTTCCCATAACATCTTCACACCGTGGGATTGGCTTGAATGATGTATTGGACTTTGGAAAGGGCTCTGCCTGCAATGGTTTAATCTAATGTTTTGAGCGGGAAAACTTTGTTCCTGCCTACATCTCTTGCTATCACAATCTTCCAATAAAAATTTCCTTTTGAAATGGTTTTTGTTTCAAGAGTTCTGCTTTCTTGAGAAGACTAGCTAGGAAGGACCTTACACCAAAGTCTCAACATCTTTTTTGTAGTATGCTGACCAAAATTGTTTGTAGTATTTCAGGTGTGGTCTTATAGGTTTTATAAAGTGGTACTAATATTTCATGTGATCTTGATTCAATGCCTCTGTTTATACAACCCAGGACTGTATTAGTTTTTTTGGCAGCTGCTGCACACTGCTAGCTCATATTCAAGTGCTTAACGCATTGTAAGCCGCCCTGAGTCTCCGGAGAAGGGCGGCATATAAATTAAATTTTTTAAAAAAGTGATCATTCACTAGGACTAACCCTCTCACAGTGGCTGTTTTTGAGCCAGGTTTTACCTAATCTGTACTTATACCTTTGATTTTTCCTGCCTAAATAAAAGTTTGCTTTTCTACACATTGAAATTCTGGCCAAGGCAGGCAGTGAGCATGTCGCAGCTCCAAAGCAAGGCCGGAGCCAGGGAATGGCGTGTTCCCCGACCGAGCTGACATGGGCGGTGAGCGGGCTGAGCCTCAGGCCTTGGGGAATGGCGCGTCCCTGGGCCTGGCCTCCGACCCAAAGCGAAAGGCAAGTGGGTGGCACGCTTACCTTTGGTGAGCTGAGCAGAGTGGGAGAGGCCCGGAGGCGACTGGCAAGGCAATTAATTGGGCTGCATGGCAAAGAAAACATATATAGGGCGGGGGTGGACGGGGCGAGCAGTGAGTGGGCAAGTGAGAGGGTGTGGACGGGACCAACCAGAGGTGGTATTTACTGGTTTGGCAAACCAATTTAACTTGCCGCTACCAGTTCACCCGAACTGGTCCAAGTCAGCTGAATACCACCTCTGATTGAATTCCAGTATGACGAGGTCACTTTCACTCAAGGTTCTGGCAACTTCAGCTCCCTCTATCACTTCTTCTCTATTAGTAAGAATTAGGTGCAGTATAGCGTTACTTCTAGTTCCCTCCTCTATCTTTTGGATGACAAAGTTGTCAGCTAGGTTGCTTAGGAATCTATTTGATCTCCAACTTGCTGTAGAGTAGGTCTCCCAGTTGATATCTGGATAGTTAAAGTCTCCCATTACTACTGTGGTATGCTTCCTACATACATTTGTTAACTGGTTGGCACAGAATTCATTTATTTCTTCAGATTGGTTGTGTGGCCTGTAATATACATCTATGACAATGTCACTCCCCCCCCCCCCCCTTTATATTGACCCATATACATTCTGGAGGATTTATCTTTCATTATGTATTTCTGTAGATATGTAGTGATCTCTCACATATAGTGCAACTCCTTTCTAGTTGATCTGTTTCTTTTGAACAATTTGTATCCATCCATCAGTATATTCCAGTCATGGGTTTTGTCCCACCAGGTTTCTGTAATGTCACCTGTTCCATGACTTTGTTTCTTTTTGCTGGTTCTTTAAAGGGTTAAAAAAATGTTTTCTTTTTTTCCCTATCCTTTTTTCTGCCTTTTTGTGCTTGTTTTTCTACCTTGTTATTTATTTAACTTGCTTACTATTATGTTAGTTTTATTTATCCTTTTATTTATTATTTTAAAATTTTTGAGCTCCAATTCCTCCCTACCTTATTATTTAAGATTTGCCTTATTTATTTATTTGATTGATCTTTATTAATCCTGTTCTTCCTTGATTTCTAATGTTCCACTCTTGTCCTTCTTATTTGCCTGTTTATTTATCTTTTATTTTCTGTCTTATATTTATTTTTATTCTCTACTGAGGTCTTCCCTCCCTGCCTATTGGGCCCTCTGGCTTAATTCGTTGTGTTCACTTCCATCATTCGCTCTTGTCGTTTTCTCTGCGAGGTGTTCTGTCTTTCTGTGCTTGGGTCTTTTCAGCCTCGTCTCTACTCTGGTCAGCTCTCTCTCGGCCTGCCATTCAGCTTTCTGGTCAGCTCAACTCCACTGTCTCAGAGCTGAGTGGTGCTCTGCTCAGCCCACCACTCAGCTTTAGAGATCAGAGTTCTCTAATTTGATGTGCCTCTGCTGCTGTGCTGCCCAACTCTGCTGCTACAATCTCCCCTCCACAGATTCTGCTGCTGCATTTCTCCCCTCCTCTGATTCTGCTGCTGCATTTCTCTCCTCCTCCAATTCTGCTACCGTGTTTCTCCCCTCCACCAATTCTGCCACCACCAATTTCTCATAGTCACTGGTTCCCTTTGTTGGATGGGTTGCTCAAGGCTCTTTGTCCTCCAACAGATGGGCCACTGGGAAGGGCTGCTCAGCCCTTCCCAGAAGAGGGGCTGCTGATCTCACTGGGGAGGGAATGTTGATCAAGTCCTCCACAAGACCTTCACCTGGAGCATGTCACTGGGGAGGGCTGTTGGGCTGGAAGTTGTGGTAGTCAGGCTGCTTCTAATTTGCTAGGCTCTGGGCCCTGAGATGCCTGGCTGCCCTCTCAAGCCGGGCTGCCTAAATTGGAGTATGGGTCTAGGCAATTATGAGCATATTTTGACCCACCATTTTGCTGCCTCCAACCATCTCTCTTCTTGTCCACTGATCAGTCCACTGCCTCCGACTCAGCATGCAGACTTCATTCACTGCACTGCTGTTTTGCAGGTATTTCCTCCGCAATCTCTTCTTTTCCTTTATTCTTTCTATCTTCCTTATCTACTTTCAGCTCCTTTTTTCTCCCTTCCCCCCTCCTTATACCTTCCTACTTAATTTAGTAACTTCTCTCCTTGTGATCTGATATTGCTTCCTCCACTGCCGCCATCTTGGAAGGAAGTCTCATTGTCATTATTTTTAACTGGGTGAAATGGTGCATCATAAGGTAATAAATTTTGATCTTTAATATGTCAAATGGCCCATCTATAAAATGTGTGCCCCATGCCCCCCAGGGAATGAAAGTTGTGGCTGCTTTGGTGCTAATGGCTACTGCTGCAGTCATGTGATCTTCAGAGCCATGGTGGTACAGTGGTTAGAATGCAGTCCTGCAGGCTACTTCTGCTGACTGCCAGCTGCCTGCAATTTGGCAAATCAAATCTCACCAGGCTCAAGGTTGACTCAGCCTTCCATCTTTCCAAGGTGGATAAATTGAGGACCCAGATTGTTAGGTGCAATATGCTGACTCTGTAAACCACTTAGAGAGGGCTGTAAAAGCACTGTGAAGCAGTATATAAGTCTATGTGCTATTGCTAAGTGCTATTTTCAAAGTTCTGTGACAGTTTCCCAGCCATCTCAAAAATTCTTCACTCCTTTCCTCATCCAGCAGCAGCCACTTACCTGCCAGGTGGCAAGGAGAGGCAAGAATGGAATGTAGGAAGTTAGGGTTAGGGAGAAAGAACTTTTGTACATTCTTTCTCTCCCATTCCACCCACTTGGATGCTCCCGACCTGTGCTGTCCCTGTGCATCTTTCTAAACTTATAACACCCTGTCATGCTTTCTCTAACCTTGACAAGATCCTTTAACCTTGACACTCACAAACGTCCTTCTGACCTGTGCCATGCCTTCCTTAACCTGCTCATAAACTCTTGTGCACTTCATATGCTCTTCCCAACCCATGCTGTCACCATGTGCAGCACCTCTGGTACATACCCATGCACCCTCTCTCATCTGCACCCCTATAATCTGCCTTCCCTGACTCATGTGGTGACTCATGTGTGCAATCCCACACAACCTTCCTTGACCCACATCATTGTCCTGTGCACTATGTCTGATTTGCATGGCATGTCTTGCACACTTCCAAACACATCCAGGCACCCTTTCCCAATCTCCTCCCACATGCTATCCCTGATCAACTTCATCATTAAACCATCTTTCCAATCAGCCTCCATGTTTCCAGTGTCTTTCTCCCAGCTTGGAACTGAACCAGATGGATATTTCTTCCAACACAGGCTTGAAGTTTATTTAGATATCTGTGGCATGTACTAATTTTATTGTGATTCTGACAAACTTGGCAGAGCAGAAGTTTGAACCTAGGTCCCCTATATACTTCATTAATTTGTCTCTTTAGCTTGGCATTTGGTAGCCCAAGTATGCCCACCCATTTTCTGGAAAGCTTAAATAACTTCTCTGCTAAAGGGTTTCACTTTATGAGCAAGAGTTGGCTGCTGATAGTTATTGCTGCATTTTTAATTATTTTAATTCCTCAAGGTGCTCTGGCACCCTGCCTGATTTGTAATTCTGGGTTTCAGGTATTGCTGATGAAAAGGAAGGTATTCAGACAGAATGGTTTAGGTTTTGTTGATGACTGTGACTGTTATCGATCTTCAGTGTATGTTCCCCAATTTCTAATCTTATGATTGATATTTAGGGCAGCTTTTTGCAAGCAAAGAAACTTTTTATATTTTTGTACAGGTAATCCTTGACTTACAACAGTTCATTTAGTGACCATTCAAAGTTACAATGGCACTGAAAAAAGTGATTTATTATTGTTTTTTTACACTTACGACTGTTGTGGCATTCCCACAGTCATGAGAGGCTGGGTGAGGTGAAGCACCCCTTGATGTGAATAACATCGAGTTGGCCATTCCCACCCAATCACATGACCACCTAGTCACGCTTACCCAGCCGGTCATTAGGGCAGGGAACCGGTTGTTAAACTATTTGAATTAATGAGGGAGATAAGTGGAAAACAGCCTTCAACTGCCCACTAGGAAGTTTTCAATTTAAAGTGATGCCTTTTGGCCTCCAACGGGCACCTGCGGTGTTCATGCAATTGATCAATGAGGTGCTGTATGATCACCTATATAAAGAAGGTCTTGTGTACTTAGATAACATCCCCATCTTCACTGAGACAATGGAGGAACATGTTAAATTGATTCACCAAGTACTCAGGAAACTTGTAGCTGAAAATCTATATGCCAAGCTATTCAAATGTGAGTTCCACAAAACCAGCCTAGACTATTTGGGATATTGGGTCTCCAACAAAGGGGTCAAAATGGACCCAGGAAAAATTAGAACTGTCCTAGAGTGGCAATCCCTGTGGACCCGCAAAAAACTCCAAAGCTTCCTTGGCTTTGCAAACTTTTACCAGCAATTCATACGCTCCTTTGCAGAAACCGCCCTCCCAATCACTGAGCTACTGAAAATGGGAGAGGGGAGTAAAACGCCACTAATCAACCCTTGCACATACATCTCCTGAAAGGTCACTGAGCCTGAAAGGAGATGGGCAGTGTGGGAGAAAGAAGCCTATGCTGTCAGCTGGGCTCTGCTAAGGTGGCGCCATTTCCTTGAAGGAAGCAAAGTGCTGTTTCAAGTATGGGCTGATCACAAAAACTTGGAGGCTGTTAGGACTCTGCAGAAGCTTTCACCCAAGCAAGTTCAATGGGCACAATACTTCAACTCCTTTAACTTCACCTTGAAGTACATCCCGGGGGTGGGGGGGACCTCTTGGCAGATGTTCTGTCATGAATGCCACAATATAACAGCAAACATGAAAAGGTGATCCATGCCATAATTCCTCTCACCCCCAGGGAGCGACCCAAGCTACAACCAGGCTGCAAACGCATAAGCAACGAGCTGTAGAGGGGGGGAGCTAACCCAGGACCTAAAAACCAAACTGCTATCCGATCCCTGGTACAGAGACAACAAAAAGCTCCTCACCTCCAGGGAGGGACTAGCCCAGAAGGGCTCTAAACTGTATGTCCCAGTGTTCTTTGCCTTCAAGTGCGCCAGAGGAGCCATGACTGAAAACAAGTGAGACTCTTCGGGTTTCTAAAAACCCTGCATCTAGTGAAGAGGTAATTTTGGTGGTCGAGGATGAAGAAGGACATCGCGAGCTATGTCAAGAGCTGTGCAGTTTGTGCCACTATGAAGAAACAACTAGGAAACCCTCCTGAACTCTTCCAACAAGTGGCCAACCAATCCCAGCCATGGGAAGAGATCACCATGGATCACCATGGATTTTATAGTGGAGCTTCTGGAAAGTGGGGAAAACACTGTCCTCTTCTCTAAGCAAGCCCATTTCATAGCCTGCTCTGGCCTCCCATCAGCCCATAAACTAGCTAAGTTATTCCTAAAACACATCTACAGGCTGCACTGGGTACCTAGGAGGATCATCTCCAATCAAGAGGTTAAATTTACAGCTAAATTCTAGAGGGAATTCATTAAGCTTATGGGTTCCTCCCAGGGACTTAGCTCAGCTTTTCATCCGAGTATGAATGGGGCAGCAGAACAGACTAATGTGATGATAGACTAATAATTGAGCTGCTATGTCAACTACCAACAAACCAGTTGGGCAGATCTGCTGCCCTTCATGGAGTTAGCCTATAATAATGCTGTGCATAGCAGCACCGGAATTACCCCATTCAAACTAACCACAGGGATGGAGTTTGTACCCATGCCCGAGCTCCCTTGGGAGCCACCCTCCTCCTTGACCCTAATCGAATGGATGGAGTCACTAAGGAAAGCATGGCAGAACATGAAACCGGGAGCTCTTGATGAGACCACAAGAGCCCAGAAAGCCCAAGAAGACAAGCACTGATGCCCTCAACCACCATTCCAAATAGGGGACAAGGTTTACCTTTCCACCATGTATTGGAGGTTAAAACTGCCTTGCAAGAAGCTGGGACCAAAATTCCAAGGGCCTTTCCCTATTGTGAGAATCATTAAGCCTGTTACTGTAGAGCTAAAACTTCCCCGCCTACTAGGGAAAGTGCATCCGGTCTTTCATAGCAGTCTGTTGAGACCAGTAATAGGGTCTCAGCTGAGGCCAGTAGGCTGGGTAGCTCCAAATCCAATTGTGGTGCAAGGTGAGACCCATTACGAGGTAAAAAGGATTCTAGACTCTAGATTGTATAAATTACAGTATCTAGTACAGTGGAAAGGATATCCACTTTCAGAAGCCACCTGGGTAAAAACTAAGGATGTGAAAGCAGATCAGTTGGCTAAAAAATTCCATGACAGATACTCTCAGAAGCCCAAGGAACCTCTTGGGGATGGGAGAGGTGGCTGAGAGTAAAGTAATTTGTCATATGCTTGCATTTTCCAGGAACGTCTCTTGCTTTAAGTGGGGAGGTCCAACAGTCAACTCTGAACTGAACCTGGCTGAACCTAGCTGAAGTCATCTTTTGTTACTTCATACCCTAAGGAGGGGGAAAGCAGATAGATTGTCAAACAAGCCTTCCCATGGAACCAAATTCATCCCAACAGGTGGCAGTTGAAGGAGCGGAGGATGACTGGGGAGTTTGCTGACTGTTTTAATTGGACAATGTGACTTGGGACACTTGGGGAGGGAAATAACCACTGTTTTAATTATGCTATTAACGTGGGAAACTTCAGAATTGGTTTTCATTGGCCATGCCGATATGATGCATCCAATAAACATGTTCTTTGATGGCCCAGCCTGCCTCAGAGTTCTGATTTCTTTGGGTGTGTTACTCGGAACGCTGACAACATATGTATGCATTTGTATATATACATTTATTGACTTTTGCGTAAAATTGCACAATATTTTTATTGATTCTCTCAATGTATTTCACAAAACTGGAATAAACTAACTAATATTTACTCCAAGAGCACTTTAAAACAGCTATACTGTACAAAAGTTAAAATATCACACTTCCAGTTGATGTTGCAGCGACGTCAGTGGCAGTGATTGCAGCTCTGCGATCCCACGCTGAACTCTCCCTGTCGGAGGGCTCTGAAAGGAGCCAAAGCCACCCTGTAGGGGAGGTGAAGGACAGAGGGACGCCCTGGAGGTCACGGAGAGCTGCAACTCTCCTGCTTCACCCAGGGAAAACCCTCTAACCTGAAAGCGAGGAGCAGCGGTGGCTATCATGGCTGCCACAAAGCTGGGGCATCTGAAGCAACAAAAAAAGTGCAGGAGTGAGTAGAGGAACAATGTGTGACTGGGTGAGATTAATCTTGATTTCTTCCTAAAAGTTATCCCTAAAGAAATGGTCTTGGGGGGGGAGAGAGACATTCAAAAAATTAATTTTAGCGGTTGATGGGCACTTTGAACTATTGATTTAGCCCTGGAACTATTGATTTAGCCCTGGAATAAGGAAGAAATAAGATTTTTTTTAAAGCATTGAATATTGGATTTGGGATTGGATTGGTGTTATTCTGAAAGGCATTTTAAATGCTGGAACTGGTTATTAGTTAATTTAAATGCTGGACCTGGCTCATCAAAATAATTGACTTTGTTTTGAAATAAATTGATTCTGATTGTAATTAATATCTGCTGGAAAAAAAGGCAGCATTGAGAGTGCCATCCGTTGACAATTAGAAGATAAACCATACTCCTATAATTGGACTTATTTTGAACTGGACAGAGACTTTTTATTGCAGAATGTTTATTACTATTATAATTGGAGTTGAAGGAACAGCTGTGGAAATGATGTGAACCTACAATGAGGTGAACCTTGATGTTCCAAAGCATTAAAGTTTTAATGGATGGTATAGATGAGAAAATGGAAAACATTTTACAAAGAACAATAAATAAAGATCAAATTGCCCTTGAAATGATGGAAGCATCATCATTATTATTATTATTATTATTATTATTATTATTATTATTATTATTATTATTATTTCTATGCCGCTCACTCTCCGAGGACTCTGGACGGCTTACACTAAAGACAGTATACTAAATAGCATATTGCCCTCTAACAATCTGGGTCCTCATTTTACCCACCTCGGAAGGATGGAAGACTGAATCAACCTTGAGCTGGTGAGATTTGATCCACTGATCTGCTGAACTAGCAGAATAGAAAGACAAGATGGAAAAAACCAGCAAATTGAATGCAAACAAGGAACAAATATGGACCAGAAAAATGAGCAAGAGATGAAGATAGAGATAAAGATGAGGAGTGTGGGAAATGAGTAAAAAAAACAGATAAGAATTGAAGCAGTAAAGAGGGCAAGATATTATGGTTAGAAAGAATTGCCTTCTAAATAATAAGGTAGCTTGATTGTAAGTTGGAGTAGCAGAAATAAATTAGATAGGGGAAATTTCTTTTTCTATAGAATGAAAAAAAATAATAGATAGAAAGATTAAAGGTTTATAGATGTTAGGCATTTTTAATGTATGTTTAAATAATATAAACAGGATTCTTTAAATTTGATAAATTTGATAAAGAATACTAATATTGCAGTAAATTGGATCAATATGAATGATGCTCAGAACTAACACTGTTCACACATAATATGGATCTATACTAAACAAAATAATATATACATATATATATATATATATATATATATATATATATATATATATATATATATATATAACTATATACCCCAATGACGCTAACAGAATCAGACTCGAAATCACCAACATCCTCTGCACCAGAAAGCCACCCAAAAGCAACTTACCCAAAGAGGAACAGACAGCACTACGTAACCTGAAAGAAGACACTAGCATAATAATTCTACCAGCAGACAAGGGAAACGCCACGGTGGTTATGAACACATCTGACTACCAAACCAAATTAACCAACCTACTCCAAGACCCCACATACAAACCCCTAAACACAGATCCCACCACTTACCTGGAAAAAACCACTAGATCCAAAATAAAAGCCTCCCCCATCAGCGAAGAGATCCAGCAAAGAATCATTCCCAGAGAGAAATCATCCAGATGCCCTAAGCTCTATGGTCTCCCCAAGATACACAAAGAAGGAACCCCACTTAGTCAGCTCCATAGGCTCACCTCTACAAAACGTAGCCAAATTTCTCGCCAAACAATTACAGCCCTATGCAGAATCCATCAACTCAAGCCCAGCGACCTACTCGTGAGTTTCGATATCATATCCCTCTTCACCCAAGTGCCAATCAAAGAAGCCTTGACAGCTATCCAAAACAAATATAACCCCCCCAAGCACATCCTAGATCTGACCAACCACTGCCTATCCAACACATACTTCATCTATAACGGACAAAAATACAAACAAATAGAAGGAGCCCCCTTGGGATCACCCCTCTCACCTGTCATTGCTAACCTCTACATGGAACACTTTGAAACCCAAGCTCTAGAAAAATCTGATCACAAACCCAAACTCTGGCTCAGATACATAGACGACACCTTCATAATCATAACTTAATCATAACAGTGTCGGCTGGCGACCCCCAGGGGGAGAGCCTTCTCTGTGGCAGCACCCGCCCTCTGGAATGACCTACCCCCTGAGATACGCATGATATCAGACCTCCGGACTTTTCGTCGGGCCCTGAAAACACACCTATTTCATCTAGCCGGGCTGGCTTGATCCCATCCTCTCAGTTTTAATTGAATTTGGTTTTAATTGGGTTGTTTTTAATATCTTGGGCCGAAATTATTTAATTGTTTTTTAAATTGTTTTTAAATTTTATATGCAATGTTTTAACTTGGCTGTACACCGCACTGAGTCCCGCAGGAGAAGGGCGGTATAGAAATAAAATAAAATAAATAAATAAATAAATAATCTGGCCACATGGGAAAGAAAAACTGGACAACTTCCTCACACACCTCAACAGCCTACACCCCAAAATACAGTTCACCATGGAAACAGACGCGAACAACCAACTTCCCTTCCTGGATGTCTTAGTCTACAAAAAATCCAATGGCTCCCTAGGACACACCATCTACCAGAAGAAAACACACACAAACTGCTATCTGCACACACTCTCACACCACCACCCAGCACAGATCAACTCCGTAGCCAAGACACTCATCTCCAGAACAAAACGCTTAGCTGACGAACAACACCTAAAAACCGAACTACACACTCTCACTAACGTACTAACATCCAATGGATTCCAAAGAAATAAGATTACCAACCTAATCCAAAAAGAAACCTGTTAGAATATGGTTTGAGCCTAACTAGTTGTCCAGGCAATATAAGTGTACTGTAACTTTAATCTGTAAATGTATTATGTTACTTTAAAAGGTTTTCTTGCTGATTCATTGTAATGCTGAGTCATGCTGTAATTAGATAATGACTGGTTGTGAGAGTATTTAAGCAAGGTATTGTAACGTATTCAGTTTGATGATGAAGCTGCTATGATAAGCTACCATTGAAAGGAGTTGTTATCTGCTAATCATCGTTTGATGGATCTGCTACCATCGTGGTTTGTGAACCAGAGTGAGTTTGTTATTCTAACCAACTAATGTTTGTTTGGTAAGAAGATATCTGTAACTACTGGACTGATTTAACTGGCAAAGACTTGGAATTTGTTTAAGGACTATGAGACTGTTTTTGATGAGACTATGTTTAAGGACTATGAGACTATAAAGTAAGCTTTTGATAAACCAGTTTGCGTAACTCTTATTCATTGCTCTCAGCAACGTTTCCTTGTGCATTTACTCTGCTGGTTGGTAACACAACACCAATATCCTTAACATTGGTTATGGGCCCAGAGCCAACCATAACTAACAAGGATTGTTAAAAGGCTAAACTGAGAGTCAATATGAATAGAACAAACTGTGTTTCTGATAAACAATCCAAGTGAAGATGGCACTAGAACAAGCAGCAAATTTTTCCATGATAACCCGGCTGGATGGAACAAACTATGTATCCTGGTCTGCAAAATGTAATCTACTTCTGCGTAGAGAAGGACTGTGGGATATAGCTAATAATCCAACGGATGTAACAGCATGGGATCCTGCTGATGAGGAAGATGAGAAGAAAATAGCCAAGTTTAACAGAGACAATGAACGAGCTCTTTGCATTATTGGACTAACACTGGGTGACCAGCAGCTTGTCCATATTCGTGGCGAAGAGTCTGCTGCTAGGTGTTGGACCAAGTTGAAGAGACTATATGTTTGTGACTCTGTGGGTGCTCATATTTATCTCACACGGAGATTATTTAAACAACATCTTCTTAAAGGTGGAGATATGATGGCTCATTTGGAATCCATGACCAGAATTTTCCAGGAGCTGCATGAAAAAGAACTTGTTTTCTCAGAACTACAACAAGTTTATATAATTCTTTCTTCATTGGACGATAGTTATGATGACTATGTTTCTTCGTTAGAGGTTTTGTCCAGAGATGAACTGACATTGGCTGGCATAACCGGTAGGTTATTGGAAGAATCCAAAAGAAGATAAGAAAGGGATCAGTTGAGACTGCAACAACCAAAAGAAGAAAAAATGTATTCAACTGCCTATTTTGTAAAACGTTGTTTTGCTTGTGGGGCTAAAGGGCATATAGCTAAGTATTGTAAGAATAAGAAAATGTCTATTAGGGACAATACTAGACCCAAGAAGGGTTGTAATTTAGCTATATCCAGTTCAACTACTGATGTTAACCAGGATTGTTGGGTTGTTGACAGTGGTGCTTCTCAATCTATTTCTAGAAACAGAATTTTTTTTTATTAAAATGGAGAAAAGTAACCAACATGTAAAACTAGCAAATGGCTGGAAGGTTAAGGTAGCTGGAGAGGGTATTGCTCGTTGGTCATTTAATAATGAACCATTGCCTATGTTATATATTCCTGGGTTAAAATTCAATTTATTATCTATTAAATCATTATTGAAATTTGGGTTTACAGTAACATTTAAAAATGATAAGTGTTTTATTGAGAAAGATGGCAAAGTTGTTACTGCAAATTTAGAAAATGATTTATTTGTTTTAAGGGATAACCCAGTATTGATGGCTAAGTCTAAGTCTGTTTATAAGAATGTTAAACCACATGATGAATGTATTCATCTGTTACACCGGAGACTTGGGCATTTAAATTTCAGGACGTTAAAGAAAACAGTTCAGTTATCTGAAGGGATAAAACTACATGCATGTAGTAAATATCTAAATTGCAATGCCTGTAGTCAGCAGAAAAGTAGGGTTACACCAGCAAACCGTGTTAATGGTTTTAAAACCAAAAATCCATTAGAGGTAGTGTTTGTAGACCTAATTGGACCCAAAAAACCTAGCATAGGGGGTGCCTGCTATATTCTGAGCATAGTAGACCATTATTCAAGATATGGATTCTGTTATTTAATGAAAACAAAAAGTGAAACATTTCAGCATATTAACAACTGGCTACGTTTTGTGGAAAGGCAACAGAAATTTAAGGTTAAATACTTAGTGACTGATAATGGTACAGAATTTACCAACCAAAGGTTGGAAAAGTTTTTGCAGGATGCAGGGATCCGGCATAAACGGTCGGCTCTGTACAGACCACAGCACAATTCGTATATCGAGAGAAGAGGTCAAACATTACAAGCCATGACTAGAACTATGTTGGCAGATTCTGGTTTGCCTGAAAATTTATGGGGTGAGGCTGTTATGTGTGCTAACCATGTGTTAAACAACGTGGTTCATTCCTCTACAGGTGAAATACCATTCATCTTATAGCATGGGAGGAACCCAAATCTTGGTTACTTACACGCATTTGGAACCCCAGCTTGGGTACATATTCCATCTAATTTAAGGAGAAAGGATCAACAGAGAGCCAGAAAAATGTTTTCCGTTGGCTATGAATCAAATCATAGGTATTTTAGATTTTGGGCACAGGGAATTACTAGTGTTTATTGTAGTGCAAGTGCTAAATTTCTAGAGCACGTAGGATGGGATAAACTAGAGTGTGCAAGTTATAGACATGATAATGATACTGTTAATATAGAGCATCATATTCCTGATGATATTCCTGAGGATTTAGATGAAGTAAAATCCTCTATCAAGGAGGAAGAACAGGAAATAGGTTTAGAGGATGCAGTTTTAGGGGAGGAGTCAGATGAATCATCTGCTGTAAGTCCTGTATTACCTAGGAGATCTACTAGGGAAAGACATCCACCTGATTGATATAAAGCAACCGTAGTTTGCCAAGTTAACATTGAACCTTCAAGTTATGAGGATATCAGGCTTTATCCTGAAAAGGAGCAGAATGCTTGGAAGGAGGCAATGAGTAAGGTGTTTATGAAACTGTAAAATTACCACCTGGTCAAAAATTAATAGGTTGTAGATGGGTTTACAAAATTAAGAAAAGCATAGATGGGACAGTAACCCATAAAGCTCGC
This sequence comes from Arizona elegans, assembly GCA_022577455.1. Taxonomy (NCBI): domain Eukaryota; kingdom Metazoa; phylum Chordata; class Lepidosauria; order Squamata; family Colubridae; genus Arizona; species Arizona elegans. The sequence continues at coordinate 42,856,264 of JAKOOJ010000006.1, forward strand.
CTTGTAGCTCAAGGTTTTTCTCAGACCGAAAAGGATTTTGATGAGGTTTTTGCTCCTAGTTTATGTGCAAGTACCTTAAGAACTATGCTAGTGTGGGCAGCTAACCATAAATATAGTATTAACCATATAGATGTAGAGACAGCATACTTGCATGCTCCATTGAGACACACCATCTATATGAGAAAGCCTTTAGGAGTTGAAACACAAAACCACACTGATTGTTGGAAGTTAAATAAAAGCCTTTATGGTTTGAGACAATCAGGGTTTGAGTGGAACCAATGTATAAAGAGCTAAATAAGATCGGTTTTCATGAAGGTGTAGCGGATAAGTGTCTCTTTAAAAGAGTAAATAATGGTGTAGTACTAAAATCCAAGACAGAGAACAAGAAAACAGCAAAGCCCTCCTCCCATACATAAAAGACACCACAGACAAAATCAGCAAGATCCTCCACAAACACAACATCAAGACAGCATTCTGCACAAACCGAAAAATATCCACCATCCTAAGAAACCCCAAAGACAAAATTGAGTTAGAAAATCAAGGAGTATATGAAATCCCATGCACCGCCTGCCCCACCACATACATCGGACAAACCAATAGAAGAATAAGTGCACGCATTGAAGAACACAAGAACTCAGTCAGAAAAGAGGAACCAACTTCTTCCCTGGTCCAACACCTCAAAGCCACAGGACATGATATTGACTTTAAAAAGACCAGAACTATCGCCAAAACTGAACACTTTAACAACAGAATAATCAGAGAAGCCATCGAGATAGAAAAACATCCACACAGCATGAATAAACAAGATGATACCTCCCGCCTACCAGCCATTTGGAAACCCGCCCTTACTGACAAACGAGTCCCTAACACGACGAATGACACCAGACCCACACTCACGAGAGCCACACAGGATGTAACCAGCACACATCCACGCAGAAAGCAGTCTCAAACCCACACTGATGATGATGCATGACCCCGGACCAGAAGCCAGACCACAGCTGCAAAGACCCGAATAACCAAAGACCTACATACAAACACCCGCGAAAACTTCAGAAAACATGGGTACAGGTATGCAAGTCTTGGTGTATTCGTGTCTTTTCCCGTTAAAGATTGAGAGTATCTTGGCGACGTTTCGACAAGGTCCCACTCGTCATCTTCAGGCTGGTGTTTTCAGCTTCGTGCTTGTGCGAGCAAAGTGTGATCGGAGGAAGGAACCAAATTAATCTCCAAAACACTTCAACAAGAGAATAATTATGGAAGCCGTCGAAATAGAGAAACACCCCCATAACATGAATAACATGAATGGCTTAGGGCCAGGGTATTTACGAGACCGCCTGCTGCTACCGATAACCTCCCACCGGCCAATACGCTCTCACAGAGAGGGCCTCCTCAGGGTGCCGTCAGTCAAGCAACATCAGCTGGTGGCCCCCAGGGGGAGAGCCTTCTCTGTGGGAGCACCTGTCCTCTGGAATGAGCTACCTCCCGGAATATGACTGATTCCAGATCTCCTCACTTTCCGTAACGCCCTGAAGACGTTTTTATTTCAGCAAGCCGGTCTGGCCTGAATACGTTTTATGGGTTAGTTTTTAATTGTATTGCTAGGGGTTTTAAAATGGGGCGGCCGTTTAAGTTAATTTACTTTTAATTATTTTAACTTTTATATTGTATGTTATTTTAATTCTCGGCTGTTCACTGCCCTGAGTCCCTTCGGGGAGAAGGGCGGGATATAAATGTAATAATAAATAAATAAATAAATAAATAAATAAATAAATAAATAAACATTATGATACCTTCTGTCTACCAGACATCTGGAAACTAGCCCTAGTCAACAAACGAGCCCCAGCCACAAACATTGACACCAGACCCAGGATAACACATGACGCCACCACCAATCATCCTCACCAGATTCAAACCCAATCCCATCCCATAGACAAATGCAACCACCGTCCAGGGGCCGGATCACAGCGGCATCGCCAGCTGCTGTGCACCCCTCTGATCCCCACACAAAGCAAACTAACACACGCCATGAGTACATGACAAGACATCAGACTCGGAGCCAAACCAAAGCCCGGGATGTTGCATCACAGCCATCTGCTCAAGACAATACATCACAGAACTCAGGATGTTCCACACTAAAGCTCAGAATGTTACAACACAGCCAACCACCCAGGATGTTGCAGCACAGGACTCAGGATGTCACAACACTAGAGCTCAGGATGCTACCACACAACCCATTACCCAGGTTGTTACAACACAAAAGGCTAATGGGCACACAGCTAGGACCTCGCCCACACAGGATGTTACGAAACAGCCGACTAATCTGTAAACATCAACTCCATCTACTAATCAAGATGTAACCATCCCCATCCTATTGGCCTTCCGAAAAGTGTTGAAAACCTGGCTTTTCTGACAGGACTGGGGCCGTTGATCTCGCTTTGCGATCTGACGAGATCCAGCCATCAATGGTCTGAATGGGTTTTAATGTCTTTAATGTTTTTAATTTTTAAGTGTTTTTATAGTGATTTTTTGAGTGTATTGTAAGCTGCCTTGGTTCTTTGGAGAGGGGCAGCATATAAATTGAATAAATAAAATAAATTAAATAAATAAATAAATAAATGTAACAACACAGCCAACCAACCCACTTACAACAACAAAGCCAGCACTCCCCACCTCCCCACCAGTATTTATAGGGAGACGGCATCTCTGATCATGCTTTGCTTACCCCTGCCTTGTGGATCTTGGTAACCCATAAAATTTTGCCATGGCTGAGTCTCTTGGTCGAATCATTTTTAGATCTTCATCATCAACTTTCCCTTCCCTTTTAAGTTTATCGGCTGCATTATTAATTTAGTTGTTAAGTGATATCATGGGATCTTTGTCCAGGGGTTGGTAGGTGCTCCTGCCATTGAGGAGGTCATAAAGCTTCTTGTTATAGTCCGTCCTGTCCGTGATTACTGTCGCTCTACCCTTGTCTGCTGGTAGTATAATGATGGAATTGTCCTTTCTCAATTCCTGGAGGGCCGACTTTTCTGATTTTGATAAAGTGACAGTCTGCCTATGGCTAGTAAGAGGCCCTATCAGCTGTTGTCTAATGGAATTTTTTACCTCTTTGGTGGCTTCTAGTTGGAGGATCAATGTCTCAAGGGCCGCTGCAAAATCAATCGGTTTAGCATCAGCTGAAACCGGCATCCCGTTGTGGAAACCAGACCTGTGCATCAGTAAGTATTTTCGAGGATAGATTATGCACCAATGTTTTTTTCATCTGGTGGGTTCTCTGGGACTGCAACGTTTCTGTTTTTTTTCTATGCATGCTAATTTTTTGTAGGCGTGTCTCCCGTGCCACTTGGGATATTCTATAGTTAAGAGTATCAAAGTGAGCATCTGTCAACCTTATATATATATTTGTTTTCTGAGGTTTTTGCGGGTGTTTGTATGTAGGTCTTTGGTTATTCGGGTTTTCTCCCACGGAAAATTGGAAGTGTCTTGGCGACGTTTCGACGAAGTCTCATTCATCATCTTCAGGCTGGTGTTTTCGGCTTCGTGCTTCTAGGAGCAATGTGTGATCGCAGCTGTTTCTTCCTTTTAACTGCTAGTGGGGTATGAACTGATTGGGTGGGAGCTTGGCAGTGTTCTGATTGGGTGGAGGTGTGTTCTCATTGGTTGGGGGCTTGGCTATGCTCTGATTGGATGGGGAGTTGGCTGTGCTCTGATTGGCTGGGGGTATGTTCTGTTTGGATGGGGGCTTGGTTGTGCTCGGGTTAGTCTGAGTTGCAGGGGGATTTGAGCTGGTGAGCTGCGTTGCTGTTCTTTGGCTTTGCGTTCGTGGTCGTTCCACATCTTCATGGTGGGTGTCAGTCTGCTTCATGTATGGATTGGAGGGGTTTAAAGTGGCTAATGATGCAGCTGCAGTCTGGCTTCTGGTCCGTGGTCCTATCTCATCATCTGTGTGGGTTTGAGTCTGCTTTTTGCACGGATGTGTGCTGGTTACATCCTGTGTGGCTCTCGTGAGTGTGGGTCTGGTGTCATTCCTCATGTTAGGGACTCATTTGTCAATAAGGGCGGGTTTCCAAATGGCTGGTAGGCGGGAGGTATCATCTCGTTTATTCATGCTGTGTGGGCATTTTTCTATCTCGATGGCTTCTCTGATTATTCTGTTGTTAAAGTGTTCAGTTCTGGCGATAGTTCTGGTCTTTTTAAAATCAATTTCATGTCCTGTGGCTTTAAGGGGTTGGACCAGGGAAGAAGTTGGTTCCTCTTTTCTGACTGAGTTCTTGTATTCTTCAATGCATGCACTTATTCTTCTGTTGGTTTGTCAGATGTATGTGGTGGGGCAGGCAGTGCATGGGATTTCATATACTCCTTGATTTTCTAACTCAATTTGGTCTTTGGAGTTTCTTAGGATGGTGGATATTTTTCGGTTTGTGCAGAATGCTGTCTTGATGTTGTGTTTGTGGAGGATCTTGCTGATTCTGTCTGTGGTGCCTTTTATGTATGGGAGGAGGGCTTTGCTGTTTTCTTGTTCTCCCTCTTGGCTTTTAGTGGGGGTTTCTTTTTGGATTAGGTTGGTAATCTTATTTGTTTGGAATCCATTGGATGTTAGTACGTTAGTGAGAGTGTGTAGTCCGGTTTTTAGGTGTTGTTCGTCAGCTAAGCGGTTTTTTCTGGAGATGAGTGTCCTGGCTACAGAGTTGATCTGTGCTGGATGGTGGTGTGAAAGTGTGTGCAGATAGCGGTTTCTGTGTGTTTTCTTCTGGTAGATGGTGTGTCCTAGGGAGCCATTGGATTTCCTGTAGACTAAGACATCCAGGAAGGGAAGTTGGTTGTTCGCTTCTATTTCCATGATGAACTGTATTTTGGGGTGTAGGCTGTTGAGGTGTGTGAGTAAGTTGTCCAGTTTTTCTTTCCCGTGTGGCCAGATTATGAAGGTGTCATCTACGTATCTGAGCCAGAGTTTGGGTTTGTGATCAGATTTTTCTAGAGCTTGGGTTTCAAAGTGTTCCATGTAGAGGTTTGCAAAGACAGGTGAGAGGGGTGATCCCATGGGTGCTCCTTCTATTTGTTTGTATTTTTGTCCATTATAGATGAAGTATGTGTTGGATAGCAGTGGTTGGTCAGATCTAGGATGTGCTTGGGGGGGTTATATTTGTTTTGGATAGCTGTCAAGTCTTCTTTGATTGGCACTTGGGTGAAGAGGGATATGACATCGAAGCTCACGAGTAGGTCGCTGGGCTGTACATTTTGTTTCTTTATGATCTCTATGAACTGGAATGAGTTTTTTACGTGTGAGGTGATGGATTCTGCATAGGGCTGTAGTTGTTTGGCGAGAAATTTGGCTAGGTTTTGTAGTGGTGAGCCTATGGAGCTGACTATGGGTCTAAGTGGTGTTCCTTCTTTGTGTATCTTGGGGAGACCATAGAGCTTAGGACATCTATATAATACATAAATACATAAAGAGGGCATACCTCTCAGACCCATAGTTAGCTCTATAAACTCTCCACTACAAAACTTGGCTAAGTATTTAGCCAAACAACTACAACCATTTACGGAATCGATTGCTTCTTATGTGCAGAACTCATATTATCTCATAGAAATTCTGAGAAACCAACGCTTAGAGCAGGGTGATCTACTTTTAAGCTTTGATGTGGTCTCATTATTCACCCAAGTAACCGTTATAGAACCTCTAGCAATGATCAAAAATAAATACCACCCACCAAACCACATCACATGAATAAACGTGATGACACTTCCCGTTTGTCTACTATTTGGAAACCTGCTCTCATAGACAGATGAATCTTAACACAAAATATAAACCATAGATCAAAGATTCATCATAATGCCTGTGTTGCCACCATTTCCAGCATAACTTATCCATTAACCCACAACCAAGCAACAGCGCTTCCACCCAATCAAAATACAGCTATGTCATCAGCCAATCAGAATACAACAACACTGTCAACCAATCAGAATGCACCTTTGCCTCTTTTCATAGAAAAACGTCAGTTACGATCACACAGTTTGCCCATAAACACCAAACCGAGAACTTCAGCCAGAAGATGACGAATGTGATTTCGTCGAAACATCGCTACTACCCTTTTAGGGATATGTTTACAATTACACGGGAAGAAACCCGAGATGTTAACTGTACACACATATACACCAAAGATTTTCTGCAGCCCCATCTGCAGAATGGTTATGTAGGGAAAACCTGGCTAGAGGAAAAACACACATAAACCCTACGAAGAAGTAAGAATATTTGCTCTAGCCAGGTTTTCCCTACATAACCAAGGTTTTCCTGCAGCCCCAGCTCAGTAGAATCACATCCACTCGATTCTGGGCTTTTTTCATTTCTAGCAGCCAGCAAGCTCTTCCTGCTAGGTGGGAGACCTTAATTTATATATATATAAATTAAAATCTCGGGTGTTTTCCCGTGTCATTGTAAATAACAATGTTGGTTAAACATTTTAACCACCTTATTTACGAAGACGCGGGAAAACACCCGAGATTTTAATTTTTTGCATATGCACACCCGCGAAAACTTAAGACATATGTGTATGCTGGGCCAGGGAAGAAGTTGGTTCTTCTTTTCTGACTGAATTCTTGTGTTCTTCTATGCGTGCACTTATTCGTCTGTTGGTTTGTCCGATGTATATGGTGGGGCAGGCGGTGCATGGGATTTCATATATTCCTTGATTTTCTAACTCAATTTTGTCTTTGGGGTTCTTTGGGTTGGTGGATATTTTTCGGTTTGTGCAGAATGCTGTCTTGATGTTATGTTTGTGGAGGATTTTGCTTATTCTGTCTGTGGTGCCTTTTATGTATGGGAGGAGGGCTTTGCCGTTTTCTTGTTCTCTGTCTTGGCTTTTAGTGGGGGTTTCTTTTTGGATTAGGTTGGTGATCTTATTTCTTTGGAATCCATTGGATGTTAGTACGTTAGTGAGGGTGTGTAGTTCGGTTTTTAGGTGTTGTTCGTCAGCTAAGCGTTTTGTTCTGGAAATGAGTGTCTTGGCTACAGAGTTGATCTGGGCAGGGTGGTGGTGTGAGAGTGCGTGCAGAACACGAAGCCAAACAACAACAACGCAGCTCACCAGCTCAAATCCCCCTGCAACTCAGACTAATCTGAGCACAACCAAGCCCCCACCCAAACAGAACACACCCCCAGCCAATCAGAGCACAACCAACCCCCCATCCAATCAGAGCACAGCCAAGCCCCTAACCAATCAGAACACACCTCCACCCAATTAGAACACAGCCAAGTTCCCACCCAATCAGCTCACACCCCCACTAGCAGTTAAAAGGAAGAGACAGCTGCAATCTCACATTGCTCCTGGAAGCACGAAGCCGAGAACACCAGCCTGAAGATGACGAATGAGACTTCGTCGAAACATCACCAAGACACTTCCAATTTTACGTGGGAGAAGACCCGAATAACCAAAGACCTACATACAAACACCCGCGAAAACCTGAGAAAATATATATATATATATATATATATATATATATATATATATATATATGCGAAAAATTAAAATCTCAGGTGTTTTCCCGCGTCATTATAAATAAGTTGGTTAAAATATTTAAAATCCTGGTTAAAATCCCAGCTTAAAATCTTCTAAAATTCCTTACAGAGCACTCTGCAAGGTCCTTTAAAACCTCAGCTAAAATCCTACCAGTGACTTTAAAAGTTTTTCTTAAAGCCACTGGTCACTGGTAGGATTTTAGCTGAGGTTTTAAAGGACCTTGCTGAGTGCTCTGTAAGGAATTTTCGAAGATTTTAAGCTGGGATTTTAACCAGGATTTTAAATATTTTAACCAACTTATTTATAATGATGCGGGAAAACACCCGAGATTTTAATTTTTTGCATATATATATATGGTCTAGAATCAATATGGCATGGGTCAGCAGGAATCTTGGATTAGAAATAGGAACGACAGAAAGCAGCCCAAATGTATGGGCAGACCATAACCCCCTAGAAGTAAAGTGGAAGAGCGCACAGAGGAAGAAACAACAGAGATGGAGGTTTAATGTGAAATTGTTGAGAGATAAAGAATGTGTAGACAAACTTAAAGAAGAATTAAAGTTCTTCTTTAGAGAAAATGAAAATCAAGAAACCCCTCGTGCAATAGTATGGGATGCAATAAGGCCTATCTGAGAGGGGTCGTGATATCATATAGCGCACATAAAAATAAAGAAAGAAGAAAGATCTTGGATGATTATTTAAATCACTTAGGAGAAGCGGAAAGGAAACTCCAAGAAAACCTGGGAGATAAAATAGCAAAAGAAAGTTGGCTGATGTGGAGGCACAAATTGAATATCATAGATCAAGAAGACCTGGCACAAAAAATAAAAAGAACAAAACAATACTATTTTGAGAATGCCAACAAGTCGGGTAGATCGCTGGCTTATAAATTAAAAAAGGAAAATGAAAAAGGGACAATCCCTATATTAGAAGACTCTAAGGGTAATTTGTTGATCAAAGAAGAGGATAAATTAGAGATAGCTAGGGAATACTATGAAGCTCTTTATAAAGAAGAGAAGATCCCAGAAGAAAAAATAGAGAATTATTTGGCAAGTGAAAAGCTTCCACGGGTGACAGAGGAAGAAAGGGAAATGCTCAATGGAAAGATAATGGTTGAAGAATTAAAAACAGAGTTCTCCAAACTCAAAAACAACAAATCGCCAGGCCCAGACAGATTCCCAGGAGAAATATATAAAAATCTAGAAGAAATATTACAACCAAAATTAGTGGAAATTTACAATGAGGCATTGATGGGCTCTAAAATCCCAGATTCGTGGAGGGAAGCCCATGTCACACTACTGCCGAAAGAGGGTGCCAACTTAAAACAAATTCAAAACTATAGACCAATTTCTCTCCTAAACTCCGACTACAAATTATTCATGAGTATAATGGCGGAAAGAACAAAAACAATATATATATATATTTTCCTTATTCAATTATTTTTTTTTTATTGAAAAAGTTTTCAAATACAAGTTTTTCCCCCTTTCCCCCCCCTCTTCCCTAACCCACCCTTTCCACCCAACGCCCCCTGTGACTTCTTCACAACAATAGGCTATTTCATAACTAGTTACATACATAATATCTTTCCTTTCCCTTAATCCCTTCTCGAGGTACTGAGCCTTAACATGTTAAGCTTATTGAGTATTATTACAATTTAACCTTTAATCTTTTATATATATTAATATAACATTTTAAATCGACCTTCTCCCTGCATCCAAATTTAACATTTATTCAATTCTGTCCAATTCCTCCACTCCTCTAAATATATGACTTAAAATCATACAGTACAATTCTAGATATAATCCACTACCCACTTTACTAAAATATACACATATCTATATATGCATCCCATTTTATAAAAAGAAGAGAAAAAAAAAAGAAGAGAAAAAAATATATCTTCTTTAGTATCTTTCCACTGAATTGTTAAGTCCTCCACTCCCCTAAATATATGACTTAAGAATCCTTTTTCTTAAACTAATCAATCAGTAAACTAACCTATTTCAACCCTTCAATTCCTACAAAATCATGCAGTACAATTCTAGATATAATCCACTGCCCACATTACTAAGATATACACATATCTATATATGCATTCCATTTTGTAAAAAAGGAAAAAACAATAACTTTAAATTTATAATCCATATAGTATCTTCTTTGATGTCTTTCCTCTGGATTGTTAAATCCATCACCCATAATAGGGTAAAATAACATGCTGGTGCAACAGTTTGTTCAAAATCTCCAGTCATCTTCTGCCCCCATCAGTAGTAGATATCCTCGCATCTGTATAAAAGCAAAAACAACCACCCGAGTGACATTATAATTATAATTATATCCATATGGTTATAGTTGTGGTATTCATCAGGATTATTAATTCCCATCATCCTACTGAGTAACATCCAGATCTTCTGCATGCCCCGGCGAGACTCTCCTGCCTTATAACTCAAAATGATTATAATATATTTACCAAAAAAAAAAAAAAATTTTTTTTAGATGATTCAAATCCAACAAAGTGAGGCTCTTTTCACATCCCAAAATCATGGCCTTGCAGAGATCTGCCACAATCCTCAGGATAGTATCAGACAATTGTTCGCCTCCACTATCTTTTCAAATATTCATTCATTTTTTAAAGTCCCTGGCATCACTGTTGCATAGTTTAGAAATTGCTGTTTCTATGCGATCTATTTCTTTTCTTTTTCTTTTCCGGGTTGAATTTCCATCCTCGTTTCTTGCCTACCAATTGTTTGTCTGCTAGTTGATTTTCATTCTGCTTTATGTATTGTTGTTGTTGGGTTAGTTTTATCATCTCATCTTTCTTCTCCATCACTTGTATATCAACTGATTGATTTGCGCACTTGTCTGTGACTTGATGGTTCATCACGTTGGAGTCGGATGACACTGCTCTCTTATTTATAGACAGTCCAGCTGGGGTATCCAAGAAGTCCAAAGACAATTTATCCATCACAGCCTCTGTAATTTGATGTTTTCCTTTTGTTTCCAACTCCTTTTGCTTATCCTGTATTATGCCTAAAGGTGTTAAATTCATTTTTAAATTTTTTTGATAAAAATCTTCCGCTTTTTCAACAGTATGCAATTGATATCTTATTCCTTGATATCTCAATATGAGGCCAACTGGGGTGTCCCACCTGAATAGGATATTTCTTTTTTTTAATTCAGTCACTAGAAAGCCAAATTTCTTCCTCTCCATTAACATCTTGGGCGGGAGCTCCTTAAAAATCCAAATCTTTCTTCCATGAAATTGCAAGGTAGAATTAAAAGAGTTCTGCACAATATTATTCCTAATTTCTTTTTTTATTGAAAAAGTTTTCAAATACAAGTTTTTCCCCCTTTTTCCCCCCCCTCTTCCCTAACCCACCCTTTCCACCCAACCCCCCCTGTGACTTCTTCACAACAATAGGCTATTTCATAACTAGTTACATACATAATATCTTCCCTTTCCCTTAATCCCTTCTCGGAATACTGACCCTTAACTTGTTAATCTTATAACTCCCATTTTTACGGTAATCTGCCCTTTTTCTCCTCCCCTATACTTATTGAGTATTATTACAAATTAACCTTTAATCTTTTATATATATTAATATAACATTTTAAATCGGCCTTCTCCCTGCAACCAAATTTATTCAATTCTGTCCACTTCCTCCACTCCTCTAAATATATGACTTGAAATCAGACAATACAATTCTAAATATAATCCACTACCCACTTTACTAGAATATACACATATCTATATATGCATCCCATTTTATAACAATCAGTAAACTAACCTCTTTCAGCCCTTCAATTCCTACAAAATCATGCAATACGATTCTAAATATAATCAACTGCCCACTTTACTAAGATATACACATATCTATATATGCATTTCATTATGTAAAAAAAGAAAAGACAATAACTTTAAGTTTATGATCCATATAATATCTTCTTTGATGTCTTTCCACTAGATTGTTAAATCCATCACCCATAATAGGGTAAAATAACATGCTGGTGCAACAGTTTGTTCAAAATCTTCAGTCATCTTCTGCCCCCATCAGTAGTAGATATCCTCACACCTGTATAAAAGTAAAAACAACCACCCGAGTGACATTATAATTATGAATATATCCGTATGGTTATAGTTGTGGTATTCATCAGGATTGTTAATTCCCGTCATCCTACTGAGTAACATCCAGATCTTCTGCATGCCCCGGCAAAACTCTCCTGCCTTATAACTCAAAATAGTTATAATATATTTCCAAGAGAAAAAAAAGGTAAATAAGAAAAAATTAGATGATTCAAATCCAACAAAGTGAGGCTCTTTCCACTTCCCAAAATCATGGCCTTGCAGAGATCTGCCACAATCCTCAGGATAGTATCAGACAATTGTTCGCCACCACTGTCTTTTCTAATATTCATTCATTTTTTAAAGCGCCTGGCTTCACTGTTGCTTAGTTTGGAAATTGCTGTTTCTATAAGATCTGTTTCTTTTCTTTTTCTTTTTCGGGTTGAATTTCCATCCTCTTTTCTTGCTTACCAATTGTATATCTGCTGGTTGATTTTCATTCTGCTTTGTGGATTGTTCTTGTTGGGTTAATTTTATCATCTCATCTTTCTTCTCCATCACTTGTATATCAACTGGTTGATTTGCGCACTTGTCTGTGACTTGATGATTCATCACCTTGGGTTCGGATGACACTGCTCTCTTATTTATAAACAGTCCAGCTGGGGTCTCCAAGGAGTCCAAAGACAATTTATCCATCACAGCCTCTGTAATTTGATGTTTTCCTTTTATTTCCAACTCCTTTTGCTTATCCTGTATTATGCCTAAAGGTGTTAAATTCATTTTTAGAATTTTTTGATAAAAATCTTCCGCTTTTTCGACAGTGTGCAATTGATATCTTATGCCTTGATATCTCAATATTAAACCAACTGGGATGTCCCACCTGAATAGGATATTTCTTTTTTTTAATTCAGTCACTAAAAAGCCAAATTTCTTCCTCTCCATTAACATCTTGGGCGGGAGCTCCTTGAAAATCCAAATCTTTCTTCCATGAAATTGCAAATTGGAATTAAAAGAGTTCTGCACAATATTATTCCTAATTTCTTTATCTGTAAAATAGATCACCACATCTCTAGGCAGTTGCCTTTGCTTTGCCCACCAGGATTTTATTCTATAAATTCTATCAATCCTGCAATACACTTCATCAGGTTGAACCTTTAAGATCCCAGCCAGAATTTCAGAAGATACTTTCCTTAAATCATCTCTATTATTTTCCTGCAGACCTCTCAATCTAATTGCATATTCTGTAAAATTATATTGAATCATTAAAACTTCTCTTTCAATCCTCTGTTGTACATTTTCCTCATTACCAATCTTTTGGTCAGTCTCCATTTTAGATTTGTCTTCCAAGCTATTATCCTGAATGTTTATCAAATCCTTTTTAATTTTTTGAGTCATGTCATCCAAATTCTCCTCGATTTCCTTCATTTTAGTCTCTAATAATTCAGTCTTTGCCTCCATCCGAATCAGAAAGCCTGATAAACCATTAGCAACTTTTGAAATCTTTTTATTCAAGAAGTCAGACTCTGATTTCACCAATTCACCAATTTCTTTAATTTCCTGCTTAAATTTTTCAAGTTGCTGATTCACAATCTCATCCCTTCTTACAATCTCTTCAAGGATAAATTCTAATATATTAAAATCGGGTTTCTGACGCTGAAGAGTTGAAATTTGTTGGCGCAATTTCTTAAGGGGGGAAATTCCCCCCCCCCGTTTGTCCAGCTGTATAAGTCCTGATGCCATTTCCCACACAGACAAGATTTAGCAAAAATAAGAGAAGAAATAGAAAACAAAAAGACTTTCCCTCATTAAAAAAAAACTTCTGAGCAGCACAGGAGCGAGGTTTCTCTAGAAATGTAGCCAATGATATTTATTCCGCTACATTGTAATAATGAAAAACGGAAGGACTTTCCCTTTTAGCCCTTCTCCAGCCACAGCAGACGCCATTTTAGAAGGCTCTTTTTCCCTCTTTTCCTCTCCTCTTTTCTTTTAAATAGTTTTTGAAAGGGTGAGATACTTGCGGTTCAGTATTAAGGGTCCAGTTCTTCATTTCTTTAATTATTCTTTTAGATTCACAGGCTTGCTCTTGACGCCTGGCTCTGCATAGGCAGAGGTCTCCCAAAGCCCGGAGCAGCGGCAGGGGATATGGGGCTTCTCATCCGCTCCGTCCCAAAAGTTAAAAAAAAAACTTTTGGGACTCTGCGGGGAGTTCTACCCACCCCTGCCGGCTCTCTCTCCGTTTCCTCTTGGAAACGGAGTTTTTTCGAGCCGCCATCCGCTGTAACGGCGGCTCTATACAGGCAGAGGGAGCTGACGATCCCAGAGGAACGTCTGGCGGCGGCCAGCAGCAAACCGTAAGTCCCTAATTTCTTTATCTGTAAAATAGATCACCACATCTCTAGGCAATTGCCTTTGCTTTGCCAACCAGGAGTTTATTCTGTAAATTCTATCAATCCTACAATACACTTCATCAGGTTGAACCTTTAAGATCCCAGCCAGAATTTCAGAAGATATTTTCCTTAGATCATCTCTATTATTTTCCTGCAAACCTCTCAGTCTAATTGCATATTCTGTAAAATTATATTGAATCATTAAAACTTCTCTTTCAATCCTCTGTTGTACATTTTCTTCATTACCAATCTTTTGGTCAGTCTCCATTTTAGATTTGTCTTCCGAGCTATTATCCTGAATGTTTATCAAATCCTTTTTAATTTTTTGAGTCATGTCATCCAAATTCTCCTCAATTTCCTTCATTTTAGACTCTAATAATTTAGTCTTTGCATCCACCCGAATCAGAAAGCCTGATAAACCATTAGCAGCTTTTAAAATCTTTTGATTCAAAAAGTCAAACTTTGATTTGACCAATTCACCAATTTCTTTAATTTCCTGCTTAAATTTTTCAAGTTGCTGGTTCACAATCTCATCCCTTCTTACAATCTCTTCAAGGATAAATTCTAATATATTAAAATCGGGTTTCTGACGCTGGAGAGTTGAAATTTGTTGGCGCAATTTCTTGAGAGGGGAAGTTCCCCCCCCCATTTGTCCAGCTGTGTAAGTCCCGATGCCATTTCCCACACAGACAAGATTTAGCAAAAAAGAGAGAAGAAATAGAAAACAAAAGAACTTTCCCTTAAAAAAGGAAAAAAAAAAAAACTTCTTTTCAATCAACAGCACAGGAGCGAGGTTTATCTACAAATGTAGCCAGTGATATTTATTCCGCTACATTGTAGTAAGAAGAAACGGAAGGACTTTCCCTTTTAGCCCTTCTCCAGCCAGAGCAGACGCCATTTTAAAAGATTCTTTTTCCCTCTTTTCCTCTCCTCTTTTCTCTTAGATAGATTTTGGAAAGGTGAAATACTTGCGGTTCAGTATTAAGGGTCCAGCTCGCATTTTCTTTAAGTATTCTGTTAAATTCGCAGGCTTGCTCTTGACGCCTGGCTCTGCATAAGCAGAGGTCTCCCAAAGCCCGGAGCAGCGGCAGGGGATATGGGGCTTCTCATCCGCTCCGTCCCAAAAGTTAAAAAAAAAACTTTTGGGACTCTGCGGAGAGTTCTACCCACCCCTGCCGGCTCTATCTCCGTTTCCTCTTGGAAACGGAGTTTTTTCGAGCCGCCATCCGCTGTAACGGCGGCTCTGACAGGGAATGGAAGCTGACGATCCCAAAGGAACGTCTGGCAGCGGCCAGCAGCAAACCGGAAGCCCCCTGAACAAAAACAATATTGAACACTTGGATACATAAGGATCAAAATGGATTTCTCCCGGGGAGGCAGATTAGGGATAATCTGAGAACTGTGTTGGATGTTCTAGAATATTATGAAGAACACCCAGGAAAGCAGATGGCCTTAGTCTTTGTAGATGCCCAGAAGGCATTTGACAATTTAAATTGGAATTTCATGATTAAACAAATTAAGATAATGGGATTTGGAGCAAATTTTGAAAAGATGATAAAAACTATTTATGACAACCAAAGGGCGAGCATCTTATTAAATGGAGACAGGACCAAAACATTCCAGATCAGGAAGGGGGTACGACAAGGTTGCCCCCTATCACCACTATTATTTATTTTGGCCTTAGAAGTTATGCTATGAAAAATCAGGAATAATGGGGAAATTAAAGGATTACCAATCAGGAAAGAGGTATATAAAATTCAAGCATTTGCAGATGATGTGGCCTTGATTTTGGAAAACCCATTAGAATCCGGACAAAAAATTTTAGAGGAGTTGGGTAAATATGGAGAAGTAGCAGAATTCAAATTGAATAAAACCTAAACCAAAACACTAACTAAGAATGTGACTGAGGTACAGAAGAAAGAGATAGAAGAAAAAGTGGGATTACAGGTTGTTAAAAAAATAAAGTATCTAGGAATCTGGATAACCTCAAGGTGTTCATCTCTAAAGGAAGACAACTATATCCCCTTAACTAAGAAAATAAAACAAGATTTGGATAGATGGAAGAAAATACAATTGTCACTTCTAGGCAAAATAGCCTCAATTAAGATGAACATCCTCCCAAAATTATTGTATTTGTATCAAACGATACCTGTAAATCTGGATAAGAAATTCTTTTTAGATCTTAACAAAAACATTAGGAAATTTATATGGGGTGGAAAAAGACCAAGGATTTCACTTAAAATCTTACAAGGAAAAAGGGATTTAGGAGGATTTGGACTCCCGGATTTGGAAAGATATTACAGGGCAGCCAAGCTAGTATGGATAAGGGAATGGGTCACTCTGGAAAATGAAAGGATTCTAACGTTGGAAGGCCACGACCTACAGAAAGGGTGGCACGCATATTTATGGAACACAGAGAAGAAAAAGAAAACATATTTTCATAGGCATAAAATTAGAGATACTTTAATACAAACATGGGCCGCAATTAAACAGTGATATTATAAAAAAGTCCCAAAGTGGCTCTCCACGATGGAGGCCCTGATTTATCCTAATAGATGGGGAATGAAGAAAATGTGTAGATACAAAGACATACTAGATGAAGGAGGAAACCTTAAGTCTAACGATGCCTTGAGAGATCAAGATATTAATTTAGACTGTTGGATTTATCTAGAAATAAAGTCTAGATACCAGAAAGACAAGGAAGAATGCAGCTTAGAACTAGGATCTAGTGGATTCGATAAGGTTTTGATGGGAACAGAAAAAAAGATTTTGGCCAAACTATATAACTACCTACTAGATGAAGACAGAACAGAGGACACAATTAAAAACCAAATGGGAGCATGGGAGAATAATATTGGACACAGTAAAAATTTTAACAAGTGGGAAGAGGCATGGAATAGGAATTATAAATTGACCAGAGCAGTGACTTATAAGGAAAACCAGTATAAAATGTTACACAGGTGGCATCTAGCCCCTGCTAGGCTAGCAAAGATGTATCCAAATATTCACCCAAACTGTTGGAAATGTGGTTATGGGCAGGGCACCTTCTTCCACATGTGGTGGACATGCCCTGATGCGAAAAGGTATTGGAGCAAGATTTGGAGATGGTTACAAGAAATAATTGGAGAAGATATTGAATTGACACCTGAAATATTTCTCCTGGGAATAGTAAAGAGGAATTATGGAAAGAAAAAGATTTATTTAATTATACATATCACCACTGCTGCGAGACTGGCATACGCACAATATTGGAAAGAGAAAGATCTGTCAACAGAAGAACATATAATTAGGAAAATACTGGAGTGCGCAGAGATGAGCAAACTAACACATGAAATAAATGAGGATGAAAACTCAGAATACCATACTGTTTGGGGAAGGTGGTATGAATGGATGAACGATAAAATAAAAAAAGGAGAAAAAGATGTGCCTAATAAAAGGAATAAGTAGTTTAAGAAATACCAGATGCATATCTTGTGTATATGTATATATGTATAAGCACTGCACTTCTGATGTAAATAGAAATGATACTTAATGTATTTTACAAACTTAATAAAACATTAAAAAAATAAATAAAAAATAAATAAATGTGGTATCTGGCAATATGGAGAAGCAATGTCAATGACTTCTGAGTACAATTTAATCCCAGACCTTAACATGCAGAAGATATAAAGCAATTTCACTATCTTTCAGCTTTCTTTCTACACTATATACCAGTCTTAAATTCAAATAGTTAAAAAAGTTTAGTCATAATACATGTATATCTACCTATGGAATGTATGCTTTAGATTTTCTCTGCAAACTCATTTTCATTTACTATGCTTAAAAACAATGCCAAACTAGATCAGATAATTCTGATTTCCCACAATCTTTCTGTGATGAATGATGGATAGAAACTGGTTGGATGATGATGGATAGAAATTGGTAAACTAAAGGTTCTGGGAAAACAGCAGTTAAACAATAACACATAACATATTAGATTTGTTGCATATGCAGTCTGTAGTACGGAACATTTCTATTGTAGAGAAATGCAGAGGTAATCTTGAAGAAGGAATGCAATAGCAATTCAATAAACCTCAGGACACCTGTGATAAAGATGAAGCACTGAAAAACAAACTACTCAACCTTGATTCTCTTAGATATAAGAAAGACAGAGAAACTCAGTCAGGCTTTCAAGGTTCTGTTATTACACCCCACAAAAGGGGTGTCAAACTCGCGTTGTCACAGCGTCGTCACATGACATATCAGGATTTTCCCCCCTTCGCTAAACCAGGTGTGAGCATGGCCAGCGCGTGATGCATCTGGCCTGCAGGCCATGAGTTTGACAGCCCTGCCCTACAACAATAGAGTTCCAGTAAACTTTGTGATGTCTATTTCCTGACCTCATCAATCTCAAAGGCCTGACATTCATTAATTAAAGAACTAACTGCTCTGTGAACAGAAAAATAGAGTGAAATGAATATTCACATTGTTATTTCCAGCCACTGCCATTTCACCAAAGGGATAGGGGCCCTCTCCTACAAAAGCTATTAAGTGACCAACTTTCACTGCTATTATTACTTTCAGTGGCTTCTTCCCAATTAAATTGATTAAACTATAATTTTTCACTTTAAGCACATGCATTCATCTTGCATTGGTTTTTTTTTCATTGTTATCAAATGTATTAATTCATTTCTTTTTATAGAAAATCTAGAAATAGACTCCACTAGGTTCAAGGGTACTTGCTTTCAATTAAGAGTAGGATTAAAGCACGTTAACATATATTTTATATATTCATTTCATTTCATTTGAATTTATTTTTATCGGTTTATATATTCTTAGAATCTTGGAAGAGTTGACCAGAAATAGAATAGAATTTAGTTGCCTTCAAATCTTTCCAAAGCATGTAGTTTTTATATGTAAAAAGATGACTTTGTTAGGGCTATTTGGCCTAATATTGCCCTTCACATCTAAGCAACTACTTACAGTGGTAACCTGTGCTTGTGATACATAACACACAGACCTTCTGATAGGTATGACTAAAAAAAGGACATAAAGGGAAAAAAACACTGAAAGAAATGAATCTGTCATTAATGAGTAAAAATAATGTGTTAAGACTCTAAATGTAACAGAGTGGATTACACTCCCTTTTGAGTTATATATATTATACAATTGTGTAAATTTGGATTTGAACTGGTAAAAAGTGAATCCTGAATTTCAGTTGCTAAAATGCAACCATTTTTTTAACTAAAGATTTATCCTGAAGTTTGTACGTATATATTCATATTAAGATGAAATTGATTTTGTTTTATACTTTCCTGTTGGATAACCAGCATATAGTTTTTATCTTAAAGCTTATTTTGAAAACATTTTACTAATTTCTTAGATTTCATGAAGCTTTCCCTGGTTATTATAATAGGATGCATTAGTGAAAGGATAATGGGAAATGAAAACAAGCAGATACAATATTCTACCTATATAATTAATTGCAAATACAGTTCCGCTGTACAGTTTATACCTGTCAAAATCTGTAGTCTTTAGGCTGCTGCTGTTCAAATGCTGCAGGTCAAAAAACAATAAACAGCTGTTTAATATCTGAGTTTTTGCTAAATAATTCAAGATTACACAAACAATGTGACATTTTGAATTAGTATCAAAATAAAAAGAATTAGAATCAAGTTTTAAAATATTATTATGAATTAGGATTTCCCATCCCCCTTGCCAATGGCAACTCAAGAGCAGGTCAGGAATGCTTTGCGAGTTGACATTTGGCTTTCCTCACTTCCTGAAGGTGACCTGTGCAAAGCAAAGACAGTTTGTGAACATCTATAGATTTTAGAGGTGCTACCTCCCCCACAGGCTTGTTTGGGTTTATCTTCATGGAATTTAGCTATGAGGCATTCAGCTTGGAGTTTCTACTCTTTACCCAAGAAGCCTTTACCCAAGAAGGGCTATAAGGGATAGTCCTTCTACTTGATTAAGTATTGGAGCTGTCTCCTGTGCCACCTTGAGTCAAGGATTCATTACACCTCATAATGGGTTTGGCCCCCTATGACCACTGGGTTTGGGGACACACAGGGTAGTGGTCTCAGAGTTGACCCGACCACTGATTTTAAGAAGCTGCTATGGAATACCAGGTGTATCTTCCCTAGCAGTCAGGGCAATTTTAATTGCAATGTGACCAGGTTGATAATCTTCACTATGGGGAATGGCCCCATGAACTTGGGTCCCAGCTTCTTACTGGGGAGTTTTATTCTCAAGTATTTTGTGGAGGGGTAGACTTTTTCCTCCAGCTGGAATGGTTGTTGTGGGGCTTGGTGTTTATCTGCCTGTAGGTCTGTGCCGCTTTGGCTGGCGCCTTCTTGACATTTTCCCGTGCTGCTTTTAGTGTCAACAGCCAGTCTGTCAAGCTAATTGAGGAGGGGGGGATCCCTTGGGTATTCTGGCATTGGGACAAAGTCCATGCCACTCACTACTTTGAAAGGAGTTAGTCCTGTGCTACTTTGAACAGCATTATTGTACATGACCTCAGAGAAAGGAAAGAGGTCTGCCAAATTGGACTGCTGATAATTCACATAACACCTCAGGTACTGCTCTCCCCATGGGTGCTCGGATGAAAAGCTGAGCTAAGGCCCACAGATAAACCAATAGACTGCAGGAACTCCCTCCAGAACTTAGCCATGAGCTGGACCCCTCTGTCTGAGATTATTCTTTGTGGTACTCCATGCAGGCACTAGATGTGCCTCAGGAAAGATTTGGCTAACTGGTGGACTGAGGGTAGTCTGCTGCAGGGTATGAACTGTGCCTGCTTGGAGAATAAGTCAATCACTGTCCAGATCACTGTGTTCCACCCTCTCTTTGGCAACTCCACTATGAAATTCATTGCAATTTCCTCCCATGGCCTCATTGGCTCCGCCACTGGTTGCAGCAGTCCGGTGGGAGGAGGGGCTTCCTGGTCATTTTTTCATAGTGGCACAGATGGTGCAACTTTTCACATAACTGTCCATGTCTTTTTTCATGCTGGGCTACCAGAATTTCCTCCATGCTAAGTGTAAAGTCTTTAGGAACCCAAAGTGGCCTGCTGATTTGACGTCATGGCTCTTTTGGAGGATCATCCCCTTCCACTCTAGGTCAACCCTTTTTGTCAAGATGTGTTGGTTGTCACAGAACCAGGGGTCTGCTAGCAGTTTGGTTTTCAGTTTCACGGTTAGATCGCTTGCAGGTCAGTCTTGCCAGTTGTGGTGTTGTCGTCTGGTGGTCACTTGGGCTGCTGTTTGGGCAGGGGGGATGATGGTATCCACTACCTCCACCTATTTGCATTTGTATTGGGGCATGCAGGAGAGGGCGTCAGCTAGGAAATTCCTTCCCCCAGGGATGTGTTTCAGCACGAAATTGAATTGGTTGAAGTATTGAGCCCAGAGAACCTGCTTGGGCAACAGTTTCTGCAGGGTCCTAAGGGCCTCCAGATTCTTGTGGTCAATCCAGACTTCAATTGGTTTCTCCCCCCTCCTTCCAAGAGGTGGGGCCAGGTGAGTAGTGCCCATCTTACCACAAAAGCCTCTTTTCCCCATGCGGCACATTGTCTTTCCATGTCAGTGAGTTTACGGGAGGTGTAGGTGCAAGGTTGTAGTTTTCCCTGGCCATTTCTTTGGAGTAGCACTCCTCCCACTGCCACATCATTGGATCAGCTTGGATGATGAATGGTTGTTTGGAGTTGCAATGTTACAGCACCGGATCTTTTGCAAAAAGTTCTTTTAGTGTTTCAAATGCCTTTTGGCAGGTTAGGTCCCACTGTAGGGGTTGTCCAGGGCGCGGCTTCATCCCTGGTCTCCCTTTCTTTAGGAGGTCCATCATGGGTTTGGCAATCTTCGCAAAGGATTTCAATCTTTGCAAAAGATTTGCAAAGGGGATGAATTGCCTGTAAGTTTGCAAATCTCTAGAAGCTTTGTAGCTGTTTGTGGGTGCAAAGGGACTGCCACTCTAGAATGGATTGTAATTTGGCTGGGTCTATCTCTATTCCCCCATTTGACACTCAGTAGCCCAGGTAGTCTAGCCGCATGCGATGAAATTCGCATTTTTACAGCTTTGCCGTTTGGAGTTTTTTCAGTACCTGGCGGACTAGGGGTATATGGTCCTCCATGGTCTCAGTGAAGATGAGGATGTCATTCAGGTAGATGAGGGCCCCCTTATAGAGGTGCTCATGCAGCACTTCATTTATCAACTGCATAAATACTGCTGGGGGACCCTGAAACCCAAAAGGCATTACTTTGAATTGGAAGCTCCCTAGTGGGCAGTTGAATGCTGTTTTCCATTCGTCTCCCTCCCTGATACGGACCTGGTAATATGCTTCTCTAAGATCCAGTTTAGTGAAGACCTTTCCCTTGGCTAGGTAGGACAGCATGTCCTTCATCAGAGGGAGGGGTTATAAATTGTGCATGCACACGTAGTTGATCCCTCTGAAATCCATGCATAATCTCATAGTTCCATCTTTTTTCTCTTTAAATAGGACTGGGGCTGTGACTCGTGGCTTGGCTGGCTCAATGGTCTGCTAGCAATTGGTTTTGAGTTTCATGGTTAGATTGCATGCTGTCATGGCATTGTCATCTGGTGGTTACTTGGGCTGCTGTTTGGGCAGGGGGGATGATGGCATCTACTACCTCCTCCCATTTGCATTTATACTGGGGCATGCGGGAGAGAGCGTCAGCTAGGAAATCCCTTCCCCCGGGGATGTGTTTCAGCACAAAATTAAGTCGGTTGAAGTATTGAGCCCAGAGGACTTGTTTGGGTGACAGTTTCCGTGGGGTCGTAAGGTCTTCCAGTTTTTTGTGGTCAGTCCAGACTTCAAATGGTTTCTCCCACCCTTCCAATAAGTGGCACCAGGTTAGCAATGCTCATCTTACTGCAAAAGCCTCTTTTTCCCATGCAGCCCATTGCCTCTCTGTGTCTCTGAATTTATGGGAGGTGTAGGCGCACAGCTATAATTGTCTTTGGCTATTTCTTTGGAGTAGCACTGCCATGTCACTGGTACCTGCTTGGAT
Source organism: Arizona elegans (assembly GCA_022577455.1). Taxonomy (NCBI): domain Eukaryota; kingdom Metazoa; phylum Chordata; class Lepidosauria; order Squamata; family Colubridae; genus Arizona; species Arizona elegans. The sequence continues at coordinate 42,879,239 of JAKOOJ010000006.1, forward strand.
CATGAAGGGTTGTTCAGGGTCAGGATGCTTCAGCACTGGATCCTTTCCAAAAAGTTCTTTTAGTTTTCCAAATGCCTTCTGGCAGGTTAGGTCCCATTGTAGGGGTCTGTCTTGGGTTTGGCTATTTTCATGAAGGAGGGGATGAATTGCCTGTAAAAGTTTGCAAATCCTAGCAAACTTTGTAGCTGTTTGGGGGGCGGGGGGCTGCCAGCCTAGGATGGCTTGTATCTTGGCTGGGTCCATCTCTATGCCCTCATTTGACACTTGGTAGCCAAGGTAGTCTAGCATTTTATGGTGAAATTCACATTTTGACAGACTGATGAACAGGTTTGCCACCAGAAGTTTTTCCAGTACCTTGCGGACTAGGGGTATGTGGTCCTTCGTGGTCTCAGTGTAAATGAGGATGTCAACCAGGTAGACTAGAACCCCCTTATGGTGCTCATGCATCAAGTTTATTAACTGCATAAACACCACCGGGGGGCCCTTCAGTCCGAAAGGCATCACTTTGAATTGGAAGCTCCCTAGGGGGCAATTGAATGCTGTTTCCCATTCATTTCCCTCCCTGATGCGGACTCGTTAATATGCTTCTCTGAGGTCTAATTTAGTAAAGACTTTTCCCATGGCTAGGTGGGACAGCATAGCCTTCATGAGAGGGAGGGTGTATAGTTCCATCTTTTTTTTTTTTTCTTTAAATAGGACTGGGGCTCGACCTGTGGCTTGGCTGGCTCAATGAACCCCCTTGCTAAGTTTTTGGTAAGTATTTGCGCATTTCCTGCATTTTCCGGGGTGTCATGGTGTACAGATTGGGTTTGGGTAGCTTTGTCTCAGGGATTATTTCAATGGCGCAGTCCATCTCGCAGTGGGGGGGAGGGAGTAGGATGTTGCACTCAGCCTCACTGAATCCTTCCACAAGGTCCTGATATTCTTTGGGGATCTGTTCGACCTCTGGGGTTTTGTCAGAGGTGGCTGCCAATAGTTCTGGAGGGGCTTTGTGGGGGGGTTCCTGCATGGACAATGCTTCTATTTCCTGGTTCAGGAGGGGTTGGGGTTCTCTAGCGATCCTCAGCCTCCAGGTGCCCCCTTCCCATCAGATCATCAGCCCCCACTGGAGAGCCGCAGTATGACTACATCTGTCATTTGGGGGGCTATTATGAATTGAATTGCTTCCCAGTGATCCGCTAGCTTTAGTTTCACTGGTTCAGTCAGATGGTTGGCATAGGCTCCCAATAGGGACCCATCAACCTGTTCAAATCTGATCGGGTAGGCCAGTCTCTTCACTCTACTCCCCAGTTTCAAGACTATGGCTAGGTTAATCAGGCATCTACTGCAGTGTGAGTCTATTAGGGCTTGAAAAGTGCCCTGGGTCCCCGTTTTTGGGGATGAGGCATATGGTGATGGCAAAAGGGTGGATTGGTTCACTCATCATCAGATCATCTTCACCATCATCCTCACTGTCATAAGGGTCGGCGATTGGTCAACATTCGCTGGAGTTCCCCCCTCAACTGGGTTAGGAAGGATCTCTACAGCCTGGAGGGCTTTTCAGGATGTGTTGGCAGCACGTCTGGGGCCTCATTCCTGTTGTGCCCTGGATGGTGGCTATGGTTTGGGTTTTGGAGCTGGGGTTGCACATGCCAAGGCAATCCCTCTGCATCTGTAGCATTTCAACTGGCTTCATGGGAGAATTTGTTTTGGGGCCGACTATGCTGCTGAAACCTCTCATCAGCTGGATGGTCTCCGGTCTGGTTGGCCTCCCTCCTTGGTGTCCAGTTGCTTCCACATGTTGTTGGTGTGCAATCTGCAGTCAACTTTTATGGCCACTCGAAACCACTCAGACAGGCGATTTGGAATTTCCCGATAGGTGGTTACTTTGGCAATTTGCTTGTCCAGGCTCGTTCTGAAAAAGTGAACTAATAGCTGCTCCAGCAAAAGGGATAACTTCCCCACAACTCTCCTAAAATTCAGTGATAAGTTTCTTAATGGGTCGCCCCCCTCTGTTTCAGGTTTTGGAGCTCATCCTCCACATACGGATGCTCCTCCACCTCCTCAAATCTGGCTTCTAGCTCTTGTAGGAAGTCATCGGTTTCTTGCAACTGGGGGGCTCTCCTCTTATGGAGGGCTGCTAGCCATTCCTTTGCTTCTCCCTCTAGCACCCCCCCCCCCGGCAATGGTATACACCATGGTCCTGCCCTGGTCACAGTGATATCAGACACAGGGAATGGGTTTCCGCATTTCCTGTGATGAGTTCTCCCTGTTTGTGGGCCCCGAGAGAAGCCAAAGCCACCTTGTAGGGGCAGCAAAGCTAAAGAAGGGCTATCTGAGAGGTCGCGGGAGAGATCGCACCTCTCCTGCTGAATCCTAGGCTTTTTTCCCTCTATGCCATGGCAAGGAGAAGAAGCAGCCTGAAGATGGCTGCCACAAAGCTGTGACAGCCAAGAAACACCTAATAACTGTACTGGAGCAGAGTCAGTGAACAGTGTCTGGAACTGGGTGAGAAGAATCCTTTTTATTTAAAACTTAACCCCAAAAGTATATCCAGGAAAAGAAAGGCTCACTGCTATTTTTAAAAGCAGCAATTTAAGATTTTGATAAGAATTTCAAAATTGAAGGGAAAAGAATCAAAAGGAAAATACAGAAAATTGGATTTTTAAATTGGACAGGCGTTGTTTTGGATAGGCATTTGAAAATGCTGGAAATAGTTACTTAAAAAACTAACAACAACTTTATATCTTGGATTGTTACCATTAAAATTGGATAAAACTGATTAATATTGAAATTTGACTTAAGAGTGCCACCTGCTGACAAGAGGGAGGCATAATACAGTCCCAAAATCCTGGAAATATTTGGCTATTGGAGATTTAAACATGACAATAAGAAATACATTATTATTAAAGTGACCCCTGAAGGCTACGACACAAGACTGAATTTATAGAGGGACTTATGAAGGTTCTGGAAAAAAATTTGGGACTATCCAGAGGAACAGGTCAATCAGCTTTGGGATATAAAGATTTATGAATATTGAACTTTTTGAAAAGTGACTTTAGGTTTGACTATATGGTTTTTGGATTATTGGACAAAAGAGGGACAAAATAAAATTAAACAAGATGCTCCACCAGAAAGAAATGAGTGGAATTTGGGAAGAAACTGTCATTAATTCAAGGTATGAAGGATACTTTGACAAGAAGCTACAAGGAGATTATGTGTCAGATCCCTAAAAGTGATACTGCCATTCAATATGGAAAAGGGGGAGACTTGGATTTGATTTACTAGCATTGCCTATGTCAACAGATATTTTACAACCTATATCCTTGCACCAAAGAGCCCTGAGATCCCCTTAACTTTGAGGAATGTTTATGACAGCCATGTTTCACTTTAAAGAAAAAAGGAAAAACGATGTGAATACATACTTATCCGGTTCTCAGGGCAGCTGATAAAGAAAACATCTTCACACTTGTGCATTGGCTAAAATCTGCATTCTGGCTTAAGGGAGGGGTCTCTACTGCTTTAATCCTACTTGTCTTGCCTAAGGGTATTCAGACCTAGCTTTGAATTCATTGCTGTCACTTCTGCTTAATAAAAGGGTTCTTTTGAAATACTACGTTTCAAGAGTTCTTACTTTCTTTTTTTATTGCAAAAGTTTTACAGTTACATTTTCACCCCATTTCCCCCCCAACCCACCCCAAGCTCCCCAGCCTAACCCTCCCCAACCCCCCCTAACCCTCCCCTCCCCCCGGACTTCCACAGAATATACTCCCATCAGAATCCCCTTTATATAAAACTTGAACCCCTCCATCCCCCATATAATTTTTCATCTTCACAAAATTCAAGTATTTCTATCTTTATATAATACTATCAGTGAAAAGCTATTTGATACTTCCTAGTTTGATATTTGTTCTGCACATAATCTATCCACTTTTTCCATTCCCGTTCATAAATCTCTTGTGAGCGATCTTTTAGATATGCTGAAATCTTCGCCATCTCTGCAAAGCTGGCCATCTTCAAAGTCCATTCCTCGATAGTGGGCAAAGCTTCATTTTTCCAGTATTTACCTATCAATAATCTCGCTGCTGTTATCATATACAATATCAACTTTGTTTCATTCAATGTAAAACCCTTAACTATACCCAGTAAAAACAATTGTGGAGAAAATTGAATTTTTTTCTTCAAAACATTCTGCATGACCCACCAAATTTTTATCCAAAAGGCCTTAACTTTCTTTCAAGTCCACCAAACATGATAATATGTAGCATCTAAACAATCACAACTCCAACATTTTGGCTCAACATTAGGGTACATACACGACAATTTCTTAGGATCTAAATGCCATCTATAAAACATTTTATAAAAATTTTCCCTCAAATTCTGCGACTGTGTGAATTTAACATTCTGAACCCAAATTTTTTCCCATGTTTCCAACTGTATGATTAAGTGGGCACAAAATTTTGCAGAACCAGTGATCTGGTTCTGCAAAATTTTGTGCCCACTTAATCATACAGTCTTTAACCAATTCAGTTTCTGAATCCCTTTCTAACAAAACATTGTAAAGCCTTTTAATATGCATTGGACCTTTCTCTTTTATATGTCTAACCAATTCTTCCTCATGCAACATAATACCAATTTTTTGGTCCTCTTTCCATCTCAATTGAAGTTGATTATACTGTAACCAAGTTAAATTAATCCCTTCATCCAACAGTGTCTCTAATGTCTTCAGTTGCCATCTGCCCGCATCTGTAAAAAGAACCTCTTTATATAACCCCCCCCAAGTGACATTATATTTGTATTCCACATGATATGACCAAGATCCAGCCATAGCGGTATTTTGTAATGCCATTTGAATCGGTGCTTCTTCCAAACTCTCATCAAAGAATCTCTAAGTATATGGCTTTTAAATACTTTATCCACTTTGTTTTCATAAAATAAGTAAGCATGCCATCCAAATTCAAGATCAAAACTTTCTATATTCAATATTCCAGTCTTTTTCCTTCCAAACCAGTCGCTTGCTTGAGTCAAAGCTGCTGCTTCATAATATAACTGTAGGTTTGGAAGTTTAAGACCTCCCCTTTCTGGAACATCTTGCATAATTTTCAATTTCACTCTCGGTTTTTTCTCATTCCAGACAAACTTATTCACTCCACTTTGCCATTCTCTCAGTTGTTTATCACTTTTAAGCACCGGAATCATTTGAAACAAAAAAAGAAATCTTGGCAAAATGTTCATCTTAACTGCTGCTATTCTTCCAAGTAGAGACAGCTGCAGTTTTTTCCAAGTCTCCATATCTTTCTGTACATCTCGCGACAACACCTCATAATTATTTTGAAACAGTTTTATATTTGATTCTGCAACCTGAACTCCTAGATATTTAACCTTTGGGACAATCTCAAAACCTGCCCTCCTTTCAAGTTCGTGTTTTCGATCTTGTGTCATATTTTTAACTATCATCTTAGTATTTTTCTGGTTCAATCTAAATCCTGATACTATACCATAGTCTTTTATAATGTCTCTCATCTGGATTATTGATTCCATCGGCTGTGTTAGGGTAACAACCAGATCATTTGCAAATGCTCTTATTCTGTAGTCCTCTTGCCTTATCACTATACCTTTCAAGATATTCGAATCCCGTATTGTATTCAACAAGACTTCTAGTGTTAAAATAAATAACAATGGGGATAATGGACAACCTTGTCTTGTTCCTTTTTCAATATTAAAGTCTGTTGTCAAACTTCCATTAATAATAATCTGTGCCTTTTGCTCTTGGTAAATTGCTGAAACCGCCTGTATAAATTGATCCCCAAAATCCATCTTTTTAAAAGTCTTTAATAGAAAACCAGCACTGCAGGGATCTGTTTATTCTTCTCAAGATATTCCAATAAATCTATAACTTGCCTTACATTGTCCTTCATATATCTGCCCTCTATAAATCCCGCATGATCATCATGAATCACCTCTTGAATTACTGGCATCAACCTGTTGGTTCTTACTTTCTTAAGAGTTCTTACTTTCTTAAGTTGGAAGGAAAGGCGATCCTTACAGAAAGCAAGGTCTGCAAAATGGTCAACCCAGAGAAGCAATCTTCGTTCTACTGAGGGGACCTTGCAAACCATGTCCGAATGAAGCAGGGAACTGGGAGAAGCCCAATGCTGGGGGGAGACATCAACCACCACCCAGTCGGATGCCTGTTTTGTACATCCCATCAGAGAGGATGAGGTAACCCTGGAGAATCCTGAAAAGCACCGATGGTCAATTGGCATCAAGAAGAAAGATAGCTGAGATGAGAGAATCAGAGGAGTCACCCTCACCCATGGCAACCAAAAACCGGGGTGGAAACTGTAACTAAAAGACCTTACTGACCAGGAGGAACCAACCAAAGCACCACTGAGGGAGGATTGTCTGAAAAGGCATATAACCCAATTGGTGATGGAAACTTTGGAAAATCTCAGCATCCGAGGGGAGCCCGGATGACAACCAAAGAGTGCTGAAAGGGCAGCAGTTGCGGATGATGCCATGGGAGGCACCCCCCTTCTGGAACCTGCCTATCAAGCAGATGGCGCAGCAGCAGTGGGAGAAGACCCAGCAAACCCTTCCCTCCAGGCAGCACACACCCTGTCCCCATTTCCAAACAGCCCCGAGTCCCGCAACTGGAAAGAGAAACTCCCTCCCTTGGGGTGAAGTCTGATGGGGATCCACAACAATTAGGATTCTTTGTGGCACACGTGCTCACCTACATGAGAGGGCGGGCCAGAGGCCGTTCCCATTGGATGAGATAATCAGGACCCTCCTACTGTCATGGGAGGACAATAGAGATACCAATAGGACATCAATGAACAAATGGCTGTGTTACATCTTTTGTGAAGTCCCCTGTTTGAGCTCCGTGCCTCCATCGCTGCATCTTGGAGATGTACACGACAGCGGATCTTCTTGCGCTGTGAGATTCCCCCCTCTCACAGATGTGGCCCTCCTCACTATCGAGGGTCCACCTCAAGGATGGGTTTTGGGACCCAGAGAGGTGGCATTGGCAAACTAGGGGATTGAGGGGTTTTCTATGGAAATTTTTAGTCAAATTTTTAAGAGGTCCCAGGGAGGGGGAGGGTCAGATTGGAATTTGTGCTGTGGGTATGGGGGATAACCCACAAGGGGGAGGGTCGGGTCTGGCAGTGAAGCGCGGCGTGGGGGGTGGGGGACCCAGGGTCAAGGGGGGGTTAGAGCTTGTCCAGATAGTTTTCTGAACATCAGTACTCTAGGTGGGAGGGGTAGATATGGTGGGAGCAGGGGGCCATATCGTGTTAGGGGAGTGCGCACTCGCTGTTTACGAGTGGTGGTGTGCTCCGTCCCCCAAAGCTCTACTCGCTCCTCAGGTTGCATAGACCCTCAGGACCCAGGCCTCCGGCTGATGCTGTACAATGCCAGGTCCGTAGTAAACAAAGCCCCCCTCATTTGTGATCTTGTTCAGGAGGGGGGTGCGGACCTGGCAGGTGTTACAGAGACCTGGTTGGGCCAGGAGGGGGGGTTCCCCTCGTTGAAATGTGCCCACCAGGTTTCCAAACATTCCATCAGCCGAGGTCACAGGGGAGGGGGGAGTAGCGGTTATTATTAAAGAAGGTCTAAGACCGAGGAAGGCCACTGTTCCTCAGACGGCCGGCTGTGAATCCCTTTTTGTGAAATGGGGTCATGTGGTTCAGATGGGTTTGCTGATCACGTATCTCGCTCCCTGCCACGTGGCAACAGCCCTGGCTGAGCTACTCAACGTCATCGCTGCGGTGGCAGTTGATACCCCTAGGCTTATGGTCATGGGGGATTTCAACTTGTCGTCCGTGGGTGAGGCATCTGAGGTGGCTCGGGAGTTCATGGCTTCCATGACAGCTATGGACCTGACCCAGTTAATTCATGGCCCTACCCACACGGGGGGAAACACGCTGGATCTGGTTTTTGTCTCTGGACAGTGGTTGAGGGATCTTGAGATAGGGGATATAGTTACCGAACCCTTGTCATGGTCAGATCATTCTCTCCTTCGTCTTGACCTTCGAACTGCTGCACCCCACCGCAGGGAGGCGGAGCCGGTAAGATGGTTCCACCCCAGGCACCTGATGGAACCTGACAGATTCCAGATGGAGCTTGGGCCATTTCCTGAGGCTTTGGCACACGCCTCAACTGGAGACCTACTGGCCGCCTGGGATAGGGTGGCCGCTGGAGCTCTGGATCGGGTTGTGCCTTTGTGGCCTCTGACCCGGTGCCGATCTCAATTGGCTCCTTGGTTTACCGAGGAGCTGAGGGAGTTGAAGTGCCGGAAAAGATGCCTAGAGAGTAGTTGGAGGGCCAGTCTTTCTGAATCTGACCGGACACTAGTAAGATCCCATATTAGGAATTACTTAGGGGCGATAAAAGCAGCGAAATGTAGCTATTTTGCTGCTCTTATTGTGTCATCAGATAACCGCCCAGACGCCCTCTTTAGGGTGACCCGTTCCCTGCTCCACTAGGAAGTGCGGGAGGACCCCTTGGAGGGTAGAGCCGAGGATTTTGTTCAGTATCTGTATGACAAAATCACTCAGATTCGGGAAGATTTGGACTCCGACTGAGTAGTCTCAGGGGGAGAGACAGGGGCAGGTCTTGAGAATGTTATCTGGGATGAGTTTGATTCTGTGACCCCTGAGGACGTGGACAGGATTCTGTGCAGACTGAACGTGACCACTTGTTTATTGGACCCGTGTCCTTCCTGGTTAGTGCTGGCTTCTCGGGAAGTGACATGAGGCTGGCTCCAGGGGATTATAAATGCTTCATTGGGTAAGGGTGACTTTCCCGCCACCTTGAAAGAGGCGGTGGTGAGGCCTCTCCTCAAGATGCCTTCCTTGGACCCGGCAATGTTGGTAAACTATCGTCAGGTCTCCAACCTTCGCTTTGTGGCGAAGGTTGTTGAGAGTGTGGTTGCGCATCAGTTCCCCCAGCACCTGGATGAAACGTCGTATCTGGATCTGTTCCAGTCGGGCTTCAGGCCCGGGTACAGCACGGAAATGGCATTGGTCGTGTTGGTAGATGATCTCTGGAGGGCTCGGGACAGGGGTTGCTCCTATGTCCTAGCCCTGCTAGATCTCTCAGTGGCTTTTGATACCATCGACCATGGTATCATGCTGCACCGGTTGGAAGAGTTAGGGGTGGGAGGCACTGTGTTGCAGTGGTTCTCCTCCTTTCTCTCTGACCGGTCACAGTCTGTGTTGACAGGGAGGCAGAGGTCGACCCCGAGGCCCCTTATATGTGGGGTGCCGCAAGGGTCGGTCCTCTTGCCCCTCCTGTTCAACATTTATGTGAAGCCGCTGGGCGAGATCATCCGTGGTTTCGGGGTGAAGTACCACCAGTACGCTGATGACACCCAGCTGTACATCTCCACCCCAGACCACCCCAACGATGCCCTTGAAGTGATGTCCCGGTGCCTGGAGGCCGTACGGATCTGGATGGGGAGAAACAGGCTCAGGCTCAACCCATCCAAGACCGAGTGGCTGTGGTTTCCGACATCCCGATATAGTCAGTTGACGCCATTGCTGACTATTGGGGGCGAATCGCTGGCCCCCACAGAGAGGGCTCGCAACTTGGGCGTCCTCCTGGATTCACGGCTGTCTTTAGAAGAGCACTTGATGGCTGTGACCGGGAGGATTTTTCATCAGGTCCACCTGATTCGCCAGTTGCGTCCCTTTCTGGATCGGGACTCGTTACGCACAGTCACTCATGCCCTCGTCACCTCCCACCTGGACTATTGTAACACTCTCTACATGGGGCTCCCCTTGAGGAGCACCCGGAGGCTCCAACTGGCGCAGAGTGCGGCCGGGCGGGTGGTAATGGGAGTGACATGGCGTTCCCATGTAACACCCCTCCTGCGCGAGCTGCACTGGCTCCCGGTGGTCTTCCGGATGCGCTTCAAGGTTTTGGTTACCACCTTTAAAGCACTCCATGGTTCAGGACCTGGGTACTTGCGGGACCGCCTACTACCACCAATAGCCTCCCACCGGCCGGTACGCTCCCACAGAGAGGGGCTCCTCCGGGTGCCGTCGGCCAAACAATGCCAACTGGCGGCCCCCAGGGAGAGAGCCTTCTCTGTGGGGGCACCTACTATCTGGAACGAGCTCCCCCCGGAGATACGGAGGATCCCGGATCTGCGCACCTTCCGCCGTGCCTTAAAGACCTTTCTATTTCACCAGGCGGGCCTGGCCTAATTTTCTCCCTCTTTTATAAAAGATTTTTAAATTTTTAATATTTTTTAGTATTTTATATATTCAAATTTTAAAATTGGTTTTAAATTGATTGGGGTTTTAAATTGTTTGGGCCAAAACTATTTAATTTTATTTTAATTCCACTTTAAAATTTTGTATGTATGTATTTTATTGTTTGGCTGTGCACCGCCCTGAGTCCTTCGGGAGTAGGGCGGTATAGAAATCAAATCAAATAAATGAAATAAATAAATACATGAAAGAGTACAGGTGTGATTTCCAAACCCAAGGATCCCGAGTGCGAGTTATGACCCTAGCCCTAGAGGGTGCCACTGCCAAATGGATGGTGACCCTGCATAACGCCAATGAACCAGAACTGCAGGATTTTCACCGGTTCATGATGGCCCTGTGATCTGCAAGGGGGTTTGAGGACCCCCTTGCAGATCGCAAAGCACTGAGGTGGTGAAGCAGGGGCGATGGCCAGTAGCAGAGTATACTGAAGAATTCTGGGACCTCGCATGTTGTGTGAACTGACCAGAGGATATTTTGGTGAGCTGTTTCAAGGATGGGCTGAGTGATGATCTATATAATGCCTGCGTGGCCCGAGGTGCCTCAGGGGAAAAAACTTTCTGGCAGATGTGCTATCCAGAAAACCACAATACAATAATGCAAAGTCAGACATAATCAAACCCATAGTACAAAACAATCAACTAACCGCTGAAGTAATCACCAGATCCCAGGCAAAATAAGAAACATTGACGGACAATGACACCACCCAAACATGGAGAGAGATTGCTATGGATTTCATTGTAGAATTATGGGAAATACTGTTATTTGGGTCATGACAGACCTGTTTTCAAAACAGGCACATTTTATACCTTGCCAAAAGATCCCAACTGCTTCACAAAAGATAATCTCCGACAGAGGGGTTCAATTCACCTCCAACTTTTGGAGGGCATTTTTGGATTTACTTGGTACTGGTCAGGGATTTAGCTCCTTGCATCATGCGTGTACTAACGGTAATTCTGAAAGATTGAACTCGGTGCTAGAACAATATTTACGATGTTTTATTAATTTTCAACAGGATAACTGGACTGAACTTTTATCTTTTGCTGAAGTTGTGTTTAATAATGCTGTACACTCAAGCACTGGTTTTACCCCTTTTAGAGTAGCGACAGGCCCGGATTTCAGCCCCATGCCTGAACTACCCACAGAAGAACCCACCATCCCCTCACTTAAGGAGTGGATGGATAATTTGCAAAACACATGGCCAATGGTTACCTTATCTTAAAGAAAGCTAGAGAGACTTTTAAAATTCAAGCTGACAAGAAAAGGATGGAATTCAAACCTTTCCATGTTGGAGGTAAGAGTATACTTATCTACAAAATTCCTGAAATCATTACAACCATCAAAGAAACAAGAGCCAAATTTCATTGGACCTTTCCCTATCACTAGGGTCATCAATCCAGTAGCAGTTGAACCACTCCTTCCAAAGACACTCAGTCAAGTCCATCCAGTATTCCACATTAGTTTACTCAAGCAAGAAGTAATCTCATCCGTCAGACCACCTGCATCTACACCACCTGTTCCCATCATGATTGAAGATGAACAACACTTTGAAATCAAATAAATCCTTGACTCTAAGATCCACAGAGGGAAAATCCAATACTTAGTTGCTTGGAAACTAAGCAACTGCCATTCAATTGGGAGAAGGGGGAGACTTGGATTTGATTTAATTTAATTTAATTTAATTTAATTTCCAATTTATATACCGCCCTTCTCCCTGAGGACTCAGGGCGGTGTACAGCCAAGATAAAAAACATAGAATACAAATATTAAAACATTTAAAAATATATATAAATTTTGGCCCGAAAGTTAAAAATCACAGACTAATTAAAAGAATTTAAAAATTTCTTCTTAAGCCAACCCGGCTTGCTGAAAAAGAGAGGTTTTCAGGGAACGACAGAAGGCATTGAGGTCATGGATTCTCCTTATCTCTGGGGGCAACTGATTCCAGAGGGTGGGAGCCCCCACAGAGAAGGCCCTCCCCCTGGGGGCCACCAGCCTACATTGTTTGGCTGATGGCACCCTGAGGAGGCCCTCTCTGTGGGAGCGCACGGGTCGATGGGAGGTCGTTGATAGCAGCAGGCGGTCTCGCAGATAGCTAGGCCCTATGCCATGGAGCGCTTTAAAGGTGATAACCAACACCTTGAAGCGCACCCGGAAGACCACCGGGAACCAGTGCAGCTCGCGCAGGAGCGGTGTTACATGGGAGCGCCATGTTGCTCCCATCACTACCCGCGCTGCTGCATTCTGGACCAGCTGGAGCCTCCGGGTGCTCTTCAAGGGGAGCCCCATGTAGAGAGTGTTGCAGTAGTCAAGGCGAGAGGTGACGAGGGCATGAGTGACTGTGCACAAGGAATCCCGATCGAGAAAGGGCCGCAACTGGTGAATCAGGCGAACCTGATAAAAGGTCCCCCTGGTAACAGCTGTCAGATGTTCCTCCAAAGACAGCTGCCTATCCAGGAGGACTCCCAGATTGCGAGCCCTTTCAGTGGGGGCCAAAGACTCGCCCCCAATAGTCAGTGATGGAGTCAACTGACTATATCGGGATGCCGGGAGCCACAGCCACTCAGTCTTGGAAGGGTTGAGCTTGAGCCTGTTCCTCCCCATCCAGATCTGTACAGCCTCCAGGCACTGGGACATCACTTCAAGGGCATTGTTGGGGTGGCATGGGGTGGAGATGTACAGCCGGGTGTCATCAGCGTACTGGTGGTATCTCACCCCAAAGCCACGGATGATCTCGCCCAGCGGCTTCACATAAATGTTGAACAGAAGGGGCGAGAGGACCGATCCCTGCGGCACTCCACAAATGAGAGGCCTCGAGGTCGACCTCTGCCCCCCTGCCAACACAAACTGTGACCGGTCGGAGAGAAAGGAGGAGAACCACCGCAACACAGTGCAGCATGATACCATGGTCGATGGTATCAAAAGCTGCTGAGAGATCTAATAGGACCAGAACAGAGGAATAACCCCTGTCCCGAGCCCTCCAGAGATCATCCACGCGACCAATGCCATTTCCGTGCTGTGCCCAGACCTGAAACCCGACTGGAACGGATCTAGATAGGATGTTTCCTCCAGGAATTGTGGAAACTGTTGCGCGACCACACTCTCAACAACCTTCGCAATGAAGCAAAGGTTGGAGACAAGACGATAGTTAGCCAATATTGCCGGATCCAGGGACGGCTTCTTGAGGAGAGGCCTCACCACCGCCTCTTTCAGGGCAGCGGGGAAGTCACCCTCACTCAACGAAGCATTAATGACGCCCTGGAGCCAGCCTCGTGTAACCTCCCGGGAAGCAGGTACCAACCAGGAGGGACACGGGTCCAGTAACCATGTGGCCACACTAAGTCTCCCCAAAATCCTGTCCACATCATCGGGAGTCACAGCATCAAACTCCTCCCAGATAACATTCTCAAGACTGTTCCTCGTCACCCTGCCCTGATCTACCCAGTCAGAGTCCAAATCCCCCCGGATCTGAGCGATTTTGTCATACAGGTATTGTCCGAAATCCTCCGCCCTGTCTTCTAAGGGATCCTCCCGCACTCCCGGATGGAGCAGGGTGCGGGTCACCCTAAACAGGGCGGCCGGACGATTCCCTGATGATGCAATAGAGGCGGAAAAGTAGTTAGACTTTGCCGTCTTTATCACCACTAGGTAGGCCTTAATGTGCGACCTTACCAGTGTTCGATCAGATTCAGCGAGACTGGCCCTCCAACCGCTCTCCAGGCATCTTTTCCGGCGCTTCATTTCCCTCAGCTCCTCAGTAAACCAAGGAGCCGCACGGGATCGGCATCGGGTCAGAGGCCGCAAAGGCACGACTCAGTCCAAGGCCCCACCAGCCGCCCGATCCCAGGCGGCTACCAGGTCCTCAGCCGAGTCATGTGCTAGATCCTCAGGAAATGGCCCAAGCTCCGTCTGGAACCTATCAGGATCCATCAGGCGCCTGGGGCGGATCCATCTAATTTGGTCCGCCTCCCTGTGGCGAGGGGTCGTGGTTCGAAGATCTAGGTGAAGGACTGAGTGGTCAGTCCATGACAAGGGTTCCATGTCTATATCCCCTATAACAAGACCACTCAACCACTGGCCAGAGGCAAATATCAAATCCAGAGTGTGACCTCCTCTGTGAGTAGGGCCATGAACTAACTGGGCAGGTCCATGGCCGTCATGGAAGCCATGAACTCCCGAGCCACCTCAGACGTTTCACCAATGGATGGCAAGTTGAAATCACCCATGACTAAAAGCCTGGGTGTATCTACTGCCACCGTGGCTATCACGTCGAGTAGCTCAGGTAGGGCTGTTGCCACACGGCAGGGAGCCAGGTACGTAAGCAACAAGCCCATCTGAACCCCACGGCCCCACCTCACAAGGAGGGACTCACATCCGGCTATCTGAGGCACAGTGGTCTCCCTCGGACCCAGATCCTGATTTACTAGCATTGCCTGTGTCAACAGATATTTTACAACCTATATCCTGGCGCCAAAGAGTCCTGAGATCCCCTTAACGTTGAGGAACGTTTATGACAGCCATGTGGGCTGTTTCACTTTAAAGAAAAAAGGAGAAATACATACTTATCCGGTTCTCAGGGCAGCTGGTAGAGAAAACATATTCACACTTGTGTATTGGCTAAAATCTGCATTCTGGCTTAAGAAGGGGTCTCTATTGCTTTAATCCTACTTGTCTTGCCTAAGGGTATTCAGACCTTGCTTTGAATCTGTTGCTATCACTTCTGCTTAATAAAAGGGTCCTTTTGAAATACTACATTTCAAGAGTTTTTACTTTCTTAAGTTGGAAGGAGAGGCAATCCTTACATTATGAATAAAATGTAGAGCATAGATGGGAAGCTGGAAAACATGACACAAAGGACAAGAAGTGATCAAGACACCCAGGAAGAGGAGGAGCCAATTGAAAAAGTGGATGAAAAAACAGAATAGATAAATCAACAAATAAAACTAGATGACAAGAAGAAGATAACAAACAAAATAATAATGACTGATGAAATAAGATGAGGGGAGTGTATTTTAAGGGAATTAAAAAAGGAACTGGAGTTGCAGGAAGACTTTTTTGGAAGAGAGATGGGGCAAGAGTAGATATTTTGAAAATTAGATAATGGGAAAGGGCAGAGAAGGGAGAAATGTTTAAAATGATTGGTCAAGATGTGGAAGCAGATAAAAATAAAGATCCAAGAGTGGACTATGGGAGGCAAACTAAGAAACAAACAATTACAGCTTTAAATCGGGCAAGAGATGATGGATAGAAAGGGAATATTTGTAAACAAAATAGTGGCAAAATTAAAAGTTAGAATAGGGATGGAAACTAGAGAGGGGGATTAATGGAATACACATTTTATATAATAAGGTGAAGTAATAACGAGGGAAAATCAGAACTTGAATGATGGTATTATTAGATATGCTTGAATAATATGGTGATTGGCATAAAAATTGCATATTGAAATATTGAATAACTAAATAATGAAAGATTACAAGTCAACATAAATATGTGTACTATTACCAGAACTATATAAGCTTGTCAAATGTAGTAAATATGGTGAATATTATATTATTTGTACTAAAATGTATGACACTCATACATAAATAAAAAACTTGGAAGAAAAAAAAAACATGGTCCTGTGTGATAAGTAGAGGTGGCCGTAGCGCTCTAGGTGGACTCTAGCAGAGTCAAGGAATAGAGCCAGTTGATCTGAATCCCATTGAATTTCTCCCTGAATCGGGGCAGTTTGTTCAGCCCTGTTCCTCCCTCAACATGTTGGCCCCCATTTGCTTGCGCTTGGTGTGTTTGGCGGTCCCTCTTGGCACCTTGGGTGGCTTGCCTGTTGCATGGAGGAGCCACCGGCAGCAGCCTTGGGCTCATTCTCCGTCTGGGGAGAATGGGGGCTGCATTCCCGTCTGCTTCTCCTCACTTCAAAGGGCTCAGTTGCAACCCCTCTCTCTTTTGGGAGGCATGCTGGCACGAAGGGTGGTTCATTCAAATTTCTCCCTCAGCTGTTCTAAGGATCCCCCCAAGGGTTCTATCAGAGGTTTTGGGAGTCTGGCCCGTTCCCAGTCCATCACCCATTCCAGTCTTTTTAGTTTGCTCAGGGGTTTCCCCAAGCTCTGGGGTGGGGGAGTTCAACCTCAGCCGCTTTAGGGACTTTTTTCCCACCAATATTGTGTATCTCTGGCAGAATACCCAATAAAAAAAACCTCTGGTTTTAATTCTCTAGAGTTATGTAACATTCCCTCCAACCCTATCTGTATTCTGGACCAATAATTTTTTACTTCTGTACGTGAACACCACATATGATAATATGATCCTGGCAAATGCGAACATTTCCAACACTTGGCTGATTTATCCTTAAATATTTTTGCTAATCTTTCTGGTGGCATATGCCATCTATAAAACATTTTATATAAATTTTCTTTATATGCAGATGTCATTGCCAATTTATAATTCTTTTCCCATATTTATTGCCATTTCTCTAATTCTATTGCATAACCAAAGTTTTTCACCCATGTTATCATTGTTTCTTTAACTTCTTCATCTTCTAGTCTAATACAATCTTTTAATCATTTTTTCATCCTTTCCAGTCATTATCTGATCCAACTCTGATTCTCCCAAATTAAAATCTTATTGTTTCAAATCTTTATCATATCTTGATTGTATCTGCAGCCGTGTATACCAATCAGTCTCAATCCTTTGTTTTTCTAATTCTTGTTTCTGTTTTAGTTCTCCCTTCTCTGTTAAAATGTCCTTATCTTACAATATTGTCCATATTAATCATATTTGGATGTGTTGATGCTTCTATTGTTGAAAGTCACATTGGTATTTCCATATAGTGTTTTTCTTTTACTCTCTCCCATATGCTAACAAGCCATTCCTTACACAATGTCTCTGGAAGTATCCATGTAAGTTTAGTCCATTTATGTTCAAAGATATTATTTTAATTTCTTCTTCCATTTCTTATTTATTTACTTGTTTTGTTGATCTAGTCGTTCTTATCTCCCCTTGTTCTTTAACTTCTTTCGCTCTTGCTCCTTCTCTTATCGCTCTCCTTGTTTTCTCGTTATCTCTCTTGGCTGTTCTTTCTTCTCCTCCTGTCGTCCATCCCCTTTTTCATCTCTCAATCTTTCTTCCTCTTGAAAATCTATGTGCTGTTTATAAAATAACTCTGCTTTCTCTATTGAGTCTAATCTGTATCTTTGCTCTTGCCAATTCACCAATATTCCTTCTGGAATCAACCATCTAAAATTTATTCCTCTTTTTATCAAACATTTTGTAAGAAATTGATATTCTTTTCTCAGGTCTCTCACTCTTCTTGGAATTTGTTTCAGTGCCACTACTTCTCTTCCTTTGTGCTTTTTCATCGTGTTTCTCATCAATTGCAATATCTCTGTTCTCAGTGTTTTCTTGGTAAATCGGACGTGAATTTCTCTAGGCAGATTATTTCACATCACATATCTTGTGTGCACTCTATATATCTTGTCAATCCCATTTAGTATCCTTTCCTTGCTTTCTTCCATTGCTTCTGCTAATATCTCTGCAATTTTCTCTGCTAAATTTTCTCCCTTTTCTTCTTCAATATTTTGGAATCTTAAATAATAATCAGATTTATCCATTTCCAGAATTATAATTGTTTTTTCCTGATTTTTATCAGTAATTGTAAATCTATAATCCATTTCTTCCATTTTTTTTCTCAGTTGCTTGTTTTTTCTTCCACTTGCTGTAATCGTCATTCATTTTTCCCTATCATCTCTTTAACTTCTTTCAATTCTCCTTCTATTTTTTCCATTCTCCCATCTACTTTGTCTAATCTTGTCTTGAGGTATTCATATATAGTCTGTAGCATATTTTTTAATTCTGTATTGATTTTCTCTTGCTGTGGTGTGGGTTCTGTTGTCTTTTCCCTGTGGTACCAGGTGCTGTTGATATTGATGGTGATGATAGATGTTGTGTTGTTTTCTTCATCTTGTTTTTTCAAGTCTTACTGCCCAATTTATAATCCAAATAATCAGCTTCTTCAGATTCAAACTGCCCAATCAATCTCTTCAGGTTCTTGATACCCTAATCCACATAGGTTTAATCCATAATCCATATAAAAAAAAAGGAAGAAAGGCTATGTCAAAAAAAAAACCAACAAAAAAAACCCCAAAAACCAAGACGCCCAAAAAAGTGAAAATGGACAAAAAGAGAAAAAGAACAAGATCAGAACAAAAATAAAAATTTATTGATAAAAAATTCAAAGCCAAAGTGTTTACTCAAAATATCCAACCAAGCAATAAAAAGATGAAAAAAGTAAATACTATAATCTCCCAGAAAGAATTAAAAAATAGAAAAAACAAAAACCATGCCAATCATAAAAATTTTAAATCCAGGAAGAAGAAAATTCTACAAAAAAAGAGAAAAAAGAACAAACAGAAAAAAACAGAAAAGAAAAAAATAATATTCCAAAATACCACTATTCCAAAATCTTCCAAAATGTATAGATCCATCAAGTGAAAGGAAAAAACAGACAGCTTTCGTTCTTTTTTCCCCCTTTTCTTCTATATCTTTCCCCTTCTGTTACAAAATCACAAGACCACTTTCTATCGGAATCTTCTTGCCAGTTTCCAAAACATTGTCCAAGGTCATTCCACTCTCATCTTCTCCTTTATTCAATATATCTCTTTAATTTTCTCTGTTACCACTAGATGGCACTGCAATTCACTCAAAATAGTTTTTAAAAATATCAATTTACTTTTCTTCTTTCAGTTTTAAACTCCCATCTACAAAACTCAAATTTTCAAAATACAATTCATTAACCAGAGAAACCTCTTTTCCCAATCTGCTTTCAATTCATTAAGTTACTTTTTCAGCTTTCATTAATTAATCTTTATTAATGGCTTCCGCTTCTTCGCTGCTATTCCAGAAGTGGGGAGGTAGCCTTGTTCCGCTCCCTCCCCTCTTTGCCAGTTTTCTTAAGTTAGATAGTTTTTAAAAGTTCAGGAGAAAAATATGTAAAAGGAATCTTGTTTCCAAGACTTCAGTCTCTCACCAGATGATCACCTCATTCTTCCTTTTCTTGCTTGTGGCCGCCCCGGCTTTTGAACAACTCCTATGGCTGCCTTCTCTCCCCGCTGGGTTGAAGGCTGATGCCCGGCACTTCAGGGAACTTGCGATTTACCTGTCTGTGGCAGCCTGTGCCTCCATTCTTCACTGTCCCTACAGAACAGCTATGATCCCTAGGCAGCTATGATCCCCAAAAGCAGCTGGGATATCGGCGTTTTCCCGGAGCCCCAGAATCCACACCGTACCACCGTGACGCTGGCCACACCCCATGGAACTGACTTTTTCAGGAGATGGTGGATTCTAATTGGCTGAAGTTTGAACAAATGTTGACAGGGTATCTGTAAGAGATACTTGACTAGTGGATTACTGCACTCAGTATCTCCAAGGTCCTTTCCAATTCTTCCATTTTGTAATTTAATTTTAGGATTTATTTAACTGTTGCACTGGGAAGATAGTTCAAATTGTATTTACTGTAATATGGTGCTGAAAATTATATTTTTATTCTAGTTAAACACTCTAGTTAAATATTCTAGTGAAAAACTGTGACTTTAAGCACATGTTTGTAAATACATTTTGGCTGAATTCTACTACAATGCCACAAGCTTAAATTTGTTTATATGCAATGAAATTGGTGAAATTTAAAGAGATTCCAGTTTAAATAATGAAAAATGAAAACACTAATCTACTGTTTTTACCAGCATGAAAAATACACCAGTTTTCAGCACAGTCCACATATCTTTCAAGATTTTCCGCTTTATTTAATGTGGATACATTTCAACCCCATCAAAGTCTCTAATAGGACATGATTACTTAACAAGCTGCCAATCTCCCACAGTATCTGCCCAACTAATTTGATTTTGCCAAGTTGGTGCACTCCAGGTTTCTTCAATTAAGCAAAGCCATTTATGAAGACCTCATAGACACCTTCTCTGTAGCAGCACTTGCCTTTTTCTGTGGTTCTCCCAATATCCAGATGGTGCACACCTGCTATTGTTAAAAAGGCTACAAAGATATGATTTCTCATGCAGGCCTTTAGCGAGAGAGAGTAAAGTCTCTTGTGTCATCTTTTTTAGGGGAAGATGAGTCTGGAGGTGGTGTTGAGAGAACTCAAGTCTAGAATCATTATTCAACTCTTTTGAATTCTATTGACTCTTATCTAGTGCCAGTTTAGTGCTGACTGTTAGTAGACTAGATTCTTTTTTTTTTTTGAATTTTTTTTTATTTTTAAAACATAAAACATAAAATACATCTTTTTAGAGCAAGAATTTGATCTGGTATAAAGCAAATACAATTACTCACATTCCCTCAACCAATTTTGTTCCAAATTTTATCCATTTATCTCTTTAAAAAAAACCTTATTCAAAATATTTAAATTTTAAACATTCTACTATATCACCCTAAATTCTAAACAATTATTTCCAAATAGACATCATTCCAAATCTTTGTCATTTTAACAATCGATATTTCATATATATTCCTCTTTTCTAAGACCCATTTCATCGAATCTATGTTATACCTCTTTTAAATGGCAACTAGTATCCATAATCTTGACAAGGAATATTTTCCTCCTCTCTTAATTGTTTCTAAATCAATCAACATTTCCATCTAAAATTGGAAATTTTACTTTATTTTAAAGTCTAATATTTAACTGATTCATAATTTAAATAGCTATTTCCAAACAGTCTTTCCTGCCACTTCTATCTCTATTTATTTAACTGGTTCACAGTTTGGCTTAACTATTCTCCAGTATTGTCTCCTCCCTTCCTCCTAAGTTTATTTTTGACTGGTTCGCATCTTAATCAGTTGCTTTCCAGTGATGCTTTCCTCCACTCCTAACCTTACTTATTTGAGCTAGTTCACAGTATAATTTTAACTGCATACCAACATTATCTCCTTCGATCCTCCTAAATCTATTATGAAACTGGTTCGCAACTCAAATAGTTACTTCCCAGCAATGCTTTCCTCCGCTCCAATCCCTATTTTTAACTGGTTCACAACTGTATTTCAGTTGCTCTCCAGGTATATTTTCCTCCACTCCTAACTTTTTATTTTTTGGCTAGTTCACAGTTTTGCTTTAACTGTTACCTAGCGTATGCTTTCCTCCACTCCTAACTCTAATAGCTGGTTCACAGCTTTACTGTTTTCCAGCCTGCGCTTTCCTCCACTCCTAACTCTTATTTTTATTTTTAACTGGTTCCCAGTTTTGCCTTAACTGTTCTCCAGTATGATGCTTTCCTCCACTCCTACCTTATTAGTAAGACTAGATCACAGCTTTACTTTCACTGTTCTCCAGAATCATGTTTCCATTCCTAACTTCATTTGTTTAACTAATTCATAACATTTCATTTTAATTATTGTCCAGCTTTATGTTTTCCTCCATTTCTACATCTCTTATTCAATTATTTAACTTTTAAATTAATTCACAATGTATTTATTACTCTTATTCATTTTTAAATCCATTCTCCTCCATATCTTTAACTAATTTAAAATAAAAAAGTATATCAACAAATATCTTAGCTCCTATTCTCTTCTAGGCTTTCTCCCGTGCCATGTTTATTTCCAGTGAATATCAACATTTTAAATTAGTGTAAAATCATTTTTCTATAATTATTAAACCTGTAATTAATTCTTCTTAATATCCAGCACCTTAGAGAACATTTTCTTCTAAATTTATTAGGTCTGTAAATAGAGCTTAAAAATTCCAAGTTTTAAAAAGGTATTAAAACATCTAAAAATCACAATTTTCAATCATTTATACTCATTTTTTTCCAAATCAAATTATTGTATATTCATAAAATCAACTTGGGTAAAAATAATAGTGAGAAAAGAGAGAGAATAGTAACAATATTAATAATAGTTAAACTAAAAACAAAAAAAACAAGAATAAAAGTAGGTAAGAGAATAGAAATATAACAAAAAAATTGAAAAGATAATTAGAAAAAATAGAGAGGGGGAAAGGGACAAAAGAAAAAAAAAAGGAAAGAAAAATAAAATAAAATAGAACAGAATTGAGAGAGAGCCCAGAGAAGAAGGAAGGTATCTCCTAAAATTATTCAGAGATCAAACTCCCAGACATCATTACATCCATTTAATTTAAACTATGGTATTTTGTTAACTTGTTACTTTATATTCCATTTTTTTTCCTTCTCCAATCTATCTGAGTATATTTATTTTCCATTTCAATGTCCTCAGAGTTATAAGTTCTATAAAGTTAGTTCTGAATTAGCTATTCCATATATGGTATCATCATGTTCTCCTTTTGTTGCCACGTCCTTTTTCTCTTGTTGCCACGCTTAATAAATCAGTTTTCATTATTCCATTTAGTTTCTTCTTTCTAGTCTTCAATATCCTCCAATACACAGATTATATGTCCAAAGACAAGCCTCTTGAAATTTTTCTCAGGATAATCCACTTTAAGTAACAAGCGACAAAGTTTCTCTTTCAAGTAACAAGCAGTCTGGAATTTACACTTTCATTTTTCAGCTGGCAGCCATCTTTTCCATCTCCGCTTGTCTTTTATCTTTACTTTTTTTTTATTGAAAAAGTTTTTCAAATACAAATTTTCCCCCTTTTCCCCCCCTCCACCCTAACCCCCCTCCCCCTCCCCTCCCCCTGTGGCTTCTTCAAAATAAAACCCAAATTAATAACAGATTATATAATACTTTACCATCCTTTTGTACCACCCCTCATATACTAACCCTTTCTTTCTAATAATATTATTATAGCCCCCTTATACTATACATTTCAAAAAACAACATTGAACTGTAAAATTATATAATAAATTCTAATTTAGCAATTTCATCTATTCAACTCATAATCTATCCTTCTAACAATATCATTATATCCCCCTTATACTATACATTTCAAAGCAACATTCAAAGCAACTTTCAGCTGTAAAACTATATAATAAATCCTAATTTAGCAATTTCAATTCATAATCTATCCATTTCCTCCTCCCCCATACATATATCTCTTAATTCAAATCTTTTACGTATATTGATATAACATAACATCCCTTCTACTAAACTAAACAATCAGTAAACTAACCTATCTCCACCCACTTTCCTACAGGTCTACATACATAATATTTTCAATATCTTTATTCTTCTGCCCATTAAACTAAAAAAAAAAATTATTTACATA
The DNA here is from genome assembly GCA_022577455.1 of Arizona elegans. Classification (NCBI taxonomy): domain Eukaryota; kingdom Metazoa; phylum Chordata; class Lepidosauria; order Squamata; family Colubridae; genus Arizona; species Arizona elegans. Next base: position 42,902,674 of record JAKOOJ010000006.1, read on the forward strand.
TATATATAAAATCCTCAATTGACTTTAAGTTTGTAATCCATATGATATCTTCTGTAATGTCTCACAGCTGGATTGTTAATTCCATTACCCATGTTAGGGTAACATCACATCCTAATTCCAACAGTATGTTCGGTATCTTCAATTACCATCTGCCCCCATCAATAGTAAATATTTTCATATATAAAAAAAAACCACCCGAGTGACTTTATATTTATATTCCATATAGTGTCGTCTATAATGTCTTCCATCTAGATTATTAATTCCAACCACTGTGTTGGGGTAACAGCCAGATCTTCTGCATGCCCCAATCCCATAGTTCTCTTGCCTTATAGCTCAGCATAAACGTAATCCATTTGTCAAAGAATCCAAAATAGAAAATTCCAATCCACTCAATTTATGGCCATCTTCACATCCCAAGAGTACAGCACTACAGAGATCTGTCACTCTCCTCAGGATAATATAAACCAATACTTTGCCTCAACTAAATTTCTAAATATTCAATCGTCTCTTGAGTAACTGGCATTACACTGTTGTTTGGTCTAAAAGTTTTTATTTTTATAGGACCTGCTTCTTCTTTTCTTAACTTTTTCCATCCTGGTTTCCTTTCTATGAGTTGTATATCAACTGTTTGGTTTCCATGCTGGTCTGTAGCTTGATAAGTCATCACATTAGAATCCAAAGCTGCCTCTCTTGTATTTATAGGTAATCCAACTATAGCCTCCGAAGGAGAATCCAGAAGCGGCTCATCCACAAAAGCCTCTGTAACTTGTTGTTTTTCCGTTATCTCCACCTCCATCTGCTTAGCCTGAATTTCAATCTCTTGTTGATTTTGCCTTTCTTTATTCCCCTCGTGTATTATACGTGGAGATGTTAAACCCATTTTAAAAATCTTATAGTAAAATTCTTCCGCTTTTTCAACAGTATTTAATTGATATCGTTCTCCTTGATATCTCAATATTATACCAACTGGGACATCCCACCTGAATGGGATGTTTTGTTTCTTTAGTTCAGTCACCAAAAATCCAAAATCCTTTCTACCTTTTAACATCTTAGGCGGTAGTTCTTTAAATATCCAGATCTTCCTTCCATGCATTTCAAGAGTGGAGTTGAAAGACTTTTGCACAATATCATTTCTTATTTCTTTATCAGTAAAGTAAATCACCACATCTCTAGGCAACTGCCTTTGCTTTGCCACCCAAGAATTAACTCTGTAGGCCTTATCAATCTTGCAGGTTACATCTTCAGGGCTAACCTTTAAAATCCCAGCCAGAACTTCAGCAGACATCTTTCTCAAATCTCAGCTTTTATCTTCCTGTATTCCCCTAATTCTAACCACAAATTCCATGAGTCTGAATTGCATTATTGTGGTTTCATTTTCAATCCTTTGTTTTATATTATCTACATTATAAGTCTTATAGTCAGCTTCCTTTATTTTTTTAAACTCTACTTCTGAGCTTTTTTCTTGAATCCTTGTCAAGTCATTTTCAATTCTTTGTATTTTATTATCCAAATTATAAATCTTATCATCAACTTCCTTAGTGTCTATTTTTGAATTTATAATTTCATCCATCTTCAGAATTATTTCTATAAAACTTTTCATATGTTGCTTCAGAATATCATACTTTTGTTGAATCAACTCTTTAATTTCCTGTCTAAAATTTTCAAGATTCAGATTCACAGTCTTATCATGTCTTGCCATCTCCTCCAGTAAAAATTTCTTTAGGTCTATGAAGCCATTCTTCTGCATCTGCAAACTCTCAACTTGTTCATGCGATTTATAAATGGGAGAGCCCCCCCCCCCCATGGCTTGGTTATCTGGCTTTGTCAGTTTTAGTGCCATCCTGCCACACAAAAGATTTTTTTTCCTTTTTCCTTTTAAAGAAAAAGACTTCTCTCCAAACAATATCAATAACAAGTCTCTAAGAAGGAAGAAACATGAAATAAGAATTTTTTCTCTCACTTCTAACCAGCACTTTTGCTAGATACTTTGTAACTTTGTAACGTTATAAGCTATTCAAATGGAAGGACTTTCACTTTCAGCTTTTCTCAAGCCTCAGCCAGTCGCCATTTTAAACTCTCCTTTTTCCTCCTTTCACTCTTCTTTAACTTTAAAATCAGTCTTGGGGTTAGAATACTTGCAGTTTAGGATCTCCGATCCAAATTTCATCCTGCTTATTCAGATGATCTGTTAATTTCGTTGATTGGTCCGGTCCCAGCGCCTGGCTCTGCAAAAAGGCAGAGTTCTCCCGAAGCCCGGAGCAGTGGCGAGCGGAAATAGCGTCTTTTATCTTTACTTTTAAAAGCATATTTATTTCCTCTTCTCCTTCCTCTCTCTCAAATATAATCCAATCTTGTTTAGCCACAAAAAATAGCCAGGAAAAAAAAGAAAAAGAAAACCAAATCTGTAGTAAAATTATTTCCAAAAAGTCTAAAATTAGCGCTATCTGTCAACAGGTCTTTTCTCCACCATTCATTTGAGTCTTTTTGCCCCGATGTTTCTCAGCCGCTGTTAAAGCTGGGGCACCCTTTTATAATCCGATATTTATGGGCAGTTCTCACCTGGGCAGAAGTCAACTCACCCGGCTTTCAAACTCCCTGCTCCACTCTCTGCTTTTTGCTTTTCCTCCTCTCCTCCAGCACGATCTTTGTTCCCGGTTGCTGTGGTTTCGGGACAGCCGCCATGGCTGTTGTTCCACTGCCGCTGGCATGAAGGGAAAGCCTCCGGCCCCAAGGAACCTGCCCATTCCTCTCGGCTGCCCACGGGGTCCCTTCTTGTCCCCCTGTCCCTTCAAGACAAGGGAGGTCCGAAGACCTGTTGGTGGCAGCTTGGCAGACGGGGTTTTGGCAGGGCTCTGCAGAGCTCACCATTTCCCCATCTGTGTCCCTGCGGCGCCAACCGGAAGTCCTCAGTAGACTAGATTCTTGAGCCACATGGTGCAGTAGTTAGAGTGCAGTACTGCCGGCTACTTCTGCTGATCATTGGCTGCCAGCAGTTTGGCAGATCGAATCTCACCAGGCTCAAGGTTGACTCATCCTTCCATCCTTCTGGGGTCGGTAAAATGAGGACCCAGATTGTTGGGGACAATAGGCTGACTCTGTAAACCATTTAGAGAGGGCTGTAAAGCCCTGTGAAGAGGTATATAAGTCTAAATGCTATTGAGCAATAGATCTTAAGTAGAACTTAATGTATGATCCTGATTCTTTATACCAGACATTGCTATCCAGTTTGTCATTTTTGATATCTTATTTTTAACTTATTGATTATATTTCTCTGATTTAGGTGTTGTGAACTGCTTAGAGTCATTGGGAATCAGGCAACATACAAAGTCAATCAATCAACCAAAGCCTGCCACTCCTAACTTTTGTTCACAATTGTTGATAAGTTGGGACTTGTGTGAAATTGAATTCTCTTTGCCAATTTTATATTATACAAGAAAAAAAATCTAACAAGAGTAGACTTTGTGTTGCAGATTGATTATGATGAGAATTTTTATATTAAAATATTGGACTTTATTAATTGCAGTGAAAGAAAAATGTCCATCCTAATTTCTGGCACTTAAGAAGTAATACAGTGGCTGTATTACTCTGTTCCCGCAGTACAGTACTGATTGTTGGCAGTTGTAATTCAGACACATTTGTAATCCACCAATTCCCTGCTCTTGATCTAGAAAGATATCTGAACACTACAAGGACCGCTTCTTTAACAACGGATGCTGTAAATTATAATTTAAATTCAACATAAATGATAATTTAGCTATTGGCAGGGAGGAAAGAACAATGGAGTTTATTTCAACATTAACAAGTAATGAGTATTCAAACAAATCAGACATTGCTTACCTGAACGTCCCTTCTAGGTGCACTGCTGGAGAATCCAAAGTGTGGGTTATTCAATAGTTTAGCTATTTTGCCGCTCTTATCGCGTCATCAGATAATCACCCTGTTTAGGGTGACCCGTTCCCTCCTCCATCTGGAAGCACGGGATGATCCCTTGCAGGGTCGAGCTGAAGACTTTGTGCAGTATCTGTATGACAAGATTGCTCAGATTCTGGAAGGCCTGGCCTCTGACTGGGTGTTGTGGCCCCGCCCTCTGAGCCTATCTCATTGGAGGAAGAAGGCTCCGAACATGAGGGAGAAGAGTCAGCCAGGCCTCCCTCTCCAGGCCCCTCCCCTCTGGCACCGTCTCAGGTGCCAGCCGAGGGAGAGGAGATTAGCCAGGAGCCAAGTGTCTCGGATGAGAGCGAGGAAGGAGAGCCGTCGTTCCTGGATCACGCCAACAAAGGCATGATAAACGGTTGCAGCAGTTAAGGAGGCGTGCTAGGGATTAGAACTGAGTCACTGGACCACACCCCAGAGACTATATAAGAGAGGGTGGTGGCTGGTAAAATTCTGTGACGAACAAAAACTAACTTTGGCTAGTCACTTGAACAACGTCTGAAGCTGCTGAAGGGATATTGTTTTTGCTGGACTATTTACAATGCGTATGTAATGTTATGTTATCTGTTGCAGTAAAGCTCTTGGCAGACGGTGCTTATATTGTTGCCAAGTTTGAGATAACGACCTGTGTGTGTGCCAAGTGCTTTCTTAACCCTCGGCTGGCTGTGTTTGTGTGTGTGTGTAGACGGGGACAGATCACTGAGTAAGTCCGGACGGGATGACTGAGGCAGGTCTTGAGAGTGTTATCTGGGAGGAGTTTGATCCTGTTGCTCCCGAGGACGTGGACAGGATCCTGGGATGGCTGAACGCGATCACATGTTTATTGGACCCGTGGCCCTCCTGGTTGGTACTGGCTTCCTGGGAGGTTACACGAGGCTGGCTCCAGGGGATTGTTAACGCTTCTCTGAGTGAGGGGGTCCTAACGGCCGCTTTGAAAGAAGCGGTGGTGAGGCCCCTCCTCAAGAAGCCCTCCCTGGATCCAGCTATTTTGGCTAACTATCGTCCAGTCTCCAACCTTCGCTTCGTTGCGAAGGCTGTTGAGAGTGTGGTGGCGCGGCAGCTTCCCCAGTACCTGGATGAAGCTGTCTATCTGGACCCGCTCCAGTCTGGTTTCCGGCCTGGGCACAGCACGGAAACGGCATTGGTCGCATTGGTGGATGATCTCTGGAGGGCTCAGGATAGGGGTTGCTCCTCTATCCTGGTCCTGTTAGATCTCTCAGCGGCTTTTGATACCATCAACCATGGTATCATGTTGCACCGGTTGAAGGGGGTGGGGGGCACCATTCTGCGGTGGTTCTCCTCCTACCTCTCTGACCGGTCGCAATCTGTGTTGACAGGGGGGCAGCGGTTGACCCCGAGGCGCCTTGTTTGTGGGGTGCCACAAGGTTCGGTCCTCTCGCCCCTTCTGTTCAACATTTATGTGAAGCCGCTAGGCGAGATCATCCATGGCTTTGGGGTGGAGTTCCATCAGTATGCTGACGACACTCAGCTGTACATCTCCACCCCAGGCCACCCCAATGATGACCTTGAAGTGATGTCCCAATGCCTGGAGGCCGTGCGGGCCTGGATGGGGAGAAACAGGCTCCGACTCAACCCTTCCAAGACCAAGTGGCTGTGGATTCTGGCATCCTGATATAGCAAGCTGGTGCCATCGCTGGCTATTGGGGGCGAATCACTGGCCCCCACAGAGAGAGCTTGCAACTTAGGCGTCCTCCTGGATGCACGGCTGTCTTTAGAAGAGCATATGACAGCCGTGGCCAGGGGGGCTTTTTATCAGGTTCGCCTGATACACCAGTTGCGTCCCTTTCTGGATCGGGATTCCCTATGCACGGTCACTCAAGCACTCGTCACTTCCCGCCTGGACTACTGCAATGCTCTCTACATGGGGCTCCCCTTGGGGTGCACCTGGAGGCTGCAGTTGGTCCAGAATGTGGCTGCACGGGGGATTATGGGAGCGACGGGGCGCTCACATATAACACCTCTCCTGCGCGAGCTGCACTGGCTTCCTGTGGTCTTCTGGGTGCACTTCAAGGGGTTGGTAACCACCTTTAAAGCGCTCCATGACTTAGGGCCGGGGTATTTGCGAGACCGCCTTCTGCCGCCAATAGCCTCCCACCAACCGGTTCGCTAGCACAGAGAGGGCATCCTCAGGGTGCCGTCGGCCAGGCAGTGCCGGCTGGCGACTCCCAGGGGGAGAGCCTTCTCTGTGGCAGCACCTGCCCTCTGGAATGACCTGCCCCCTGAGATACGTACGATATCAGACCTCCGGACTTTTCGTCGGGCCCTGAAGACACACTTGTTCCATCTAGCTGGGCTGGCTTGATCCTATCCTCTCAGTTTTTTAATTGAATTTCGGTTTTAATTGGGTTGTTTTAAATTCGGACCAAAATTATTTAATTGTTTTTTTAAATGTTTTTAAATTTTATATGCTATGTTTTATCCTGGCTGTACACCACCCTGAGGGCGGTATAGAAATATAATAAAATAATAAATAAATAAATAAATAAATAAATAAATAGTCTAATAGCCAAGGACCTCCGGTGGCACCGTAGGCATTGATGGTCGCTCCCTTCGGAGCACTAGCCCCGCGATCTTGTTAAAACTGCTAGAACAACAAAAATCAGCTGTCTAGCGGCTTGGAAACTTTCCCCTCGGGAAAAGGGGGAAAAGAGAGCAGCTGGGCGTAGGTAGAGCTCCCCAAGAGCCCCAGGAGTAATTCTGGGGCTTGAAGGGTGAGAGCTCCCTGGAAGCCCGACAGAGATCCGGATCCGGGACGCTTCTGCTTTAAGCAGAACAAGATGCCGCGACCACCCCTGCAACAATCTTTCAAAATACTGGATACAAAAGCAAGCAGAGCAAAGGCAGGAGTGATCATAATTGCAAGTACCAAACTTTAACTCTGAATGTGTATTATATACTTCCTTCTGGATTATTAAGGGAAGAAAGAGAAAGGAAATGGTGCCGGAGCCTTAATGGGGCGTGAAAGTGAAAGTTAAGAGCAAAGTATCGTCTAGCACTGACAGCCCCTGTTTAAAATTATTGGATTTTACTTTAAAAGAATGAAGATTTAAAATTGCTTTTAAATGAACCAAAAATTTACTGAGGACTGGAAATTAACTTGATTTAGTGGACTTACTGTTTTGGCTGTTGCAAAAGTTTAAAATTAAAATTGAAAATTAGAAAATGGTTTCAAGGCAAATAAAAACTGTTGCGGCTAAAAGTGCTGGGGGATCACCAGCCCAACTACCTAAATTGCAAACTTTGTTAGCTCCAACGGAACCACAAATATTAACACTGGAAGTTTTGCAGGAAGCTTTAAAGACACAAGCCTCTGTTTTAGAGGAAAAAATTACTCCTGTCTTTGAAGAAAAAATGTGGGATGTGGCTGAAGAGATGGCAGAAATTAAAGAGGTGATTCAAATTCGAAATAAGGAAATTAGAGAAGATATTGTTTTGGCATTTCAGGGTCTGGCAAGCCATATTGAAGGGCTGGAGGAAAGAGTGGAAGAAATTAATCAATCCAATGTGGATTTGGAAAATAAAATGGGCGAGGTCCAGACAAAGATGGAGAGGGCAGACTTAGAAGTGACAATGATACAATATAGGGGGATGGAGTTTGCCCTGAGAGTAAGAGGCCTGAGAGAAAATAATCAAGAGAATTTGCAAGAGATCTTTGTAGAAGCCCTTACAGAGATAATTGGAGAACAAAAGGCAGATCTTGAATGGCAAATTGACAAAATTTATCGTGTTAACTCATGGGTTGCCAGACAGAAACATTTACCAAGAGATATTGTAATCTACTTTACAACAAGGAGGATACGAAATGAAATTTTACAAACTTCCTACAAAAATAAACTTCAAGTGGCAGGACAGGAGGTTTTAATATTGAAAGAAATCCCCCCCAAAATGCTGAGAACCAGAAAGGACTCTGCTTTTTTGGTGGAAGAACTTAGAAATCGCCAGATACAGTACAGATGGGAGGTCCCAGTTGGATTAGTGGTGAATTACTCAGGAGAAAGATATCGTCTCAATACAGTTTGGAAGGCAAAAGACTTTTATACAAATGTATTAAAGGCTGGATGCCCACCATCCCCAGAAGTTAGAAGAAGAAAGGAAGCAGAGGAGGCAAGAAAGGGGGAGAAAGAAGAAATGCAGGCACAGGCCCAAGGAGGGTTTTTGATTACTCAAGAAGATTTAATACAACTCTTGGGCACTGTTCAAGCTCCGGTGTTATTGGAAAAAATAGAGGAACCAAAGGATCAGAGACAGACCCGAGCGGCAACTAAGCACAGAGAAGAATTAAAGGTGCAGCAAATTCAGACGAAAACTCAAGAAATTACAAAAACAGAAGCAGTGGGAGGAGAAAGGCCGAAGAGGAAAATGCAGGAAGATTTTCAGCTGATGCTCCAGCTTCAAGGAGCCAAGAATGACAACTAGATTTTTAACTTGGAATGTCAATGGTTTAAATTCACCGCAAAAGAGGAGGAAAATATTTCATTATCTGAAACAGTACAAAAATGAAGTAATTTGTTTGCAAGAGACACATATTAGAATGAAAGACCAAAAATATTTGATAAACGCAAGGTTGGGTACACATTTTGTAGCATCTGCACCAGAAAAGAAAAATGGTATAGTTTTATACTTAAAAAAAGACTTAATAGCTAGACTAATTGAAGCAGATGATCAAGGAAGATATATAGCAATTGAAATTTTAATAGAGGGGGAAAAATATTTTTAATTGGAGTGTATGCACCTAACCAACAACAAGAAAAATTTTACAAGATTTTACATACCAAATTAATACAATGGGATTACAAATCATGTATATTATTGGGTGATTGGAGTTTTGCATACTAAAAAAGACAAAAAAGGACCTTCACAAAATATTCAAATGTGCGCTAGACTGCCTAAATCTTTCTTTGATATGATGGAAGATATGGAGTTGAGAGATATCTGGTGAGAACGGAATGTTGAAGAGAAAGACTTTACCTTTTTTTCTGATAGACACCAATCCCTTTCTAAGATTGATTTTATATTAATTACTAATGATTTTCTTTCTAGGGTGAAGAAGACGAAGATATGTCCAAGAACATTAAAAGATCATAGCCCGGTTTGGATGGAACTGGAACATGAAAAGGGACCCAGGAGGTTAAATGAAAATTTGTTTAGACATGAGGAAAATGTGAAAGAATGTAAAAAATTATTGAAAGAATTTTTTATTATGAATATGCATAAAGGTACATCTATGGAAGTGGTATGGGATGCAAGTAAAGCATATATGAGAGGTATTTTAATATATTTGAATAATAAACACAGACGTAGACAGGAAAAAAATGGATTGATTTAGAAGAGGAAATAAAAAAGAGAGAGCAGGTATTAACATTGAACCCAGCAGATAAGAAAACAAAAGAAGCAATTAATTTATTGTGAGGGCAATTTAATATGTTGATGGCAGATCAGGCTGCAACTAGTCTGCAATATGCTAAACATAATACTTTCTGTAATGCTAACAAACCAGGTAGATGGTTAGCATATTTATTAAGGAAAAAACAAAAGCTACGTACTATAGAGAAAATAGAATATAAAGGTAAAGAGGTGTATCAGCAAAATATGATTTAAAAAGCATTTTTAGAATTTTACACAAGGTTGTATGCTAGTGATAAAATTCAAGGTATAGATATAGATAGATATCTACAGAAGGAGAATATTTCTATAGTTACAGAAGAGCAAAGGGAAGGTTTGAAACAACCAATAACCTCGGAAGAAATTGTCTTAGCAATTAAACAGTTGAAAGTGGGTAAAGCTCCTGGGATAGATGGTGTAAGGATCGCCTCTCCTTCCAACTTAAGAAAGTACGAACTCTTGAAATGTAGTTGTTCAAAAGGATTCTTTTATTAAGCAAAAGTGAAAGCCATCCAGCTAAAGCACAATCTGAATGCCCTTAGGCAAAGCAGTGGGATTAAAGTGGTAGAGATCCCTCCCTTTAAATCAGAATGCAGATTTTAGCCAATACACAAGTGTGAAGATGTTTTCTTTACTATTTCTTTTGAGAACCTGAATAAACATGCATTCCCACCACTACCTTTTAAAGTGAGACAACCCACATGGCTATCATAAAAATTTCTGCAGGTAAAGGGAATCTCAGGCTTCCTTGGCGCTAGGATATAGGTTGTAAAATATCTGATGACACAGGCCATGCTAATAAATCCAAGTCCCCCCTTCCTCCACTTGAATGGCAATATCACTTTTAGGGATCTGACAGATGGATTGACAGCTGTTTATTATAAAAATTTGCAGTTAGAAATGGTGGAACCACTTAAGGAATTATTTATTAAAATACAATCTGGAGGAGATGTACCCTCATCTTGGAGAACAGCATTTATTTCTTTGATTCCAAAAGAGGATCAAGACCACAGTCAGCCAAAGATCTATAGGCCTATATCGCTTTTAAATACAGATTACAAGATTTTTGCTAAAATATTAGCAAATAGGTTAATGCTAGTTATGCAACAAACGATTCATAATGATCAAACTGGTTTTATAAATGTTTGTAAAAATTTATTTTTAAAACTTTTCAATTAAAAAAAAATAGTCTAATAGCCAGAGAACTGAGTGTGTGTATCTTTAAATTTCTTCAGGCACGCCCCCTTGCTCATCTGAGTGTCAGTTTTGTTCATGAAGAAACAGTCCACGGAGACGTGCAGACAACCGGAGAAAGTACAGCAGCCTGACAGGGCAGGTTGGATTCTCCAGCAGCATGCCTAGAAGGGACATTCAGGTAAGCAACGTCCATTCTCCAGCGCGCTGCTTGGAGAATCCAAAGCATGGGATATACCTTAGCTAGGGAGGGAGGAAGGCTGCTCCCGGGTGGCTGAGGCATGACAGACAGATTGCAAGACCCGTTGTCCGAACGATGCTTCCGCCGAGGTGAACGAGTCCACTTTATAATGGTGAATGAAGGGAGTTAAGGAAGTCCAGGTGGCCGCTCTGCAAATGTCTGAGACAGAGGCCTGCATAGCCCAGGCTGCCGTGGTAGATGCGCTCCTCGTAGAGTGAGGTAAAATCCATCCAGGGACAGCTTTGTTCTGAAGTGTATATGCCTTGGAGATGCAGGCTTTCAGCCATCTCCCTATGGCGGAAAGACACTTTCCGTCCCATTGTTACAGGCAGAAAGGAAACAAACAATGCTTCCGATTTACGGAAATGTACAGTCCTCTTTATGTATCTGCGTAGAGCCCGTCGGACATCTAAAGTATGCCAATGAGCCTCCTGCGGATGCTTTGGAGTCAGGCAGAAGTCCGGGAGAACCAATTCCTGCGCTTGGTGGTAAAAGGTATTAACCTTGGGCAGGAACGAAGGATCCAGCCATAGCACAACCCTGTTCGGGTAGAAAATACAGAGGTCTTCCTTGACTGACAGGGCGGCAAGCTCCGACATGTGGTGTGCTGAGTTGATCGCCACTAAAAAGGCCACCTTTAGGGTTAGAAAGCATAGGCTGATCGCTTCCAACGGTTCGAAGGGAGGCTGCATAAGGACCTGAAGAACCAGAGGCAGGTCCCAGGTCGGGTAGCGGTGGACAACCGGTGGACTCAGGTTGGCTGCTTCTTTCAGGAAACCCCTGATCTTTGAGTCCTGTGACAGAGGAAGGCCATTGTCAGCTTTCAAGACCGTGGTCAAGACCGCTACTTGCCGGTGGAGTGTGTTCGGGGCAAGGCCCTTGTCTAAACCCTCTTGAAGAAAGTCTAACACCTCAGACACAGATGCAGAAGTAGGATCGACATGGGCTCGAGAACACCAGGCACAGAAGGAGGCGTTTTAGATTCGGCATGTAGATGGACGCCTGGAGGCTTGAATCATGGAGATCACCCGCCCCGAGACATTGTCCTTCCTCAGGAGGATCCTCTCAGGTGCCAGACGGTCAACTGGAGCCATTGTGGCTCTGGGTGCAGTATAACCCCCTGGCTGAGAGAGATCCTGTACTCCAGAATCCTCCAGGGATGGGTGACAGACAGGTTCAGCAAGTTCGCATACCAGGCTTGGCGCAGCTAGTGGGGGGTGACGAGCAGGATGTCTGCCTTCTCGGCCAAGATTTTGCGGATTAGTCTCAGAATAAGAGGGAGAGGTGGAAAGGCGTATAACAGCCCCGTGGGCCAGGGGATGGAGAGGGTGTCGATTCCTTCCGCATGTGGGCAAGGATATTGGGCAACATATCGAGGCAGTTGGGTGTTGTCCTGTCACGTAAACAGGTCAAGGACCGGATGACCAAATCAGTGAGACAGTTCACGGAAGAGATCGGGATGGAGACGCCACTCCGAGTGATCAAGTTGTTTCCTGCTCAGCCAGTCGGCTTGGACATTTGTTGTCCCAGAGATGTGTTGTGCCATGAGAGAGAGGACATGGCCCTCCGTCCAGGTCAGCAGCCGTCTTGCCTCGCCCATTAGGGCTTTCGAGCGAGTGCCCCCCTCGCGGATCACATGTGCCTTCGCTGTCACATTGTCTGTCAGTATGAGCACATGGTGTCCTGCCACAGCGGATTGGAAGTGGTGCAGGGCAAGGCAGATTGCCCGTAGCTCCAGCCAGTTGATGTCGTTCTGGCAATCCGCCGGTGACCAACAACCTTGAGCGACCTGGAAGAACAGGTGAGCACCCCAGCCCGACAGACTGGCATCCATTGTCACAGTGAGATGGTGTGGTTCTTGGAAAGCGCAGCCTTTCCTCAGGGCCGCCGAGGTCCACCAGTGGAAGGACCGACAAACCTCTGCCGGGATTTTCACCAGTGCCCTGGAGCTGGGACCGCTGGTACGGGAGCATGTACCATTGTAGCTGTCGGGCATAAAAACATGCCCACGGAACTATGGAGATCCAGGAGATCATTTTCCCCAGCAGGTGAGACAGGAGAAAGAGAGGAACCAACCGGAGCGAGAGAATCTGAGAGATCGAGGACGTTATGCTGAGGCACCGGTCCTGAGACAGGAAGACTTGCCCCTTTTTGGAGTCTATAATGGCTCCCAGATGAAGGATGCGAATTGTGGGTTGCAAATGGCTTTTGGTTAGGTTCAGAGAAAAGCCGTGCTGTTGAAGGCATTGACACACTATCACTAGGTCTCGCGAAGCTTGAGTCTGCGAAGACGACAGAATCAGGACATCGTCCAAATAACAAAGGACTCTGATAGGAAGTTGTCTGAGGTGGGCAGCCACAGTTGCCAGGATTTTCGTGAACGTCTTGGGGCCGATGAAAGGCCAAAGGGCATGACCCGGTATTGAAAATGACGAGTATGATAGAAGAAGCGGAGGAACCGCCTCTGTGAAGCACGAATCAGAACGTGAAGATAGGCCTCTTTGACGTCTATGGAAGTCATCCAATCTTTCTCCCGAATGCAACCCAAGATCGACTTCAGGGATTGCATCTTGAACTAGTGGTATACTACATATTTGTTCAATTCTTTGAGGTCCAGAATCACTCTGCAGCCTCCTGAAGCTTTGGGGACAAGGAAAAAGATTGAATAAAAACTGGTTCCACGGTGTTCTGTGGGCACAGGCTCAATGGCTGAAATCTCTAGAAGGTGTTGTATTTCTGCCTCCATCAAATAGTGTTTGTTTGGATTAGACGACACTGGGCATTAGCCCCAGGCGACTCACCACCGTCAGCAGCTCAATCAAGGGATCACAAATAGGCTCCCACCATATGCAAAGAAGTTGCAGCTCCAAACAAGGTCAAGAATTTTTAAAGAGCAATATAGTCCGAATACAGCAATATAGTCCAAATATAGTCCAAAAACGAAGGAAATCCAATAGTCTAGTAAGCACCAGAGCAATAAAAAGACAGTCTCTCTAGCTCGACTGAGTGAATAAAACTGACACTCAGACGAGCAAGGGGGCATGCCTGAAGAAATTTAAAGATGCACACACTCAGTTCTCTGGCTATTAGACTATTGAATAACCCACGCTTTGGATTCTCCAAGCAGCGCACTGGAGAATACATTATCTGGGCAAGCCAATATCCTTAAACCTGGAAAATTTCTGAGGGGCAAATTTTAAAAGCTTAAAACTTTCTGACTTTCTATTCAATTGGAACCACAAACTCTGAAAGTGCTATAGTATAGTCCAGATGGAGCTGATACATACAGTATATAACACCCTATAATGACAGAACAGAATGACAATCACTCTGTGTATTCCTAATGGGCACCAAATCTGCTATATTCCCCCAGCCATAGTGGCACAATGGAATGCAGTATTGCAAATTAAGTCTGCTAACTGCTGGTTGCCAGCAGTTCAGCAGTTCTAATCTCACTAACTCAAGGTTGATTTAGCCTTCCCTCCTTCCAAGGTCAGTAAAATGAGGACCCAGGTTGTTGGGGGCAGTATGCTGACTCTGTAAACCACTTAGAGAGGGCTGTAAAGCACTGTGAAGCAGTATAGAAGTCTAAGTGCTATGCTATTGCTATTCACATCTTTAACCAAATATAGTTTAACATTCCCATTAAGAAATTATTATCATTTCTTAGATGCATGTATGTAGGTATTATGTATTCATTCATTCAATTCATAGGCCATCTATCTCCAATTCATTACTTTTGTCAGTAATAATATTTAAAAACAAAATAACAACTACATAACACAAATATAAGTAACATGTATCAGCTGCGAAAAAACTGTAGCAACAACTATTAGTGCAAGCTTGACAGATCTCAGACAAACATCTGATGTTCTCAGGCTACATGACAAAACCAGGATTTCAATGTCTTGACAGACCAGCAAGGTCTGCTAAAACAATTTGTAATAAATACTAATTGTATTTGTATTTCTAACAGAAGTTATCTCTGTCAGAAGTCAGAGTGTCAGAAAATTATTTCTGACTCATACCTGTCTTGACTGATACAGAAAGCTTGGTGAACTATGTCCTTTGGGGCACAGACATTATCTGAGTTGTATGATGAATATAATCACATCAGTCATTGAGTAAGGAGCCAATGGATGAATATGCAATGCCAAGATCTTTCAAAAATATTTTCTAGGGGATCAGGGCAAATGGTGGTTTGTGTTGAATGTCACAACCTCTCTCAAGGGGCAGCAGATCTAGCAGTTTCCCTCAGTACAATTTCCATCCAACAAGAACACAGTGTTTCTGCAATATGCATTACTATTGCTGCTCCAATTTCCAAACTGTTCATAAAAGTTTTTAAATATTGGTGCAATACATGGGTGGCAATTATAAATGACGCTCTCCATCCAATTAAGATACTAGTAAAAACTATCACAGAATGCAAAGTTGTTACATTTTGTAATAAGTTTCATTATACAAAAATGTATCTATATAGTAGAAACAAACAAACACTATGTCACAAAATTGTTAAAACCTAGCAAATATTTCAGTATGTAACTGAGTCAGTATCCACAATGGCTGCTTATACACCAGCAATGAAGGTACAGTGCTCTTTCTCAAAACTATAGAAGAATAGTGTATTTTTGTAACAGCCATGTTACAAAAATACATGTTTTCTTTGCTGAAGTTTATAATATGGGGAAGAAAGCTCTGAATTAGCATATAATTTCATGTTTTGAAGTTGTAAATGAGAAGAAAAGCTTATATTTTTGCCTAGTTCACACATTCCACTAATGCAATTTAGTTGTTTTTTTTCCATTTTAGCACTGTTTATAACATGACTGGTTATAATGTAGAATTACAGGTGAAACTCGAAAAATTAGAATATCGTACAAAAGTTCATTTATTTCAGTAATGCAACTTAAAAGGTGAAACTAATATATGAGGTAGACTCATTACATGCAAAGCAAGATAGTTCAAGCCTTGATTTGTCATAATTTTGATGATTTAAATCTCAGAAAATTAGAATATTACATGAAATCAATAAAACATAAATAAATAAAATAAAATAAAGCCTCTGAAAAGTATAAACATGCATATGTACTCAGTACTTGGTTTGAACCCCTTTTGCATCAATTACTGTCTCAATGCAGCGTGGCATGGATGATATCAGCCTGTGGCACTGCTGAGGTGTTATGGAAGAACAGGATGCTTCAATAGCGGCCTTCAGCTCTTCTGCATTGTTCAATCTCATGTCTCTCATCTTTCTCTTGACAATGCCCCATAGATTCTCTATAGGGTTCAGGTCAGGCGAGTTTGCTGGCCAATCAAGCACAGTAATCTCATGGTCATTGAATCAGGTTTTGGTACTTTTGGCAGTGTGGGCAGGTGCCAAGTCCTGCTGGAAAATGAAGTCAGCATCCCCATAAAGCTCGTCTGTGGAAGGAAACATGAAGTGCTCCAAAATCTCCTGGTAGACGGCTGCGTTGACCCTGTGTTTTGAATTTGAATTTGTGTTTTGAATTTGTATATGGACTTAATGAAGCACAGTGGACCAACACCAGCAGATGACATGGCTCCCCAAATCAACACAGACTGTGGAAACTTCACACTGGACTTCAAGAATCTTGCAGTGTGTGCCTCTCCATTCTTCCTCCAGACTCTGGGTCCTTGGTTTCCAAATGAGATGCAAAAGTTGCTCTCATCAGAAAAGAGGACTTTGGACCAGTTCTTTTTTTCTTTAGCCCAGGTAAGACGCTTCTGACATTGTTTGTTGTTCAGGAGCGGCTTGACAAGAGGAATACGAAGCCCATGTCCAGGATCCGTCTGTGTGTGGTGGCTCTTGATGCACTGACTCCAGCCTCAGTCCACTCCATGTGAAAGTCCCCAACTTTTTTGAATGGCCTTTTCCTGACAATCCTCTCCAGGCTGCGGTCATCCCTGCTGCTTGTGGAACTTTTTCTTCCACACTTTTCCCTTCCACATAACTTTCTATTAATGTGCTTCAATACAGCACTTTGGGAACATCCAACTTCTTTTGCAATTACCTTTTGAGGCTTTCCCTCCTTATGGAGGGTGTCAATGATGGTTTTCTGCACACCTGTCAGGTCAGCAGTCTTTCCCATGATTGTGATTCCTACTGAACCAGACTGAGAGACCATTTAAAGGCTCAGGAACCCTTTGCAGGTGTTATGGCTTAATTAGCTGATTAGAGTGGGACACTTTGAGCCTAGAATATTGAACCTTTTCACAATATTTTAATTTTCTGATATTGTGAATTTGGGGTTTTCATGAGCTGTAAGCCATAATCATCAAAATTATGACAAATCAAGGCTTGAACTATCTTGCTTTGCATGTAGTGAGTCTATCTCATTTATTAGTTTCACCTTTTAAGTTGCATTACTGAAATAAATGAACTTTTGCACGATATTCTAATTTTCCGAGTTTCACCTATATAAGCACATCAAAGGGTTAGGGTCCGTCAATAAATCATGCATGCATAAAAATGGTTTAGAGTACTTCCTAATAGTTGGGTTAACATGCATTCTTTCTGTCCTTGAGCTGGCAGAAAATTATGTCCCTCAGCAGTAGGACAATCATGATTTCTACTTTATGTATTGAATGTGGAGTAATTTCAGAGCATAACCACTAAATTTCCCAGCTTCCTTTTCCTTCCTATCCATCATCATAAGCAGCAGGATTAATACTCACCCATCTTTCTCAAGAATATATGGTGGCCTCTTATGAAGCCCTAACCAGTACAGTTTGTTTGCTTTGACCCAAGACTATGACTTCTCAGGAGATAGGTAGTCCTGTGTTAATAAAGATAAAGGTTCCCCCCCACTTCTGTTCCTCTTTAATATGTAGAATATTTAGAATAACTTCTTCCATTCTTGAAGAAAGAAGCAGCTTAAGGAGATTTTACTGAATGTTAAAATAATGGATGAGTTTTGTTAATCTCTGTTTCTACAGTATGGTATGCATCCTTGAAGTTTATTTATGACCCTAAGTGTACTTAGTCAGTGGCAATCTCATCATTAATACAATCAATTTACTCATGAGTAAACATGTACTGGAAGTATTTTGGGGGAGATACACATGTATGCATCTCCCGAATGATTTTGCTAATTTGGCATTTCTTTCTGGTTTTATTTTGTACATTCCAATGCAGTTTTGTAGAGAGGCTGAGCCTAATTCAAGCAAGTAAGCTTTGGAAACACATTATGTGAGTTTCATAGTTTTCTGAAGAAATCACACCAAGGTGGATACCTTTCACACCTGAATGGATACTTTGCTCTTAAGGGAAATAGTAAACTTTCTCATTTCCCCCCATTTCTTCACAAGGCTGCCTTTCTCAACAGATTTGTAATGGAAGGAATTGCTGCTACTTACCATAGCAGACAATATTCTGTTTTTCTTAACATGAATATATTTTATCGAAGATCAATATTTCCATGTCAAAAGAATAAGCTATTCAGACAAAGTCCACACAGGAATGAAAAGAGCCTCCAGCAATCACTTGACAGAATAGTATTGATTTCTACTGTAAAAAACAGAATTATTATTTCCATGTGGACAGAACTATGCAGGCTAGATATCCTATTGGATACTTCCCTCATACCCACCCAAGCCAAAATAGACATGGAATGCAGTACCCAGGCTGCCTTCATGGTAGATTGTCCTTATGATGAAATGAATGTTTGATAGAAGAGGGCAACCATTATCTTAATAATAGAGCAACTAAAGACAGCTTTTGTCTGCTTCTGCAGCAATCTAAGGATGAAACAGGGTCAATGTCATACTGTCAAAATACATAAATACAGATACTTAATTTTTGTGTCTGGTAAACAACACATGGGGCAAATACTTAATGGTATGTAAGATCGTGTCCATTATTTATATATATATTTAAAATAAATCACTCCATGTCAATTCCCCTTCAATAAGGAATGAAGAAAGGTGTCAACTCGTGAAGCTTCCTGACTTGCTCCCGAGTTGCCATAGGCAGGGGGATCGAGCCTCGCAGCTGCATCAAGGAATTTGCACCTCAGTCAAAACAACGCACATTCTGCCTGGGCCAAAGTCAAGGCCATCTGCACAGAAACCAGTAACAGCCAGAGGGAGTGACTTCTATGACCTGTGAAACTGCTTTGTTGGGGAATGTGATTGATGACACACCTTGGGGGGCGGGGGAAACAGCGTCAGAGGCAAGGCGCGAGCTGAGTGGGGTCATATCTGGCTTCACTAGGTCTGTGCCGACATGGCGCTCCTAACAAACAACTGAATTTTTCTTGAAAACTGGCTTGAGGTTTCTGCTTTCATTAGGGCATCAGTTGGAACCCTGACAGCAAGCCAGCTATCTCAAAACTAACCAAAATGACCAGGATTCCTGAGCCCCAGACTCTCCACCTGCTCTCCAATACTTGGGATGCATGGAGAGAAACTCAGGCCACCATGGCAGAGGGCGGGAATCTCTGAAGAAAGCCTGCTCCTGGCAACCCAGAAGGAGACAGAACCTGCTCCCACCCAGAAAATCCAGGAGCCAGCATCCCGAATGGAACTCAACTGGAACTGTCTTAGGCCATGGAAGCCAAGATGCCCAGGATGCCTGCCTCAGTGACCGAAGCAGAAAGGCATGAGTATTGGTAGAAGAGAATACCTAAAGTGGTCAAGGTTGCACCCCCCCCCTACCCTAGCTTCCATCACCTGGGGCAACCCATAAGCAACTTAGAAATACTGGAGTGGATGAAGGAGTAGGAAGAGGTCAGAACCCCAAAAATTATACTGGGAGCCCTAGGTGAATCCTTAGAGCAATTGAGGGAGGAATTTGACCGAGCCACCCTTCGCGATGAGGAGCCATTGTGCCACCTAAAAGAAAGGGGAAAAGAGATGGGGGTGCAGTTGATCCCCATGAAGTGAGAAGCCCCATCCAACCCGCCAGACTCCAACTAGCCAGCCCTAGGTTTAAGCTGAGCCTAACTCAGAGGAACCTCAGGACACCCACGCTCTCCGAACTGCCCAAAAATGGAGAGGCAGACAAGAATGCAGCACCTCTTCTCCATCCACCAGAAGGAAGCTGAGCCAGAGACTGTCCCCAGTGGGCCCTGCGCACCACAGGTAAGCTGCCCAGACTGGACGAACCCCCACTCCATGGGCTAGGATCGATGCAGATTGCCAAGCGCACCAGGCTCAGGCAAATGGAACCCAACAAGATGAGGGAGGGGCAGTGTGGAATGAGCCACCTTGATTCAGGGGGAAGTTTGATGGGGACCCACATCAGCTGGCTCTGTTCCTTGACTCTGCCGGTGTCCACGTAGACCATTATGGACACCTCTACCCATCACACAGAGCTATGGTGAATGCCATCACTATGGGATTAGAGGGGGAAGCAAACAAATGACTAGCAGCCCTCCATAGGAAGAGGACCCCTAGCTGCAGGATATTGATGCTTTCTTATAAGAACTAGGGGCCAGATTCGAAGATGTGGGGGAGGATCAATATTTATTTATTTATTTATTTATTTATTTATTTATTTATTTATTTATTTATTTGGCAGTATTTATATGCCGCCCTTCTCCCGAAGGACTCAGGGCGGCGAACACAGGTTAAAAACATACAATGATAAAATAATAAAATCCCGTTAAAACCAAATTAAAATCAATACATAATAAAACCCAAGAATCAGCATCAGCCCATTCATTGGAATAGACAAGTCTTCAGGCCTTGATGGAAGGAGCGGAGATCCGAGGCCGTCCGGAGCTCAGTGGGTAGTTTGTTCCAAAGGGTAGGGGCGCCCACAGAGAATGCCCTACCCCTGGGCGTCGCCAGACAGCATTGCCTGGTCGACGGTACCCTGAGGAGAGCAGCTCTGTGAGAACAGACAGGACGGTGGGAAGCAGGCAAGAATGGCCCTGCAAGTACCCCGGACCTAAGCCATGTAGGGCTTTATAGGTCAATACCAGCACCTTGAAGTGAATCCAGTGGACCACCGGTAACCAGTGCAGCTCATGCAGGAGAGGTGTTACATGGAACTAATGAGGAGCTCCCGTAATCACCTGCGTGGCTGCATTCTGGACCAGCTGGAGCCCCCAGGTGCACCTCAAGGGCAGCCCCATGTAGAGGGAATTGCAGTAATCCAAGCGGGATGTAACTAGGGCATGAGTGACCATGCGAAGGGCATCATGGTCTAGGAAAGGGCACAACTGGCGCACCAGGCGTACCTGTGAGAAAGCCCCCTGGTCACGGCTGTCAAGTGTTCTTCTAAAGACAGCTGGGAATCCAGGAGGACACCCAAGCTGCGGGCCCTTTTGACAGGGGCAAGTACCTCCCCCCACATCAAAAGTGACGGGACCTCGACTTCCGGTTTGCTAGCCTTCGGTGAAGACGGTCCCTTCTTAAAGACCGCCAGCCCCGCCGCCTGTAGAGCCGTCTCAAGATCGAGAAGCGGCTCGAAAACTCTGAAATCCGAAGGATTGAAAGAGGAGAGATAGCAGGGTACAGGTTGAGCCCCTGTAAGCCCCCAGAGAATCGCTTCTGGGGAGGAAACAGGCGCGGTTCCCTTCCAACCTGCTGAGACTCCGGACGGCGTGGGACGATTCTGCTTTCTGCAGAACAAGCCGGCTGCAGCAAACGTTCAAATTGAATGAAACCAACCTTAACAAGCAGCGGAAATATTAACTTGAACCCTTAAACTTGGAAATCGCAAGTATTAACACTTTGTGGACTTTTTAACTTAAGAGAAAGTACGAGCAAGTGAAAGTGATTTGAAAAAATATGGCGCCCAGCAACAGAGTTAACGAGCTTGCGAGAGTGGATTTGTGAAGTTATTCTGCTTTGCTACAAAGTTGCTACAAAGTTGCTCTGCCTGTAATAAAGAGAAACAGGAGAAGAGGGGAAAAAAACCCTCTTTCTTTAAAATTTGAATTTGCTTCACTCCAGTTTCTATTTGATTAAACCTGGGGGATTTTTTCAGAAGTCTTTGTGGAGGTGGAAAAGGAAAAGAGATTTCCCTTTTCAGAAAATCTAATTTACGTGGCAGGATGGCCTCAAAGAAGCAGGAAGGAAAGGCAGCAGGGGGGGGGGATCCCCCACACACAAACATGAACTGCAGCTTCCTCCCACCCAACAGACTCAGAAAAAAGATTTTGATTTTGAAAATTTAAAAGAATTTATTTCTCAGGCTTTGGATGATAAATTTCAAAAATCTCATCAAGAAATAGATGATAAACTTCAAAAATCTCAAAATGAAATTATGCAGGAAATTAATGAAATTAAAGATATGGTGAAACAGGATTATGGCAAGGTGACTAAAAAAATATCGGATGTGGCGTCTGGCCTTGCAGAATTTATTATTAAAGTGGATTCCAAAGTGGAAGAACTCAAATCAGAAGTCAATGTTAAGATTAAGGACGATTATAAAATTTTTGATGTTGATGAAAAAGTGCAGAGAGTTGAAAACAAAATTGTAATGATGCAATTCAGGGCCATGGAATTTGCTAAAAGGCTCAGAGGAATTAGAGAGGATGACAGGCAGGATTTGAGACAGATTTGTGCTGATGCCCTGGCTGTGTTATTAAAAATTAATCCTGAAGTGGTTTTTTACAAAATAGATAAAATTTATAGAGTGAATTCCTGGGTGGCCAGACAAAGACAATTGCCTAGAGATGTGGTGATATATTTTACAGACAGAACAATAAGAAATGACATCCTGCAAAAATCTTTTCTCTCTTCTGTGCAAGTGGGGGGGGGGCTCAAATTGGAGTTTTTAAAGAATTGCCACCCAAAATGCTGAAAGATAGAAAAGATTTTGGTTTTCTAGTAAATTAATTGAAAAAACAAGACATACCATTTCGGTGGGACGCCCCAACTGGTATAATTTTGAAATACAATGGAGAAAGACATCGGTTGAATACTGTTGAGAAGGCGGAACATTTTTATTCTGCTAATTTTAAAGAAAGAACACCATCTTCACGTACATCCACAGTGCTGGAGATTAAGGAGAGTGATAAGAAGCAACCCCAGCAAGAGATGCAAGAACAGTCTAAGCAGGTGGACCCAGAGGAAATGCAAGGTGCTGTAGGAGGTTTTCTGGAGGAGCCTCTACTAAAACCTTCTCCAATCCTGGACCCGGTCCGGATGGTTGAAGTCAAAGACCAGCGTATAACTCGTGCAAAATCTAAGCAACTTAAAGAAAAGCAACAACAGGAAAGACAATACAAAAAGGGAGCTAAGAGTACTGTACAAGAGACTGAAGCCATGGGGGGAGCAAAACCGAAGATTTTGGAAGATATTCGGTTATTCTGCTCATTGCTTCAAAAAAATAAAGATGACAATTAAGTGCTTATCTTGGAACATGAACGGGTTGAATTCATTACAGAAAAGGAAGAAGTTATTTGCATATTTGAGACAATTTAATAATGATATAATTTGTTTACAAGAAACTCATATTAGAACTCAAGATCAAAAATACTTGATAAATTCTAAATTAGGAACACATTTTGTAGCTTCAACTTTGCAAAAAAAGAATGGTGTGGTTATCTATGTAAATAAAAGACTGACGGCTAAAATTATAGAAGCAGATGAAGATGGCAGGTTTATAGCAATTGAATTGTTTACAGTAAACGGCCAAATTCTTTTGATTGGAATTTATGCTCCCAACCAATAACAGGATCATTTTTATAAAATGCTACACACTAAAATACTGCAATGGGACTATAGATCTATTTTAATTATGGGAGATTGGAATGGAGTAATTGATTCTAAATTAGATAAAAAGAGCTCGGCGAAATCCAGGATTAGATTACCACAGACTTTTTTCGATATGAAAGAGGACTTGGAATTAAAAGATATTTGGAGAATACATAATCCAAAAGAATTGGACTATACTTTTTTTTCCGATAGACACAGATCCTTCTCTAGGATTGATTTTATTTTGTTGTCAGGTGATCTACTTGTTAAGACAAAAAGAACAAAGATTTTTCCAAGAACTTTGACCGACCATAGCCCAGTATGGATAGAATTTGAGACGGGTAAAATTGAAAGACGATCATGGAGATTAAATGAAAACTTGTTCAGATATGAAAAAAAAGTAACAGAACTTAAGAAGCACTTGAAAGATTTTTTTGAAATGAACTTGAATAAGGGTACCCCACTTGAAATTGTGTGGGATGTGAGCAAAGCTTATATGAGAGGAGTACTCATTTACATGAACTCTAAACATAGACTGAATCGACAAAAGAAGATATCTGAATTGGAAGTAGAAATAAAGAATAAAGAACAGCTACTTATTAAAAATCCAACAGATGAAAAAATACGTGGTGCTATAAAACTTTTGAAAGATCAATTTCAAATGCTTATGGTGGAACAAGTTGCAACAAACTTACAATATGCGAGGCACAATACATTTTGTAATGCCAATAAACCGGGCAGATGGTTGGCTTATACGTTAAGGAAGAAGCAGAGTATACGGACTATTGATAGTATTGATATTGGAGGGAAAGAAATCTTTCAACAAAAATTAATTAAAGAAGCTTTCGTAGACTATTATACTAAACTACATGCTAAAGATGATGTGCAGAATGGACTTATAGAAAAATATTTAGATAATAAAAGAGTCACTAAAATTACTAATCAACAAAAGGAAAGAATGAATTATCCTATAACAGAGGAGGAGATAATAGTAGCAATTAAACAATTAAAAACAGCTAAAGCTCCTGGAACGGATGGCTTGACAGCAGTGTATTATAAAACTTTGCAAGCAGAAATGGTGGAACAACTTAGAGATTTATTTTGCAATATTCAACAAGGGGGTAAAATACCCCCATCATGGACAACAGCTTATATTTCTTTGATACCAAAAGAGCAAGTAGGTCCTAAAAAACCGGAGGATTATCGACCAATATCTCTTCTGAATACTGATTATAAAATTTACGCAAAAGTATTAGCCAACAGGCTGATGCCAGTAATCCAAGAGGTGATTCATGATGATCAAGCAGGATTTATCGAGGGCAGATATATGAAAGACAATGTAAGGCAAGTAATAGACTTATTGGAATATCTTGAGACGAATAAACAGATACCTGCAGTGCTGGTTTCTTTGGATGCGGAAAAGGCCTTCGATAGAGTGGATTGGAATTTTCTATTAAAGACTTTAAAAAAGATGGACTTTGGGGACCTATTTATACAGGCGGTCTCAGCAATCTACCAAGAGCAAAAGGCACAGATTATTATTAATGGAAGTTTGACAACAGAGTTTAAAATTGAAAAAGGAACAAGACAGGGATGTCTGTTATCCCCATTGTTATTTATTTTAACACTAGAAGTCTTGTTAAATATAATTCGGGACTCTAATATTTTGAAAGGTATAACGATAAGGCAAGAGGACTACAGAATAAAGGCATTTGCAGATGATCTGGTTGTTACCCTAACACAGCCAATGGAATCAATAATCCAGATGAAAGACATTATACAAGACTATGGTAAAGTTTCAGGTTTTAGATTGAACCAGAAAAAACAAAGATGATAGTTAAAAATATGACACAAGATCGTAAATATGAGCTTGAAAGGAGGGCAGGTTTTGAGATTGTACCAAAGGTAAAATATTTAGGAGTTCAGGTTGCAGAATCAAACATGAAACTGTTTCAAAATAATTATGAGGTGTTGTGGCGAGATGTGCAGAAAGATATGAAGACTTGGAAAAAACTGCAGCTGTCTTTACTTGGAAGAATAGCAGCAGTTAAGATGAACATTTTGCCAAGATTTCTTTTCTTGTTTCAAATGATTCCAGTGCTCAAAAGTGATAAACAATTGAAAGAGTGGCAAACTGGAGTGAATAAGTTTGTCTGGAACGAGAAAAAACCGAGAGTGAAATTGAAAATTATACAAGATGTTTCAGAAAGGGGAGGTCTTAAACTTCCAAACCTACAATTATATTATGAAGTAGCAGCTTTGACTCAAGCAAGCGACTGGTTTGGAAGGAAAAAGACTGGAATATTGAATATAGAAAGTTTCGACCTCGAATTTGGATGGCATGCCTACTTATTTTATGAGAACAAAGTGGATAAAGTATTTAAAAGCTATATACTTAGAGATTCTTTGATGAGGGTCTGGAAGAAGCACCGATTTAAATGGGATTACAAAATACCGCTATGGTTGGATCTTGGTCATATCATGTGGAATACAAATATAATGTCACTCGGGGGTTTTTTATATAAAGAGGTTCTTTTTACAGATGCGGGCAGATGGCAGTTGAAGACATTCGAGACACTGTTGGACGAAGGGATTAACTTAACTTGATTACAATACAATCAACTTCAACTTAGATGGAAAGAGGACCAAAAAACTGGTATTATGTTGCATGAGGAAGAATTGGTTAGACATATAAAAGAGAAAGGTCCAATGCATATTAAAATGTTACATAATGTTTTGTTAGAAAGGGATTCAGAAACTGAATTGGTTAAAGATTGTATGATTAAATGGGCACAAAATTTTGCAGAACCAGTGATGTTGGAAACATGGGAAAAAATTTGTGTTCAGAATGTTAAATTCACACAGTCGCAGAATTTGAGGGAAAATTTCTATAAAATGTTTTATAGATGGCATTTAGACCCAAAAAAATTGTCGTCTATGTACCCTAATGTTCAGCCAAAATGTTGGAGATGTGATAGTTTAGATGCTACATATTATCATGTTTGGTGGACTTGCAAGAAAGTTAAGGCTTTTTGGATAAAAATTTGGTGGGTTATGCAGAATGTTTTGAAGAAAAAAATTCAATTTTCTCCACAATTGTTTTTATTGGGTATAGTTAAGGGTTTTACATTGGGTGAAACAAAACTGATATTGGACATGATAACAGCAGCGAGATTATTGATAGGTAAATACTGGAAAAATGAAGCTTTGCCCACTATCGAGGATTGGACTTTGAAGATGGCCAGCTTTGCAGAGATGGCGAAGATTTCAGCATATTTAAAAGACTGTTCACAAGAGACTTATCAATGGGAATGGAAAAAGTGGATAGATTATGTTCAGAACAAATATCAAACCAGGAAGTATCAAATAGCCTTTATCTGAAAATGTTATATTAAGATAGAAATATTTTAATGTAATGAAGATGAAAGTACAAGGGGGAGGGAGGGGTTCAAGTTTTATATAAAGGTTTTTTTTTTCTTGATATTGTGTGGAAGTCCGGGGGGAGGGGAGGGTTAGGGAGGGTTAGGGAAGATGGGGTTGGGAGGTTTGGGGTGGGTTGAGGGGGGGGGGAAAGGGGTGAAAATGTAATTGTAAAACTTTTGCAATAAAAAAAACAGTGACGGGACCTCTAGAGCGCGTGATGCCAGCAACCACAGCCACTCAGTCTTGGAAGGGTTGAGTCTGAGTCTGTTCCTACCCATCCAGATCCGCACCACCTCCAGGCATTGGGACATCATGGAAAGGGCATCCCCGGGGTGGTCCAGGGTGGAGATGTATAATTATCATTGGCGTACTGATACCTCACCCCAAAACCATGAATGATCTCACCCAGCGGCTTCATATAGATATTAAAGAGTAGGGGGGAGAGATCTGATCCCTGAGGCACCCCACAAGTTAGGGGCCTTGGGGTGGACCTCTGTCCCCCCGCCCAAACAAACTGCGAGCGACCTGAGAGGTAGGAGGAGAACCACTGTAAAACAGTGCCTCCCATCCCCAACCCCTCAAGCCGCTGCAGTAGGATACCGTGGTCGATGGTATCAAAAGCTGCTGAGAGGTCAAGTAGGACCAGGATGGAGGAACCTGCCAGAGATCATTCACCAGAGCAACCAATGCCATTTCCGTGCTGTGCCCGCACCAGAAACCCGATTGGTACGGGTCTAGGTACTGCGTTTCCTCCAGGAACTGTGGGAGCTGTTGTGCCACCACGGTCTCAACAACCTTCACAATAAAGCAAAGGTTGGAGATGGGCCAATAGTTATTAAGTGAGTCTGGATCCAGGGCAGGCTTCTTGAGGAGGGGTCAAACCACCACCTCCTTAAGAGAGGTGGGGAAGACCCCCTCCCTCAAAGAAGAGTTGACAATTGTCTGGATCCAGTCTCCAGTCACCTCCCGGGCGGCCGAAACAAGTCAGGAAGGACACGGATCCAGCAAACAAGTGGAGGCACCCAGTCTACCCACAATCCTGTCCACTTCATCAATGGAAACAGGGTCAAACTCAACCCGGATGTTATTCCCAAGACATTCCCCAGTCTCCCGGATGGATTCTGCCCAGTCAGAGTCCAAACCAGTCTAGACCTGAGCGATTTTATCTTGCAGCAACTGAACAAAATCCTCAGCCCTGCCCTGTAAGGGGTCTACCCCCGCCCACTGATTAAGGAGGGAGCGAGTCACCCTAAACAGGCCGCTGGGCGGTTTTCTGCAGATGGAATGAGAGTGGCGAAGTAATTCTGCCTCGCTGCTTCCATCGCCACAAGATAAGCCCTAATAAAAAATTAAACTTTGGCAACAACATCATCTTACACATTGCAATTCTACCAAACCAAGACAACTTTATCATTTTATATTTATCTATCTTTTTCTCAATTTCATTCATCGCCACATCATAATTTAATTTTTTCATTTCTTTAACTTTGAGTGAAAGTGTTATGCCCAAATATTTCAATGTTTTTTTAATCCTTATCCCAAGTTGTTCTTGCATATTCTCCCACTCCTTACCATTATTGTTCATTAATAATTCAGATTTTGACCAATTTATTTTCAAACCTGTCATTTCCTCAAATTCTTCCAAATGCTTATGTATCTTTTTCAAATCTTTCTCTATATCTTTCAAAATAATCAAAGTATCATCCGCATACAGATTTATCTTATATCCCTTATAGCCTTCCAATTCTTCATCTTTTTCTATCATTTTAGTCAAAATTTCCATAACCAATAAAAATAATGTTGGAGACAGGGGACATCCTTGTCTTGTACCCGCTTCCAATCTTATCTCTTCTGTCAGCCTTCCATTCACCTTCACTCTTGCACTACTTTTTTGATACAGTTTTGAAATAACATGTATAAACTTATTACCAAAACCTAGTACCTCAACAATTATTTTAATAGTTTCCCATTGTACAGAGTCAAAAGCTTTAAAAATATCTAATGATATTATACCTATTTTATCAGCATTATATTCAGCAACATCTATAATATTTAATACTCTTCTGACAATATCACTCATATATCTACCCTTCACAAAACCTACTTGGTTATAACTTATATATCTATCTATAAATCTACTTAATCTATTACTTATAATGGCAGTAAATATCTTTGCATCTTTTTTTTTTATTGAAAAAGTTTTCAAATACAAGTTTTTCCCCCTTCCCCCCCCCCTCTTCCCTAACCCACCCTTTCCACCCAACCCCCCCTGTGACTTCTTCACAACAATAGGCTATTTCATAACTAGTTACATACATAATATCTTCCCTTTCCCTTAATCCCTTCTCGGAATACTGACCCTTAACTTGTTAATCTTATAACTCCCATTTTTACGGTAATCTGCCCTTTTTCTCCTCCCCTAAACTTATTGAGTATTATTACAAATTAACCTTTAATCTTTTATATATATTAATATAACATTTTAAATCGGCCTTCTCCCTGCAACCAAATTTATTCAATTCTGTCCACTTCCTCCACTCCTCTAAATATATGACTTGAAATCAGACAATACAATTCTAAATATAATCCACTACCCACTTTACTAAAATATACACATATCTATATATGCATCCCATTTTATAACAATCAGTAAACTAACCTATTTCAACCCTTCAATTCCTACAAAATCATGCAGTACAATTCTAAATATAATCAACTGCCCACATTACTAAGATATACACATATCTATATATGCATTTCATTATGTAAAAAGAGAAAAGACAATAACTTCAGTCTTCAGTCATCTTCTGCCCCCATCAGTAGTAGATATCCTCACACCTGTATAAAAGTAAAAACAACCACCCGAGTGACATTATAATTATGAATATATCCGTATGGTTATAGTTGTGGTATTCATCAGGATTGTTAATTCCCATCATCCTACTGAGTAACATCCAGATCTTCTGCATGCCCCGGCAAAACTCTCCTGCCTTATAACTCAAAGTAGTTATAATATATTTCCAAGAGAAAAAAAAGGTAAATAAGAAAAAATTAGATGATTCAAATCCAACAAAGTGAGGCTCTTTTCACATCCCAAAATCATGGCCTTGCAGAGATCTGCCACAATCCTCAGGATAGTATCAGACAATTGTTCGCCGCCACTATCTTTTCTAATATTCATTCATTTTTTAAAGCGCCTGGCTTCACTGTTGCTTAGTTTAGAAATTGCTGTTTCTATAAGATCTGTTTCTTTTCTTTTTCTTTTTCGGGTTGAATTTCCATCCTCTTTTCTTGCCTACCAATTGTATATCTGCTGGTTGATTTTCATTCTGCTTTGTGGATTGTTCTTGTTGGGTTAATTTTATCATCTCATCTTTCTTCTCCGTCACTTGTATATCAACTGATTGATTTGCGCACTTGTCTGTGACTTGATGATTCATCACCTTGGGTTCGGATGACACTGCTCTCTTATTTATAAACAGTCCAGCTGGGGTCTCCAGGGAGTCCAAAGACAATTTATCCATCACAGCCTCTGTAATTTGATGTTTTCCTTTTATTTCCAACTCCTTTTGCTTATCCTGTATTATGCCTAAAGGTGTTAAATTCATTTTTAGAATTTTTTGATAAAAATCTTCCGCTTTTTCAACAGTGTGCAATTGATATCTTACGCCTTGATATCTCAATATTAAACCAACTGGGATGTCCCACCTGAATAGGATATTTCTTTTTTTTAATTCAGTCACTAAAAAGCCAAGTTTCTTCCTCTCCATTAACATCTTGGGCGGGAGCTCCTTGAAAATCCAAATCTTTCTTCCATGAAATTGCAAATTGGAATTAAAAGAGTTCTGCACAATATTATTCCTAATTTCTTTATCTGTAAAATAGATCACCACATCTCTAGGCAATTGCCTTTGCTTTGCCCACCAGGAGTTTATTCTATAAGTTCTATCAATCCTGCAATACACTTCATCAGGTTGAACCTTTAAGATCCCAGCCAGAATTTCAGAAGATACTTTCCTTAAATCATCTCTATTATTTTCCTGCAGACCTCTCAGTCTAATTGCATATTCTGTAAAATTATATTGAGTCATTAAAACTTCTCTTTCAATCCTCTGTTGTACATTTTCCTCATTACCAATCTTTTGGTCAGTCTCCATTTTAGATTTGTCTTCCAAGCTATTATCCTGAATGTTTATCAAATCCTTTTTAATTTTTTGAGTCATGTCATCCAAATTCTCCTCGATTTCCTTCATTTTAGTCTCTAATAATTCAGTCTTTGCCTCCACCCGAATCAGAAAGCCTGATAAACCATTAGCAGCTTTTGAAATCTTTTTATTCAAGAAGTCAGACTTTGATTTCACCAATTCACCAATTTCTTTAATTTCCTGCTTAAATTTTTCAAATTGCTGATTCACAATCTCATCCCTTCTTACAATCTCTTCAAGGATAAATTCTAATATATTAAAATCGGGTTTCTGACGCTGGAGAGTTGAAATTTGTTGGCGCAATTTCTTAAGGGGGGAAATTCCCCCCCCTGTTTGTCCAGCTGTGTAAGTCCTGATGCCATTTCCCACACAGACAAGATTTAGCAAAAATGAGAGAAGAAATAGAAAACAAAAAGACTTTCCCTCATTAAAAAAAACTTCTGAGCAGCACAGGAGCGAGGTTTTCTCTAGAAATGTAGCCAGTGATATTTATTCCGCTACATTGTAATAATGAGAAACGGAAGGACTTTCCCTTTTAGCCCTTCTCCAGCCACAGCAGACGCCATTTTAGAAGGCTCTTTTTCCCTCTTTTCCTCTGCTCTTTTCTTTTAAATAGTTTTTGAAAGGGTGAGATACTTGCGGTTCAATATTAAGGGTCCAGTTCTTCATTTCTTTAATTATTCTTTTAGATTCACAGGCTTGCTCTTGACGCCTGGCTCTGCATAGGCAGAGGTCTCCCAAAGCCCGGAGCAGCGGCAGGGGATATGGGGCTTCTCATCCGCTCCGTCCCAAAAGTTAAAAAAAAAACTTTTGGGACTCTGCGGAGAGTTCTACCCACCCCTGCCGGCTCTATCTCCGTTTCCTCTTGGAAACGGAGTTTTTTCGAGCCGCCATCCGCTGTAACGGCGGCTCTATACAGGCAGAGGGAGCTGACGATCCCAGAGGAACGTCTGGCGGCGGCCAGCAGCAAACCGGAAGCCACCAATATCTTTGCATCTTGATTAATTAAAGAGATGGGCTGATAGGACTCAATCCTTTCTAAGTCTTTATCTGGTTTAGGGATTATAGATATCACCGTTCTGTTCCATGACAATGGAACTTCTCCACCATGTAAAATTCCGTTAAATAGTTTTTGCAATTTTGGTATTATTATTTCCTTAAATTCTTTATAAAACTCAGCAGGTAATCCATCTTCACCTGGAGCTTTCCCTAATTTTATTTTTTGTATTACTCCATTAATCTCGTCTTGTGTTATATCTTCTTCCATTAAATCTTTATATGTTTGGTCAATTTTCACAACATGTTTTTCTAAATAGCTTCTCAGTTTTCCCCGATCAATTAATTTTTTCGAATATAAATTTTGAAAAAAGTTCCTGACCACTTCACATTTTTCTAATTTTTTATAGCATCTTATGCCCTTATCATCTATCAAGGCTCCAATTTCTCTCTTCTCTCTTTTATTTTTCGCCATCCTTGCCAATAACTTAGAATTTTTATTGCTAAATTCAAAAAAATTCCTATTTAAATATCTCATATTCTTTTTTACCAATTCTATATCTTCTTCTATCAATTTATTTTTTAGCAGATTTAATTCCTCCAAAAAAAACTTTTCTTTAGTAAGCAAAAATTGATTTTCCAATTCCTTAATCTGGCTTTTATCTTTTTCAATTTTATTTTTATAATTTTTATATTTTCTGCTTGATAACTTGATACTTTCCCCTCTAAACACTGCTTTCATCGCATCCCAAACAATTTCAAATTTAACCTCTCCATTATCATTCAATCTCCAACATTCTTCCCATTTTTTAAATATCCATTTTTTATCCTCCTCATTTTTATACAGTTTTTCATCATATCTCCAACAACTTCCTTTTTTCTCAAAATTAAAATCTATTTCCATCGTAACTTCTGCATGATCAGAATCCTTAAAAATTCCCACATCTATCTTATCCACATTATTCAACACTCCTCTAGGCATCTTTTCCAGCACTTCATTTCCCTGAGCTCCATGGAGAACCAAGGAGCCACCCGGGATCTGTATCGGGTCAGAGGCCGCAAAGGTGCGATTCGGTCCAAGCCCCGGCAGCCGCCTGGTCCCAGGATGCCACCAGTGCCTCGGCCGTCACAGGATTGAGAAGCGGGGAATGTTCCAAGCTCCATCAGGAACCTCTCAGGGTCCATCAGGCATCTGGGGCAGAACAATTTTACCGGTTCCCCCTCCCACCGGCAAGGGTTGGCGGATTGAAAGTCCAGTCTAAGGAAGGAATGGTTGGTCCATGACAAGGGGGCAATAGAAAGTTCTCCCTTACTCCGGCAATTTATCCACTGCCCAGAGAGAAAAACCAGGTCAAGTGTGTGTCCTCCCCTATGAGTTGGGCCCTGAATAACCTGAGTCAAGGTCCATGGCTGCCATGGAGGCCATGAACTCCCGGACTGTCTCAGGTGTCTCGCTGATCGAAGGCAAGTTGAACTCTCCCACAACCCAAAGGCTGGGGAGTTCAACTGCTACTTCGGCCAGCACATTGAGCAGTGTGGGCAGGGCTGTGGCCATGCAGCTGGGAGATAGGTACATGACCAGCAAGCCCAACTGGACTCCAGGGTCCCACTTCAATAGGAGAGACTCACACCTGCCAATCTGAGGGACAGTGGCCTCTCTAGGACTAATACTTTCCCTAATAACCACCGCCACCCTCCAGCCCCTCCCTGGAGTCGTGGCCAGTGCGGCACATGAAAACCTGGGGGGCATAAATCAGAGAGAGGGATTCCCCCCTCCTGCCCCAACCAGGTTTCCATAATGCAAGCCAGGTCCGTGCCCTCCTCCTCAATAAGTTCTCGTACAAGGAGGGCCTTATTTGCAATGGACCTGGCATTCACATACACCAGTCTGAGTCCAGGGTCCCCCGCTCTCGCATCCCCAGGGAGGCAGGATGAGCAGTGGGAGCGGGAACGTGCCACCTCCTGAATACAGCGGGTGCGAAATCCCCGCCCCCTGCTTCCATTCCCTCTGTCCTTCCCCACCATCACAGACATAGAATGTCCCTTTCCTCTCTGAGCTTCGTCTTTGCCCCCATCCTCATTCAGCCCGTCGATACCTTCCTACTGGCTAGGCTGTTGATTCTCAAGAGACCCCCCAGCCTCATTATTTACATTAGAACCCACCTTCCTCCCAGATCCCCTTAAAATTGATACTAAAAACCTATCTAAAAAACCCCAAAGCCCCCGTTTCTTAGCAGTTTTGGAACCTCTCGGGGTTCCAAAACCCATCATCAAGGGCGGCCCTCAATAACTGGGAGGGTCAAACCTGCGAGAGGGGGGAGTCTCGCAGTGCGAGGAGCTCCGTGGTTGAGTACATCCCGAACAATAAAGACTGGAGTTGGGGAAAGGCAGTCTTCTTAGGATGCTCAAAATGGATTAAGACAATATGTGAAGGATGAGTTTCAGAATTTGAAGCAGAGAGGTGACCCATTAAAGAACACATTTGTGAGTTCATAAGGCTCATGGGGAAGCTACTGCCCTGGCCGGAGTGGCTACTAACCCATTTCTTCAGAGAAAGCCTGGATAAGCAAATCAGCCAAGTAACCACCTACTGGGACATTCTAAACCAACTCTCTGAATGGTTTCAAGTAGCCAGAAAGGTAGACTGCGCATTGCGTGCCAATGACATGTGGAGGCAACCTGGCCCCAGAGAGAGAGGGCAACCAGATCGGAGATCACCTGGCCGATGGGAGGCCATAGCAACACAGCCCTCCAGGCTGTAGAGGTCCCTCCCCACCCAGCCAAAGAGGGGGGAACTCCAGCTAATGATGACCAATCACCGGAAACCTATGACAGTGAGGACAAGGATGAAAATGACCCAATGGTGAATGAACCTATCCATTTTTTTGTCTTCCCAATACATCTCACAGCCCCAAAAACAGGGACCCAAGGCACTTCTGAAGCCCTAATAGACTCAGGCTGCACTAGATGTTAATTAATTTACCCATGATCCTGAAACTGAGAATCAGAGCAAAGAGATTGGCCCACCCAATTAGATTCCAGCAGGTCGACAGATCTCTATTGGGCAGAGCCAATGCCAATGCCAACCACCAGATTGAACCAGTGAGGCTAGAGCTAGCAGACCACCGGGAATCAATTCAATTCATATAGCTCTCAAAATGACAGAGATGGTCATACTAGGGCTCTCTCTCTTTCTCAAATGGAGTGCGACCATCTGGCGACAAAGGGATAACCAGAGCTGAGGATAACAAGGGGATAACAACCCCCCACCTGCAAATAGGGACATTACCCACACAGGAAACCCTCCCCACAGACCCACCAGAACAACTGGCAGCCACTTCTGAACAAACCCCAGAGGCTGAAGAGATCCCTAGAGAATATCAGGACCTCGGTGAAGTGTTCAGCGAAACAGAGTGTGATGCCTTCCCTCCCGCCCCCCCCCCCACACCATGCAAAGGACTGTGTCATCAAAATCATCCCCAGAGCCAAGCTTCCCAAACCCAAACTGTATACCATGACACCCCGGGAAATGCAAGATATGCACAGATACATAGACAAGAACCTAGCAAGGGGGTTCATCAAAATGGACAATCTATGAGTCGCAGCCCCAGTCCTATTTAAAGAGAAAAAGATGGAACTATGAGATTATGCGTGGATTTAAGGGGGATCAACTACATGTGCATGCACAACTTGTACCCCCTCCATCTCATGAAGGACATACTGTCCCACCTAGCCAAGGGAAAGGTCTTCACTAAGCTAGATCTTAGAGAAGCATATTACCGAGTCTGTATCAGGGAGGGACATGAATGGAAAACAGTGTTCAACTGCCCACTAGGGAGCTTCCAATTCAAAGTATGCCTTTCGGGCTTCAGGGCCCCCCAGCGGTATTTATGTAATTGATAAATGAAGTGCTGCATGAGCACCTCTATAAGGGGGTCCACATGTACTTGAATGACATCCTCATCTTCACTGAAACCATGGAGGATCATATACCCCTAGTCCGCCAGGTACTGAAAAAACTCCAAACGGCAAAGCTGTCAAAATGCTAATTACATTGCACGCAGCTAGACTACCTGGACTAATGAGTGTCAAATGAGAGGATAGAGATAGACCCAGCCAAACTACAATCCATCCTAGAGTGGCAGCCCCCTCACACCCGCAAACAGCTACAAAGCTTCCTGGGATTCGCAAACTTTTACAGGAAATTCATCCCCTCCTTCGTGAAGATTGCCAAACCCATAACAGGCCTCCTAAAGACAGGGAGCCCAGGGACAAAGCCCCACCCTGGACAACTCCTACAGTGGGAGCTAACCTGCCAAAAGGCATTTGAAACACTAAAAGAACTTTTTGCAAAAGATCCAGTACTGAAACACCCCAACCCTGAACAACCCTTCAACATCCAAGCCAATGCCAATGACGTGTGGGTGTGAGCAGTGCTATTCCAAAGAAATGGCCAGGGAAAGCTACAACCTTGCACCTACATCTCTTGTAAACTCACTGACATGGAAAGACGATAGGCCTCATGGGAAAAAGAGGCTTTTGCGGTAAGATGGGCACTACTCACCTGGCCCCACCTCTTGGAAAGGGGGGAGAAACCATTTGAAGTCTGGATTGACCACAAGAACCTGGAGGCCCTTAGGACCCCATGGAAACTGTTGCCCAAGCAGGTTCACCGGGCCTCAATACTTCAAATGATTCAACTTCATGCTAAAACACATCCCAGAGAAGAGGAATTTCCTAGCTGACATCCTTTCCTGCATGCCCCAATACAAATGAGGACAGGAGGAAGTAGTAGACACCATTATTCCCTTTACTCAAGCCACGGCCCAAGTGACCACCCGCCAACAATGCCGCAACAGGCAAGGCTGACCTGCAAGCGATTTAACCACGAAACTCAAAACTGAACTGAAAGCAGACCCCTGGTTCCATGACAACCAACACATCTTGACAAAAAGAGAGGACCTAAGGTAGAAGGGAGCAAAACTCTATGTCCCCGAGTCCCTATGCACCTTAATTCTCCAGAGGAGCCGTGATGTCAAATTGGCGGGCCACATTGGATTCCTAAAGACTTTACACTTAATGAGGAAACAATTCTTCACTAAGGAATTATGAAAAAGGACCTGTACAGTTATGTAAAAACCAACTGTGCCAACATGAAAAAGAGACCAGGAAAAAATTCCGGATTGCTGCAACAGGTGGCAGAGCCAACAAGGCCATGGGAGGAAATCACAATGGACATTTATTTATTTATTTATTTATTTATTTATTTATTTATTTATTTACTTATTTAATTAATTAATTAATTTGTATACCGCCTTTCTCCCAGAAGGGACTCAGGGTGGTGAACAGCCAAAATTAAAAAACATACAAATACAAAAGTTAAGATAATTAAAATAGAATTAAATCATTAGCTTCCCAATTTAAAACCCCCAAATCCTTAAAATTTAAAATCCCAATTAAAAACCATTTAGGCTAGGCCGGCCTTTATAATGGAGTTGCCAAAGGGTGGAGGGAACACAGTGATCAGGATTGTGATTGACTTATTTTCCAAGCAGGCACACTTCATACCCTGCAGCAGATTACCCTAAGCCCACCAGCTAGCCAAATTCTTCCTGAGGCACATCAACTGCCTGCATGGAGTACCGCGCAGATCATCAGAGGGATGCAGTTTATGGCTAAGTTCTGGAGGAAGTTCCTGTGGTCCATTGGGTCACCCCAGGGCCTTAACTAAGCCTTTCATCCAAGCACCAACAGGGGCAGAGAGATTGAAAGCCATGGTAGAACAGTACCTGAGGTGTTATGTGAACTACCAACAGTCCAATTAAATGGAACTTCTGCCATTCGCAGAGGTCGCCTACAATAATGCTGTTCACAGCAGCATGGGATTAACCCCGTTCAAGTTAGTAAGCAGTATGGACTTCATCCCAATGCTGGAATACCCAAGGGAACCTCCCTCCTCAGTCAGTTTTATGGATTTGCTGTCAACGCTAAAAGCGGAATGGAAAAATGTCAAGAAAGCTCTAGCTAAGGCAGCGCTTTATAAGCAACAGGCAGACAAACATCGAGCCTCACAATGGCCATTCCAGTTGGAGGGGAAGGTTTACCTCTCCACAAAATACTTAAGTTTAAAACTCCCCAGCAAGAACCTGAGACCTAAATTCATGAGGCCATTCCCCATAGTGAAGATTATCAACCCAGTCATGATGCAATTGAAACTGCCCCGACTGCTGGGGAATTCCACAGCGGCCTCTTAAAATCCATGGTTAGGTTGACCCTGAGGCCACTACCCAGTGAGCCCCCAGACGCAGTGGTCCTGGGGGCCAAACCCATTATGAGGTGCAACGTATCCTCGACTCTAGGTGGCACAGGGGGCAACTCCAGTACTTAATCAAGTGGAAGGGCTACACTCTATTAGAGGCATCCTGGGTCAAGAGCAAAACATCCAAGCTGATTGTGCCATAGCTAAATTCCATGTAAAGAACCCGACAAAGCCTGGGGAAGATCACCCCTCTAAAAGATGTACCTGTACTCAAACTGTTTTTGCTTTACACAGGTTGCCTTCAGGAAGTGAGGGAAGCTGAATGTCAACTCGTGAAACTTTCCCGACCTGCTCCCAAGTTGCCATAGGCAGGGGGTGAGGGAATCGAGCCTCGCAGCTGCATCGAGGAATTTGCACCTCAGTCAAAACAACACACATCCCAAGTCAAGGCCGTTTTCACAGAAACCAGTAATGGCTGGAGTGAGTGATTTCTACGACCTGCGAAATTGCTTTGTTGGGGAATGTGACTGATGACACACTTTGAGGGGAGGGGAAAACAGGGTCAGAGGCAAGGTGCAAACTGAGTGAGGCCAGAGCTGGCTTCACTAGGTCTGTGCCGACATGGCGCTCCTTAATAAACAACTGGATTTTTCTTGAAAACTGGCTTGAGCCTCCTGTTTTTATTAGGACATCGGTTGGAATCCTAACAAAAGGCTAATTAGTAGTCCATTACAGGCCCCTTTAGCCTGACAATACAGCTCTGTTCTCCATAACACAAAAAGATTTAAAGGGGGAAAACACTAGAAGGATGCTTGGCAGCACCGTAACAAACTTCTTTATAAGGCATGAGCTTTTATTAGCAATACCAATAATAATAGCACTTAGACTTATATACCACTTTGTAAGGCTTTACAGCACTCTCTAAATGGTTTACATTGCCTTCAATGATCTGGGTCCTTATTTTACCAACCTCAGAAGGATGAAAGGCTGAGTCTGGCTTTATTAAAAGCAGGCAATTTTTGGGTCAAAGGTACTATGAATAGAAATGCAAAGCTCCTTGGCTCATTCTAACAAGACTGAGCCAAAGACTGCTGTTAACGCTTCTCCTGAAACACATTGTTGCCAAGATTCAGGGCACTGTATGAAATATTAACCTTAACAAAGATATTAATATTGCAATGTTTGTTAAGTGAGCAAACACACCACGTGAAACTGTCAGACTCCCCCATCAATTTCATCATTAATATTCATGTTGAGTCTCTTGACAAGCATTATGTCATCATTTTGTTTATGTCAGCACCTCTTTTTATACTGGTCAGAATTGAATTCTATATACGCAAACTTGGCAGCAAATCCAAGTGAATTAAATGGGCTTTGCTTTAATGTGAACGGTATAGGATAACACTATTTAAAATATTTCAATTAAATTGTTATCTTGGCTGCCTCTAAAGCAACATTATAATGCAAAGTGATGTGAGCAACTTTTAACATAAAAAAATCCATCAAAGAATATGAATTTGATCTACAGAAGGAACCCCAAAATAAAATGATCATAAAATTAAAACGTAAAATTAATTTGATCACACAAACAGAAATAGCAAGGAAAATTAAATCAGCAAAACAAAATCATTTTGAACATGCAAATAAAACAGGATGTTGGTTGGCTTATAAATTGAAAAAAGAAAAAGAGAAAAGAATAATACACCAATTACAAGATGAGACAGGAGAGATATATTATAGAAATGAGGACAAAAAAATATAGTGAAAAACTTTTTTCAAAAATTATATGAGCAAGAGAAGATATTGGAAGAAGACATTAAACAATATTTAAATAAATCAGACATAAAAGGATTAGAAGAGACACATAGGGAAATATTGAACAGGCCAATTAATATGATGGAATTAATAGAGGCAAGAAAAAAACAGAAAAATAATAAAACTTCAGGCCCAGATGGCATATCGGCAGAATTTTACAAGTCGTGTCAACACCCAATAGATCAGCGGTTCTCAACCTGGGGGTTGCGACCCCTTTGGGGGTTGAACGGCCATTTCACAGGGGTCGCCAAAGCCCTCTCTCGCCCCCCCCCCCACGCCTTCACTCACCCTCACCCTCTGCCTCTGCTGGATCGCCCGGTCGCCGTTCGCTTACCCCGCCCACTCCCAATCTATTGCTGCCTCCGGAGTCCCAGCTGATGGCTAGAGGGAAAAAAAACTTTAAATTCTTGCTGCGGGGCTTCAAAGAGCCGCCCTACTCTCAGCTGTTTTGCGGAGGGCTCTGTTGCTAGCTAGCTGCAAAGAGGTAAATTCCTGGAGCAGATTTTTTTCCCCCTAGCTATGCTGAAAAAGCAAAATTGAAAATAAGCAGGGTCTTTCGTGCAACGTGACAAAATGAGGCAGAGAGATTTCTTTTTCCTCACCAAAAAAGGTAGGTGCAAAACTACAAACAATGGGAAATTTAGGGCAAGAGGAGGTTCAAGATTTTAAAACACAGAAGAAAAAAAGCTCTATTTAATTAGGGAATTGTAATAATTGAGATACTATTAATTGCATATTGTGTTGAAAGCAGAAATGGTTAAGTTGTGGTTTGGAGGAATATATGGGGAATATATGGGGAAAATTATTTGGTTTATTATTATTGGTAAATATAATTAATTGATTTGTAAGAAATTGGATTGCATGGATATAATTGAAATATTCATGTTCATATTGATTAATATACAAAAAAGGTAGTTATATAACTAATTGGTTTATATTAAAATGTTGAATTTGTATTAAGCAACTGTATTACATAATTAACCAATGTGAGGATGGATATAAAAATAGATGACAATGGGAAGGGGTATAATATAGAATAGAAGGGGAAAATTGAATTTGATTAAGATTAGAGATGAGGATGAAAGGTAATATTGGTTTTTTTAAAAAATAGATGAGGAATAAATATGGTAAAAAGGAAATATAGAAATTGTAAATTTAATTGAAATGACTAAATACTGTGTTGGAAGAAATATCCTTCTGGGTTCTGCTCCAAGTGGGGAAAAAGACACTGGAAACATGGAAACTGCTTGGAAAGATGGTTTAATGGTGGACAGGATCACATGGCTTGATGGGGCCCATTGTGTTAGTTTCTGTTGCTATTGTATTGCAAATGTCCTTTGACAAAGGATTGACTTTCTGCCTCTGGCCCATTAACAAAGGGTGGGGGGCAGGAAGGTGGGAGCTGGTTTGTCTGTAAAATATGCTTCTCCATTTCTCATCCAGGGAAATATAATATTCTGCCTTTTTAATATTTCCCGAAATATTTCATTCTTCTAGGAAAGGGGTGGGTGCTAACCTCCTACAACTGTTTAAATTTGTGAACCGGCCAAATACTCTGTTCAAAGAAAATACATTGTATGTTTGTATGTGTGTTTCTAATTATTGCTATTTATTCCTATTTGTTCTCTTTTATTCTTTAAAGTTTAACAATTCATTCTTTATCTTAATATCTTAATATTTGTTTGGGGTTGGCTTTCTTCCCTTTCATCTTTTTTATTGTACAGCAATCTTTCTCCTCAAACCTACCACCTCTGTCTTTTCTTTCTTTCTTACTTTCTCTTCCCCCCTCTTCTTCTTCTCCCTACTTCCTCTTTCTTTCTCCTTCTCCTCCTCTCTTCCTCCCTCTCTTACCTTCACTCCTACTCTAATTTCCCTTCCCTTCCTTCATCCCTCTCTATTGCTGTATCCTTTTATGCATATGGACTACTCAGAGGGCTGAAAAAGTTATTTTTGACTGGTCCTCGCACTTTTGACCAGTCCTCGAACTTACGACTGTCCTCACAATTTACGTTTTTGCCCTATCTTGTCACCATGGTGAAGAGAAGCAGTTGTGAAATGAGTGACACGGTTGTTAAGAATGGTACAATGGGCATAAATGATGATAACTGCGAAGACCGGTCAAAAGTGCGAGGACCTGTCAGAAATCACATTTTTCAGCCCTCTGGGTAGTCCTTTTGTGCACAGGGACTACTCAGAGGGCTGAAAAAGTTATTTTTGACTGGTCCTCGCACTTTTGACCAGTCCTCGAATTTACGACTGTCCTCACATTTTACGTTTTTTGCCCTATCTTATACCATGTTGAAGAGAAGCAGTTGTGAAATCAGTGACATGGTTGTTAAGAATGCTGCACAGGCATAAATGTGAGGATGGTCATAAGTGTGAGGACCAGTCAAAAGTGTGAGGACCTGTCAGAAATGACTTTTTTCAGTCCTCTGAGTAGTCCCTATACACATAGCCATGGCCACCCGGTCACATGACCAGCTAGCCACGCCCACTCAGTCACATGACCTCAGTCACATGACCAGCTAGCCACGCCCACTCAGTCACATGACTCCAAGCCACACCCACAAAATAAGCCACGCCCACAGAACCGGTAGTAAAAAAATTTAGAACCCACCCCTGGTTGGGGGTCACCACAACATGAGGAACTGTATTAAAGGGTCGTGGCATTAGGAAGGTTGAGGACCACTGCAATAGATGAAATTTTACTTGAAACCTTTAAAGATGCACTCTTGAAAGCCACAATTCCCAAATCTTGGATGGAAGTCATCATTACACTTATTCCAAAAGAGGAAACAGACCAATCACAAATCAAAAATTATAGACCGATATCATTATTAAATGTAGATTACAAACTATTCACATTGATTATCGCAGAAAGACTAAAAAGGTAATAAATGAATATATCCACCCTGATCAGAACGGCTTTCTCCCAAAAAGACAAATAAAAACAATATGAGATTAATAATTGATGTATTGGAATACTATGAAACAAATTCAGATAAACAAATGGCACTAATTTTTTTGGATGCACAGAAGGCCTTTGACAACTTAAATTGGAAATTTCTCATACTACAATTGGAAAATATGAAATTCGGTGATAAATTTGTAAATATGATAAAGAAAATATACTCCTCCCAAACAGCAAAAATAACAATAAATGGGGATATGACGGAACAATTTACGATATCAAAAGGAGTGAGACAGAGGTGTCCTTTATCCCCTTTGTTGTTCATATTATCTTTACTATCTTTACTATCTTTTCATATTATATTACTAAATGAAATTAGAAGAGATAAAGAAATAAAAGGACTGAAAGTTAAAAGAGAGGAGTATAAACTTCAAGCCTTTGCTGACGATATGGTCTTTATCATAGAGCAGCCAATATTAACAGGAACTAAACTATTAGCAAGAATAGAAGAATATGGGAGGATAGCTGGATTCAAAATTAACAAGCAAAAAACAATGGCATTAACGAAAAATCTTACAAAACAACAAGAGAAGGAACTAGAAGACAGAATGGGTATACAAATGACAAAAAAAGTAAAATATTTAGGAATATGGCTAACTAACAAAGGATCATCGATTAGAGAAGATAACTACAATAAATTAATAGGACAGATAAAAAAAGATTTAGAAATTTGGAGTAAATTACAATTATCATTTCTTGGAAAGATAGCCTCAATTAAAATGAACATACTACCTAGACTGCTATACCTATTTCAAGTGATTTCAATAAAACCGGGGAAGAACTTCTTTAAAGATTTTAATAAACTTATCGCAAACTACATCTGGCAGGGGAAGAAAGAAAGGATCAAAGTAAAACAATTACAAGATACAAGGGAGAGAGGAGGATTAGCACTTCCAGACTGGGAAACATATTATAAAGCACCTTCACTGATTTGGATTAAGGACTGGATAGAACTAAAAAATAAAAGAATACTGTCATTAGAAGGATACGATCTACAAAGAGGATGGCATGCTTTCCTGTGGGAGGGAAAAAATAGGCAACATGGATATTTCCAAAGACATGTCATCAGGGAAG
Organism: Arizona elegans; assembly: GCA_022577455.1. Classification (NCBI taxonomy): domain Eukaryota; kingdom Metazoa; phylum Chordata; class Lepidosauria; order Squamata; family Colubridae; genus Arizona; species Arizona elegans. The sequence goes on from JAKOOJ010000006.1 coordinate 42,946,863, forward strand.
CATTGCTCCAGACATGGCAGAGGATAAAAAAGAAACATTACGATAACATTCCGGAATGGCTATCTACTATGGAGGCACAAATCTACCCTAATGCCATGGATATTGCCAAAAAGAAAATTTACAAAGACCTGCTGAATAATCAAGGGGAACTAAGATCAAGACAAGAATTGAAAGAACTGGGTACAGATATTGATTGGTGGCCATATATGCAAATAAAATCTAGATATAGGACAGATTTGGCACAATTTGGATTTCAAAAGGGATCATATAAATTAGATAAAATTTTACAGGGAACAGATGACAAATTGATAAAAAAATCTTATGATTATTTATTAAGATACAAATTAGAAGAAGTGGTTAAAGAAAATACGATAATTTGGGCGAAAAATTTCAGATACAATATTGAATTAGAAAAATGGGAGAAATTATGGAATATAAATTATAAACTAACAATGTCTGTATCCTATAAAGAAAACATGTACAAGATGTTTTATAGGTGGCACCTTCCGCCTGCCAGATTGGCAAAGATTTTCCCGAACACCTCCCCGCTATGCTGGGAATGCAAACACCAAAAAGGAACCTATTACCACATGTGGTGGTCCTGTCAGAAAGCAAAACAATTTTGGCAATCAATTAGAATACAAATAGAAGAAATTATAAACCAACAAATAGAAATAAGGCCAGAGATCTTCTTACTGTGAATAATTACCGGACCATATGAATAAGAAATAAGAAATAAGAAATCATTCATATATTGACTGTATAAAGCACAAGCAGACATGAAACAAAAAGAACTTAAAACGTATAAAGTGGGGGGACAAAATTTACCTTTCCACCAAGTTACTAAAATGTTTGTAGCAGTCTAAAAAGTTGGGTCTTAAATATATTGGGCGTTTCCCCATAGTTCATATTATTAACTCTTGTTATCACAAACCTTTCAATAAAATGGGACAACTTTTGGAACAACTGCAGTTTCAAGAGTCCTGCTTTCTTGGGAAGATTGAAGAGGCAAGACTCCTCTCCTCCCCTCCCCTCCCCTCCCCACCCCTCTATCCTCTCCTCTCCTCTCTATCCAGTGCTACCCTATCCTATCTTATCCTATCCCCCATTGGGGACCCCCATTTGGGGGACCAAATGGCAGAGCCAGATCTCTAGGCCCTTATGAATATATGAGTGTTGAGACCAACCTCACAACAGGGGGCAAAATGTTCCAGAGAGCAGGAGCAACAGAAGAGAAGGCTCTCCTCTTGGAATCCACCAACCAGAATAATTGGGCTGATGGGATCTGCAGAAAACCTCCTTTGCTGGCACGAGCGGGATGGGCCAATCCCAGTGGATTGAGATGGTCATCAAGTAATCTGGATCCATGCCATGAAGGGCTTTAAAAGTGAACTGCTACTTTTACAACCCGAAGTATTGCTTTGTGGATCTATGTTGCTCAAGGAAGTGGGACTACATATAAAGGTAGGGCAGGGCAGGGCAGACAGCAGAGCCACCATGCACACTCCATTTTCTCTCTGTTTTGAGACTTCAACATTCCTGACTTCTGGTTGCAGCCACAGCGAGAACGGCTGGAAAATAACAGGCTTTGCTGAGCCCTGCAAAAATCCAGCCAGTAACTGCTGCCGGAAGACCCTTTGGGGTCATAGCCACCTTGTAGGGGCGGTGAAGGAAGGAGAGGCACTTTGCTGACCACTGTCCACAAAATATGTATGTTTATATTGGAAAAAATAAAAAAAAATATTCCAAAGAGACTTCAACATTCCTCAAATAGATGTAAACAGCTGGTGTTACACAGGCATTTGTGAGGAATATTTTTAGTGTTTGATTCAGGATTGGTATGATGATGATGCTTCTAAATTCAAAGAACCATATAACCAGAAGACAATTTAGATGAGTGTTTCTCAACTTTAGTAACCTTAGGATGTGTGGACTTCAACTGCCAGAATTCCAGAGCCAGCAAGCTGATAAAGCTAAGAAATGCTGATTTAGATCATTCAGTCCAAGTTCCTGCTCACCACAAAAATGAAAATCAAAGCTTTCCTGACAAATTATTGCTTAGCTTTTGTTTGAATGCACCCAACCAGGGTAGCCCACCTCCTTTCTGGTTAAGCAATTCCATGGTTGCCCTGTGCTTATTGTTGCCAGGTTATTCCTAGTAGTCATTCATTCAAACTTAATTCCTTATTTCATACTTGGCATGCTAAAAAAATAGAGAATAATCTAGTTCCTCCTTTGTATAGTATCTTTCAAGGATTCAGAAAAAGTTATGAGCTAATTGATTGAAGTGGTTAAAGTGCTGGCCTAGGAGACTGTGAGTTCTAGTCCCATCTCAGAAATGAAAACTTGGCTGGGTGACCATCTCTCAACCCAACCCATCTCACAGTTGTTGGGGAATCAGGAAGAGGAAGGAATATAATATTTACTTACTGAGTTATTTATAAAGTAATAAAGGTAGTATTTTTTAAAAAAATAAATAAATAAATTTATTAAAAATAAATAAATTTCTGTTCCATCTTCTCTTAAGGTCAAGCATTTCCAGTTTCTTCAGTCTCTTTCATGGTCTTCTAACTATCCTAGTTATATATTTGTGAGATCACGTCAATTTCTTTGAATACTTCCTATATAGGCTTCTAAGCAAATATGAGATAAGAGAGAGTGCAATTAAATAGAGGTGGAGATCTATAAATAGAATTATAAATATTTTCAGAGAGTGCTATTTGTTAGCTGGCTAATACTTTATGAAACTTTTATCACTTTACAGACCTCATAGGAGAGCCAGGTTCATTTATAGTAGCCAAACTTATAATATCTTTTCTTTTCAAATAAAAAAATTATGCCCTTTAATAAAATGTGTTACTCTGAAAAAGTGTTCTCAGATTCATTTATCATTTTACAACAGCATTTTCTTCTTTGAGGCCTTTTATATATATTGGAATATAATTCCAATCATCTACAAGACAGCTCAAATAATAGGATTGTAATCTAATGTATCTAGATGGAACAGGTTGCTGAAGGCAATTTTGCAGTCTAGATAGGTAATGGATTTCCTGGAAATCTAAAATTGTGTAAATGCCTCTCATTGATTTTTTGCCTTATTTCTGTACTGTCGTTTATATTGTAAGGAGAGGGCAGGGACAGTCTTGTTGTTTGTTATTGTTATTGATTTTATGTAAGACAATCTGGAGCTTTTTGGTTGAAGAGTGGGATAAAAGCTAAATAAAGCTAAATAAAGATGAATAACCACAGTGAAAGTGGTGGTAACTATCCAATCCCTGATTGTCTGCTTGCAATCTCAGTGGAAGTATTAGCAGACTCTTGCTAAACAAATCAAAACATGAAAATTTTCTCTTGTCCTGCTTTTTATGGAGAGATGGAATGGGATGTGCATTCCTAGTGTCTCTTTTTCTTTGGTACCACAATTACCATGACACCAGTATTCTGATCAGTCTTCTCATATTTTTAATTCATTAAGCAGTGAAAAAGCTTCATTTTTATTTTTAAGAAAAAACAGTTTTCTTTCCCAGGACATTATTGTCAGAAAACTGCACGTTGACCAATATCATTATTAATGCTTTACATTGCATTTTTCCAGGTCTCATAGGACTTTATGACTTGTGTAACAAAGCAGTCTGTCAGCCTCCACTTAATAAATAAATAAATAAATAAATAATTTTATTTCTATACCGCCCTTCTCCCGAAGGACTCAGGGCGGTGTACAGCCTATTAAAAGCACAAAGACAGACATCAGTTAAAAATAATTTAAATTATTAAATAATTTCGGCTCTAATTTAAAACCCCAAAAATTTAAAACACCCAATTTAAAAATCATTACATTGATAGCCCGGCCTGGCGGAACAACAGGGTCTTGAGGGCATAGCGAAATACATGGAGATCTTACGCATTTCCGCGGGCAGTTCATTCCACAGGGCAAGGGCTCCCACAGAGAAGGCCCTCCTCCTGGGTGTCGCCAGCCGACATAACTTAGCTGATGGCACCCTGAGGAGACCCTCTCTGTGGGAGCGAACTGGCCGGTGGGAGGCTATTGGTGGCAGAAGTCAGTCTCAAAACTACCCTTCTATATTACTTGCTTGCTACGGCTGCCATTGCTTGCTACGGCTGTCATTGTAACAGGGGGAGGGGGGAGCTGTCTTGTTAGTTGGGAGGGGAGAAGCAAGCTGTTGGAGAGGTGTCATAACAGGGAGTGAATTGGAGAAAGTTTTCCTCAGCACTTTTTCTGCAGCTGGGAGGCGTGCTAATAACCAGTCAAGGTCAACCGTCCTGGCATTTATTTTATTTATTTATTTTTATTTGTTCCTATTTCTATACCACCCTTCTCCAAATAGGACTCAGGGCGGTGAACAGCCAAAGTAAAAAACAGAACATACAAAATTTAAAAGCAGTTTAAAATAATTAAATATTTTGGCCGTAAATTAAAACAACCCAATTTAAAATCAATTTAAAACTTAACTCAAGCCAGCCCAGCTAGTTGAAATAAATGGGTTTTGAGGGCCCGACAAAAAATCCGTAGGTCTGTTATTGTACGTATCTCTGGGGGGAGGTTGTTCCAGAGGGTGGGCGCCGCCACAGAGAAGGCTCTCCCCCTGGGAGGCGCCAGCTGACATTGTCTGGCGGACGGCACCCTGAGGAGGCCTACTCTGTGCGAGCGTACTGCCCGGTGGGAGGCTATTGGTGGCAGAAGGCGGTCTCGTAAGTACCCCGGCCCTAAGCCATGGAGCGCTTTAAAGGTGGTCACCAACAACTTGAAGCGCACCCGGAAGACCACCAGGAGCCAGTGCAGCTCACGCAGGAGAGGTGTCACATGGGAGCGCCTTGTCGCCCCCATAATCCCCCGCGCGGCCGCGTTCTGGACCAGCTGGAGCCTCCGGGTGCACCCCAGGGGGAGCCCCATGTAGAGAGCGTTGCAGTAGTCCAGGCGGGAAGTGACGAGTGCCTGAGTGACTGTGCGTAGGGAGTCCCGATCTAGAAAGGGGCGTAACTGGCGTATCAGGCGGACCTGATAAAAAGACCCCTGGCCACAGCCGTCAAATGATCTTCTAAAGACAGCCGTGCATCCAGGAGGACGCCCAAGTTACGAGCCCTCTCCGTGGGGGCGAATGATTGGCCCCCAATAGCCAGCGATGGCGTCAGCTGGCTATATCGGGACGCCGGAAGCCACAGGCACTCGGTCTTGGAGGGGTTGAGTCAGAGCCTGTTTCTCCCCATCCAGGCCCACACGGCTTCCAGGCACCAGGACATCACTTCAAGGGCATCGTTGGGGTGGCCTGGGGTGGAGATGTACAGCTGGGTGTCATCAGCGTACTGATGGAACTCCACCCCGAAGCCACGGATGATCTCACCCAGCGGCTTTACATAAATGTTGAACAGAAGGGGCGAGAGGACCGACCCTTGTGGCACCCCACAAGCAAAGTGCCTCGGGGTCGACCGCTGCCCCCCTGTCAACACAGATTGCAACCGGTCAGAGAGGTAGGAGGAGAACCACTGCAGAACGGTGCCCCCCACCCCCAACCCCGCCAATTGGTGCAACATGATACCATGGTCGATGGTATCAAAAGCCGCTGAGAGGTCTAACAGGACCAGGATAGAGGAGCAACCCGTATCCCGAGCCCTCCAGAGATCATCCACCAACACGACCAATACCATTTCCGTGCTGTGCCCAGGCCGGAAGTCGGACTGGAGCGGGTCTAGATAGACAGCTTCATCCAGGTACCGGGGAAGCTGTTGCGCTACCACACTCTCAACAACCTTCGCAACAAAGCGAAGGTTGGAGACTGGACGATAGTTAGCCAAAACAGCCGGATCCAGAGAGGGCTTCTTGAGGAGGGGCCTCACAACCGTTTCTTTCAAAGTGGCCGGCAGGACCCCCTCACTCAAAGAAGCGTTAACAATCTTCTGGAGCCAGCCTCGTGTCACCTCCCGGGAAGGCAGTACCAACCAGGAGGGGCACTGGTCCAATAAACATGTGGTTGCGTTCAGCCGTCCCAGGACCCTGTCCATGTCCTCGGGAGCCACAGGATCGAACTCCCCCCAGATAACACTCTCAAGACCTGCCTCAGTCATCCCGTCCGGACATACCCAGTCAGAGGCCAGCCCTTCCCGAATCTGAGCGGTTTTATCATACAGATACTGAACGAAGTCCTCAGCTCGGCCCTGCAAGGGGTCATCCCGCACTTCTTGATGAAGGAGGGAGCAGGTCACCCTAAACAGGGCCGGGCGATTATCTGATGACGCGATAAGAGCGGCAAAATAGCTAGATTTCGCCATTTTTATCGCCACTAGGTAGGTCTTAATATGAGACCTCACCAGTGTTCGGTCGGATTCGGAGCGGCTGGTCCTCCAACTACTCTCCAGGCGTCTTTTCCGGCGCTTCATCTCCCTCAGCTCCTCAGAGAACCAAGGAGCTAGGTGAGTTCGGTGCCGGGTCAGAGGCCGCAAAGGGACGACACGGTCCAAGGCCCTGGCAGCCGCACTATCCCAGGCGGCCACCAGGTCTTCAGCCGAGTCATGAGCCAGAGGCTCAGGAAATGGCCCAAGCTCCATCTGGAACCTATCAGGGTCCATCAGGCACCTGGGGCGGAACCACCTGGTCGGTTCCGCCTCCCTGCGGCAGGGTGCAGCGGTTAGAAAGTCCAGTCGAAGGAGCGAGTGGTCAGACCATGACAAGGGTTCGATGGCTATATCCCCTATATCAAGGCCACTCAACCACTGACCAGAGACAAAAATTAAGTCCAGAGTGTGTCCCCCTGTGTGAGTGGGGTCATGAATTAACTGAGTAAGGTCCATGGCCATCATGGAAGCCATGAACTCTCGAGCCACCTCAGACGTTTCACCGATAGATGGCAGGTTGAAATCCCCCATGATGACAAGTCTGGGGGTGTCCACTGCCACCTCGACTATAACGTTAAGCAGCTCGGTCAGGGCCGTTGCCATGTGGCAGGGAGCCAGGTACGTGACCAACAAGCCCATCTGTACTCCACGACCCCACTTCACAAAGAGGGACTCACATCCTGTGAGGAGCTATCACAGGGGCTATCTGTGGAACAGTGGTCTCCCTTGGATCCATACCAGAAGGATGGAGCCATCTGAAGCTGCACCTCACATGATACCTTGGGGGGATGTGGATTGGATAATCCTGACTGGACCCCTGGGGGGAAGGTTTTGGGGATGCTTTCTATATGTGATCTTTGCACCTATTGCCTTAGACCTTGCTTTTCTTTGGTTGCATTCAGTTCATACTCAGTAAAAGTACCTTTCTCTACAAAAATGGAGTCGGGGTTTTTTTTTCTTGAGTACTGAAAGGAGGCATACCTGACATTAAGCAAGATCTGAAATTAACAGCCATCCCGGAAAAAATACCGTGGGGGCTGAGCAAAGAATGTCTGACCCAGACAGCAACCAGGAGGACATGGGGGCTGCTGGATCCACTACCTCCCAGTCACGCCCCAGCTGAGAACCTTCGGAGTGGATGGCGATTTACAGCTTGAGGAAAAGCCAGTGAGAGCCAAATGGTCGCTGGGTGTGGGGAGGTTGCCGGAGCCGGAGGAGAACCCCCCAGGAGTAACAACTAACAGATGCCGACATGCAGATGCTGCCTGGCAGGAAGAGCAGGAAGAAGACCTCCTGCTGACCCAAGCTTTACAACTACTGAGAGAGGCTTGTGAGAGTCAAAGAGCCCATGAAAGGTATGAAAAGTCTACCCATGGACTGCCTGCCGGCGGGGGAGGCTGACCACCCCAGGGGTGAAATTGAGGCTTCTGCTTGCTTAGAAGAGAGATCCAAAGCCCGGGAAGAGGCAGTTCAGGCCTCAGGAACTCAAGCAGCAGCTGCAATCCAGGTTCCCCCTGTTGGGCAGGCATTGCCATGGGGGCGGAAAAAGCCCAAAATCCCCTTGCTACCAGTAAAATATGGGGGAGATCCAAAAGGACTGGGGTTCTTCTTAACCCAAGTGTGGAACCACATGCAAGAATGGGAGGAGGATTTCACCTCAGATGCCGCATGCATGAGATGAGTTACCAGGGCCCTGGAGGGGGTGGCTGCTGAGTGGATAGTTGGAGTCCATAATGAAGATTCCCCTTTCATGAGAAATTATGACCAGTTTATGGCAGCTCTCAGACTGCGCTTTGAGGATGTATTAGCTGAGCAAAGGGTGAGAATCAGAATGAAGTCCATAATTCAGGAGTGGAGATCGGTGGCTGAGTACACCCAGGAGTTCCGTGACTGGTGCACTACATGAGAGGGTGGTCGGAAGTTGCCCTGCTGGAAAGCTATAAGGATGGCCTCAATGAGGATGTCTACAAGGATTGTTGCTCCTGAGGGGCCCCTCAGGAACAAACCTCCCGCCAAACCCTTTGAGACCGCCCTAAAGGGGTGGAAGTTGTTGAGTTTGCTCCCCCGAACCAGGGAGAGCTGGGAACTATGGCCCCCACCAATGACAGCAAAACCAAAACTGATTCCAAGAGGACCTCATGGTAAGTCAGACTGGGGGACCCATTACCATCCCGGTGGAACTAAAGGTACCATCTACCGGGGCCCATGGGAAGATGTTAGCCCTCAAAGATTCGGGGTGCACAAGGTGTGTCATCCACCCTAGGATCATGGAAAAGATGGGTCTAAGACTAAGAACGATGAAAAAGCCCATCGCATTCTGTCAGCTAGTTGGGTTGGTAGCTGGGTATGTGTGGGGCAGACCATTTTGTAACCGAACCAGTTGAGATATGGATGGGGGATCACCAAGAAACTCTGAGCTTCATTGTGGCCCCTGGCATGGAATGACCCCCTTCTACTTGGGCTGCCCTGGCTCTGAAAATGGAACCCGCATGTTAATTGGAGGATGGATGTGTTTTTTGTTTGTTTGTTTGTTTGTTTTTAATTTGATTTATATGCCGCCCTTCTCCGGAGACTCAGGGCGGCTTACAATGCGTTAAGCAATAGCCTTCATTCTTTTGTATATTTTATACAAAGTCAGCTTATTGCCCCCACAAACTGGGTCCTCATTTCAACTACCTTAGAAAGGATGGAAGGCTGAGTCAACCTTGAGCCTTGGAGAGATTCGAACCAGCAGAAATTGCAGGCAGCTGTGTTAATGACAGGGTGCACCAAACCACTGTACTATCAAGGCTCTTCTTGCGCATCCTCTCTAGCCAGCAAGGGAAGAGAGGGGGGGAGCCCCTATTGTGTGGCCAAAACAGCGAGTAAGTTGGCGGCGGCTGCAACGGAACACATTGTGGGGGAGGAAAAATCCCAAAAGAGTACTGGGACCTCTGGGAGGCATTTAGTGAGAAGGCGTCAGATGTGCTGCCCCCCGATTGGCCTACCGACTGTAGTATAGAAATCCTTCCGGGGGTGAAACTCCCTAAACCAAAAATCTATCTGGGAGCTGGGGGAGCTATGAGACTTTATTGATAAAAACCTAAAACGCGGCTTCATCCAACTGGCTTGGCCACGAGTAGCTGCCCTAATGCTATTCTGGGAGAAGAAAGATGGCTCTCTTCATCTGTGCGTTGACTATAAGAATTTAAATGCCATTTGTGTGGAAAATGTCTACCCCCTACCCCTCATGAAAGACATGCTAGCCCACTAGGCAAAGGGGAAGATTTTTTCTAAATTGGATTTACGGGAGGCTTATTACAGAGTTCGGATTAAGGAAGGTGACGAATGGAAAACTGCTTTCAATTGCCCACTGGGATGTTTCCAGTTTAGAATGTTCCCTTTCGGATTACAAGGGGCCCCAGCAGTATTCATGCAACTAATCAATGAGGTACTGCATGAGCACCTCTACAAGGGGTCCTGGTCTACCTGAATGACATTCTTATTTACACAGAAACCATGGACAACCACGTAAAACTGGTGAGAGTTGTCCTGAAAAAATTTAGAGCTGCCGAGTTGTATGCTAAGTTGTCAAAATGCGAATTCCACCAGACTAAAATTGACTATTTGGGGTACCGTATCTCGCATGAGGGGATAGAAATGGATCTGGAGAAAGTCCGGGTAGTCCTGGAATGGGTGCCTCCACGTACACATAAACAACTACAAAGCTTCATGGGCTTTGCTAACTTCTATCGACAGTTCATCCCCTCGTTCGCGAAGATTGCCTTACCAATTACTAACCTCCTGAAAACAAAGGGTGAAGCGAAGCCAAAACCTTCCTGGCCTCTCGAGTGGACTATGGAATGCCAAGCGGCTTTTGAAAAACTGAAACAACTATTTGCCACCGAACCAGTCCTTAAACACCGTGACATGGAGGCCCCATTTCTCATTCAGGCCGATGCCAGCGATGTGGCCGTCGGGGCAGTGTTAGTTCAAGTCAATGCCGAGGGAAATTTATGACCTGTGCCTATAACTCTTGGAAATTATTTGAAACCGAGAGAAGATGGGCTATCTGGTAGAAGGAAGCTTTTTCTGTTCGCTGGGTGCTGCTAACATGGAGGCACTTCCTGGAAGGGGCCAAGCACCCTTTTGAGGTGTGGACTGATCACAAAAACTTAGATGCCCTAAAAATGCCCTGGAAGTTGTCACCTAAGCAAGTTTGCTGGGTCCAACACTTTAACCATTTTATTTTATTTATTTTTTTATTTTTTTGAAAATTTTGTTTATTTAAAGATACAAACAAAACAAAACAAATAATAACAAGACATACAAAACATGTACACAAAAAAAGAAATCAGGTATAATCTTATCAAAGTTATCGCAAGTGTAGTCTGTTATATGACTCCTCCCTAATTGGCTCTTTTACATTATGTCTAAACTTTTTAAAGTCACTATTAGCCTACATTAAGTAATTTGTATTTCTATATCTATCTTAGGTTCCACTGTCTACCTCCTAGTCCTGTTTTTTCCATTTCCTATCTTCCAACCAAGTGTATCACTTATCCCATACTAAATAGTAATCATGTTCCTCTTTATCTTGAAGTTCCTTTGTGAGTCTGTCCATTTCTGCACATTCCATGATTTTGCTAATTACTCTCTCTTCACTTTGTGGGGAGATGCCACCTATAAAAATTTTTAAGCAGATTTTCCTTATAGGGTACAGACATTGTCTTGAAGAACTCTTGCAGATTAATTCCACCCCTGTTCTAGGAGTGAGGTCCTCCTTATTGATATCATTGGAGGCTTGGACTGCAAATGGAATCTCCTGATGGAGTTGTCCCCCCCCCCAACCTGTTTTCCATCTGCCTTGTAAGACACTTGACTGACCTCAACGTGGACTTTTTTACTTCCGGAGTTTTGGGACCTGGCTCTGTTTTTCGACCTGTTTCCTGGCTGTACAGAAGACAAGACAGTTATGGAGGATTGATGGAGCCGGTTCCACACTACGTTCGCCGTGGAAGAGATGTTCATCTTTCAGGGCCAATAGGGCCAACCACTGTGAGAGAGTGGTTGGACTTTTCCATCTTGCCTTGATTAGGATGACCAACCGCCGTGAGAGGGTGGCTGGATAGTTCCCCCAGTTGGACAGAATGTGAGGACTCCTACCCATTACCGTGGGAGGGTAGTGGTGACTCTTCCGATTAACTTACTCTTGCTTCCTGGACATTGAAAACCATCATTATAGACCCCTAGGCCATGTCTAGGCCAAATTTGTATTATCACTCCAGTGTTCTTTAAATGTATTCTAGGGCAAAGCTTCTTGCGCTGCGAGATTCCCCCCTCTCGCAGGCTTGGCCCTATATGTTATTGAGGGCCCACCTTAATGACGGGTTTTGGGACCCTGAGAGGTGGCATGCCGCAAAAAGGGGATTGAGGGGTTTTTTAAGGACATTTTTAAACAGACTTTTAAGGGGTTCTGAGGGGTGGGGAGGTTATGTTTTATTTGTAGGTAGGGCCACCAGTCGATGTCTGTACCCATCTCCTGCAATTCTTGTCTTGTTCTTAGCTCTCCTTGGTTGTTTAGTAAGTCCTTATAAGTTTTCATTTTGGTGCTGTCCATGGTATTTGGGTAAATCTGGGCCTCCATGGTTGATAACCATTCCAGGATTTTATAATAATGTGCTTTTTTGATACCCTGCCATGTGTGATATAATGCCTGCCTGACAGTATATCTCTGGAAGTATCCATGTTGTTTATCAGTGCCCTCCCACAAGAATGCATGCCATCCTCGCTGTAGATCAAGTCCTTCTAAATTTAGCAATCTTTTGTTTTTTAGTTCCATCCATTCCTTGGTCC